>CM042476.1:12827461-15232441 GCA_023621385.1 Quercus gilva | reverse complement strand
TTCATATTTATAGAGAAACGTTAGTGGGGTGATCATGATTGTCTTAAGATTTAATGGATTTAGAGGTCCAATCCCAGAAGGATTTAGTGGGTGTTTAGGTGGGAGTGGCTTTGGAAATGATTCCCACTACAGCGTACATGTACGGCAGCGATGTTTCCCAAGATCCCACCGGGCAATACCATTATTGAGTGCTCGAGATAAACAGACGAGTGTTCGGCAAAACGATCCGGACAACCACCTCGGCGGTAACGCTCATGCTCGGTACAAAGGACTGGATCCTCAAACGGTATTTTGGGCCGGGCCTGTCCGCAGGTGGGTTCAGAACGTGGCCGGGAGAACCGAAAGAAAGGCCCATGGCCTTTCTTAATGGCCCAAGGCCCAAATCGCATAGGTAAGCTTGCACCACCAGGGCCCGTACAAAAGTAAATTAAAAGTTGGAAAGACAACTTAAATTCATGTTCTTTTGGCATGTCATGTGCTAAGTTTTCTAAGAATTGTTTGTAGTAGTCAAGCTTTTGTTCATGCTGTTCATGGTCTGGTGATGAAAAGCCAGTGCCAATGGTCCTTCGACCAAATAGCATGTCTTACCTCGTAAACAAGTTGAAAGTGAGATCATGGGTTCAATCCATTTAAGTTTGTGACTTTTAAATTTATTCGTCAAAGAAGAAGAATATAAGCACATTGGGTCTATCCAACTTGTAGCAAAATTACATTCTGCATAATAATATGATTAACTGATAACATGTTGATAACCTAATATGTAATGCTATTATAAGATATAGATGATTGATTCAAGATTTTCCTTTACATGAAGAAAATATTGGAATATTTTTTCCAACAATTTTTCTATGATTACAACTTTTGTGTCATAATTTTTTTCACAACTTTAATGTGGTTGGCTGTTAATAAATTAGTCAATTGTTCACATGAATCCACCATCCAAGCCTACCATATCATATATAGTTGTGGCACAATAGTTGTGTCCAATGACCACAAACTTTGTCCAAGCAAAAGTACTTCTCATTTGTCATCTATGACCCTTTACCATGCATACTTGCAATAAATTCTCTCAGTCGACCACACTCGGATGCAAGGCTTGTGTCATAGGATGGTGGAATATAAGCCAGCATTCCCGCAATTTGGCTTCTCAAAGACAAAAGTTTCAATTTTCAGTGTTTTTTATTATCTACAGACTACAGTTGTTCAAGAGTACCAAAAAGCATCTCTCATTAAGGGATCTACTTATGGTGGATATGATATATATATGACACCGAACAAATGTACCGAAAGATCAATTCAATTGGACTCCATTTGTAAAAAGGGTAATAACTAATTTATACACTACTGTACGCAAAGTACAGACAGACACATTTTTTGGACTGAACTACACAATTTTTGCACTGAACTTGTAGTTTAGTGCAAAAATGGTGTTTGTGTATATTACGTGTGTAACAAAATGTGAGAAATAAACATTACAGTAAATAAAACAAGAATTGTGTTAACAGTCATTGTAAATTGTTATTAAGAGCAACTTTTTGACTTTTTTTTTAGGTACTATTTATCTCACATTTTTTTTTTTGGCAGCTTTATGTCATTTTTATTTACGGTGGAGCCAACTTTATAGACACAGTACCTGTTAAGGGTAACTTTTTTGACTTTTTTTTTGGTTATATTATTTGTCTTTTTCTTATTATTTTATGCCATTTTTTTCAGTATGAGACCAAGTTTATACAAAAAAAAAAATTTTATATACTTTTCTTTTATTTATTTAATTTTTTTATTAAATAAGATCAGTCTTAGTACAACCTTAACAAACACATGTGCGTGCTTGTTATCGTTTGGCATAAAACAATGTTATGGAAAAGACCTCACAAGATACATATTGGGACAACCAATTCTATTCTATTCTATTTACCTGAGGACAAATTCATTCAGCCAGTACCTTAAAACATAATCTTTTGCCTAACCTTTCCACGTGTCAACATAACATTGCGCTAATAAGAAACTCTCCTTTAACCCTATTATCACCTCATCACTTTCGTAACAGACGAACCTCACAAGTCACATCACATGTCCAGTGTCCACATACAAGATGTTTTCGATCTTTTTATTTATTTATTTATTTTTTTGGGTTAAACGGTTGGATAATTAATTAAAGCAAGCAGTCAAGATAATTACAATATGCCCACAGCAGCTAAAGCATTGGTTTTCTTATCCTATCACCTCATCACGTACGTAATTATTAATTTAATAGACTAATCATATCAGCACAACATCCTCCATTTGAAATAAAAATGTGGGAGGATCAAAAAGTGTATATAATAGAAATTACTTTAGCTTTTCATCATGCATGTTTAATATAGGTTACAGAAAATGAAAAAGTGGAAGAATACAATTAAATAACTAGTATTATGCCTCTATTGTGGTTTGTAACAATTAGATCGGGGTAATTTTGTAATTTCATATTTTTTCCCATTTTCTCCTAGGTTCATTTTTATTTCAAAGTTGTCAATTTCATCTATTTTATGGTTGATTTAAATTTTTAAATCTCATAATACACATAAAGCTATTTCATTTAAAACTTTAAATGACGTATTAAATTATATGCTTTTAGATTTGTAAAATAAATAGATAAATCTTGAAATATAAGAGTTTCGCATAAGTTTATGCACAAATTTGTGTCTATTTTATACTTTATTTAATTAAAATATTATTTATTATCAATTTTTTTTTACTCCCTTAAATTGTTTCTTTCTCATTGTGCATGAGTAAAGAAATATTAAAAAATAAATTTTCATGTGACCGGTAATCTTGTTTATTTACATGGTTATTGTAGTTCGCATTGTATTCTACACAAATTTGCATTCAATAATGTGGATGATTTTTGAAGTTAGAATATACAAAACTTACCTAATCTTAGAGCAATCACAATAGCCTTTGTAAAACTTTGCAAAATACAAAGAGCAACAAATTTTACACATTTTGCCCCAAAAATCTTCCATATCAGTCAAGCTAAAGTTGTCTAAATATCCAAAGGTTTTACAGTAACCATGTCTATTTACACAGTCACTGTTCATTTGCATTTTATATATATATATATATATATATTTTTTTTTTTCCTCCACAAATATGATCTCTCTCCCTCTCTCTTGTCACTTTCCCTTCACTTTCTTCCCCTCACTCTCTTCTCTATCTACCTCATTAGACATGCTCTCTTGTAAACACAAAATCTCCACACATACCCATCATCAAATACTTCAGCTACAGAAATCTATCCCTCAAAACACAGAATTCCCACACAATCTCAACATCAAATACTTCACTTGTAAAAACCCATAATCAAGACCCACACAATTTAGGTTTTTTCTTTGATTTGGTTTCAAGCTTGGTAGACTTTTGTGGGTTTACTGGAATTGATGTTCAAGCTTGGGGAATTTTGTGGGTTTGTTGGAATTGATGATAGAATGTGTGGGTTTTTGGTATTGATTTGAGCCTCTACCTTTCATTGGGTTTGGTTGATGGGGGCGGTAAATTAAGAGAGAGAGAGAGAGAGAGATGAATTGAGAGAATGATAAAGAAGAAGAAGGAAAAGAAAGAAAAAGATGAAAAAAGAAAGAAGAAGAATGAGAAAAAAAAAAAAAGAAAAAAAAAGAAGGGAAAGTGTTCATAGAAAATGGAGTTGGCGTATGTGTTAAAGTTGGTGGCCATGAGTAGGTGTGAAATAATAAAAAAAAATGTGAAAAAAATATTATTTAAATAAAAAGAGAGTGTAGAATAAACAAATTGACGTGGATGTGTAAAATAGAAAAAATATGTTTTTTATTTTTTTATTTTTTTTATTTACAAAATAGACAAAAATTTTACATCCACTAATGCGGATGCTCTTAGTATACATTGGCTAATATAAGTGAGTTTTTCACTAAACTCATACTTTTCGTCATCAAGGTCAAAACCATACGAGCAGATTTAGACAGATAACTACAAAAAGTTAAAAACTATTTTCGTCTAAATACTGACATATGCTTCAAACACATGGAGAAATAGAAGAGAGAATCAGAGAACTGAGACTGGGATTGAGAGAGAGAGAGAGAGAGAGAGAGAGAGAGAGAGAGAGAGAGAGAGAGAGAGAGCTATGGAGGCAGTTGTAGCTACAAAACCAGGAATTAAAGTGGCGGCTCTTTGTGGGTCTCTTAACAAAGGCTCGTTTAACTGTGGCCTTGTTCATTCTGGTACTTTCTCGACTTTTGTTTTTTTTGTTTCTTGCTTTGTTTTTGGGAGTTAGGTACTGATTGTGTGTGTTTTGTTAAAGCAATTGAGCTGAGCAAGTCCAAGGAGAAGTAGAAGGAAATTCTTATATCCTTGCAGAGATTTACTTTGCGCCTCCAAGGAATGCTCTAAGAAATTATTTGTTATTCTTTGGTGAAAGTTAATGAGTGATTTGGTATGTACTATGTTGGCATTACAACCTATCTGATCATTTATAGACTACAACAAAAATTATAAAAACAAGCCTTAATCGTGAATTTTAGAGTTGTCTCAACAGACTAGTCGGGGTTGGCTACATGTATTCTTTTACTCCATTCCATTTTATTTGAAATTGTACTTTATGTTAATTCATGTTCTTTTGGCATGTCATGTGCTAAGTTTTCAGAATTGTTTGTAGTAGCCAAGCTTTTGTTCATGTTGTTCATTGCCTGGTGATGAAAAGCCAGTGCCAATGGTCCTTGGACCAAATGACATGTCTTCCCTCATAAATAAATTGAAAGTGTGATCATGGGTTCAATCCATTTAATTAGGTTTATGACTTATGAATTTATCTATAAAAAATTAGAATATAAGCACACTGTGTCTATCCAACCTGTAGCAAAATTACATTTTGCGTAATTATACGATTAAGTGATAACATGTTGATAACCTAATATGTAATGCTATTATAAGATATAGATGATTGATTCAAGATTTTCCTTGTCATGAAGAAAATAATGGAATATTTTGTCCAACAATTCTTCTATGATTACAATTTTTGTGTCATAATTTTTCCCACAACTTTGATGTGATCAATTGTGAATATTAGACAATTGTTTTCACATGAATCCACCATTCATGCCTTCTTCGTCAGAGTTGTGGCACAATAGTTGCGTCGAGTGTCCACAAACTTTGTCCAAGCAAAAGTACTTGTCATTTGTCACCTATGACCCTTTACCATACATACTTGTTATAAATTCTCTCAGTCAACCACACTTAGATGCTAGGTGTGTGTTATAGGATGGCAGAATAAAAGTCGTAGGTTTATGTGGGTTCATAACTCTACCATTCACAACTTACCACTTGAGCAAGTTATAATAAAAGCTGTGGTTCTACGATTACTTTTACTCAATTGAAAGACTTATGTTATGCACAAGTTGTGGTTCTACGATTACTTTTCCTCAGGGTCCTATCACGAGGGAGGCTAGCCATCTAGAAGTTAAAGACTTTATGACGAACACGGGTTGGGATTGGGGGAAGATCCCCTTTGAACTTCCTGTAGAATTTAAAAGGGTGATTCAAGCAACCCCAGTGATGCTGTTGAGTAGAGGTGGTGATAAGTTGGCTTGGTCGGGGTCTCCTAAAGGCACATTTGAGTTGAAAAGTGCTTATAGGATTGCCATGGGGGCTAAATGTATAGTACCTTTCTCAGCGCATTGGATTTGGAAAGTGAATACTCTTCCAAGGATTAGAACTTTTCTTTGGAAATGCGTTCACAACAGCATTGGAGTCAAAGTTTGCCTTGAGAGGAGGTGTGTTAGTGGTGATACTACATGCCCTATATGTTAGGAAGGTGCTGAAAGTATTTTACATGACCTGAGGAACTGCCCGCTGTTAAGATGCCTGTGGAACCAGCTGGGGGTTTTACCCTCTAATCAAGCTTTTTGGAGGAGCAACCTCCAAGATTGGTTGATGTTAAATAGCGAACTTAAGCATAATTTAAGTGCTACTCAACTGCCTTGGAAAGTTGTTTTTCCTTTTGCTATGTGGAATGTTTGGAAGAGTAGAAACAATTTGGTTTTCAATGGCAAAAGTAGGAACACGAATCTAGCTTTGGTGATTGTAAATCAGGCTGTAGAATTTTTTCATTGTATTTCTTCTCCAAGGTTGCTGACCTGGAATGTTATGATGAGGATTAGATGGGAGAAGCCGACCCAAGGTTGGTGGAAGCTTAACACAGATGGCTCCTGTTGTGGCAACACTGGTTTGGCAGGTTGTGGAGGAGTGGTTAGGGATGATGTAGGTAGGTGGGTTATTGGGTTTAGTAGAAGTATTGGCATGACAAACAGCTTTGCCGTTGAGTTATGGGGTTTAAGAGAGGGTCTTTTTCTATGCAGCAACCTAAACATTAATGCTCTCGAAGTTGAACTTGATGCCAAGGCTATTGTGGATGCCTTACGGAATCCCTCATATGTCAACAACGTCATATTGCCTTTGTTGGATGATTGTAAGCTTTTGATCTCTCGCATTCCGTAGGTATGTATTAAGCATTGTTTCCGTCAGGCGAACAAGTTTGCGGATAGTCTTGCTAGGATGAGCTTTTGTCTAGATGCTGATTTTTCTACCTTTGATAGTCCGCCTGTGGACTTAATGGATGTTGTTGAGGATGACGTCAATGGGATGTTTGTTAATAGGGTATGTACTGAGAACGTTTCTATTTCTTAGTTGGTAATGAATCATATTTTCACCAAAAAAAAAAAAAACCAATTATATTCTATTCCATTGATTATCAAAAAGATTATATTCTATTCTATTACATGAGGACAACTTCATTCAGCCAGTGCCCCAAAACATTGGGACACAATCCTTTACCATACCATTTCAACGTGTCAACATACAATTTGCATGACAAGAAACTCTCTTTTTACCCTATGATTATCTCCTCATCACTTGCGTAACAGACCAACCTCACATGTCAACATACGAGATCTTTTCTTCTACCTCATCGTCACTTACCTAGTTAATAATTGAAAAATGATAATCTCACAAAAACTTTCACAACTTTTTTCACAATTCGTCACGTAGTGAGTTGTGAGTGTTGGAGATGTACACCCCATTGTCCCATTAATTTTTTTTCTACTATTCACAACTTACTACATGACTAATTGTGACAAAAAATGTAAAAACTTTTTATAACACTAGAATTTCTCTTAATAATTTAATACCAACCACATCAGCATCCTCAGTCTCAACACCAAGGAAGTCGATACCGTACCGGTACCGGCCGGTACGTACCGTACCGGTTGCATATCGGTATCGAAACATTAACGTTTCGTACTAGTTTAAATACCGGCCGTACCAGCCATATACCAGCCATACCGGCCAATTTCAGGTAATACCAGCTGGTACTGGGTGTACCGACTGGTACAGAAAAAAGATTTTTTTTTTTTTTTTTTTTTTTTTTTTTTTTTTCAAGTTTTGTAATTTTTGAATTTTTATTAGGGTAGAACGGTAACTTATTTGCATTAACTTATTAGTATTATTTGTTTTCTTAGTATACAATGGTAACTTTTAAGCTTTCTATTTTTTATATTTTGTGTGTGTGTGTGTGTGTGTGTGTGTGTTTTTTTTTTTTTCTTTTAATTGATACTAAAGTCTAAAACCATGAATAATTAGTTTTGAATTGAGGAAATGTTTTATGGTAAACTTTTATATTTATTATAATATATATACACACACATACATGTATATATTTATTTATAAATATAAAAAATAGCGGTAAACCCGAAACGGTATACCGGTATTAACTAGTATCCGAAATATATCGTACCGCTGGGTAAACCGGTACAGCCTATGGTACAGTATTGACTCCCTTGCTCTACACTCGTCTGCATTATTGCCATTTAAATAAATATAGTGGACGAAAAAGTAGGAGGATGTAAATGTTAGAAGTATTAAAAAAAGATCCTAGTTTTTCATCACACACGTTTAAAATAGATTACAGAAAATGAAAAAGTGGAAGAACACATTTAAATAACTAGTATTATGCCTTTATTGTAGTTTGTAACAATGGGATATTTTGTAATTTCATGTTTATACAAATTTTCTTCGCTTTCACATTGCAAAATACGGAATAGAATCATTTTCATTTCAAAATTGTCCATTTCTTCTATTTTATTGTTAATTTAATTTTTTAAATCTTACAATATATATATATATATATATAGCTACATCATTTAAAATTTTAAATGTTGTTTTAGATTATAAGCTTTTAAATTTAGAAAAAAAAAAAGGATAAATCTTAAAATGTAAGAGCATTTGCATCAATTTATACAAGAATTTGTGTCTTTTTTTTTTGTATATTTTTTATACAAGATAGAATTCTATTCTAACATAATCTATGTAAATATATGTGTGAAACTCTCTTTTAGAGACTTAAACTCTACTCTTTATCCCCCACACTTCACAAGCACCTTTACTTACATAAGAATCTTTTTTTTTTTTTTTTTTACGTAACCATTTTTCAAAAATACTTATATTAAATTATCTATTTTATACTATATTTTATTAAAATATTATTTTTTATCAAATTTTTTTATTACTCTCTTAAATCATTTCTACTTCTTCCTATCCTATATAAAATATAAATAAAGAAATATTAAAAAATGAAATTTTATGTAAATAATAATAACCATGTATAATTAGATGGTTGCTATAATTCATATTTTATTTTATACTAGTTAACCACTTTACCCAATGACGTGGATGATATTTTTTAATATGCAAAATTTACCTAATATTAATATACATTCACTAAGTGTGTGTATAATAGAAATTAAAAATTCAGTTTATTTTACTATTCAGCTTATTTTTGCTACAAAATTATTGCATACTCTTAGAGTACCATAAATATGTACCCTCTCATCTCACATGAATGGTAGGTCCTACTAATTAAATTCATGGTAGGATCTACCATTCATGTGAGAAGAGAGAATATGTATTTATGATACTTCAAGAGTACTTAATAATTTTCTATTTTTACTATTATTTATGAGTTTCACTGCACTTTTTAGTACTATCCATAAGTCGGGTCATGCTACCGTACCCCTTATTTTTTTTGGAGGGGTATGGTACCCACTAGAATCTAAACCACACAATTCTATTGGCTTTAATCTCGACCGTTTAATTGAATTTAATGGTTACCAGTTACCGGTAGAACATGTAAGCATATAAAAGCAACCAAAAATTTTTTTGCGTTCCTTCAATTCTGATTTCTGAGGCAATCCAGAGAAGACGATGTCGATGCTCTTGAGCTTCTGCAAACTCCAAGGTGTGAACTCTTTCTTCTTATTTTTTTTTCATTTTCAACGATCAGAATCACGATTTTCTTTTTCTTTCTTTCTTTCTTTCTTTTCATATGTGGTTTTTTGTTTCTTGGATTTGAATGACTTTAGAACCCTAAACTCCCTAAGGATATGGTTTTGGTGTTCGACTATCATTGATTTTAGATCCTTCAGTTTTATTACTGAAGCAAAATATTTGGGCTTTACTCTTTTAGTTTGGGATTTAGGCAAGTTGAAATCGAAAGTTTCAAACCAACATTTTAATTTTGCTTTCATCTTCTCTAGATGTCAGATTTTGGGCTTTATTCTTTTAGTGACAAGTCACAGCTAGGATATAGTTTTGATTACACAGATTTCTATATTTCGAAAATAAGATAATTATTATTTAATATATGTCTTGCTCTATAATGGTCATGATTCTAAATGTTTTATGTTTCCACTGTTACAGAAAATGAGTTCCATGAGGAATTTGATAAATTGGGGGGGTCAAAGCTCCTTTTTTTTCCTCGTTGTTTAGGTTTGAAAAAAGTTACAAAGGAAAATCCATAGGAATAGTATTCAACTATTTATTATCAACTGTAAACATTATATTATTTATGTCAACATCTTCCTCATACATAAATTCTCAATAGTCAAAATAGTTCTCAAAGTTGCAGTCCAAATGAACCTACTGTGATTTAGTTGACAAATTGTGGAGACCGTGTACTTAAATCAGTGAGAAATTACTGGGAACATAAAGAATTTGATTATATTAGTTGATTCATGCTGCTTATATGTTGCCTATGAGATTTGATGAAAATTTGGTGGTGTGGTGTCACAAAAAAAAGAGAGCTGGAGAGGCCAAGATGGTTAGAACTTAAGTGATTTGTTGGCCAGCTGTGGTTACCAAAAACTAAAATGTCTCTTAGGGGGTAGACAACTTATATTTTCATGTTTTCACATTACATCTGGATTAACTTACTAAATAGTATGGTTTCAGTAGAGGCGCCTGCTTCCTTAAACCTGGAGCATGAATGAAAAGTCATATGCCATCAAGTGAGGTTTATTTCTTGTATTTTAGATTTGGCGTTATTATTCTAGCAATTCTGTCTAAGTAGAGCTTGGCCTTTGCTTGGTACTTGCAACTACATTGGCTGCATTGAGAATCAAAAGGTGTTGACAGATACTGGTGCTCAACTGTCCTGATAACACTATACTGGTGAACATATGCCAAAGGGGCCCTGTTAGTGTTGGTCATTAAGAGTTAACTTGGAGTTTGCATGGTTAGAGACCTCTCTTATGGCTTTCATAAGGAATATCTTGAATAGGAATCTTGGACTTGCATTGACAGTCTTACATTTTTTTTTATTTTTATTTATTTATGTAAAGTGTAAATTATTTTTAATTTTATGAGGCTTGATTCCCTTTCTCATTGGGTATGCTATTGCTATTAGAATTTTTCTTGCTACATTCCCTTTATTTTCCTTATAGCTTTCATTTTTGGGATTTTTCTTGATTCCCACATAATGCTTTTTTTTGTTCACTAAACCGGATCCCTAAGTAACAATTCTTGAACATGGAATATTATCAGTGACTCAAATAGCAGGACTATTGGAATCTGATTTTGGAACAGTCTTGTCACATAACAAAAATAACATTTGGTACATTAGGTTCATGAGATTTTCTGGCAGCTCGTGCAATTGCGAACTGTAACATTTTGGGATTTTTATTTTACTCTTTCTAAATGAAC
The DNA here is from genome assembly GCA_023621385.1 of Quercus gilva. Lineage (NCBI taxonomy): Eukaryota > Viridiplantae > Streptophyta > Magnoliopsida > Fagales > Fagaceae > Quercus > Quercus gilva. Next base: position 15,221,404 of record CM042476.1, on the reverse strand, counting down.
CAAGCCAGCTAGAGTCTTTCTTGAGCCATATTGAAGAAATAGAGCTTTGTTCAATGTATTTGTCTTTGAGCAGACTTTTCTGTAATTGTGGCAACCCAGAAGAAGTCTCCTTTTTTTTGTATCTCCCATGAATTACCATGTACTTTGCAAAATATGGTAAGGCTACAATAGAAATAAATTATATTTTGTTTTAATATGGGAAGTTCCTTTGTCTATCACATATTGACCCATAGTTAATGTACTAATTGGAACTTGGAAGTTAGATATACGAATTGGGTACTCAAGTCCTTTCTTTTAGGGTGCAGGGGCCTGAAGTTATTGTTATTGACATTGTAATTTTGCATGCAGTCCAGCATAGCAGTGGACATTTTGTAGGTCTGTGGTCTTCCTCTTGAATTATAAGAGTATAAATTTGCATAAAAAGTTTGGATGTCTTTTGGTGCTGTAACGTGGCTGGATTTTTAAATGTCCTATATGAATTATGGCATATGTTTAGATCATAAGAACTTTGTTATTAGAGTGCTTGTTAATTAAAATGTCTTTTTAAGTCTTGGTCATATACAACATTTATGATTTATGTAATCTATCAACCAAAACCATGTCTATTATTCTGCATAAATTATCAGAATCCAAACAGAATGCTAAGAAAATGCTTGCATTTAAATATTTTGTTATAAATTTTAAGGATGTTAATTTATTTTTAATTCTTGTGTTCCTTGTGTTTATCACTTTAGTCATAATGTCTTTATTATATGCTTTATTTGATAAATTCCCCTTTGATGTGCAGAAAACTACCAGAATTCTCTACTCTATGCAACGAGGTGTGCCCTTATGAACATCTCATTTTTCTAAGTGTTGATGGTTATACCATGTAAATGTAGATACTTTAGTTACCAATTGAGCTGCAAAAATTCCTAAAAGTTAGAAGTTGCCATGTTGAGAACTTAGGAATGAATAATCCAGACATGTAGACCAATTGCAAGATGCTTTTGATTATCTCTTTTTCAATTATTGCCATGATGGTATTCAAATATAGATGTGAAGAAACACATTGTAGTGGATTTCTTTGTAAATGAATTTTTTCCTTCTTATGATGAGCAAGTAGTTGAATAAGTAGTAGTCGAGATACTTATAATGGATTTCTTTGTAGTTTTTCAACTTCTTTTAGACACTTTACAACAAGAGACCTATTTGTAGTACATGAAACTGGATTGTATATCATTTCAAGTTACCATTATTATGAGGTAAAAAACACTATATTTAGCTTCAAGTGCAAGAAGGTGGTATGAACTTGTGGAAAAATGGTTTCATATAGCATTCAGATCAAGAGAGCTAAAATATTATTACACCCAAAATTTGCGCAATCAATGCAAAAAAAAAAAACATTAGTTTCTGTATCAATTGTGTAAAATATGAAATTTAAAATTTCAAAATATTTTAAATTAAATGGCTAAGAGGGGTCATATATGGTGTTTGTTCAACTGAACGACTTCCCAGGGCTAACTCAACTATATTGCCATGTGCTAACTACTTCCTAGTATTGCATTTTTCAAGCTATAACAAGTTATGTCCATGTGTTTAAAGATTGCTTAGAGAAAATTCTACGGATACACAATGCCTTTCATTTCTACATAAGTTTATCACTTATACAATCATCATATAATGCCCTGCTTTTTATTTTATTTTTTCCCCTTTCCTTTGCTTGATTGTCCAATTTATTTTATTTAAATTGACTCATTGTTGCTTCTTTTTTCTCCTTAGAAAAATACAAAAGCATGTACTTATAAAAACAAAGCTTTTGAAAATTGGAGGACATTGATGTGGCGTTTGGTACGGAGTAATGTTTTAGGATTCCTAGGAATGTTTAAAGATTCCCATGTTTGGTTGCAAATCATGCTAGGGAATCAGATGCCAGGAGAATCTGGATTCCCCCCTTAAACCCCTCTCAGTAGGAATGTAGATTCCCTTTAAAACATGTGGGAATCTAGATTCCCAAGTTTAAAGGAAATTGTATTTTTATAAATTGACAATTTTAACCATTTTTCCTTATCATTTAAGCAATTAAGATAAAATATAAAACAAATCATCAATATCTTTTCCCTTGTCTTTATCTTTTCCCGCCAAAATAACATAAACAGGATAAAACAACTCTGTTGATATATTCTTTAACAAAATTTTATTTAGGTTTCACATGTGGATTAAACTCTTTTAAAAATGTTATTAAGAATAAAGCATTTGAGAATTTAAATAGTTATTTTTGTATTGTACTTGTCATTTTGAAATGTTAGACTACAATTTTAATGAAATTGTCATAATTAATAGTTTATATTTGGTTTTTCATTATTTATTTAGAAGAAAGATTTTTTTTTAAATGACTTGGTAGTTCACATTCAAATCTAAGGATAGAATGGGAAAAATAAATAATTCATTTAAGATTCCTGGGAATAAACCAAACATTATCATCTCACATTACTAGGAATCTTAAGAGATTCCTAATGAAACCAAACATAGGAATAGCTACATTCCTAGAAATGTGTTTCCTAGGAATCACATTTCTAGGAATTTGGATGCCAGGAGTAATGTGGATTCCCTCGTACCAAACGCCACCTGAGATTTTGTTTAGGAGGAATAGAGCTCTTGGAGTTGGTGCAAAATGTATGGACGATGCAGTTGAAGTTATGACTGAGGAAGGAGAAAAGTGATGAATTCTCCTATTGCACAACAACACGTCAACATTTGGTATCAATAAGTTATGCAATTGAGCCTTGTCAAAGAAAAAAGAGTAGAAAAGATCCACTTCGAAACAATTTTTTAGTTTGAGATTTTGAATGTTGTTTAAAAAAAACCCATGTATTGTACTCTTTCTTTCTCTAAAATATTTTAGTTGGCAAGAGTTGGCAAGACATTTTTTTAGTTGGCTATGATGGAAGATATTTAGTCATTATCTTGTTAATTAGTCTATCAATGGCTTCTTTGTTTTGAATTTTGTGTAAAAAACACATATTTTAGATACTTCATCATCTCTTTTGAAATAGAACTTTTTAGCTATTAAGAACTTTGAGAAAAAATATTTTAGATTGAGATTTTAAATGTTAAGAAAAAATTCATGCATTTAAGTTCTCTCTTTATGTTGATATAGAACATTTTTAGTTGTCAATAGTTAGCAAAAAAAAAATTTAGTTGGCTATAATGACAGATTTTTAATCATCATCTTGTTAATTGGATTATCAATGACTTTTTTATTAGTTCATGTATTTATTAAAAAATGTTACTAAAACTAAAATGTAGAAGGTTTAAAAAAAAAAATAATAATTGAAAAAAATAAAGTGGTTGTATAAAATTTTTATTGTCATTTGTGCAAATAGAGGTTTCAGGGGGGGTATTTTGGTCTTTTTTTTAGATTTTAAGGGTCTTTCGGTTATTTTTTAGGTTTCAAAGGTATTTTGGTAAGTGTCTAGGTTTTGGGGCAATACGATCATTTTTTTAGGTTTCATGGTCACTTAGGTCATTTTTTTAGTATCTAAGGGTATTTCAGTCATTTTTTAGGTTTTAGGGTCATTTCGGTCATTTTTTATATATCCCAATAATTTTTGAGAGTTTCGTGGTTATTTTAGTAATTTTTAAGTGTTAGGATGTGTTTTGGTAATTTTAGTATATTTAAGTGTATTTTGGAAATTTTAGAGATTTTAGGAATATTTTTGTTATATATATTCGTTGATTATTAGATAATTCAGTGGAGTTGGGTTGGGTTGGCTATGCTCATATGTAATGTTTGTACGGCTTAATGTGACGACGAAACTGTTAAATGTGAGCAAAAAAAAAAATTATTGAATGTGACAAAAGTACAGTTATGTGTGATGTTGGTACAGCCTAATGTGATAATGAAACTGTCAAATGTGAGAAAAAAAATAGAGTACCACTGAATGTGATAAAAGTACAGTCATATGTGATATTAGTATTGCCGAATGTGATAATGGAACCATCAAATGTGAGAAAAAAAAAGAAAAAAAAAAAAAAAAGAAAAAAAGGAACCACCGAATGTGACAATAATACAGTCACATATGGTGTTGGTATTACGCAATGTGTGGATGATACCATCAAATGTGAGAAAAAATAAGGAAACCACAGAATGTGACAAAAATATAGTCATATGTGATGTTGGTACTATGCAATGTAAGGATGGTACCATCAAATATGAGAAAAAAAAAAATAAGAAAACCACCGAATGTGACAAAAATACAGTCACATGTGATATTGGTACTGCACAATGTGAAGCTAGTTCTATAAAATGTGAGGAAAAAAAAATAAGGAAACCATCGAATGTGACAAAAGTACAGTCATATGTGATGTTGGTACTGTGCAATGTAAGGCTGGTACCATAAAATGTGAGGAAAAAAATAAGGAAACCACCGAATGTAACAAAAGTATAGTCACATATGATGTTAGTACTGCGCTTTGTGAGACTGGTATCATAAAATGTGAGGAAAAAAATAAGGGAACCATCGAATGTGATAAAAGTACAATCACATGTGATGTTGGTACTGCACAATGTGAGGATAGTACCATAAAATGTGAGAAAAAAATAAGGAAACTACCGAATGTGACAAAAGTACTATCACATGTGATGTTGGTACTGCGCAATGTGAGGATGATACAATCAAATGTAAGAAAAAAATAAAGAAACCACCAATATGGCAAAATACAATCACATGTGATGTTAGTACTACACAATGTGAGGATGGTACCAACAAATGTGAGAAAAAAAAATAAAGGAGCCATCGAATGTGACAAAAGTACAATCACATGTGATGTTAGTACTGCACAATGTGAGGATGGTATCATCAAATGTGAGAAAAAAAAATAAGAGAATCACTGAATGTGACAAAAGTACAATCACATGTGATGTTAGTACTACACAATGTGAGAATGATACTATCAAATGTGAGAAAAAAAAAAATAAAGGAACCATCGAATGTGACAAAAGTACAGTCACATGTGATGTTAGTACTACACAATGTGAGAATGATACTATCAAATGTGAGAAAAAAAAAAAAAAAAAAGAACCATCGAATGTGACAAAAGTACAGTCACATTTGATGTTGGTACTGCACAATGTGAGGATGGTACTATCAAATGTGAGAAAAAATAAGATAACCACTAAATGTGACAAAAGTACAATCACATGTGATGTTAGTATTATACAATGTGAGGATGGTACCATCAAATGTGATGTTTTTGGTAATCTGATATAATAGGTTACCTACTCATGGGTACCATACCCCCCAAAAAAAAATGAGGGGTACTGTAGAATTACCCTATTTTCACGTTATGACTGTAAGAGAGACTCCAAGACCTGAAATCAACTCATAAAAAGTTTAACGGTGAGTGGGTTTTGTTTGAGAGAACGGAGGATGAGATGTTAATAATTTATGGGTTGCTGTGAAAAGCTTTTTTTTTTTTTTTTTTTGGGTTGAGAAACGCTTAGACCTTGGGGTTGCAGCTATTTGGGCCTGGTTCTGTTTTGGGTCGGGTCTAGACGCAAGAGTTGGATTATAAATAATAAGTGGGAAAAATCAAAAAGTGAACCGGACGTGAATCGTGCAGGCAACCTTCTAATCTGGGGTCAGACACGCTACCATTGCGCCATGGATCCAATTGTTAACCGGATGTCCTATTAATTTTATATTTAATCAAATGTTAGATTTATCAATTTATGGCTGCAATTAAACCACTTTTTCTAGGCAATTTACTGAGCCAATTTTAATAAAATATTTTCCAACTTTTTATAAACTTTTGATTCTTTTACTACTTTCCAATAATGTAAGTAGGACCATTTATTTTTTTTAACGATTGCCCTAAAAATATCGATTAATGTACTCCTAATTAAGTAGTACAGCTACCCATTGAAGAGTGTTGGTACCCAATTCTAACCAACATGCTATCAACAAGAACAATTTACTTCCAGTTTCCACCTTCTAATCAAAAGGGCAATGGAGAAAAAAAAAATCTATATAAACCCAATTTTGAGGACATATTTCGCTTGTCCTTAGACCATGTTGACGACCCATTGTTGATCTTTTATACCTATAAATTTAGAGATGCCTTTTGTCCTCCCTAGTCTTACTCCCACATGGCTTGTGAACTTTGCCACAAAATCGGCCAACCCTTCCTATTGATAGAGGTCATGGGCAATACTGAATATTGATTGAATTCTTTCAACTTGATTGATCACTACTTGTGATGACAAACTACATTTGGATTATATTGGGATTTTTTGATTGGTTGGTCAATCAGTGGCTTGAAAGTATTTTTGTACCTTTCGCTTTGCTTTCATGAGCGGAAAGGAGAGATTCTCTATCCCACAATATCATTCTTGGACTCCCCTGAAGGCTTTTTCTGGTGAAGTATACTAACTTTTGTATCTCTTGCTCTTCCTAAACCAGGACTAAGCATATTGCAAATGGGAATGAAACCAAGTAGAGGTGTAGTTCTTCACTTGGCTACATTGGATTAAATAAGAGAGGTGGATTTTGAGTTCTTCAAATGATTCTATTTGACTATAAATATCTAGGGTTAGGGTGATAAATGCTAATTAAATGCATGCCATGATTTTCTCCTTGACTTTTCTATAATCATTTTGACATGTGTTATTTCCTTATAAATGCATGATTTGATGTTATTTGATTTGATTTGATTTCTGATTAATTGGATTGTAAATATTTGATTTTCTTTAATTGATTTGACTTGTTTTTATTTTCCTTTCCTTTTATACTATGAATGATATGCCATGTTGAGTATTAAATGCATATTAGGATAGACTTAGTGTACGTATACGTATAGAATAACCTATTAAAAAACTCTTTGATGGAATTAGGATTTGTAACATAATGATTAGAGGCTAGCCTACGGGTCGAGTAAGGTTGGGTGCTTAACACCTTTCTATCCCCATACTTAAATTCGAACATGTGCTCTGATAAGATCGGTCCTTCACAAAAGGTCGCTATGCATATGGTTTCTAAACTTAATCTAGGTGCTGACTCCATTTTTACCCTTCGCTCGATCCACTCAAGCGAGGCATACTTCCCATGAGGAAACTACTCGTCGCGGACGCTTGTGCCCATAAGGTTGGATAACAATTAACCATTGATTTTAAGTTTTAGAAAGTATGTCTTTTAATAATACAAAAGACTTCTTATTTATCTCCAAGACTTTTATTTACCTTATTAGGTTCATATTAGAATTAAAGAGTAGATGAGAGAAGAGAGAGTGAGTGAATTAGATTTTGGTATGAAAAAAGGAAAGGAAAGCAAGTAGTTTGAATATTTTGCATTTATTACATTAGACAAAAGGAAACAAACATTCTACAAATATACATGATCAAAGCAAATAAAATAGATACAGAAAGAAAATAAAACAAGGTATTAGAGGCAAATAAGACAAAAAATGAATTAAACATGGTTTTTGCCTAGATTGGCGTATGCCATAAGAAGAATGCGTATGCACCCTTCTTCTAGGGTACACATCTAGGCTTCAAGCCAGATTCCTAGAAAAAAGACCAAAAGATGAACCCTAGCCATCCACAGAAAGCGTACACACATGTGTGGATGTGTACACGTTTTATGAAATGCATACACACCCTGAGGCAGATTAGGGTTTAACATGTTTTCAACAAAACATAAGAAATAGATCCAAAAAAAAAAAAAAAAAAAAAAGAACAAATTATTATGCACAAAACAATACATTAAAGCATTAAAAACAACATAAAATAATAATAATAATAAATAAAGGAAACAAAAATCAAGGCGGAGAGTGTGCATCATGGGAAAGATGGCTAAAGATCAATCTAGTCCTCACCATTTTCTGCCTTTCTAGCCTAGAAAACTTTTACATTTAAGTTTTGGGAGATATTTCTGTAGATTTTCTGTAAGGCAAAATTTTCTGACCCTTTTGGTTGATGAAAATAAGGGTATTTATAGGGGAAATGAGGGTCTAGGGTTTAATGGGACGTTTGGATAGCCAGTTGATCAAGTTGGTTGCTCTAGCATCTCACCAAAATGGAAATGGAGTGATTTGAAATTTTCTATGTAAAAGGTGCATACGCTTGACGTACACACCTTTTGTAAACCTTGACTAAATTATGTCAAAAATGGGTTTTTGGGGTTGGACTGTATTGGGCCACTTTTAGGATTTATATCCTCATTGGATTTCACACACGATGCTAATCATTTTGGTATAAAAAGATTGTCTTGTCATTGGGGGGTTCGAGTATAGGTCAGAAAAAAATGAGGCGTCTACACATGGGCATATATAAGAGAGAAAAGAGAATACCCTTTATTTTTATTGGACACCCTTTTTCTTGTTGTGCAAGTGCTACACCTTGTCATAGCACGACTTTTATGAATTGCACAAAGATGTTCATGATTGATGAGTTTTAGTGGTGAGATGATTATTTATACTTTTTTCTTAGGAACTTTTTGTCATTCTAATCAATATAAGTGGTATAGATATGAGTAAGAATGATTAACTCATAAACTCTAATCATATAATGAACCACAAAACTCAATATTTTCAGTTGTGCATGAAGATGCTTATCCAAACTACAAAAGGTACACAACATGAAACAATGTTTCATTGGCCAACCAAGGTACATAAGAACCAGTATACACAAAAACACAATATTTTTGTATTTTTCAAAATTTTCCTTTTTTTTTTTTTTTTTTTTTCCTAATTCTGTTTTCTTGAAAACAATAAAAGAAGTTAAGGAAAAAAAAAAAAAAAAAAAAAAAACAACGCACACAGGGCAATGACTGTTGATACCATATTTTGTTTGCTCTCGATTTATGTGCCAGACCCCGGAAAATATAAAAATGTTATTTTCTCTCAATGGGGCCATAAGAACATCTAGAATGACGTGGCGCAACCCATTCGGACATCGGAGCACCCAAAGTGCATTTTTCAGCTAAAATAACCAAAACGCCCCTAGTCAACCTAGGGTTGACCGAAGGTCAAAATCCTCACAAAATGACACTTTTCATAGTTTTATACCAAACTCGAGCTTTTTGGTAACTTTGATCAAGTTTGAACTAGTTGACCTGAAGTTGACTCTCGGCAAGCCCCAAAAACCATAATTTTGATCAGACTGTCAAAATGGGTTGAAACCAATGTCATTGCGAAGATTATCAAATTCTCAGTTCAATGGCTATTCATGGGTAAAAATCGGAGTTAGAATGGCCAAGATATCACGAAAATTGGGATAATGCATCGATCGATGCACCACTAACTTCTGAGAGCCATAAATTTTGATCTGACCGTTGGATTTTTAAGTTTCATACCTTTTCAGAAACAGGAAGTCAAGATCTTTTTAAGGGTGTCAAGATCAACTCGATTTTTGGCCATTTGAAGATGGCAGCCCTTCAGTAGCCCTACAAGGGTCGTTGCCTCATAAAGCATGCCGAGGCTATAAAAGGCCCCAGGCACCCTCTAGACCAAAAAAAAAAAAAAAAAAAGACTCCCTTGGTCCTATGCTTTGCCTGGATGAATTTTAAGCTTTTCTCCTCTCCTCCAAAAAAAAAAAAAAAAAAAAAAAACACACACACACACACACACACACACACAAAAACACATAAAAAAAACCTCTTGATTCTTCTTTTCATCAAAAACACAAGGTATTGTCCTTACACCCAATTTTCTTTTCCTTGGTTCTATTCTACACTTTGGGATTTGGAGTTTAGGGGTGTGGATGTAGTTTTTAGCTACTACCCCCCACCCCCTAACTTTCTAAATCTTGTTTTAACATTTACCTTGCTCTTTTTGCTTGAAAAACATGATTTATTGCTTTCTTTAGCATGTTTCTTGCTTTATTTGTGCTTCTAGCTTAAATCTCCTTGCTTTTTATGCCTCATGCCATATTTCATGCTTAGATCTACATACTTACATGCTTATATGTTTAGATCTACATCTTTTTGCTTTATGCCATGTTTTCCTATGCTTTGTTCCTCTTTTTGTTCAAGGTTGATGTTAGGGTTACATGCTCACATGCTTGAATGACATTGCCAGCTATGCCTTGCTTGGATCTATGTGTCTATGTGTTTATTTCCATGCTATATGGTTAGATCCTTGTCTTCATATGCTTATATGCTTGGATCCATGTTCTTCCATGTTTATGTGCTAGGCTTCTACATGTTACATGCATGTTTCTATGCCTATATGTCTAGATCTATGTTTTCACATGCCTATGTGCTTGGATCTATGTTCTCTACATGCTTTATACTATCTTCCATGTGCTTGTGCGCTCCATGCCATGCTTGTGTGCCTAGACCTAGGCTATGTTCATCATGCCATGTGCTATTGTAGCCCTTTTGTCGCTTTTGTGTTTCTTTCTTGTGTTTTGTCCTAATGGTTAGGACCCGATCTAGACCCTATGGTCTTTGTCATCGTCCATACACCAAGGCCCACATCAAAGGGTTTGGATCACCCTATTTTCATGTCTATGCTTGCTTGCTTCAATGCTTTATGCTTGAATTAGCCTCTCTTGTACTAGGCTTTGCCATGCTTGATGCCCTTAGTGGGTTTGTGGTTGTGTAATTACATCTGACGCCCATGAGGCCTTGTTTGGATGTAACCATTCGAGATGCATCGTTATGGTGCCGGTTGCTTCATGCATACCTTTCCCCTTTTCTGTTCCGTGCGAATGGTGCGATGATATGCTTACCATGCTTGTTTGTGCCACCCATTGGCTTTCTATGCATCTTGACACGCTTGCTTACATGTTCATGCATGAGTCTTGCTTGCTAGTGTATTGTCCATACTTAAACAGAGAAGTTATGGATATCCGATCCAAACCTACATTTGTCCCTCGTGGAAACCACTTTTTGTTTTTTCTTTTTGCTTGTTTGTCTTCTTTCTTGTTTGTTTGCTTGCCTGTTTGCCTTCTTGCTTTCTTGTTTGTTTGTTTATCTTGTGGCTCATCATGTCTCCTGCCATATGCTATGCTTGCCATATTTATCACGCTTATCTGCTTTATGCCTCTTTCACATGCTCTTTGCATATTTTTCCTTCCATTGCTTGTTTGCTGTGTTGGTACTGTACAATGTGAGGATAGTACCATAAAATGTGAAATGATTTCAAGCTCTCACCTTGCGTGGACAGCAGCAAGATTTCAAGCTCTCACCTTGCGTTTTGAAAGCTTCACTCACGGCATCGGCAACGGCAAAGTCTCTCGCCTCTCACTGTCTTTTTTTTTTTTTTTTTTTTTTTTGAAAAGCCTCTCACTCTCCCTGTCTTGCCTTAGCCTTGGGTTTTCTTTTCTTTTTTTTTCCTTTGTTTTTCCGTTTGGACTTCGGAGACTGGAGTCTTCAGATCGGATTGTTGGGTTTACATTTTTGGACTAAACCCTTTTTTTTTTTTTTTTTTTTTTTTTTTTTTTTTTTTTACATGTGGGCTGGCCGGCTGGGTTACAGTTTCAGAGGGGGCCCAAGTTTGTTTTTTTTTTTTTTTTTTTACATGTGGACTGGCCTGCTGGGTTACAATTTCAGAGGAGGCCCAAGCTTTTTGTAAAGGGGGCCTAGTCCTTTTTTTTTTTTTTTTTTGAAAATTAACCTACTTAAAAAAAAAAATTTTGGGCCAGAGGGGCCTGGGCTCCACCTGTATCTGTCCCTGGGCCCAGGGAAATCAAAAAGTAAACAAAAACAAAACAAGATTAATAACAATTCAGCAATACAAAAGCCAATCAGCAAAAATCCCATATGGAAAACTAAAGAATAAGGATGAGTCGTACTGAGATTTTTAGTGACGAGAAACGGTAGAGACTTCGAACAAAAGGGTAGAGAAAAAGAGGAAAATCGGTTGCTGTTATCACCGACATTGAAGGAAAGAAGATTTGGGATGAACAAGGGTTTTTCATGGGCGTAGGATCTTGTGGGCTTTTCAGCTTATGGACCGAAAATAAAATTGCAAGCGTGAAGGATTCGAACCAAAGTTGCTTGGCAAAAAATATACCGACTTGCCACCATGTTGATTCGAATAAAGAACTTTCCATTGAAAATTGACCTTTTAACAGTCAATTATGTTCAAATTACACGTTCCAATATTTTATAGGAACAAATACCAGATGGATTTAGAATGACAAGTTTGTATAAATTTTGCGAGATCTAGAGAGAGAGAGAGAGATAAGTGCTTTGTGGCACTAATAAGTCTTCAACAACAAAAACATTTCATTGCTATTAAAGCTCTCTCAGACTTAGCTAGTGGAGGCCCTGCTGACTCAAATGAGGCTCACACTTATCATTATGGTCGATCAGACTTAGCTAGTGGAGGCCCTGCTGACTCAAATGAGGCTCACACTTATCATTGTGGTCGATATGCTAAACTCTTAATGACAAAATTATTTGGATAATTTTTTTAAAAAGGACTGGGTTGTTCGTTTTTGATAAAATCGATCAATTGTGCTAAATTGTTTTTAGCTTTTCTATTGATAATTTTTGTTATTGTGGAAATTTTTTGGGATGTTTATTTTGCTTTTGATGGGTCTAAATATAATAATAATTTTATGAAACAAAACTACATAGATTGGGGTGGTTATACTCGTGTCGGACACAGTCATTTAACACTTCTGCAAACGAGGATCTAATGAATGTGTCTAAAAAATATAAAACCTGGTGTAGTAACCTTGATTGATGACTATTTCATACTGGATCTGTAGTTTCAATTCAAGTGTTTACTAAAAATTTTAAAATTGTCAACAATCTTTGAGTGGATTTTTTGCATAACTTGCTAATTGTATAGTCATCCTATTTCCAACCTTAGACACCACAATAAACCCACAACTATGATTTAGTAGCAGATGTTGCATAAGAACAATTAGAGAGCACATAAGGTTACCAAAATACCTTCGAAACCTAAAAAATGGCCAAAATAACCCCAAAGCCTAAAAAATAACCAAAATAACCCTGAAACATAAAAAATGACCAAAATACCCCTGAAACCTAAAAAATGACCAAAATATTCCCGAAACCTAAAAAGATGGCCAAAATATCCCTGAAGCTTAAAAATTGATCAAAATAACCTAGAAACCTAAAAATGACCAAAATAACCCTAGAACCTAAAAATGACCAAAATCACCCCGAAGTCTAAAAATTGACAAAAATAATCCCGAAACCTAAAAATGACCAAAATACCCCCTTAAAACTATAAATGACCAAAATACCGCCTAAACCTAAAAAGTGACCAACATACTCCTGAAACCTCAAAAATGACCAAAATACCCTCAAACCTCTAAAGTGATGAAAACACCCCTAAACCTTTGAAATGACCCAAATAAACCCAAAACCTCTAAAATGGCCCCAAACAACGTGAAACCTCTAAAATTACCAAAAATACCCTAAAACCTCTAAAACGACCAAAATACATCTAAACCTATAAAACGACAAAAATACCCCTCAAAATATCTAAAATGACCAACATACAACTAATCCCAAAAGATGAACAAAATACACCTGAAGCCTCTAAAATTACCAAAATAGGGGTTTGGGATATCTTAGTCATTTTTTAGGTTTAGGGGGTATTTTGGTCATTTTTTATGTTTAGGAGTATTTTGGTCATTTTTTAGTTTTACGGGGGATTTTGGTAACTTTTTTCGTTTAGGGTGTATTTTTATCGACTTACAGGTTAAAGGGGCTTTTTTTGTCATTTTATAGGTTTCAGGGTATTTTGGTCATTTTTTAGGTTTCAGGGGGTATTTCAGTTAATTTTTAGGTTTTGAAGGTATATCGATCATTTTTTAGGTTTAGATGGTATTTTGGTCATTTTTAGGTTTAAGGGCTATTTTGGTCATTTTTAGGTTTCTAGGTTATTTTGGTCAAATTTTAGGCTTTGTGGTTATTTTGGCCATTTTAAAGGTTTTATGGTTATTTTGGTCATTTTTAGTTTTCAGGAGTATTTTGGCAATTTTTTAGGTTTCAGAAGTATTTTAGTAATTTTTTAGGTTTTGGAGATATTTTGGACATTTTTTGGGTTTAAGGGGTATTTTGGTCATTTTTAGGTTTCGGGGGTATTTTGGTCTTTTTTGGGTTTCAGGGCTATTTTGGTAATTTTTTTATGTTTTAGGCGTATTTTGGTCATTTTTAGGTTTCAGGGGTATTTTGGTCATTTTTTGGGTTCTAGGGGTAATTTGGTCATTTTGTAGGTTTCGAGATTAGTTTGGTAATTTTTTGGTTTTAGGGGTATTTTGGTCATTTTTTATTTTTCGGGGGTAGTTTGGTCATTTTTAAGTTTTGAGGGTATTGTGGTCATTTTTTTGGGTTTTGGGGGTATTTTGGTCATTTTTTGAATTTCAGGAGTATTTTGGTAATTTTTAGGTTTTAGGGGTATTTTGCTCATTTTCTGGGTTTCAGGGGTATTTTGGTTATTTTTTATGTTTCGGGGGTATTTTGGTAATTTTTAGGTTTTGGGGATATTTTGGTAAGTTTTTGGTTTTGGGGGTATTTTGGTCATTTTATGGGTTTTAAGGATATTTTGGTCATTTTTAGGTTTTAAGTGTATTTTGGTCATTTTTTGGGTTCTCGGGGTATTTTGCTCATTTTGTAGGTTTCGATATTATTTTGGTCATTTTTTGGTTTCAGGGAGTATTTTGGTCATTTTTTGGGTTTTTGGGGTATTTTGGTCATTTTTGGGTTTCAAGGGTATTTTGGTCATTTTCTGGATTTCAGGGGTATTTTGGTCATTTTTTGGGTTTTGGAGGGTATTTTGTTAATTTTCTGGGTTTTAGGGGTATTTTGGTCATTTTTTGGGTTTTGGAGGGTATTTTGTTAATTTTAAGGTTTTGGGGTATTTTGGTCATTTTCTAGGTTTTTTGGGTATTTTGGTCATTTTCTAGGTTTTGGGGTATTTTGGTCATTTTTTGAATAAAGGAACCACCTAATATGACAAAAGAACTGACATATGTGATGTTGGAACCGCACAATGTGAGGATGAAATCGTTAAATGTGAGAAAAAAAAGTAAGGGAACCACCAAATGTGAGAAAAAAACTGTCACATGTGATGTTGAAACTGCAAAATGTGAGGATAGAATCGTCAAATGTGAGAAAAAAGTAAAGGATCCGTCAAATGTGAGAAAAGAACTGTCACATGTGATGTTAGAATTACACAATTTGAGAATGGAACCGTCAAGTGTGAGGAAAAAAGTAAGAGAACCACCCAATACGAGAAAAGAACTGTCATATGTAATGTTAGAATCGCACAATGTGAGGATGAAACCGTTAGATGTGAAAAAAAAAGTAAGAGAACCACCAAATGTGAGAAAATAATTGTCACATGTAATGTTGGAACTGCACAATGTGAGGATGGAACCATCAAGTGTGAGAAAAAAATAAGGGAACCATCCAATGTGACAAAAGAACTGTCATATGTGATGTTGGAACCTCGTAATGTGAGAATGGAACTGTCAAGTGTGAGAAAAAGGTAAGAGAACCACCCAATGTGACAGAAGAATTGTCATATGTGATGTTGGAACCACACAATGTGCGGATGAAACCATCAAATGTGAGAAAAAAAAGTAAGGGAACCACCAAATGTAAGAAAAGAACTGTCATATGTGATGTTGAAACTGCATAATGTGAGGATAAAACTGTCAAATGTGAGATAAAAGTAAGGGATCCGTCAAATGTGAGAAAAGAACTGTCATATGTGATGTTGGAACTGCACAATGTAAGGATGGAACCGTCAAGTGTGAGAAAAAGTAAGAGAACCACCCAATGTGAAAAAAGAACTGTCATATGTGATGTTGGAACTGCATAATGTGAGGATGAAACCGTCAAATGTGAGAAAAAAAAAGTAAGAAAACCATCAAATGTGAGAAAAGAACTATCATATGTAGTATTGGAACTACAGAATGTGAGAATGGAACCATCAAATGTGAGAAAAAAGTAAGGGAACCATCAAATGTGAGAAAAGAACCATCACATGTGATATAGGAACTGCACAATATGAGGATGGAACCATCAAGTGTGAGAAAAAAGTAAGGGAACCAACCAATGTGACAAAAGAACTGTCATATGTGATGTTGGAACCGCACAATATGAGAATGGAACTATTAAGTGTGAGAAAAATGTAAGGGAACCACCCAATGTGACAAAAGAACTGTCATATGTGATGTTGGAACCACACAATGTGAGGATGGAACCGTCAAATGTGAGGAAAAAAAAGTAAGGGAACCACCAAATGTGAGAAAAGAACTGTCATATGTGATGTTGGAACTGCATAATGTGGGGATAAAACTGTCAAATGTGAGATAAAAGTAAGGGATCCGTCAAATGTGAGAAAAGAACTGTCATATGTGATGTTGGAACTACACAATGTAAGGATGGAACCGTCAAGTGTGAGAAAAAAATAAGAGAACCACCCAATGTGAGAAAAGAACTGTCATATGTGATGTTGGAACTACACAATGTGAGGATGGAACCGTCAAATGTGAGAAAAAAAAAGTAAGAGAACCATCAAATGTGAGAAAAGAACTATCATATGTGATATTGGAACCGCACAATGTGAGAATGGAACCGTCAAATGTGAGAAAAAAGTAAGGGAACCACCAAATGTGAGAAGAGAACCGTCACATGTGATATTGGAACTGCACAATGTGAGGATGGAACCGTCAAATGTGAGAAAAAAGTAACCTGGTATAGCAGGTTACCTACTAGTGGGTACCGTACCCCCCCTTTTTTTGGGGGGATACCGTAGAATTACTCCCATAAGTCTTACTATACTATTTTAACTAATTTTTATTTTTATCTATAATACATTTAGCAAAAAAAAATTTTAATTTTATCAAAATAAACAGATTTCAAATACACCTAACAGAGGAGATTCTTCACAAAACTCGTACTTTTCTTCGTCAAAAAGTCAAAAACTATTCTCTCAGCTTGTCTAAATTCTGCCACATCCTTCAGACGCACACAGAAACAGGAAAGAAGAGAGAATCGGAGAACTGAGACTGAGAGAGAGAGCTATGGAGGCAGTTGTAGCCGCAAAACCAAGAGTTAAAGTGGCGGCTCTATGTGGGTCTCTTCGCAAATTCTCGTATAACCGTGGCCTTGTTCGTTCGGGTACTTTCTCAGCTTTTGTTTTTTCTGTTTTCTTCTTTGTTTTTGGGAGTTGGGTTCTGATTTTTTGTGTGTTTGGTTATTTAGCAATCGAGCTGAGCAAGTCCATCAATGGCTTGGAAATAGAGTACATAGACATTGAACCTTTGCCTATGCTCAACACTGACTTAGAAGGAGAGGGAACTTTCCCAACAGCCGTGGAAGCTTTCCGCCAGAAGATTAAAGAAGCTGATTCCATTCTCTTTGCCTCGCCCGAGTGCAACTACTCAGTCTCAGGTACTCCTTTTCTATACCTTCTTTTTATTCATTATTCTTGGAAAATTGGTTTGGTTTGCAACTTTTCAGTTTTGGTCTACAAAGTTTTGTCATGGGTAGTTGAATTTATTTAGGATAAATTTCAATGTTCACCAACCCAACCTCCATGGGTTGTATCGAAATGACACTTTTTATAAGGAGCTTTAAGCCTTTAACATAGTAAAAAAACATTTTGGGGACCAGTTTCTGTAAATTCTTCCCCAATGCTTATTGATCAATCATTGATGTCCTTTGTAGATCCAAGATGCTTGGAATTTTCTTTCCTCTTTGATCTTGATTATTCTGGTCATCTGTTGGAAAGTTGATTGTCTATACTTCGTGCGTGCTGTCTCTGGCATAGAGCTAGACACAGATAAAATGACCTTATCTTATTATTAATGCTACTTTTGCTTTGAAGTAAAATATTTACAGAAAAATATTTTCTTCTTTTATAATATTTGTTTTACAATAAAATATTTAATTAAAAGTAAAATATTTTCAGTTAATTAAATTAATTCTAAGTAAATTTGTGTAAAATATTTTAAATTTAAAATTTTATTAAAACATTTTACATTTGTTTACTGGCCCTCATCCTGATAACTCTCACCCTCCCTCCCTCTCATGCTATCTCTCCCTCTCAGTTCTCTCACAGTCACAACCCAACATTCCTTCTCTCACCCATTAATCCATCTCTCCCAAAACCTACCGGTAGCACCACCAACCGACCGCCATCACCCACTGATCATCGCCACCAGCCGACCAACATGACCCCCCCACCGGCATCACCCCCCGACCGGCGCCACCCACAGACTGACTCTACACCTCCTCCCTCTTATTGTCTCTCTCACAAAACCAGATCTAATTGTTGAGCAGTGGATTGGGTTTTTGGTGGCTGTTCTTATCTTGCTGGTGGCTGTTCCAATCTTCCCATTGCTAGATTTGCTTGGTTGGATTTTTTTTGCTGGATTGTTGGATTTTCATATTAGATTCTTTGTTCGTGGGCTTTCTTTTCAGGTTTTTTGATTAGGTTTTGTGGGTGGTTTTGCCTTTCTGATATTGATTTTTGGGTTGTTGGTGGTTGTATTTTGGGTGGTTGGTGGTTGTTTTTTTGGTAGTTGGGGGCGGTTTTTTGAATCTTTGGTGGTGGTTTTGATGGCTGTTTTTTGAGTGGTGGGGTGATTCTGGTGGCTGTTGGGTGTTAGGGTAGGTGGATGACGGTGGCCAATGGGATGGGATTACAAGGTGTGTTTTTGCAATTGTTGGTGCTGGACCTGCTGGTTGGGTATGTGGTCAGACATGGCAAAACGGGTCAGAATTTTCTGACTCGACTTGACCTGAAAAATACCTGACTCGAATTCAATTTTTTGACCCGAAGTAAAAATGGGTTGACCAGTGACCCGACCCGTGTTTTTTGCGGGTCAACCCGACCCGACCCACGACCCAACCCGGACCCGAACCATTTTTTTAAAACTTTTTTTTTTTTGGGTAAAAAAATAGTAAAACTAAGACAATATTGGTTTAATTGTTTATTGTGAACTTTAAGGAAACAATTGATACATTTACATAACTGCATGCAAATTAATTGAAAGACAAATGACTGAACAATCTGTAATGAGTAAAGATTTTTAGATATCAAATAGCAAAGTACATTCCAAGATAATCTGGTTACAACAGAGTTAAAAACATAGATTTAAAATTGTAAACACGTGTGAGAAACATTCACAAGTGTGAAAATAGTGAAGCTAAAGTATCAACTTAGCATAAATTATGAACACTTAGACTTATTTTTTAATAATTTATGTCCAAAATAAATGGTTTTTCAAAATAAATTATGACATTTTCTAGAGTGTGTGTTACTTAATAATAATATGATATTCATAAAAGATACCATGTATAAATAAGTAAGCATCAAATTTTAAAGTATATCTCAAATTGAAATAGAGTGTCAACCACAATTGATAATAGATTATAAAATTAATTTTCAAAATTGTAAATTTCTTATATGTTTTTATTCTTTATCAAATGAGTTATCTAATGAGTCATTTGTAATTTTGTTTTATATTTTGGAATGTTGATACTGTGTAAAAATAAAACTTGTGTATTTGTTTTACTTATTTTTGTGTTATTTTGTTTTAGATAGCAATGTTAGGCTTTGTATAATTTTAAAATTATTGAATAAGTATTAATAAGTTTAACTGAGTTCATTCTTGATATAAGTGGTGAATTCAAAATAATGCATTTCACATCAAGTAATTTGTTGCATAACTTTCCAAATGGCAAATACATGTTGTTTTCTTCATTAAAAAAAAAAAAATTTCATGTGAAAAATACGGGTCAACCCGACCCGACCCGACCTGACCCGCAACCCGATTAACCCGAACCCGATTTTAACCCGTTTAAAATGACCCATTTTGATCCGTGACCCGTTTGACCCGCAACCCGATTGACCCGATCCAAACCCGACCCGACCCGCCCGTTTTGCCATGTCTATATGTGGTGGTTGATTTATGTTTGCAATTTTTATATTACAACACTTACCAAACACTTGCAAATGTTTTACAGGAAAATATTTTACAATTAAAAATAAAATATTAAAAAAAAAGTAAAATACATTTAAAAATATTTTACGTCGAAACAAATGGAGCGTAATACAACAATATCTTAGGGTACGTTTGGTACACTAAATGTAGATTACATTAGGGATAGTAATCTTTATTACTGGGAATAGAAAATACTGTAATGAAATAACTATTACAATTTATAAGTTTGGTTGTTACATATGGAAAGCTTGTAAAAGATGATATATAAAGAAACTTTATATTTTTGGAAATATATTAATTTTAAAACCTGTTATATGCACTAAGGAATAGCTATTACATCAATTTTAAAGAGGAATAACTATTCTTCAATTTAAAGAATAGTTATTCTAATGTAATAACTAATCCATGTAATAAAGATGCAACTAAATGACCGAATTGATATTACAAAGGGCCATCTGGTCTTTTGCCTTTAATTTTAAAAAAATTAGCAATATGCCCCTATTTCAAAACTATATAGGGATATGTTCCTGTTTCGATACTCGATTACTCTAAAATCGAGTTTTAATGAAATACTCGATTTATAGAAAATCGAGTTATGCCCGATCAAATTTTAAACAAATATATATATATATATATTTGCATGGAACTCGACTTTGAGAAAATTGAGTTCCATGCAATTTTTTTTTTACAAGTGTGAGTCCTATAGTGGCGTTTTTAAGCCCTACAGTAATGTTTTAAATCCATATAGTGGCGTTTTCTTGCAATTTTTTTTTTTTTATAAGTGTGATCATCCCATACTAGGTTCAGGGAGTCTTTATAGTGGTGTTTTTAAGCCCTATAGTGACGTTTTAAAACCCTATAGCGGTGTTTTCCTGCAAATTTTTTTTTATAAGTCTGATCCCAGGTTTAAGGAGCTAGAGCTGTTCACGGGTCAGTCTGAGTCGGGTTTGTGCCCAACCCGGAACCGACCCGATCACTTCGGGTTTTCCATGCATAGACTCGCCGCCGATCGGCCAACGAAGTTGGTTCGGGTGATCTGATTTTCATCGGGTACGGGTTGGTCCTCGGTCGGTTTTGGGTTGTGAGAAAAATTGTCAGATTTTGCCAAAAGCCGCCGGATCTGGCGAAACCTAATCGGATCTTGGCGAAATCTCGGCGAATCTCGAAGAGATCAAGCCGATCTTGGCGAGATCTAGCAGGATCTCGATGAGATCTCGACGTATCTCGAAGAGATCATGCTGAATCTCTTCGAGATCTGACCTGAACTCGAACGGATCTCCTTAGATCAGACAAAAAATCGACGCTTTCCAGGTAGTATACGGTCGGGTCGGTTGAAATCGGTTTCTTAGCCTCAAACCCGCCAACTGACCCGCCGTTTTCGGGTTCAGGGAGCAACGATCCGTGGCCGACTCGTCACGGGCGTCGGGTCGGCCGGTTATCGGGCCGGATCGGACAGTTTGGCCGGGTGGGTCAGGTCCCGGTTTTGTTTGGACACCCTTACAGGGAGCCCTATAGTGGCGTTTTTAGGCCCTATAGTGACGTTTTAAAGTCCTATAGTGGCATTTTTGAACTCGATTTCCATAAACTCGAGTTCCATGCTTTTTTTTTTTTTTTTTTAAAGTTTGATCGAGCATAACTTGATTTTCTATGAATCGAGTATTTCATTGAAACTCGATTTTAAGGCAATCGAGTATCGAAACAGGGGCATATCCCTATATAGTTTCGAAATAGGGGCATATTGCTAATTTAAAAAAAAATTAAGGGCAAAAGGCCAGATAGTCCTTTTACACATAAATAGTTATTTCATTATAGGAGCTATTACAGCGTAATAAACGTACCTTAGTTTCTAGATATTGCTTCTTTCAGATTCTGCAATCTAATATAATCCTCTTCGATCGTATTGCTTTCTGTCACTGATTCGGGAGTTGTTGACATTTGTTCTTGTGAAATTGTCTTTTACTATAGCAATTCTTAAGATTTCAATTTCTGGCACTATTTTGTTGATATATTTATTCTTCATTCTTGTCAAATACAAAGCTGATTTATTAGGTGTATGCATACTTTCGGCAGAGATGAGCACCCTTTCATCAATAATATCTGATAAATTACCAATTTTTTTTTCTTTTTTTTTTTAATTTTGAGAAAAATTATCCGGAATTCTTTAGCAATAAGAAATTATTGAATTTAATTATTTAATTTAACACTTCCTTTTCATGTATGGATCTAAACTACACTTTTTAACAGGATTTGAATCTAAGACCTCCTGTTCAGATATTATAATATAATAAATTATCAATTGTACCATTTAAAAAAAAAAATAATTTAATCATTTAAACTAATAACATCCTTTGTACTATGCATAGTTGAAAGTATATAGAGAACTAGAGATGTTTGGGTCAACTGGAAAAATTTTACAACGGATGAAAATGGAAACGCTAATCTTGTTCCCAAGTCTTAAGCAAGAATACTTGACTATCCCTTGTGTAAATGGCATTGATAGATCCTTCACTATATTATTCAATTGTCAAAAAGAAAACGAGACTGGTTGGGGGTGCTAGTTTGCAGTCTATATATGTTAAATTGTTTTTTTTTTTTTTTTTTTTTTCAAGATATTAGGATTTTGCATTGCCATATAACCAAGTGCTTGTTATTTCTGCTTTGTGTTTTGCCAACTCTTTTCTTTCCCCCACTATACCAGCTCCATTGAAGAATGCAATTGACTGGGCATCTAGACCACCAAATGTTTGCGCTGACAAAGCAGCTGCAATTGTAAGTGCTTCAGGAGGTTCTGGTGGGAAACGGTCACAGTATCACCTTCGCCAAATTGGAGTTTTTCTGGATCTTCATTTCATCAACAAACCCGAGTTCTTCTTGAACGCACGCGAACCTCCTACAAAGTTTGATGGCAATGGTAATCTGGTCGATGAATCAGTCAAGGAGAAGTTGAAGGAAATTCTCATATCCTTGCATGCATTTACTTTGCGCCTCCAAGGAAAGCTTGAGAAATAATTTGTGATTTTTAATTATATGAAAAATAATTAATGTGTGATTTAATATGTACCATGCTGGCATTACAACTTATCTGATTTTTTGTATAGTACTACAAAAATAATAACAATAAGTCTTAATCCCGAATTTTAGAGTTGCTAATGAATCTTTAACAGACTAGTTGAGGTTTGCCACATGAATTCTTTTGCTACTTTTTGTTAATTCCTTAATTGATAAGTTTTTTATTTTATTTTATTTTTATTATTATTATTACTTCTACTAATGTTTATATATTTTTAATTATTTTCTATAAAAGTGAAGTTGGGAAGACAACAAGTTGAATTCATGTTCTTTTGGCATGTCATGTGCTAAGTTTCCTGAGAGTTGTTTGTAGAAAAGCCAGTGCCAATGGTCCTTGGAACAATTGGTATGTCTCCTCTCATAAACAAATTGAAAGTAAGATCATGGATTCAATCCATTTAGTTTTGTGACTTTTGAATTTATCCATCAAAGAAGAAGCATATAAGCACACTGGGTCTATCCAACCTGTAGTAGAATTACATTTTGTATGACAATATGATAAACTGATACATTTTGATAACCTAATCTGAATGCTATTGTAAGGTATAGATGATCGATTCAATATTTCCCTTGTCACAAAGAAAATATTGGATTATTTTGTCCAGGCACAAAAATTTGTATACTTTTCATTTGTGAACTATGATCCTGTACCGGGTAAATGTAACGTGTAAACCATTCTCCCACAGTGAACTTCATTCAGATGCTAGGCGGGTCCTAGTACTATAATGCAGGCAGAATTCCTCAAGTTGAAAAAAAAAAAAAAACCCTCTAAATATTAAAGTTTTCGTTTGTTGAAATGGTTGTACAGGTTCAATCCTTGAAAGCAAGTATTTCATACAAAAATAGCATAAATAAAATGTAAGAATTATATATAGGTCCCTTCTTCCAACATTTGCTTTAATGGAATCACTACTGCAAAATAATCTTTCTTGACGAGTTTGTAATTGTATGCATTTGTATAATGATTTATAAAGGTGATGGTTGTATCCATATTTTTCATGATTCTGTTTGAGTTCCAGTCCTAGATGCCTAGGTTGTATTATTGGTATTTGTCGAGGAGGGAGCCTAAAAAGAAGGAATTATCAACGGGATCCACCTGAGGTGTAATTGGACCCAACTGTGCATCAAATTAGACCCAACCCAATCAAGACAATCGAAGTACTAGGTGGATCAGGAAAACCAAGGATGGAAATCTGCCCATGGAGGCCGAGGAATAGATACTTCTCGAGAGAGAGCTATGAGATTGGAAGCAGAGCAAGACCATAGTGACATACGAATAAAAGCAGGAGGTAACTTCCAGATAAAACATCCATCATCTCCGCTTTAAATACATTGCAACAACTCAATCTGCCGCATTAATGGTAGAATGACCCCTAAATAGTGCTCTTACAGCCTGTGACCTACTCTACTACCACTAACAAGGTAGTGATGGGACAAGTATCCAAAGAAAGATCAGCATCTCTCCAAGTGGAACGCTGAGATGCAATTCGAATGGCTATAAATAGGAAGGAAGATCATCCTTGAGTGGGATCGAAAAAATAGGAGAGAGAAAAGAGAGAAGAATCATACTACAAGTTGTAACTCTATTCAAGAACCCTTGATCCTCAGCCAACCCAAGGAGAGTAATGAAGAACAAGAATTTCATCTTTCCTTGTCTATTTCTTACTAGTATTGGGCCATCTTTGGAGTCTATCTTACATCTTTAATCATAAAGGTGCTTCCTTGAGGAATCAAAATGTTGGCCTGCATTCCTATCTCTACAAATTAGTTGTATTGGGTCCCCATCCTAACCCATTCATAATGAGTTGGGCCTTGGGTTCAAAACAGCCCTCTACACTATTTATGAATGAGAACACATGCAAGGTGTGTTTAAAGATCTGATTAGGTTGTATTATTAATTTTTGAATGAGAACACATACAAGGTGTGGTTAATGAAGAAAATCAATATTTTGTGAATACAATGATGAAACAAGACTATAACCAAGAAGATCAGTGAAGATTCTAGAAGAATTCAACAAGGAAGAAGAAGAAGAAGAAGAAGAAGAAGAAGAAGAAGAAGAGAGAGAGAGAGAGAGAGAGAGAGAGAGAGAGAGAGAGAGAGAGAGAAGAGGTTGAATAAGAATCTTATTGAAGAAAAGATTGAATTGCAAGCTCGTAATTACATCTAAGTGAGAACTATCCTATTTATATAATACAATCCATCATTAAACAGAATAGATTAAGATCCAAACTATGTGGATCAATTCCCATGATTTTAGGGATTATAACTGCCTCTCTATCTAATATTCCCTCCAACACTAACTGACACTTGAACCCACAGCCAGACGACACCGTTTAGTATTCTAGAATAAAACACCACACATTAGATCAAAATGGTGCGCATCATTTAGGACATAAGTAAAACGGTGTGCATCATGTAGAACATTAGTGAAACGGTGCATGTTGTGTTGACTTCATCATTGTTGAGATTGAGGCTAACTAGAAACATTGTAGACAGAGTTGGGAGGTTCTTTAACATCCCCCCTTAAACGACAGGGGGAGGAATCCACCAGGAGTTTAGAACGAATTAAGAGAAATGGAGGAGCAGGTAAGGGCTTAGTAAACACATCTGCTAAATTGTCCTTGCCTGAAATAAAACCAACACTGAGATCTTTGCGAAGAACCCTCTCACGAATCAAATGATAATCAACTTCCAAATGCTTTGTTCTGGAATGAAAAACAGGATTGGTAGAAAGAGCAATGGCAGAAACATTATCACACCAGATAACAAGTACATAAGGAAGAAAAATCTTGAGCTCCTTGAATAAAATTCGAAGCCAAGAAAGCTCAGCTATAGAAGTAGCCAATGCCCTGTACTCAGCCTCTGTAGATGATCTAAACACAGTGTTCTGTTTCTTCGCAGACCATGAAATGGGATTAGGACCAAGAAAGACCAATAAGCCAGTAGTAGAGCATCTATCAATAGGGTCCCCTTTAGAGAAAGCAGTGAGGGTCAAGGGACCTGGGGAGAAGCAAATACCATGATTCAGGGTTCCCCTAATATATTTGAGAACACACTTAGCAGCCTCCAAGTGAGTAGAAGTAGGCTTGCTCATGAATTGGCAGAGCTGATAGACACTGAAAGCCAGAATAGTCCTGGTAAAAGTGAGATACTGAAGAACACCCACCAGGCTTCTATACACAGTAGGATCAGATAAGGCAACACTAGAATGAGGAACCAAACGAGATGATGGATAGCAAGGAGTTTTGATAGGTTTAGAATTAGTCATATTGAACCTATGCAATATATCAGAAGCATATTTGGACTGAGTGAGAGCCTTGTAGCACAATTTGGATTTAGGCTTAGAAATGCCACTCTTGGATTTGGTTTGCATAGGTGCTGATTGAGAGGCACAGATGATAAAACTTGTAAATCTAAGATAGGATCAGTGGTAGGAACTGAGGAAGGCAATGTATCAGTAGAGACACTAAAGGGTTGTGGAGCCAAGATAGGAGACTGTGGACTATAAACAAGAGGTTCAGCTTGAGAAATAGTGGAAGGAGAGACATTTGAGGAAGAAGCAGAATGAGGAACTGGTGTGGAAGAAGTGGAGATAGGATGTGGACCTAGGATGGAAGACTGATTTGTAAAGTGAAGAAATAATTGATTGGAAAACCAAGTGAGATCAGGAGACAAAGAAGAAGGTGTAGGTGAGGATTGAGGTGTGTTCATGTAAGAGAAAGGAAACTTAAACTCATCAAAAAGTACATGCCTTGAGGTATACAAGTGTTTAGTTTCAAAGTCTAGACACAAATTGCCCTTAGTACCTACAGGATAACCAAGAGAAATACATTATTTGGTTCTTGGTGTAAGTTTATGAAGGGCATAAGTCCTGAGATTGGGATAACATGCACACCCAAACACTTTTAATTGAGAAATATCAGGTGGAGAAGAATAAAGTTTAGACCAAGGAGAAAGAAAATCAAGAACTGATGTAGGGAGCAGATTGATTAATGTGACAGTAGTGAGGACAGCATAAGACTAATAGGAAGAAGGCATTTTAGCTTGTGACAAAAGTGTAATAGTGGTCTCAATAAGGTGCCTATGCTTCCTTTCAACAAGACCATTCTGTTGTGGTGTAAGGACAAGAAAGAATATGAATAATACCATGCTGTAAAAGATAAGTCTTGAACTCAATAGAGGTGTACTCACCCCCACCATCTGATCTAAAGACTTTAATTTTAGCAGAAAATTGGTTCAATCATAGGTTTGATTTAAACAAACTTGGTAAAGACCTCAGATTTGGACTTTAACAAATAAATCCAGGTAAACCTGGTGTAATGATCAATGAACAACACATAGTATTTAAAACCATTAATTAAACACATTGGAGTAGGACCCCACAAATCAGAATGAACAAGCTCAAATGGACTTGATGCAATAAACTAAGAATTAGAAAAGGGTAAATTGTGCATCTTTCCATACAAACAATGTGTACAAGAATTATCTACATCAGTACACTTATTCAATTGAAATTTGGCATTAGGAAACAAATGTTTGAGAGCTTGATTAGAAGGATGACCAAGCCTCAAGTGCCAAAGAGTTTTATTGAAAACAGTACTACTAGAAACACTATTACAAGCTTTAGAAGATAAAGAAAGCTGTGTAGCCTTGTGAGGGTAGATTGGATAAACTTCATCCTCACTTTTTCCCTAGTAAAGTATTTTCCCCGTGGCCAAAGCTTGAATGGAAATAATATTTTTATTAAAATAACACCAATAGTTATTGTCATGACAAATTTTATGAACTGAGGCAAGATTGGATGCAATAGAAAGGACTCTAAGCACATTATTTAGATGAAGTGTGGATTGAGGAAGAGAAAGAGAAGCATTACGTGTGTGATAGGAAGATTTTGTCCATTGCCCACAGTAATATGATCTTGACCATGGTAAGGTTTAGGAAAACTGAGATGATTAAGACTAGATGTAGCATGATCTGTAGCAGCATTATCAGCAAGCAAAGGTTGATCTTGAGTGAGACAAGCATTTGATGCAGTGGCCATAGCTGCAAGCTTGGTAGGAGGATTCTTTCCCTGATAAGCATAGTCCATCCTATGGTAACAATCAAGTGTTGAGTGACCAACCTTCCCACATATCTGACAGATTGGTCTTTCTGACCTAACTCTATTAGAATTAGGTTGAACTTGCTAAAACTGATTGAAATGAGTGAATTAAGAAGACTGATGAGATGATTCTCTTCCACCTTTGCCACCTCTATTATTGTAGTTACCTCTACCTCCTCCTCTATTGGAAGATGGATTAAAGCCATTGTTGTTAGGCTTTGGAGTAGCTGCTGCTGCCATAGCAAAAATAGTATCTTTTATCTCAAAACCTTCATTTAGAGACTCTTCCTCTGCATTGAGCATGGTGGAGAGTTCATCAAAACTCAAAAGAGTACTACTGGTTGTTATAACTGACCTGAATGCATTGTACTCCTTAGGGAGTCCCTTGAGAGTAATGTGGAGCAATTCTTTATCATCCACAATTACTTCAATAGCTAGTAATTTATCCCTAACCACTTTGATTTTCTGCAGATATACATCCATAGACTCAGCACATTTCTTGAGATCGTGAAGCTCACCTTTAAGGTTCATGACATGTGACCTTGAAATGGAGGAGAATTTGTTCTCCAAGACCTTCCAAACCTCTAAGGCTGATGAGCACCCTATAGTGAGTGCTAGAATGGAAGGAGTTAAGGTTGAGCTCATGAATGTTAATAAAGCCTTCTCCTTTGACTTCCACACCAAGAAATCTGGATTCACCATAGGAGTGTATGAACCAAAAAGATCTTTGAGAAATTTGTCAGGGATCAATTGTGGTTCTTCAATCAACTCAAACAAAGAGTAGGTTTTGAGCACCATTGTAATCTGATGCTTCCAAAATATATAGTTTGTATTATATCCAATTTTATGGTCATCATGTTGGCCATATTGAAGAGAAGAGAAGTGGTTGTTTGAGTACATTTACTGAAGAACTTGAAGTTGATGATGATGTTGAAGAGAAGGCCATTGTCGAGTTTGTTGAAGTTGTTGTTGCCATTGTTTTAGTGACAATTGGCTCTGATGCCATGAAGAAAATTAATATTCTGTGAATACAATGATGAAACAAGACTATAACCAAGAAGATCAATGAAAATTCTAGAAGAATTCAACAAGGAAGAAGATGAAGAGAGAGAGAGAGAGAGAGAGAGAGAAACGAGAGGTTGAAGAAGAATCTTATTAAAGAAAAGACTGAATTACAAGCTCTTAATTACATCTGAGTGAGAACTATCCTATTTATAGAGAACTATCCTATTTATAGAGTACAATCCATCACTAAACAGAATAGATTAAGATCTAAACTATGGAGATCAATTCCCGTGATTTCAGGGATTATAACTGCCTCTCTAACTGATATTCCCTCCAACACTAATTGACACTTGAACCCATAGCCAGACGACACCGTTTAGTATTCTGGAATAAAACATCACAGCTTAGATCAAAACAATGTGCATCATTTAGGACATAAGTAAAACGGTGCACATCACGTAGAACATTAGTGAAACGGTGCGTGTTGTGTTGTCTTCATCACTGTTGAGATTGAGGCTGACTAGAAACACTAGAGATAGAGTTGGGAGGTTCTTCAACAGTTAAGCACCAAACTAAAATTTTTTGGTATTTTTTTAAAAAAAATTTGAGAAGCCTTAATTTAACTTATTTTTTTTGAACCATTTTGGACTAATTTTAGAAATGGGAAATCTCGCATTCTTAGAATTTGTGTTCTCCAGCTCAATTATTTCAAATGTGCCGTTATCTGATCAAATGCAACACAACTGATCCAATTGAGTAAATGCTCCATGATACCAACTAAGTCATCTTCCAAGAGCAAGGTCGGTCAAACTTATTCCTAAATATTTTAACTTTTAGTTCCCTCCTATATTTCATTTTTTTTCCTTTTATAATCACCAATAAAGAGAGATTTGAACCTAAGTTGTATTTATTGGTAGAATCAGACAGTGCTATTGAACTAGCATGCTCTTGAGTTCTTCTATATTTCATTTGCTATATACTGTAAAAGGTAAAAATCCAACGGATGATAATATTTACTACAAATCCACTCTAATCTCATTTGCCACCTAACTTGGAGTATAAGAATGACATGCATGAGGATACATTTAGCATGAGCAAGGGTATATACATTTTGAAATGCATGTGACATAATTGAATCCATCAAGACTTCTTGACCAAAATTTTATGCTAGAGTATCAGTTTATTGTAATTTCCTTCATTATCCAGTGGCTTTGCCCATAATATTGCCGCGCGCTTGGGCTGTGCATTTATTCATCTTGGGAGCAACCCATCTCTACCTAAGTTGTTATTCATACAAATATACATACGCAGTTCACTTTAAAAAAAAAAAAAAAAAAAAAAAAAAAGCCCCTATAGCAAAACTCACAATCTTTCCATTTCACATAGAGAAATGGTTTGTGAAGTAAAAGCCAGCATTCTTACATAGCTTCTGAAAAACAAAAGTTTTCAATTTTCATGGTGGTTCCATGTGTATTTATCTACACTTAAGACTATTGCACAAGGACGGTTGACACTCGTGTAGCCTTCAAAGATAGATCATCATTTTGCTAACATTATAGGTTGAAATTTTTTCAACTAAAAAAAAATCTAGGATTTATTGTGTTTAATAAATGAACCTTCATAGAAAATAAAGATTTACTCACTCAGTGAAAGGATTAACTTCAATCCTTGATTCAGAGAGATAAGTAGGAACAGTGAGAGAGGGGTGATACAACTATGAAGTGGTGTGACTACTAATGAAAGACCCAAAGATCAACTGGGTTTCGGAATTTAGCTTCTTGGTTTCAACTGGGCTCGAGGTGGTCTTCAAACGCAAAAGGGGAAAAAAAATTTAGAGGAAAAGAGAGAAGGTTTAGGAAAATGGAAGAAATTTATGAAATAAGAAGGTGGGTGGGTGTACCGTTACTAAGGTTGGAGTGAAGTTTGTAAATGAGAAAGAGTAAAAGAGGGCAAGTCATAGACTGAATTGATGCAGAAAACTCACTGATGTGGGCCTCACATGGATGTATTTATTTATGGGTTGTGTTAACAGGCACCGTAATAACATAATTACTGGCACTGTAACAATATAGTTACTAGTAGCTTTTTAGCTTTTTAGACAACTTTTAACAATTTTTTTTCTCTCTTTTATTAATTTTTTTTGACAACTCTTTTTTTTTTTTTTTTTTTTAAGTGAGACACAAAAAAAGAAATGTTTACAAGCACCATGCGGTGCTCGTTAACATTTCCCTTTATCTATATATATATA
The DNA here is from genome assembly GCA_023621385.1 of Quercus gilva. Classification (NCBI taxonomy): domain Eukaryota; kingdom Viridiplantae; phylum Streptophyta; class Magnoliopsida; order Fagales; family Fagaceae; genus Quercus; species Quercus gilva. The sequence continues at coordinate 15,190,053 of CM042476.1, read as the reverse complement.
TATATATATAAAACCGAAATTTTTGAAACTCTCACAATTTTCCACATCATCACTATTTTCTTTTTCTTTTTATTTTTAATTCTTTTTATTTTAGGTTTTATATCTTATAACAATATCATTGAAAAACGTATACAAACTTGGAGGCCTATTTAAGGGCTCCATAAAACTTGATGGACAAGAAAATATATTCTAAAATAAGCCCTAATTAATACCTAACCATAATAGGAACCAAATTTGACCGAAAAAAATATTAAAAGAGCCTAAAAACAAGGAAATAAATCACCTAGACCTAAAATAACGTTTTTTGCATAAAAATACCAAAATCTCTTCTCTCCTTAAAACCCTAGCAATTACCATCTCAAATTTTTTATTTGCTTTCATATGTGCCTGAAATTTTCATTCTATCTTATTGTTTTATTATGTTTAGAATTGATTTTCTTATAAGTATTTGGGTTAATCTTTATATTTTGATAGTGTTTTTATGGGTTTGGTTTTTGAGTTGAAATTCTAATAATTATTTTATATTGTATATGGCAGATGAAGCATCTCTATTTTTTGGAGAAAAATCAAAGCTGCAACCTATGTCTTCCAGCCCAAGGTGTGGTAAATTTTTATATGTTCTTGCTTTATTGAGAATTTTTATTTGGGTTCATGTGATTTTTTATTTTTTTATTAAAGCTTTGATTTTTGTTGATTAATTATTTGTTTGGATTAATTTCAATTAATTATTTGTTTGGATTCAATGTAGAAGATAATGGAATTATGTGTTATAAATTTGATAATGTTCCATGTTTTGAATTGTTTATATTATTTAGACTCCTGATAGGACTCTCTCTTCTCTCCTTAAAACCCTAGCAATTACCATCTCAAAATCCTAAACTTAACTTCACTTTAAAATTAAAAAAATAAGAAGGAGAGACTCAACTAAAAAAAAAAAAAAAAAAAAAACGTAGGTTTTGTCTTTTTTATTTGCTTTCATATGTGCCTGAAATTTTCATTCTATCTTATTGTTTTGTTATGTTTAGAATTTATTTTCTCCTAAGTATTTGGGTTAATCTCTATATTTTGATAGTGTTTTTGTGGGTTTGGTTTTTGGGTGGAAATTTCTAATAATTATTTTATATTGTATACAGTAGATGAAGCATCTCTATTTTTTGGAGAAAAATCAAAACTGCAACCTATGTCTTCCAACCCAAGGTGTGGTAAATTTTTATTTGATATATTATATATGAATTTTTTGAATTTGAAGGGTTTTGTTTGGTTTTGAAGTAGAATTTGAGGATTCTATAATATGCATATTATTAACCCAATTTTTTTTCTTTTAAATTCTTGGTGGGCAAATCAGTCTCTCACTAATTCTTTTACCTTAACGTGATGTTGGTTAATTGTTATTTTATTTAATTATCCCGTGCATCGCACGGGTTAGCGACTAGTTTATAATAAACTCAAAACTCAAAACTTGGAAATGTTGAAAACTTGTTCTCATATTCTTGTGTTTTAAACTCAAAATTTTGAGTTTTGAGTTATAGAAACTCAAAATCTAAACCAAACATCGATGTTTTAGATGGGACTTACAATTTTTGAGTTTTAAGTGATGGAAACTAGAGCCCGTTTGGTAGAGGAGTTTGAGTAATGTTGTTTGTAATTTTTTAAAATATGTGTGGGTGAAAAAATGTGTGAAAATGTGTGTAATATTATTTAAAAACTGAAAATGAGTTGTTTAACCAAGAAAGTCTGTGTGTGTGTGTGTGTGTATGTGTTAATAATGGTTAATTAGCCTAAGTACCTGGACATTTTTCCGTTGCTCAAAGAGAGAAAGAGCTCATTAGTACGGGAAGGGAATTTGGGCCTTGTTGGGGGCTGAGGTCTTGTATTTTCTGATGGACTTCGTGTAGTGAGAATTTGGGCTTATTGATGGGTCAGAAGTAAAGTGAGGTCTTGGATAATTTGGTGAGCCTGAAGTACATTGGGCCTTCAAGTTAGGGTTGTGCCCTGTAGGCTTTGGTCGTAAAATCTCATTTAAAAAAGGGTCCTTAAAACTAGTCTATCCGTGATAAACCTTCTTCATGTTCTACCAAAGCTTCAGGCAAACTCATCTGCCCCTCAAGAAGCTCAATCTCATTCTAGTTTCTACTTGTTAATGGTGGATATTAAACGTTTTGGCCAAAGTAACTAGTTGAAGAGGGAAGACTGTTGCACAAGGACTTTTATCAATCGGGACCTCACCACTCTAACCTAGCTATTCCTTAGTTGCTAGTCTGTCGGTCCAATCCAACACCTATTCAAGCTAAACAAACACACATACGAGGAGTTTCCCAATACCATGCAGTGACACTCATGTAGCCATTAAAGATAGTTAAGCATCTAAGATTTTATTTAGGGATAAATAAATGAACCTTCATATTGAAAATTATTTATTTAGTGATTCACTTGACCAGTGAAAGTGTGATAACAGACGAGTGTTATGTCCACAATATTTTCATAACATTTCACTAGTTCTAATTTGAACTCAGCATTAATTTTTTTTTTTTGGCTACTAATTATAGTTAGTAACAATCTATCACTTAAAATTTATTATTAAAGTGTTAATGCACTATTTCACATAGTTTATAAATCAAAATGCCTAGATATTGTTCCTTTACACATAGAAAAAGAGAGCTCATTAGTTCGGGAAGGGCCTTCGGCCTTTGTTGGGTTCCTTACTAGGCTGAGTTCTTGGCATGGGATTTGTATATGTTACCTCGGGCACCACTTTGTGGTGTAGCCTTTTATTGTATAATAGGCTTCATGTAGCGAGGGTTTGGGCTTACTCATTTTTAGCATGAAGTAAAGTGAGGCCTTAGATAATTAGGCGAGTCTAAAATACGTTGGGAATTTGGGTTGGGCTTGTGCCTTGTAGACTTGGGTCCTAAAATTTCATTCTAAAAGTTCCTCATCACTAGTTTATCCATGGAAAATACTAACGGTTTCTTTTAGAGCAATAGTTAATAATCCATTTAAAGAAAATTTTTATAGAAAAAAAAAATATTTTGGCAGTTTTTTCAATTTCCTATAAAAGTAATGTCAAAATTTTCCTAAAATAGATTGTTAACTATTGCTCTAAGAATACCCGTTAGCATGACCTATCTATAAATAACCTTACAGGTTTTACCAAGCTTAGGCAAATGCTTTTGTGCACATCTCAAGAACCTCAATATATCACCAATCATATCATGATACCAATTTGCACCTCACAGCTATGTTTTGATACCCCGGAGTACCTTGACAATGCTATAGACTGGCCTATCACTATTTTGCTAAATATTTTGGAAGTGAAGAAGTGCTTCTCATGCTGAAATTTTAATTAGACTAAAGAGAAGCTAACAAAATCTTGATCTTCTGATTCAAATTGTGTTTTATGTTGTAATATTTCTTCCCTTCTCCAGTCTGTCAAGGAATTGTGAACTAAGGAACTTGTTGCTACATCTTTTAGTTCTTAATGAAATTTGAGTTTTTTATTTTTTATTTTTTTATTTTTTTTAATTTTAAAAATTTAATAATAACGATACTACAAATTTTATTACAAATGGTTTACAAAGTGGCTTATACTATCACCAATCAACGAAAAGTAATTTAGTGAAGTGATTATTATGTTATTAAAATGGTACCAATCATATTCATTATTAGGTCAATTTGTTAACCATTTAGAGTAAAATTAATAATAACTTTAACATTTTGAAAAAAAAAATTGAGAAAGAAAAAGTAAGATAGAATTAATTTTATTTGTTTTGCCATCATTTTTACTTTATATACAACTTTTTAATACCTCATTTTTTTTTTCTTCTTCTCACTTTTGAAAGTATAAGTATAGTTAAACTCACTCTTAGCAAAAATAGAACTGGCAAAAAGCCAAATATTAATTGGTGTCGGGGACGTTTTTGCGACAAGGGCCGAAAATGCGAGAATGGCCCAAATCTCCCCTTGGGTTCTTTAGAGGTGTATATTGTGGAGAATCAAGCCCAAAATTCCAATTGTATAATGAACAAAAGGCTAATGGTGCTTTGATAAGAGAAAATCAAAATGCTTATAACAAAAGTGCAGAAAACCATAAAAAACATAACAAGTCTGAAACTTCGACCCATAGTCACACAGAAGAGAGAATTGAGAGAGGTCGTGAGGAAGAGAGGGAAGGCTCCCCTATACCCATATTTCCACCCCTAAGGTTCGGATTTGTGAGATTGTTGACTGGCTGAATGGGGTTTTACTCTGAAGTTTCAGGTCTGTGAGTAAAACGTGGCTTAACAGGTCTGCAACTTCGACCCGCAGTCACACAGAAGAGGAAATTGAGGGAGGTCGTGAGGAAGAGAGGGAAGGCTCCCCTGTACCCATATTTCCACCCCTAAGGTTCGGATTTGTGAGATTGTTGACTGGCTTAATGGGATTTTGCTCTAAAGTTTCAGCTCTCTAGGTAGAACGTGGCTTGTTGTTTTTTTAGTTGAAGAAAGACTTTTGTATTAAGCTTTGGGTGTTTGCTCTTAGAGTAAAATGTCCTCCTCTGTTTTGAATCTGATTGTGGAATTTATATTGAGTTTGGGGTGCTCTAAGTGACTGGTTTTTGGCTAATAAAAAAGGCTTTGGACCCCAAGGTGTTAAGCAATGAGTGATTTTCAGGTTTGCTTTTGTTTGGATAAAAGAAAGGACTACTTTTATCATCATTAAGGGAAAGCTTGACTAAACCCTCATTGGCTCCTCATTTTCAGTTGTTTCAGACTTTTGGGAAGCTTAACTAGATGAGAGCTAGCAGCTGAAGTTGGCCAATGAGAGCCAACCATTTTTAAAGGAAAAAGAAGGTTCGGACAGAAACTTTGGGCCACAGTCACACAGAGCATAAAAGCTGTTTTGGGGTGAAAATTTTGGATACAAGACCTCCTGCATGAGCCTGAGGTGCTACTAATGTCCCTTGCCCACTTGGTAGCACGCATGGGCTAGGCTCATGCAAAAGGTCCGAAAGGAACCAACCCATACCCTCCAAACCACACTTCCTCAATTTCTCCAATATGTCGCATGGGCTTGGGCCATGCTTAAAAGCATAAATAAAATATAATACATAAATTGAGCCCACAAAGAAGTTGGGCTTAGTTGAATCGGGCTTGTACGAAATGTGTCGCGAAAATGGGCATCAACATTTAGCCCGCCGAGCACGCGTGGCTCTTGCGGCATGCGATGTGAGTAGTTGATGTTTCCCATTGCTTTGTAGATGTTGTGAGTTTGAGAATTAGTACATCCAAACGCTTCATTCATTTTTTTTTTTCTTTTTTTTCTTTTTTGTTGAGAAGGTACACGTAGATGAAGCTCGTTTGTAGAAATGTCGTGCGTCATAGCGCCCACGAGTCCACGAAAGTCAAGTTGTAACCAAGTGATAGGTCCAACACGAAATGGTCCTTGCCTTCCATGCCTCACATGTATATAAATTTCCTCGTGTATCAACGTTATTGTACCGCTCGCTTACTTGAGCTCGTACTGAAAAATAAAGCCTTCCCTTAATTCAGCAAGGTGGGCCCAGGTCGTTTAACTTGCTCCATTAAGTCACCAAATGCCAACATAACCATCTGAATTAGTCAGTGCTTATTAAACTCCAAGTCTCCAACGCCATATCAAGCTTTTCATTACTTTTGTTTTTATTTCCTTAGCACCGTTGCTTTGCAATATAGATTAGGCTTTGACTATTCCCTTCTTGCTTTTGTATTTCTTTTTTCTTTTTTGTTTTTTGTTTTTTTTTTTGTTTTTCTAAAGCCTTCCTTCAGGGGTACATAAGTACATTCCACGCCACTTACTTCTTTGCTTCTTCATTAGATTGCTTCAGTTGCTTCTCTCTTTTATTTCTCAGCCACTTTCCTTTTCGCTTCTTTCAACACGCCTCCTTCAAAATACCATATGTCGAAGACCCAAAAGAGCAGTGTGGCCCGTGGGTAAGGTTTTGATGTCGACAAAAGAGGAGATCTTTGTTGGCGACAAGAAATCAGAAATAACTTGAAGAGCTTGGCACCAACCATCGTTCTAAGAATCAGGATTTAAGTGAGCCCAAAGTGCCCCTGCCGTAGGAGAGAGACGTTTGCTTGTAGAAAGCAAGGAGCTTTGCTGAAGACGACTAGAGGAGGTTCGTGGCAGCCCTCTGCCCATGCTTGTGGGCTTGTTGGTACCGATGGTGGGAAAGTGGCATAGACAGCAAGGAGGAAAGAACCTTCATTGCTAAGGAGCAAAGTTTTGTTGTAAGAGAATGATGCCGAATAAGGTGACTAGGTGTTGATTCCATTCTTTGCACAAGCTTGATAAAATGCGAATTCATGATGCCCACCTTGGTGAGCTGATTTTTTTTTTTTTGTTCGCTATGCCTTGGTTGTGCTTGTTGATATGTTGAACGTGTTGTTCAATTCAATTTGTGGGGTAGCTTTTCCTTGGAAAAATGATAGTCTCATTGCGTCGATTCATGAGCTTGAGCCATTGTGTTGGAAGTAGAATGAGTAGATAACTGACTATAATTTTGACTTGGGTCTATAGGAGAAGATGATGATGAATGAGAGGTTATCTTGAACCTCTATGCAAATCGGATCACATTAGGGATGCTTCAATATTTGAGTTGCTTGATTGCTGGTTAATTTGGCGAGATTGTGTTTGCCAAGATTTGTTTCAATGAAGTTGTAACCACGAGCGATAAGTGATGTTGCTAGCCATATAGCGCATTTGAGATGGAATGGAGCAAAAATATCACTTGGCGATGTAGTATAAGGGTGTGCCATAGTTGCTGTATGTGCTGGCACTGGCAGCCCCCAGTATTGTGTTATCATGGCGAATGCAAATCAAAATGCAGAGTCACCAGTTGTTGTTGCTTCATGTTTGTTGTGATGATGAGGAGAGTGTTGGCGAAACCATTATTAATGATTCCATAGAGCGTCTATTATTTGATCGTGGTATTGCCCATCTATAACAGCCCTCGTGTCTTGGGCCTTGATAGGACTAGATTGACCATGATAGCAAAAGAGGTCGCCTTGTAAAATAGATGTTGTGTACGCTAAAATGGCGGAACTTGTGAGCAAGTAGGAGATTCCTCTTTGTTGCGTAGCTATAAAAAAAATGTTCGATGAAACGTCGTTGTGTCGAGATGCTTTCGCTTGTGGTAATGTCGTAGCTCCATTTGTTTGAGAATGAAGCCGCAAATTTCTTTGGCAACATAAAATATATTGTGGGAAGTCAAAACTCATTACCAACCCCTTTTCATGCCAATAGGGATTATTGAGTGCGCCGCATTGCATTGTTGAGCGGGAACTTTGTAACTCACTTGGTAAGTCACATATCTTCTTCATTTTCTTTTCTTGATTGCATATAATAGTATATTGAGTGAGCCGTACTATGGTTTCTTGTAGGATGACTTTGGTTTAGAGAATCGTGGTGCTGTCGTTGGGACTCTCATCCACGAGGCCAATCTCATTACCAATGCATCATTTTCTGAGGTTGAAGCTACTGCGGACAGCAACATAGAGCTGCAATAGACGGAACCATGGCCGCTGTTAGTAACTTTGAATCCTTTTGGTCCGTTTCTCACTTACGACTTCGAAGTAAAAAAGAAAGCGACTACAAGCCAACATCCCAAAGATGGTGATGTTGGATAGGGACTACAACATTACTTCAACTTTTTTTTTCTCCTCTTGCTTTCCCCCTTTTTTTTTTTTTTCGATTGTCTTGTATTGAGCCTAAAGCTTTGAAATTTCGAACTAGTTGAAGTGTGTAATATGGGCTGCTACCTTGGAAACATTTTCTCTTGTATTTCACCCTTGTGGACAGCCTACTTATGTATAAAGCAGCTCCTGTCTAATTATATTGGTGAAACTTTGAATTTGTACTGTCATGGTTAGTAGGCACAATTTGTATTTCGTATAAAGAAACATATATACGATGTCTCAACATGTAATTTGAATTTCGGAATGAAAAGAATGATTTGTACCTCAACAGTGTGCATAGTTTGTATTTTGTACTTTGAGAATGAGTTTCTACCTTTCTTCAATAGGCTATGAGCATGTTTTTGTTGCGAAAACAACTCTGGTATGGCTGTGACCATTTGAATATGTTGAGAAAAGCTTGCTTAGAAGGGTAGAGTGCACCTTGTGACGAAGTAGCATAATTTTGATAGATTATATGCACTTAGTCTCTTGAGAATGACTTGTGGTTGATTGGATAATTTGTGAATATGGCTTTGCCTTCGCAATGGCAAATCAGGAGACTTGTTGCTTGCTTGCCGTGTCTTTGCGAACAGGCTTTGGCTAAGTGCACGTCTCGCTGTCTATGACCATTTTTCAGTGCTCTATTGACGGGCAGATTTGGTTTCACATACAACAACTCATATATATATTGAAGCTTGGCTCGCCACTTGGTAGTCGACTTATTCTCAACATGTATTAGGTTGCTATTTCATTAGTTTCAAGAAGCCCCCACATATAGGCTGCGTTTTTGCACATTGCAGCTCATGGTGCATTTGTTCGTCACCATTTCATAGGGCAATCGTGTTCTCACATACATAGGCTTGCTAATTTCTTGAGAAAGGTTTTTATCCTCGCGTATAGCAAATTACCATGTGGCAATGAGATAGTGATTTGTTGCGTCGATTTTCCCATAATGTTTTAGGGATGATTATGTCCACCATGTAATGGACTGCTATGCTTGAATTATAAGATATTGTGTTGGCTTAAATACCGCTTCGTAAGGCTTGCCGTTAAGAAATGTTGGCTTTCCCTACTTTGTCGAGGTCTTGCCACATATGAATGATATGACATCTCACCGGCTTCCTAATCATTCGGTAGAGATTTCCTTTTGAGGACGCATTGGCTTTCCTACCTTGTTGAGGGCTAGTCGTGCCCTTACAAGTAGGGGTATCGCCATAATAAAACGTCTCATTGGCTTCCTAGCTAATTCATAAAGCTTACCATTGAGAGAGTATGTGTTTGGCCTTCCCTACCTTATTGAGAGTATTTTTACCCTCGCATGTAGAGGCTTTACCGTAAGAGCAATTTGTTGGTTTTATTGCGCTTCACAAGGTTTCTCATTAGAAGAAAGCTTTGGCTTTCCCTACCTTATTGAGAGTATTTTTTACCCTCGCATGTAAGGGCTTTGCTGTAGGAGTAATTTGTTGGTTTTCTTGCCGCTTCGCAAGGTTTCTCATTAAAAGAAAGCGTTGGCTTTCCCTACCTTATTGAAGGCATTACTCCTTCGCATGTAAGGATCTCACCATGCTTCGATAACATGATAGTTTGTCAGCTTCCTAGTATTTCATAGGGCTTGCCTTTGAAAATTGGTATAAGTGAGATGTATTGTTGTCGCTTATGAATGAGATGTCAAAGCGACAAATGATATGCTTCTTGATGAGTTTGGCTACAAGCATTCCCATCGCTTTTCTTGAGTGCAATTGCTTCCGCCCACTTAGTGAACTATTTAGTGGCGGCAAAGACCCGAATGTACTCATTCAAGGGTGAATGGATAGGTCTGATGAGTTCAAGCCCCCCAGTATAAAAGGCTATGGAGCGCTCATGTCTTGAAGGCTTATATGGTGTATACGTATAAGTTTGGAGTGCACTCGGAAGTGTGGCGACTTTAGCGAATTTGGTTATGCCAAACCAAAGGTATCCTATCGCCAACAGTTGTTGGTGGGATTTACTCCTCCCTTAGTACTCAACATATTCCTCTAAGATGAATTCTAAAAATGGGGTTTCTCATTTGCTATATAGAGGGCAAAATATAATTCCTCTTTGTCGAAAATTTGTTGTGCTGTAGACAATGTCTCCATACTCAGCTAACTTGGCTTCTTATTTTGGGACAATGATAGGCTAAGCATCGGAGATGTTGGTATAGGGTTGTTTCATTCCCAGCACAACAGTTTTTCTCCCACGCTTTGGTTAGCCTCTTTGTCGAAGATACACGGTACCACAGACAGTGGCTCCATACTTTACTTGCTTGGCTTCTAACTTTTGGACAATGATGGGCTAAGAACTAGGGACGTCGATATAGGGTTGTCGCATCCCTAGCACAACAATTTTTTTTTTTCGTTAGCCTCTATGCCGCTTATGTCGAGCTTTCACATCAATACTAAAATTCCACTCGAAAATCTTTGGAATGGATTTCCAGCAACTAGCTTGTGATTTTTTTAGTTGTTTGACATCAATGTTTAGAGCGAGCTCTAGTAAAGCATTCTTCAAAGGTGCGCGAGAACTCTCCTTATTAGTTGGCTTGGCTGCGGATTTCAATTGCAAGAATTGAGTGACAAGAACAATTTTCTTGATGATGGCAACGTTTGAACTTCCATCTTCACGTATAATCTCAAATTCAAGAAGGATTAAGGTGTTGACATGGCTTAGAATGCATGAGCGTGTCATGGCTTTGATGAGAGGGAATCGAGCTTTCCTTCTTTGTCGGATGCTCCGAGAAGGTTTCCGTTTTGTCCCCTAGTGTAATTATCATTTATATTAGTAAATGATATTCATGGCTAAAGATTAATACAAATGACTTGTAGAAAATATTTTGGCAACAAATCTAGAGTATTGAAATGGTTTAAACGATATATAAAATAATTAATTAGCAAAGATAATGCTTGAGAGTCTTAGCTTAAGCATGCTTTGACAGTTGTTCGTCGCTCGTATGACTTCAAGACTTGACGATTGAAACGTCGCTACCTCATGGCTTGGTATATGAAATATCTTGCGACTTGCGGCGGGCCATTTAGCTATAGCCTTTAGCTATTCGGTGAAGACTTCATTTTGTGGTGACACCAAAAATATTTGCTTGCGAAAGGTCGCACACAACAACAATTATTGTTGTGCCAATATGAGTCAATCACCCATGACAACCCCCATAGCGTGCGCCGATCGACCATGATTTTGGATGTGTGAGCTTGTCATGGCTTAGAGTGTGTGAACGTGTCACGGTTTCAATGAGAGGAAATCAAGTCCAGCTTTCCTTCTTTGTTGGATGCTATGAGAAGGTTTTCGTCTTGTCCCCTCAAGACTTGGTATATGGAACATCTAGCGCCTGGCGGTGGGCCATTTAGCTATGACCTTTAGCCATTTGGTGAAGACTTCATTTAGCGATGACGCAAAAAATATTTAGCTGCGAAGGGTCGCACACAGCAGCGATTATCGTTATGCCAAAATGATTTAATCACCCGCGGTAGCCCTCATATGCTCAGCGCTAACTCAGCAACAATACAACTTGATGTATGGTACATCGTTACCTCAAGACTTGGTATATGGAACATCTAGCGCTTGGCGGTGGGCCATTTAGCTATGGCCTTTAGCCATTCGGTGAAGACTTTGTTCAGCGATGACGCCAAAAATATTTAGCTGTGAAGGGTTGCACATAGCAGCGATTGTTGTTGTGCCAAGATAATTTAATCACCCGCAGCAGCCTCCATATGCTCGGCGCTAACTCAGCAACAATATAACTTAATGTATGGTATGTCGCTACCTCAAAGCTTGGTGTATGGAATATCTAGTGCCTTGCGGTGGCCCATTTGGTGAAGACTTCATTTAGCGATGATGCAAAAAATATTTAGCTGCGAAGGGTCACACACAGCAGCGATTAGTGTTGTGCTGAAATGAGTCAATCACCCGCAACTCCCATATGCCAGTGCGTGAGGGGTTCTTGGTTTTGAAATTGATGTTTAGAGCTTTGCATTGTTGATTATTGGTTGGAACCGTCATTCCCTTCGCGGTTGGATTTGCGGCTCACCATTTTTTGCATTTTCCAGTTCTTGGATGGTTTCCGGAGGTTGGAGCGATTTCGTCACATGATTTGGAGCATCTCCAGCAACTTAATGAGCTAAGGATAGAACTTATTTCAGCTCAACTTCACCATGCTCTTCTTGCGCGGCAAAGTATCATACGATTTCTCTTAGAACGACAAGTTGGTGTGAGAAACATCATCTTTTTGCTGGTTTCACATCTTCAGATACATGACTTCTCTTGTTTCAGCTGCTTGACTCCCCAGCGGAGTCACCAAAATGTCGGGGACGTTTTTGCGACAAGGGCCGAAAATGCGAGAATGGCCCAAATCTCCCATTGGGTTCTTTAGAGGTGTATATTGTGGAGAATCAAGCCCAAAATTCCAAGTGTATAATGAACAAAAGGCTAATGGTGCTTTGACAAGAGAAAATCAAAATGCTTATAACAAAAGTGCAGAAAACCATAAAAAACATAACAAGTCTGAAACTTCGACCCACAGTCACACAGAAGAGAGAATTGAGAGAGGTCGTGAGGAAGAGAGGGAAGGCTCCCCTATACCCATATTTCCACCCCTAAGGTTCGGATTTGTGAGATTGTTGACTGGCTGAATGGGGTTTTGCTCTGAAGTTTCAGGTCTGTGAGTAAAACGTGGCTTAACAGGTCTGCAACTTCGACCCGCAGTCACACAGAAGAGGAAATTGAGGGAGGTCGTGAGGAAGAGAGGGAAGGCTCCCCTGTACCCATATTTCCACCCCTAAGGTTCGGATTTGTGAGATTGTTGACTGGCGTAATGGGGTTTTGCTCTAAAGTTTCAGCTCTCTAGGTAGAACGTGGCTTGTTGTTTTTTTAGTTGAAGAAAGACTCTTGTATTGAGCTTTGGGTGTTTGCTCTCAGAGTAAAATGTCCTCCTCTGTTTTGAATCTGATTGTGGAATTTATATTGAGTTTGGGGTGCTCTAAGTGACTGGTTTTTGGCTAATAGAAAAGGCTTTGGACCCCAAGGTGTTAAGCAATGAGTGATTTTCAGGTTTGCTTTTGTTTGGATAAAAGAAAGGACTACTTTTATCATCATTAAGGGAAAGCTTGACTAAACCCTCATTGGCTCCTCATTTTCAGTTGTTTCAGACTTTTGGGAAGCTTAACTAGATGAGAGCTAGCAGCTGAAGTTGGCCAATGAGAGCCAACCATTTTTAAAGGAAAAAGAAGGTTCAGACAGAAACTTTGGGCCACAGTCACACAGAGCATAAAAGCTGTTTTGGGGTGGAAATTTTGGATACAAGACCTCCTGCATGAGCCTGAGGTGCTACCAGTGTTCCTTGCCCACTTGGTAGCACGCATGGGCTGGGCTCATGCAAAAGGTCCGAAAGGAACCAACCCATACCCTCCAAACCACACTTCCTCAATTTCCCCAATATGTCGCATGGGCTTGGGCCATGCTTAAAAGCATAAATAAAATATAATACATAAATTGAGCCCACAAAGAAGTCGGGCTTAGTTGAATCGGGCTTGTACGAAATGTGTCGCGAAAATGGGTATCAACAATTGGATAGGAGTATTTTGTGTCCTAAATCCTAATTAAGAAGTTAGGCTGCCATTTTGTTTCACATGTGTGGCCAAGCACCATTCTATAATTCTTTATGGTGCTTTTGTATGACATGATTTGAGGATGTGAATTTGGATTTGGAGCTGTGGATTTGGATACTTTAAAAAACACCAATGATTTAGATTTGACAAATTCACTATTAAAATATTCGAATTTGAAATAATATTTAAAATCAATGAAATAGTGCCCTCACAGTCTGTAACCTACTCTACCATCATTAGTAAGGCAGTGATGAAACAAGTATTCAAAGAAAGATCAGCAACCCTCCAAGTGGAGAAATTATAAGGTCCTTATGGTGGACAAGTGATGTAGTTTACCATTCTAGTAAAAGACTTCCACTTGTTTAAAATTGTGAAGTTTTAAATAAAAACTGAATACTGACTCAGCAATTTTAAACAGGTGGAGTCTTTTACCGAAATGGTAGACAAATGACGAGGTCTACCATGAGAATTGTATAATTTCTCCTCTAAGTGGAAGGCTGAGATGCAATTCGAATAGCTATAAATAGGAAGGAAGATCATGCTTGAGGGGGACCAAAAAAATATGAGAGAGAAAAGAAAGAAAAATCATGCTACAAGTTGTAACTCCTTTCAAGAACCCTTGATCTTTAGCCAACTTGAGAAGAGTAATAAACAAGAATTTCATATTTTCTTTTCCATTTCCATTTCTTACAGTACTGGGCCTTCTCTAGAGTCTGACTTACTTCTTTAATTATGAAGCCGCTTCTTTAAGGAATCAAAATGTTGGCTTGTATTCCCATATCTACAAATTAGTTGTATTGATTCCCCGTCCTAGCCCATTCTTAGTGGGTTGGGCTTAGGGTTCAAAATAGCCTTCTACAATATTTATGAATGAGAACATATAGAAGTGTGGTTAAGGATCAAACTGATGATTTTTGGTACTTTTTTTTTTTTTTTTTTTAAATTTTTTTGAGAAACTTTAATTTAAATTAATTTTTTTTGAACCATTTTGGACTGATTTTAGAAAAGGAAAATCTTGCATTCAATTAGAATTTGTGCTCTCCAGCTTAATTATCGTAAACGTGCCGTGATCTGATCAAATGCTACACAACTAATCCAATTGAGCAAATTCTCCATGATAACAACTAAGTCATCTTCCAAGAGCAAGGTTGGTCAGACTTACTCCTAAATATTTTAACTTTTATTTTCCTCCTATATTTTATTTTCCCTTTATAATAACCAAGAAAGAGAGATTTGAACCTAAGTTGTCTTTATTGGTAGAATAAAACAATGCTATTAAACTAGCATGCTCTTGACTTCTCCTATATTTCATTTGCTATATATTGGAAAAAGGTAAAAATCCAACTGATTATAATATTTACTACAAATCCACTCTAATCTCATTTGTCACCTAACATATATATATGAGAATGACATGCATGAGGCCTGGGCTACATTTAGCATGAGCAAGGTATATACACATTTCAATAAAGCAAGGGTATATACATTTTAAAATGCACGTGACATAATTGAATCCATCTTCTTGACCAAAATTTTATGCTGCAGTATCAGTTTATTCTAAATTTCAATCATTATCCAGTTGCTTTGCCCATAATATTGCCGCTTGGGCTGTGCATTGCTCATCTTGGGGGCAACCCATTTCTATTGTCCCAGATTTTTTGTTTTCCTATGTGGTCTAATTAAAATAGCTTGCTTGTCCATTGGGTTCTTGTAAGTTTCTTGTTTCTGTTATTTCTAAGTTGTTGTTCTTACAAATATATCTAATGCTAAAAGGGATCTACTTTGTTGTGGTGGATATTAAACCTTTAGGCCGAAGTAACTGGTTGAAGAGGAAAGAGTATTTACAGTAAGAAAGTTAAAAAATATAATTTTTAGTAACTCAAACAATCACTTTATCTATTTTAACACCCCTTTTATAATACATCCAATATTAAAAGTTTTATTTTAACATTCAACACATTAAAATAATATAAAAAAACAATAAAATAATACATCAAATACAAAAAATAACAACCACAACCATCAACACATTAAAATACTATTATTTTAACACCACACATTAAATATATATAAATATATTTTTAAGATTTAACCTACAGTGAACTGCTATCAATTGAGATTTTGTTGAGATCCAAATTTGTTCTAGATAGGGAGTCTAACCCACCACTCCAATCAGTCTTGATTGCTAGTGATGTGGTCCAATCCAACGGCTACGAGTTGTGTCCTAGCCTTCAAAGATGGATCATCATTTTTCTGGTAATATAGGTTTAAATTTTATCAATTAAAAAAAAATCTAAGATTTATTATGTGTTACATAAATGAACCTTCATAGAAAATAAAGATTTACTCAGTGAAAGGATTAACTTCATTCCTTAATTCAAAAAGAGATAAGTAGGAACAGTGTGAGAGGGATGACAACCACGAAGTGGTGTGAATATTAATTAAGTGATCAAGCTTTCTTCCTCATGATTGACTATGACAAAGAAAGTGCTGGTGGAAATTTTTATTGAATTCTCTAACAACCAAAAGACTCTCTCTCTCTCTCTCTCTCAATGTTAATAATGGGTAATTAGCCAAAATACTTGGACATTTTTCAGTTGCTCAAAGAGAGAAAGAGCTCATTCTGGGCTTTGTTGGGGGCTGAGGTCTTGTATTCTCTGATGGACTTCGTGTAGTGAGAGTTTGGGCTTATTTATTGGCCCGAAGTAAAATGAGGTTTTGGACTTTTTTGTGAGCCTGAAGTACGTTGGGTCTTCGAGTTGGGCTTGTGCCCAGTAGGCTTAGGTCTTAAAACTAGTCTATCGGTGATAAACCTTCATGTTCTACCAAAGCTTTATGCAAACGCTTCTGCCCCTCAAGAAGCTCAATCTCATTCTAGTTACTACTTGTTAATGGTGGATATTAAACGTTTAGGCCAAAGTAACTAGTTGAAGAGGTAAGAATGTTGCACAAGGACTTTTATCAATTGGGACCTCACCACTCTAAAGTCTAACCTAGCTATTCCTTAGTTGCTAGTCAGCCGGTCCAATCCAACACCAATTCAAGCTAAACAAACGCACATGCGAGGAGTTTTCCAATACCATTTAGTGACGGTCATATAGCCATTAAAGATAGCTAACCATCTAAGATTTATTTAGGGATAAATATATGAACCTTCATATAGAAAATACAGATTTGGTAATTTACTCAACTAGTGAAAGTGTGATACTTGACAAGTGTTACATACACAACATTTTCACAATACTTTCACAACAAATTTAGATAATAAGTTATTTGAACATAGTACTAAAATTACTTTTTTGCCCACCCGTTATAGCCAATAACAATCTATTACTTAGAATTTATTATGAAATTATTGTAAAAATGTTATGTACATAGTATTTCACATAGTTAATCAACCAAAATGTCTAGATATTGTTCCCATTGCACATAAAAA
The DNA here is from genome assembly GCA_023621385.1 of Quercus gilva. Lineage (NCBI taxonomy): Eukaryota > Viridiplantae > Streptophyta > Magnoliopsida > Fagales > Fagaceae > Quercus > Quercus gilva. The sequence continues at coordinate 15,173,293 of CM042476.1, read as the reverse complement.
AAATGGTAAAATGCAAAACTGACCCTCTAAGGGTCTGTTTTTATACCGCTTATTTTGCTGAAAATTGAAAATTGAAAACACTCTAGTAAAATAATTTTAAAACGTGAATAGTAGCAAAACACTGTAGCAAATAATCTACCGTGGGTCTTCATTTGTTGGTTGAAACTAATATAGTGCCGTGGGTCCCAGTTTTAAAATGCAAAACACTGCAAACGTGCTAGGCAAATGCACACTAAGTTTCTTCAGATTTCATTTCAGTCCTCTAACTTTACTTTTATTCATTTCAGTCCTCTAACTTTCAAGTTTATTCAATTAAGGCTTTTCCTTCAACTTTTGTTATATGCGTGGTTAATTTTTCAATTTTATAAATTTTTCTTCAAATTTTTTAAATTAAAAAAATTCAATTAATGATTGAAAAATATTTTCTAGATTTTTTTTTCAAAAAAGTTTAACAAAAGTTAACGGAAATGCCTTAATTAAATAAATCTGAAACTTAGAGGATTAAAATAAAATTTGAAGAAAGTTAGAGAGCCAATTTTGCATTTTAGCCTTAAAAAGAGAGAGAGAGAGAGAGCATTAGTTTTGAGAAGGACCTTGGGCCTATGTTGGGCTTTTTACTTAGCTAAGGTCTTGGCAAAGGATTTGTGTGTGATGAAGTCGGGGGCACCTATTTGTGGGCCACGTGTGGTGTAGACTTGTATTTTCTAATGGGATCCATGTAGTGAGAGTTTGGGCGCTTACTGATTAGCCCGAAGTAAAGTGAGGTCTTAGATTATTTGGTGAGCCTAAAATACGTTGGGAATTTGGGTTGGGCTTGTGCCTTGTAGGCTTGGGTTCTTAAATCTCATTTTAAAAAGTGTCCTCAAGTCCTCAACACTAGTTCATCCATGACTAACCTTTCATGTTCTACCGAGCTTAGGCAAATACTTCTGTCCACATCTCAAGACCTCAATATGTATATCACCAATCATATCATGATACCAATTCGCACCTCAACTGTCTTACTAATACTACTTTTTCACCACTTGTTCATTGCACATTTTGTAATATTGATTGAAGGAGACTCAAAGCTATGTTTTGATACCCTACAGTACCTTGACAATGCTATGAATTGGTCTATCACTAATATTTTGCTAAATATTCTGGAACTGAAGAAGTTTTTCTCAAGCTGCAATTTTAATTGCACTAAAGAGAAGTTAACAATGTTGCTCATAGATTAACTAAACCTTGATCTTCTGATTCAAATTGCGTTTTATGATTGCAATATTTCTTCCCTTCTCTAGTCTATTAAAAAATTGTAAACTAAGGAACTTGTTGCTACATCTTTTAGTTGTTAATGAAATTTGATTTTTTTTTTTAATTTTAAATTTAGAAATAACAATACTACAAATTTTGTTACAAAAGGTTTTCAAAGTGGCGTATACTATCACCAATCAATAAAAAGTAATTTAGTAAAGTAATTATTATGTTATTAAAGTGGTACCAATTATATTCATTAATTATTAGGTCAATTTGTTAACCATTTATAGTAAAATTAATAATAACTTTAACATTTAAAAAATAATAATTAAAAAAGAAAAAGTAAGATGGAATTAATTTTATTAGTTTTGCCATCATATTTTTTTATTTTTTTATATACAACTTTTTAATATCTCTTTTTTTTTTTTTTTTTCTTCTCACTTTTGAAAGTATAGTTAAACTCACTTTTAGCCACACAAAAAGAAAAAAAAAAAAAAAAAAAAGGATTTGGCAAAAAGCCAAATATTTATTGGATAGGAGTATTTTGTATCCTAAATCCTTATTAAGAAGTTAGGTTGCCATCTCATTACACACGTGTAGTCAAGCACCATTCTATAATTTTTTATGTGTTTGTATGACAAAATTTGGGGATGTGGATTTGGATGCTTTAAAAAAGACAAATGACTTAGATTTGACAAATTGACTGTTAAAATTCTTAGATTTGACAGATCAACCATTAAAATTCTTGGATTTGAATAATATCTAAAATCAATATATTTGAAATTATGTCATTTCAAATACATTGATTCAGATTCCAAATTTATATCCAAACACGACCTTAGTATCTTATAGACCTCACCACTCACTTAAGAAACCCCCCTTTCCCACGGACTTGTATAACTGTAATCTTCTAGAATTGGCCATATATCATGTTAGAATTTTGAACATCTCATTTCGTTGACTGTTGACATACTAACACATTCAAGAATCACGTCTACATGCAAACCCTTCACATAACGTAATAAGATTTACACTGTCCGATCATTATCCAACAATAACATAACTCTTTTTTATATTAATCAACATCATAGCTCCAGGTTTCATATAAATTTTCTCTCTTTTACATAAAAGAGAGAAAATTGCATAGCATTTGGACATTTTTACGTACTCGTTCAACTAATTTCTACACGATTTGAAACACAAAGAAAGAGAAAGATGGCGAAACCTATAATCAAAGTGGCAGCAGTATGTGGGTCTCTCCGTGAAGGTTCCTTCCACCGAGGCCTCGTTCGAGCTGGTATGTAATTTCGTTTATAACCAAACGAGATTACGTGTTCAAATTTGTTTATTTATTATAGAAGGATATTAATTTATTTGTTGATTAAGTTATTTCTTTAATTTTTTGTTGATACATTTTTCCTAATTTTAAATGAGTTTTTTTTATATGATGGGGTGGTAATTAATTTGTTGTAGCAATCCAACTATGCCAAGAGTCAGTCAAAGAAATTCAAATTGAGCAAGTAGAAATCAACCAGCTGCCTTTGCTAAATACTGACCTTGAAGGCCAGGGAACATTTCCACCCGCAGTTGAAGCTTTCCGTCAGAAAATAAAAGAAGCTGATAGTATTCTATTTGCTTCGCCTGAGTACAACTTTTCCATCGCTGGTACCCTCTTCTCTCTCTCATTCTCCAATATATTGTGCTGTTTCTTTGTGGAAATGAAGTTCTTCAAGTTGTTTATTTTGATGTGCATATAGATGATTTTGAAATATAATTTATTCTTTGTATAAATCATTATAATTTAATAAAAATTCAAGAGAGTTGTTGTGTTAAATCTAGTTCAAAAGCACTTAACACCCCCTAAAAAAAATATCTAGTTTGAAGGAGAAGATTGTGATTTTATTAGAAATAATATAATTTTCTGTCCATGCATGTCTCATCAATTTAGAGTGAAATTTAATTTGATACCAAGAGAAAAATTTTGAAATATGTTTTTTTTTTTTTTTTTTATAATTAATATATCTATGCCTGGCATAACAACCTAAACATTAGAACATAAGAGAATCTAAAAATTATATCTGTTTCTTTTTCTTTTCTTAGTGACAGCCTGACAGGTGAAGCAAAAACTGTTTTAATTAATTAACAATGTTTGGAATCATTCTTAGCAAATGTAGGAAAAGGGTCTTAACCAATTTATGAATTATACCAGATTTATTTAATTTTGGCATATTTTAGAAGGGACAGAAAGGTGCCAATAAAAAGAGTATTAGATTTTATATAGTTTTAATAAAGCCAATCGAGTTTTCATGTACATACATAACTCATAACTTTTGTGCATGTATTTTGCATTCTTTTGCTAGCACCTATGAAAAATGCTATTGACTGGGCATCTAGACCACCAAATGCTTGGGCTAACAAGGCTGCTGCCATTATAAGTACTGGAGGAAATAGTGGTGGGGAACGAGCACAGTATCATCTTCGCCAAGTCGGAGTTTTTGTTGATCTTCATTTCATTAATACGCCATTGTTTTCCTTGAATGCATTCGAGCAACCTGCAAAGTTTGATAAAGATGGCAACTTGGTCCATGCAGAGACCAAAGAGAGGTTGAAGGGAGTTCTTCTGGCCTTGCATGAATTTACTTTGCGCATTCAGGGCAAGTGATGAGATACTATGTGTGTAATATTTCTCGAACAGAAGGGACAAAAAAATGATATTTTAATTTTATGGTGCAATGGACATAAGATTAATTAGTTTTGGTTACTGCTTTCCTTATTTTTTTTTTTCCTTGTCCTTTTTATGTTTGGTCGTTTTCAGTGGTAATTAATAAAATTTTGTTCCTGTTTCCGAGATAATAATGTTTGCACTAGCTAGATCTACACAATTTCTTTTGTTTAAGGGTGCTACATAGCCCGAGTGGAGAGTAAAATGTGCAATTAACTACAATATATAATATACCAATGTCGTAAATAAGTGAATTAGTTGGCTTTTCTTTTTTGAGCCTCAGTTTTAAATTGTTGAGAACCGTCACAGTGTACAATTTGAAACAAAATATTTAAATTGACTTGACAGCAAATAGCCAATGGTGGCCTGAAAAATAGCAAAGCTAGCTACCAAAATGAGTTGAGAAACATTCAGATTAATCAGCTTTGACTATTAGTTGTTGATAAGTTATATGATAGTCCTTAATCTGAGGAGCTCTTTGCGAAGAAATATATGATGCCCTTAGATGAATAGCAATTAAAAAAGGACCACCAAATAGATGAACATTATATGAATCACTACTAAAATGATTACTCCATTAGAACTTGTAACTCATGCCATGAAAGAGGAGATTAGTCCATTTATCATAAATTAGGATAGGTTGACAAAGCCACAAGCCTAGTTAATGACATGTGTAAAACCTTTCAGCTAAAAAAGTGACAGCTGATTTAATTAGTTACTTCATAATAATAGTCATCTAGATTTCAGTAAGATTATTATTAGAACAGATTAAATTAACATTTTCCTATTAAGGTAATTAGACTTACCGAATAATGATAGTTAATTAAGATATGCTAAATACAAACAAGATTAAAAAAAAAAAAAAAAAATCAAAGCACACACAAGAACACCTAATTTACTTGGCTCACCCAAAACTAAGGCTACATCCACAAATTCCTTATTCAATATTTATTATGACATATAGCAACAAGATTTACAAATACTAAATATTATATGTATCAAAGTAACATGACACTCAAAAAATTTCCTCACCCCCCTCACCTTACAAGCAGGAGGTGCTTTTCCATGTAAACCCTCTCCAAAAACCTTGCCTAGACACAATTATCATGCCAACAAGGAGGAATTCCTAGGAAAATAGAAGAGTATCTCTTATTTTGTAATGCAGTGAAAAAGAAACAAATTTCTACCCAAAAAATAGAAGATGTAGAAGAAAGTAACAGAAAGGAAAAACATTAAGCTTGTTATTTGTCTATGTCTATATAGTTTGTCTGCCAAGATGAACAAATACAATTATAATTCAAAAAAGAAAAATGATGCAATTATATGTAACATGGGAATATTGCTGAGAGAGGCATAAGAAATAAATAATGAAGGTACGAGGAAGGAGTACTTGTTGCACAATTTAGTACATTATCATAGTTTAATGCTCAGCTCCATGTGCTTATAGCACCTAGTAATACATTTCTTAAATTTGATTGGCAATACTACCAATGTAAAGAACAGAACAATATAATGACCCAGGAAAACCAATGAAACTGTCCAATTTCAAGACAAAAAATTAGGGGAGGATTTAACCTAAACAATCCACAAGACAACAATTCACTAATAGAATATAAGTTTTTACAATAGATTTAACCCTAAATCTAGGGTTACCTCATGTAGTATTTATTTACATGACCACATGCAGTTCCAAATTCACGAACTCTTCTATTATGGATATGTTGCACACAAACTCGCTTGTTTGTGACTTTGAGATCTTCACTCAAAGGTTTAGATTAGCAACACAAACTCTCCAATTTGTGACTTTAAGATCCCCATTCAAAGATTTAGATCATCAACTATGATGTCTAGTGATGGTAACAACTTCTACAACATTGGGATCTTGAGTTTCTTCAAAGAATATTGCCAGTAGAAGATTTGAGAGAGTTTTGGGGTACAAAAACCCTAGATCTGCAATTGGAGACACAAGAAGCACTAATTGTTGTATATATAGGTATATACATGGATAGGTTGTAATAATGATGTTTGAGTTTAGAGAGTATTGTTACATAAAGTTGATAAAGTGAAAATTTAAGTTTTAGAATTTTCTAAGTTTACAGAGTATTTTCGATATATCGAAACTTTTGCTTGATCGATCGAAATGGTAAGGAAATCTATCTTGGAGTCTCTGCCAGTTTCGATTGATGCTCGATTCTTGTTTGATCAATCGAAAGGAACTCTTGACAGATTGAAACTTGTAAAATTGAATTTTCTACAGAATTTTCTGGTGACCGTTTTGAAAGTTTGAAGAGGTTTGAAGTCTTGTGAATGGTTTTATGAAATATTTTGACTCTCCATACGTGCCTTTTGATGAAATATAATCCTATGGGTATAAATAGAGGCTTATGTTCACTTGAAAAATAACTTCACAAAATAGTAAATTAGAGAGAAACACAAAAAATTCTATAGTTATTCTAAAAAATTGCTATCTGTAGAACCCAACAACTTGGTTGTATCTTGGGGACAAATTTGTGATAATCTTTTAGCAACAAGAGTGTGGGGGCAAATATTGTCTAAGGATAACAATTTTGTATCTCAAAGTTATCTATTTCTGTTTGCCTTTTGTGTTATCCTTATTTTTCTTTTATTACTTTATGTATTATTCCCAACACTATTCTCTTTCTCTTTTAAAAAAGTGTTTTAGGGTTTCCTTTAAATACTATATAAAATAGATCTAAAACCCTAATCACTTACTGGGCTTAATAGGCTGATGAGCCTTTATTAAAATTTTGTAGATCCGTGTCTTGATCGGTTGAACCTGACATGATTCGAATTTCTTGAACCTGTAGCTTCCTTGTTTGTGTATTTTGCCTTGCAGCACCTTGAGCATTTTCTAATATAACCTATAGAATCTAACATCTATATCTAAATAAGTTTGTGTTTACAATTTGCCAATTATTCTAAACTTTTAGAACCTAACACTTTCTATTAAATGTGAATTTTTAACAAATGACAAAGTTTGACGACTACAACGACCTTTAAAAAAGATAACATCGTTACATATTTTAAAACTTTAACTGTTGAATTGCATTTTTTTTATGCTCTTAATACACATGGGAAATTTTGTATCAATTTGATGTTGTTTACTGTATTATTCATAAATTTATTTTTTATGCATAATTTTAGACTACAAAAATTTTCAATTTAAATAATTGATTGATGACATAGCTATTGATTTTTTATCTTCTAAAAATTTTGCAAGCATAGAAGATATAAGAAGAAAATGTAATCCTACAGTAATTTGTTAAAATTTACATTTAATAAAAAGATAATGAGTAAAGTTGTAGTCTTAGGCTACAACCAAATTTGTAACCAAACTTTGTCCTTTAATAAATCTGTCGTTGAATTAAATTTGTAGCCTATGGTGATTTGTTAAAATTTTCAAAAGATCAAAGATCAATAGCCATGTCATCAACTAAATGTTTAAATTTCAAGTTTTTTTTTTGTTTAATATTATTCATAAAAAAATATGTTTATAAATTAAATAGTAAATAATATCCAATTAACATAAAATTTGATATGTGTTAGAAATATAAAGAACATACAATACAACGATAAGATTTTCAAAATATGTAGTAATGTTAATTTTTTCAGTGGAAGTTGTAGTCTTAGGCTACAACTAAGTTTGTAACCAAACTTTTTCCTATAATTATTTTGTGATGTGGTATAATATATAATTTATTCTCTAAATTCAATCTCCCTAAAAATTTAATAATTTCTAAAATTAATTTATATCCCTCTTGTTTTACTAATATATATATATATATATATTTGTGTTTTTATTGATATTATCCTTTTTTGAAGTGGTCTATATTCTTCAAAATATTATTATTATACATTATATTTTCCTAATTTTTTTTTTTAGTACAACTAAAATTTTTAAATTTTTAGGTGAAAAAGCCAGTTACGCTTGAGATAAGAAAAAGGAAAGAAAGTAGTAACGTTGAGTTAAATCTAAAGGTTGAAAAGATGGGGAACAGTTAAATGCTACGGAAAAGAAGAAAAGTGACCATGACTTATGGTTGAATTCAATCAGTGAGTTTTAATTTCTTAGAGAAGAATAGACAAAAAAGAAAGAAATGGAATAGCTGAAAGGATGAATTACGAGGGAGTTGGATATAATGGGGAAACCCTAGCCAATTGTGTTGTTGGATAGTTGAGGAGTTTAGTATTCAGATATAAAATGTTTAAGCTTTCATTAAAGTGGACTGAATTGGATCGAATGGGCTAAATGGATGGAAGTGGACCGAACTAGAACAAATCAGATCAAACTAGGCTGATGTGGACCGAATTGATCCTAAGTGGACGGAATGGATGGAAGTGGATTAAAATGGACCGAAGTGGACTGAGTTGGTCCTACGCTGGCTGAAATAGACTAAACTGGTATGTTGATGTGGCTCAATAGAAGCATAGCAACAATAAATACCACACTTTAACTTTTAGATATTATATAGATGACTTGAAGTTAACCCATGTTTTTTATGTTTCAAAATCTAGCATAATCTACATTTATGGTTTCTTCTAAAAGGAAAAGAAAAGGTCCTTATCTCTAATTTTCTAAAATCATTTTAAAAAATAAATAAGATTTTTATTAAAATTACTTACTTATATATTTTTAGGATGTCGACTAAATATTTTTTGGTTCAATGAGTTATTATGATATAAGAGTAACTAGAGAAATAATTAATAGTGTATTAATAATTTATGAACTCCTTTTTTTTTTTTTTTTTTTATGAAATACATTAAATGCACTTTGAATTTTTTTTGAAGAAACAAAAATGATGTATTAGTCAAATCTAGGAGGTCTATTATTTAAATTTACACATAAATTTATTTATTTTTACCAAAAATAGATAAGGAGAGTGGGATTGTTGGAAAGTTATGGGGGCATGGGCCCCCTAGTTCTGGTTATATTAACATAGTAAATTTTTTTTTTTGAGAAAACAGTAACATATTAGCTTGATTAAACTACAACGGGTTAAGTTTGTCTAATTAAAGTTTTAAGAATTCAAGTATCTGATTAAAATTTTAAGAATCCACACTATCCAAGTATGATAGAACATGTTAACACAAGCCATGGCAACCTTGAATTGTTTTTGTTTCCTCTCATAAAGTTACCTAGGAGATTTTGAACTTGTTGAGTTTCACTCAAATTAAGGCAGGTGTTGTAGAGAGGGGAAATTCCTGACCTATCACAAGTTGACACATTATACTATCAAATCCACAACGTATGGCCAATTATAAAGCGACACGTATTGCTATTAGTTTCTACTCTCACCATTCAGAAACCAATAGAGATTTTCCAAGTGGCATTGAAATAAAACATAAAAATCATGCAAAAACCAATCACATATCGGTGTGTGTGAGCAATGACATAGGCCACACATCAAGGCATGTAAGTAATGACATAAGCGATCTAATTGATTGTTGACATGTGCCATCTTGAAAATTAAGAGCTTTCGGCCAATCAAATGATGCCATGTGTCTTGGAGAAAAAGTCTTAAAGCTCCTCCAATCAGACTGTGATATGTGTCACCAATCAAATTTCGCCACGTGTTGCTCACTCACCCCCAAACTCTTATAAATAGAAGCCTTCATAAGGCATTTCTACACATCTTGAAAGACATCTTGGAAGACACAAACACACCAAAACATCCACACTTCAAGCAGCATCAAAAAAGATTCAGAAACATAGAAGCTTTGTTGGAATCAAGCCTTAAAGCCTTCAAGAACTTCAGTAACTTCAACCTTAAATACGAAGAACATTCAAAGCAAAATCATTTAAATTATCTTCCTAGATCTCAAATTTCACTGGAATCAAGCTAAAAAGCCTCTAGAAACTTCAAGAAACCACAAATTAGTGAAGCTCTATGAATTCAAGCCTTCAAAACCTCAAAGAATTTCCACCACAAACTTTTTAAAATGAAGAACACGAAGAACAAAGAATTTCTAACAAGCTCATAAATAGAGATTCGTTGCAATTCTGTTTCAAGGGTCTTCGATCCATCCTTTAGCTAAATTGAAGGATATTTGGTGTTTGAGTCAAAATCACATTACTACAGTTCCAATTAATAAGTCTTTCAAGGAGATTGAATCAGAGGATTACTCTTTTATAATCATAGAGAATTGTATCACACATTCATTAATAAAAATTCACATTTGTAAAACTGTTTTACTTGTTTGATTTATTTCGAACTAGAAATTTAGTTGTCTACAGGTATTTGTAGGGGTGGATTCAAGAATGTCATTTCAAGGGGTAAGGGGTAAGATTAATTGTAAGCAAAGTTGAATTAAATAATGTAAAATTAATATACGTAACAAAATAAACAGTAAACAATAAACAATACAATGTAAATTGCAATTTATTTTTTCATGTCAAGTGTCAATTTGCAGAACTGCATCATAATCTTTCTTATTTTTGAAATCATTGCTTGATTTCTTCATTTTTTGAGTGCATGTCCTAAAATTTGACTTCAAATGTAGCTTGATGATAGAAACCTGGATGATGCAGTATTTCTCAATGGGCGACGAATTTCCTACGTGATTCTAGAACAGAATCCAGATTGACTTGGTTTTGAAAAAGTTATTTTTGAACAGAATTTCCCACTGATGATATTCAATATTGTAGCAGCACGTCTTGCAGTCTACCTCACTCTTGAACTTGGTTTTGAAAAAGTTATTTTTGAGGGGGACTCAGAGACTGTGGTTAAGGCCTTTTTCAGGGAGGATTCGCTTCGCTCAGCCATAGGCCATATTGTAAAAGATATTAAGTCTATGTTGGGTTCTTTTAGATCCAATTCATTCTCTTAGAGCATTCACATCAGCTCATCCATTATACACATCCATTTTTACACTAAAAACCTACTTTTTCTATTTTACACTATCAATTTTACAAAACACCCACACCAGTTCATTTATTTTACAAGTTATTCTAATAAAATATTTATTTTTCTCATTTTTTTATTATTTCCCTCAACTGACTCTTATATACGCGCGTATCTCTCTCTCTCTATTCATTTTGCTGAATAGCTCTCTCTCTCTTCTACCTTCTCTCTTTTGCCTTCTCTCATTATTTCTCAAAATCTACAACACAGATAAGTTCTTCACTGGCCGAACCGAGCTCCGGCGACCCACGAACCGAGGTTCACGGCGATCCACGAACCGAGCTTCACGGCGACCCACGAACCGAGCTTCACGGCGATCCACGAACCCAGGTTCACGGCGACCCACGAATCGAGCTTCACGGCGACCCACGAACCGAGCTCCGACGACCCACGAACCGAGCTTCACGGCGACCCACGAACCGAGCTTCGACGACCCACGAACCGAGCTTCACAGCGACCCAGATCGTGTCTCACCCGCCGATCCATAAACCAAGCTCTGGCGACCAACAAACCAACCTCTGGCGACTTAGAACCAAGCCTCGGCGACCCAGATCGTGTCTTCACCGGCCGATCCACGAACCACGCTCCACGAACCAAGCTCCGGCAACCCACGAACCAAGCTCCGATCTCTCTGTCTTTTGGTTTGTCTGTGTGGGTTTGTTTGTGTGTGGGGTTGTTTGTGTGTAGATATGTGTTTGTGTATGGGTGTGTTTGTGTGCATCTGAGGGAAAGAAAATGAGGAGCTGAGGTCGTTGTGCACGAAATGGGGAGAGAAAATTTGGTGCGAACGGATAATAGTATTTTAATGTTTACATGTGCTACAGTATGCGCGTATATTTACACGCGTACTGTAGATCATGGAAAAATATGGCCAGCTATACATATTTTTACACCCACTGATGTGGGTGTTTTTTTGCTCAAAATGTGTAAAATTTGCACTGTATATGTATTTTAGAAGACTTTAAATGGGCTGATGTGAATGCTCTTATATTAGAAGGTAGGGTAATTCTGCTATTCATGCCTTAACTAAGAGAGTTGGGTTTTATTTTTTGCCAGAAATTTGGATGAAATCTGTTCCTCCAGATATTTTTTATTTTGTTGCAGCTGATTTTCCTATTCATTGATTTATGAAAGTAGTTAGATTTGTCTGGTTTCTAAAAAAAAAAAAAAAAAAAAAGAATCCAGATTGATTTGTATTTATTTTGGACAGAATTTTATACTGTATGCTTATTCTTTTAGAAAAATATCCAAATTCCAGCGTCTATGCGCTATGGAGGTCAGGTGGTCAAACCCATACATGGTTGGCCCCATTTGAGATAGGCCACAAAGTTATCGGACACGACCCAATGTATATAAACTAATAAATGGAGATCAAGTCAATGGGCCTCAGGAGAAATGTTTTCCTTGAGGAAAAAAAGTGGGCCTAAAGTTAATGACACGAACTATTTAATTTAAATGACTTGGTAGCATATAGTCAAGGTTTTACAATACATTCTTAGAATTTAATCCCTATTTAATGACTTGGTAGCAAATAGTAAAGGGTGGCCAAAGATATACAACCAAAGCAAATTACCAAAAAAGAGTTGAGAAACATTCGGATTTACCAGCTTTGATATTAGTTGTTGATAAGTAAATATGATTGGCCTTAAATCAATCAAAACAGTTCTGCAGGAGCTCTTTCCCTCTTTGCATAGAAGTATATGGAGCAATTAGAAGGACCACTATATGGATGAACAGCTAGTGCATGAATCGCTACTAAAAATTATCGTTCCATTAGTACTGTAAGTCATGCCTTGAAATTGGGAATTAGGCCATTAGCATAAGATAGGATCGGCATTCTCAGAAAAAAAAAAAAAAAAAAAAAAAAAAAACATAAGATAGGATCGGCCAACAAAGGCACAAACCTAAGTGAAAGGTACATGTAAAGACCTTTCAGCTAAATAAGTGTCCAGCTGATTAGTTACTTCATAATGACAGTTATCTAGATTTCAATAAGACTATTAGAATGGATTAAATTAACATTTTCTATTTAAAGTAAGGTAATTAGACTTATCAAATAAATGATAATTAATTAAGATATTGTAAAGATTAAAAAAAATAATAAAAGAAAAGATCAAAGCACACACAAGAACTCCAAATTTACGTGGTTCACTCAAAACTAGGGCTACATCCACAAACTTATTCAATATTTATTTAAAACTAGGCCTACATCCTCAAATTTAAGTATTTCACCCATAACTAGAGTTACAAATACTACTATATTATACTTAACGAAATTAACATGACTCTCAAAAAATTGCCTCACCCTCCTCACCTTAAGAGCAGGAGGTGCTTTCCATGTTAATCACGCCAACAAGGACTAATTTCAGATCCTTGCTAGAAACAAAGAAGCAAAGAAAATGTGAAAATTTTCAAAAAACCGATGGACTCTTGAGATTGGAGTAGATTGGTCTTGCTTAAAACTTCTTGTATACTTCAGAAGACCTGGTAACAGGTCTTCTGAAGTATAAAAGAAGTTTGTGCCCCATGATAGAGAGAGTGATTGAGTATATCATCTTGCATATGGGGCATTTGCCTCAGAAGATTTGCCCGTACCACATAGCATCCTATTGCTTGGATGAGGAAGAAAATGTACTGTTGCATAAATCAGGTGTGAGGTGGATGAGCTTACTTCAATTACCACATCTTTCTTCCATAACAGCCACACTCCATCATCAAAGAGAAACGGGTCTACGAGGTATGAACCAGAGAACCCAATATCCTCAATAGCCTGATCTGCATCATTGCCACTACTTTTTATTCCAAAAAGAAGTACAATGGAGGGATTTTCATGCTGCTTCAGATATTTCATTGTTTGGATGAGTGTGATGTTGTCAGTCCCATTATACTTCCAGCATAGTAGTTTGTGCAAAGGAATTTGTGGCAGAGTCTCTGCACAGGTCTGGTATATTGCTTCTTGCTGATTCTGAAGTGGGTTCTTGGTGAAATCACTAACTGTTGGCAGAAAACTTATTGCGTGCTGGTTTCTCATCACAGTTTTTGAGACACCAATGTCAAGACTTGCAACCTCTGATTTGATGCTGTAAAGAGTTTGGCGAATTTCAGTGCTGAATTCTGCTATTGGGGTGTTGCCTATCTCTTTGTTTACCATTGCCATACGTATCCCTGTAGAGTATAACTGGATGCTTGGCTTTACCATTGGAGAAGGTCGAGGAGAGGCAGTCTCTGAGGACAAGGTTTGAGGCTGGTTACCATGTGGCTGTGTTGGTATAGTGTGGCATGCTTTTTTGACCATCGTGTGTGCAGGTTGGTGACACAGATGTTGAGAGGAATCTTGAGGCAAAGAGTTGGACGAACCTGCAATGGAGAATTCAGATGGTAACCCTTTTTCAGACTTCAATGACTTCGGAATATATGGTGGTTTGCTCTTAGGAGGCTGGATTAGTGTTCCCTCAGTTATCGAAGACAAGGAAGTGCCTCCTCCAGGTAGAGGATTCTTTCTTTGCATCAATTCTGTGCTGGATTCAGCAATCACCTTAAGATGAAGAGAGCTTTTGTCAGAAGAAATAGCACATTGAATGAACAATATTTAATATCATCAAAAACTAATTTCAGAAAAGTAATATGCAAATGCAAGTGCAAGTGCTTGTAACTGATATATAGTAACATTTTTACAACTAGTAATGCTAGCTAGGTATACAACATTTGTGCAAATTTTTTTCACAACTGACATGGTATATTGTGATTGAAGCAACGTATCACTATCAGACCTTGAATGCACAACTGATACCAATTTTATTATGCAGCAATCACAAAATACCATATTAACAATTTTGAAAAATTGTGTCCCTAGACGGCTAGACATATTATTAACAACTTGGATACATCACAAAAAGAAATTTGAATCACCAAAAAGTTCCAAAAGCTTAAACTTACAGAAGCTTTAGGCTTGGATTGATTAATCAGCTCAAGATCACTTTCAGTTCCAGCGGCCATGTTCTGATTTTGAACCTGTGGTCTCTGTGATCCTGAACTCTCTCTTTGATGCTGCTTGAAATGACGAGCTTGGGTCCAAGAACTATTATCATCACTTGAGGAACTGTCCGCACTCTTGGACATCACAATCTTTGATGTACGATCTGCAAATCTCCTATGACCAGCAGAGTTCACCAATTCATTGCTTGTAGAGGCTTGACCTCGAGAAGCATTGATGGTAGCAGAATTTAACAACTGGTCTAGGCAATTATGTTTCAAATGCCCATAATGCCTGCACAGAGAGCACACCATATCTAACCCCTCATACTCAACTCGCTGCCATATTTCTCCAATCTTTATATGACCAGGAAGTGGACGTGTTAGATCAACTCTAACACAAAACCTTGCAAACTTACACATCTTTCTTCTCTCAGTGATGGGGTCAATTTTCAGAAGATTATCACCAATAGCTGCTGCAATTCTTAACAGAAAACCATAATATTCTATTGGAAGTTCTGGCAGCTGAACCCAAACATCTACTTGGTTAATCATAGTCTCTGAAGGCCTAAAGTTTGGCTTCCATGGCAACAAAGTGACACAGTAATTCGGGATCGATAAAGGGTACTTGTGAAGTACTATGTTATAATCCAGAAACTCCGAAATATTCAACAAGAAGAAACCAAGACCAAGATCAACGAGCTGGTAAGGTCCAGAAAGAGACAGTAGGCGAACAAGGCGCATGTAGAGATTGTGATAGCTTATCTTTTTGCCATGGACATAGATGATAAAAGAGTACCGGAATTGATGAATGATTGGAGTAAACTCGGTGGGATTAAGCTCAACCTCAATAGTTGTTGAAAACTTGTTTGCATCCATGTCATGATCAACAACTTGCTGGCATGCACGGAGGTCGAGTTTAAGTGTACTCTCTGATTCATCGGAGGAAGAGGTCATAGGTTTCTTGTTCTTTCCATTATTCTGAGCTTGTTCAGCATACTCATCATCAGTGGCCTCAAGGTGATGAACTACTATCCTGTTCGCCATCAGACTTTTTCCTGGAAGGAGAGATAAGGAAAGATGTTCAGCCAAGTTATAAATTTCTTATTGTTTTCTCTGGAATGAAATATGAGATGCTCTTTTTTGAGATATGTAGATAGTAAGAAGTGAAAGGTTGGATTTGAATTACAAGAGCATCATGTTAACAATTTTCCAAACTTAGGTAACAGAACTCTTATTAAAATGAAGTGACAACCTAAAAGTTAAGGTTTAAAAACTTTTTTTAATTTTATTTAATTTTATTAATTTTTTTTTGAGGATTAGAAACATAATTTTAGACTTCATTTTATGCAAAGAATATTATTGGAGATATTGTATTTTTTTTTTCTTAAATAGTTTTTTTAGAATTTCAAAAACGTAAAATATAAAATGGCATAATTGTGTTGAACTGATTCAACTATTTCAGCCAAGATAGTTGAAAACGATTGCAATAGATGCAAACATATATGATATATATCGAGTTTTTTATACGCCATTGGGTATAACGTTGGTGACTAGTTTATTTATTACAACCAAAAAATAAATAAAATTAAAAAAACCATACATGAGTTTTGAACGAAATGAAAATGGGAAAGTAAGTTTCACGTCTAATTACTAAATGGTTTTTATTTTTTTTATTTTTTTATTTTTTAAGATAGGATAGAATTATATTTATGGAGTTTGCTCTATAATAAAATTTTCTTTTTATCAGGTCAAGATACTTATTAGTTTTTGTTATAAGAGGGATTTTTAGACCCTAAATCTTTGACATTAAAAGACTTACCAATTGAAATCTACTATTCAATGGCCTCTTATCTTCGAATAAAAGTTGTGTATGACACTTGAAAAACTAATTAATTGTACAATACTATTGGTAATCTCTTGGCACTTGTGCCTTAACTTGAACAAACCTAGGGCATTTTTTTAGTATTTTTAAAATAAATAGAAAAATTTGGTCAACGTGAGTATATAACTCGGAAAAAAGAAGGGATAATTTATTTATTTATTTAAAATTTTAACACTAGATCGAAAACAGCCATATTCCACTCTACTATTTGGCATGGTATATGAAACGACGTTAAACTTTTTTTTTTTAATTTTTTATTTCTGTTAAAAAAAATATAAATGTCTTTCTTATAAAATTATTTTTATCTCACACTTTTTATTAAGGGTGTTCACGGTGCGGTTTTGGGCCATTTTTAGCACCGCACTTTACGGTGTGGTTTAGACAAAACCATAACTGCACCGCACATCATTTTTTCGATCACATGTGCGGTGCTGTGTGGTGCGATACGATTTAGAGTTAGCGAAAACCATAACCGCACCGCACCTCATTTTTTGGTTACTTGTGCGGTGTGATGTATAAGATGCGGTTTGAAACTAATATATCTTTTAAATTTTGGGCTTTTCCTGCCTAGCAAAAAACTGATTTTCCCCTTTGTTTTGGGCCAAGTCTTAAAATATTGAGTTAATTTTTCTTTATTTTGGGTAGGCTTTCCTAATTAACACTTACAAGGGTTATTAATTTTTTTTTTTAATTTTTAAACTAGGGTTATTAAACTATTAATTTTTTTTTGAGAAGTATTAAACTATTAATTAATAATATATGTAATATTAAAAAATAAATATATTAATATATAGAGAGAGTGCGGTGCTCTGCAGTTTGTACAGTTTTCTTATTATAAAACCGCAAACTGTACCGCACCATGCTGTGCGGTGCATTGTTACTTGCGGTGAGATGCGATTATGCCATTTTACGGGCGGTTTTGGTACGGTTTATGCGGTTTGGTGAACACCTCTACTTTTTATGGTCTTCCATCAGCATCCAATGATCATGCGTGGACAACATCAATCCTTCCACAATGATCATGAGTGGACAACGTTTCAAGATTTTAATTCTTTTTGGATTTGATGGTAGTTCTATTGTATAAAGTAATTGTAATATCATTTAAAATAACATGATCCTAGATGTACCCTTCAAATTGTAAATTGTCATATTTAATATGAATCACGTAATTAATCTCACAGGGAAAGAAATGACAGTGGCACGCTGAGAATGACTCCACACTAAGGTGAATAAACTAATGGTCCAGATCCCACATTAGTTCTCATATAAATTCAACTGCTTTAAAGTCTTGCTTGGTCCCAAGCTTTGGTTACTAAGCTCCACTACCTTCAATTAGCATTTTATTATGTCTAAATTGAATAATTTTATAGTTAATGTTATGAATTAAAACGAATTCTTAGATCTCTAAAAGATGAAAATAGAGAAGAATTGCAACAACAAAAATCACACATGACACAAAATTTAAGCAATTTGACAATATACCCATGTCCACAGAATTATTACATTTTTACTATGTCAAAGAGAAAATACAGAGACGCTAATTACAGTACATAAATACATTAAATTCTATTTAAAATTGTATAGTAGATCAATACATCAAACCCTCTACTCTAAGGACTAAGTTTCATAAAATATCCCATTTAAAATTGTAACGCTTCCCAGTTAGGTTGGGCACAAATTAGATTGAACACAAACTAGACTCCATATTTCGTAAAAAAATACCAACATCCTCAAAAAAAAAAAAAAAAAAAAAACACTCTCTACTCCTTCGCCCATCAATGTATCTTCACCATTTTGTAATTACAAATATATCATAAATAAACACTTCTATAATTTATAACCAGATATTCCCCGTGCCAAGAAGAAAATTACATGCTTTTTTAAATAAATAAATAAATAAATATTTAAATTGGTATAATTGGGATTACTAGCTTAAGCTCTTGTACGTGGGGTGCATGAAATCTTGTGTGAATAAGCAATGAGCATCTTGGAAGGCATAGTCTTGGATGATCTTGAGATGAGTTAGAGATTTTGAATTGTAAACATTTTTGTTAGATATATTAGGAGGTACTAATTGATCTATAAAACTTTTGATACGGAATATATTGAACATAGTTAAAACTATATAATTTTAATTATGTTGAATGCACTGTGGATATTATGCTAGAAATAATCATCTTACTTTGATTTGATCAACACTAAAATAAACATCTCATTTTCAGCATTTTCCTCTAATGCATAAGTTGTACTCCCAATGAATATTGAATAAGAAAGTTTAGGGACACAATTTTTGTGTCACAATTTTTATCATAACTCTTATGTGGTTGATTAGAAGTGATAGAGATAAAGTGGTTGGATTATATGAAAATGATTACCTACCATTTACAAACCATATCAAAGAGTTGTGGGCTTGTGTGTTGTGGCACAAAAGTAATAGTAATAGAAAAATTGATCTTAGATCCACTATTTTACTTTTCTAAGAGGTGTCATTCGGTTTGACCTATAGCTCATTGAGAACATTGGTTTTTAAACACACACTTCCTTTTCCTATAGCTTTTTAGTTTGTTATGTATAACTTTTGAATGGATTGCAACATTTTAGCAAATAAGTTTTCAACAAAAAACTGCATCCAAATGGTCGTACAATATTGTAAAAATATGACAATTTAGGCCATTATATGGTAAATTGTAAAGGTTGAATTGAATAGTTAATCCTATATTTTATCTGTCTCCCATCTTTTCTTTATTTTTTTTATAGACACAATAGAATATTTGAACCTACATTATCCCTCTATATTATGATTGTTTTTTCCTATCAAGTTAATACATCAATGAGTTTCTACAAAATATTTTCCAATTAAACTAAATGGAATCCACTTTTGTATCTCTAACTTTGGCTTTTTCTCCAACAATGTTCCTTCTTGTTGACGATTTCATCACCGCACGACACTGCCTCATTCTCGACATCCTCCCATACAACTGCCTTCTTTACCAATGATTAACATTGCTGTGCGACATTGATTCTCTAAATCCATTTCTCCCACTAATTTTATTGAGACACAAACCACAAAATTTCATCAGCTGATAGATGATCTACACACAGTTGGAATTCTCATCATAGAAAGTGTTTGTTTACATGCATCATGCACCTCACATTGTCTAGCTATTGGTGCTAATGCAACTTCAATGTCGTCTGGCCACCATTTGGTCACCGTCTACATGCCTCACATGCCGGTCCAATCCAATTTCTCAAGCATTTTATAAGTATCTATTACAACATTTTATGTGAAAAGTAAAATTTAATTAAAAAAGAAAGAAAGAAAGTTGTTCCTAAAGGAATAGGCAAATTAAAGTTGGAAATAGAAAAGAGCTATAAGGCCTTCAAGTACCTTTTGGGTTCATCATGTAAAACTCCTCTTGAATCACCTCTAGGACCCTTTCATCAACTTTCCCGCCCAAAACTGACAAAATCTCCAGTAAACTCATCATCCAAAAACCGTCAGTCTACCCTCTCCCACCTTAACTCTCCAAAACGGCAAAACCCCACTACACCGAAAGCTCTCCTCCCTCTTTTGAACCCTGCTGGCTCCTCCTTTCCTTTCCACCTGCAAATGGTTCTCCAGCCCTTCCCACCTCTCCCTCCTAAAACCTTTTCTCGGTCGCAAAGTTAGGAAGCAAAATTTCCTCAATTCATCTCATAGACAGAGCAATTTTCTATTACCACATCATCCTCTTTTTAACTCTTCTATATGTTCCAAATGAATTTAATAACTAAAGGTAACAAATAAAAGCCAAACAAAGAGAAAAGAAAAGGGAAGAAACAAAAGAGAGGTTCTAGTGCTAAACCAACTTTTAGCCCGAATGGCATCTACTTCTTCCCTGTGTCATGGATTCGACCCGTTGTTCTGATCTCTTTCAGGAAAGAAAGAACGAAAGAAAGATTCTAGTAATATTCAATGAAAAAAAATAAAAATAAAAATAAAAAACTATACTCAAAATCAAAGATCAATAGGTTATAGATCATATGGTTCGGTGAAAAACCGAAGATCATATGTTTCAGGGATATTTACCTCTTTCGCTAAGATTTAGATCTGAAGATCAAATTCCCTTATTTATTGTTAGAACAAAAAGGAAAAAAAATTATATAACATGTGGGAATTCGCAAAGCAAACCATATCATCATCTAGTAAAGAATTAATAATAAGGAATGATAAACAAATTATCAACCATGAAGCTTGTAGTACTAATGACAATAAGCATAAACTTAGAGAATTCACATGAAATTTGACCTAAACCAATACAAAGAAAAATTGGAGCCAAGCATACCACGAGGTTGCATATAAGATGAGCAACAGCTTAAGCCTTTCTGGGCACTTCAAGTCTTCAACAACCATATACTCTCAGAAAGTCAGAAGCGTAACTTGTATAGAACCTGCATAATAAGTCAAGAACAAAATTATTAGTGATATTTGGAAAGTGAGAGTGTACAAGTGTACAACTATACCTACATACATACATATATATATATATATATATATATAGACTAGTCAATATACTTGGAAGTTTGAGCTCAACATGCTTACCTAACCCTCTTTCTGTAGATGCATATGTTGGACAATTCTCTGAAGACAAAGATTGAAGAGAGCAGAATGAGACACAGATTTAATTTAGACCATAGAGGATGTTACAAAGAATTTTGCTTAAATTTTTTACTCTCACTTTAGGGTATATTTCTTTCATCTTCAGGGCTTTTGTTATATACACATGCAGAAATATCCTAGAAAGTTCGGCAGAGCTTTCTTACACGGCAAGAAAAGATTAAAAAAAAAAAAAACAATTTCTCAGAAAGTATAAGGAGGAAAATTCAACGACAGAGAGTTAATGAATAAATTGACACTTGTTGAGGGTCATCGCTAACTTAACAGAAAATGTACCATTTTAAAGGAGTGGCAGGGTTATCTTAAATCATGCACTTAAAAAGAAAAAAGAGATACATTTTTTTGATTGGACTGTTCTATATATAGTAGCAATTTTATTGTAAATCTATATAGATGGCATTGTTCAATGAACCCAATCAACTTGAAGATAAACCAGTTTGAATGGAAGATACACATCACTATCTCACTATTACAATTTGAGGACCGGTAGTTTTGATCAAGTGGCACTGCCCCTTTGATTAAAGGTAAGAGGAATAAATGCTCATCAAAAAAGGGTAAGGGGAATTATAGAGGCAACAACATATGTGGATGGTAAAGCATTACGTGGGTTATTTTTCTATATCTACCAAGATTAACAATGCCAATTATAATTCAAAAATTAACAAATGCAATATATGAGTGATGGAAATAATGTTTTTTTTTTTTTTTTTGGATGAAATGATGGAAGTAATGTTGAGAAAGGAATAAGAAACAAATTAAGAAAGGACCAGGAAGTAGTACTTGTTGCACAATGCAGTACTTCCTAACCTCATGATTGTATCTTTCTTATATTTGATTGGCATAACTATCAATGTCATGGTCAATTTTCTTTTTGGTCAATTACTTCCATTGTTAGATAATTAACAAGGAAAAAATCTAAAATATTATAAGTGGTTGGTAAGTGGCATGGGAATCAAATGTGTGCTAGTATGAATCAGTTGGTTATGGTCTTAACAAAGAGAAATTTAACCAATGTTTCTAAGATTATTGCCCATCATTACCTAATTGAAATTTCTGGTCTTCCATAAGATATTTATATTTATATTAAAAAAAAAAATAGTGTATAACATAGCTTAACCTTTAGGCCAATGTTGATTATTGAAATTCAAAAACGGCTTTATGATATAACTTTTAAATTAATTAGTCGCAAATCCGCGCGATGGGTAGAAAAATATGAAACAAAATGCAACAAAGAAAGTTCTCTCTTATTTTATAGTGTGAGAACTTTTAGATCAAGTTATAACCATATATACTTTGTTAATTACTATACAGATACATGCAAATCAAATCTTATAGGTATATTTTTCTCCTAAACATAGATCAACATTTTGTTCTTTTTCATAATCAATAAATCATATAGCATAAAGTGAAAATATAAAATAAAATAAAATTCAAAAAAAAAAAATTATCATATAAACATTTGAATAAATCCTGCAATATATAACTCTTCAAATTCATAAACCATATGATTACTTAGATTATATAGTAAAATAAGACCAACATATCCATCATAACATTGCAATATCGTCTAGATATAATTATATAAAAGTCATGTTTTATTGATCTTGTCTCATTAATCCAAAAGTAACATCTATATAGCTAATAAGATCTTTAGAGAGTAACATATGATGGTGAATTCTTATTTTGAATAACCGATTATAGATATATAAATTATCTAGCACAAACATCTGTTACAAGATAGAATATATAACTTTAATACAAAAATTTGGCAAAATGATTAAATAGTATACTACCTTTAGCTTAGTGATATTAAGATGTTTTTTATAAGGAGTGTACGTACATTCAACCAAGATGAATTAATCAAAGAATTTTTAATCACTATCAACTATGTTAGCTTGCTGTTTGTTTTTCATGGTTTCTCTTCCAAATGAAGGTGACATTCACAAATTTAAACTGTGACAATTATAGAGTAGTTATAAAAAACTATTCAAAAACTATTATTCAAAACTTTGTACAAATAAATTCATTTTTTTGTTCCATTTGTTGTACATACTTATGGAATTTATAAGTTCAATCTCCATTAAGGCTTGCATTACAAATACCAATGACTTCATCATAGAAATCAACCCTATTGAGAAGTTTATGCGGTGTCATACTTAATTTGTCAAAAGTGGGGGCCCCTTAGGCATTGTTTCTGTTATTACCACAACATAAGCTTAATATGGTTCTATGTATTAGAATTTGTACAATTTCAAAATCAAAAAGAGACTAAAAGGTGGGGAAAAACAAAAGATTAATTCAAAAATGTTATATGAATTAAGCATTGCATATATGAAAGATTTAAGCAAATAATGGGACATAAAATGTTATTCAAACTAACACAAACACTAAACTTCTATTCTTTTTTTCATAGGTAGATAGTGGTGGAGAGGGGATGGTGGGCTTTGAACCACAAATATGGGACACCACAAAGAATGTATTTACCTCTAGGCTATTATTTGCACCCCTAAAAATTAATCTAGAAGGCTAGACAAAAGAATAATTGGAATTCGCAAAAAGAATTAATAACAAGTTCCTTAAGTATCTATACATAAAAACATTAATAGCATAATGATGCTCTAGAGTATATTATATTTTGTCTTATTCTTTTTTTGATATTTCCTTAAAGATGATCAATTAAGCAAAATAAAAACTTACCAAAAAAAACTCAGATTAACTAAAATTGTGTTGCCAGTTATAAGTCAATTAAGAGTAACAAAAATCAATATCATTAAAAAATTTGGGAAGGAAAACAGCAAAATCATTTCACATAGACTAAATGTAAGAATATCAAAAAGAAAGGGAAAAAAAGTTCATTTCTATTTGCGTGCTTTGTTCACCTCAATGGTCATCCTATTGCCAACTTAACTTTGAAAATCTTTCACAAAAAAAATAGTTGTCTTCTCAAAATGGTGAAAACTAAAACTTGATTGAAAAATGTGGAGAACAAATAGTATTGAACTAATTTTTTTGTTGTACATGATGGGGTGATCGTATCTAGAATGTACATTGGTAGATATATTGTAAAGCTTAAATAAAAAATTATTAATGTATGAGTGAGAGAGAAATACGATTGTGAAAAACTGAAAATTTGGAAGAGGAAATATTGTAACTGTAAATAAATGAAGAGACACAAAACTCATCTTTGGGCTGTAGATTATGCTTGAAATTTTAATTGTATCCACTAAAAAGATAATGAACTATTCAATTTTAATAATTAATTGAAATTAGAAAGAAAAAAATGAAAAGTTGAAATTAATTTGGGTGGCTGAATAGTCAAACATTTGTATCTAATATATAGTAACGTTTGTAATTTGAATATTTAATATTAGATGTAGGGACAAGGCCCAAAGGTGATACACTGGACCTTGGGCCTTACCCAAGCTTGGTGGCGAGTTCGAGGAAAAGCAAATAGGTGGAAGGGCATCCCAGCTCAATGCCTCATAAATAAGAAAGGAAAAATGGACGGTCTGAGGAGAAAGTCCTCCTCGGAAAATATTGACACCGCACATTCGCACGTTCCAGCAACAAGAATGAGCTCAATAGGGGCATCAATGTCAGGAGTACGCTGCACGAGGCCCACGAGGTGGAAGGAAACACAAAAAGATCTAAAGGAAGGGCTGTTATCTCCGCATTAAATGCGTTGCAATTACTTTTCTGGCCGCATTTATGGGGAGAAGACCTCTAAATAGTGTTTCCTTGGCCACCGCAACCACAAAGGGCCAGAAAGGGGCGTCTGATGGGACAAGCACTCAAGTAGAAGTCTAGATGATCAACAGGTGTAAGGTAGGATGATCAGAAGGAACCGATATAATGAGAAAGACCCTACATTGGTAATGGGAGAGCACAAATTAAGGGCAAATACTGGGAGAGTGAGAATGGCACTTGTAATCCTTTTCCTCAGTGTGTAAGAACATGGACCTCCTCGGACAACACGTAAACTGAACCTTGTACGTATCACCCTTGCCTGGTCGTGTGCTGAACCCAACTTGACTGCTATAACACTGACTAGAGCCCAATTCTTTAACCCATTTTCTACAAATTCATTGTGTTGGACTCACTAACCCACAACCCAATACTCGTTGGGCTTGAGCTGTTAAAATAGGGTCCATACAATAGATATTTAGTTTAATAAGCCCACCTTTTATCCATATCTTTTCAAAGAACACAATCCTTAAACATTCAATCTCAAATTAAGAAATGCAAGTCTTGAAACTTAAATATATTTAAATCCTTCATTAGTAAAGATTTTATCTCGGTGATTTTTTGCATTGTCAAATGCAATTTCTAGGAATTTAAGATTCATTTAACAAATTTCAAATAATTGGATGAAAAATTAAGTATATTTTTTTTAAAAGATATTAACATGAGCAGTTTCCAAAAATAATCATTTGGTTCTTATTTACTTACAATTATTCTGAATTGTAAAGAAAATTTTCAAATTTCAACAACTATTGAGAAATTGATTGTTGAAATTTGCCATATGTCAATCCAAATATGACACATAGCACCTTAGCACCTTATCATCCGAATAGAACTCACTTACAAAGGATAATGACTAACATAGAACAATGTTGAAGTGAAAATTCAATTAATAAGACTATATATTGCATAGAAATTATCACCTACCATAATCACACAAATGAATGTAACCAAAAAAAAAACAACAACAACAACAACGTAGAGGTGAAAAATATATATTATCAAAATTATAAAAATTTGTATAAATCAAAGAAATGATTATTACACATTTATAGAGTTGGAATATGTCCCAACTCCACCACTTTCTAATTCTTCAAATAACAAACAAAGTCTATTAAACACGTTTACTTCAATTTCACTACTTAAAGGGGAAAAAAAAAAAAATCCAAATATCATTTTCTATACAATAAGTTACGTATAAAATGTTTCTCAAAAAAAAAAAAAAAAAAAAGTTATGTATGAAACTTTTGAGTTCTAAAAAAATCTAACAAATTTATAGTTTGATTATCACCAAATGAATGTTAAAAGAATCAAGTCAATCTAATGTTACAAAAATATCTCCTACAAAATATATTGATATTTTTTCATTCTAAACAACTATAAAAACACTTTAATCTTTACTGGGCATGAGAACTGCCGTGTATCAAGTTGCTTGGAGACACATTGCAAGAAAAAATTCCAAAAGGAATTACAATCCCATTACATACAATAATTTCAAACCCTAATCGATTACCTTATGAATAAAATATGATCAAAATTATGAGAATCCATTCACACAAAGAGACCAAACAATCAAAATAACAATCTAGATATTTTTAATCTAGTGATTGTAATAAAATATTGAATTGTGAGAATATAGTAAGAAAGAGAGAGAATAAAAGCTTACTAAGTAGAGCTGTCAAATTCATTAAGATATGAGTCTTTAGAGGGAGACAATTCCGCCATTGAAGAAATGGCAAGTAATTCTATTTGGCTTTTATAGACAAAATATGCCAAGCAGATAAGTTTTATGTTGAGAAAAATTGACATATATCCCTTTAAAAGTCACTTTTATTCTCCTTCAATATCCCTTTAAAAAAAAAATAAATAATGATGACAACATAATTGAGTTTTTGTTTAGTATGAAATCTATTTTTTGTAAGGACCAACCTTAAGGGTAGAAAAAAAAAATCAAAAAATTATATATATATATATATATCTATGTGTGTGTGTGTGTGTGTGTGTGTGTAGGGATAAAGGCCCAAAATCATATATTGGGCCTTGGGCTTTGTCTGAGAACGTTGACAGGTTCGAGAAGGGATCAATAGTTATAAGGGATTCTAGTTCAGAGTCTCATAAATAAGAAATGAATGGAAGGTGGTCCAAGGAGGAATTCTTCCTCCGGTATGATAGATATCGCTCAGATGTGTATTCCAACGATGAAAGTAACCTTCATAGAAGCCCCAGTGATAAGGATGTGCCTCATGAACATACAAGAAGGAAGAGAACCCAAAAATATCTAAGGAAAAGCTACTACCACTGCATTGAATGTACTGCACATACTTTTCTGGCCACATTTATGTGGAGAAGACCCCTGAACAGTGTTGTCTTGGCTACCACAACTCACAGAAAGCCAAAGAAGGTGTCTGATGGGATGGACACTCAAGTAAGGGCTCAAATGATCAACAAGTGTAGGATCAGGATGGTCCAAGGGGAACTATATAGATCAGAGAAATAGAGAAAGAATACTATAGCAATCAAAATTATACTTGTAATCGGTTTAATTGATTTATAACAAGTTTTACCTCTTCGGACAGTGAATTCATTTAGTTCTATGTTCCTTGTTCTTGCTTGGTCATCTTCTGAATCCATACTAGCCATTGTCAAATTCATTAGAGCCTAGTTCTTTGACTCACTCTCTACAAATTTATTGTACTGGGCTTACTGGGTCAACATCCCTTACATTTTGGGTTTGGGCTGTAAAACGTGTCCTTACAATTGAAGCCGTCTGTGGGAAAAAATAGTGCGATAGTGAGTGCAATGCTTGACTATGGTAGGATCAGGTCCACACTAAGCAAAGTCTTCAGGATCCCAGCATGGTGATCCTTGAGCAGAGAGGTGACCGTGAAGGAAGTGTGCATACCACACATACTGACAAGAGTTAACTTCGAGGTGGAAGCCATATCTCCCATATAAAGAGTAATAAGGGCATGCAACTTGAGATTGACTAGTTAAAGAGGAAGTTATGCCATGCACGATGAAGGCGAACCCCTTCTAACTCTGATGTTTCTTCTAATGATGGAAAGGACGTCAATTATAGGCGAAGGTCTCAAATTCTGCTCAGCGAATCTTTCTCCTATGAGGAGAAGCACCATCATGAATGGAGGGTTAGAAGCCTGCCTCCTAAAGGTGTAGGAAACGACACTATGAGCAGGGCTTTGAACCAAATCTCCAAGTTGTCCTTCACGAGCAAAATTGAGGGGGTGAAACTTCCTCGACGATTCAATCAGCCAACGTTCAGTATCTACAATGGTCAAAAAGACCTAGTGAAGCATGTGAGCCATTTCAACCAAAGAATGACTGTCCATTCTAAGGACAAAACCTTGATGTGCAAGGTGTTCCCCTCCAGTTTGGGACCTGTAGCAATAAGATGGTTTGATGGCTTAAGGGTGGGTTCCATAAGTTCCTTTAAGGAGCTCATCCAGGCATTTGGCTCTCGCTTTATCACTTGTAGCAAAGTTCCTCGTCCCATAGGCTACTTACTATTCTTGTCCATAGGAGAAGGGGAGACCTTAAAAACGTACTCAGATAGATACTGGGAGATGTACAATGAGATAGATGGTGACTTTGATGACGTCATCATCAGTACTTTCAAGGTCAGCCTCCCAACCGAGCACAATCTGAGGAAGTCTTTAACTGGCAAACCTATCACCAATGTACGCCAACTTATGGACCAAAATGATAAGTATAAAAGGGTTGAGGAAGACCAGTAACAGGGCAAAGGAAAGAATAAGGTTGTCCCTCAGGAGAGAAGGGATTTCAGGTCGGACCGATACAATAACAACTAGCCACAGAGAGATTTTGTTGGGCAGTTAGGATCTGCTAATGCTCAAGCGGTCAATGTTGTGTTCTGAGAAGATTAAGAATGAGTCATTCTTCAAATGGCTAAATAAGATAGCCGGAAACCCGGCAAGGCATAATCAAAACCTTTATTGCCAATACTACCAAAACCAAAAACACACCATGGAAGATTGTAGAAATCTGTGGAACCATTTGGACCAGCTCATCTGTGAAGGAAAGTTAAAACAACTCTTGCGTCACTTTAGCGGCCAGAGGGGCCAGACAAACTCAGAATCCTAGAGAGATGACTCTTCAAGACCGCCCTTGGGAACAATAAATGTCATATTTGCTGCTCTAGGGAGGTCCGATTCCTGCCCTTCCAAAGTGATGTATGTGGCTCGAATATCCGCCAAGGGCGCTAATCCGAAGCCAAAAAAGGCTAGAATACAAATCCAATCGATTTTGGGCTTCTCGGGCGAGGATAAGATCGGAATCATCTACCTTCATAATGATGCTTTAGTAGTCACACTCAGGATTTTGGGGTATGATGTGAAGAGGGTGTTGGTGGACCAGGGCAGTGGTGCTGAGATTATGTACCTTAACTTGTACAAGGAGCTAAATTCAAAATCCAAAGACCTAACAGCCTACGATTCCCCTTTGGTAAGTTTTGATGGGAAGACTGTCATTCCAAGGGGCCAGATTAGATTGCCCATACAGACCGGTCTAGAAGTGGTGGAGGTGGATTTCATAGTGGTGGACTCTTATTTACCTTACACTGCCATTATGGCTAAACCTTGGCTTCATACCCTAGGAGCTGTTTCTTCTACTCTGCACCAGAAGGTGAAATATCTGTTGGAAGGCCAAGTTAAGGAGATCTTGGGAAGTCAATTGACGGCTAGGCAGTCCTTGGTGGCTGCCATCTTACATTAGCCCAAAGCTGAGTCCTCGGCATTTGCTGAAGGGGGCTTATAGCAATTAAGAAATCTGGTGTTACTTGTCCTCGGATCGGCCAAGAAGGCAAAATGTAAGGATTTGGAAACGGTCGTTGTTGGTGATGATTCGGAGAAGCTCTTTCAGATCGGGGCTCAACTATCTCCTCTAGAAAAGGAAGAGCTAATAAAGTTTCTTAGAAAAAATGTTGACGTGTTTGCATGAAATGCTTGCGAGGCCTCAGGGGTGGATCCAAGCTTCATCTGTCGTCATTTAAATGTTAACCCATTTGTCACCCCCAAGAAGCAACCACCTCGGAGCTCGTCCAAGGATCACTCTGACGCTGTCAGAAATGAGGTGAAGAAGCTTAAGTAGGCTGGGGTTATCAAAGAGGTTTTCTACCCTAAATGGGTAGCCAATATTGTGGTGGTAAAGAAGAAGAGTGGGAAATGGCGAGTATGTGTAGACTTCACAGATTTGAATAAGACCTGCCCAAAAAATCCTTTCCCTATACCTAGGATCGACCAACTGATGGATGCAACCGTAGGCCATCCTCGGATGAATTTCTTAGATGCTTTTCAAGAGTACCACCAGATACCACTAGCCCTAGAAGATCAGGAAAAAAGGGCTTTCATCACTCCCATTGGAAACTACCATTACAAGGTGATGCCCTTTGGTTTGAAAAATGTAGGATCTACCTATCAAAAGATGATGACTAGAATGTTTGAACCATAGTTAGGCAAGAGCATCGAGGTCCATATCGACGACATGGTGGTGAAAAGTAAGATAGTTTCCAAGTATGCCGGAGATCTCGGGAAATTTTTTGAAATTCTGAGTAAGCACAAGTTGCGCATTAATGCTTCCAAATGCTCTTTTGGTGTGGGGTCAGGCAAATTTCTAGGTTACATGGTTACTCATCACGGAATTAAAGTTAACCCTGATCAGATTAAGGCAATCAATAGTTTACAACCACCTTAGAATCCCAAGGAAGTCTAGAAACTGACCGGAATGACTGCTGTCTTGAACCGGTTTATCTCTTAGTCAATGGACAAGTGTAAACCCTTCTTCCTACTGATGAATAAATGAAAGGAGTTTGAATGGACCGAGGAGTGTGCCTTAGCCTTTCAGCAACTTAAGGATTATCTCTTTCAACCACCTATCATGTCCAGTCCTTTGATAGATGAAGTCTTGTTTGCCTATATTGTTGTGGCCTCTCATGCTATAAGCTTGGTCTTGATACAAGTTGATAGTGGTATACAAAAGCCAGTTTATTATTGTTAGTTTAAGCTGATTGCAGGGTAGTATTGTTAGTTTTTATTAAAGATAGAGTGGCAATAGTTCAAATCTATGGTAAACTTGAGAAACATATAAAGTAAGGACTCAAGAAATAGAAATAAAAGTCACATAAAAAAAATAAAAAAATAAAAAACTATAGAAGAAAATCCTACACTTAAGCCTTTGCCTATGGAGGGGTCTTCTTAGGATCAGCCTTCTTGAATTAAGAATCCTCGACCTGAGACTTAAGCTCTGCATCCTTGGCCTGTGAGACCATATCCTTGATTGTAAGGGCATCCTCAAAGGACTTGGCCTTTATCGGTGGTTAAGCCTCCTTATCCACTCTAGCCCCTTTATAAACTTCAACATCAAGAGAGGGAGCTTGGGTGGTAGGGAGTTGCTTGGGAGGAGGGACTGTATCTGGAATTTCTCGAATATCCTTCAGGAAGAAGATATTCTCGGCCTTCCTCAGCTCAGAGTCTACAGGGACTCCCGCCTAGTCCATGGCTACTCCCCATGACTCGGTACAGTAGTCCCTGCACACTATGACCACTTCCTTTGCCAGTCGAGTCTCCGTGTCCTGCACCCCACTTTCATAGGATGCCTTTATCGCGGCCTCAGCGACTTCCTTGGCCACCCGAGCTGCATCCTTGGCTTTCTGTAGCTCTGCATTAAGATTCAAAATAGTTTGTTTCTTGGTGGCCAGGTTTATCTCGGTTATGTGCAGTTTTTGGTGCTAATCCTTAGCCTACCTCTCCGAGGTCTTTAATCCTGCCTCGGCACTTTGGCAAGCTTTGTCCACTTCCTTCAGCTTCTCGGACAGCTCTGTGTGATCCTCTTTTAGGGCTCCTAAAGCCTTCTCCACCTCAAAACGGGAGTGGGCCTTAGCCTTAACCTCGTCATAAGCATTCCTAACCCACTCCTAAGGTACATAAATTTGCTGGGTAACCTGCATAAAAGTAGCAAAGGGGTTATAAAAATATATACATATATGAATAAACGTGCAGCATAGTATTTAAAGAAAAATGATGTTGATTAACTTACCATTGCAAGGTCCCTCTTTAATGACATGAAGATGTTTGGTTGCTTGGTACGCCTAAGACCCTCCATGTCTTGGGGGAGGACAAGAGGTTGCTCTAAAGCCTCAACAAGGTAGGTGGCGTGCCCTCTTTGAGACTCCCAAATCATGGCATCCCAAGGAATGGGAGCACCTTCCATATCTAGCCGAGGGGCCTAGGTGCGTAGCTCTCGACACACTTCAGTGTCATCCCAAAACTCCACCAACTTGGCTCTCTTATCCTTGGGGTGCTTAGCTATCTTCTGTTGTTTAGCCCTCTTTTGATGGGCAACCTCGCCTTTCTCTAGGTCCTCAACTAGCCTTTATTTCCTCAGATTCGGGTTAGCATGTAGTCCAAGGCCAGTAGGGGCAGGGGAGGAGGAAGGAGACTAAGAGGAACTTGGGTCTTGGGGACTTCTTTTGAAGTTGAACCCTTGTTCCTATTCGCCATTAGACCCTTTAAGCTGGTCCTCGGCTTTAAGTCCATGCCTTCTTCTTCGACTTCTGAACTAGTATCAACCCGAGCAACTACTAACCTTGAAGAATGTGTAGCAAAAAGTTTGACAAAATCAGCCTCAGAGACGGAGAGTTTTACCGACCTTCTTAGCACTTCACCTTCCTCATCAAAGTAGAATTGGTCAATCTCAGCTTCGAGGGATGAGTATGTAGAAGCTATCTCCTCTCTCGGAGCAACTACCTCTTATGGGACGCATTGAATGGGTAGCTCAACAGGCAGAAGGTCTTTTCGAGCCAAAAACCCTGGCTTAGATATGTCTATGCGTGCTAGTCTAGGGCTACCAGCCCTTATTGCCTGTGTCCTAAAATATGCGAGACAAAGGCTTGTAATCCAAAATTAAGTGAGTGGCCCGTAGCTGTCCGTCTTCAATTATAAATATCTCTGACCTTAGTAGGTAGTTAAGAGCCAGAACGTTGGTCAAACTGATCTTCAGAGCAACGTGCCTTTTATTTGTAAAAATATCCGAGAAGAAAATCATGGTCAGACGAATGAAAATTATCATCAGAAGAAGGTGAAGTGTTAAAAGTGAAAAGGCTAAACCCTTTGTCCAAAGGAACTGATCCTAGAGTACCCCACCTGGCTCTCTTGCTCGAGTTGGGCAGGGAAGACCGTCGTGCCACTCCTCGGAGGTGACCAAATAGTCATTCTTCATGCCCTTGTTAGACTTAGGAAGGAAGGATATTAATCTAATGACTTTGGACTAAGACTTGAGGTAATATCCCGCATTAGCAAGGGAATGACATTCGTACATATGAACGATGTTGTGCCATGTGAGCCCTAAGTTCATCTGATCGTTTAAAGTATCTACACTCTCTAGGACTCTAAATAGGTTGGGAGTGCACTGATGGGGACACAGCCTATGATTCAGCAAGTAGTCTCTGGTTATCCTACCCATGGGAAGAGTCATTCCCCCATCTATAAAGGCGATCATTGGAATGACAACTTCACCATCCCTTTTATTCGTGTATACTTGGTCTGAGGCGCAATATTGTAGGCCTATTCCCTGTGGGATATGGTATTTGGCCCTAAAACCCTCCATACCAACCAGAGAGTCTACTAAGTGCTTGAATCTACCCATCTAAGCAAACATAGATGACGCAAAGGAAGTTTTCTTAAAAAGAAAGAAGGCTGAGGAGAAAAAGAAATTTTGAAGAGATAGATACTTACAAAAGCAAGTGAGTGTATTAAATCCTGAACCTTTAGGAAAATCTTTTGGAAATTTCTTAAGGAAAATAGTTAGGGAAACTCAGGAGTTTAGTGAGTTAGAGTGCTTGAGATCTTTGAAGAACTTGAAAATTCGTAAAGTAAAGGGAGAATGATCTCCCTCAAGGCTTTATATAGAGGGTGAAAATGAGTGGGAGTTATCCCACTCAAAATTCCAAAAGAAAGATCAACCGTTGGATCTGCGCCTCACCGTTAGATCTGGGGAACAAGGTGCTACCTGGAGTAATTAATGGAGCCTCGCGGACTTCAAAGTGTCAGTAGCAATCATAGGATGCACAAAACGGTAATTTCACACGTGTGAACCAGAGAAATAAATGGTCTTGTCTCTTAAGAATCAAAGCTCCAATTTTTCTCCTCGGATGAGAGGAAAAAATCGGAGTTTTGAGGAGCTATTATAGGGATAAGGGCCCAAAATCATATATTGGGCCTTGAACTTTGTCCGAGGACGTTGATAGTCCGAGGAGGGATAAATAGTTATAAAGGATTCCAGTTCAGAGTCTCATAAATAAGAAATGAATGGAAGGCGGTTCGAGGAAGAATTCCTCCTCGGGTATGATAGATATCGCTTAAATGTGTATTCCAATGATGAAAGTAACCTTCATAGAATCCCTAGTGATAGGGACGTGCCTCATGAACACACGAGAAGGAAGGGAACCCAAAAATATCTAAGAAAAAACTGCTACCACCGCATTAAATGCATTGCAGCTACTTTTCTGATTGCATTTATGTGGAGAAGACCCTTGAACAGTGTTGCCTTGGATACCACAACTCACAGAAAGCCAAAGAGGGTGTTTAATGGGACGGGCATTCAAGTAAGGGCTCAAATAATCAACAAGTGTAGGATCAGGAAGGTCCAAAGGGAACTATATAATATAAGAGACCCTCCATGAAGAGGGGATCAGAAAAATAGAGAAAGAATACTATAGCAATCAAAATTATACTTGTAATCAGTTTAATTGATTTATAAGAAGTTTTACCTCTTCAGACAGTGAATTCATTTAGTTCTATATTCCTTGTTCTTGCTTGGTCATCTTCTAAATCCATATTAGCTGTTGTCAAATTAATTAGGGCCTAGTTCTTTGACACACTTTCTACAAATTTATTGTACTAGGTTCACTGGGTCAACATCCCTTACATTTTGGGCTTGGGCTACAAAACGTGTCCCTACAATATATATAAGTTAGATAGATAAATACAAACATGATACACATAAGAAAAATGTAGTGAGAGAGAGAGAGAGAGAGAGAGATACCTCAAAAATAATAAGGGCACACATTTTTTATAGACCAAAATTCGTATATGTAAAGAAAATAAGTCAAAATACATAGCTAAGAGAAGAGTTCATGAATATTGGTAAACACATAGATAGGGGTGCCAATGCCAATGGTTGGTAAAAAACAATTTGTATTATGACTACATAAAAAAAAACACATAATAATAATTATTTTTTAAAAAAAATGAGTTACATTGATTGGTTGGCTACCTTCTAGAAATATAACATCATGCACATTGTAAGCAAATTAGCATTTAGTCTTAACGTTAAACAAAAAATACTAACCATTCAAAAAGTCATCAGAAGTTGCGACACAAATATAGTGATAATTCAACATTGTGAAACACACCTAAACAAAAATCAAGAGTCATATGTAAAATAAATTGATTACCCAAAATTTCAATAAAGAATCGATGAATCCTTTTGGGATTGTAAGCAATAATCAATAGTGGAATTGAATCCTGATAGTTTGCACACCTTTGTCTTGCATATTCACTGGGTGTTGGTTGAGTACAAAAATTTGGGGCAAAAAAAAAAAAAAAAAAAAAACTAAAGTGGAGATGGAGAGAGAGAACTCACAGGCAGAATATATAAGATTTGGATTAGCTATTGAAAGTGGAAGGGTGATTTGGATAGAAGACTCTAACTCTGCATTTACGTTACAAAGAAACCGTTTAGCTTCCAAATTCCAATTTTGGATGGAAAGATGTGAATGGTCGTATCTGAAGATAATAACTCATGTTGTATGGATAACAATTGAGATGATTTAGTATATGTAGTAGCTTAGTAGCAAATGAATAGTCATCTTTGTCTTTTTTTTTTTTTTTTTTTTTTTTTTTTTTTTTTTGAGATGGAGGTGAATAGTCATCTTAATAGAGTGCATCCATATGTTTGCTCATGATCTATATTTAATTTTTTTTTATTATAAAAAATAGAGAGAAATCATAAAGGAAAAAAAGGATATATATATATATATATATATATATATATTGTAGGGACCTGGTTCGAGCACTATTCCTTGCGAATGAGTGGACTCAAGCCCAGCTGGCCCAATACAATGAATTTGTAGAGTGCAGGTCAAAGAACTAGGTCCTAGTGAGGGTTGTACAGTTAAGCATGGTAATACATAGATCGATTGGCAAGAATACAAGCTAAAAGTATGAAGTTAGGCTCCTCAGCCACCTTTTCGGATAGTATATTCTTATTCCCTCTTTGATACTAGATTACAAAGATTATACAAGAGCTACCGTCCATTTCCTCTCATAAAACTGCCGTCCCCCTTTTTGGAGGACTTGTTACATTTTATACCCCCTTCTAGTTAATCTCGGCCCTCCATTTGTCGATCATGCAGGTCATCATTCGAGTGCCTATCCCATCAGCCACCTTCCCATCCTTTCTGTGGGTGGTAGCAGTTGAGGCGGCACTGTTCAGGGGTTACTTCTCCATTAATGCGGCCAGAACGTTAGTTGTGGGCATTTAATGTGGAGGTAACAGTTCCTCTTAGGATTGCTCCTCCACCATGCTTCCATGGCCAACCTGTTGTACTTGCCTCTGTTTTGGGTTGCTCTGGAAGGTTACCTTTAAAGGCACTTTGCTCCCCCTTTCAACGATCTGTGCGGGCCGAGGACATGAATGTCCTCGGCAATATTCCTGGTAAATGGAGCTTCCTTAACTCGTCCTTAGGCACATTTTTCTCCTTGGCGTGGGCCTTGGGCTTAGCATAGAGTGGACCGGGGTTGCCAAATTCTTTAGCTCCACAATAGCCCTTCAAAATCCTGCTGTCAGGCTCCTCGAACGAAAAGGAGGATTTTGTTGTCCTCAGGCCTCTACTGCGGCTTGTCAAGTCTTGACCTCTGTGAGTATCAGTGCCTTTTCGCCTGTCCAAGGTACATTTCTGACGCCTTGGTATGCGGAGCGCACTCGCATTAAATTTGGGCAGCCCTGTGCTCCCTACGTTCAACGGCGTGATGATAATCTAACGGTGGTGATCTTCTTGACCATATGGGCAGGAAAATTTGCACGGTTGTTATTTTTTATTAGGGGTATAAATACCCATTTGAATTGATCCACCTATTTACTTTTGCATTCAAGAGACCTTGCGCACATACTTCGAATTCGGTCACGTCTCCAACTGAACTTGCGACTTTCTTCAGCACAAAAAGCCTGTCTGAGGAGCTTTCCTTATTTCTGTAAGCCTTCTTCTCTCTCTCCAAATTGTGTTCTCCCCTCTTCTAGACTTCTTTCTTCTTGTTTCTTAGTTGTTTCTAGGGATGGATAGGTTCAAAAAATTGGTTGAGTCTGAAGAGGCGATGGAGAAATTCATCGCTGATTATAGGATACCCAGTACCATAGGTCTAAGGTATTGTGAAGAGGGGGAGTGGAGGTTTAGGAAGGAAGAAAGAGAGGTGGTGATACCCATAATCGCCTTCTTAGAGGGCGGCATGCAGATCCCCTTGGGTCAGGTGATGATGAGTTACCTAAGGCATTTTCGGCTCGCCCCCACCCAATGCGGTGTCAATATGTTTAGGATTTTGGGTTGTGTGGATGCCTTGAATAAGAAGATGGGGCTGAGGCTAACCCATCATGACGTGAACTGGTGCTACAACCTCCAGCTCTTGAAGGGCAAGTCTTACTACATGAAGATGAGGGAGGATAGGGTATAGCTTATCCAGTGCCTCCCCTCGTCCAGTAAGGGACTAGACAAGGACTTTCTCATCGTGTTCGGGGAGTGGCACGATAGGCTTCATTGTCCTACAGTGGAGGGCACGCCAGGTGGGGCATTCGAAGTATGAGAGGGCATTACCTTTTTTTGAATTTTCATTGCTTGCTTTGTTTGGTTGCTAATAGTAGTACGTTTTCGCCTCTGCAGATCCACATGCTTTCGAGTGTCATTTTGGTTTGGTCAACAAAGAGGACTTGGAGAAGGTGCTAAGGGCGGAGATATTCGTGAACGAGGCCAAAAGCCAAGTTAGGGCTGCTCACAGGATCCTGGGGTACGACCCTACTCAGAAGTCGTTCGTAGCACCAAAGTGTGTGATCAGGGCAAAGGATTCTCAGCTTCGGAGAATTACCGTAGTCGAGGACGGTTTCTCGATCCCGGAAGGGTCCCCTACTCTAGAGAGTACTCCGTTGGCGGGCTCCTCTACATCTCGCCGAGCTACGGAGGCTGAGGGGGAAGGTGAACAAATAGAGGAAGAAGGTACCGGTACGGATCCGGCCGAGGACGACTTTGGCGTGTTCGAACAAGTTCGCCTGCCCGAGGATCCCTCTAGTGACTTAGGTGACCAGAGCCTGACCGAAGCAGACTTTTTGTTAGCTAGGGATTCTTCTCGGGCTGAGATGGGCTTTAGGAGGAAAACTCAGTCCTACCTGCTCGATCTGCTTGAAGGCCAGTTGGGGAAGCCTCAGCTTAAGCTTCCTCCTCCTCTACCCAAGTCTTAACTTGCCCAGACAAGGTCAACCTCCACCAAGCCCAGGCTTCCTCTTCCTCCATCTCTGCCGAGTCCATCATCCAGGCCCGAGCCCTCTGATCCTAAGTAGAGGAAGGACAAGGGTAAAAGGCCTATGGAAGGGGACAAGCCCCATTCCTCCCAGGAAGAGGGTGACACTCGGCGACCCTCCAAGCAACTGAAGATAGGGTCTCAGGGTCAGGACAAGCACGTCGCCGCTCGTCCCAAGGCTCATGCCTGGCTCCTTGCCCCGATGCTCCATAGGGGGCTTCTGATGGACGATGCCTCTCTCAGAGACTTCCAAGGGGGCGAAGGCACACTGGTAGTCCATGCGATGGAAAGGTCCCTACTACTCCCTGCGGACATGGCTGAGTTGGAGGTTTTGAGGAGTAAGGAGGTCTTCCTCAGCCTCAAGCAATACTTGGGAATGGTAAGACTCTTAGCACTTATGGTTCTTCTGGCTTCAATTTTCTTTTCTTTTCTTTTTTTTTTTTTTTTTTTTGTTTCCTACTTACTTGTGCATTTGTTTCAATCAGCAGGCTGTTCAGGCTACTTTCAGGTTGGAGGAGGCCTCCATCAAACTAGACAAAGCCCTTGAGGCAGAGTGTGATAAGCGCATAGGGGCTAGTCGGACCCTCAAGGCCTCCGAGGCTGATCTCGCAAAGGCCCGAGAGGAGCTAAAGGAAGTAACTAGGGCTCGAGACAACGCTGAATCAGGCTTGGCTGGTGCCTAAAGGCAGGCCCAAGATCAGACGAGGCGTCTGACTGAGGTGGAGAAGCAGCTAAAGCTCGCAAATGAGCTGATTGTTGATTTGAAAAGCAAGCGACCGATGCTGAGGGGGCCAAGAAGATGGCTGAGTGGGCCAGAGATGAGGCTCTAAGGGCCAAGGCTGAGGCAGACTTTGGCAGGGTGGAGGCTCAGGCTTCCAGGGAAGAAGCCGAGGAGGTTGCCTATGCGGCTGGGGTGGCCGAGATGGAGGCTGCTCTCAAAGCCCAAGTTCTTGGGGTATGCAGGCTCTACTACTCTCAGGTTTGGAGTGAAGCTCTCAAACAAGCTGGAGTTGAGGCCTCGTCCGACCTGTGGAAGGTGGAGAATGTATACTATCCCCCTACCATCCGAGAGGTTGCTCCTTCAAGCTTTAAGGCCGAGATGGGTGCTAAGGAGGCTGATACTGCCCTTAATGAAGAAGCTGAAGAGGCTGCGGCCATTACCGAGGTGGTTATTACAACCTTCGGTGGTTATTACAACCTTCGGTGAGTCCGTCGTGGAAGTTGATCTTCCCGGGGTGGCAGAAACAGCCAAAGGTCCCAATGAGGAGGCACCCCAGAAGGCTGCAAATCCCTCAGCCGATGTCCAAGCCCCTCTTGTCGGGGAGGTAGCACCTTCTGTGGCGCCCTTGCAGATTATTCCTCTAAGTCAGGGCTCAGAGGACCCTAAGGCCACCACAAATCAGCTACCTACAGGGGGGAAGAAGATTAGGCTAAAGAAGTAGACCCCTCAGTGCCTTTGTCTTATCTCCCTTTTATTTTTTATTTTTTAACAATGTAATGGCGCCTTTGCCCTGTCTTTTTTTTTTTTTTAAACGTTGTAATATGATTCTCGTGTATCTTTGGTGAACTTAATGTAGCGCGGTTTGTTTTCC
The DNA here is from genome assembly GCA_023621385.1 of Quercus gilva. Classification (NCBI taxonomy): domain Eukaryota; kingdom Viridiplantae; phylum Streptophyta; class Magnoliopsida; order Fagales; family Fagaceae; genus Quercus; species Quercus gilva. The sequence continues at coordinate 15,132,967 of CM042476.1, read as the reverse complement.
CTTGCTTGTCAAATACTTATAGAATTTATTGAAGTAGTTAGTTTCCCCAAGGGCTTGAGTCCGAGGACCATGCAAGGTCTTGGTTCTGTTTAACATTTAGTGTTTTCCGAAGTACCTAGTTTCCCTATAGGTTTGAGTTCGAGGACCATGCAATACCTTGATTCTATCTAGGACTTAGCATTTTCTTTTTGAAGTAGTTAGTTTCCCCACAGGCTTGAGTCCGAAGACCATGCAAGGCCTTGGTTCTGTCTAACACTTAGTATTTTCCGAAGTACCTAGTTTCCCACAGGTTTGAGTCCGAAGACCATGCAATACATTGGTTCTGTCTAGGACTTAGTATTTTCTTTTTGAAGTAGTTAGTTTCCCCACAAGCTTGAGTCCGAGGACCATGCAAGGCCTTGGTTCTATCTAACACTTAGTATTTTCTTTTTAAAGTAGTTAGTTTCCCCACAAGCTTGAGTCCGAGGACCATACAAGGCCTTGGTTCTGTCTAACACTTAGTATTTTTCGAAGTACCTAGTTTCCCCACAGGTTTGAGTCCAAGGACCATGCAATACCTTGGTTCTGTTTAGGACTTAGTGTTTTCTTTTTGAAGTAGTTAGTTTCCCCATAGACTTGAGTTCGAGGATCATGCAAGGCCTTGGTTCTGTCTAGCACTTAGTATTTTCCGAAGTACCTAGTTTCCCCACATGTTTGAGTCTGAGGACCATGCAATACCTTGGTTCTGTCTAGGACTTTTCCTAAGTGTCTTAAAAGGCTCAGCCCTGAGGGCGTTACCATAGCATGAGGTAGCAGTTTTCAAGGCTTACTCTACTTCGCATGAGTGGTAGTAGTTAAGGAGTGTTAACCTCCCCTTAGCAGCTGGTCCGAGGACTGCAGGTGTGACTAAGGACCACATTTAAACACATAACCCATGTGCCTTAAAAGGCTCAACCCTGAGAACATTGCCACAGAATGAGATATAACTTAGATGGCTGTGAGGGTACGAAACATATAATCGTAATAGACTAAAAATTTGAATTAATGGAAATTCCTTTATTAATAATAATACCTTCGCAGGTTATTTACATTCTATGGACGAGGTACAGGTTTTTCATCTAAATCTTCTAAGTAGTATGCATCTATTCCCACCACTGAGGTGATTCGGTATGGTCCCTCCCAGTTAAGTCCTTGCATCCCATAGGAGGGGTTCTTGGTTGCGCCTACAATTTTCCTCAACACTAAGTCCCCTGGTGCTAGTGGTTTTAACTTCACGTTGGCATCATATCCTTGCTTGAGCTTTTGGTGGTAGTAGGCCAGCTAGATCATTGCCTTCTCCCTTCGTTCGTTAATCAGATTTAGGCTCTTCCCAAGTAACTCATTATTACTGCCTGGGGAGAAGGAGCTTGTCCTTAGCGTTGGGAAGTTTGCTTCTAGGGGGATAACGGACTCGGCCCCATAGGTCATGGCAAAGGGCGTTTCCCCTGTTGACCGCCGAGGTGTGGTCCGATAGGTCCATAGGACGTGCGGTAGCTCTTCTACCTATCTTCCCTTGGCATCATCCAGCCTCTTTTTGAGCCCGTTGACTATGACCTTGTTGATGGCTTCGGCCTGTCCATTCCTTTGAGGATAGGTCGGAGTTGAGTACCGGTTTGTGATTCCCAGCTCATAACAGTATCTTCTGAAAGTTTTGCTGTCAAATTGAAGCCCGTTATCTGAAATAAGGGTATAGGGGACCCCGAATCCTATAACAATGTTCTTCAAGATGAACTTTTTTGCATCCACATCTTTAATGTTGGCTAATGGCTCAGCTTCGACCCACTTGGTGAAATAATCTGTGCCGACCAACAGATATCTTTTGTTCCCCGGTTCCTTGGGGAAAGAACCTACAATATCCAAGCCCCACTTGGCAAACGGCCATGGGCTGGTCAAAGGATTTAGGATGCCTCCTAGCTGATGAATGTTTGGGACAAACTTTTTGCATTGATCACACTGCTTAACATACTCTAGGGCTTCCTTCTGCATCCTCGGCCACCAGTATCCCTGGATGATGGCTTGGTGCGACAGGGACCTTCCTCCCGTGTGACTTCCACAGATCCCTTCGTGCAACTCTTCGAGCAGTAGCTCTGACACCTTGGGGTGAATACACAGTAAGTAGGGTCCAGAGTAGGAGCGCCTATATAGTTTGTGGTCCTCGGATAACTAGAACCGAGGAGCGTTCCTCCGTATTTTATCAGCTTCTGACTTTTCCACAGGTAGGATATCATCTTTGAGGAACCTGACTATAGGGTCCATCCAGCTAGGGCTCACTCTAGCCTGGTGTACATGGGTCGTGCTTTTTGCCACCTCACTCGCCTTCTCTAGATGCTCAACAAGGATAACCCGAGGCAGATCTCCTGCCGAGGATGTAGCAAGTGTGGCCAATGAGTCTATGTGGGTGTTTCCACTCCTAGGGATGTGTGATAGGTTGAAAAGGTCAAAGCCTGACTGTAGGCGTCTGACCTGGCTTAAGTACTTTTGCATCTTGGCATCCCTGGCTTCCAATTCTTCGCTTACCTAGCCTACCACCAACCTTGAATCCGAGAACATATCCACTGCTCTTCCACCCATTTTTTGTGTCATGACCATTCCTTGTAGTAAGGTTTCGTACTTCGCTTCGTTATTTGTGGCAGGGAACACAAGTTTTAGGGACTTCTCTACAACAGACTTCTCTGGGGACACCAGGACTAGCCCCACTCTAGACCTCCTTTGATTTGTGGCTCCATCAACATACACTTTCCAGCGTGGGGATCTTGGGGCAGAGATGGCTCCAACCGATTTTCTATCCATGTCTCCCTTTTGGGCCATTGCTTCTACTAGTGGCTCGGCAAATTCGGCCACCAGGTCAGCCACAACCTAGCCCTTTATAGAGGTCCGAAGCATGTATTTAATGTCAAAAGCCCCCAGAATCGTGTTCCACTTGGCGATCCTTTCGGTGTAATCAGTAGACCGAAGTACAGCTCTCAAGGGCAGTTGAGTTAGGACGACTACCGTGTGGGCCTGGAAATAATGGGGGAGCTTTCGCGTAGCATGGACTACGGCCAGTAGGGCTTTTTCTAAGGGCAAGTACTTGATCTCAGCTTCATGCAGTGACTTGCTCACATAATAGACTGGTTTTTGGATGCTACTGTCATCCCGTATCAGTACCAAGCTCACTGCATGAGGGGCTACAGCGATGTAGGCGTACAGGACTTTGTCAGCTTCGGGGTTAGACATGATTGGTGGCCAGGATAGGTATTCCTTGAGCTGTTGGAAGGCCATGGCATAATCCTCGGACCATTTGAATCCTTTCCAGTTGTTAATCAGGAGGTAGAAAGGCCTACACCTATCGGCCGACCTGGAAATGAACCGGTTTAGGGCCGCAATTATCCCAGTGAGTTTTTGGATCTCTTTAGGATTTTGCTAAGGCTTCAAGTTATTGATGGCTTTAATCTGATCAGGATCAACCTCAATTCCCCTGTGAGTGATGATGTAGCCCAAAAACTTGCCTGACCCTACATCGAACGAGCATTTGGAAGCATTCAGGCGTAGCTTGTGCTTCCTTAAGACGTTAAAGATACAATCGAGGTCTCCTAGATGCTTAGACACCACCTTACTTTTTACCACCATATCGTCCACATAAATTTCAATGCTTTTGCCCAGTAGCGGCTTAAACATTCTCGTCATCATCTTCTGATAGGTTGACCCTGCATTTTTCAGGCCGAAGGGCATCGCCTTATAGTGGTAATTCCCAGCAGGTGTCACAAAGGCTGTCTTCTCCTGATCATCCAGGGCCAGTGGTATTTGATGATAGCCCTAGAAGGCCTCTAAGAAACTCATCCGAGGATGTCCTGCGGTGGCATCCACCAGCTGGTCTATCCGTGGCATAGGGAATGGGTCTTTTGGGAATGCCTTATTTAGGTCCATGAAGTCTACACAAACTCTCCACTTTCTGGTTTTCTTCTTGACTACCACAGTGTTGGCCAACCATTCAGGGTAAAAGACCTCCTTGATGGCCCCTACATGCTTAAGCTTCTTTACATCTTCTCTAATTGCATTGGCGTGCTCCCTTGACAGGCGCCGAGGTGGTTGTTTCTTAGGGATGACGGACGGGTTGACATTGAGATGGTGACAGATAAAGGCTAGATCGATCCTTGGAGCATCGCAGGCGTCCCATGCAAATACGTCAATGTTAGTTTTGAGGAACTTGATAAACTCTTCCTTTTCTTGAGGAGGCAGTCGAGCCTCGACCTAGAAGAACTTCTCTGGATCATCTCCAATGATCATCTTGTCAAGATCTTCATACTTTGCTTCTTCGGCAGCTACCGGGTCCTTTGATTGCTATAAACCCCCTTCAGTAGTGGCAGAGGGCCCCGCATCGAGCCGATACGATATGGCAGCCACCATGCACTGCCTTGACATGGATTGGCAACCTCGGATTTCAAGGACGTGGTCCCCTGATGGGAATTTCACCTTCTGGTGCAAGGAGGAGGCAACAGCCCCCAGGGTGTGGAGCCAGGGCCTGCCGACGATGGCTGTGTATGGGGAATAGGTGTCCACCACGATAAAGTCTACCTCCATTACTTCTGGGTCGGTCTGGACGGGCAGCCTAATCATGCCCTTTAGGATAACCAGCTTCCCATCGAAGCTCATTAGGGGGGAGTTATAGGGTGTCAAATCCTCTGATTTTAACCCCAGCCCTTTGTAGAGGTCAGGGTACATAATCATGGCCCCGTTGCCATCATCTACCATCACCCTTTTCATATCATAGTTCCCGATTCTGAGGGTGATGACCAGCGCGTCATCGTGGGGCTAGGTGGTCCCGACCTTGTCTTCCTCTGAAAAGCACAGGGTTGGGTGAAAATTCATTCTAGCCTTCTTCGGCTCTAATTGGGACTCCTCGGCACGCATCTAGGCCACGGACAACACTCGCAAGGATCACGCACCTGTTCTTCCCAGCGCAGCCAGGATTACATTGATCGTCCTTACGGGTGCCCTTAAGGCAGTGTCTCTCTGGGGCTCTTGATAGGTCTGGCCTTGGTGGCCATTGAAGTGGTGCAGGAGGTTCTTCAGCTTTCCTTCCTAGACTAGCTGGTCCAGATAGTCCCAGAGGTTCCTACAGTCCTCCGTGGCGTGTTCGTGGTCTTGATGGTACTGGCAATATAGGTTTTGATTGTGTTTCATGGGGTGCCCCGCCATCTTATTCGGCCATTTAAAGTATGGTTCAGTCCTTATCTTCTTTAACACCTTGTGCACCGGCTCTAGGAACAAGGCATTGACAACCCGAGCATTGGTCGCCCCAGATTGCCCTGCGAAATCTCTTCTCGGGCGGTTGCTGTTATACCTATCCAACCTGAAATCCCTCATCTCTTGAGGGATAACCTTCTCTTTTTATTTGCCTTGTAGCTGATCTTCCTCTACCTGCTTATACTTATCGATCCGATTTATCAGCCGACGCACGCTGGTGGCGGGCTTGTCGGTCAGAGATTTCCTCAGGCCATGCCCCGTCAGGAGACCGTTTTTGAAGGTGCTGACGGCGACGTCCTCATACTTGCCGTCTAGTTCTTTGTATATCTCTCAGTATCGGTCTGAGTGGGTTTTCAGGGTTTTTCCATCATTCATGGATAGAGACAACAGTGCACTCAAGGGCCGAGGAGGTCTACTGTTTGTGACGAATCGGGAGCCAAAGGCTTGAGTCAGCTGCCTGTATAAGCTTATGGAATTTGTCTTCAAACCATTGAACCATCTCATTGCCACTGGTCCCAGACTGGAGGGGAAGACCCTACACCTAAGCGCCTCATTCTTGGAGTAGACAACCATCCTTTGGTTATATTGGCTCACGTGCTCCATAGGGTTCGTTCTGCTGTTATAAGTGGTGAAGGTTGGCTGCTGAAATCGTCGAGGAAGTATAACCTCTTCGATATGGCGGGTGAAAGGTGACTTAGAGAGCTGATCCAGTGCCTAGCTCATGGCATCACTCCTCACACCCCTAGGGGACGGACTTTTACGTTTGCGCCTCCAGTAGTGTTCTTCTTCGTGAGAGAAGGTCTCGCTTGGGGGGGTCCTTGATCTTCCCCTGTAATCATCATCGCTTTCCTCATCGGAGGGTGTGTCGGGACTAGGACGAGACTTCCTTCGTTGTGCATGGCGTAGCTCTCTCCTTAGACCGTTTATCTCTCGTTGCATGGCCGCCTTATCATCCTACCTCTTGGACACATGGCTCTTGACCTCTTCTGATTGCACGGTCTGGTCATCATTTTGCCTCCGTAGTGCATGATTGCCTCCGCGGGTGTGGCTTCCACTGGTTTGTGTGGTGTGCATACTTCCCTCTCGAAACCTTCCATTTTCTTCGTCTCGTCCACGCTTAGGGTTGGGGAAGGTACCTTGTGGTTGGGACCTCGTTGGTTTGGACTAGTGGGATCCGGTTTGGTGAGGACCTATTCTTGCCATGCTTGATCGTTGCCCCTACTAACGCACAAGTTCTTCCCACAGACGGTGCCAATTGTAGGGACCTGGTTCGAGCACTATTCCTTATTAATGAGTGGACTCAAGCCCAGCTGGCCTAATACAATGAATTTGTAGAGTGCGGGTCAAAGAACTAGGTCCTAGTGAGGGTTGTACAGTTAAGCATGGTAATACATGGATCGATTGACAAGAATATAAGCTAAAAGTATGAAGTTAGGCTCCTCGGCCACCTTCTCGAATAGTATATTCTTATTCCCTCTTTGATACTAGATTACAAAGATCATACAAGAGCTACCGTCCATTTCCTCTCATAAAACTGCCGTCCCCCTTTTTGGAGGACTTGTTACATTTTATAACCCCTTCTAGTTAATCTCGGCCCTCCATCTGTCGATCATGCAGGTTATCACTCGAGTGCCTGTCCCATCAGCCACTTTCCCATCCTTTCTGTGGGTGGTAGCAGCTGAGGCGGCACTATTCAGGGGTCACTTCTCCATTTAATGCGGCCAGAACGTTAGTTGTTGGCATTTAATGTGGAGGTGACAGTTTCTCTTGGGATTGCTCCTCCACTATGCTTCCATGGCCAACCCGTTGTACTTGCCTTTGTTTTGGGTTGCTCTGGAAGGTTATCTCTGAAGGCACTTTGCTCCCCCTTTCAACGATTCGTGCGGGCCGAGGACATGAATGTCCTTGGCGATATTCCTAGCAAATAGAGCTTCCTTGACTCGTCTTTGGGCACATTTTTCTCCTTGGCGTGGGCCTTGGGCTTAGCATAGAGTGGACCGGGGTTGCCAAATTCTTTGGCCCCACATATATATATTTTTTAAGTATGAGGTGGAGGATGAGGTGGTTCAACTGGAGTGTAGCAACATTAAATTCTACGTTTTAGGTTTTAGTAATATATAGATGACTTGAAGCCTTGAAGGTAACCCATATTTTGTATGTTTCAAAATATATGATCTTGTAGCAAACTTTTGTTCCAAGTATTTATGTAAACAAAGAATAAGGATTGTAATATGTAGAAAATCTGCAAGACTATCTGGGAAATGGACTCTTTAAGCCATGATAATTAAGGTGCAATCCTACTATCACCATACTATCTCTAAGCTTTAATTGTATTTAGGCTGAGCTTTGCCTAGTGGAGGTCTCAAATCTCATGATTATGAACTAGCATTCTTAGAATTATTTACAACAGACTTGGTGGTATAGTAATATATGATAATTGGATTAAACTTTGACGGTTCAACTAAGCTTGTTTAATTAAAATTGATTTTAAGAATTCAAGTATCGAATTAAAGGTGGGTTCTAATTAGCCTAACTAGTAAAACTATCTCAAAAAAAAAAAAAAAAAAAATATCGAATTAAAGTTTTAAGAATCCAAGTATCCAAGCATGATAGAATAATGTTAACACAAGCCATGGCAACCATGAATTGTTTTTGTTTCCTCTCATAAAGTTACCTAGATGATTTTGAACTTATTGGGTTTCACTCAGAGGTAGGTGTTTGTAGGGGTGGATTCAAGAATGTCATTTCAAGGGGTAAGATTAATTGAAAGCAAAGCTTGAATTAAAAAATGTAATATGAGTAATAAAATAAACAACACAAATCATAATTTAAATGTAAATTATTATTTATTTTTTCATGACTAGTGTCAATTCATTGAATTGCCCTGGATACCTATCTTATTTTCGAAATCATTGCTTGATTTATTCATTGTTTAAGTACATGTCCTAAAAATTTGACTTCAAAATGTATCTTGATGATAGAGAGTTGGACAATTCAGCGTTTCTCATTGGGTGTCAAATTTTCTACTTGATTCTAGAACATAATCCAGATTGACCCCACCATATTCACTTGTATTTATTGGACAGAATTTTATAATGCATGCTAATATTTTTAGAAAGAGTAGTATTAATAAGTATTTTTAGAGTAATGGTTAATTAATTATTTTAAAAAAATTTAGATGTCATTTTCATAAAAAAAATAAAAAAAAAAGCCGTTAAAAAAATTAATTAATTTTTTTTAATTTTTTCATGAAATTTTTCTAAGAATATTTCATAAACTAACGAACAAAATATCCATAGTATCAGTTAACTTTTCTTTTTCTTTTAGAAAAATATCCAAATTCCAGCGGTCAATGCGCTAGGGAGATCATATGGTCAAACCCAACGTTGGGCCACTTTGATGATTCGAGATAGGCCACAAAGTTTTCGGGAAACAACCCAATGTGGACAAAATGCCGTTAAATCAATGGGCCTCAGGATGGATTTGACAGAAAGTAGGCCTAAAGTTAATGACACAAACTAAACTTTCCACTGATCATTAGGTCCTGTGATCATATTCATATGTGGTCCTCTTACTTTGTAACTTGGTAATAGCCTAGTACTAGTACTTTTTATTTTTTATTTTTTACGAAAGCCTAGCACTTTTTATTTATTTATATTTTGAGGAAAAGCCTAATATTTATAATACTAAGAACAATTTTACGAATTTTAAAAGAATATTAATTTAAAAAATCTTTTTAGAAACGTTATATGGAAAAAAAAAAAAAAAACTAATTTTTTAATAGTTTTTTATATTCCTCATAAAATAATATAAAAATTTTCCTTAAATAATCCATTAACACATGTCTTAAGCGCACTTGTTACTAGTACTAATGCAATTTCAAAATTGAAATAGGTGACAGTTCTAACTTCTAATTGTGTCATGACAGCTCTAAAATTAGAATGCACATTCAAATTATCATGTACTTTTTTGACGGGCCCCTTGTGCAAAGACCTCAAAGGTGACTGGAAGTTAAAGAGGACCCAATGTTCTTTGCCCAGTTCAAGAAGGTATCCCATGAATTGTACGTCCTATTGAAAACGTTGCTAATATATTTTTCTGGGGTACTTAAATAAGTTAATTTAATATGGTTATTTGTCATTAAGCAGTATGATGACAATAAATCATCTGGGTCTAAACAAAACAAGAAATTCGAGAACTGAAAAAGCTTAAATCGGATCAAGCTTTGGATATCGTTCAATTCTAAATCATTGAAAAACCTAGAAACTATAAATACGGTGTTATATACAAAAGTAGATGAACTGCCAAGGAGGACTAAAAGCAATAGAAAATGTCAAAGTCTTATGAACAGGTCTTTTGAGGTGTATAAAATGTTTTGAGATAAATATTGTTGCACACAAAAAAAAAAAAAAAAAAAAATTTAACTTCAAATCATGATTATTGCAGTTACCTGTTTAACTATGTACAAAATATGTGTAATAAACACTACTCAATATTTTGAAAGTTTGAGAGTAGATTGATCTTTCTTCAAAGTACCTCTAGTACTCAGATTAAATACACAGAAAAGTCTTATGAACATGTCTCCCAATGTGTATAAAACTTTTGTGCCCCATCATAGAGAGACTGGTTGACTATCATATTGCATTTGGGGCATGTGACTGGGAAGATTTAATTTGGCCGTAGTGCATAGCATAATTGCTTGGTTAAGGAGTGAAATGTACTATTGCATAAATATCGTTAGAGGTGTATCTATATATATAAATATATACTTCAATTGTCACATCTTCTTTGTTCCATAACAACCATACTTCATCGTCAAGCAAAACCGGGTCTATGCGGTATGAACTAGAGAATCCAATTTAATTTCCTTGATAGCCTGAACTGCATCATCACCACTACTTCTTATTCCGAAAAGCAGTACAACGGAGGGATTTTCAAGTTGCTTAAGATATTTCATTGTTTGGGTGAGCATTCTTTTGGATGCAAGTGAAAATCACACTAACTAAGTTTTTCAAAGCTTTGTTTGATGATTTTAAAATATAGAGATATTAATATTAATAGTTGGCAATACTACATTATCAATATTGGGTTCTAAAGAATTTTACATTTCATCTTTCGAAAAAATTCAAATATTGTAATTGACTTTCCTATAATTTATAAATCAACTAAAAAAAGCCATATAAACTGTTTCATCATATGTGCATTATTTATTCATAAACTAAAAAAATTAAAACAATGCTATATTTACAACATTTTTATTTTTCACAACAATTTTGAAACAAATCCAAGAGAGCAACTTTTACTGGTTTTAATATGAGTCAATTACTTATTTTACTTTTTTTTTAGGAGACTTTTTTATTCACCCATAACTGTTTGTCATTTAGAATTTATTATGATAACAGATTTATTATAAAAATGTTGTAGATGTCGCATTAAACTACACCCTTAGAATTTAATCTCTATTTAAATATGACTATTAGTTTGATAAGTTATATGACTGGCCTTAAATCAACGAAACAATGAAACAATTCTATAGGAGCTCTTTCCCTCTTTGCATAGAAGTGTATGGAGCAGCTAGAAGGACCACCATATGGATGAACACCTAATGCATGAATCGCTACTAAAAATGAGCAATCCATTAGTACTTGTAAGTCATGCCATGAAATTGAGAATTAGGTCATTATCATAAGATAGGATCAGCTGGCAAAGGCGCAAACCTAAGTGAAAGGTACATGTAAAACCTTTTAGGTAAAAAAGTATTCAGCTAATTCAGTTACTTCATAATGATAGTCAATTGGATTTCAATAAGACTATTTAATATTTTCCTATTAAGATAAGGTAACTAGACTTATCGAATAAGTGATAGTTAAGTAAGATATTGTAAATACGTACAAGATAAAAAAATAAAAAAAAGTAAAAAATAAAATAAATAAATAAAAGAAGAAGAAGAAGAAGATGATGAAAGCACACACAAGAACACCAAATTTACGTGGTTCACCCAAAACTAGGGCTACATCCACAAACTTATTCAATATTTATTCAAAACTAGGGCTACATCCTCAAATTTATGTATTTCACCCATAACTAGTTGCAAATACTACAATATTATACTTGTGAAATTAACATGACTCTCAAAAAATTGCCTCACCCCCCTCACCTTAAGAGCAGGAGGTGCTTTCCATGTTAATCACGCCAACAAGGACTGATTTCAGGTCCTTGCTAGAAACAAAGAAGCAAAGAAAATGTGAAAATTTTCAAACAGCCCGATGGACTCTTGAGCTTTAGAGTAGATTGGTCTTGCTTAAAACTTCTTGTATACTTCAGAAGACCTGTTAACATGTCTTCTGAAGTATAAAAGAAGTTTGTGCCCCATGATAGAGAGAGTGATTGAGTATATCATCTTGCATATGGGGCATTTGCCTCAGAAGATTTGCCCGTACCACATAGCATCCTATTGCTTGGATGAGGAAGAAAATGTACTGTTGCATAAATCAGGTGTGAGGTGGATGAGCTTACTTCAATTACCATATCTTTCTTCCATAACAGCCACACTCCATCATCAAAGAGAAACGGGTCTATGAGGTATGAACCAAAGAACCCAATTTCCTCTATAGCCTGATCTGCATCATTGCCACTACTTTTTATTCCCAAAAGAAGTACAATGGAGGGATTTTCATGCTGCTTTAAATATTTCATTGTTTCGATGAGTGTGATGTTGTCTGTCCCATTATACTTCCAGCATAGTAGTTTCTGCAAAGGAGTTTGTGGCAGAGTCTCTGCACAGGTCTGGTATATTGCTTCTTGCTGATTCTGAAGTGGGTACTTGGTGAAATCACTAACTGTTGGCAGAAAACTTATTATGTGCTGGTTTCTCGTCGCAGTTTTTGAGACACCAATGTCAAGACTCACAACCTCTGAATTGATGCTGTAAAGAGTTGGACGAATTTCAGTGCTGAATACTGTTATTGGGGTGTTGCCTATCTCTTTGTTTACCATTGCCTTACGTATCCCTGCAGAGTAAAACCGGATGCTTGGCTTTACCATTGGAGAAGGTCGAGGGGAGGCAGTCTCTGAGGACAAGGTTTGAGTCTGGTTACCATGTGGCTGTGTTGGTATAGTGTGGCATGCTTTTTTGACCATCGTCTGTGCAGGTTGGTGACACAGATTTTGAGAGGAATCTTGAGGCAAAGAGTTGGACGAACCTGCAATGGAGAATTCAGATGGTAACCCTTTTCCAGACTTCAATGACTTTGGGATATAAGGTGCTTTGTCCTTAGGAGGCTGGATTAGTGTTCCCTCAGTTATTGGAGACAAGGAAGTACCTTCTCCAGGTAGAGGATTCTTTCTTTGCATCAATTCTGTGCTGGATTCAGCAATCACCTTAAGATGAAGAGAGCTTTTGTCAGAAGATATAGCACATTGAATGAACAATATTTAATATCATCAAAAACTAATTACAGAAAAGTAATATGCAAATGCAAGTGCTTGCAACTGATATATGGTAACATTTCTAGAACTAGTAATGCTAGCTAGGTATACAACATTTGTGCAAATTTTTTTCACAACTGACATGGCATGTTGTCATTGAAGCAACATATCACTATTAGACCTTGAATGCACAACTGACACCCATTTTATTATGCAGCAATCACAAAAAACCATATTAACGCTTTTGAAAAATTGTGTCTGTAGACGGCTAGACATATTATTAACAACTTCGATACATCACAAAAAGAAATTTGAATCACCAAAATGTTCCAAAAGCTTAAACTTACAGAAGCTTTAGGCTTGGATTGATCAATCAGATCAAGATCACTTCCAGTTCCAGCGGCCATGTTCTGATTTTGAACGTGTGGTCTCTGTGATCCTGAACTCTCTCTTTGATGCTGCTTGAAATGACGAGCTTGGGTCCAAGAACTATTATCATCACTTGAGGAACTGTCAGCACTCTTGGACATCACAATCTTTGATGTATGATCTGCAAGTCTCCTATGACCAGCAGAGTTCACCAATTCATTGCTTGTAGAGGCTTGGCCTCGAGAAGCATTGATGGTAGCAGACGTTAACAGCTGGTCCAGACAATTCTGTTTCAAATGCCCACAATGCCTGCACAGAGAGCACACCATATCTAACCCCTCATACTCAACTCGCTGCCGTGTTTCTCCAATCTTTATATAAGCAGGAAGTGGACGTGTTAGATCAACTCTAACACAAAACCTTGCAAACTTACACATCATTCTTCTCTCAGTGATGGGGTCAATTTTCAGAAGATTACCACCAATAGCTGCTGCAATTCTTGACAGAAAATCATAGTATTCTATTGGAAGTTCTGGTAACTGAACCCAAACATCTACTTGGGTAATAACAGTCTCTGAAGGCCTAAAGTTTGGCTTCCATGGCAACAAAGTGACACAGTAATTCGGGATCGATAAAGGGTACTTGTGAAGTACCATGTTATGATCCAAAAACTCTGAAATATTCAACAAGAAGAAACCAAGACCAAGATCAACGAGCTGGTAAGGTCCGTAAAGAGCCAATACGCCAACAAGGCGCGTGTAGAGATTATGATAACCTATCTTTTTGCCATGGACATAGATGATAAGAGAGTACCGGAATCGATCAATGATCGGAGCCAACTCCGTGGGGTTAAGCTCAATAGTTGTTGAAAACTTGTTTGCTTCCATGTCCAGATCATCACCTTCCTGGCTTGCACGGAGGTTGAGTTTAAGTGCATTCTCTGATTCGTCGGAGGAAGAGGTCATAGGTTTCTTGTTCTTTCCATTATTAGTCTGAGCTCGTTCAGCATACTCATCATCGGTGGTCTCAGGGTGATGGACATAGTAGTGCCTGTTTGCCATCGGATTTTTTCCTGGAAAGAGAGATAGGAAGAGAATGTTCAGCTAAGTTACAAATTTCTAATCGGTTTTTCTGGAATGAAACATGAGATGTTCTTTTTTGAGATATGTAGATAGCAAGAAGAGAAAGGTTGGATTTGAATTACAAGAGCATCATGCTAACAATTTTCCAAACTTTAGGTAACAGAACTCTTATTAAAATGAAATGATGACACCTAAAAGTTGAGGTTTAAAAACTTTTTTAATTTTAATTTTAATTTTTTGGATTTGAAACATAATTTTTAGACTTTATTTTAGGCACAGAATATTATTGGAGATATTGTATTTGTTTTAAAAAATAGTTTTTTTAGAATTTCAAGAACATAAAATATAAAATGCCATAATTGTGTTGGACCGCTGCATCTATTTCAGCCCAAATAATTGAAAACGATTGCAATAGATGCAAATTAACATACCGAGTTTTTTATACGCCATTGGGTATAACGTTGGTGACTAGTTTATTTATTACAACCAAAAATAATAATAATAATAATAATAATAATAATAACAATAAATAATAAATAAACCATACACAAGTTTTGAACAAAATAAAAAGGGGAAAGTTAGATTTTTCATCATCATCATGTCAAAACACCCATTAATTTTTTGGTGTAAGTGGGATTTTTAAATCTTAAATCTTTAATTTTAAAAAACTTTACCAATTGATCTAATTTAAATCCACTATTTAATGGGCTACTCGCGAATAAAAGTTTTGTGTCCGATTCTAAAAACTAATCAATTGTACAACACTGTTGTTAATCTCTTGGTACTTGTGTCTTAACTTGAACTAACATAAGGCATTTTCTTTAGTATTTTAAAATAAATAGAAAAATTGGTCAACATGAATCAGTGTATTACTCGGAAAAAAGAAGGGATAATTTATTTATTTATTTAAAATTTTAACACTAGATTGGGAAGAGCCCTGTTCCATTTTACGATATGGCATGGCATATGAAATGAAGTTGAACTACAATCATATTTCAGTTACAAAAAAATTGAAATGCCTTCATTTCTTATAAAATTATATTTATCTCACACTTTTTATGCCCTTCCATGAGCATCCAATGATATAGATCCACTATTTTACTTTGTAAGAGAAGGTGTCATTCGTTTGACCTATAGCTCATTGAGAACATGGGTTTTTTAAACTAATACTTTTTATTGCCTATAGCCTCTTAGTTTATTTAGTTATATATGTATAACTTTAGAAAAGAATCACAATGTTTTAACAAATAAGCTTTTAACAAAAAGCTGCATCCAAATGGACATACAATATTGTAAAAATGTAACCATTTAGGCCATTAAATGGTAAATTATAAGGGTTGAATTGAATAATTAATCTTATATTCTTTGTCTCCCCTCTTTTCTTTATTTTTTTTATAGATGCGATAGAATATTTGGACTTACTGTATCCTCTCTATTATTATTCTTCACTATCAAGTTAATACATCAATGAACTTGTACAAAATATTTTACAATTAAGCTAAATAGAATACATTTTTATATCTTTTTAAAATTTTGAGAACTAATAACTCTCTTTTTCTATCTCCAATTCTGACATTCTCTCCAACATTGTCTCATTCTGGCCATCCTCCCATACAACTGCCTTCTTTACAAATGATTCCATTGTCGTGTGACATTGTTTCTCTAAATATTTTTCACTCACCATTTTTATTGAGACAAACCACAAAATTTCATCAGCTGATAGATGATCTACACAAAGTTGGAAATCTTATCATAGAAAGTGCTTGCTTACATGCCTCATGCACCTCACATTGTCTAGCCATTGGTGCTACCGCAACTTCAATGTCGTCTGGCCACCATTTGGTCACCATCAACGTGCCTCAAATTCTCAAGCATTCTATGTGTTTATTACAAAATTTTAAGAGAAAAATAAAATTTAATTAAAAAAGAAAGAAGGAAAATCGTTCCTAAAGTAGTAGGCAAAGTTGGAAATAGAAAAGAGCTGTAAGGCCTTCAAGTACCTTTTGGGTTCATCATGTAAAACTCCTCTTGAATCACCTCTAGAAGCATAAGAAAGATCACTCCCTCGATCCTCATCAACTTTCCCACCCAAAATTGACAAAATCTACAATAAACTCTTCATCCAAAAACCATCAGTCTACCCTCTCCCACCTTAACTCTCCAAAACCCCACGACCCCAAAAGCTCTCCCTCCTCTTTTGAACCCTGCTGGCTCCTCCTTTCCTTTCCACCTGCAAATGGCTCTCCAGCCCTTCTCACCTCTCCCTCCTCAACCCTTCTCTCAGTCGCAAAGTTAGGAAGGAAAATTTCCTCAATTTATCTCATATACAGAGCGATTCTATTCGTCACTCTCTTTTTAACTCTTCTACATGATCCAACAGCTGAATTTAATAACTAAAGGTAACAAATAGAAGCCAAACAAAGAGAAACGAAAAGGGAATAAACAAAAGAGATATTCTAGTGCCAAACCGACTTTTAGCCCGATTGGCATCTACTTCTTCCCTGTATCGTGGATTCGACCCGTTGTTCCGATCTCTTTCAGGAAAGAAAGAAAGAAAGATTCTAGTAATATTCAATGAAAAAAAAAAAAAAACTTAAAATCAAAGATCAACCGATCATATGTTTTATATTTACCTCTTTTGGTCAGATTTAGATCTGAAGATTGAATTCCCTAATTATTTATCGTTAGGAAAAAAGAAAAAGAAGAAGGAATTGACATGTAGGAATTCGCAAGGCAAACCATACCATCATCTAGTAAAGAGTTTAATAATAAGGAATGATAACCAAATTATCAACCATGAAGCTTGTAGTACTAATGACAATAAACTTAGAGAATTCACACTTAGTTTGACCTAAACCAATACAAAGAAAAAGTGGAGTGAAACATACCCCGAGGTTGTATATAAGATGAGCAAGAGCATAAGCCTCCTCGAGCAGTTCGATCAACAAGTACACTCTCAGGAGCGTAACCTCTATAAAACCTGCAAAAGTCAAGTCAAGAACAGAGTTATTAGTGATATGTGGAAGGTGAGAGAGTACAAACTATACATGTATATACTAGTCAATATAGTTGGAAGTTTGAGTTCAACATGCTTACCTAAGTCTCTTTCTATACACGCATATGTTGGACAATTCTCTGAAAACAAAGATTGAACAGAACAGACTAAGACAGAATTTTCTTCGATATAAACGACTCAGACAGAGATTTTTAGACCATAGAGGATTTAGACCTTGGGGTATATTTCTTTCATCTACAGTGTCTCGCCTTTCGTATAGATACAAATGCAGAAATTTCCTTTTAATAAGTCCTGTAGAGCTTTCTTGCACGGAAAGGAAAAACATTTTCTTAGAAAGGTAAAGGGAGGAAAATTCAACGATGACGAGTGAATGGTTGAATTGACACTTGAGGGTCACCGCTAAGTTAACAAGAAAACGTACCATTTTAAAGGAATGGCAGGCTCTATCTGGGAATACAAAAACGATGCATTTAAAAATAGTTTTTCTTTTGGTTTTACATAGGATAGAGACAACTTTTATTTTTTATATTTGTTTCAACGAGACCAAACTACACTTCACTCATTCCTCCTTGGCTTAAAACACAATTCAAACAAAGATTTTGTATCTCTTACTAGCATCTTATCAGATACTTGAAGATGTTTAAATATTCTTAGTTGTTATCAAATAAAAATAATAATAAAAGGAAACCGAAAACAACTCTACCAACCAAATAAACTCATGCAAAAAAAAAAAAAAAAAAAAATCTATTACAAAATTACAACTCATAAAAATTTCAGAAAGAAATGAAACACTACCATTGAACATCAAAGATTTTCCTCCCTTACAATATCCTCAGATGTAGTTTTAGCGGTGTAGCCGCGGAAGAGAAGAAAAAATTTCTGAAACAATTTATCAAGCTACAAGTAGTAGACAGATTCTACTTGTCCTCCTTATGCGGATACGTAGAATAAAGCCACACAACACTAATTTTATTTATTTTTTGTGTAAAGGCCTACATAGTGAACAACTTTTTGACTACGGGTCCTTGGCCCCATGCTACAAGTAGCTAAGTTTAATGATTAAGCAATGCTACCAAAGCAACTATTTATCGATAAATTTCATGGTTTTATAAAGTAAAATTGGTGAGTTTATCAGTACCGATCATAGTTAATTATTTCACCAATAATGATATTTATTGTGAAAAATTAAATTTATTGTGAAATTTATTATAAGTATCAGTTGCGTTTATTACTTACGCATTTTTATTTTGCTACATGTCATTATTTTGTTGGACAACCTAAACACATGTAACATGCTTATGTGGCACTTAGAACGCTCGCATCAGTAGGCACATGATAGAAAAATGTGTGAAATTGATACCTTTTTACTCAAAAACCCTCTACATCAGTATATTTATAATGCTATAGATTTACATTTTTTCTATAATAACGGTGCAAATATACACAGCTATTATAGCTTTGTATCTAAATATTTTACTAATTTCTCATTTCAACTCTACCTCTTCTTCTCTCTTCTTTGCTACCTTGTGTCTCACACATAAACTTAACCACCACCAAACAGCCACCACCACCACAAGTCACAACCCATTACAAAATTTTATCATCTTATCGCGAAACCTGATTGACCCATCAATCGAAAAACCCAAATCAAACTCAACAATGGATGTCTGTGTTTGAGATGTTTGTTGATGACTACTTTTGCTAAAAGTCCTGCAAACCAGTAGGAAACAAGGACCAATTCCTTTTGGGGCCACTATTTTTATTTGTATATGTGATGGCACAAGCTTGAGTCATTGCAAGTTTTTTTTTTATCCTGTACCACTAGCCTTATCAAAGTAAGTATGTGAGAGACTGTGCCCTTAGTGTCTGTTTGAGAACAACTTATTTAGCTTTTTGCTAAAAGTGTGTTAAAATATACTTGTATCTTGAAAAAATTTTAAAAAGTGAAAAAAAAAAATTGGGAAAAAAGTGGGGTTTTAAAAAGTTGTACATAAAAACTAATAATTAAAACTAAAAGCTAAAACTAATGCCAAATAGGCTCTTAGTCCACCAACTTCTTGTTGGAAGAAACTTGCGTGAATTGGTGGGGTCGTGTTGGTGCCCCTCATGATGATGGTTTGAGTAACCATATTTCCCCCTATAAATTTAAGGTTCATTCAGTATTCATTTATTTTATTTAAATAGTAAAAATAAGAAAATCCATAATGAAAGAAATAAAATACTTTATTGATTAGTGGAGGGTAAGAGGCGTTAGAGATTTAGTGTAATGAGACAATATGACATAAATAGTAATTTTAGATTGTTTTGAGTTTAAAAATAGGACCTACTATTTTGAGTTTCAAATGTCAAGAGAAGACCAATTTGCTTTGGATTAAAAAGTGTCATGATACGTAATATGGGAAGTCACATTTCATTTTTTGTGAAATACTTTTATTTCTATGGTAAAATTTAATTTCTATTTTTTCTAGAATGCATAATATTAATTTGTATGGGCTAAAATCCGAAGGCCCAGAAAGATGTTGGGCCTGGACCCAAATCCATAACAATTAATTTATAGAGGTGAGTTTTTGAACAAACAATTAAACTTGAAACAATAATTTCTCATGAAAGATTGATAATAAACAGCATGTGGGATTAACAATAGTAATAAGGCAAGTTTTGCTTTATTTCTTCTTCCTTGGAACGACCAAAGAGTCTTTAGTTTTAGTAAAATACAAGATTAGATTTTTCTTTACTGTATTCTCTCTTTTCACTCTTTTTTTGGGGATCCAATCTTTGTACAAGGAGGATCTTTTCTTTTTTGTAGTCCCACTGTTTCAATCTTAGCCCTCCACTTAAATGATGGATGGTCTTTCTCCTAGATACTTGTCCCATTCTATTCTTGTAGACATTCCTTGAACTCTTCTTTCATTTACTTTCTAGTTTTTTCTATGATATTAGTAAAGTGAGGGAGAGGAAAAAGGTAAGTATTGGTGGGAGATGAAATACAAATGGGAGGGAAATGGCAAAAGAATATGTTTGTCTCATTAAAAAAACGTTGAGGACAGTTTGGTAATTTTGCTTAGTTCAAACTGGCCATGTCACTATATTATTAGCAATAACTAGGCAAAGCAAAAAAGAAATCCTTTCGATTAAAATTTCAATTTCCATGCAAATGGGACCCACACTAACAACCTCATAAACTATCTATAAATCATAAACTTAAAAGAAAAAAGAGTTACATTTTTCATTTTTTTGGGACTGTTCTCTATATATTATCAATTTTATTATAAATCTATATAGATGGCATTGTTCAATGAACCCAATCAACTATGAAAGCGAGTTTGAATGGAAGACACTATTATAAGTCATAAAAATATTACAATTTGAGTACTGGTAGTTTTGGTCAAGTGGCACTGCCCCTTTGATTAAAGGTAAGAGGAATAGATGCTATCAAAAAGTTAGAGGGACGAATTATAGGGGCAACAACATATGTGGGGGATGGTAAAGCATGAAGTTGGCTATTTGTCTATATCTACCAAGATTAACAATGCCATTATAATTTCAAAAGTGATAAATGCAATTATACGAGAGGTGGAAATATTGCTGAGAGAAGAATAAGAAACAAATTAGGAAGGGACCAGGAAGGAGTACTTGTTGCGCAATTCAGTACTTCCTAGCCTCATGATAATATCTATCTTATATTTGATTGGCACAACTATCAATGTCATGGTCAATTTTGTTTTTGGTCAATTACTTCGATTGTTAGATAAACAAGAAAAAAATTCTAAAATATTATACGTGGTTGGTAAGTGGCATGGGAATCAAATGTGTATGTGCTAGTATGAATCAGTTTTTTTTTTTTTTTTTTTTTTTGAGAAATAGTATGAATCAGTTGGCTATGGTCTTAACAAAGAGAAATTTAACCAATGTTTCTAAGAATTGTAATTTATACTAGTCCATCATTACGTGATTGAAATTTCTGGTCTTCCATAAGATATTTATATTAAAAAAAATAGTGTATAACATAGCTTAACCTTTAAGCCAATGTTGATTATTGAACTTCAAAAACGGCTTTATGATATAATAAATTAATGACTTGAAGCCTTGAAGGTAACCCATATATATTTTGTGTGTTTCAAAATTTATGATCTTGTAGCAAATTTTTGTTCCAATTATTTATGTAAACAAAGAATAAGGATAGTGATATCTGGAAAATTTATCTGCAAGACTAAATCTAGGAAATGGACCCTCTAAGCTATGATAATTAAGGTGCAATCCTACTATCACCATATTATCTCTAAGCTTTAATTGTATTTAGGCGGAGCTTTGCCTAGTGGAGGTCTCAAATCTCATGATTATGAACTAGCATTCTTAGAATTATTTACAACAGTCTTCGTGATATATATAGTAATATATGATAAATGGATTAAATTTGAAGGGTCAATTAAGCTTGTCTAATTAAAGTTGATTTTAAGAATTCAAGTATCGAATTAAAGGTTGGTTCTAATTAGTTTAACTAGTAAAACTATCTCAATATATATATATATATATATATAAGCCATGGCAATAATGAATTGTTTTTGTTTCCTCTCATAAAGTTAGGAGAAAATGGGCAAATGCCTCTTTAAAAAAAAAAAAAAAATCCAGCATTTTGCCATATTTCTCAAATTAATTAGGGAAATATTCCTCTTTTGAAAATCGAGTTTCTCAAAATCGATTTAGGCCCTATAGCGGCGTTTTTAAGGAGCCTATAATGACGTTTTAAGGACCTATAGTGACGTTTTGTAACTCGATCTCTATAAAGTCGAGTTACATGCTAGATTTTTTTTTTTTTTTTTTGAAAAGGGCAAAAAGTAATTTTGTCCCATAAAGTTACCTAGATGATTTTGAACTTGTTGGGTTTCACTCAGAGGTAGGTGTTTGTAGGGGTGGATTCAAGAATGTCATTTCAATGGATAAGATTAATTGAAAGCAAAGTTTGAATTAAAAAATGTAATATGAGTAATAAAATAAAAAATACAAATCATAATTTAAATATAAATTATTATTTATTTTTTCATGTCTAGTGTCAATTCATTGAATTGCTCTCGATACCTTTCTTTTTTTCGAAATCATTGCTTGGTGATAGGAAGTTGGACGATTCAGCATTTCACATTGGGTGTTGAATTTTCTACTTTTTTTTTTTTTTTTTTTTTTTTGAGAGATGAATTTTCTACTTGATTCTAGCACATAATCCAAATTGACCCACCATATTCACTTGTATTTATTGGACAGAATTTATAGTGCATGATATATTTTTAGAAAGAGTCATATTAATGAGTATCTCTAGAATAATGATTAATTAATTATTTTAAGAAAGTTTAAACGTTATTTTTATAAAAATATATAAAAAATTTTCAATTAAATTAAATTTTTATTTATTTTTTCATAAAATTTTTTTTAAAAAAATATTCCATAAACTAATGAACAAAATATCCAAAATAACAACCACAAAGTTTTCGGGACACATCAATGGGGGGTTGGCTGAGTTGGTCAGGACTTCGCTTCCCTGTTTCTCAGGCTTGGGTTCGAGTCCTGCCAACGGCCTTTTGTTGGTGGGCATCCTTGGTGAGGTGTGTACTCAGAAATGAGGTGACTCTCATACGCGCAAAAATAAGTGAATATCTCACTGCGCGGCGTCCTGTCCGGGAGTTTAATACAACCATAAATGCTCCCATTTTCCTTAACCCAAAAAAAAAAAAAAAAAAAAAAAAAAAAAAAGGGTTTTCGGGACACATTTCTATTAAAAAAAAAAAAAGGTTTTCGGGATCGGGACACAAACCCAATGTGGACAAAATGCCGTTAAATAAATGGGACTCAGGAGAGATTTGACAGAAAGTGGGCCTAATGTTAATGACACAAACTAAGCTTTCGACTTATCATTAGGTCCTGTGATCATATTCATTTGTGGTCCTCTTACTCTGCAACTAGGTAGCAGGCTAGTACTAGAAATTTATATTTTTATTTATATTTATATTTTTTTTTTTGAGAAAAAGTCTAATACTTTTTAAATATTTATCCATTTTTAGTAACGTTTTTTGAATAACCATTTTTGTTGTTTAAGTAATACAATACTTATTTTTACAACACTTAAATAACGTTATTAAAACAACATTACGAAACAGCTTTTTATATTTTAAGGGAAAGCATAGTATTTATAATTCAAAGAACAAGTTAACAGATGTTAAAATGACATTAATTAAAAAAATATTTTTAAAAACTTTATAAAAAAGAAAAAATAACTGATTTTTATTATTATTATTATTATTATTATTATTATTATTATTTTTGTGTGGTAAAAGTAGTATCAAAACCATCTTTAAATAATCCATTAAAAAATTTCTTAAGCGCACTTGTTAGGCGAACTCTATAATACTAATGCAATTTCAAAATTGAATCAGGTGATAGTTCTAATTGTGTCATGAGAGCTCTAAAATTAGAATGCACATTCAAATTATCATGTACTTTTTGATGGGTCCCTTGGGCAAAGCCCGCAAGGGTGACTGGAAGATAAAGAGGACCCAATATTCTTTGCCCAGCTCAAGAAGGTATCCCATGAATTGTCCAATTGAAAAAGCTGCTATTTTCCTGGGGTACTTAAATAAGTTGATTTAATATATCATCTGGGTCTAAACAAAACAGGAAATTTGAGAACTGAAAAAGCTTAAATCGGATCAAGCTTTGGATATTGTTCAAATCTAAATCATTGAAAAGCCAGAATGCTATAAATACGGTGTTTTATACAGAAGTGGATAAACTGTCAAGGAGGACTAAAAGCAATAGAACATGTAAAGTATTATGAACAGGTTTTTCTTTGAGGTGTATAAAATGTTTTGGGATAAATATTGTTGCACACGTTAATATACAAACATTTATACACAACTGAAAAAGAAATAAACTTTTAACTTCAAATCACGATTGCAGTTACTTGTTTAATTATGCACAAGTGTGTGCAATAAACATTACTTAATATTTTGAAAGTGTGAGAGTAGATTGATCTTTCTTCAAAGTACCTCTAGTTAGATCAGATACACGTAGAAAAGTCTTATGAACAGGTCTCCCAATGTGTATAAAACATTTGTGCCCCATCATAGAGAGACTGATTGACTATAATATTGCATTTGGGGCATGTGACTGGGAAGATTTGGCCGTAGCGCATAGCATAATTGCTTGGTTGAGGAGTGAAATGTACTATTGCATAAATACCGTTTGAGGTGTATCTACATACTTCAATAGTCACATCTTCTTTGTTCCATAACAGCCATACTCCATCGTCAAGCAAAACCGGGCCTATGAGATATGAACTAGAGAATCCAATTTCTTTGATAGCTTGAACTGCATCATCACCACTACTTCTTATTCCGAAAAGCAGTAAAATGGAGGGGTTTTCAAGTTGCTTAAGATATTTCATTGTTTGGATGAGCATTATGTTATCTAAGCCATTATACTTCCAGCATAGTAGTTTCTGCAAATGATAATAGTTGGTCATGACATCGCTAACTCTTGGCACACGTTGGTTTATCATCCCATTAGGCGCGACAACAATGTCAAGACTCGCAACCATTGATTTGATGTTGTAAAGAGTAGGAAGAATTTCAGTGCTTACTTTTGTTATTGTTTTGTTGCTTATCTCTGTGTACTATTGCCTTATGTATTGCTGTGGAGTAAAACTGGAAGCTTGGAATGACCATTGGAGAAGGCCGAGGAGAGTTAGTCGCCGAGAATGAGATCTGTGGGTGGTTCCCTTGTGGTGGTGTTGGTATAGTGTGGCATGCTTTATCGACTATTGTATTTGAATTCTGTGGTAATGTGTTGGATGAAGATGCAATAGAGAATTCAGGTAACCGTTTTGGTTTTGATGGTTTTACCAGTGGGCTAATGGGAGCTTCTTCTTCAGGGTTCAATGACTTTGTCATAGAATGTGATGGTATGTCCTCACGAGGATGGATTAGTGTTCCTTCTTCCATTGGAGACAAGGATGTACCTTCTCTAGGTAGGGGATTCTGTCTTTGAATCAATCTGGAGTTTGACTTTGTATTCACCTTAAGATTGAGAAGAGATTTTATTAGAATATATATCACAAAATGATCTGTAACATTTCTTGTGTTTGATTTTATGTTCTACAAATTACTTATTGTTATGTATTTATTTACCTTCCTTGTAGAACAATTATAGTTTAATATGATTTAAAAAAGAAAAAAGAAAAAAGAAAAAAAAGACACACGATAATTATGTTGGTGGAATATAAAGGAGAGTACAAAAAGTGATATTGATAATTTTTATGTAAGTTAAAAAAAAAATAATAATAATAAAAAGAGAGGAAGAAGAAGAAGAAGAATAAGAAGAATTTGTGTTCATTTAGTATGTATTATCGAATAGTATTATTAAAGAATAATATAGTACGAGGTGTGGCATATTGTACAAGATATATTCCAAGAGGAAAATTTTCACCCCTAAAATCCACCCTTCGCTGATAGGGAGATCGAAGCGGAATACCTTTTAACAACTAAAAGAAAGGTTAGCAAACAAGTTGTCCGGGTGGAAGGAGAAGCTCTTATCAAGCGCCGGTAAGGAAATCCTCATCAAGGCGGTTGCACAAGCAGTCCTGACACATATGATGAGCTATTTTTTGCTACCTAAGAGCTTATGTGATGACATGACGAGGATGGTTCGGAATTTCTAGTGGGGGCAGAGAGGGGAGGAGCAGAAAATGGATTGGATGAGATGGGAAAAACTCTATGAGCCAAAAGCCATGGGTGGTGTGGGATTCAAAGACCTAAAAGCATTCAATTTGGCTTTATTGGCCAAGCAAGATTGGAGGTTGCAACAGGGAAGACCCTCTCTATACTATTGAGTATTTAAAAATAAGTATTTCCCAAATGAAGACTTTATTCATGCTAAGAAAGGTCACCACCCATCCTTTGCTTTGAGGAGTATTTGGACAACTCAAGAGTTAATTAGAGATGGAGTCAAATGGCAAGTGGGGAATGGCCATAGTATCAACATGTGGAAGGATAAGTGGACAAATAATCCAACCACCTTTCGGATAGCCTCACCGCAGAAATTACTGCCTATGGAGACAGTGGTTAGTGCACTTATTGATGCAGATAATGGGGCTTGGAAAGCAAACATGATCCGAGATATTTTCATGAAGCATGAGGCTGACTCCATTTTGAGCATTCCCTTAAGTACAAAACTACCAGCAGACAGGCTGGTATGGACAGCTGCAGCTAATGGGAGATTTAGTGTGAAGAGTGTCTACCATTTGGCTTGAAATAGGGGTATCACAGATAGAGGGGAAAGTTCTGACTCTTCAGGCATAAGAAGTTTTTGGCAGAAGTTATGGAGGACAAACATCCTAAACAAAATCAAAACCTTTGGCTGGAAAGCATGT
Source organism: Quercus gilva (assembly GCA_023621385.1). Lineage (NCBI taxonomy): Eukaryota > Viridiplantae > Streptophyta > Magnoliopsida > Fagales > Fagaceae > Quercus > Quercus gilva. The sequence continues at coordinate 15,106,413 of CM042476.1, read as the reverse complement.
CAAAATATCCTACCAACAAAAATGAACCTGTTTCAGAGGAAAATCATTGAGGACCCAACCTATGATGCATGTGGTCTATGCCCAGAAACTGTTGTACATGTCCTCTGCCAATGCCCAAAGGCAATGGGTATGGAGCAAATGCAATTTGCTTCATATGGTTGAATGTCAGGGGGACTTTATGGACACTGTATGGTGGTGTGAAAGGACTTAAAGTAATGATTTAAACCTATTGGAGATGATTTTGATGGTTGCTTGGGGTATATGGAAGAATCGCAATGAAGTACGCCATGGGGGAAGAAGGTGCACAGTTGCAAAAATAGCCCACCAAGCCAAAAGACTCCTTGAGGAATTTTCTACAGCACAGGAGGTTGCACCGCATCACCAAGACACCCTACCAAGCACGGATAGATGGATTCTCCCACCAAGTGGCTAGTACAAAGTGAACACAAATGGAGCTGTTTTTACCAAGTACAAATCAACTGGTATTGGGGTGATAGCAAGGGATGACCAGGGCGTGTGGTTGCAACCATGAGTAAGAAATTAGAGCTGTCTTTGGGCCACTGGAGGTTGAAGCCAAAGCAATGGAGACTGCAGCTACTTTTGCTACAGATATTGGATTACAAGATGTAATATTTGAAAGGGATAACTTAGTGGTTTGCTCGGCTCTACAAGGGGACTTTGAGGCCTTACCTGCTATTACAAATATCATTGCAGGCACGTTACAGCACCTGCAACAGATTCGCCAGGCTGCATTTCGACATACAAGAAGAGTTGGAAACAAAGCAACACATGGACTAGCTAAACATGCTCAATATATTAATGATTTTGTCACATGGATGGAAGAAACTCCACATATGATATACTCTGAGGTTATGTCAAATGTAAACCAGCTTTGAGATTTAGAAATGAAATGATTCATTGGTTTCTGATTAAAAAAAAAAAAAAAAAATCCACCCTTTTTATGATAATAAAATTCCACCTATTTATATATAATTTCTTTCAAATTATAAATTTGTTCTATTGACACCCTAATTTAAATGAAATAAAGAAAATTTGTGATGAGAAAAGTCAAACTTAGTTTTTTTTTTTAGGGAGAAAATCAAACCAATTGAGATCAAAAGCAAATTGAAGACTATATTAAACATAGAATTATATTAGGGATATAATATTTTAAATAACTATATTTATGTGCACTTTCTGTCTTAATTGAGAGTTAATCATATGTATGTCGTGTAATTATAAAATTACCCTTATTGGTTATAATAAAAACCACAATTTCCATTTAATTTAAACCTAAATTTAGACAGTATGAGGTATATTAATAAAATTGTCACAAATTGGGGTATCATTTGAGCAAATTGATAGTTTGAGAGGGACATATATTATAAATTTGGTGGAAATTAAATTGTAATTTCCCTTAATATGAGCACAACTTTTGTTAGAAAAAATAGCACACTTAATAATGAATAATATTACTTAATATTATAAAAATGTAATTATATAAAAACAATATGCAACTTCTAATATTAAACAACATTTTATAACAAAACATAGGAAGGAAGTTTAAACTTACAGAAACATTGGCCTTTGGAGCCTTTTGTTCATCATTCTGCTGAAGATTGCTTTGAGGTTCAGATTGTTGAGCACAGCTAGTACTGATGTAATTGGAAGAAGAGTGGCAAGGACAATTCTTCTGTAGATGCCTATAACGCCTACACATAGAACACACCATATCCAAATCAAGTCCCTCATACACGATTGCTTGCAATTTCACACCAATCTTTATATGATCATGAAGTGGACGGTTTAGATCAAGTGTTACACAAAACCTTGCAAACTTACATGTCTTCCTTTTTTCAGTGTTGGGGTCAATTTTGAGAAGTCTAATACCAATACATACTGCAATTCTGGACAGAAAATCATAGTATTCTATTGGAAGTTCTGGCAACTTAATCCAAACATCTACATGTTTCATATTGGTCTCTGAAGGCTTGAAGTTTGGAACCCAATTCAAAAGAGTGACACAGTAATTTGGGATCGAAAAAGGGTGCTTGGAAAGTACCATGGAATAGTCTGAAAGCTCTGAAACATTCAACAAGAAGAAACCTAGACCAAGATCACTGAGCTGGTAAGGTCCAAAAGGAGACAATAGGCGAGCAAGGCGTGTGAAGAGGTTGTGATACTTGATCTTTTTGCCATGTACATAGATGAAAAAAGAGTATCGAAATCGATCAATGATTGGAGCCAGCTCGGTGGGGTTGAGCTCAATAGTTGAGAACTTGTTTGCATCCATGCCATGATCGTCACCACCTTCTTGGCATGCACTGAGGTTGAGGCTAAAAGTACTCCCTGATTCATCGGAAAGAGCTTCTTCAACATATTCATCATCTCTATCTTTATTCCCTAGGTAATCGTGGAACTGCTTGCTCATGGTGTTGCTACGATTTTCCTTTGGGATTTTGCCTACAATATTGTATGAGAGCGAGAAAAAGAGAGTTTGTGTGTTAAGGGATAGATGTTGAAGCAATGAATTTAGTGGATGTGTGAAAATTAATACCCTTTATAAATATAGGTAATGAAATGACATGTTCTTAGCCAAAAAAAAAAAAAAAAAAAAAAATTTAATTAGCAATGTCATAATCCATTAGTTAGCAATGTCAACATTTCATCACTCAGCTACGTAAGGACATGAGAAATAACAGTATGAAACATGCCTCAGTTTTTTAGTAAGAAATAAATTGAAAAAAAAAATGTGATGAGTAAAGTCAAACCTTTTTTTAATACTATATTATAAACATAGAATAATACTAGGAAAATTGTTTTTTTATTGATTAAAAGTTGACAAAATCATGACTCTTTTGAAAACTTTTAAAACTTTAACAAGCTATTCATTGTTATTTGCCAAATTCTTGAAATACTAAAGAGCTTTTTAATTAAATCTTTTAAAACTTAGTGATTTAATTTTTTTTTATTTTTCAAAATCTTAAGGTTTAATTTGTTGTTTCTAATACTATTGTATTTAATTTATTATGTCCTAAATTATAGGGTTTAAATATTATCATCTCCAAATGAATTCTAAATCAAAACTCACAATCTTCTTATACTGGTGTGTTTGGATATTGCTTATTTTGCTGAAACTGAAAAATTATTGCTGAAAGTACAATAGATAAAGGTAAAAATTAGTTGAAATAGTACAGTGGGCTCATAAATAGTGTCAAAAAGTGCAGTGAGATTCATAAATAGTAGCAAAAATAAGCTGAATAGTGAAATAATTTTCATTTATAATCTCAATCCAAATGCACACTTAATCTCAAACACAACTGTCATCTTCCATTTAAATGGATTGAGACTTAATTTGTTATTCTTTAAAACTCGGCATTGTTACTTTTCAAATGTTTAATCTGCTACTTTTTTAAACTAGAAGATTTAATTTGTTAATGTAAAAAGTGGGTTTTGCAAGTGTTTGAGTGGATATTTTTTAGTCAAAATAAAAGTGGCTCCTACCTATCTATGAGGATAATGCGAGTTGGGATGTGTTTTCCTTTGTGAGAAGATTAGCATCATATGTTTACTTGCCGAAAACCATTAAATTGTGAATGAGAAATTGACTCACATAATCCCTAATTGGATACGGGCGAAAGTAATGTTTTTGCTTAAATCCCACGGAAATAGAGAATTTGTAGGTTTATATACCAATGTGTTGGACAATGACATTGACCGAAAGCGGTAGAAAGTGGAAGACCAACGCAATGGGCCTTTCACTTACCCACACATGCCTATCACCAAGCTGAGCCAAGTTGGGCTGGTTGTGGTCTGATTTCTTTTGACATGCATGGTATCCCTTTGGGGGTGACATGCTTAACTAAGTAAGCCCCAGATGTTGGAAAATTTTCCCGAAACAATGTTTTAAGAGATCAAGATCAAGAAAACACAGATTTGATGTTACAAATACGAGTTTATATATGACCAATCATCTAATAAGATACATTGGTTCAACTTCTATTTGTCTAGTTAAAACCATATAATCAACTAACTCATACAGGACACACTTGATCCCCATGTCACTAACATCACATAATATTTTATTTTCTTTGCTTGTTTTTCTAGCATTGGAAGAAATTGTTTACCAAAAAAAAAATGCAGTGGAAGAAATTGTCCATGACATTGACTATAGATGCAAATAAAATCCGGTCCAGAATTGAAACATTATAAAACATCAGCCAATACTAATCACAAAAAAAAAAAAAAAAAAAAAAAAAAAAAAAAAAAAAAAAAGAAGAAGAAAAAAGAAAAAAAAAAAAAAAGGTTTGTATATATAAGTATTTGATGATTACTTCTATGATCATCATATGGGCCATTTTAAGGAAATGCATGATGCATTAATGCATCTATGAAATCTATGAGTATAAATAAATAAATAAATATATATATATATAATATCTAAAAACTGTAACATACCTTTTATTTTTACTACGCTCCTATTGAGCCATACTAGCGCCACATTTTGGTCCATTTCAGCCCACTAGGTTCATTTGGTCCAGTTCAGTCTATATCAGTTCAATTCGGTCCATACAGTTTTTTTCAGTCTACTTTAGTTTATTTAGTCCAATTCAGTCCATTTTAGTCCAATTAGGTGCACTCCTTCTATTTCAGTCTACTCAGTCCATTTCAGTCCACTTCAGTCTATTCAGTCTATTTCAGTCCATCAAGGAAAATAGGAATTCTTTTTTTTTACTCATATATGCACTATTACCCAACTTTTAATGAAAAAAACTAATCATTGGGCTTAATAATTCAAACAAATTCAAATGATTGTTCATCCATATTGTTAATAGATTTATTTCAACAATTTTGATCTACGAGTTACTCTCAATGATATATACAAAAATGGAAGAAACCTATTTCCTGCGTTTTACTAAACTCATTTTTTGTCCCTAGAAAATCCATTAAATTTACAAAAAAATCCAACTTAATATTTTACCTTTCTTTGTTTTTCCTTGGATTACAAAAATATGGGATAATCTTCTTTTTTCCTAAACCCATTCTATCCCCGTATGCTGTTGCCCCTTGAGATATCTCTTACATTTTATCAAAGGGCCGGTGCCATTTGATGTTTGACCAAAACTACTGGTCCTCCACATGTAAAATCTTTTTTAAGACTCTAGGAATTTTTTTTTTTTTTTGGATAGTGACCTTGGAATATATACATTTATTTTGATGTGGTGACTTGGGAATATTTAGGGAAATAGAAATATTTTTATATTTCATTCAATCTAGCTTATCTTCTAGTTAATTAATTAAATATTCATCATGGACCATCCAATATCCATTAGTTTTACAATGCCATTGCCTTAGGCCCTCATGTCCTTCTTAAGTAAAAGTGTAAACCCTAGGGGAATGGATTTATATTTTAATTTGTAGCACCCAGATAAGCCTACTATTCATAAAAAATGGATTATTTTGCCTTTAAATTAGTAGCAACCCTCAAGTGTTAATAATATTCAATTGTATTATATATATATATATATATTGTGGGTTAGATTCAAGTTACACCCGATGTAATTCTAAATTATATTACATTTACACCACTCAATCTTTTTTTATTGGATGCGAATTTTAACAAATCCAGCATTGGATTAAATTATATTTTTATAGTTATAATCTACATGATTGAAAAATTGCGCATAAAAAATGAGCTTCTAAATCAAATAGTAAATGACATTTAATTGACACAAAACTTGGCGTACGTGTTAAAAACATAGTGAACATATAATTCTTTTTTTGAAGTCAACGCTTGGATTTTTTAAAGATTAATCTAATAAAAATTTAGGATAAATTACAAAGTTAGTCCCTATCCTTTACACCATTTGTCAATTTGGTCTCTAATCTTTTCAATGCCTATTAATTTGATACTTGCCATTATCTTTGGAATGGAAAAATCTAACGTGTCAAACAGAATAATAAAAAATAATTTTCTATGCCATAAATTGCCAATTGTACCGCCACGTAGATTAAAAAAAAAAAAAAAAACCCAAATTTCACAATGAGTCAGATGACCTTTCCTAAAACTTTCTAAAATTTGTAAAATTCCTAAACCTCTCTCTCTCTCTCTCTCTCTCTCTCTCATTATTACACATCTCCTCATCTCTTCTCCCTCATCCTCACGCTCATAGACCCTTTTTATTTTTATTTTTTATAGGAAACTAAAAATCCATTAACGAGAACGAAAAGTAATTACTCTGACAAAGCATGTTCTAAGAAACAAGGGCTTTTCTCAATCCAAGTAACAAATTGCTCAACACCCTGAGCATGTTTTGCTAACAAGTGAGCTAACTGATTACCTTTCCTACCAATATGTGAAATAGAAAAACTATGAAAAGCACTTAAAAGAGAAATAATTCCATACACAACGAGGATGGCGGTGAGTTCTCTCTTCCGGTAGCTTTGAAAAAAGAAAATCTTAATTGAATCAAAGGTGAAAATATTGGGTAACACTTAACTGTCTTTTTGAATCAAAGGTGATAATATTTTATGAATGGTGGGGGCTGTCGACCCTTTTTTAAGTACCAAACTCAAAAGTAAGAGCTAGGACCTCTACAAAAGGTAGCAAATAAGTTCTTTCTCTTGGTCATAATGAAAGAGAGAGGAATTCTTTTAGGGGATTTTGAGGTTGGAATTTGCTTCTGTGGTGGCTAAAAATCTGGGTGTGAATTTATTTTTTGGGCCTAAAGGATGGAGATTGATTTTTCTGAGTCTTATAGGCCAAAAAGTTGAAAATTATTCTTTTTGGACGCTTACTCATTGCATAATTTAAGCCATATAGTGCTTTGACATTGTTTTCTGAAAGACCATTTGGGTTTGCTTTCTGTGATATACCAGTCATCAGAAGCAAAGAAGAGAGCTAGGAAGACATTGCATAATCTTGATAGATTTCTACTCTTCTAAATATATGGTGCATCAATTTCTTTATGTAGAATTTGAACAAATCCAATTTAATTATTTGAGTAAAGCTTGGAGGATGCAATGACCAATTACTTGTGCATCTTCTGGATTTTGTTATTTTGGGAAATAGAAATATTTTTATATTTCATTTAATCTAGCTTATCTTCTAGTTAATTAATTAAATATTCATCATGGACCATCCAATATCCATTAGTTTTGACAATGCCATTGCCTTAGGCCCTCATGTCCTTCTTACATAAAAGTGTAAACCCTAGGAGAATGAATTTATATTTTAGTTTGTAGCGCCCAGATAAGCTTACTATTCATAAAAAAATTGGATTATTTGCCTTTAAATTAGTAGTAACCCTTTTGTTAATATTATTCAATTGTTAAAAACATAGTGAACATATAATTCAACGCTTGGATTATTTAAAGATTAATCTAATAAAAAGTTATTAGGTGGTGTGACATTATTTAGAATTACATTAGGTGTAACTTGAACTCTATCCATATAATATTGTTGTTAGAAACCCTCCCCTAGCCTTCAACTCCTAAATACACAGTACCTAGTTAGGGAGGTGCCATTAGTCCAACTTATCATTGGCTCTGGATATTAAATTGTAGAATTCACCAAAAAATTGTTTTCTTTCCGTGCAAGATAGCTCCACAGACCTTAATAGACGGTTTATGCATGAATTAATTCACTAAAAGCCGAGATCTGTAGGCTGTGGACAAAGAAATGTGTACCCTAAAGTGAGAGTAAACAAAGCAAATTCTTTAACTGATTGAAATCTCTGGTCTTGTTGAGTTTCACTCAAGGGGTTACAGGTGTTTGTAGTGTACTCAGAAATATTTAAATTTAAAGGGGCAAGAGTAAAAGGCAAGCATAGCAAAAGTGAAATAGAAAACGTTAACATAACTAACAAAATAAATAAATAAAATTCAATTTTGCATGCAAAAGTTAATTTAAATGTAAATTATAACTGATTTTTTCTTGTCCAGTGTCAATTTACACAATGACCTCTATAATCTTTTTGAAATCACTGCTTGATTGCCTCATTTTTTGAGTGCATGTACAAAAAAGTTGACTTAAAATTTAGCTTCCTGATAAAATTTGGACCTTGCAGCATTATTCAACGGGTGTCAAGTTTCATATTGGATTCTAGAACAGATTGACCTCTCACATATTCATTTGTATTTATTTTGAATTATAATTGTATAGTGTATGCCTAATCTTTGAGAAATTCCCAAATTCCATCTTCATTGAGCTATAGAGGTGGTCAAACCCAAGTTCGGCCCCATTTGATATATAGGCCTAAAGTTATCAGACCAGGAACAGCCCAATGTGAAATGCTATTAAGTTCCTGGGCCTTAGGAGAGATTTGATGGAAACTGGGCCTAAAGTAAATGACACCAAATAAGCTAGCTTCCATTGACCATTACGCTCTGTGATTGTATTATATGTGGTTCTTTTGGAAACTAGCTAGTAATACTAATGCAATTTCAAAATGTTGAAATAGTTTACCAGTTCTAAGATCAAGTATATCCTGGCCTCTAAAGAATAGAATGTACATTCAAATGATCATGTATATCCTGTGCCAAGTGCCAACCTGTAGATGCATTCAATGCATTAACTCGAACACTTAAATGCACTTTATGATGGACCCCTTGGGCAAAGGTGAAAGCTCAAGAAAGCAGGCATCCTATGAAGTGTCCAATTGGAAAAAAAAGTAGTAAATTTTTTCTGGGGTGTTTAAATAAGTGAATTTAATATTGACATTAAGCAATATAATGAGTAATAAATTATCATCTGGGTCTAAACAAAACATGAAGTTCGAGAATCTGAAAAAGCTTAAATGTGGATCAAGCATTGGATATTGTTCAAAATCTAAATCATTGAAAAGCCTGGAAAGCTATAAAATACAGCATATTGAAAAGTAGATGGAACTGCCATTGTAGTCTGTACTCTGGTGCAGTACCAAGGTTGCAGCAACCTTTAATCCATATATCAAGTTTTCATGTGTCTTTGTTTAGCAGTAGTACCTTCGATTATACTCAACCATCCTATTAAAACAATGGCTTATATGGTGATTGATTTTTAGGGAGAGAATCGAGCTGCTACAGCCGCCTAAAGTCTGAGCAAACTGTGCTTTTGGGAAAGTGGTTCTGTGCATTGATGGATGGTCTTAGATATGTGAGTCTGTCTGATAATAATCATGGTGGTATGGAGTAAAGAGAAGAGAGATTGGAAAGTTCAGTGTTTTCCAAATTTGACGAGGTTTGTCAGCACCCTTTCTCTTGAAACTTAGCTTTCAATCTGTATAATCCCCAAGTTTCTAGTCTGTCTGTCATCAATCCCAGCACCTATTTTCTCTCTCTCTCTCTCTCTCTCTCTCTCTCTCTCTCTCTACTGTATAGTAGGATGTGCATGTGAGGAGGAGGGTATGTATGTGTTTTACAAATTTATTTCTTGCTAGATATTTGTAGACTTTAGTAAAAAAAAAAAAAAAGATATTTGTAGACTTGTAGTTATAGTTTTAAAATTTTCAAAGAGCTGTCATCAATGAGTTGTTTAATCTTATTTTTTTGGGATATATAAAAAATTTTGGTTGGTTTGATTTGTTGCGAGTCCCAAATGAGCTGTGTTGCTTTCTTTATTGCTATGTTTGAAGTTAAAAACTCTTTGATTTTGAGAACCGAGTAATTAGGTTGGATGGCTCTTCAATTGAAGTTGAATATATATATATATATATATATATATATGTATATGTGTATATATGTATATGTGTGTGGGAAAAGTTAATGCAATGTCTTTTAATTAATGGGGGTGTTTTGGGTCCAGTGCACTGGACCGGTCGGATGATGATACGTGTACAAAAATAGACACGTGTCACAGTCTCAACGAATCCAATGTCACTGAATATTGAACCTAATTTGGACTCTTAATTAATTGGGTCTAAGGTATTTATTGAATCATATTAGAAAATGAGAAAATTTAAGTAGATTACTTAGGTATTGTTCTTTAGGTTCTCATTTTTAGATTCTGACATGTGACTGCACTTAGTTAAAAATACACTTCCATCCCATTAGAAAAAAGCCACGTGGCAAAATTTTAAGAGATGAATATAAGAAACAGTACCTAAATACTTTACCTTAACTAAAAATACACTTCCATCGTATGAGAAAAAGCCATATGGTAAAATTTTAAAAGAGGAATTTAAGGAACAACACCTAAATACTGTACCTAAGTTTTGCCTTTTAGAAAAAAAATTTAATATCACTTTTATATGAAATATAAAAAGCTATTAAAAAATTAAATACTTTTTTTCTTTTCTTATAAATAGACACGTGTCACAATCCCAACGGGTCCAGTGTCACTGAATACTGAACCTAATTTGGACTCTTAATTAATTGGGTCTAGGGTATTTATTGAATCATATTAGAAAATGAGAAAATTTAAGTACATTACTTAGGTATTGTTCTTTAGGTTCTCATTTTTAGATTCTGACATGTGACTGCACTTAACTAAAAATACACTTCCATCCCATGAGAAAAAACCCATGCGGTAAAATTTTAAGAAATGAACCTAAGAAACAGCACCTAAATACTTTACCTTAACTAAAAATACACTTCCATCATATGAGAAAAAGCCACGTGGTAAAATCTTAAGAGAGGAATTTAATAAACAGCATCTAAATACTGTACCTAAGTTTTGCCCTTTAAAAAAAAATTTTAATATCACTTTTATATGAAATATAAAAAACTATTAAAAAAATTAAATACTTTTTTTCTTTTCTTATAAAAAATTTCTAAATACACTTCCTAAATCAATGCCCTTAATTGAGATCTATTAACTTTTCCCTAATTAAAAATGTATAGGTATCCAAATCAATCTTATATGTCTTTTTAAGAAGGGTATTGTTAATGGGTGTCTCACTATTTTAGAAAATTTTTGATACCACCTTTATAAGAAATATAAAAAGGCATCAAAAAATTTAATTATTATTTTTCTCCCATAAAAACTTCAAAAAATATTTTCAAAATCAAATTTGTTAGAGCAAGATTCTTAAAAAATAAAAAAAAAAAAAAAATTGTTAGAGAGCATTCATTAGCTTTTCTCTTTTTAGAAATACAAAAGAGTGTCAATTGAATTGGTTAGTTAAAGTTGAATCTCCCTTAGAAAGCAATAGCCCAAGTTCGAGAAATTTACTAATGTAACCCTAGCCAATGATCATTATCCTATTAAAGATGGGGATTACTATTCCTATATTGGTTTGTTTCAAGTGAAATAAAAATAATATATATATATATATATATATAGAGGTAGGATAAAATTTAGCTACAAAATTGGTTTTAGTCTAATACTACAATTTTACTTAATATCTTTTTAATGAGGGTGAATTTTGACAAATTCATCATTAGATTACATCTTCTTCTTATATCCTCCATACTTGCAAAATTTCTAGAAAATTAGAGATTAGTAGCAATGTTATCAATAAATTGTTTAAATTGCAAGTTTTTGTAATTTAAAATTATGCATAAAATATAAGCTTATAAATTATATAATAAATAATATTCGATAAATATGAAATTTGACATGTGTATTAAGAGCATAAAGAACATGCAATTCAACGATTAGATTTTCAAAATATATAGTAATATTTATTTTATTGAATAAGGTTGTAGCCTTAGGTTACAACCAATTTTGTCGCTAAACTTTGTCTATATAGGCAAAACTTATGGAAAATTGAATTAGATTTTATAATTGAAGTCTAATTTTGCGTCATGTGTTTTAAATTATATCTTTTTAGAGAGAATTTTATTTTTTATTTTTAGAGTCAAATGTGGGGATCACATCATAAATATCTATCTAAGTGAGTTATTGCATCAAAAAAGCAAAAAGTTTAAAATTAATGAATTGAAAAAAATAAAATTTTAATTGACAATTTACATTTTCTACCCAATTATATTCTTACGAAACTTTTTAAAGAGTTAAAAAAAATATATAAGAATGAATATCAATAATATTTAAATTATATATATGTAAGAATCATACTATGCATCTTAACGTATATCTTTTAAGTATATCCATGCATATGCATAGGGTTACAAGCTAATTTATTTAATAATAAGGATTATATTTCTTATATTTATGAGTGTTCTTATACAAAAACAATGGTACTGAAGGAAATGTATTCTCCGGAACTATAGGTTATCTGCATACTAATCACAATTGAGAAAGACACATTTATGGATGAAAGCATATTAAGATCTATACACCCAATAAAAAAAATTGTATTAATAACTTTTTTTTTTTCACTAGATGGATTAACTAAGTTATTTTTTTAGTATAATTAATTAATTAAGTTACATTAAGAGTAGTTTGTAATCATTTATATATCCAAAATCAACATAATAAACACCTATGAGCACAATCATACACTTCTTTTGTCAGTTGGATTTGGAATAGTAGAATCTTCCACCCAAATTTTCACACTATTACTTATGTGTATGTGATGTTGTTGGCCCAAAGTGAGAGAATTTGTGAGAGCGAATGTTAGAGATATAAAAAGTCTCACAATTTTTGTCATAAACTCGTCACGTGATAAGTTGTGAATGGTGGAGGTTAAATAGTGGGTTTACACTTCTACCACTCACAATTTATCATGTAACGAGTTATTACAAAATTTGCGAGACTTTATGTGTTATTGACATTACTCTTTTCGAGAGAGTAAGTGAAATGAGTAAGTGAAATTATATGTGAAAAATTCAGTGTAAATAATAGCACCACTGTTACAAATTCTCATAATAGTCCAATCCTCAATGATTGCAACATCACTTTATGCATAATGGTTTTTAAGGGAAAACAATTATGCGAAACTATAGATGTGTCATAATTTGCTTCTATGAGCATGAAATATGTGAGAATCTATATGTGCTAGGCACAATGTCAGCCAGTGGAGAAGATATTTTGGTCACACTGTCGTAGATACATGCCTTCTCTCTGATGTTGACACTTGGTACGTCAAACCTTTTTTAGAGTCTGCCATTCAACTATTCGTTATTCTTTCTCCTAAGAATCTGAATATTTTATGCCAATGGGTTTCTATGCCTGTGATACCCTTTTTCCTTTCTCTTCTTTTGTTACAGGTTTGATCTGCCCTCTCCCATTAAAGTTAGGGAGGAAGAAAACTGAACCACACATCTCTTTATCTCTTTATCAATGCAATGGTAATGAGAAATCTTCTGGGGGTCTCAATCAAAGTCTGAAAGCATTGAGCAATGAGTACATCAACTAAAATTGAAGATAATAATGACAAGTTGGATCCCAAATTCTATAGAATCTTGACCATTTTCATATCATATAGTAAGAAATTTTAAAAATCCATAGAATTGTAATGATAGTGCAAAGGTTTGCAAATGGTAATGAAACACCCATGAGAAATGATAAGGAAGGAAAAAGAACAATGGACTGCTAACAAGTATTACCAATTGCATTGGCAGGGATAATGTTTGAGTACCAAGATCAAAATAACAAATGTAATGGCTATCAGTTAAGGATCCACTATTTCAACCCCCCCCCCCCCCCCCCCCCCCAAACAAAAAAGATGCAGATGTTTAAGTTGACAAGTGTCACAAGATCTAGTGTCATGCTCCGACTGAACTATATGAGCTAAGTATGTAACAACAACAACCACATACAAATAAGTGCTTGCAAGACCTTACTTCTCCTTTCTTTTCTTTTCTTTTCTTTTTTTTTTTTTTTTTTTTTTTTTTTTTGCTTAGAAAAAATGAGTAGAGGAGAGCAACTTGAGTTAGCGTCTTCCACCTGGACAACACAAATTTTGCATATATCTATGTTATCATTTTAGTTATAAAGTTTTTTTTTTATTACAAATGTGTGTGCAAGACCTCACTAAAAGTCATTATTTTTTATAAAAATAATCAATTTAGTTCAATAGCTTACAAAAGTAGCAATGCTATTTTCTAAGAAATAATTCAAAATCCAAAACTTAAAAGCAGGACTTATTACAACTAAGGTAAAATCCACATATTATAAAACTTCCAACAGTCACACAAAAAGAAAATATTGATGTCTAACATATGTTAATGTTGTCCTAAACCCTTCTCACACCACCTTAACTAGCGTCTAATATTCTTGTATTTCCTTCAAAGATTCAACTACAATCTTATCCCCTTTGCAAATTTTGAGTCACCCTCTTTCTTTAGAACCCTATGTACATATGTTAATTTGAATGATTTCAATTAACTGACAAATTGTCACTAAGGTTTTCTTAAAAACCCTCGAAGAAATAATAACATATTATAATCCCCATGATAACTTTCACTGAAAAAAAAAAAAAAAATTCTACTTAATTACCTCAATTTAATAAACTTTTAATTTTTATTTTATTTTTTGCATTTTACATGTAGATTTGTCACTAGGCAAGGTATGTCACATCGGCATCCTATTGCATAAGTTTGTTGCTATCAAGGCATAGGTCAATGTGCTAGACCTCGAAGAGCTATGTTCCCAACATAGCATTGTAAAGTATATGGTGAAGATTAACATAACTTGTAAAGTCTATTATTGAATTTCATTACATAAATAAATAAATAAAACATTATAAAGTGAATGCTATAAATTCAAATCCTATCATAATATAAAATATCCTATCATAATATAAAATAGTCCAAGCTTTTACCAGGTGATTCGGACAGGAGTTTTGCTAAAAGGCTAATTCTGGCTTTCAATTTAGATACTATTTTGGTACCCTCGTAATAAAGAAACACCCACCCCCAGGTCCAAGAGTCAATTGGGACTTGTGTTCATGACTTGCAATTGGAATAAAAATAATATCTTACGCATAATAGACATGACTTTGGGTGTATGTTATATATACAGTGTAAAACAGACATAAAAGCTTAGCCTAGATAAAGAGGAAGAAAAAGAGTGAGGCTAGACATAAATTGCATTGTCCCTACTAAACAAAGTTTGAAGAAAATAGTTGTGTATCATATTCTTAGATATAAATTGATATAAATCAAGTACTAATTTGTGTTAGTACTTAGTATTATTGGTTCAGAACACAAATTTTGGTGTTTTGTTTGTCTCTAAACTCAAAAGTCTAAACTATTTATGTGTGCGTGTGGTATGCCCCATCAAAAAATGGAGGAGACAAAAGGCCATGATCTTGGTGACTGCAGCAACCCCAATAGGAGACCATCCTAGTACATGGCACACATCAAAACAAGTGAGCAACATAAATTTGATGTCAGTGGTCGGGTCTGCTGTGTGTGATCCCCATCAAGACAACCAATGCCTAACATTTATGCTTGGCAATTCGAAACCCCCATGTGTCTACAAACCTATTGGATGACTATAAATGAATATTAATTCTTGAATGATTTGTAATAGTAATTAATGTAAGAACTATTACAGGCACGTTTAGGAATTTAATATTGCGGTCATCTTTGTACCCTTAACCTTGGGATTCTAAAGGTTGACGCGCAGTTTGTATCACAACCTCAAAGAGAGAAAACTCATGAAAGTACATTATTTAGCATATGCTTTGATGTGAAAATCTATATATATATATATATATATATTATTATAATAATAATAATAAGTAAAGTTAAGAGAAACTCAAATTAAAATTTCAAATTAGAGTTCTAATTTTACGTCATGTGTTCTAAATTATTTATTTTTAAAGAATTTTATTTCTTAATTTTAAAATCAAATGTGGAACCATATTATCATAAATATTCATATAAGTGAGTTATTAAGTACAAAAATCAAATATTCTAAAATAAATGAATCGTAAGTGTATTTAAATTATATATATAGGAATTATATTATACATCTTATTGTTTATCTTTAAGTGTATCCATGCATATGCATGGGTTACAATCTAGTTCTTAGTTAATTTCGGAGTACGAAGAAATAGTATTTTTTTCTCTCATATTTGTGATAGACCTCACTATTTTTTGTTCTCGAAAGTATCTAAAAATTACTCATTTTGATGTACTCTTTACCTTTTGACAAGGAAATTAAAGCAAATCCGAGTAATTTTAGGATTATATCTTTTATCACATTGCTATTTATAATTATATTATAAAATAGATTGTGATTAGTTGTTTATTACTTTCACATTAATCCAATACTTTTCATCTACCGCTCATAACATGCTACATCAAAATTATAGTAAAGTTGTGGCACAAAAAGGTGTAATCCTAGATTTTCTCCAAGTAATGTTGGGAAAGACAATGCAACATTCATAATCATTAAGCTCAATTTAGCAAAAAGTAAAAAATAGATAAGCTCCTTCTCATCTCTCAATTCTAATTATAGAAGATTCAGTTTGAAATTTTTAGTTAACAATTACTAAATTTATGGTGTCTCATGTTTATGATTGGAACCCTATTTCCCTCCCATCTACTATCTACCTTTTTCAAAAAAATTTTTTAAGAAAAAGATCATAAAAATGCTCAAACAAAAAATATCGCTTCAAATGAGAGAGAGAGAGAGAGAGAGAGAGAGAGAGAGAGAGAGGTGTTAACAGTTGATCTAGTTTTTTTTTTTTTTTTTTTTTTTTTTTTTTTTTTTTTTAACAATAATAATCTTAGTGTGTACGGAGAAATTTCAATTATTGTTCAGCCAACCTATATTTTAAAAAAAAGAAAAAGAAAAAAAGACTAATAGAGAGGTATTATTTGGCTACTAAAACATAATTCCATACAAAACCTTTCTCCAGCAAATGAATTTTAAATTAATTATCAAAAGTTCATTTGGGAGTGCCGCTGTTTAAATGTTATCCAATTAGAACGTTGGAGGACGAGCATCAACATCAAAATTTAAGTCAATCATAATTAATAACTTTCCTTGTTTCTAAAAGAAAAAAAATTTATTCATTCTAACTTGCAAGTTGCAACATTTGCCCAATCTTTTCGCTTCTTTAGTATCCAAGCATCAAAAATAAAGAGAAGGAGAATGCTAGAACGATAGCCATTTCTATTCGGCCTAAAGGTTGGGAACTAATGATTGACTTTGTTCATAAAATTTTGGATTTACTCATATAAGGATCAAATTATCCTGTTCCCTAATCCTAACAAAATTGAATTAAATTTATTTAAAATCAGTTTCAAAGTTCACAAAAAAAATTGATTAAAATTCAAATTATAAACAAATCACTAAACACATATTCTCCACAAAATTCCATTTTAAGACGCTATATAAGAGTTATCCAGTTTTATTTTCTCATTGAATAATGTTAATAAATTACTAATTGTCTTATAAATTTAAATTATTAAAAAAACATAATTAATTGAATCAATTTCATCATAACTCTAACAAATGTTTATGACCGAAACCCATTTGGCCTTATGGTTGGACAATAATTTTCTGAGGAGGAGATCTCACCAATACTAATATGTGAGGGTTCATAGTAGATAGGCTCTAAAGATTGCTTTTTTTTTTTTTTTTTTCTTTTTTTTTTTTTCTTGATAAAAGGCCCTAAAGATAAAAAAAAAAAAATGCACATAGAATGTTCACTTTATAGTTAAAAAAAGAAAAAAGAAAAAAAAAGTAGACATCTAGAATAAAGGGGAAAAAATAGTCAAAATATTGACAACAGAGGTTTTTTGCTTTTGTGTGACCCATCATCATCATACCTTAATCAGGAGGTTGTCTCTTTAAAGGGACAAGGATTACCTTTGCATTGCCTCTCTAGCAAAACCAAACCCTTTTGTGGGTCCATAAAGGATTTAGAGCTAAGGTTTGACCTTGTCTGAGAAATAGCAGGCTGCACGATTGGAATTTGGGGAATTTGGGACCATTGGACTCATTTTACAGATAATTGAAAGGAGCCCTCCATTTAAAGCAAATTCCAGCTATAGCTATGCTGGAGAAATTTGCATTTCTGTCCTATGTTTTTGTATTTTTTTTTATCTTATTGATATATTTTTGTGTCTTGTCCTTGTTGTGATTGTTACCATCTTTGACCAATCATTAAAGACTTCATTCCACCTCTACCCTTGCAACTAAGATTATAGAAAAAATCCATTTTGTGGTTTAGAAATTGTTGTGGAACTAGATGGGATAGTGAAATATATCCACTTTAGTTTCAAAACTCCAAAGTCTTGAAAAGTTTATAGAATTTAACATATCTTAATGGAAGATATTCTTATTGGTTTAAAAGACAATACATCCTATGATTGTTTAAACTTAAAAGCTTTTCTTTAGGGATTCTAAAAAAAAAATAAATAAATAAATAAACACAAGCTTCTTTTTAAGGGTTGTGGAAATAATTTTTTAGAGTTCTTTAATAGGTTTTGGTCATATCTTCTATAGTTTTTATTTTATTTTTATAATTTGATAATTACAATGGAGAGAAGATATTTGAACCTAGGATGCCTTAGAAACACTAAGGAATACTAATTAGTTGAGCTACAAGACTCTTGACATAACATCTATAATTATTATAGAAATATTAATTTTCAACCAATACTTTTCTTCCTTGCAATTTTGGTGATATCTTGTTTAGATGTTAGAATTATTTATCATTTTTCTCATAAGTATTCTTTTAATTAGGGCTTAAACTCCTCTAAAAAAAACTTAGGGCTTAAAGAGACATTGTTATGTCAATGCTAAAAATAATCTAATCTAAATTTATCAAAAAAACAAATCCAGTCTAAAAAAAAGCAAGGTAAAATAACTAATCTCTCTCTCTCTCTCTCTCTCCCCCCCCCCCCCCCCCCTCTTTTCTTGTGTAAAGGAAAATAATTACATTTTTTCATTCCGATATTCCTTGAGATGGGTGACTATATTTGGAGGCACTTTTAACCTATGGAAACCACAAACTTATGGGTATGAAGGGCATCCCATAGGCTAAGCAAGGTGTTCTTGACTTCTTAGGCAACAATAGGTGCTGCCTCATTGTGGTGCATGCATGGTTGTAATCAAAGTGTAATTTTATGACCATGGCTAATGGTTCTTTGTATTAAATGGGAGAAAGGGTGACTTATTTAGTCATTTGGAAGCCATTCTTGGGGCTCTTGCAGAAGAAGACTAGGGTTCAATTTTTGAAAGGTTGAATCTGAAGAATGCTGTGACAGATCATATAGATGTAGCCTTTTATCATATTGAGGAGTTGGTTGTAGCATTGGCAATGCAAACTGATATTGTCAAAGAGACAATAAGGCACTTGAAAACTGTGTTGGCCTTGTTGAAAAGAACAATCATTGGCCTTCCTAGCAGAGGGGGAAGTGTCCACAAAGATGAACATTCTTAAACCAAAGTCATTTAAGGGTACTCGAAGTAACAAGGGTTTGGAGATTTTTTATTTTATTTTTGCATGCGAGCAGTTTTTCAAGGAATAAGTAGATGGTGAAAATTTGACTGTCATTTACATGTATCTTGTAGAGGATGCCAAGTTGTGGTGTTCCTGCCGAAGGACTCGGGTAGAAGATGATCATGAAAATTTATTAATTTTTAAAGTTTTACACATATTAACCAGGGTAAAACTTAGATACAGTACTAAAGTGTTGTTACTTAAATTCTTTTCTTAAGATTCAACCATGTGACTATACGAGCCACATTGTTAAATTTTAAAAGTTCCTAAGGAATAGCACCTAAGTAGTATAATTAAGTTTTGTTCTATTAAACAATAACCAATAACTCTTTTAGAAAGGAAAATAACTATCTCATGTAATGAAAATGTAATCAAATGACCGAAACAAGAACTATTACTTCATATCAAACATACCATTAGTTATTATTGTCTTCATCACTACAAATTTTTTGTAATTGTCAATTAAACAAATTAGTTGTATTACACATTTCTCTTACATAAATGTGAGCTTCATACAAGAATTTCGCATATGAGATCCATGTTTTATGTGAGAGGAATGTATTGCGAAAAATTATTAGATACTTCTCAAGTACCATAAATGTGTACGCTTCCCTCTCACATAAATGGTGAGTTCCACCATGAATTTAATTAATAGAACCCATCATTCATGTGAAAGGAAGGTGTATACATTTATGGTATTCCGAGAATATATAATAATTTCTCATGTATTGTACACCTCTGTATGGAATATGTTTTCAATTGCCCATTGTAGGCTTTTAAGCCGTTAAAATTTAAAGCAACTAATTACAATAATGAAAATATAGTTTTATGGGAAAAGTATTTATTATTTTGATAAGCCGAGTGGTCCAACGGTCAAGGATGTAACTGAGAATTTCTTTTGCAAAGAAAAAACTTAGAAATTCAAAATCTTTACAAGCTCATTGTTCGCTGAAGTTTGCTCTTTTTACTTTCTCCCAAGATGATAGGATTTCCAACCCACAAGTGAATGGATTATTAAAGTTTTGATTCTTCAATCATTTGGCCAAAAAAAAGAAAAGAAAATAAGTAGTTCTTATTTTTTAAAGTTCTTATTTAGGTATGTGAAAGTAAATGATTCTCAAAAAAATAAAAATAAAAAGGTATTTAAAAGCAACTACTATATATGCTAAACAATGACCATACACAACATTTGACCAAGGAGAAGAAAGAAGGCTCAAATTCAGTGACAAAATCCAAATTCTCAAAGGGAGTAGGAATCATTTAGAATTAAGTTAAAGTGCAAGGACATTAATGCAAAATCAGCATCAAAAGGAGAATATAGAAAATTCTTTTAAGGCAAAATCTGTATTTGTAAAAAACTAAAGACTAAAATTAGTTTGGTAGTTGCCTATTTGGCTTATGTGAAACACTAAAAATGGCAAGCACATCATCAGCACCACCATTTATCTCCTCCCTCCAACTGTTTGGTCTGTTAGTAGTTCTAGGAGGCAAATCCGGAATCAAAGAATGAACGTGTTGAATCTTTGTTCAAACCAGACCAAATAAAGAAATAGAGAGAAAGAGAAAAACAACAAAATACAAAATACAAAAAGATAAATAAAAAAATTAAAAAAAAGGGGAAAAAGAAAAAAAGAAGAAAAGAAAAAAAAACCAAAGAAAGTACACCCGGAAACAACGAAACAAAAAGCAAGTCATTGTTACCAACCTACCCCGTTTTTGCTCTCCCCATCAATCTTAACACACATCCAAATTATGGTTTGTCTGAAGAGTGAAATCTGAAATACCCATTTAGCTAAACCAACCCAGAAAGTCAGAGAAACACATAAAACAACAGTAAACTCACATAAAACAAAAACATAATCTTTTTGTGTTTTTTGTTTTTGTTTGTGTCATTTTCTCAGTTCCCTCCATTCTCCACCACCTACAGTTTCTGTCAAGAAATAGTCCTTCTGCTCCTAAAGATCAAGTTTTGAGAGAGAGAGAGAGAGAGAGATTGACTCATGTATGAACCTGAGGAAACAAAAACAATGTGAGAGATAAGAGGGATAGAGAGAGAGAGAGAGAGAGAGAGAGAGAGAGAGACAGACAGACAGACAGACAGAGACACAGAGACAGAGACAGAGACAGAGTTCTTAGGATGAGCAAAGAAAACAATGGCATTGTGAAGGCCTGGGAAGCAACAGTGCGGAAATCACAAGCTATTGCAAAGAAAAGAACACCCATGTCTGTAGCACATGCTGATGATGATGATGAGCCTGATGCTGCAGGTCCATGCCATGCCTACCATGCTGAAAGGGTACTCTCCAATGGGGACTTCTATACAGGCCAATGGATTGACAATTTCCCACATGGACATGGTAAGTACCTCTGGCCAGATGGGTGCATGTATGTTGGTGAATGGTACAGAGGCAAGACCATGGGGAAAGGTAAGTTTAGTTGGCCTTCTGGTGCCACCTATGAGGGTGAGTTCAAGACTGGTTATATGGATGGTAGAGGGACTTATACTGGTTCGTCTGGGGACACATATAGAGGTTATTGGGTGATGAACTTGAAGCATGGACATGGGACTAAAAGCTTTTCCAATGGAGATTACTATGAGGGTGAATGGAGGCGTGGATTGCAAGATGGACAAGGGAGGTACCAATGGAAGAATGGGAACCATTATATTGGGCAGTGGAGAAATGGGGTTATGAATGGGAATGGTACAATGATTTGGAGCAATGGGAACAGGTATGATGGGTGTTGGGAAGATGGTTGGCCTAAAGGGAACGGGACTTATAGGTGGCCAGATGGGAGTTTTTATGTGGGGGTTTGGAGTAAGGATACTACTGACCAAAATGGTAGTTATTATCCATCAATTAATTCTAATGGGAATTTGGATTGGGACCCCCAAGAGGTTTTTGCAGTGGATTTGAATGATTGCCAGATTAGTCCTGGGGAGAAAGTGTCCATTTTTCCTTCTCAGAAGATGGTGAATTGGCCTGGTCTTGAAGGGGAGCTCTTCCAGAAGAGGAAAGGTTATGATGGGAGTTTCAGGCCTAGGAGGGAGTCCATGGATGGAATGTTAAATGATTATTTTTGGGGGAATGGTGAGGCTGGTAGTGTCAATGGAGTTGAGGGATTGGGGAATCTTCAGCATGAGGAGTCTGTTAAGAAAGGGAATGTATCACAACAGTTAAGACTAAAGCCGGTGAAAAGACCGGGGGTGACAATATCTAAAGGGCATAAGAACTATGAGCTCATGCTCAATTTGCAGTTAGGAATCAGGTATTGATTATTCGTTGGTTGTTTCCTAGTCTTTTTTCACACAATGTTTTGTTTTGTTCGGGTTATATTATAGGCTTGATATAAATTTTGCTTTCTTCCCATGTTTTTAACACTAATTATGTTTCATTCAAATATAATGGTTTGAGGAAATGGAGTCGGGTTTTCCCACTGTTATATTCCTACGAAACATCATGTATTTTCTGCTGTATATTCAGAGGTTCAATTTCTTTCTCTGGTTCAAAGCTGAATACATGAAATGGGTTATTTTTAAGTCTTTGGATGTTTCACACCAATCATTTTCATTTGCAAAGGTTTTATGATATGCATTTCAGTCTCTTGAACCATTCCACTGATGTATAATGTTTATTCATGTCTTTAGTATCCTCAGGGTTTTAGCTTACAAGTTACAATGATCATCCACTTTAGTTTGTAGCAAAGGTTTCACAGTATGTTGTGCTATTCACCAGTTTTGTATGAAATTCTTTGAACTCTTAGGTATACATAGGAAACTTGGAAGACAATAATTTTGAAAAATTGTTTCAATCCCGAACTCTATATTAAATCTTCCCTAACGTTTCTAGTATAACAAATTGACAGTATTTACAACTGTCTCCTAGAACTAAATTGATTCAGACCAGGGCTAAGGATGTGGTAAAACTTTCTTTTATGAATCTCTGCTGTTCTGAAATATCTATCAATAATTTTTAATCTTCAATGTCTATAACTGACTTTTTGTGCCATAGCACAGACATTCTGTTGGAAGGCCTGCTCCAAAGACAACCCTTGATTTGAGGGCTTCAGCCTTTGATCCCAAGGAAAAAGTATGGACAAAATTTCCACCAGAAGGATCCAAGCACACTCCCCCTCATCAGTCGTGTGACTTCAAATGGAAGGACTACTGCCCAGTTGTTTTCAGGTCAGCCCTTGAAAGATTAACTTCTACATTGCTAGTCTTCTTTTGGCTTTGCATTTCAGATTTTATTGCGAACTTCAGAAAGGGTGTGTCTGGTGCTATAAGATAGTGGATTCTCAGATATGCATTCACATGATTTCTACAATTATCATGTATGGGAGTCAGATATGTCGATATTTTACTCGTACATATCTTTAGTCTCCCAGATAACTTTAATGGCTTGAAATCTTTGTCTTAAGTGATTTTTTAAAAGCAGTCTTAAGTTAACATGACTCATTCATCTCATACAATGAAATGCTCAGTAATAACATCAGACTTATGATAATATTTTACCTTCAGCAAACCTTTTGTAATGTTGATTTGAAACATACAGGGCCTGATGGTCCATCGTATTCTAATTTTCAGGACTCTTAGGAAGTTGTTCAAGGTAGATCCAGCAGATTACATGATATCACTATGTGGGAATGATGCCCTACGGGAGCTCTCATCCCCTGGAAAAAGTGGAAGCTTTTTCTACTTGACCAATGATGACCGGTACATGATAAAAACCGTGAAGAAAGCGGAAGTAAAAGTAAGTTCTTTTTTCTGCTTCCGTCACCTAATTTGAGACAAACACTGAACTTCACAATCCGCTTCCATTCTAGTTTCCCTGCAACAACTCTTAACTATAAAAACTTTCAAACTATGTCTGAACTTTTGATTACATATTTAGAATTTGGTCCTTCTGGTTGAATAATTCTCAAATTATCAAGTTTTGCTATTTATTGAAAAATCATTTACAGCTTCTGGCTAATTAAACAATGATCACATAAGCTTTTTGTTCTTTTGACCATGCATTACTTGATATCACTTATATTTGAGACTTCTACAAATTATTGCTAACTAAAGCTAAAAACTAGCCACTTTCACATGACATTTTTTCCAATTATGTCTGGAATTGTATGCAATTATAACTTGCCAACATGGTTACAGGTGCTCTTACGGATGCTCCCAGCTTACTACAATCATTTCCGGGCCTTTGAGAATACTCTAGTCACAAAGTTTTATGGTCTTCATTGTGTCAAACTGACAGGAGCTGCCCAGAAGAAGGTAATGTCAAGATGTATAGAATTTCTCATTAGCAATCAAAAAAAGGAAAATACTTATGCACTGACTTTCTTGCAATTCAGGTTCGATTTGTCATAATGGGAAACCTGTTCTGCTCTGAGTATGCAATTCACAGGCGGTTTGATTTGAAAGGTTCTTCCCATGGTCGTACAACTGATAAACCTGATGCAGAGATTGATCCAACAACCACCCTTAAGGACCTTGATCTCAATTATATATTCAGGTTGCAGAAAGTTTGGTTTCAAGAGTTCTGCAGGTTAATTTTTGCTCCGATCTCCCATTCTTATGTTCTAATTTCTGTTTGTCTTTGTAAGCTGAAATGTACCTTCACGCAGGCAAGTGGACAGGGATTGCGACTTTCTTGAGCAGGAGAGGATTATGGACTACAGTCTATTGGTTGGTCTTCACTTCCGAGAAACTTCATCTAGGGAGTGCCTCACACCTAGAAGCCGTACCTCTGGTACTCACTCTCTTACTGGTTATTTACCATTTGGAATTTCTCTCTGGCTTCATCAATTCAACATGAATTCTTACAGAATGGATGAACTTATCTTTCAGGAAACGGAGACTTTGACAATGAAGGAACGCCTCAACTTTCTAGAATAGATATGGATCAGCTTCTTTTGGACCCTACCCGGTACATCATGTTCATAAACATTGTGTTTTTAACCTTTTTGAAAATGTCCTTAACTCCCAACTCCCACATGAATTGTCCATTAGAGATCAAATTTTACCATGACTATTCAACTCCATCTTACTCACTAATTTAAGGTCATATATTTTGTTCACAAATAGTTTTCTGAGTTGCCCAAAATATTCTAGACTAACATCTATCAATTTTTTTCCCAACAGAATACACATTTGTTCTTCCCAACTCAACATTTATCGTTGACTTTATCCCCTCTTATTGGGAATATTTTTAACATAAATCCTAAAGGCTGATCGGTGGTCATCTTGATCACAAATAGTTCCTTTATTGATTCCTCATACTGTACTTTGGTTGATTCTTGATACTCTATTACCATGCTCAAGATCCATATCTCAATTTTGCATTTCTCATTTTTATCTGATTGCATGCTGCAGGTGGGCATCCATTAAATTAGGTATAAACATGCCAGCACGGGTTGAGCAGACAGTCAGAAGAAGTGGCTATGATACTCAGCTGGTTGGAGAACCAACAGGACAATTATATGACGTTATCCTTTTCTTTGGTATAATTGACATACTACAAGACTATGATATTAGCAAAAAGCTTGAGCATGCATACAAATCATTCCAATACGACCCAACTTCAATCTCTGCTGTTGATCCTAAGCAATACTCAAGACGCTTTCGTGATTTCATCTTCAGAGTTTTTCTAGAAGACACTTGAAGCTATAGAGGTTGACCCATATTTTTCTATTTTCAGCTCGTGGCCATCCGTGTACAGTTGGTTTTCGAAGGAAATGACATTACTTAACAGAAAGAGGTTACTATGTTTTCGCCATTGACATGCTCATTGGATTGGAGGGTGTTTTGTGGTTGCAAGAGATGCATGATTTGTAACATTCTGCATTGCAATTTTCCCCTCATCATCTTTTCAAATTATAGTTACAAAAGTATGATATGTTCAAGGTATAGATTAAAGTTTTAACCAGAGCTTTTTAGCCTCTTCCAATTGTAAATGAATTAACAAAAGGGTGAAATCTATATTGGAATCAATTCTTTTTGTATCCAAATTTTCCTATAAGGTGAGGAGTCTTCCGAATTCGGTATTCAATTTTTTTTTTTTTAAATGTACAGAAGCAATTCCAACTATTTATTAATGTACAAAGATTTACATGAACAGGAATAGACTGTTAGAAAAGTATTTTCAATCTCACAAACGGTTGATCTACTATATTTTTTGTTTCTGTCCCCCCCTCCCCCCTAAATGTTGGCTTGGTGTCACATATTAAATGTATTAATATGATAATATCCTCTTGTTGTTTAATATAGGAGGGCTTTATTTGTTTGTGTTTCTTATTAGGTTGAAAAAGATAGGAGGGGTTGAATGTTTGAAAAAGAAAAGGAAAAAAAGAAAAAGAAACAGATTATTGGTGAAGGGGTGGAAGTCCAATAAGTCAGACTCACAGCTGGGGGGTAATGGGGGAGCACTATTGATCATCAACAATATATTTTTGTTTATCTCATATTCTTTCTTGGTAGTTTGGTATTAGATTTCCTTGAAAATATTTTGGTCAAATGGACCCTTTTGCATTATTCTTTGGGGATTTGATTCTTAATTCACTGCCAAAGTGGATAAACAATACACTTTTGTTTTTATCTGTGTCTCAGATTCTATATAGCCTATATAGGCATATTTTCCTATATAATTATTGGACCAGACATGTAAAGCACCCATGAGGACGAGTATGAGTGTAAAGTATTATTATTATTATTATTATTATTATTATTTTTCTTTATTTTCTAGCATAATATATTTAATTTCATAAATTTGCCAACCTCTTTATTCGAATTATTTTATTTTATTTCCTTTTGCTATATAAATATAAAGAGAAATTATATTTAATCCATCAATGATTTGGACTTTATCACTTTATCCATTTATGATCGTTTCAATCGAACTTTCATAACCCATCTGAACTTCTCAATGTTAAAAACATAAGAAACATAAAAATAAAACAGATAAATGAAGTTCTAAGACATTGCATAAATGAAGTTCCACACTTGATGCTACTACATTTTGCCGAGGAAGCACTACCCTAGGATTATTTGTAGAAGCCTCCTTACTCCCAAGTACCACGAGCAGCGTGAACCCGATGTTTCTCAGGTCCAAAAGGGTCAAATGATGCTAGAAATAATCGGCCCAAAGCTATACACAACCACACCCCAGTGCATTTATTTTGGGCTCGAAATTAAACCCAAGTGTTGTTTGGGTCCAAAATCTATAATTTAAAATGAAAGGGATTGGAGGGTCAAGTTTGGGTTCTGAATCCCATCCCCTCTTTGCGACCATCTACCTATCTAAAACAAAACAATACATGGTGGGTCAATTATTGAGGTAGAGATATTATTGAGGTAGAGAATAAGATTGTCAAAATTATGATGTTTCCATCATTCTATATATATATATTTTTAAATAGTTTCAAATTATGACGTTCGCTGTTAATGATAGTTCTTTATCATCAAACCAATACATCAATTGGATTTTAGTGTAGACGGAGACTGAATTCTAAATCTCTTAAGGAAGAGAAATTTTATTAGACGTTTCATTGGGAATTAGGTATAATTATAGGAGGAGAAAGGATCCAAGTCTCTTGCGTATGCTACACATTCCGTGTGATGACTAACCATTTCTGACAACTATCTACGTGGTAGACTATGATACACTGTCGGTCACTTTTACATAGATCTACCATTTTTTCTCTACCGCTCCTAATCAACTACATAAAAAAGTTGTAGGAAAGGGTGAGCAAAAGGGTGTGGTTCTAGAATTATTGTTTGCAATGTAATTTCCGTAACTTCTGGTCTATAGATCTTTGAAGAAACTCCAAATATTTTCATGCACTCATTTAACATTCGCCATATTACACAATATCCATAATTATTATATGCTGATGTACACATTTTAAAATACAAAAATGTGATGTTCACATTTAAAACCTGAAAACTGGATGTGAAATAATAAGTGTGAGAGAATCATTCTCCTATCTCTCTCTCTCCTTTTTTTTTTTTTCCCCCCTTTCTTTCTTTCTTTTCCTGAGAACCACCTTATCTCTAACTTAATCATGGATGTCATCTACTAGAACTTTGTTCAATAGATGGAGTTTTTGTTCAATAGCCACAGCTAAGTGAGAAGCCAAAGATTTCCCGATAAGGGAACCAGCTAGAGGGATATACTTGAGTGGTCAAATATCAATTCACTCAGTTCATTTACGCAAAAGACAACCAAAATAACATTATCCTGTCAAATAAACATTGGAATTGATTTTAAAGTTTGAAACAATATGGTTGTGGTGGCTTCCATGTGAGACTTGAAAGCAGTAGGAGCATCAAAAGAGTTTCAATCTTGGTTGTGGCCTACTTTTTTGGTTTCTAAGCAGAAAATTATAGTACTACTCACTGGAAAATAATAAAACTACGTGAGAAGTAAAGAAATAAAGCCTTTGAGTAGATTCGAACTATGCAAGAACAACATTATTTGTACAAAATTTTTTCCAACAAAAAAAAAAAACTCTTTTAATCTTGACAGAAAAGATTTTTCATTTTGCAATGATTTATATTTTCATTTTATGGCAATATGTCTATGCATCACTTGAATATAAGTTTAATATCATTTATTTGTACGAAATTGTTTCCATTTTTTTTTTTTTTTTTTTTTTTAAGGTAGTCTTTCTCAATCTTGATAGAATAGATTTTTCTTTTTGCAATGAGTTATATTTTCATGGTATGTGGCAATATGTCTATGCATCTCTTGGATGTAAATTTTATATCATTTTGTTATTTTTCTATGTGTGAGTAGTGTAATTTTCATAGGGAACCCTTTTGATGACATAAGTTTGAAGGAATTGGATGGTGCATATTTTTTTGGTTTTGGATCCATAGGAGCCAACCCAAAATTTTGGGACTAATACTTTGTTATCAGAAGTACATGTACTCCTCATATAAAAAATCTACAGAATATTTAAAATTAGCTACTCCAAAAATAAATTTAAAGACATATAAGGAAATTTCATTTTTTATTCTTTTAAAAAAATTTAACAAAATTCATTTACAAAATTTAAACCTCATCTATTCTCACTTTCCACTGCATTCTTTTCTTTCCTCCTTCAAATAGAAAAATAAAATGACATTCTCTCATGGTGTCTACCTCAAAATTAGCCCATAAGTCTTATACCACTGAAAATTTTGAGACACTACCCTAAAATTAAATCGTTACAAAATTTCTAATTTATCTCAGATTCTCTAATTTTAAGTTTTTTTTTTTTTTTAAGCAAAACTTAAAACAAGAAAATTTCTAAATTTTTAGCTTGTAGAACAGTTCAAAGAGGACAAATTATTTCCCATGAATTTTGACCAATCCTGCAAAATGACAAAGAAAAAAAAAAAGAAAAAAAAGAATAGCAATAGTCAATAGAAAATTAAATAGGAAGTTTGTACTTATAAGCTGAAAAAACTAAAGTAAAATAGCTAAATCAAACTCTCATTTAGAAGTGGCCGAAAATAGGGTGATCCTTGTTATAGAAGTTTATTTGTGTATATATATATTGATAAATAGCATGTGGAACAATTCAAAGAGGATAAACAAATGCTCATTTAAGTATTGCAAAGAGGACAACCAAAGCTATCTATTACATCTCTATGCACCCCAAACCCGCCACTTGATTCGAATATTAGCTAGTCTCTCATGGCTCTGCCTTTTGGAAGCAGGAGGAGGTGGTCAAGGGCAATAAAGATGACCTTGTTCTTGTTCTTTCTCATACCAATGCCATCAGCTGGAAATAGAAACACTAAAACCATCTTTGGTAAGAAACAAAAACTGGAGGTTCAGCAACAATTGAAGTGCTACTTAACAAGCCTGCACTTAAATTTGTCAAGGTTATTAATCACTTCATAGAGCATGTTTGTGTTCTATGTAGTAAGATGATGAGAATAAGAAGCGTAAAAATAAAGGAAGGATAAAAGGATAGAGGAGTGTTATTAAAGTAGAAAGTAGTGGAGAGATGAAAAGGTAAAATGGAGGGAGAAATGTTGGAAAATAAATAATAAAACTAATGGTTAAAAGATATATATAACAAAAATTGAAAACAAAAATGATAATGACGTGGTTGTTAATGTGGCTCAACTGGAGTGCATCAATAATAATTGCTACACTTCAGCGTTTAGATACATATAGATAACGCGTTACATTATTAGATGACATATTTTTCAAGAAAAAATTTGGTGAAGTATATTGAGCTAAGTGTAAATTTTTATTTGATAATATTTAAAAGTCAAACAACTATATAAGTTTTGATGAAAATAATTAATTTTACCCTCCTTATATTCAGACAAAAAAACGTGTATTGATGATATAAATATACAAATACATATATAATTTTAAATCTGATTGAACCATGTGTCTCAATAGATTTTCTTATTATATGTATTTTTTAAATTTAGGAATTCACATTTAATGTGAATTTTCTCGAAGTTAAATATGAGTGATAAAAATGGTTATAGCGAACGTGATTCATTTGCTTAGTTTCATATTTATTCAATTTGCATGTGTAGTTTACATTTGTTTTAGAGTTCACTTTGGGCATTGACTCCACTAATTCTAACTCTGTCCATTGTGTTTGGATCCAATATGCGATTAATAATTTGAAGCTATTTTACTAAGATGAGCTTGGCTTGTACAAGTATTGGTGTGGTAAGGTTGACAAATTAACTTGTGAAAACTGCAAAGCAATTGTCATTGGAAATTGAAGAGTGAAAACAACACTATGTTTTCAAAGCATGTACTGTAAGTTAGGCTATGTTTTGATTCTATAAACCCAAAGCTTAAAAAAAATGCACAACCCCAATATAAAAGGACTTTAGTTTGTAGCTAATCTGGTTTGGATTGGTTCCTTTGGTTGTTTTCAACAATATATATGATAATTTTTTTTATTATAAATTTTCAAAAAATAATTGGAGTTGATTTTAGAGGAAGGGTGTGCTGTTGTACGTGTTTTATAAATAGTATACCTACAAGCAAGACAAATGGGTGGTTGTACAACATGATCTGGACTAACATAATGTATTTTATTGTATTTTAATGTTAAGTTGGTTGTCTTCTAATGTGTAAAATGATCTTGCACATTGCACGGATTAAACACTAGTTTAAATAATAAATGAATGATACTATAAATCGCCATGTAATTGTTCGAAAAATGTTGGGTTAAGATAGATTGACTCCAGTTAATTAATTCAATTATCTAAATTGATTAATTAGGTCAAATTACATGCAAATCGTGGAGGCACTAACAAATCACCAAATAAACTAAATGCAACAGAAATTAAATAGACACGGTGATTTGTTGACAAATAGGGAAAACCTCTTGCAAGGCAAAAATTTCATCGGGTGAATTTAAGGTCACAATTCCTAAAAATCCACTAAAATCTTACCATTACCCTGACTTATCTCAAAATACCAACTTACAGTTGAACCTTCGCTTCAATACCTAATTGAATTTGATATTGTAGTAGCCTTCTTTTCTTTGTTGCACAAATCTCCAATTTGTGACTAACTTCTTTGAACGGATCCCAATACATGACTGACTTCAACAACTTGAATGATTATTGTTGGCTGCAAAGTTCTTTACTTCATCAACAATGAAGATCAGGAAGCACTTGGTTACAAAACCCTAAGGCATACAAACACAATAGCTTCACATAGAGTATATGAGTTCTAGGTCTCTATTTTCGTACTTGATGACTTTTAAAATAAGCTTTATATATGACTAGGATTGTGAGAAAAGAAACCTTAATCAAACAAGTAATCATGCCGAATTTCAGATCTAGAAATTCTAAAATCGTAGATCTCAATAGATCGAGTTTGTGTCGAGCTTCTCCATTAATCCTTGATAGTAGTTCCTGTCGAGCTTTTGTCGAGACTTAATGAATCAACTTTTCTTCACTTGTTTCTTGGATCAATTTTCATGTCTTTAAAGATACCACTTGATATGTTTGAACAACGTAGTTCTTGATATATTAATCCTAACTTAGATCTACCAAATTACAAGAAAAATGTGTTTTGTCAAAGAATTAGCCAATTACATATAAAATATGACCCTAACAATCTCCCCATTTGGTAATCTGTGACAAAACTACAAGCATAATTATGAGAGAAGTATAAAACAACAATCTCCATAACTATTATACAAAAATTACATAAGTCTAACTAAGACAATGAACTCTTGAAAACTTTGCAAGAAGAGAAATTGTGGCATGAAAGACTTGCAACCTATCTTAGTTGATTCAACCCCCCCCCCCCCCCCCCCCCAAAAAAAAAAAAAAAAAAACCTGTCTTAGCTAAAACACTTAAATAAGATCTATCAAGGCATCAAGTTTGAAATATAGAAAAGTTTTATAAACTAAGAAACATGTGTATAAAGAGTTAAAAGAATCAACACATGTGAGATAAAGGTGAAAAACATACATCATCATCATATATATCAAATAAGAACAATCTATGTATAAAGGTCACATGACCAAGGTACATGTAATGAGAACTATACAACAAAAACCTCACTACATATCTCAAAACAAATACTCTCCCCCTAACAACATGATTACTCTCTCATAACCAAAACTACTTCCACTTTTTGTCACAAGTGACAAAGGGTGAATTACTGAGAAACAGTCATCTCATCATCATGAGCAGAGCCGAAAGCATCATCTCCACCATCAAAAGACTCTTCAAAAGGATTAGGTGAGGGAGAAGGAGCAAAACCACCAAGACGTGACTGTCAGCACACAATATGGCTAACTCTGGTGTTAATCTGACACGCCTCATCAGAGAGAGTGCCGAGATGACTACCAAAGTTAGCATGCATCTGCTGAAGCTGATCCAAGATGGTAGTGAGAGATGCCTCTACTCTAGAAGAAAAAGATGGGGTAGACGAAGAAGAGTGTCGAGAGGCATAGGCAGCATCCTTAGCTGCTTTAATGTCAGCCTCCTCCTACTGAGCAAGAGTGGACTCCACACGAGGCCGCTAGTTCCACAATGCTTCTTCACTTAGATTCTTGACTGATCGCACCCATGATGGTGAAGAGAGGTGCAGAAGGAATAGGAACGTGCAAGTGTGTGATGATGTGTGTGATAGCTAAAGGAAAGATTAGCTTATCACATGTAGCAATGTCTTGATAGATATCTATCATATATACTATCATGTGTGAGGGAAAGTCTATAGGGTGACCCCCCAAAAGAGAGAAAAGAAAATGAGCATGAGGCTCAGTGACACTATTATAGTGAGATCATGGAGTGAGAATAAAGGTCATCACCATATTTAGGATTTTTGGACCTTTAGAGAAGTCATGTGTGGTGAAATTTAGAAAATCACCCCACAACATATCTGTCTCACAGAAACTTGAAGCCAGCTCATCTCTAGAGATAGAGCAGAGATGAAAATGATTAGGGTAGTTCGGATGAGCTACCCTAGGGACATGTAGTACCTTGAGAATGAGCTTCGGGGTAACTATGATACGTATTCCTCGGAATATTGTAGTAAACTGGAGAATAGAGATATCGATAGCAGGTATGTTGGAGTAGAACTCCTGTATAAACATGCTAGGACACCTTGAGGGTTTCTTGTAGAGAGAATCCCAACCCTAAAAGCTAAACGCATTAGGAATAGGCATGTTTAGAAAATCAGACAAAATGACTCGGTGTTATGAATGAATCACCCGGTCACTAAAGCTCTCCTCAAAGTCCTTCTAGGACTTCAAATCATGGAACCAATCCCTAATAGGAATAGACAGAAGAGAAGAAGATGATGAAAAATCATGACGAGATATAAGGTCCAAAATTCAACACGATTTAATTGTCGAATCAAAAAGTCAACTTTTTAACTATACCCGCTTAGGGTTTCAGTCTTAATTTCTGTAAAATGGATTTTTCAATCATTGTGACTTTTTGATTCACCATTCAAACATTTTGTATTTATTTTTACCCTTTTTGGCTTTGGAATTCATGATTTTGCACTTTTTTTCAATTTATTTGATTTTTTTTTTGGTCTTTATTTTGACGCATGAATCGAGACCGTACAAAATATAGTATCGACAATATATAGTAATGTTAATTTTTTTAAAGGAAGTTGTAGTTTTAGGCTACAACCAAGTTTGTGGCTAAAACTTTGTCCATTCATTTATACAAAAGAAAACTATCTACGTGGTAGACTGTGATTTACCATTTTTTCTATACCACTCACAACCAATCACATAACAAAGTTGAAGGAAAGGGTCAAGAAAAGGGGTGGTCCTAGAATTATTGTTTGCAATGCAATTTCCATGATGTATGGTCTATAGCACTTTGCAATAAGAACTTGTAATCAGGAGAGTGGCTCTGCTGCTAGCTGCGTGCGACGACTTTGGCCTCCAACTTTGGTGCTTAGATGTTCAAGTGTTTTTTTTTTTTTTTTTTTTTTTTTTTTTTTTGCTACTAGGTAAGGACAAAACAATTTTGTTTAAATTTTTTTAAAAGGCCGGGTTGTTTGTTTTGGGCAATTTTTGTTGGTTAAGTTTAATTTTTTTTAGTTTTGTTATTGGTAATTTTTGTTATTGTGCTAATTTTTTTATAGTCTTTAAAATGAGGAAAATGTTAAATACACAAACTTTTTTTATAAATTAATGAAGTGGTGAGCGATTATTGGTAAATAAAAAAAATTGGATAAGTAGTGGACCCAGATATGAACCAATAAGAAATTTATATCAACAGTTTGTAAAAATATTGTAGAAACGTCTGTGACTATAGTATTACTCTTAAAAGAGTCAATAATATTGTTTGGGGGGGGGGGAACTGTAATTTTATAAAATAAAATTGCTAAAATTAATACCTCTATATATATATATATATATACTAGTATTTAAAAAAAAAGGGGGGGAGGGGGGGCGGTCCCTAGCTCTTTGAAGAAACCCCAAATATTTTCATGCACTCATTTATGTTCACTGTGTTACACAATACCCATAATTAATATACTAATGTACACAATATCATATTCACATAGCTAGCTAATTCACTTATGCAAAAGATAACCAAAATAAAATTATCTTGTCGAATAACAACATTGGAATTGATTTTAAAGTTTAAAGCAACATGGTTGCGGTGGCTTCGGTGTGAGAGTTGAGAATAGTATGAGAATCAAAAGAGTTCCAATCTTAGTTGTGATCTACTTTTTTGGTTTCTCGGCCCACCAAAGCCTGTCAAACTATCACATAGTATTGCAGCGAGAAGAGTAAAATTGCGACCCTCATACATACTGATATTCAGATATTTAGGGCGGAAAATGATAGTTCTCTTCATATTAGGAGTAATGGGCTCTAAAATTGAAAATTTTTGAGGCCATATTAATGGTGAAGAGGCAAGTACGGAAAGTAATAGTACTACTCAATCGAAAATATTAAAACTAACGTGATTAAAGATTCATGGGCTGGTTTGGAAGATACTAATCCGGTTAGAAATCTGTTGAGGAAGATTACTAGCTGTCAAGACAATCTTCAGACTTGGAACCGGGTCACTTTTGGGCATGTAAGGACTACCTTGGCCAAGAAATTGAAGGAGCTGAGCTATGCTGAGGAAGCTGGTTTATACAGCACAGATCCGGCCACCATTGAAAAGCTCCATGATGAAATTCAAGTACTTAAGGGGAAGGAGGAAACAATGTGGAAGCAACGGTCCCATGTTGAGTGGCTTAAGGAGGGTGACCGAAACACTAGGTATTTTCATTGTAGAGCAAACCAACGTAATAAATGTAATTACATATTGGGTTTAGAAGATGATCTTGGCCATTGGATTGAAGATGAGAAGCATATGGGCAGATTGGCTAGCACTTATTTTGAGGCCATGTTCACCACATCAAACTCGGATAGTTTTGATGAAATTTTGTGTGGTTTATCACCTACTATCACAGCCGAGATGAATAATAGCTTGGATAGACCTTCCATTGCTGAGGAAGTACAAAAAGCCCTTCACCAAATGGCCCCGCTTACTGCCCCTGGACCGGATAGTATGTCCCCTATTTTCTATAAATCTTTTTGGCATATTGTTGGTAAGGACGTAATTGAGGTAGTCCTAAATGCTTTAAACTCAGGTTTTGTTCCAGAATCTTTAAATTCTACTATCATTTCTCTTATACCAGAAATTAAAGATCCCAAGAAAGTTTCAGATTTTAGACCAATTAGCCTGTGTAATGTGGTCTATAAACTCATTGCAAAGGTTTTGGTTAACCATCTGAAATTGATTTTGCCCTATGTAGTGTCTGATTCACAGAGTGCATTCCTTTCAGGGAGGCTTATAACTGATAATGTGTTGGTGGCTTTTGAGACTCTCCACTATTTAAAGCGTCGAACCCAAGGGAAGTTGGGGTATATGGCTCTTAAGCTTAACATGAGCAAAGCTTATGATAGAGTGGAGTGGAGTTTCTTGGAGAGGGCAATGTTGCACTTAGGATTTTCTGGAAGGTTTGTTGCTACCACTATGTCTTGCATCAAGTTAGTTTCTTATTCTGTATTGCTTAATGGGGTTCCAGGCAGTCCTATCAAACCTAGTAGGGGTTTATGGCAAGGTGATCCACTATCCCCTTATTTATTCCTGGTGTGTGCTATGGGGCTGCAAGGCTTGCTTCACAAAGCTGAAGCTGATGGGTTTCTTAGGGGGGTGTCAATATGTAGGAACGGGCCCCGTGTCTCTCACCTGTTCTTTGCAGATGATAGTGTGCTCTTTTGTCGAGCAAAGGAATCAGAATGCCAGGTAATTCTTGACATCTTATCTGTCTATGAAAGGGGATCGGGTCAAAAAATTAATAAAAATAAGACTAACATTTTCTTTAGTGCAAATACTCAGCATGATCTATAAGCCAGAATTCAACAACTTTTGGGAGTTCCAGCTATTAGACAGTATGAAAAATATTTGGGGTTGCCAGCATTTGTGGGAAGAGCTAAGAAACAGGGGTTTGCTTATATCAAGGAATGAATCTGGAAAAAGATTCAGGGTTGGAAGGAAAAACTACTATCCCAAGCAGGCAGAGAGGTGCTTATTAAGTCAGTGATCCAAGCTATCCCAACTTATTCTATGAGTTGTTTTAAGCTTCCAAAAGGCTTAATAAAGGAGATTGAAATTATGATCCGAAAGTTTTGGTAGGGATACAGTGGTGATGGTAAAAAAGTGCATTGGGTAAAGTGGGAGCGTCTATGTCAAGGTAAGGATTTTGGAGGTTTGGGTTTCAAAGAGATTGAGAAGTTTAATGAGGCTTTACTCGCCAAGCAAGTATGGCGAATGTTGAAAAATCCGGACTCATTGTATCATAGGGTCTTTAAAGCCCGATTTTTTCTGGATTGCTCCATTCATGAAGCTACAAACACGGCAAATGGGTCTTATGCATGGAAGAGTATATTAAGTGTCCGGAATGTGGTGCGGAAGGGTGTGGTGTGGAGGATAGGTGATGGCAAGACAGTGTGTATAAAGGAAGACAAATGGCTCCCGAATCAAGTCTATAAAACGGTGACCTCGCCCCTGCCCAATATTCCCCCTGATGCAAAGGTTAGCTTGCTCATTGATGAGGTAAATGAAAATTGGAAGGATGAGGAAGTCAGACAAATGCTTCTGCTACATGAAGCAAAGAAGATTTTGAGCATCCTCGTTAGTTCCAGATTGCCCCATGACAGTCTCATTTGGTCAAAAACTCCTTCGGGTATCTTCTCCACCCGAAGTGCTTATCGTCTGTTGGCTAATGAAGCTTCAACCAGCAGTCCTAGTAGCTCAAATCCACACCCCTAGAGACATCTTTGGAGAGGTGTTTGGATGTTACGTCCTCCCAATAAGGTGAAGCATTTTATTTGGCATGCTTGCAACAACTCCCTCCCGACGTTGGACAATCTGTCTAGCCGCCAAATAGTCTCCTCTGTTTGCTGCAATATATGTAATGCCCACCCTGAAGATATCTTGCATGTAGTGTGGGGTTGTACAGAGGTAGCCAATATGTGGAAGGAGCTTAGCTGGGCTCACCTCTCAGTCTCCTCCCTTCCGGGGGACTTTACTAACCTTTTCTCAAGTTTTTTGCAGGTTAGAGAGGACTACAGAGTGGAAATTTTCTCCATCACAGCTTGGATGCTCTGGACTCGAAGAAACTCAATCCGCCTTGGTCGCCCGACTTGGTCTCTAAATCAAGTTTTATCTGAGGCTGGCAAACTTCTACGCGACTTCCTTGAAGCCCATGATGAAGTTCCTGCCACAAATCCGACTCCAGTTCCTGTCCAAGCAAAATGGATTGCTCCAACCCAGACAAGATTTAAAGCCAACTTCGATGCTGCTCTGTTCAAGCATAATGACACAGCTGGAATGGGAGTGATCATTCGCGACGTCAACGGTGCGGTCATTGGTGCCTTATCGATGCGTATTCCACTACCTCATTTAGTGGCAGCAGTCGAAGCTCTAGCCTGTAGACGTGCTGTGCAGTTCGCCGCTGAGATTGGCCTCCACAAAGTGACCTTTGAAGGTGATGCAGCGGTGGTTATCAATGCAATCACAACTAGTGCTACAGAACATTCCTCGTATGGCCATATTGTTGGAGACATCCTTGCTCAAGCTGCTTGTTTATTTTCTTTTGATTTTTGTTATGTTCATCGATCATGTAATAAAGTTGCAGATGCACTGGCAAAACGTGCAAAGATAGGTCCAGACTTACAGGTTTGGTTGGAGGACTGTCCTGTGGACATAGCCCGTTTGGTCTTGGATGATGTTTCTTGATTTCTTCTTTC
This sequence comes from Quercus gilva, assembly GCA_023621385.1. Taxonomy (NCBI): domain Eukaryota; kingdom Viridiplantae; phylum Streptophyta; class Magnoliopsida; order Fagales; family Fagaceae; genus Quercus; species Quercus gilva. The sequence continues at coordinate 15,067,356 of CM042476.1, read as the reverse complement.
TAGAGTTTCAATAATAGCCCAGCCCAAGTTCGGGTCTGGTTTCTCAAAAAAAAAAAAAAAAATATTAAAACTATGTAAGATGTAAAGAAATAAAGCCTCTAGGTAGATTCGAACCATGAAAGAACAACATTATTTGTAGAAAATTGTTTCCAACAAAAAAAAAAAAAAAAAAAAAATCTCTTTTAATCTTAACATAAAAGATTTTTCATTTTACAATGATTTATATTTTCAAGTTATGGCAATATTTTTATGCATCACTTGAATATAAGTTTAATATCATTTATTTGTATGAAATTGTTTCCAATTTTTTGTAAATAAGTATTTTACAATCTTGAATATACGCATCTCTTGGATATAAATTGTATATCATTTTGTTATTTTTCTATGCGTGAGTAGTGTAATTTTCCTAAGGAAACCTTTTGAACTCAAAAGGTTGAAGGAATTGGATGATTTATATTTTTTTGTTTTGGATTCATAGGAGCCGACCCAAAATTTTGGGACTAATACTTTGTTATCAGAAGTACAAGTACTCCTCATATAAAAACTCTACAGAATATTTAAAACTACTCCTAAAATAAATTTAAAGACATATAAGGAAAGTTCATTTTGGCATTCTTCAAAAAAAATTAATAAAATTATTTTACAAAATTTAAACCTCATCTATTCTCACTTCCCACTATTGCTCTTTTTGTTTTGTCGTTAATATTTTCTAGAAAATGAGTAATTTTTCAAAAGAATTTTCTATAAAACTATGTCATTTTACTATGTTTGGTAGCAATTTTAAACATGTTGGAAAATGATCATTTAATTTCCCTTATTTAGCTTGCCATGAGATTCGAGTAGTTTTCCCAAAAAAGATTTATTAAATAGTAGAAAACAGTTTCTAAAAATGAGGCATACTTTTTATGTTGGCCAAAGATATTTTCCTTTGACTCATTTTTTCTTATACTAACAAACATTGGAAAATATGAAAAATTATCTCCGCACAGGGTTTTCTAGCAAAACAAACAAACATTCTTATCTTTCTTCAAATCGGATAAAAAATTAAATCATTACAAAATTTCTCATTTATCTCAAATTCTCTAATTTTAACTTAAAACAACAAACTTCCTAAATTTTTCGCCTGTGGAATAGTTCGAAGAAGATGAATTATTTCCCTTGAATTTTGACCAATCCTGCAAATGACAAAGAAGCAAAAGAATCGCAATAGTCAATAGGAAATTAAATAGGAAGTTTGTGCTTATAAGGTGAAAAAATTAATGTAAAACAGCTAAATCAAAGTCTCATTAGACATGGCCAAAAATAGGGTGATCCTTACTATAGAAGTCTGTATGTGTATATATACAAAGAGGATGAATAAATGCACGTTTAAGGATTGCAAAGGGGACGACCAAAGCTAGCTATTACATCTCTGTACACCACAAATCCGCCACTTGATTTGAATATTAGCTAGTCACTCATGGCTCTACCTTGTGGAAGCGAGATGAGGTGGTCGAGGGTGGTAAAGATGACTTTCTGCTTGTTCTTTCTCATACCAGTGTCATCAGTTGGAAATAGAAACACAAACACCAAATTCAATAAGAAACAAAAACTGGAGGTTCAGCAGCAATTGAAGCGCCTTAACAAGCCTGCTCTTAAATCCATCAAGGTTATTAATCACTTCATATAACATGTTTGTGTTCTATATTGTATTTTCTACTTCAGTCTTAGAAGAGTCATTCACTTTTGTGGGTTGTGGTGTCTTCATAAGTCCGGATGTTGAGAAAATGTACAATAGCAGTGTAATTTTATTACAACACTGAGAATTCAGACTAATATCTATGTATGTGTGTTGAGAAAATGTATTTGATACAGAGCCCGGATGGAGATATAATCGACTGCGTAGATATCAACAAGCAGCCAGCTTTTGATCATCCTTTGTTAAAAAATCACACAATTCAGGTAACAAGTTTAATTAAGTAAATTTCATTCGGTATCACGAATAATTTGATACTTATTGTATGTATGGTATGGGCTGGGTTTGCATTGGTATCTATGCCGGATGCAATAGATGAGACCAAGTTCTTACCCAAAAGGGTTTTCATTAATCGATGAGAGCAACGACGTCTCTTCAAACTCCGAGCCCAAATTTACTCAGCCATGGCACTTGAATGGAAGGTGCCCAGAAGGAACCATTCCCATAAGAAGAACTAAAGAAGAAGATTTATTAAGGGCAGGCTCTGCAGCAAATTATGGAAGGAAAAAACACCATTCCATCCTTAGTACTGATTCCGCTGGAATTACCCATGAGGTAATATTTAATTTTTAACCAATATTATTAATGGGTTTGAGCTCAACGGTATCTACTATAATGAAGGACTCAAATCGACATTCACAACCTTTATTTTTCTGGTTGAGTTTCTAGCATGCAGTGCTTGTTGAGGAAGGAGATAAGTACTATGGAATGATGGCAAATATGAACGTGTGGAATCCCAATACGGAAAACACAAATGAGTTCAGCGTGTCTCAATTCTGGATGACAGCTGGGGACTCAAATGATTATGATACCATTGAAGCCGGCATAATAGTATATATAATTTCATCATCATCCTTTCTTTTAGGCGCATGCTAAACAATTAATTACTAATAATTTTTCCTTTTTTTTTTTTTTTTTTTTTTACAAAATTATTTTCTGTGGAAAAACAGGTCTACGAAAATCGATATGGAGATTACCAAACTAGACTCGTCACGTATTGGACTGTATGTGTTTTAATATTTGACTTCCCTGTCAGCACTAGCCATGTTTATATATACTATTTCATTTTTATTTTTTATTTATTTATTTATTTATTTTTTATCATGGCTGTAGGATGATAATTATAACAACACAGGTTGCTACAATCTGGATTGCCCTGGCTTTGTTCAAGTCGACAACCAGATTGCAATGGGTGCAACCGTCACCCCTTATTCCACCTATGGTGGTACCCAACGTGCACTCAAATTCTATGTTTATAAGGTAGTACAATATTTCAATTTAATTACTTTATCAAATACTTTACTTTTTGGATACACATGGTAACAAATGTTACAGATATGTTTGAAATTCTTCTGGTTTTAGTTGTAACAGTGTATGCTTGAAATTTTTATTTCTTTGTTTATGTATTTTTATATACAACTTTTTAAATTTATATTTTTAATTTTTTTTTTCTATAAACAATTTATTTTTACCTAACTTCTTTTTTAAAACAGTGAATTTAAATGGGGTCCAAATTTTATGTTCCAATTTTACTACTTCACTCTATACTCCACCAATAAAAACTTGTCACATGTTTACCTAATTAATTAAATAATATCATTATTGACTTATTAATACTGCAATTATTAATTAATGATAGTATTTAATTAATTAGATGAATATGTGGCAAATTTTTATTAGTAGAGTATAGAGTGGAGCAAGAAAATTGGAACAGAAGATTTGGACTTCATTTAAATGTCCATGTTGTTTTGCACAAAAAGATTCATTTTTTTTCTTCTCTTTCATTAGTCTTTATACCTTCATTTATCATTCAAAATATTTCAAACTGATTTGCATGACATGTACAATGAAGTAGGACATTGATGGAAATGGAGACTGGTGGTTGAAAATTGCAGAAAGAAACTTCGGATATTGGCCATCTTCCATATTCTCGCTCCTGTCTAATAGCGCTTCATCAGTTCAATGGGGAGGAGAGGTGACAAACTTAAAGCTAGGTGACAAGCACACCACAACACAAATGGGCAGTGGCCATTTCCCTGAAGAAGGGCCTGGCAAGGCTAGTTTCTTCGATACACTCAATGTTATTGATGGTAAAACAATTCTCAGGCGTCCCTGGAACAGTCATACAATGATAACGAATCCCAATTGCTATAATCTGATAAATTCTGGAGACTTCTTTTATTATGGTGGTCCTGGTAGAAACCCCAATTGTCCATGATCATTTAGATTATTGTTTCAAAATAAGGAGAAAGAAGGAAACATATGAAGAGGGGAACGATTTTCTTGTTTGCTTCATGTCACACCAAATGTACCTAAAAGCCATATGTCATATGAAACTCTCTGATTCATTAATATAAAAAATAGGTTTTTCTATGGAGTAGTAAAATTTTTGGAGAACAATCTAATTTAATAAAGTTGAATTTAAGATTGTATGGTATAGTATATATACTCATGCTTTCCTCCATTCCAAACAAAGGATTCCCATCCTCTTCTTCATTCATTCTATCTTCCTTGGTGTGCTTTGAGATTGTGTGTCTCTTCCATTATATGTGGTCTATTAGTGTTTGGGAATGTGATTATGTAAAGGCCCACCAACTTCAAAAACATGGTATCAGAGCTAGTAGATTTGTGGTGAGAATGACATTTTCCAACTAGATGGAGTCATTTTAATTTTCATGGATTACCATTTTTTGTTTTTGTTTTTTTTTGTTTTGATAATTGGATTATCTAAAGGTGTTTCTCAAATCCCAAAATGTGGTAGATAATGGTAAGTGATAACATGTCGAAAAGAATGTTAAAGGGCTTGAGAATGTCCCAAGAAGTTTGGGATGAATCTGCTCATGCAATCTATTTCTCCAATTTTCGTCTCACAAAAGAATGTTTTCGCCATTGACGTGCTCATTGGATTGGAGGGTGTTTTGTGGTTGCAAGAGATACATGCTTTGTAACATTCTGCATTGCAATTTTCCCCTCATCATCTTTTCAAATTATAGTTACAAAAGTATGATATGTTGAAGGTATAGATTAAAGTTTTAACCAGAGCTTTTTAGCCTCTTCCAATTGTAAATGAATTAACAAAAGGGTGAAATCTATATTGGAACCAATTCTTTTTGTATCCAAATTTTCCTATAAGGTGAGGAGTCTTCCGAATTCGGTATTCAATTTTTTTAAAAAAAAATGTACAGAAGCAATTCCAACTATTTATTTATGTACAAAGATTTATATGAACAGGAATAGACTGTTGGAAAAGTATTTTCAATCTCACAAACAGTTGATCTACTATATTTTTTGTTTCTGTCCCCCCCTCCCCCCTAAATGTTGGCTTGGTGTCACATATTAAATGTATTGATAATATCCTCTTGTTGTTTAATATAGGAGGGCTTTATTTGTTTATGTTTCTTATTAGGTTGAAAAAGATAGGAGGGGTTGAATGTTTGAAAAAGAAAAGGAAAAAAAGAAAAAGAAAAAGATTATTGGGGAAGGGGTGGAAGTCCAATAAGTCAGACTCACAGCTGGGGGGTAATGGGGGAGCACTATTGATCATCAACAATATATTTTTGTTTGTCTCTTATTCTTTATTGGTAGTTTGGTATTAGATTTCCTTGAAAATATTTTGGTCAAATGGACCCTTTTGCATTATTCTTTGGGGATTTGATTCTTAATTCACTGCCAAAGTGGATAAACAATACACTTTTGTTTTTATCTGTGTCTCAAATTCTATATAGCCTATATAGGCATATTTTCCTATATAATTATTGGACCAGACATGTAAAGCACCCATGAGGCCGAGAATGAGTGTAAAGTATTATTATTATTATTATTATTATTATTATTATTATTATTATTATTATTATTATTTAGTTTCATAAATGTGCCAACCTCTTTATTCTAATTATTTTATTTTATTTCCTTTTACTATATAAATATAAAGGGAAATTATATTTAATCTATCAGTGATTTGGACTTTATCACTTTATCTATTTAAGATCGCTTCAATCGGACCTTCGTAACCCACCTTAACTTCTCACTGTTAAAAGCATAAGAAACATAAGAATAAAAATAAAACAGACAAATGATGTTCTAAGACATTACATAAATGAAGTTCCACACTTGATGCTACTACATTTTCCCGAGGAAGCACTGCCCTAGGATCATTTGTAGAAGCCTCCTTACTCCCAGGTACCACGAGTAGCGTGAACCCGATGTTTCTCAGGTCCAAAAGGGTCAAATGATGCTAGAAATAATCGGCCCAAAGCTATATGCAACCACACCCCAGTGCATTTCTTTTGGGCTCGTAATTAAACCCAAGTGTTTTTTGGGTCCAAAATCCATAATTTAAAATGAAAGGGGTTGGGGGGTCAAGTTTGGGTTTTGAATCCCATCCCCTCTTTGCGACCATCTACCTATCCAAAAAAAAAACAATGCATGGTGGGTCAATTATTGAGGTAGAGATATTATTGAGGTAGAGAATATGACAGTCAAAATTATGATGTTTCCATCATTCTATTTATTATTTTTTTTTAATAAATAATTTCAAACTATGACGTCCATTTTTAATGAAAGTTCTTTATCATCAAATCAATACATCAATTGGATTTTAGTGTAGACAGGGACTGAATCCTAAATCTCTTAAGGAAGAGAAAATTTTATTAGACCTCTCATTGGGAATATGGTATAATTATAGGAGGAGAAAGGATCCAAGTCTCTTGCGTATGCTACACATTCTGTGTCATGACTAACCATTTCTAACAACTATCTACGTGGTAGACTATGATACACTGTTGGTCACTTTCACACAAATCTACCATTTTTTCTCTACCACTCCCAATCAACCACATAAAAAAAGTTGTAGGAAAGGGTAAGCAAAAGGGTGTGGTTCTAGAATTATTGTTTGCAATGCAATTTCCATAACTTCTGGTCTATAGATCTTTGAAGAAACCCAAATATTTTCATGCACTCATTTAACATTCACCATATTACACAATATCCATAATTATTATGCTGATGTACACATTTTAAAATACAAAAATGTAGTGTTCACATTTAAAACATGAAAATTGAATGTGAAATAATAAGTGTGAGAGAATCATTCTCCTATCTCTCTCTCTCTCCATTTTTTCCCCCCCTTTCTTTCTTTCTTTTCTTGAGAACCACCTTATCTCTAACTTAATCATGGATGTCATCTACTAGAACTTTGTTCAATAGATGGAGTTTTTGTTCAATAGCCACAGCTAAGTGAGAAGCCAAAGATTTCCCGATAAGGGAACCAGAGGGATATACTTGAGTGGTCAAATATCAATTCACTTAATTCATTTGCGCAAAAGACAACCAAAATAACATTATCCTGTCAAATAAACATAGGAATTGATTTTAAAGTTTGAAACAATATGGTTGTGGTGGCTTCCATGTGAGACTTGAGAGTAGTAGGTGTAACGTCCCAGCACCAAAAAAAAAAAAAAAAAAAAAGAAAAAAGAAAAAAAAAAAGGGTCAAGATCAGATATTTTTTGGGTTCCCACGTGCTAAAACCCCACCTAACCCCACTACCCACCTCACAATCACTCCATTTTATCTCTTCTTTGGCCGGCTCATTCTCTGCTTTCCTTTCTTTTCATTTTTCTTCTGTTTTCTCTCATACGCTCTCCTCTCTACTCTCATCCTCTCCACCGGCACTTCCACACCACCACCATCACCATTTCTACCATCATTTTTCCGGCAAGATCACCGGAAAACTTTTTGGGAACCCATAAACACCTTCACATCTTTTTTTTTAGGTAAAAATTTCTCTTCTTTTTGGTAGGTTTTGCACTTTTGCTTGAGGTTATTTTTATCTAAGTTTTAATAATGATATCCTTGTGATTTATGAGTATTGGAAGTGATATTTATGTGTTTATATGTATGGGTTTTGTATTGGTAGAATTATTTGATGAGTGGGTATATGGTTTGTGCTAATGATGATTACCTAAGATTTATTTATGGTGGAAAATTTGGGGTTTTGAGTTATAACATGTGATGGCGGGTAAATCTAATTTTTCCATAGTCATTGTGTTTATTTGGAGTTAGTTGAAGTTCTAAATTTCTTGTATTGGAGGATATTTTTGATTTTGCTTTTATGGGTCTCTTATTGATGTAGTGTAAATTTTATGGAAGTTAGTCATAATATTGGAGATGATATTAAATGGGTTAACTTTATAAATTGGAGTTTATGCCTTGTGAATCAATTTGTTGAGAAACTTTGGAAGTGGAATATATTATTATTGATGAGGTTAAATACTAGGCTTGCCTAATTAAGTGCTTATTTGAGTTTATGCTTATTGTGTTAGGTTTGCTTGATATTATTGATATTCTAGCTAATCTCCTTTGAAGCTTGGAGAATTAGGCTTTTTGCGGGTTGCAAGGTAAGTAGTTTTTTTAATGGGATTTTTGAAAACTAACATAAATGTTGTTTTTGGGTTAGACACATTTTTGGAAATTATTTATGGAAACTATATTTTCCTAAAAACTACTGTGTTGTAACCTTAATATATATATATATATATGATTATATATGAAAATGCATCATATTTGGTATTGCATTTGGGGAAATGTATGAATTATTGATATGAAAAAATGAGCATCTTTTATTTAATCTTTGATAAGAAAATCATGAATTTTATGGTGTATTGGAAAATTAAAGATGCTTATCTTCTCTTAGTACTTGGGAAATTGATTGAAAATCTTTTTGACAAGAATGAAGTTAAAAACCTTATAAACTTTGTGGAAGTTAGATTATTTAAGGTTTTTATGAAACTACCTGGTTATAAACTATGTATTTGAAAGGAAAGGTATATCTGTGAGTTTTATGTGGTTTTAACACTATGCCATGTGTGATTTCCCGGTGATCACCCGATTTGATTTTCGTGGTCTTTGTGACAATGGAATCAAGTTTAGGTTAGTGCCCTTTCACTTTGGATAACGCGTTCTTCCCTGCTGTCCATAGGGGGAAGAGGTTCCTTGATTGTGTGTGGGTGAGGCTGGTGCCCATGGGGCCAAGAGACCACATGCAAGAGAGGTCCTATTTGACGCGCTCTCTCTGCTGCCCATGGGGGGAGAGAAAAATCTTGAGGGTATGGGTGAGGCTGTTGTCCATGGGGCCAAGAGTCTGCATACCAGAGAGGACAATATCATGCCAGTTGTGAATGAGTGGATCTCCTGACCAGTCTATGTGGTAGTGTGGTATATTTGTGATAATTTTACCTTATGTTAGATATTATGGTTTTGGAAATTATAGTGTTTGTACTCACAGATTATAGTATATAGTTTCAAGGTATTTACTTTAAGAAACTTTGTGTTTCATTATTAAATCATTCTTGTCATATTATTATTATTGATAATGAAACTTACAATTCCTCCACTCCCTTTAATTATGCTACTTACTGGGCGTTAGCTCATCCCACCCTCTAACAGTTTTTCAGAGTAATTAGCTATACCTTGGATATGAAGCTTACTTCGTTGGTGATGATTGAAGTGCTATGTTAAATTTGGAAACTTTTGCTATAAATGGTTGGTGACTCGACTTTGCTATGTTCACCGATACATTAATTAATTCTATTGGAGGTTGGTCACTTGAGGTTTGTTAGCCTTAGGCATGGTAGGCCTAGACTCGATATTAAGATTCCTTATTCTTGATAAGATTGTGACCTTGTGTAATCCAAGAGTTTTGTAATATATATTCATGTATTATGTGGAAGCATGTGATTTTTAGTTATTGTTTGTAAATGTGTTATAGAGCTCTGACTTGTAATGTGGAGATTTATGGTTATATATTCTTATCATGTGGAAATGAAAGGAAAATAAAGATCTCCTATAGTTGGTTGTCCAAAAAGGAAAAATCCACAGGTACTTTTAGACGTCTTTCTCATGCTTTGAACCCTTTGGGATTTGGGGCGTGACAGTAGGAGCATCAAAAGAGTTTCAATCATGGTTGTGGTCTACCTTTTTGGTTTCTAAGCAGAAAATGATAGTACTACTCACTGGAAAATAATAAAACTACGTGAGAAGTAAAGAAATAAAGCCTTTGAGTAGATTCGAACTATGCAAGAACAACATTATTTGTACAAAATTTTTTCCAACAAAAAAAAAAAAAACTCTTTTAATCTTGACAGAAAAGATTTTTCATTTTGCAATGATTTATATTTTCATTTTATGGAAATATGTCTATGCATCACTTGAATATAAGTTTAATATCATTTATTTGTACGAAATTGTTTCCATTTTTTTTTTTTTAAAGTTAGTCTTTCTCAATCTTGATAGAATAGATTTTTCTTTTTGCAATGAGTTATATTTTCATGGTATGTGGCAATATGTCTATGCATCTCTTGGATGTAAATTTTATATCATTATGTGTGAGTAGTGTAATTTTCATAGGGAACCCTTTTGATCACATAAGTTTGAAGGAATTGGACGGTGCATATTTTTTTGGTTTTGGATCCATAGGAGCCGACCCAAAATTTTGGGACTAATACTTTGTTACTAGAAGTACATGTACTCCTCATATAAAAATCTACAGAATATTTAAAATTAGCTACTCCTAAAATAAATTTAAAGACATATAAGGAAATTTCATTTAGTTATTCTTTTAAAAAAATTTAACAAAATTCATATACAAAATTTAAACCTCATCTATTCTCACTTTCCACTGCATTCTTTTCTTTCCTCCTTCAAATAGAAAAATAAAATGACATTCTCTCATGGTTTCTACCTCAAAATTAGCCTTATACCTCTGAAAATTTTGAGACACTACCCTAAAATTAAATCATTACAAAATTTCTAATTTATCTCAAATTCTCTAATTTTAAGTTGTTTTTTTTTTTTTCAAAGCAAAACTTAAAACAAGAAAATTTCTAAATTTTTAGCTTGTAGAACAGTTCAAAGAGGACAAATTATTTCCCATGAATTTTGACCAATCCTGCAAAATGACCAAAAAAAAAAAAAAAAAAAAAGAATAGCAATAGTCAATAGGAAATTAAATAGGAAGTTTGTACTTATAAGCTGAAAAAACTAAAGTAAAATAGCTAAATCAAACTCTCATTTAGAAGTGGCCGAAAATAGGGTGATCCTTGTTATAGAAGTTTATTTGTGTATATATATTGATAAATAGCATGTGGAACAATTCAAAGAGGATAAACAAATGCTCATTTAAGTATTGCAAAGAGGACAACCAAAGCTACCTATTACACCTCTATGCACCCCAAACCCGCCACTTGATTCGAATATTAGCTAGTCTCTCATGGCTCCGCCTTTTGGAAGCAGGAGGAGGTGGTCGAGGGCAATAAAGATGACCTTGTTCTTGTTCTTTCTCATACTAATGCCATCAGCTGGAAATAGAAACACTAAAACCATCTTTGGCAAGAAACAAAAATTGGAGGTTCAGCAACAATTGAAGTGAGCCTTAAGAAGCCTGCACTTAAATTCGTCAAGGTTATTAATCACTTCATAGAGCATGTGTGTTCTATGTAGTAAGATGATGAGAATAAGAAGAGTAAAAATAAAGGAAGGATAAAAGGATAGAGGAGTGTTATTAAAGTAGAAAGTAGTGGGGAGATGAAAAGGTAAAAGGGGGGGAGAAATATTGGAAATAAATAATAAAACTAATGGTTAAAAGATATTTTAAATTTTAAATAATTGAATTTTTAAGTCGCCTTAAATGAGTAAAAGTTAAAATATATATATAAGAAAAATTGAAAACAAAAATGATAATGACGTTGTTGCTAATATGCTCAACTGAAGCGTAGCAATAATAAATGCTACACTTCAGCGTTTAGATACATATAGATAACACGTTACATTATTAGATGACATATTTTTCAAGAAAAAAGTTGGTGAAGTATATTGAGCTAAGTGTAAATTTTTATTTGATAATATTTAAAAGTCAAACAACTATATAAGTTTTGATGAAAATAATTAAATTTACCCTCCTTATATTCAAACAAAAAAACGTGTATTGTTGATATAAATATACAAATACATATATAATTTTAAATCTGATAGAACCATGTGTCTCAATAGATTTTCTTGTTATATATATTTTTTAAATTTAGGAATTAACATTTAACGTGAATTTTCTCGAAGTTAAATATGAGTGATAGAAATGGTTTTAGCGAACGTGATTCATTTCCTTAGTTACATATTGATTCAATTTAAATATGTAGTTTATATTTGTTCTAGAGTTTACTTTGGGCATTGACTCCACTAATTCTAACTCTGTCTATTGTGTTTGGATCCAATATGCGATTAATAATTTGAAGCTATTTTACTAAGATGAGCTTGGCTTGTGCAAGTATTGGTGTGGTAAGGTTGACAAATTAACTTGTGAAAACTACAAAGCAATTGTCATTGGAAATTGAAGAGTGAAAACGACACTATGTTTTCAAAGCATGTGCTGTAAGTTAGGCTATGTTTTGATTCTATAAACCCAAAGCTTAAAGAAAATGCACAACCCCAATATAAAAGGACTTTAGTTTGTAGCTAATCTGGTTTGGATTGGTGCCTTTGGTTGTTTTCAACAACATATATGATAATTTTTTTTATTATAAATTTCCAAAAAATAATTGGAGTTGATTTTAGAAGAAGGGTGTGATGTTGTACGTATTTTATAAATAGTATACCTACAAGCAGGACAAATGGGTGGTTGTACAACATGATCTGGACTAACATAATGTATTTTATTGTATTTTAATGTTAAGTTGGTTATCTTCTAATGTGTAAAATGATCCTCCGCATTGCATGGGTTAAACAACTAGTTTAAATAATACACGAATGATACTATAAATCGCCATGTAATTGTTTGGAAAATGTTGGGTTAAGATAGTTTGACTCCAGTTAATTAATTCAATTACCTAAGTTGATTAATTAGGTCAAATTACATGCAAATCGTGGAGGTACTATCAAATCACTAAATAAACTAAATACAATAGAAATTAAATAGATACAGTGATTTGTTGACAAATAGGGAAAATCTCTCGTAAGGCAAAAATTTCACCAGGTGAATTTAAGGTCACAATTCCTAAAAATCCACTAAAATCTTACAACTATCCTGACTTATCCCAAAATATCAACTTACAGTTGAACCTTCACTTCAATACCTAATTGAATTTGATATTGTAATAGCATTCTTTCCTTTGTTGCATAAATCTCCAATTTGTGACTAACTTCTTTGCACGGATCCCAATACATGACTGACTCTAGCAACTTGAATGATTGTTGTTGGCTGCAAAGTTTTTCACTTTATCAACAATGAAGATCAGGAAGCACTTGATTACAAAATCCTAAGGCATACAAACACAGTAGCTTCACATAGAGTATATGAGTTCTAAGTCTCTATTTTCGTACTTGATGACTTTTAAAATAAATCTTATATATGACTAGGATTGTGAGAAAAGAAACCTTAATCAAACAAGTAATCATGGGCTGAATTTCAGATCTAGAAATTCTAAAATCGTAGATCGCGATAGATTAAGTTTGTGTCGAGCTTCTCCGTTAATCCTCGATAGTAGTTCTTATCGAGCTTTTGTCTAAACTTAATGAATAAGTTTTTCTTCACTTGTTTCTTGGATCAATCTTCATGTCTTTAAAGATACCACTTGATATGTTTGAACAACATAGTTCTTGATATATTAATCCCAACTTAGATCTACCCAATTACAAGAAAAGTGCGTTTTGTCAAAGAATTAGCCAATTACATATAAAATATGACTCTAACAATCTCCCCCTTTGGCAATCCGTGACAAAACTACAAGCATAAGTATGAGAGAAGTATAAAACAAAAATCTCCATAACTATTATACAAAAATTACATAAGTCTAACTAATACAATGAACTCTTGAAAACTTTGCAAGAAGAGAAATTGTGGCTTGAAAGACTTGCAACCTATCTTAGTTGATTCAACCAAAAAAAAAAAACCTGTCTTAGCTGAAACACTTAAATAAGATCCATCAAGGCATCAAGTTTGAAATATAGAAAAGTTATATAAACTAAGAAACATGTGTATAAAGAGTTAAAAGAATCAACACATGTGAGATAAAGGTGAAAAACATACATTATCATCATATATATCAAATAAGAACAATCTATGTATAAAGGTCACAAGACCAAGATACATGTAATGAGAACTATACAGCAAAAACCTTACTACATATCTCAAAACAAATACTTTCCCCCTATCACTAGACTAGCTCTCCCCCTAATAACATGATTACTCTCTCATAACTAAAACTACTTCCATTTTTTGTCACGAGTGACAGAGGATGAATCACTGAGAAACAGTCATCTCATCATCACGAGCAGAGCCGAAAGCATCATCTCCACCATCAGAAGACTCCTCAGAAGGATCAGGTGAGAGAAAAGGAGCAAATCCACCAAGACGTGACTGTCAGCACACAATATGACCAACTCTGGTGTTAATCTGACACACCTCATCAGAGAGAGTGTCGAGATGACTACCAAAGTCAGCATGCATCTGTTGAAGCTGATCCAAGATGGCAGCGAGAGATGCCTTTACTCCAAAAAAAGAAGATGGAGTAGACGAAGAAGAGGGTCGAGAGGCATAGGTAGCATCCGCAGCAGCTCTAATGTCAGCCTCCTCCTACTGAGCAGGAGTGGACTCCACACGAGGCCGTTAGTTCCACAATGCTTCTTCACTTAGATTCTTGACTGATCGCACCCATGATGGTGAAGAGAGAGGCAAAAGGAATAGGAATGTGCAAATGTGTGAGGATGCATGTGATAGCTAAAGGAAAGATTAGCTTATCACATGTAGCAATGTCTTGATAGATATCTATCATATATACTATCATGTGTGAGGGAAAGTCTATAGAGTGACCCCCCAAAAGAGAGAAAAGAAAATGAGCATGAGGCTTAGTGACACTATGAGATCATGGAGTGAGAACAAAGGTCATCACCATATTTAGGATTTTTGGACCCTTAGAGAAGTCATATGTGGTGAAATTTAGAAAATCACCCCACAACATATCTGTCTCATAGAAACGTGAAGCCAACTCGTCTCTAGAGATAGAGCGGAGATGAGGATGACTAGGGTAGTTCGGATAAGCTACCCTAGGGACACGTAGTACCTTGAAAATGAGCTCCGGGGTAATTATGATACGTATTCCTCGGAATATTGTAGTAAAATGGGGAATAGAGGTATCGATAGCGTGTATGTTGGAGTAGAACTCTTGCATAAACATGCTAGGACACCTCAAGGGTTTCTTGTAGAGAGATTCCCATCCCTAAAAGCCAAACGCATTGGGAATAGGCATGTTTGGAAAATCAGACAAAATGACTCGACGTTCCAAATGAATCACCCGGTCACTAAAGTTCTCCTCAAAGTCCTTCTAGGACTTCAAATCATGGAACCAATCCCTAATAGGAATAGAAGAAAGAGAAGAAGATGATGAAAAATCACAATGAGATATAAGGTCCAAAATTCAACACGATTTAATGGTCGAATCAAAAAGTCAACTTTTTAACCATACTCGCTTAGGGTTTCAGTCTTAATTGTAGTAAAACGGATTTTTCAATTATTGTGACTTTTTGATTCACCATTCAAACATTTTGTATTTATTTTTACCCTTTTTGGCTTTGGAATTCATGATTTTGCATTTTTTTCAATTTATTTGATTTTTTTTTTGTCTTTATTTTGACGCGTGAATCAAGACCGGACAAAATATAGTATCGACAATATATAGAAATGTTATTTTTTTGAAGGAAGTTGTAGCTTTAGGCTACAACCAAGTTTGTGGCTAAAACTTTGTCCATTCATTTATACAAAAGAAAACTATTTATATAGTAGACTGTGATTTACCATTTTTTTCTATACCACTCACAATCAATCACATAACAAAGTTGAAGGAAATGGTCAAGAAAAGGGTGTGGTCCTAGAATTATTGTTTGCAATGCAATTTCCATGATGTATGGTCTATAGCATTTTGCAATCAGAACTTGCAGTCAGGAGAGTGGCTCTGCTGTTAGCTGCGTGCGATGACTCTAGGTAAGGACAAAACTTTTTTTTTTTTTTTTTGGCTTCTAGGTAAGGACAAAACAATTTTGTTTAAATTTTTTTAAAAGGCCGGGTTGTTTGTTTTGGGCAATTTTTGTTGGTTGAGCTTAATTTTTTTAGTTTTGTTATTAGTAATTTTTGTTATTGTGCTAATTTTTTTATGGTCTTTAAAATGAGGAAAATGTTAAAGACACAAACTTTTTTATAAATTAATGAAGTGGTGAGCAGTTATTGGTAAGTAAAAAATTATATAAGTGGTGGATCCAGATATGAACCAATAAGAATTTTATATCTCAACAATTTGTAAAAATATTGTAGAAACGTTTGTGACTATAATATTACTCTTAAAACAATCAATGATATTGTTAGGGGGGAAACTGTAATTTTATAAACCAAAATTGCTAAAATCAATACCTATATATATATATATATACACACACATATATACTAGTATTTAAAAAAAAATTGGGGGGTGGGGGGCGATGCCTAGCTCTTTGAAGAAACTCCAAATATTTTCATGCACTCATTTTATGTTCACTGTGTTACACAATACCCATAATTAATATACTAATGTACACAATATCATATTCACGTAGCTAATTCACTTATGCAAAAGATAACCAAAATAACATTATCTTGTCGAATAACAACATTGGAATTGATTTTAAAGTTTAAAGCAACATGGTTGCGATGGCTTCTGTGTGAGAGTTGAGAGTAGTATGAGCATCAAAAGAGTTCCAATCTTGGTTGTGATCTACTTTTTTGGTTTCTGGGCCCACCAAAGTCTGTCAGACTATCACATAGTATTGCTGCGAGAAGAGTAAAATTGCGACCCTCATACATATACTGATATTCAGATATTTAGGGCGGAAAATGATAGTTCTCTTCGTATTAGGAGTAATGGGCTCTAAAATTGAAAATTTTTGAGGCCATAATGGTGAAGAGGCAAGTACGGAAAGTAATAGTACTACTCACTCGAAAATATTAAAACTATGTAAGATGTAAAGAAATAAAGCCTCTAGGTGGATTCGAAGTATGCAAGAACAACATTATTTGTAGAAAATTGTTTCCAATAACCAAAAAAGAAATCTCTTTTAATCTTAACATAAAACATTTTTCATTTTACAATGATTTATATTTTCAAGTTATGGCAATATTTTTATGCATCACTTGAATATAAGTTTAATATCATTTATTTGTATGAAATTGTTTCCAATTTTTTGTAAATAAGTATTTTACAATCTTGAATATACGCATCTCTTGGATATAAATTGTATATCATTTTGTTATTTTTCTATGTGTGAGTAGTGTACTTTTCATAAGGAAACCTTTGAACACAAAAGGTTGAAGGAATTGGATGATTTATATTTTTCTGTTTTGGATCCATAAGAGCCGACCCAAAATTTTGGGACTAATACTTTGTCATCAGAAGTACAAGTATTCCTCATATAAAAACTCTACAGAATATTAAAAACTACTCCTAAAATAAATTTAAAGACATATAAGGAAATTTCATTTTGGCATTCTTCAAAAAAAATTAATAAAATTATTTTACAAAATTTAAACCTCATCTATTCTCACTTACCACTATTGCTCTTTTTGTTTTGTCGTTAATATTTTCTAGAAAATGAGTAATTTTTCCAAAGAATTTTCTATAAAATTGTCATTTTACTATGTTTGGTAGTAACCTTAAATGTGTTGGAAAACGATCATCTAATTTCCCTTATTTAGCTTGCCATGAGATTCAAGTAGTTTTCCCAAAAAAAAATTTATAAAATAGTGGAAAACAGTTTCTAAAAATGAGGCATGTTTTTTATGTTGACCAAAAATAGTTTCCTTTGACTCATTTTTTCTTATGTTAACAAACATTGAAAAACACGAAAAACTATCTTAACATAGGGTTTTCCAGCAAAACAAACAAACATTCTTATCTTTCTTCAAATCGGATAAAAAATTAAATCATTACAAAATTTCTCATTTGTCTCAAATTCTCTAATTTTAACTTAAAACAACAAACTTCCTAAATTTTTCACCCGTGGAACAGTTTGAAGAAGATGAATTATTTCCCTTGAATTTTGACCAATCCAGCAAAATGACAAAGAAGCAAAAGAATCGCAGTAGTCAATAGGAAATTAAATAGGAAGTTTGTACTTATAAGGTGAAAAAAATTAATGTAAAATAGCTAAATCAAAGTCTCATTAGACATGGCCAAAAATAGGGTGGTCCTTACTATAGAAGTTTGTATGTGTATATATACAAAGAGGATGAATAAATGCACATTTAAGGATTGCAAAGGGGACGACCAAAGCTAGCTATTACATCTCTGTACACCACAAATCCGCCACTTGATTTGAATATTAGCTAGTCACTCATGGCTCTACCTTGTGGAAGCGAGATGAGGTGGTCAAGGGTGGTAAAGATGACTTTCTGCTTGTTCTTTCTCATACCAATGTCATCAGTTGGAAATAGAAACACTAACACCATACTCAATAAGAAACAAAAACTAGAGGTTCAGCAGCAGTTGAAGCGCCTTAACAAGCCTGCTCTTAAATCCATCGAGGTTATTAATCACTTCATATAACATGTTTGTGTTCTATATTGTATTTTCTACTTCTGTCTTAGAAGAGTCATTCACTTTTGTGGGTTGTGGTGTCTTCATAAGTCCGGATGCTGAGAAAATGTACAATAGCAGTGTAATTTTATTACAACACTGAGAATTCAGACTAATATCTATGTATGTGTGTTGAGAAAATGTATTTGATATAGAGCCCGGATGGAGATATAATCGACTGCGTAGATATCAACAAGCAGCCAGCTTTTGATCATCCTTTGTTAAAAAATCACACAATTCAGGTAACAAGTTTAATTAAGTAAATTTCATTCGGTATCACGAATAATTTGATACTTATTGTATGTATGGTATGGGCTGGGTTTGCATTGGTATCTATGCCGGATGCAATAGATGAGACCAAGTTCTTACCCAGAAGGGTTTTCATTAATCGATGAGAGCAACGACGTCTCTTCAAACTCCGAGCCCAAATTTACTCAGCCATGGCACTTGAATGGAAGGTGCCCAGAAGGAACCATTCCCATAAGAAGAACTAAAGAAGAAGATTTATTAAGGGCAGGCTCTGCAGCAAATTATGGAAGGAAAAAACACCATTCCATCCTTAGTACTGATTACGCTGGAATTACCCATGAGGTAATATTTAATTTTTAACCAATATTATTAATGGGTTTGAGCTCAACGGTATCTACTATAATGAAGGACTCAAATCGACATTCACAACCTTTATTTTTCTGGTTGAGTTTCTAGCATGCAACGCTTGTTGAGGATGGAGATAAGTACTATGGAATGATGGCAAATATGAACGTGTGGAATCCCAATACCATGGACTCAAATGAGTTCAGCTTGTCTCAATTCTGGATGACAGCTGGGGACTCAAATGATTATGATACCATTGAAGCCGGCATTATCGTATATATAATTTCATCATCATCTTTTCTTTTAGGCGCATGCTAAACAATTAATTACTAATAATTTTCCTTTTTTTTTTACAAAATTATTTTCTGTGGAAAAACAGGTCGATGAAAATCGATATGACGATTACCAAACTAGACTCTTCACGTATTGGACTGTATGTGTTTTAATATTTGACTTCCCTGTCAGCACTAGCCATGTTTATATATACTATTTCATTTTTATTTTTTATTTATTTATTTATTTATTTTTTATCATGGCTGTAGGATGATAATTATAACAACACAGGTTGCTACAATCTGGATTGCCCTGGCTTTGTTCAAGTCGACAACCAGATTGCAATGGGTGCAACCGTCACCCCTTATTCCACCTATGGTGGTACCCAACGTGCACTCAAATTCTATGTTTATAAGGTAGTACAATATTTCAATTTAATTACTTTATCAAATACTTTACTTTTTGGATACACATGGTAACAAATGTTACAGATATGTTTGAAATTCTTCTGGTTTTAGTTGTAACAGTGTATGCTTGAAATTTTTATTTCTTTGTTTATGTATTTTTATATACAACTTTTTAAATTTATATTTTTAATTTTTTTTTTCTATAAACAATTTATTTTTACCTAACTTCTTTTTTAAAACAGTGAATTTAAATGTCCATGTTGTTTTGCACAAAAAGATTTATTTATTTTTTCTCTTTCATTAATCTTTATACCTTCATTTATCATTCAAATTACAAACTGATTTGCATGACATGTACAATGAAGTAGGACATTAATGGAAATGGAGACTGGTGGTTGAAAATTGCGGAAAGAAACTTCGGATATTGGCCATCTTCCTTATTCTCGCTCCTGTCTAATAGCGCTTCATCGGTTCAATGGGGAGGAGAGGTGATAAACTTAAAGCTAGGTGACAAGCACACCACAACACAAATGGGTAGTGGCCATTTCCCTGAAGAAGGGCCTGGCAAGGCTAGTTTCTTCGATACACTCAATGTTATTGATGGTAAAACAATTCTCAGGCGTCCCTGGAACAGTCGTACAGTGATAACGAATCCCAATTGCTATAATCTCATAAATTCTGGAGACTTCTTTTATTACGGTGGTCCTGGTAGAAACCCCAATTGTCCATGATCATTTAGATTATTGTTTCAAAATAAGGAGAAAGAGGTAAAAATATGAAGAGGGGAACCATTTTCTTGTTTGCTTCATGTCACACCAAATGTACCTAAAAACCGTATGTCATATGAAATTCTTTGATTCATTAATATAAAAAAAAGGTTATTCTATGGAGTAGCAAAATTTTAGAGAACAATCTACTTTAATAAAGTTGAATTTAAGATTGTATGGTATAGTATATATACTCATGCTTTCCTCCATTCCAAACAAAGAGTTCTCATCCTTTTCTCCATTCATTCTTTCTTCCTTGGTGTGCGTTGAGATTTTGTGTCTCTTCCATTATATGTGGTCTATTAGTGTTTGGGAATGTGATTATGTAAAGGCCCACCAACTTCAAAAACATGGTATCATAGTTCGTAGATTTGTGGTGAGAATGACATTTTCCAACTAGATGGAGTCATTTTAATTTTCATGGGTTACCCTTTTTTTTTTTTTTTTTTTTTTGATAATTGGATTATCTAAAGGTGTTTCTCAAATCCCAAAATGTGGTAGATAATGGTAAGTGGTAACATGACCAAAAGAATGTTAAAGAGCGTGAGAATGTCCCAAGAAGTTTGGGTTGAATCTGCTCATGTAGTCTATTTCTCCAATTTTCGTCTCACATAAGGATTGTACGAGGAAGAACCCCACATATATAGCTAGCTTGGAGTAAAAAAAAATCCTACAATTTCTCACTTATGTTTGTTTAGAAGCATTGCATATGTGCATGTACCAAATCAAGAAAGGTCCAAGCTTGATAATTATAGTGAGAAGTATGTGTTTATTGGTATGATCCAAGCTCTAAGGGTTATAAGTTGTGAAATTCAAGCACCAGAAATCAGTTGGGGTGTGGAATTTGATGAAGAATGCATATGGAATTGGTGCACCCAAAAAGAATAAAAATATCATTTGTTTCCCTTTATTTAATGAAGATGAGCAGATGAATGAAGTTCTAGATGAGCTTCCACTCCACCTTCATTACTTGCATCCCGTATTTATGAATGTTCATCTTCAAAATCATCACTATAAGGAATCTAGAGAAAGACTAAGGAAACTGAGATTTTTCAAGGAAATTGAGATTCTAGTCAATGGAGAATATAGATGATATCTCTCTCTCTCTCTCTCTCTCTCTCTCTCTCTCTAAAAATTTGTGCAAGATTTATAAAGGAAAAATGCTAAAAATATATTATAAAAGGTTACTGGACGTTTATTTGTACCTTCACTTTAGTGTTTCTTTTCAAAATTCATTGCTACAAGAAGTTATGTTGGAATTTTCATTTGTGACTAGTGTTGTTAGTTGAGTAGTGAAATCCTAGATTGGATACCAATGAGAATGAATGCTTAATATAGTATAATTGGAAAAAAAAAAAAAAACTCATTGGGTTAAAATTCTTCGTTAAGTGGTTTCCTTATATGTTATATTGACCCCTCAATTGGAGTCTCCCCTGTTGGAAACTAAACGATTTTACAATGAAAGAACACAATAATATGGAAAATAAACATAAAGTTTGATAACTTAGAGGCACAATAAATTTCTTTCCTTAGACAAATTTGCACCCGCTTATAATAGCTTTATTTTGCATATTTATATCATTATTAGAAAGCACTTATATATATATATATATATATTTTTTTTTGTGAGTTGATTCATGTATTTTATATTTGGTTTTCGAATAATGTTTAATAATTGTTTTCATGTTCAATTAAATTCTAATGCGTGAAATAGTTTTTTAGGAGAATGGAATTAAATGAATGGATTTGTGCAAAGAAGAAGGCAAATGGACTTTGCTTTTACAAGGCCATAATGAAGTTAAAGAAGACCAACCCAATTTTCTTTGATTCCTTACTCCAATTGGACTCAAATTTAATAATTGGGGTTAAAAATATCATATTTCTGTGAGTGTTTCTTCCCAAATTTCGACTAGACTCACAAGGTTTGCAAAACTAATGAGTGTCTTTAAACATGTTAGGCCAATAAAAGCCACATTGCAAAATCTTTGCAACAACTTTCCTTGAAACAAAACGGCCTGCACAGGCTTCACTATGACAAAAGGAGATGACACTAAATATTTTGTTATTAGGGATACATCTCCTAATTATTTGGTATGGATGGTACTTAAATAAATAAGGATCATCATAGAAAAATTGTGTTCCTCAACAACAAAGCGTTTCTAATCTTGAGCACTCTAGTGAGATGGTGTTTTGCATGTGACAAGAAAATTGACAATATTAGCATACCAAGGCAAAGTGGAGATGGAAAACAATTGTTCATCAAGGAATAAATCCCTAATGGGAAATGCATCCATAGATTTATTAAAATTAAGGCAAGACAGATGGTCTACCACCACATTTTCTGCTCCCTTTTTATCTTTGATGGTGATATTAAATTCTTGTAGTAGAAGAATCCATCTAATCAACCTCAGCATTGCATCCTTATTTGAAAGAAGATAATTTTGTTAGGTTATGCTTTTTACATAATATTTATGTTGGTTATATTCCATAACAAAGTATTGTAATTTCATTAATTTATTTTCTTATATTTATGGGATTTTATTATAATGGGTTTAGTTTTAAGTGGAGAAAATTTGATCAAGATAGTTGAATTCGCGATTGGTTTGGTATTGCAAAACTTGCGTAAGGCCATGTGCGGAATAGATGTGGAAGTTCAAGAGTCAAATGTCTCGCTAGTAACTCACAACTTGGCCAACTCATGAGTGACTAGCGAGAAACTTTGACAGTTGGGATTTTAAGTGTGACTCTCCTACTCTTCACCCACTCTATATATACTCTCATTACTCACAAAATTGTATGGAGACTATCAGATAGAAAACCCTAGAAATTAAGGTTTTCACAACACCCGCCTTTTAGAAAGCAATACTTATCCTTTAGTGAGAATTTCTTAGTAGTTTCTTCTCCTCCCCTCTCCTATTGTTATATCTTGAAAAGAGATTTCACCCAAACACAACCCACACCCATTCAGAGTGTAGAGAATATTTTAGAACTTCGGAAGCATTTGGTCTATGTCAAAATAAGCCAATGAGGCTTGGTGGTGAAATTGGGCTGTATTGTGGGATTTGAGAAGCTAGTCAAGACAAAACCCTGAAAAGTCTGTTGGTAGCTGGAGCTTGAAGAGCTCAAGTACTTTAGGTAAATTAGGCTTGGATGGTCCTTTTGGTAACCTTGTACAACTTATTCACTAGTAGATCATTTCGGCTTGGTGGGCCGCAAAGAGGTTTTTACACTGAGTTCTTTGGTTTTCCTCTTTGATAACACCTTGCGTGTTATCAAAGCATTGTTATTCTTTTCCCTACTGCCCTCTACATATTTTCCTTGCACATATATGTTCATCCATTCAATTTTTGAGTGCTTTGATTAATTAATTTGCTAGTCACGTATATTCCACATTAAGTGTGTTTAGATTAAAAATAATTAAGCCAAAATTAAAATTTTGGGGGCTAAACTAGCTCTAGTACTTATACTAGTGAGATTTTAATAGGTATCAGAGCGAGTACACTTATTTTTGTTTAATTACCTAAGTGTGATCCTTGACCCTTTGTGTTAATTGCCATGGATAATGCTTCTTTTCTTGTTGTTGATGATGTTGAATGTAACATGCCATGTGTTTGTGAAAATGCCTCTATGAGTGTTTATCCTTATGCTTGTTATGATACGTTGCATGACTCCTTGGGTGGTGTTAAAATTGTTAATGTCAAACTCTTGAAGAAAAATGCTTTGAAATTTGAAGAGAAATTCAGCAAGTTGTTTGTGAAAATGATGATTTGATTGCTAAGCTCAATGCATCCAACAAATTGGTTGAAATGTATAAGAAACTTAATAAACATTCTCTTGGAAAATTAAAAAAAGTTTGAATGTTTGGACTTAGATGCTAAACTTATTTTGTTTAACAAACTTGTTGATGATCCTAAATATGAAAATGAATCTCTGAAGATGCATGCCAAGTGTTTGATTGTCAAACCTAATGATAAAAAGGAAGAAAATATTTGTTACAATCTTTTTGTGAAACTCAATTTTGTGCCTATTATGAGTTCTATCTCTAAAGACAAATCTATGTACACACCTCCACATAAAAGAAATCATAAAGTAGAGAGAAAAGCTCTTAAGTCAAAACTTTTGTTTAGGTCTCATCCTAGGGATTCCCATGGATCTAAATTCGTTCCTACTTGCCACCATCCCGGTGTGATTGGTAATATAAGACCCCAATGTTCTCTCACTCACAAGGTTTGTGTTTGTAAATGAGGAAGGGGTTTACAAAATCTCTATCAATACAATGAAAGAAATGTAGAAGAAAGATGGGAACTTGATTTTTCTCAAGGAAAAGCTCTCTCTTTTCATAAAACTGATTGGCACACCTCACAATTATGTATGTGCATGTGCTGGAAAATGTGTAGTTTACAGGAACATAGTAGAGTACAGAGATGGTGCAACTCGCGACCTAGTCGCCCCCTAAGGTCGAGAGGTGCACGTCTACGCTCTCATTGAAAGTACCTGCCACGTGGATCTTGAGGGCAAGCTATAAAACATTACTTCTCAATCTCCTCCTTTGGCTATTCTATGACAAAAGGCACCTATATTTACAGACTCTAGGCTTAATGTGAGTTGGAAACTTGAGACTAACAAAGGACTCACACTAAAACTCTAAAGAGTAAAACCAAGAACTTGAACTTAGAACCAATACCTAAAACACTTGTACAAGATAGCTTATTGTTTATTTTTTCTATTATTTGTAGGTTCCATGTTATTGACCTACTTATTTTATTTAACTTCTTCTTATTTTATTAATATTTGTAGGTCTCAATGTGAGTCACCTAATTACATTTTTTAACCTTTATCTTTTATCTACAACACTTTCAACAAAAAACTTTTTAACAAAAAGTTAGATAAGCTGACACTTAGTAATTTCTATATATCTAAATTTGTATCTATATAATATCTAAAAATTGAAGTGTAACAATTATTATTGCTATACTACTGTTGAGCTGGATCAGCATAACATTTTGGTATACTTTAGTCCATTTTGGTCCAATTTGGTCTATTTAGTCCCTAGTTCACTCTGTTTAAGTCCATTCGGTCCTCTTCAAAGAATAAAAAATTTGAAACATAAAAATTTTAGTTGTACTAGAAGAAATTAGGAAAATATAATGTGTCATAACAATAGTCTGAAGAATATGGACCATTTCAAAGAAGAATAATATCAATAAAAAGACCAAAAGTAAAAAAAAAAATTTAAATATTTGTAAAAATAGAGAGATATAAATTACTTTTAATATTATTTTAATTTTTAGGAAGAACAAATTATTTACGATAAAATTTAGAAAATAAATTATACATTATACCACGTCTCAAAATAATGATATACGTTCATGTATTGTATAGGTACGTGACTAATTAGAATATAAATGGTTGACAAGTTACACTCCTATTTGTGTTCATCACGGAAGACAAGGCCAACATCAACTTCTTATTTTTTTTTTTTTTTTCTTTTTAGGATAATAATTTATTAGGAAGTATATGTTGGGGGAGAGTGGAACCTCAACCAAGGCCTAAAGAGAGATGTATGTGATGGGTTGGGGGTTTCAAGTTGTACAACACAGGCCCATCAAATGTAGAGACATGGACTTTTTTAAATTCAAGACATGCAAAGTTTTACTCATATACTTTCTTTTCACTTCTGACTTCTGTGTTCTAGCCATTCCTTGGTTCTTTTCTTCGATTTGGAAACTGATTGATTTCTTTATTAAGATTGGATATTACAAATTTAAATATGTATCTAGTGTCACATTATTTAAAATTTAAATTAATGTCATACTTTGTATATTGTTAGATTCATAAAATTAAATTCAAATTATTAAATGGACTCTATTTATTTAATTGTTTCAAGTAAACTTCAAATGATTTTTATCCAAAAAAAAAAAACTTCAAATGATCTTGCAAGTACGTATTGTTTTTTCTTGTACGTAATCATCAAATTATGGGTGATAGACATCTGAGTAGTGCTAATAATTTGCAAATAAAAGAAAAGATGACAACAATTTTAACAAGGTTCGGCCATGAAAATCTACATCCATGGGAGTCTTTATTATTTTCTATTTTACAGTGTAGAAATTTGTTATAGAGCTTTGTTAATTTATAAATACAACTTTGGGGAACAAAATCCATACACTTATTCAATCCATATTTATGATCATATCCATTACTTTCCTCTATTTTTTTTTTTGTTCTTTTTGCTGATGACACATGTATGACTTTGTCTATTTTGATTGGGCTGGTGCACTTTCCTTAAATGTTTGATCTTCAACATCCTTTGCAGTTTGCACCACAAATGATTCACAATCAGGAAGATGCCAACAAAGTTAAGACACACACACACACAAAGACAAAGAAAGACAGTCCCATCTGTCGAGCTTTAATGAAACAGCTTTCATGGATCAAACTTCATGTCTTTAATGACAAATGAAAAACATATTATTTTTTTTATATGAAAACAGTTTTAAATCATTTTGGGGGGGAAAAAAAACAGTTTTTGAACATAGTTTTTATCTAGAAAACATTTTTTTTTAAAACAGATTTTTTTTTTTATTTGAAAACAAAAAAATATTTTTTAAAAAAACAGTTTTTTTAAAACAGATTAAAAAAAAAAAAGTTTCTGGGTTCCCCCTTTTAAAAAACAGATTTTCTTTTTTAAAATATTTTGAAAACTCTGTTTTTAAAGGAGAAGAAAAAGCATTAAAAAAAAGTTTTTTGTTATGAAAACTTTTAAGTAGAACGACAAACATTTTAAAAAGATATTTTTTTTTTCAAAAAAGTTCATTTTTAAAGAAAGAGATGGGAAGAGATTTTTGAACAAAAGAATTTTCTTAGAATAATGTGCAGGGGAAACGTTTACCCAAGCATATTTATTTTATGGCAACTTTAATAATAAGAAATGTAAAGGAACAACCATAATAAAGTGCAGAAAATAAATTGAAGGGAAAATAGTGTGTAAAAATTTAAATGACATAAAAGTAAAGTGCGGAAACTTAAATGACAAGAAAGTAAAGTGCTAAAAATTAAATGACAAGAATGCAAAGTGCTGAAATATTGTAAAGATTGATTAAAAAGGGGGGGGGGGGGGGGGGTTCTCTCTCTTAAATAGATATTAATCTTTTTTAAGCCTTTTGGATTCTTCATCATAAAGAAATGGGAGTTTAGTCATCACCATTCTTACGAGACACTAGTGCTACCCGCCCATGGCAAGGGGCATGTAGCATTGGTGTATGCTGATACACTAATGCTAGCCTCCTACTTTTGCCACCTTATAGCCCTTTTTCGTCTTTTTTTTATTATTATTTATTTCTGGCCCGATATTCGCACTGCTGTCTAGAGGCCTTTTCGAGCTCTATTTTCTTCAAATGTTATACTCACAGAAAGCACTAGATGTTTGGTTTCTAACAATTCTAGCCTTGTTCAATTTAGACCTACAACTATCGAGATATCGCTATCAAAATGAAGGTGACGTAGTGCTAAAAAGTTTTTGACCTTTTTTCTAGAAAAATTCATATCTTCCAATCTGGAGTAGATATCTTCGGCCCTCTTGATCATAATTAGCTAAGACTTTGTTCATCAAGATGGTCTAACCCTCTAATTCCAATTCTTGCTCAATTGATACAGTTTATTGTGCGGAGTTGGGTTATAAGCTGCCAGGTTACCTTAAAAAAAACAGTGAAGATTTTATTAGGGTTTTTGGTATTTTGCTGATATCTCATTCGTTTTCACTCTATTTTGGCCCGTAAACTATCATTTCGAAAGGAAAATATGCCCTATAAGAAGGTCCAAAATTCAACACGATCCAATGGTCGGATCAAAAAGTCAACTTTTTAACCATACCCAATTAGGGTTACAATCTTAATTGTTGTAAAACGGATTTTGATTGACCATTCAAACATTTTGTATTTATTTTCACCTTTTTGGCTTTGAAATTCATGATTTTGCACCTTTTTTCAATTTGTTTGTTTTTATGGTCTTTATTTTGATGCGTGAATCGAAGCTAGACAAAGTACGATATCGGTAATATGTAGTAATGTTAATTTTTTTAAAGGAAATTGTAGCCTTAGGCTACAACAAAGTTTATAGCTAAAACTTTGTCTATTTGTTTATACAAAAGACAACAATCTACATGGTAAACTGTGATTTACCATTTTTTCTACACCAGTCACAATCAATCTCATAACAAAGTTGAAGGAAAGGATCAGGAAAAGAATGTGGTCCTAGAATCATTTGCAATGCAGTTTTCCATGATGTATGGTCTATAGCACTTTGCAAGGATAGAGTCAGAACTTGGAGTCAAGAGGGTGGCTTTGCTACTAGCTGTGTGTGGCAACTCTGGCTTCCAACTTTGCTGCTTAGATGTTTAAGGGTTTTTTTCTTTTTCTTTTTTTGTTGCTACTAGGTAAGGACAAAATAATTTGGTTTAAATTTTTTTAAAGGGCCAGGCTGTTTGTTTTGGGTAATTTTTGTTGGTTGAGCTTAATTTTTTTAGTTTTGTTATTGGTAATTTTTGTTATTGTGCTAATTTTTTTATGGCCTTTCAAATGAGGAAAATGTTAAAGATACAAACTTCTTTTATAAATTAATGAAATGGTGAGTAGTTATTGGTAAGTAAAAAAAATTATATAAGTGGTGTGCCCAGATATGAGCCAATAAGAATTTTATATCTCAATAGTTTGTAAAAATATTGTAGAAACATTTGTGACTATAGTATTACTTTTAAAAGAATTAATGATATTGTTAGAGAGGAAAACTGTAATTTTATAAAACAAAATTGCTAAAATTAATACTTATGTATATATATATACACTAATAATTTTTTTTTTTAAATGGGGGGAGGGGGTGCCGTCCCTAGCTCTTTGAAGAAACTCCAAATATTTTCATGCATTCAAAATGTTACACAATACCCATAATTAATATACTAATGTACACAATATCATATTCACCTAATTCTTTTTTTTTTTTTTAAACAATTATAACATGTTACTAACCCCATAGTTCGAACTCTTTCCCCCCTAGACCCTCAAGCACTTTGTACATAGGTAAGTGCCAATTTAACTACAAAGCCTTTGGCTTCACCTAATTCACTTATGCAAAAGATAACCAAAATAACATTTTCTTGTCGAATAACAACATTGGAATTGATTTTAAAGTTTAAAGTAACATGGTCGCGGTGGCGTCTATGTGAGAGTTGAGAGTAGTAGGAGCATCAAAAGAGTTCCAATCTTGGTTGTGGTCTACTTTTTTGGTTTCTGGGCCCACCAAAGTCTGTCAAACTATCACATGGTATTGTTGCGAGAAGAGTCAAATTGCGACCCACATACATACTAATATTCAGATATTTAGGGCAAAAAATGATAGTTCTCTTCATATTAGGTGTAATGGGCCCTAAAATTGAAAATTCTAGAGGCCAGAATGGTGAAGAGACAAGTACGGAAAATAATAGTACTACTCACTGGAAAATATTAAAACTATGTAAGAAGTAAAGAAATAAAGCCTCTAGGTAGATTCAAACTATGCAAGAACAACATTATTTGTATAAAATTGTTTCCAACAAAATAAAAAAATTTATTTTAATCTTAACATAAAAGATTTTTCATTTTACAATGATTTATATTTTCAAGTTATGGCAATATTTTAATGCATCGCTTGAATATAAGTTTAATATCATTTATTTGTATGAAATTGTCTCCAATTTTTTTTGAATAAATATTTTACAATCTTGATAGTATAGATTTTTAATTATGCAATGACTTATATTTTCATGGCAATATGTCTATGCATCTCTTGGATATAAATTGTATATCATTTTGTTATTTTTCTATGTGTGAGTAGTGTAATTTTCATAACAAAACCTTTTGATTACAAAAGGTTGAAGGAATTGGATGATTTATATTTTTCTGTTTTGGATCCATAGGAGCCAACCCAAAATTTTGGGACTAATACTTTGTTATCAAAAGTACAAGTACTCCTCATATAGAAACACTATAGAATATTTAAAACTACTCCTAAAATAAATTTAAAGACATATAAGGAAATTTCATTTTGGCATTCTTCAAAAAAAAAAATTAATAAGATTATTTTACAAAATTTAAACCTCATCTATTCTCACTTCCCACTATTGCACTTTTTGTTTTTTCATTAATATTTTCTAGAAAATGAGTAATTTTTCAAAAGTATTTTCTATAAAACTGTCATTTTATTATGTTTGGTAGCAACCTTAAATGTGTTGGAAAACGACCATCTAATTTCCCTTATTTAGCTTGCCATGAGATTCGAGTAGTTTTCCAAAAAAAAATATATATATAAAATAGTGGAAAACAATTTCTAAAAATGAGGCATACTTTTTATGTTAACCAAAAATAGTTTCCTTTGACTCATTTTTTCTTATGCAAACAAACACTGAAAAACACAAAAAACTATATTAATGCAAAGTTTTCCACCAAAACAAATAGACATTCTTATCTATATATATATATATATATATATATAAAACCGAAGCTTTTGGAGCTTCCACATTTTTCCACGTCATCACACTATTTAAAAAAAAAAAACAAAAACAAAACAACAAAAAAAAATAACGTCATAAACCCGACGCCCAAAAAATTAAAACCATCAAGCTCTACCTTTCCCCACTTCATTTCACGATGTCCTCTGCCTTCGCCACCATCGCACTCAACTCTGCCTTTCCCCGATGCTTTCCACGATGCTCTGCCTTTCCCAATCCTCTGCCTTTGCCACCATCGAACTCCTTCATCAGACCACCGACCACGGCATCACATCGCCTTTGCCACCATCGCATTTAAATACCCAACAGACACCTTCTTCAGACCATCGATCTCCTTCATCAGACCACCGACCACGGCATCGCATCGCATGTGAAGATCCACCATACCCACCATCGCATCTAAAGACCCAACAGGTACCTTCCTCAGACCACCGATATCTCCTTCCTCAGACCACCGATTTGCCTCCATTTGCCAACATACCCATATCCACTTCGCTCAGTTTCCACTCTTCCTCAGAACAGAAACGGAGCCTCATTTGTCGTGGGTCTCATCCAGCCCATGGCCCATACAACCTACCCAACCTGTCGAGTTCGGCCCAAAGGTATTATTATTTCCCTATAATATATATATTTTTTTTTCTGAATCCGAACTCTATAACTATTAGGACTCTATAACTGATATAATATAAATAGTTCATTATTATTAGTTATTTTTTTTTTTTTCACGGCTGTTCAATTTCTAGGTTTATTGCTATTGCCTTTCTCTTCATTCTTTTCCTCCATTCGAATCAGGGTTTAAGGTATGGTATTGCCTTTAATTAATTTCGTGTTTTTGTGTGGTTTTGTATTCTATAGTTGATTGAATTGTAATACCTTAATAGAGTATATTCGTTTGCCTCTGTGATAATCTGTGTTTTTGTGTGGTTTTGTATTCTAGAGTTGATTGAATTGTAATTTTTGTGCACACACTTAGATAATCAATTTGAATATATGTTTTTGTGTGGAAACTGAGCTATTGGTCAATTTGAATTGTGTAGAAACTGAGCTATTGGTCAATTTGAATTGTGTAGAAACTGAGCTATTGGTCAATTTGAATTGTTTTGGTGTGGAAACTTGTGTGGTTTTGTATTTTAGAGTTGATTGAACTGTAGTTTTTGTGCACACACTTTAGATAATCAATTTGAATATATGTTTTTGTCGATAAATCAAACATTGTCGTCCTCTTATTGAATGTGTCCTAATTCAAATATGAGAGTTACTAATACTTTAGAGTTAAGACTTGATTTTTAGCATATGTTTGGCTGCCACATATATTTACATAAGATAAATGCATCAAATTGGTTCTTAATTAGCAGGATATATGTTGTGCTCTTTTAATGTCAAAGTGTCATTTAGCTCAGTTTCCAATTCAAATTGACCAATAGCTCAGTTTCCACACAAAAACAATTTTCTTAAATGGGTATTTCTATTTTGTTTCAGTGTTATTGTTGCAAACTTAAAACCGCTGGTATGGTATTCGTTTGCTTCTGAGATAATCTATGTACATCTAATTTCTAACTATTTTAGTGTTCTCTCAATTTGAATTGTAACGTTTGCCTCTGTGATAATCTATGTACATGAAACTCAAATTTTAGTGTAGTTATATCAGTTTGTGCAGAAAAAATACAGCTGGTAGGTTTATGTTTTGACTGTTTCAAGTTCAGATTGTTTCAAGTTCAAACTTAGAATAGTTTGGATTTCTTAGCTTTTTTTGAATTTTAGTTTAGTTATATCAGTTTTAGCAGAAAAAATACTTCAATTTGCAAAAAGAAGGCTGTGTTCCTAAACAATGCTATTTTATACATAATTGTTAAAACCTAAAGAAATCAACTATGATCAATCTGTTTCCAAGCAAAAAAAAAAAAAAAAAGAACAACTATTGAGGTTTTAAAGATTAGTGAGATTTTTGTTTTAGGGGATGGAGTAGTGTTCTGATTAAGTTTTTGTGGGTGTGCAAGATAAAAGAGTGAATTGGCACTCTACTTCATTTGAGGCAAGGCTGAAGAGAGCTTTGAAAACTGAAAGTGGTTCTGCTGACGCTTAAACTACTTATACTCCTGGTGTATGTTAGACAAGCTTGTGAGTGATTTGGTGTTGGATTGTTGTTTTATGTTCTCAGCATCTATATTTTTTAATTCTTTTGTAAAATTTGATTTGGTTGTTTGTGACATCTGCTTGCCTGTTGTAATTTCATGATTTAATATAATCGAATTTATTCTTTTTAATTGTATCCACAATTCTTTCTGCAATGCTGATTTATGATTTTATGAAGATTAGTTTGGTTTTTATATATTCCGGAAGACATTCCCTTCAGCTCCCATGGAAAGTCCTACATTATGTTTCTTGATTTACAGCTACCTAAACTCCGCCTCTCTCTCTGAGTTTCAGTCACTAGATCAGAATTTTATATAGTTTGATGACTTTTGGTTGGAGATTCCAGTAATGGTGGTACATTTTTGTCTAATCACAATTTGATTTCCAACATTACAACCTTTATTGGCTACTTAATGTAATATTAACAATCCAGTTTTATGGATGACCCCAACAATCCAGTTTTATGGATTTTCCTTTACTTCTTCTAATGTTTCCAATTCGAGTCTAAAATTCATTGTTCCATGAGTCAAGACCTGGTATTTTCTAAAGCACTTTGTGTTCTGCCACTTTCATTATAAATATGATTATGCTAATGGAATTTTTATGTGCTGTTTTAGCTGTGTTTCTTTTGTATCTGTAATTGAGTTTGTGCACATACTTAGATAAGTCTTAGGTTTGGAACTTCAGCTTCAAGTAAGTCACCTCATTGTTATGTTGTATTTTGCCGTGAGAAACCTGCTGTCATAGCAACTTATTCTCACTCTCACGCTCATTACATAAATCTCATACTTTGCTATTTCATTTGCCAATATATGTTTCTGTTCCATAGTTGAATAAAGATTCTGATGGAGTACTAAGTTATCCTAGATCTTTCTTATGTTCTCAACTCCAGTTTCAAGTCATTAGATTTTATGAGTCTGTGGATGACAGATGTGGTAGTGTGGACTATATATTATTGTAATTGAAAAATATGTGCCATATCAAATTATAAGGTAATCAAAATTGCTTTCGTCCTCTTATTGAATGTGTCCTAATTCAAATATGAGAGTTACTAATACTTTAGAGTTAAGACTTGATTTTTAGCATATGTTTGGCTGCCACATATATTTACATAAGATAAATGCATCAAATTGGTTCTTAATTAGCAGGATATATGTTGTGCTCTTTTAATGTCAAAGTGTCATTTAGTGGTTAGCCAATGTTAAATTTGAATATATGTTTTTGTGTGGAAACTGAGCTATTGGTCAATTTGAATTGGAAACTAAGCTATTGGTCAATTTGAATTGTGTAGAAACTGAGCTATTGGTCAATTTGAATTGTTTTGGTGTGGAAACTTGTGTGGTTTTGTATTTTAGAGTTGATTGAATTGTAGTTTTTGTGCACACACTTTAGATAATCAATTTGAATATATGTTTTTGTCGATAAAACAAACATTGTCGTCCTCTTATTGAATGTGTCCTAATTCAAATATGAGAGTTACTAATACTTTAGAGTTAAGACTTGATTTTTAGCATATATTTGGCTACCACATATATTTACATAAGATAAATGCATCAAATTGGTTCTTAATTAGCAGGATATATGTTGTGCTCTTTTAATGTCAAAGTGTCATTTAGTGGTTAGCCAATGTTAAATTTGAATATATGTTTTTGTGTGGAAACTGAGCTATTGGTCAATTTGAATTGTTTTTGTGTGGAAACTGAGCTATGGGTTTGAATTTGTTTAGTGGAAACTGAGCGAGGTGGAGTTATCAGCTTGCTTCCTGATAATCTTAGCGAAATTGGTGTGGAGTACGTTAAGGTTAGTTATTCATTACCAAATACCAATCGTTATTTTTTTAATTAAAAAAAAAATTCAAATAGTATCATTGTGTGTGTCAAGGGGTTTTTTTTTTTTTTTTTTGTTGGCTGTATCTATAATAGTCTCAAGTCAAAGTTTCTTTATTGTCTATTTTTAACCTCTTAGACTTTGTCCTTTGTTATTTTTTGAAGCACAAAAATACACCGGTACAGCAATTAATCTTTTTTTGTGCAACTCCCAAAAAAAAAAAAAACTAGGATCTAAAAAAAAAACATATACCCATGCACAAAAAAGACCTCTTTTAGATAACCAAGTAGTACCAAATACCAATCCTTATACAAAATTTGTCCAAATCTTATTTCACAACTGTTGAGTTGATATATTTTATGATTAGTTCTAATAAAAATTGTTAATAATAAATCTATGTGAAAATTATGTTGTTCAAATTACAATTTTCTATATCAATAGTCAATTTTCTGCACATCAGACACACTTAATCAGGGGGCTATGGACCCCACCACCATTTTTTATTTTTGAAAATACCCCACCATTTACAATTATAGATTACTAGCTAGCTTCTTAAAATGCGTTCTTAAAATTCAATGATAGTCTCCATCCATTTCATACAAAACTCAGTGATACATTTGGTTCCTAAAATTTGCAGCACTTTTCTGTGTGAGCTTGCCTTTCTCTTTTCCTCAACATTGTTCATGAGGCTTGGAGCTGCCCAACCCATGTGATTCAAACTGCCTAGCAAGGACTTGACGGTGATTGGCAGGAATTTGAAAGGTCATCTGCTAACTTCATAATCAACTAAGAGTACCTGGTGCCTATAATTAATAGAATAAGACAGAATTATTCAAAACTGAAAGCAGAGCAGCTGACTAGAATAAAGGCACTCCATGAAATTTCTTTATACTTGTCATCATATGAAAAGTGAGTAAAACATGTAGTAATATGAGAGGTCACATATGATACAAAGGTTCTATGGTTTCTTTTCCCAGTCTGCTGAAAAGAAAATTAGAATAATATTTGTGCTACATTTTGTTGCTGAGAAAAATGCAGGAAAGAAAAAGAGATGTCTTAACGGTCACTATATACCTTATATGGAACTTAGAAATATTTCACCAAACTGGTGGCATAGTTAATAGATTAAGCTTTTAGTTCCTGGAAACTTAACATTTGTAACACCCCATAATTTTTGACACCAATTTAATTAATTATACGTAAATTATAAGGAGGCCCACAATTAAATGGATTAAATTAAAGTGGGCCTAAGATATTAAAAATAGAATAAAAACTATGGAATATGAAGCCCAAGTGAAGTGGCATAAGTAAATATATGGGCCTTGAAAACCCTAACCTTTTTCCTCTTAAGCTACAGTGTATGTGTATAAGAAGTTCCTTTTTGTTTTTCAGCTGCAACATACAAGTGAGTTATTTCTTCCCTTCTCTGCGGCTGTGTAGGAGAATCAGGTCAGCTCTCCTCTTTATTTGGGGTTCTTTTATTTTTGTGATACGTAACAAGAGTCTATCTAGCTTAGGGATATTGATATATCACACACCTAGGATGGAGAATTTCTGCGTATTTGAGTCTTTGTGCTGCACAGAACATAGGGGTAGGTGTGGACTTGAAAATTCAATGTTGTCATCATGT
Source organism: Quercus gilva (assembly GCA_023621385.1). Taxonomy (NCBI): domain Eukaryota; kingdom Viridiplantae; phylum Streptophyta; class Magnoliopsida; order Fagales; family Fagaceae; genus Quercus; species Quercus gilva. The sequence goes on along the minus strand of CM042476.1, from coordinate 15,030,806 downwards.
TGATAAATAAAAATAAAATAAAACCTGATTATGACTAGAAAATCATCCCACGTTTCAGGGAGGAATTATGCATGAAATGGCTTTAGTAGCTAATGGGACAATAGGCATGACTTCAAAAAGTCTAACCTATCAATATATTAAAGGAAAAAGGAAATTCTAAGCATGTGTTCTGATCTCAACAACCCCACACCTATCCGTATTTTATGGGAAAGTATGTCCTATGGTATTAGTATATTAGATTAGGGTGATGGATATAGCTACATGGCAAGAAAGGGTGTGAATTGTAGATTGATGAGACCTTTGCCGTTTTGAAGTCTTGAATATCCATGATTATATCAATGGAAAAATCAGATTAGGCAGCAGTGTTTTTATGTCCAAAAAAAAAAAAAAAAAAAAAATCTGATCAAGCTGAAAGTGTATTAAATAGTTAAGTGGATAAATAGAGGATTTTGGATAAATCAATATTGTCTAGGATAAAACTATTTAAGTGTGAAAACAGATTATTAAGTGGGAAAATTTTGTATTGATGGACCTATTTTTGGTGTTGCTAGGTCCTAATTCTACTGAATTGTTGTGATTCGAGGGAGGTTGATTTCCTTTATTTTTGCAACTAAGAGGTAAGTGGTATTTGCTAATTTTGGGGGTTTTCCCAAACAATGTTGGTTATTAAACTATTATATACATAAGAAATATATTGTAATTCTATACATATAAATGGATATTTTAAAATTTCTTGATGTGCACATTAATTATTCGTTTTATGAAAAACTTGTGGGACAACCTAAATTTATTTAAATTTGTATGTTCGATATATCCTTATATTTTCGAGAATTATGATTGGATTATTTATGTGAGCATCTTGAATGGATTATTTATGTGAGCATCTTGTATATGTTTTGAAAACCTATGGCAAGTCGTGATTAGAAGCTCAGTATGGTATTTAGTCCTTAGCAAGGGACAATCATACTGTAGCTAGTCCTTAGCAAGGGACGGTCCTAAAAGGGGACAATGCACATTTGATAGCTCCTTAGCAAGGGAGTATATTATTGAGGATCCAAAAAGGAAGCTCCTTAGCAAGGGAGTGCACCTTGAGGTTCCAAAGGAACTATCCTTAAGAAAGGGGATGAAAAGGAGGTTCCAATCCCAAAAAGGGGATAGCACAACCCTGTCAACGGGGCGTAAACGTTGACCACGAGAAAAGCCTAGGAAATTGTTATGTGATTGTATTGACGTATGTATTATAATGGCTCATAATATAAAGATATTTGTTTTTATATATATGAAGTAATTGATGAGTTACAAGTTATGAAACTGCTGTAAGAAAAAAAAAAATTAATTAATTGAAAGGTTTGTTCCCACACCCCAATGTTAGTGAATTCCACTTATTGAGTTATCTCACCCCCCTTTTATTTCCCATTACAGATACATTAGAGGAATTATTGGAGTAGAGATTCTTGGGAGACAGCAGTTACGAACTATTTTGTGAAATTGAGGATTTTATTGTTATTTTTATGGCATTAAACTTTGTATTGGAGAATTATTTTGAGGATGTTTGTATTTGGTGAATTAGAGCTCTGACTTTTGTGATGTGAGTCAAGGTTGCTAGTTTCTTTTATTTAACATATTTTATGAATTATTCAGATTAAATAGACATTTATTGCTTATGATTTTGGGGCGTTACAACATTGAACATTTTCTTTGATAGGTAAATAGAAAGCACACAAACTATACAGGATTATGCTCTTTACATGACCCTCAACCACTTATTTAAGAGGGGAGGATATGCTATTTGGTTCAGAAGCCATTGATTAAATAAACAATGAATGTAATGTTCAGCTTGGCAAAAGAAGCACAACAACAACAACAAACATTTTGTTTCAAAACAAAGAGAAGCAAAATTAATAAATTATGTTCTTTTATTTGCACATTTTCCAACCAGCAAATGGGACTGTTGGTGATTTAGAAACCTCTTATAAACAAAAAACCAAATGGATTTCTAGAAGTTTAGGGAACCATCAGCCATTCTCGCCACCCTATTCTATGACCTATTTCATGACAGCTCAAAGACGATCAAAAGTTACTAATAACCCATACTATAAAATGTACAAGTCTATCAAGACCATATGTGTGTCTATAGAAGACAAGTGTTTGGGCTTCAACTACCAGTGGCAGGTATAGATAATTATGAATGCCATTCAGATGTCTCAATCTGTAATTTGATATCATTACTCTATGAGCTTAAAGTTGAGATCCTTTGCATTGAAGTTTATGAGATGATGCAGTTTAGTTGTTAACTGAAGAGAATTATTTGAATGAAACTCACAACTTAGTTGACTAGAAATTCAATAATTATGTAATAAGATTTAGGTTATTGCAGTACAAACTAGGAATTTGAAATTACTGATACAATTGGGGAGTTGTCCAGGTTAAATATTTTAACAAGTTTCTTCAAGTCTTTCTTACCCCAAACAATTTTATTTTTTGAAAGTACTTACAATATTCATACATATAGGCATATTTGAAGTCTTAATTTCTAGCCGTTCAATATAATTATCCCTACGATATAGGTCATCCTACAGTAATAGTTCAACCCTCACCAAATTTATTATATTCGACTATTCCTCTCATACTTATACAAAGCCTTATTTCATTACTATTGGAATAGTTTGAGTCAACTCCATAAGCGGTCTAGACTTAGCCCTAACCTTTCTTCTATCATTATAAACCCTAGGTCCATATGTTCGTCAAACCCTAAGCCTACCACAAGCACATGTAGACAAATTTTACTTAATCTATCCTACTCCATAGGTTCTTGCTTCAAAGTATCAATTTTTTTATTTATTTTTTTATTTTTTTATTTTCCATTTAATACTCAGATTTGCTTCAAACTATCATTTTTCTCCATTAAACACAAGTTCAGCTCTCCATAAATATATATATATATATATATGAATTGATGCTTAGAAAAGATAAAATATTCAGATCCATTTCAAAATAATAAAAAACTGTAAAACTCAAGATGAGCTCAAAAAAGAAAAAAAGAACCAAGTGATTAAGACTTCGGGCATTAATTTCATTTTAAAAATTTCATATATTTGATTATGTTAATCCATTCTACATAGGACTGTTCTAATAATTATTTTATATTGTATATGGCAGATGAAGGTAAGTTTGTCACAAACAAACTCATGACCACACAATTTAGTTTTAACTGTTTGTATTATGATAGATGAAAACAATCCTTATCCTTTCAATGATTCTAGAGACACACCTAATCACTCATTTGAATTTCAATATTTGCTGACTTATATGATTGTAAATGACGGATACTTTCTGGTCATATGAATCTAGAATTTTTTATAAATCACTCATAATTGCACAAATTATAAAATTTGGTGTAAAAATAGTTGTGTTTGCAGTATTCATGATGTTATCCTTTACAAACCCGATGTCCTAGAAAATTATTGTGTTGATATTAATATCTCATTCTCCTCTATAGAAAAGGTGAAAATTACCTTGGTTCTCCTTGAGATCCAAAAGTAAATAATGTTTTGTCTTTCTATATATGGTTGCTGTTTTAAATCTGTTTTTATCATTGTGATGAAGAAGTTGCTGTATATATGTGTACAGCAGCAAATATATGGTTGCTGTTTTAAATCTGTTTACTTTCTGCACTGTACTATTTGTCTTCTATTAATGATTCTTGGCTTAAAATTGGATTCTTATGGTTTTGCAGGTACGGATTTAGTATTTTGATATCTGGCTTATTTGGTAATACAACTACAAGACGAGGAAAGTCAGGTATATACCAGTTTTTTTTTTTTTATTCGGTACTGTTTATTGCATATTTATTGGTAATATGTTTGTAAAGAGAATTTTAAATTGGAATATGATCATATTTTATACAAATTGTATGTGAATGCTATATTTTTCTACAATTTTTCCCCTTTCTATAACATCTAACTGTTAATTTGTAATTTATGTTTTTGCTATATAGTTATATTTATGAATTAAAATTTTGTGAATGCTTTGCTTTTAGTTTATTCCCCAAGCATGGAGTCTACTTTCTATGCAAGATTGAGACGAAGATTAATTTTATCTGAAAAGAGAAATAGAAGGGGTACGATATTGACATATTAAAAAAATATTTTTCTTTAAAAAACTCATAATTACTATGTAGCCTAATAATTAGTATGTAACCTAGGCCAAACAAGAACAAGAGATGACGAGCCATTTGAAAGGAGCATTCGACGTAGACAATATAACATTAATGATGAAAGCAGAAAACAACGTAAGTGTTACATTTTTTAGTTCTCCCAAAAAAGTTCTAAAATTAGGAAGAAAAAGTGAATTTTTGTTTTTGTTGTCATAGGAAAATTTATGGAACCATTGGATTTAGGACCTCCAACAATAGTATGTGAACATTGTGGAGCTCAACTTTGGTATGAAGAGAGAACTGTAAAGTCAAAAACGCCTGCAAAACCGAAGTTTAGTTTGTGTTGTTCTGAAGAAAGAGTTGAACTCCCTCTATTGAAAGAACCTCCACCCTTTCTTGGAAACTTACTCAATATTAATAGTGATCAGAGATCAATAAACTTTCAACTAGGAATAAGAATCTACAACTCTCTCTTTGCTTTCACTTCTTGGGGGGGTAATGTTGATAGATCAGTGAATAATGGCTCTGGTCTATATGTGTTTCGTGTAAATGGTCAAACTCATCATAGAATTGGATCACTTCTTCCTGTTCATGGCCAAAAACCTAAGTATGCACAGCTTTATATTTATCAAACTGATAATGAAGTTAAAAATACAATTGATGCAGTTATACATGAAGATGATGGAAATTATGTGGATCCAGATATTGTTACCGGGTTGATGAAAATGTTAGACCAGTGCAACCAATTGGTTAAATGTTTTAGAATGGTCAGGGACAGATTTGATGAATCAAATATACATAATGTCAGAATTCGTTTAATACGAAGTCGCAATTCTGGTGAAAGGCAATATGACTTACCTGTAACGTCTGAGATAGCTGCTCTTATTGTTGGAGATTTTAATATTGAAAGTTCTGATAGAGATATTATTGTTGAGAATCGAAGCTTTGGATTACAACGTATAAATGGGACTCATCCAAGCTTTATGGCATTACAATATCCATTACTTTTTCCGTATGGTGAGGATGGGTATATGCTTGGTATACCTTATAGGAATTTGAATGGGAGCAATTCTAGAAAAAGGGAATCAATAACAATGAGAGAATACTATGCTTATAGGCTTCAACAACGCTTTCATGAGGGCAAGACACTGTTGCTTGGTAGAAGGCTTTTTCAACAATTTATAGTGGATGCATACACTTCTATTGAAGAAGAAAGACTACAATGGGTTAGATTCAATCAAAAAAAATTGAGGTCAGAGCTGTACTATGGTTTGAAAGATGCTGTTCTTCGTGGTGATACAAATCCCGTTACTGTAGGCAAACGAATAGTCTTACCATCCTCATTTACTGGAAGTCCAAGGTACATGGTTCAAAATTATCAAGATGCAATGGCGATATGTAGATGGGTAGGTTATCCAGATTTATTTCTTACATTTACCTGCAATCCAAAATGGCCAGAAATCAATCATTCCTTAGAATTTATAGAAGGCCTGAAATATGAGGATCGGCCAGATATTGTAGCAAGGGTTTTTAAGATAAAATTGGATGAACTATTACATGATTTGAGGCATAAATCTCATTTTGGAAGAGTTATTGCAACTGTGTATACAATTGAATTTCAAAAAAGAGGACTCCCACATGCACATATTCTTCTATTCTTGGATCCAAAGGATAAGTGTCCAAGTCCAACTGACATTGATGGTATCATTATGGCTGAGATACCAGATCCAGATGAAGATCCTGTTGCTAATGAAGCTGTAAAACAATTTATGATGCATGGGCCATATGGATCTGCAAAACCGAAATCACCGTGCATGATAAATGGTAAATGTACAAAACATTTTCCAAAAAGATTTTATGAAGAAACAACAATTGATGAAGAAGGTTTTCCGGTATATAGAAGGAGAAATGATGGAAAAACAATAGAGAAGAACGGAATTCTTTTGGATAACCGATATGTTGTACCTTATAATGTAGATCTTTTGGTTAAGTATCAATCTCATTTTAATGTAGAATGGTGTAATAGATCTCGATCGATCAAATATTTGTTTAAATATATAAACAAGGGATCAGATAGAGCAACAGTTGTTGTAGAAGAGAATTTGCCAAATATTGGGAGTGATAGACAAGAGACCGACATTGTTGTTGATGAGACAAAAGCATACTTGGATTGTAGATATATTTCAGCTTCTGAAGCATGTTGGAGAATATTTGAATTTCCAATTCAGTTTCGATATCCACCTATTGAAAGATTAAATTTTCATTTGGAAGACGAACATCCCATCATTTATCTGGAAAATACAAGCTTGGATAACGTTTTAAATATACCTGGTATTGAAGAAACAAAATTTACAGAATGGATGAAAACAAATGAGGCTTTTGAAGATGCTCGAGAGTTGACTTATGCTGAATTTCCTACAAAATGGGTATGGCATAGTAATGACAATCAATGGCAAAGAAGAAAATCTAAATATTGTATTGGAAGAGTGTATTATGCACATCCTTCAAGTGGTGAAAGGTTTTATTTGAGAATGTTGCTTAACATTGTCAAAGGTCCAAGAAACTTTGAAGAATTAAGGACTATAAACGATGTTACTTATCCAACTTATAAGGAAGCCTGTTATGCACTTGGACTTCTTGATGATGACAAAGAATGGCATGATTCCTTAATTGAAGCTTTGAGTTGGGCCAGTGGGCAACAATTGCGTCAACTATTTGTTACAATGTTATTGTTCTGTGAAGTAGTTGATCCATTAAGTCTTTGGGAATCCAACTGGAAACTAATTACAGAAGATATACTAAATAGGCAAAGGCGTATCCTCCAATTCCAAGAACTAATCTTATCAGACGACCAATTGAGAAATTATGGATTGTATGAAATTGAACAAATCCTCCAACAATATGGAAGATCGCTTAGAGATTATCCACAAATGCCCCAGCCAGATATGGATCTTATTCAGAATGGGAATAGACTTATTCAAGAAGAAATGTCGTATGATGTATCAAGTTTGAAAAGAGAACATGAGATCCTAATTTCTGGCCTAAACAATGAACAGAGAATAATCTATAATTCTATAATGGAAGCTGTTGCTACTGAAAGAGGGGGAATGTTTTTTGTCTATGGACATGGTGGAACGGGTAAAACGTATCTTTATAGAACCATTTTGTCTGGTATAAGATCAAAAGGCAAAATTACTCTTGCTGTTGCGTCTTCAGGAATTGCTGCTTTGTTGCTTCCTGGTGGAAGGACTGCTCACTCAAGATTTCATATCCCAATTAATGTAAATGATGACTCTACCTGTGACATAAAGCAAAGAACACAAGCAGCGGAACTTCTCTCAAAAACAAGTATTATACTTTGGGATGAAGCACCAATGGCACATAGGAATTGTTTTGAAGCTGTTGACCGCACGTTACGAGATATACTACAAATTGAAGATCCTCAAAATGCCGAAAAACCTTTTGGTGGTAAAGTTGTAGTTTTAGGGGGTGATTTTTGACAAATACTTCCAGTTGTGAGAAAGGGAAGACGAGAAGATATAGTCCAATCCTCAATTAGCAAGTCATATCTATGGAATGATTGTAATGTCTTTAAACTCCAAACAAATATGAGACTTCTACAGAACAATATGAGTGGAATAGAAACATCATCTATAAAGGACTTCAGTGAGTGGATTCTTAAAATAGGTAATGGTGAATTGGGAGAAGGAGATGGTGATTACAACATTTCAATTCCAAGTGATTTGATTATCCAACCTTCAAAGAATCCAATGCAAGATATTATTGACAACACATATCCAGGTTTGGAAAATAGATACACAGATCCAAGTTACCTACAGGATAGGGCAATTCTTGCCCCTACAAATGAAGTTGTAGAAGAACTAAATGACTACATTGTGTCATCCTTAAATGGAGAAGTTCATGAATATCTAAGTTCAGATTCTATATGCAAAGCTTCTTCAAATGTTCCTGACCAAGATCTCCTTTATACTGTTGAATTTTTGAACACGTTGAGATTTCCAGGATTGCCAAACCATAAACTGACACTAAAAATAGGTTTGCCTATAATGTTGCTTAGAAACTTGAATCAAAATGAAGGTCTTTGTAATGGAACAAGACTCATTATAACAAGATTAGCTACATGGGTGATAGAAGCAGAAATCATAACTGGCACTAATATAGGAAAACGTGTTCATTCCAAGAATAACATTATCTCCAAGTGATTCAAAATGGCCATTCGTTTTAAAAAGACGACAATTTCCAATTTCAGTGTGCTTTGCAATGACTATAAATAAAAGCCAAGGACAATCATTGAAACATGTTGGAGTGTATTTGCCAAAACCTGTTTTCAGTCATGGGCAATTGTACGTTGCAGTGTCTAGAGTTACAAGCAGAAATGGACTAAAATTCCTCATCATTAACGATGAGACTGAAAAAAAGTCTGAAACAAAAAATATTGTGTATAAAGAAGTTTTTACCAATCTTTGACTCAAGAAACCAACTAATAAAGGTAACATAATTTTATATATTATTTCTTTTTCTGTTTATCTCCTCCAAATTGATTTAGGAGCTTCGTATATGCTTACTGTTTTGTTAAATTTCATGTCTATAATATAATTGAATACAAGCTAATTACTATTTTCTATCTTTAACAAGCTAATTTCTTTTTGGTGTCTTTCTTATATTGCTTTGTTTTGTTTTATTTTATGAAGTATCTAAATAAAAGATAGAATTTTTATATACTTTCAAATTTATTAATCTATACAGGTAGGGATCCAAGATGATGCAATATTCTCTCCTTAATCAGCTTTGTATAGACAAACACAAAGAAAATTGGAAAGTCAAGATTAGAATATCAAGGATGTGGAATGCAATCAATTCAAAAAATAATGATATTATTAGTTTAGATATGATTTTAATCGATGAGCAGGTTTGTTTTTCTTTTATAGCTTTTAATATTGTTCGATCATTATATATATCATGAACTCTATCTATATAAAACTGATGCACTTTACTTGCAGAATAATTCAATACATGCAATCATTCGAAATAATATTGCTAAAAAGTTCAAGCCTCTTCTGCAAGAAGGAAAATTTTATGAACTCTCTTATTTTCAAGTGGTTGATGGCAATGCATTGTATAGACCAGTAGACAATGACATCAAGATCATGTTCACATTGAAAACTAGCATTAAGGAAATAAAGGAGATTGATGTTGATATACCGCATCATAAATTCGAATTTGTTGACTACAATAAAATACATGAACGCGTTAATAAACATGTCCAGCTATTAGGTATCTCTATATATATTATGCGTTATATTAAATTTTTTAATATTTATGCATTATATTATTCTTATATATGAAAATAATTACATCCACATCTTTGTAATGCCTAGATATCATTGCAAATGTGATTGGTATTGGACCAATTGAGCAACCTTGCATCAAAGGATCAAATGTCTTGATGAGAAACATAAATGTCATGACTATAGAGTATGTTTTCAATACATGCACTTTTTATTTTTTATTTTTTTTTATAAGCCAATACATGCACTTATATTATATGAACTTACACTGTAACATTGGAATATTTGAATAGAGGAAATGAAATAAAGCTTACACTTTGGGGATCAGTTGCAAATGAAGTTGAGGAGAGCTTTTTTACTGAAAATCCCGGCCCTTTTATCATAATTGCTACATGTTTGACTGTCAAGACTTTTAAAGGCAAGGTCATTTCTCTTTTTTATTTCTCTTTATAACCATCTTCTGAACTACATAAGAAATCATCCAATTGTTTAAAATACAAAGTATTTTGGCTAAATTATTATGTAAGCATCCAATTAAGGTGTCTGAGTAATTGGGTAGTACATTTCTACAAGATACTATGCCCTTTAATCTAGAACTCGCTCTGTTACAGTAATGATTCAATTGAAACTTCAATGTACTTTTTTTTCTAATGAATCCCGTGCATTTCAAGAGAGTATAACTTATCGTCAACAAGTGGAACAAGAGTTTATATTGATTTGGACATTCCTGAGACTGCTGAATTCAAAGATCAGTAAGTACTTTGTTTTGGATTCACATTTTTAATATATTTACAATCTCTACAATACTATGTCTAATATCTTTATGTAATATAATAGGCTGGTGGAAAATAACCAACCAATAGTACAAATGCCCAACCAATTCAAACCACAAGTAACAATTCAAGAAGAGATGAATGTCAACAGGAGAACCATAAGTGAAATAAAAGAAATTATGTGGGACTCTGATAATAAGGTAAGAAAAAAATATACCTTCAACAATAGCATTGTGTCCTTAACATTACTTTATGTACTATAGACTTACTTTTACAAAATTTAACTGTAAAATTATAAATTAATTGATATTAAATTCAATTTCTAGGAAACGATCTTTACCTGTCAAGGAAAGATTATAAACGTTGACATAGATCATTCTGGTTGGTACTTTATCTCTTGCGAAGTATGTCGTAAAAAGGTAAAGTCAAGAGATAAATTTCTATGGTGCGACAATTGCAACAAAAAGGCATGCTTCCCAATCCCAAGGTACACAAAATGAAAATGTTTACTTTTTATATTAAAATACGCAACAAATAATATGATATTAACATTATATATGTTATTTCTATTATCAGGTATAGAATTCAATTAAAAGTTAAAGATAGTTCAGGAATTGCCACTTTCATTTTATTTGATTCAGAAGCAGAAAAATTACTCAACATATCAGCCAAAGACCTTTTGAATAAATCTTTAGAGGTGAGAATGTCAAAGATAAAATTAGTATTTAATATTTACTAAACTTTATTTCAGTGCATAATTTGAAAAATGTTACTTTTGTTAGGAGCCCGATGAAGTCATCCTTCCTGTGCAAATAGAAAATCTGAAAGGAAAACAATTTGTTTTCCAAATACAACTAAATGACTATAATCTCAACTATGGATGGGAATTCTACACTATCAAGAAACTTTTTGACTCTTTTGAAGAAACTGACAAAGCAATTCAGCTTGATAAAATGATAGAAGTAAGTATTCTTTAATTTAGCAAAATTACAAATATGATATTTAAGATGTATATGTTCTAATACATTCCTCAACTTGATCTATTGCCAGGTTTACATCTGTGATACTTCAAATGAATGTAGCAATAACTTATCAAGTGAAGAAGATGGTGATTGTACAAAATTTCAAAAACTTGATGTTCAAACCAATGTGCAACTCACACCAACATCTGTACTCAAGGAAAACAAAAGGGCATATTCAGGGACTACTACAAAACAACAAAGGAAGAAGATACAAAAAATACTTTAAAGTTGTCTTTTAATCTCTAAGATTTTCTATGTACAATTTGGTTTTAATGAATTTGTGATGATGGTACTAAAGACGTATTGGAACAAATTTTTTTTTTTTTGCCTTTTATGCACAATTTGGTTTTAAATTGAAACATAGAGTAATTAAACTCTTATATTTAGTTATTTGATGATACAACTTTACTTCAACATTTTTTAAACATAATGAATGCATTGAATATTTAGTTGAAGACATGAAATAAATGAAATTGAAAAATAAGAACGTGCTACTACAGAATCGATGCTGAATTCCAATAGCTAATGTCACATCATTTGGAAAAAATTGGTAACTTTCCCGTGCATCACACGGGTTAGCGACTAGTCTTTCTTAAAATTGGATCAAAAATTAAATCATTACAAAATTTCTCATTTATCTCAAATTCTCTAATTTTAACTTAAAACAACAAATAACCTAAATTTTTAGCCTGTGGAACAGTCTAAAGGGGATAAATTATTTCCCTTGAATTTTGACCGATCTTAAAAAATGACAACAAGACAACAGAATCACAGTAGTCAATAGGAAATTAAATAGGTAGTTTGTACTTATAAGGTGAAAAAATTAATGTAAAACAGCTAAATCAAAGTCTTTTTAGACATGGCCAAAAATAGGGTGATCCTTACTCTAGAAGTTTGTATGTGTATATATATTGATAAATAGTACTTGAAACAATGCAAAGAGGATGAACAAATGCACGTTCAAGGATTGCAAAGGGGACAATCAAAGATAGCTATTACATCTCACAGTTAAGAATTGCAAAGGGGACGACCAAAGCTAGCTACTTGATTCGAATATTAGCTAGTCACTCATGGCTCTACCTTATGGAAACGGGAGGAGGTGGTCGAGGGTGGTAAAGATGACTTTCTGCTTGTTCTTTCTCATACCAATGTCATCAGTTGGAAATAGAAACACTAACACCACATTCAATAAGAAACAAAAATTGGAGGTTCAGGAGCAATTGAACCGCCTTAACAAACCTGCTCTTAAATCCATCGAGGTTATTAATCACTTCATATAACATATTTGTGTTCTATATTGTATTTTCTGCTTTAGTCTTAGAAGAGTCATTCACTTTTGTGGGTTGTGGCGTCCTCACAAGTCCTATGTACAATAGCAGTGAAATTTTATTACAACGCTGAGAATTTAGACTAATATCTATGTAGGTGTGTTGAGAAAATGTATTTGATACAGAGCCCGGATGGAGATACAATCGACTGCGTAGATATCAACAAGCAACCAGCTTTTGATCATTCTTTGTTAAAAAATCACACAATTCAGGTAACTAGTTTAATTAAGTAAATTTCATTCGGTATCACGAATAATTTGATACTCATTGTATGTATGGTATGGGCTGGGTTTGCACTAGTATCTATGTTGAATGCAATAGATGAGACCAAGTTCTTACCCAGAAGGGTTTTCATTTGATGAGAGCAACGACATCTCTTCAAACTCCGAGCCCAAATTTACTTAGCCATGGCAATTGAATGGAAGGTGCCCAGAAGGAACAATTCCCATAAGAAGAACTAAAGAAGAAGATTTATTAAGGGCAGGCTCTGTAGCATATTATGGAAGGAAAAAACACCATTCCATCCCTAATGCTGATACCCCTGGAATTACCCATGAGGTAATATTTAATTTTTAACCAATATTACTAATATGTTTGAGCTCAACGGTATCTACTATAATGAAGGACTCAAATCGACATTCACAACCTTTATTTTTCTGGTTGAGTTTCTAGCATGCAGTGGTTATTGAGGAAGGAGATAAGTACTATCGAATGATGGCAAATATGAACGTGTGGAATCCCCATACCCAGGAAACAAATGAGTTTAGCGTGTCTCAATTCTGGATAACAGCTGGTGATTATGGTCAAGATCTTAATACCATTGAAGCCGGCATAACAGTATATATATAATTTCATCATCATCTTTTCTTTTAGAAGCATGCTAAACAATTAATTACTAATAATTTTCCTTTTTTTTTTTTTAGAAAATTATTTTCTGTGGAAAAACAGGTCTACGAAGATCTATATAAAGATTACCAAACTAGACTCTTCATGTTTTGGACTGTATGTGTTTTAATATTTGACTTACCTGCCAGCACGAGCCATGTTTATATATACTATTTCAATTTTATAAAGCATTTTTTTTTCATGGCTGTAGGATGATGCATATCAAACCACAGGTTGCTACAATCTGGGTTGCCCTGGCTTTGTTCAAGTCGACAACCAGATTGCGGTGGGTAGCGTCACCCCTTATTCCAGCTATGGTGGTACCCAACGTTCAATCAAATTCTATGGTTGGAAGGTAGTCTGGACCTTGGCTTCCTTGATTGATTGAGCTTGAAGTTGATTGTTTGCTTTGGGTTGGCTACAATTAATTACACCAATGTTGTTGTTGGTGGTAGTCGTACCAAGTTTAATTGAAGTAGCTATTGTTGAAGCTTGAATGTTCTTGCTAGTGGCCATTGAAGTTAGTAGCAAGATGATGATGATTTCTTTCTTCGAAGGAGAATGAGATAAGAGGCAGAGATGTCCCACCGGGCGTGCCAGAATTTGTAGACGACTAAATTTCTTAGCTTGAAATAAATCAAACAAGTAAAATAGTTTCACAAATGCAAATTTGTATTGATGATTGTGTGGTGCAATTCTCTGTGATTACAAAAGAGTGATCCTCTGATTCGATCTCCTTGCAAGACTTATTGATTTGGATTTGTGGTAATGTGATTTTGACTTGAACACAAAATATCCTTCAATTTGTTTGAAGGGTGGATTGAAGATCGCTGAAACAGAATTATAATGAATCTCTGGCTCTGAGCTTGTTAGGAATCCTTTGTTCTTCACGTTCTTTGTGTTCTTTGTGTATTCTTCGTCTTCGAAGGTTTGTGGTGGAAGTTCTTTGGGGCTTTAGAAGCTTGGATCCGTAAAGCTTCACTGATTTGTGATTTGTTTGATGTTTTCGGACACTTTAGGCTTGATTCCTGTAAACTTTTGGATCTAGGCAGATAGTTTGGATGATTCTGCTTCGAATGTTCTTCGATTTTGGGGTTGAAGTTCTTGGAGGCTTTGAGGCTTGATTCCTGCAGAGCTTCTCTACTTCTGTCCTTCAGATGGCTTGGTGTCCTCCAATTTGTTTGAGGAAGGCTTCTATTTATAGGAATTTGGAGGTGGATGAACAACACGTGGCGGAGTCTGATTAGTGACACATGTCACAGCCTGATTGGTTCGCCTATGTCATCACTTACACGCGCGGGATTGATTAAGTCATCGCTTACACGTGCGAGGCTGCTTGTGTCATCGCTTACACGTGCGCTGATGCGTGATTGGTTTTTGCATGACACTTGGCAAATTTTTATTGGCTTCTAAGTAGTGATAGTAAAACCTAGTAGCAATACGTGGCATTTTGTAATTGACTGTATTTTGTGGACTTGGTAGTGTGACGTGTCAGCTTGTGATAGGTCGGGAATTTTTCCTCTCTACACCTAGTTTCTGACTTATGAAATTGGCAAGATTGTTTATTTCAAGTGGAAGGGAACTGGTTAGTTTGGTCATCAACAAGATTAATTCAGTGACGGTGAGCTTGGTTAAATTTCCAATAGAGGTTGAAATTGATCCCGAAAGTTGGTTTTCAGATAGATCAAGCATAGACAAGCTAGCCATCATTCCTATGGAAGAAGGGATCAATTGCACCACACAGATTATTAGATCCTAACTGAACAATACTGAGATGTTTAAGCAATCCTAATTCCTCTGGGAGGGAACCATTTAGTTTGTTCATCATCAAACTTAAATAGGTGAGTTTGGTCAAGTTTCCAATGGTGGTTGGAATTGATCCAGAAACTTTGTTTTTAGTAAGAACGAGCCTAGACAAGTTGGTCATCTGTCCAATAATGGTTGGAATTGATCTAGAAAGTTTGTTTTCATATAGCAAAAGTTCGTCCAAGTTGGACATATTTCCTATGGAAGCAGAGATGGGACCCGAGAGATTATTTTCAAAATTATTTTCATCTAAATCAAGGGAAACTACTAACTAGAGCCCTCAACGTTCTCATTTCCTAAAGGATGGAACCATTTAGAAGATTACCAGAAAAAAGTAGACTTTGAAGACTTGTCTGCAGGGCCGGCCCTAGGCCTAGGCCGATTGGGCCATGGCCTAAGGCCGCCTAACATAGAGAGGCTCCAAATTAAATGGGGGCAGTAATTTTTTTTTTTTTTTACTTAAAAGAAGAGTGAGTTATTTGCACTTTTTTTTTTTTATCACATATATGTCTCATAAATTGATATATCATTGATCACAACAAATAATTCAATACTCATTTATTCTTTTATTTAAATGTCACATTATCTGTTTATAATTTTTTTTATAGTAAAATTTGTAGTAAGTTTAGCATCTTGTCCGCACAAAAAAAATTATAAATTAATAGAAATACAACACAATCACCAATTCACCATTAAGTGAATGAAAAATGCTAAAACTAATATAAATTTTATAACAAAAAACTTACAAACCGATATGACAGGAATATAATTGGTGTCACTCAAACAATATAATAAATGATTGTTTTGAATAAATTTTTTTTATTGGTGACACGTCAGTTTGTAAAACCTACATAGTAAATATTATTAGCTCACTCTGGGTGAATTAATCTTATTAATCAGTAAGAATTAATAATAGATTTGAAATATAAAAAAACTAAATATTATCTAAGTGATATTTAGATCTAAAAAGACCCTTTAAAATTTTCACCTTAGGCCTCAAACTATCTTAGGCTGTTTGTAAGTAGTCCTATTTCAAGTTGAAGTAACACTTCCAGAAAGACTATTGTAAGCCAAGTTGAGATGGGTGAGTTTGAAAATGTTACCAATCTAGTGGGGAATAGTTCCATAAAACGATTTATGTGATAGATCAATAGTAAGGAGGTTGGGAAAGGATGAGAAACTTACAGCATACCTCTCAAACCAAGACTCGAAAGGTTTAGATGGGTAAGACTTCCCAACTCATCACAAGTTCAAACCCAATTGCATGGTTGGCCTCCTTCGCCCAAAGAAAATAGGAGAGATTGGCTTTCAACTTGAAGTTTAACTCTTCTGTCTTATTTTTCCTGTTCCACTCTGTACTCCATTAATAAAAACTTCTCACATGTCCGACCTTCTTAATTAATTAATAATTTTATACTTTTCTTATTTTATTAACTAAAATAAAAAACTACATTGTTTTGTCCATATAAGAGAAAAAATTAACACCACAATTTTCCACATCAACACAACACAATATTTAAAAAATTAAAAATAGAATTAAAAACACTATTTTTCTCTCCAAAGAAAAACCTAATACTTATCTTTTTTTTATTTTTTATTTTAACAGGATACTTTAAAAATAAACAAAACTCAAAACTCAGTAGACACAATACAAACTCAGCACGCAGGTTTGCTCCTCTCTTCACGCTGCCCCTCATTCCTTTCTCAGAGTATCCCTCTTCTCTCAGTCTAGCTCTCTCTGTTCATAGCCTTTGTTGGCTCAAGTCTTGACCTCTAAAGCTTGGTACGCTTTTGTAATCCTATTTGGTTATGGAGAACATGTTGATTTCATATGATTTTGTTTCTCTCGTTTCATATTCAAGTCAAGGTATTTTACAGATTACGAAAATTACAAAAAAGATTGCTTAGGTTGTGTTTGGATGGCAACATTTGGATTTGGATTTGGATTTGAAACCATTGATTTAAAATGCCTTGATTTAAAATCCCTTGATTTTGAAATTCTTTGTTTGGATCTTTTTAAACAATGAAGAATTTGAAATTCATCATTTAAAATTTTATTGTTTAGATACATAAATTTGGATTTGGATTTGGATTTGGATTTAGATTTAAGATCAATAAAATATATTTTTTAATTGTTATTTTTCTTAATCATTCTACATTTTAATTTTAAATACATGAGGTAATATTAATAATCCAATTAACAAGATGATGATTAAAAATTATAGAAATAATTGGCCTAACATTAATCACAATTCCAGAACAACAAAAAATTGATCAAACTATAAAAAAAGTATAGCTTTCACACACACACAGTGTATTGATATAAGAATGCCCAGATTCAAGAACCATTGATCTATGCTGTAACAAGTCCAAAACTTTGAAAATATGATACCAATCACAACAACAAACAAACCCCATTTCCAAAATTCAAGAACCCATCAATCTCAGCAGTAATAAAAACCAAAACTTGGTAACTAAATATGATACCAATAACAAAAAAAAAAAAAAAAAAAAAAAAAAAAAAAAAAAAAAAACAGACCCCATTTCCAAAAACCAATATTCTGATCAAAGAATCATAGATCAACCATTTTAACTTAACACACACATAAATGAGTGATCCAAATCCACATTTTAATAAATAAATATATATACATATATATATATATAAAAGGAAAATAAAGAACAACCCATCAAAGCAAAGTCTGATATATACCAGAAGCAAACTCTCTGTGGAACGTTGAGATCCTGAGGTACAAGGCAGCCCTTGAAGCCCACAACAACCTTGAAGACATGTTGGAAACTTTAAACCCGAAAACAAAAAATACTGCCCTTTCTATTTCTCTCTCCCTCAACACACAAAACACACTACACAAATATTTGTTTCTCTTATAAATTCTAATAAATTAGGTGGGGTTTGGAGAGTTGGTGGGGGTGTTCAAATTTCTAATCACTATATTTTTAAGCCACCAGCGAGAAGAACTTTGGAGCCAGTTGAGAATTTTGGGTAGTTTAAAATGTTCTGTAAGGAAGGGGAGACCATCACCCTCAATATGTAAGGCTCTCTTCAATTCTAAATCAGAACATCCTTTGCCTATAGAATAACTTTTGCTTAGGCATTGGGTTAATGTTGATGTTGGTGCATCACAAGATGGTAGTGTATCACTTAATTTAATGGAATAGATTATATAAGAGGAAATGCCCTTGTACATAGAGACACAAACGTACAGAGGCTTGCTAAGATCTACTCCTAATGATGGCAATTGCAAAAGAGAGCTAATACTAAGACATAGTTACTGTCCTACTAAAAGGACACGGGCAAGGTGGAACAAGCACTTCAACAACACCCTCAAGCATTTGTGTTACTCTCCTCATGCATAAAGATGTTGTAGTTTACCACTTCACTTCACGTTACACACACACAATGAGTCTTGAAAAAAATGAACCAAAAGCTTATAACAATTCACATGCTCTATTTATGTATATCTACAGTTCATAGAAGTATTTCATCAAACACATAATTTGCATTACAAACTCACAAACGAAAATAGAAAATAAAAACAAACTCAAAACAAACCATTGAAATACTATGAAACAAAACCCATAAACAAATCAAATGAATCCCAAACAAAATCCACACTCAAATCAAAGGAAACCAAAACAAACCCACAGAAAATGCCAGAGCCTTTATGATTCAGATTTAGTAGAAAGAGAGAAATAGAGAGGATAAAGGGAAGGAAAAGAGTAGAGAGAGACAAACCTTGCTGCGAGAAAGAGCAAGAAGAAAAGCTTGGCAGAGAGAGCGTGCCAAAGACAGAGTAGCCGATGAAGAGAGCACGAGCGTACGGGTTGGGCGAGGGATTTCTAAATTCTTGGGTTTGGGAGGGTATTTCAAATCCATGGATTTGGACCCCTGAAATCCAAGATGGATTTGGGCCAAATCCAAATCTAATTCTTTTAAGTTATACAAACAAGGATTTGGATTTGGGCCCTCTCAAATCCAAATTCAAATTCAAATTCATGTCATCCAAATAGACCATTAGAGTTTTGGGTCTTACGGAATTACTAATTTTCTGCTCCAATTTTGTTTTAGGCCCTTTTATTCTGTTAGGGTTTTTCAGCAATTTAATTTTGATTTTTTGTTTGCTCTGTGATGAATAAGTGTTGTTCATTCTGCTATGCATGTTTAATTTTCGGTTTTTTTTTTTTTGGTTGGTTCTGTTATGGTTTTATGGTGATGTTTAAGTTTTGTTGTAATTGGTTTTGTTATGGTTTGATGTGTTGTTGAATCCATAAATCAGACTCATCAGACTTCGGTTCTCTGCCATTTGATTTGCAAATTTTAGGTTTGGTTAGAAAATCTGCAATCAACATTAGGCAAAAGGGTATATTACCTCTGTTTTACTGCTTAGGTATTACATGAAAGGACAAAGCTTTTTGGGTTTAACCATCTTTATTTTGCTTTCTTCATATTACCTCTGTTTCTGTTATGTATTACCTCTGTTTGGATGATTAATAAGCAAAACATATTACCTCTGTTTGGACAAAATACAGTTAAGTGAAAATTTTCATATTACAAGATAAAGATAATTAATAGGCAAAACATATTACCTCTGTTTCTATTAAATATTGTCTCTGAAACTTTCATTTTGAAAGGCACATTTCTGTTTTGCTTGGGCAATTGGGGAAACACCACTTTTGGAACTTAAAAAGCTTTAACCAATGGGTTTAATCTTAGCCCCAAAAAGTAGTGGTTATTTTAGCATCTTCACTATAAATAGGATTAAGCTTCAACTTGGGTTGGTGATTTCCCTTTACCTTTTTTTAACTTAAAATTTTCTATCTTAAATGGGGTACAAGTTTTCTTATTAAAAAAAAAAAAAAAAAGTGTCATATCTCAATTGGGAGAGGTTGAGGAAGAATAGGGTCAAAGCCGAAGTCCATCATGGAGATATTAACTCATTTGGTTTATATATGATTAATGTTACTGATGTGGTAGATAGTTACTATTTAAATTAAAAAAAGGTTTGGGAGAGGTGGGTTAGGCTGATTTCAAGACTCAAACTTGGAACACATTGCTTGAGGCAGACATAACTTGCCATCGCAATGTCTTTTATTTTAACTTTCTTGATAATCTGTAGGATTGGTCTTTGATTCTATAGGTTCTTTGAACAAATTGAATTTAAGGAATTGTTACCCTTAACACATATATTCTAATGCTTTCAATTGATCATGTTTGACAACCTACATAGTTATTAACCTTTTTGTCTCCTTCAACTTATAACTTGCATTTGCATTTGCATTTCTGTACAAAGAAGTTCTTGCGCCCACACCGATGTCAAATGGTGAAGTTTTAAAAAGAAAAAAAGGTATATTCTTGATGATGTGTTATTCTATTTAATGGAATTTTGTTGTATATTTGCTTCTCATTGGATATTGCATGATAGTGGTAATGGTTTTTAGAGACTTTTAATTATTGATTTCTTCCTTTTCAATGTTGGGCTTTTCTGGGTTTTGCATGTAATGCTATTCTTAAAATTTTAGTTTTTTTTTTTTTTTTTTTTTTTTGAGAGGATCTTAAAATTTTAGTTGATAATCTATTTGAGTGATGAAGGGGAAAATCAAACATCTTGATTTGAATTATATGGAGTAGCAAGTATGGTTAAGCAATATATAGGTAAATAATTCCAAATTTTTGTAGCATTCCCTGTTATAATGTTTTGAAGATAAAATGTTAAGAGTAGTCTTTTCTTCTTCTTTTTTTTCTTTTTTTTTTAAAGAAAATATTATGCAGAGGTTGTAATTTAGTGCTTGAGTTTTTAATCACATTTATGATGAGTATTTTTGCTATATGTTACGTATGTTAAGCAAGTTTAGGGGTGATATTGTCAAATTTACATCTTGAGAACTTTGAAATCTTTGTGAAAAGTAATTTTTATGTTCTGCCTCTTATCCATGGCTGTGGCATGTTCTTTTTTATTTCAGGGTAAGGATTCTATAGATTTCTTAGAGCAATGCAAGATTGAGGTTGTCTAATCTTGGCTTTTGAGTAAAATTTGATTCTCAAAATTGCACCATATTTGTTTCAAATGAAAAAGATATATGTTGCAACTAACAATGGCAAAATTGTTGATTTATGTGCAATCATTAAATTGCTGAATTTTGGTTAAAAGGTTGGTATAAACCTAATTTTTAGCATCTTTCCCAATTTTAAGTGAATACATGTAAATTTGTTCAAATGTTAAATTTTTTGCCTTACAGGGCTTTGAGGAGTACATAAATTTGATTCTGGATGATGCTGGGAAAGTCAACATCAAGTCGAAGAGCAAAAAGCTTTAGGTGGGTTCATTTTCTCATTTTCCTTTACTTTTATCCTCCTAAATGTGCATACTCTAAATGTGGTACATTTTTTTTGTTATGGGTCAATTACATATCAAAAAAAATGTACAAGGTAGATTCTTCTTAAGAGATGCAACACAACAACCACCTCTCTCTCTCTCTCTCTCAATAGTGGAAAGTGATGATTTCAGCAATTGTGTAAATTGGCATTATGTTGCCTTTTCAATCCCATTGAGGTCTAGCATCTTTGTACTGGCAATGTTAGAATTTAGATGCATCCTGGACATCAAGAATGATTAATGTAATTTATGAAAGATATTTGATTGAATGAGTGTGGAATTAACTATATTTGTGTAATTAATTGTATCGAATCAGTTATATATTTTCTAAATATGATCTCAAGCCCTTGGTTATCACGATATCTCATTTTATGTGATAGATTTTATTACTTTGTAAGTGATAAGTTTTATTAGTTAGGTATATAATTTATACCAAGATATTGAATTTTTTTTTTTTTTTTTCATATTAGGGAAGTTATCAATAGCTTTCCCGTGCATTGCACGGGTTAGCGATTAGTTAGAATATAAATGGTTGACAAGTTTCACTCCTATTCGTGTTCATCACAGAAGACAAGGCCAACATCAACTTCTTTTTTATTTTTTTACTGTTTTTTTCTTTTTAGGATAATAATTTATTAGGAAGTATGTGTTGGGGGAGAGTGGACCTCAACCAAGGCCCAAAGAGAGATGTATGTGATGGGTTGGGGTTTTCAAGTTGTACAACACAGGCCCATCAAATGTAGAGACATGGACTATTCTAAATTCAAGACATGCAAAGTTTTACTCATATACTTTCTTTTCACTTCTGACTTTTGAGTTTTGGCCATTCCTTGGTTCTTTTTTTCAATTTGGAAACTGATTGATTTCTTTATTAAGATTGGATATTAAAGATTTAAATATGTATTTAGTGTCACGTTATTTAAAATTTAAATTAATGTTATACTTTGTATATTGTTAGATTCATAAAATTAAATTCAAATTATTAAATGGACTCCATTTATTTAATTGTTTCAAGTAAACTTCAAATGATTATATCCAAAAAAAAAAAAAAATTCAAATGATCTTGCAAGTACGTATTGTTTTTTCTTGTACCTAATCATCAAATTATGGGTGATAGACATCTGAGCAGTGCTAATAATTTGCAAAAAAAGGAAAAGATGACAACAATTTTAACAAGGTTCGGCCATGAAAACCTACATCCACGGGAGTCTTTATTATTTTCTATTTTGCAGTGTAGAAATCTGTCATAGAGCTTATACACTTATTCAATCCATATTTATGATCATATCCATTACCTTCCTCTATTTTTTGATTTTGCTGATGACACAGGTATGACTTTGTCTGTCTTGATTGGGTTGGTGCACTTTCCTTAAATGTTTGATCTTCAACATCCTTTGTAGTTTGCACCACAAATGATTCACAATCAGGAAGATACCAACTAACTACTAGAGATGCCAACAAAGTTAAGACACACACACACAAAGACAGAGAAGGACAGTCCCATCTGTCAAGCTTTAATGAAACAGCTTTCATGGATCAAACTTCATGTCTTTAATGACAAATGAAAAACATATTATTTTTTATATGAAAACAATTTTAAATCATTTTGGGGAAAAAAAAAAACAGTTTTTGAACATAGTTTTTATCTAGAAAACATTTTTTTGCAAAACAGATTTTTTTTTTTTTTTTTTTTTGAAAACCCTTTTTTTAAAGGAGAAGAAAAAGCATTAAAAAAAGGTTTTTGTTTTGAAAACTTTTAAGTAGAATGACAAACATTTTAAAAAGACCTTTTTTAAAAAAAAAGAAGTTCATTTTTAAAGAAAGAGATGGCAAAAGATTTTTGAACAAAGGAATTTTCTTAGAATAATGTGTAGGGGAAACGTTTACCCGAGCATATTTATTTTATGGCAACTTTAATAATAAGAAATGTAAAGGAACAACCATAATAAAGTGCAGAAAATAAATTGCAAGGAAAATAGTGTGCAGAAATTTAAATGACATAAAAGTAAAGTGCGGAAACTTAGATGACAAGAAAGTAAAGTGCCAAAAATTAAATGACAAGAATGCAAAGTGCTGAAATATTGTAAAGATTGATTAAAAAGGTTTTTTCTTTTTTTTTCTCTCTTAAATGGATATTAATCTTTTTTAAGCCTTATGGATTCTTCATCATAAAGAAATGGGAGTTTATTCATCACCATTCTTACGAGACACTAATGCTCCCTGCCCATGGCAAGGGGCATGTAGCATTGGTGTACGCTAATACACTAATGCTAGCCTCCTACTTTTGCCACTTTATAGCCCTTTTTCATCCTTTTTCTTTTTTAATATATAATTTCTGGCCCGATATTCGCATTGTTGTTTGGAGGCCTTTTCGAGCTCCGTTTTCTTCAAATGTTATACTCACAGAAAGCACTAGATGTCTAGTTTCTAACGGGTCTACCCTCGTTCAATTTAGACCTACAACTATCGAGATATCGCTCTCAAAACAAAGGTGATGTAGTGCTAAAAAGTTTTTGACGTTTTTTCTAGAAAAATTCATATCTTCCAATTTGGAGTAGATATCATTGAGGCCTCTTGATCATAATTAGCTAAGACTTTGTTCATCAAGATGGTCTAACCCTCTAATTCCAATTCTTGCCCAATTGACATAGTTTATTGTGCGGAGTGGGGTTATATGCTGCCAGATTACCTTAAAAAAAACAGTGAAGATTTTATTAGGGTTTTCAATATTTTGTTAATATCTCATTCGTTTTAACTCTATTTTGGCCAGTAAACTATCATTTTGAAAGGAAAATATGCCCTACGGGAAGGTCCAAAATTCAACACGAACCAATAATCCGATCAAAAAGTCAACTTTTTAACCATACCCAGTTAGGGTTTCAGTCTTAATTGCTGTAAAGTAGATTTTTCAATCATTGAGATTTTTTGATTCACCATTCAAACATTTTGTACTTGTTTTCACCCTTTTTGGCTTTGGAATTCATGATTTTGCAAATTTTTTCAATTTGTTTGTTTTTATGGTCTTTATTTTGACCCGTGAATTGAAGCTAGACAAAGTACAACATCGGTAATATGTAGTAATATTAATTTTTTTAAAGGAAATTGTATCCTTAGGCTACAACTAAGTTTATAGCTAAAACTTTGTCCATTTGTTTATACAAAAGACAACTATCTATGTGGTAGACTGTGATTTACCATTTTTTCTATACTACTCACAATCAATCACATAACAAAGTTGAAGGAAAGGGTCAGGAAAAGGGTGTGGTCCTAGAATTATTGTTTGCAATGCAGTTTCCATGATGTATGGTCTATAGCACTTTGCAAGGATAGAGTCAGAACTTGGAGTCAGGAGGGTGGCTTTGCTGCTAGCTGCATGCGGCAACTCTGGCTTCCAACTTTGCTTCTTAGATGTTTAAGGGTTTTTTTTTTTTTTTTTTTTTTTTTTTTTTTGCTACTAGGTAAGGACAAAATAAATTGGTTTAAATTTTTTTAAAAGGCTGGGTTGTTTGTTTTGGGTAATTTTTGTTGGTTGAGCTTAATTTTTTTAGTTTTGTTATTGGCAATTTTTGTTATTGTGCTAATTCTTTTATGGCCTTTCAAAGGAGGAAAATGTTAAAGACACAAACTTTTTTTATAAATTAATGAAATGGTGAGCAGTTATTGGTAAGTAAAAAAATTATATAAGTGGTGTGCCCAAATATGAACCAATAAGAATTTTCTATCTCAACAGTTTGTAAAAATATTGTAAAAACATTTGTGACTATAATATTACTCTTAAAAGAATCAATGATATTGTTAGGGGGAAAATTTGTAATTTTATAAAACAAAATTGCTAAAATTAATACCTATGTATATATACTAATATTAAAAAAAAAAAAAATGGGGGGGGGGGGTGTCCCTAGCTCTTTGAAGAGACTCCAAATATTTTCATGCACTCATTTTACATTCACAGTGTTACACAATACCCATAATTAATATACTAATGTACACAATATCATATTCACCTAATTCACTTATGCAAAAGATAACCAAAATAACATTATCTTGTTGAATAACAACATTGGAATTGATTTTAAAGTTTAAATCAACATGGTTGCGGTGGCTTCTATGTGAGAGTTGAGAATAGTAGGAGCATCAAAAGAGTTCCAATCTTGGTTGTGGTCTACTTTTTTGGTTTCTAGGCCCACCAAAGTCTGTCAGATTATCACATAAGCTTTGTTTGGTTGGACGAGAGGAAAATTGGGAGGATGAAAAATTATGAGAGGAGAGAAAATTGGGATGATAGAAAAGTTTTGGTTTTTCCTCATGTGTGTATGGCTGGAGGAGTGGAAAAGTGGGAGGGTAAAAAACTCTTTTGTTTGGTAGGAGAGAAAAGTGGGAGGATGGAAAATGTAATTTATATGAATTGACTATTATGCCCTTATAATAACAAAATACCAAATGGTCTAATAAGTGTGAAAAGATGAGGGTATTTGTGTAATTTACTACCCACATCATCTTTTCTCCTTAGTTTTCTCATTTATCTCAAATTCTCTAATTTTAACTTAAAACAACAAACTTCCTAAATTTTTAGCCTGTGGAACAGTCCGAAAAGGATGAATTATTTCCCTTGAATTTTGACCAATCTTAAAAAATGACTGAGAGACAAAAGAATCGCTGTTGTCAATAGGAAATTAAATAGGTAGTTTGTACTTATAAGGTGAAAAAATTAATGTAAAATAGCTAAATCAAAGTCTTTTTAGACATGGCCAAAAATAGGGTGATCCTTACTATAGAAGTTTGTGTGTGTAAATATATTGATAAATAGTACTTGATACAGTTAAAAGAGGATGAACAAATACACGTTTAAGGATTGAAAAGGGGACAATCAAAGATAGTTATTACATCTCACATTTAAGAATTGCAAAGGGGACGACCAAAGCTAGCTCCTTGATTCGATTATTAGCTAGTCACTCATGGCTCTACCTTGTGGAAGCGGGAGGAGGTGGTCGAGGGTGGTAAAGATGACTTTCTGCTTGTTCTTTCTCATACCAATGTCATCAGTTGGAAATAGAAACACTAACACCATATTCAATAAGAAACAAAAACTGGAGGTTCAGCAACAATTGAAGCGCCTTAACAAGCCTGCTCTTAAATCCATCGAGGTTATTAATCACTTCATATAACATGTTTGTGTTCTACATTGTATTTTCTGCTTTAGTCTTAGAAGAATCATTCACTTTTGAGGGTTGTGGCGTCCTCATAAGTCCTATGTACAATAGCAGTGTAATTGTATTACGACACTGAGAATTCAAACTAATATCTATGTATGTGTGTTGAGAAAATGTATTTGATACAGAGCCCGGATGGAGATATAATCGACTGCGTAGATATAAACAAGCAACCAGCTTTTGATCATCCTTTGTTAAAAAATCACACAATTCAGGTAACTAGTTTAATTAAGTATATTTCATTTGGTATCTCGAGTAATTTGATACTTATTGTATGTATCGTATGGGCTGGGTTTGCACTGGTATCTATGCTGAATGCAATAGATGAGACCAAGTTCTTACCCAGAAGGGTTTTCATTCGATGAGAGCAAAGACGTCTCTTCAAACTCCGAGCCCAAATTTGCTCAGCCATGGCAATTGAATGGAAGGTGCCCAGAAGGAACAATTCCCATAAGAAGAACTAAAGAAGAAGATTTATTAAGGGCAGGCTCTGCAGCATATTATGGAAGGAAAAAACACCATTCCATCGCTAATGCTGATACCCCTGGAATTACCCATGAGGTAATATTTAATTTTTAACCAATATTACTAATATGTTTGAGCTCAACGGTATCTACTATAATGAAGGACTCAAATCGACATTCACAACCTTTATTTTTCTGGTTGAGTTTCTAGTATGCAGTGCTTGTTGAGGAAGGAGATAAGTACTATGGAATGATGGCAAATATGAACGTGTGGAATCCCCATACCCAGGAAACAAATGAGTTCAGCCTGTCTCAATTCTGGATAACAGCTGGTGATTATGGTCAAGATCTTGATACCATTGAAGCCGGCATAACAGTATATATAATTTCATCATCATCTTTTCTTTTAGGCGCATGCTAAACAATTAATTACTAATAATTTTCCCTTTTTTTTTTTTTTTACAAAATTATTTTCTGTGGAAAAACAGGTCTACGAAGATCATTATAAAGATTACCAAACTAGACTCTTCACGTTTTGGACTGTATGTGTTTTAATATTTGACTGACCTGCCAGCACGAGCCATGTTTATATATACTATTTCAATTTTATAAAGCGTTTTTTTTTTTTTCATGGCTGTAGGATGATGCATATAATACCACAGGTTGCTACAATCTAGATTGCCCTGGCTTTGTTCAAGTCGACAACCAGATTGCGGTGGGTGCAACCGTCACCCCTTATTCCAGCTATGGTGGTACCCAACGTACAATCAAATTCTATGTTTGGAAGGTAGTACAATATTTCAATTTAATTACTTTATCAAATACTTTACTTTTTGGATACACATAGTAAGATATGTTTGAAATTCTTCTGGTTTTAGTTGTAACAGTGTATGCTTGAAATTCTTATTTCTTGGTTTATGTATTTTTATATACAACTTTTTAAATTTAAATTAAAATTTTTTTTTCTATAAACAATTTATTTTTACCTAACTTATTTTTTAAAACAGTGAATTTAATGTCCATGTTGTTTTGCACAAAAAGATTCATTTTTTTTTCTCTTTCATTAGTCTTTACACCTTCATTTATCATTCAAAATATTACAAACTGATTTGCATGACATGTACAATGAAGTAGGAAACTATTGGAAATGGAAACTGGTGGTTGAAAATTGCGGATAGAGACTTCGGATATTGGCCATCTTCCTTATTCTCGCTCCTGTCTAATAGTGCTTCACGTGTTGAATGGGGAGGAGAGATATTAAACTCAAAGAAAGATGGGCAGCACACCACAACACAAATGGGCAGTGGCCATTTCCCTGAAGAAGGGCCTGGCAAGGCTAGTTTCTTCGATACACTCAATGTTATTGATGGTAAAACAATTCTCAGAGGTCCCTGGAACAGTCGAACAGTCATAACGAATCCCAATTGCTATAATCTCATAAGTTCTGGAGACTTCTTTTATTTTGGTGGTCCTGGTAGAAACTCCAATTGTCCATGATCATTTAGATTATTGTTTCAAAATAAGGAGAAAGAGGGAAACATATGAAGAGGGGAATCATTTTCTTGTTTTCTTCATGTCACTCCAAATCAATATCATATAGAATATAATAAAAGTTGGACTTTAAGAGCCGTGGTTGTGACATGTGATTTCACCAAATTATAGAAATTTGTAAGATTTATATATATATATATATATTTTTAAATCAATATTAGATTTCAAAATCAATAAAAATATATGAGCCATTTAATATGACCTTTTAAACAATAGTTGTCAGTTTTTAAACAACATTACACTTATTTTCACACATTTTTTAACAACACGTATTTCTAAAAAATACAAACAATGTTACCAAACGAGCCCATAATCTATTATATATGATGGGCTTGATTTAGAGTAGTCCCATTAGCAATTGTAAATAGGAAATGTAGGGGCAAAGTACAAGCAAGATACAAAAAGGTGTTGGCAGCCAAACTTGTAAAATGCCAGAATTGCAAATTATTTTGCAATTGTGCTATAGTACCATCTTATATGTAGGATGATACTGTAACACAATTGTAAAAATTATAATATATTTTAATTGGTAAAGTGGAAGTGAGATGGGGAGAAGAGTGAGGAAGAGTTGTATTGGAATATATTATATTATTTTAGTAGGTAATATATATTATTTTAATGAGTAGAATAAAAAAATAAAAATAAAAATAAAAATGTTAAATGTATTATAAAATAGTACGGTATAATTCTTAAAAACTTTTTTTAAAATGGTAAAATAAGATATAGAATGTAATTTTTCATTGCCAATGCTCTTAGAATGGCCAATTCATTAAAGTACGAGATTTTTTTTTTTTTTTGGACAAGACAGTACGAGATTTTTTGTTTCAAAGACTTGTGCCAATCCATTATCTATATGCAAAGGGCCCTAATGAGTAACACGCAATACACGTAGATCTGTTCAGAGAAAGCTGTTGCACCCATAGTTGTCAGTATCGTACGATACGCGATACATATCGTACGATATGTATCGTATCGTGAGTAAAATGTTCCTTATCGTATCGGCGTATCATAAGTGCTTATGAATCGTACGATACAGTGTGTGTATCGTATGAATCGTATTGTATCGTAAAATCGTACGTATCGTACGATACATAGACAAATGCTTTAAAATTATATTTTTTTGTTAAAATTTGTACTTTTATTTGAATCTAACAAGTTGTTAGACTTGTTTTAAACATAAAATCATTAGGGTACTTAATCTAACCAAATAAAGTAACATATTCATAAGTTTCTTTTCCTCTCATTCTTTTACAAAATTTGGATTACACAGTATACACTTACACTTCACTTTAATATTTACAAATTTATTTTCTATACTATGAATAAGATATTAATTGAAAATATTTTTATTTTTTTATTTTTTTCATTATTGTTATAAGTCCAAGAAACTAGAATGCCAAGAAGAATTTTTTTTTTTAATTATTAAAATGAAAAGAACAAGAAAAGATAGTAAATGTTAATGACGATGAAGAAAATGTTAATAAAGAAATAAATCTGCAAAATAATAAACATGATGATAGCATTGACTTAGACGGGGTTGATTAGCCAATATGATGAATATGATAAAATAAATTAATTTTTGGGTCATTTGTAATATATTATAACTCTTGAATTTAAGCAATTTGAATGTGTATGTTATAAACATGTGCTAGTTTGATTTATTTAGTTAGCTTGTTAAATATTATTACATAAGTGATGAATAAATTATTCATTAGTTGAATATATTCAAAATTTATAATGAATATACCCTTTATATATGTATATCTATAATTTTTTATAGATTTTATTAAGTGTTTGTGTATCTTACGATACACAATACGATACGATATACGATTCAAAAAAATCAAAAATCGATTCACGATACGATTCACGTTTTGACAACTATGGTTGCACCTATCTTGCTTTTGTACTTCTGAACGTAAGAATTCAAAACAAAACAAAAGGAAAATATCTCTATATCCATCCTCTCATTTATATGCAACGGTTACGTGTGCACTCTGTAGATAAGACTTCATTACACCTTCTTGCCTTTATACTTTCGAAACCAACCAAAAAATAAAAAATCTTTATTGGTTTTGTCTCTTTGGCAGGATCCGGAACTTTTTTTTTTGGTCTAAATCTATGTATAAACTAGTTGAAACACAGTAGTATTGTTCTATCATTTGAGTATAAAATTAAAATTTGTTATTAAGCAATGTTTAAGTTAACCTTTCAATTTCTTAAGACCTTGTTTCAAAGCATTTGAGGTTATCTGTGTTTCAATTTGCACACCAAGTCACCAACTACTTGAGAAATAATGATTTAAAAATTCCAAATGTGTAAGTCCATTGGCCCAACCTCTAGCCGTCAAAAAAGGGAATTTGGAAAGTATCTTAGACTCCAGCAGTGAAGCACCTGATAGACCAAGGAGTATGTGCTACGAAGTAAATGCCACCCTTATTTTATCAATAGAGTGAAATTAAACATTTTTTGGACAAATAACGTCATTTCACCCTATTATAATTATGTCTAATTTGAAATTCATGTCTCATGAGAGGTGTTACGTTTACAATATTTTCACAACAAATCATAGGTAGTTAGTTATTAATTCTAATTTGAACCTATCACATAAATTATTTTTCTACCCCATTAATAGCAACCCGTATAACAGTCTGCCATATAAGATTTGTTGTGAAAATGTTGTAAAAATGTTGAGAACATAGCATTTCTCCATGTCCCACCCTTCATATGCAATAATATATATATATATATATATGGAGGAAATACTATTTTTCTCTCTACATTTTCATCCCATTTTCACTTTGGTCCCTACTTTTTATTTTTACCGCTTTTAGTCTCCAAAATCAAAAACCATTTCATTTTGGTCCCTACCGTCATCTCACTAATGGAAAAAAGTCTATGTGGCAAACAGAGTGCATTGTTAGCACACTAAAAGCTGACGTAGCCATGAAAATAATAATAAAAAAATGTTATTTGGCATTCAAAAATGCCATGTCAACGTCTAAATTTTAAAAATTAATTTATCAATTTTAACTAAATAAAAAAATTAAAAATAGAATTAAAAATCAAAAACCACATGAATCAAAATCTAAGTGCAGCTGCTTCCTCATCAGGATTTTCATAGCCCACACAATTGTCCATATCAGGCTAGTTACCATTCAAAATTTGCTCCTCAGCACACGAAGTGAGATCCACAATAGTATATTTCTTGATATCCTCATTCCTCTACTTCTGATGGAGAGCCCAATTGGCGATACTATTACAAATACTTGTACAACCTTCGTTATCAGGCCGGTTCTCGAGCAGGTCACCTATAATCTCGATCCGGAGCTGCTAATCTGAGAAGTTACTATCGTTGAAAGCGAACGCAAAATCAGCATTTGTAAAAGCTGATACACCACCTCTAGTGAACTCTGATTCCATACTCGTTCTTGGGTCAAACAGATTCGTACCCATATCTAAGTTCCTCACCCCCCCTCTCTCTCTCTCTGACCAAAAACAAACAACAAAGATAAAAGAAAGAGAGAACAACAAAAATACTAACGCAGATGTTTCTCAATAGAAAAAAGATTTGGATCTAAGGTTTGTGTTTGGTTTCTCAAAAAATAAGAAAATTTGAGTTTTGAGTTTTGTGTTTAGAGGCTGAAAATTTGGGTTTGGATTTAGTGTTTGGGGGCCAAAATATGGGTTTGATTTTTGTGTTTGATGCCTTGGTGGTGTGAGGGTTTTAAATATGGTTTTAAGTTTTGTGTTTCGACCAATCTAGGTTATGGTTTTGAGTTTTCTGTTTCAGCCAATCTGAGTTTGAATTCAAATTTTATGGGTTTTAAATTTTGTGTTCATCTTCTCTAAATCCATGACTGAAGACCCATGGCCGAAACCCCATGGTTGAAGATCAATGGCTAGAACCCATCTTGATCGAGATCTCATCTCTCTCTCTAAACCAAGATGGTCACTGTGGTTTAATGGTCACCGTGGTTTGGTGTATTTTATTGATAAGGATTGACTTTGAGTTTTGGTATTTTTGGTATTGCGTTTTTGATTTGACTGTGTTTTGGGTTTTGTTTGTTTTATTTATTAATTTTTTTGATTAAGTGTTTTGGGTTTTGTTAGTTGATTGTGTTAGAGTATCTAAGTTTAATCATGATTTTGTATAATGTTTTTGTTTGTTTGGATGCTAAGAAATGCAAGAAAAGAGAAGAAAATCTTGAATTTCTTATTTTCTGGGCAACCATGTTCTTGGGGGAAAGAAAATGAAGAATAATTATTATTTAAACTAGTCGCTAACCCATGCGATGCACGGGAAATCTATTGGAAAATAATAAAGCATGCATATATTAAAAGACAATTTAAGTTCATGTATGCTTGCAAGGGATACATACCTAAATAGTTCTTGCGGTAGAAATAGAAGCCTTATCTTTAAGATAAAGAATCAATGTAATGCTAGTGAGATCCACTATATGGCCAAACCTATAATCCAAAACAAAGAAATGGCTAAATTTGAGACCAAAAGTTCATATAAAAAAAAAAGAAAAAAAGTTGAGACAAATCCCAGTTCTTTCAAAAGCGATTTAAAATCTACGACTGTTAAGTATATAAAATATTATTGAAGTCGTGATCTCACAACTCATAGTGTCTGTAGCAATAAGCTCTTGATTATTTATTATCTATGAGTTTTATTGCTGAATTTTAATTGTTTAGTACTTGATAATTGATATCCAAACCTTAAGAATAAATAACAAAGAAGTAATTGAAACATACAATAGTCGCTAACCTGTGCTATGCACAGGAACCTACCTATTTGTGAGGTAAACTAAAATAATTTTATAAAATCTTTGATTAATTAAGAAACTACACCATTACATGATTTGCTCTTGTATGACTTCAATTTGTGTTACAATTTGATGAAGAAGCCATTGCTTGAACGTGCAATGGCTTACAAAAAATTTGTTTGTTAAACAGTTTCAGATACTGCAAAAAAATAACTCAAAAATTCAGATATTAAAACTTTTTAAAGTCCAAAAAATATTAAAAAATTAGACGATTCATTGCTTAGAAATTATTGAAACAAAACAAAATATTTATGACTAAATAATGGAGAAATATAAGAGAAAGATGGATTACATTAAAAAGAATAATCCATGACTATAACTATTGAAAGGAATTAAAAGATTCAGAGCCTATATATATATATATATACACACATACACACACACACAACAGAGAAATATAAGAGAAAGATGTGTTACCATCAAAAGAATAATTTAGATGTTGAAAATTTTAAAAGACTAATAAATATTAAAGAATCATAAGATTTACCTCCTATAAATTTTTGAAAAAAAAAATGTATATGATTACACAATAGAGAAATATAAAAGAAAATTTGATTACCTTCAAAAGAATAATACATGGAATAGTCATTGAAATCTGTTAAACTTGTTCAAATAATGCAAAAACTAACACAAATTAGATGTTAAAACTTCCAAAATGCCAAAAAAGATATATAATTAAAGAATAAGTTATTGAAACAATTCAAAAGAGAAATATAAGAAAAAGAAAAAAGTGTACAAACCCATAAAACAATAAGTTTTAAATTTTAACGGGTCTAAACTTTAAACAATGAAAAACCATAAAATAATTTTTTTTAAACAAAGTAGAGAAGAAGAAAATAACAGAAGAAGAGCTCATACCTATACTTAGCTTTAAAAAAAAAAAATATATATATATATATATATATATATATATAGGGATTTGCACTACTTTTATAGTGCTCATGATTAACCTTGCAAATTTGGAGATAAATGATCAACTTTTGAGTTTGAATTTAAGTTTAACTCTCTCTCTCTCTCTTATGTATTTGTGTATAAAAGAATACACAAATTTGTATGGTTCAAGGAAAAGATGTAGATTACAAAGAAAGTATCAAAATATTCTCACAAAACCCAAACTCTAAAGAGCTCTCTCACCACAAGCAGAAACCTTAATTTTCCCGAAGTAAATTGCCTCAGCTTGAACTCTATTACATTACAAAACCAATGTTGAGGCATAAAACGTGTGTGTGTGTGTGTGTGTGTGTGTGTGTGTGTGTGTGTGTGTGTGTGTGTGTGTGTATATATCCGTGGAGCATAATTATGGAATCCAAGTAGGACTTTTTTGATAAGCATCCAATTAGGACTTGGATTGCTTAAGTCGGCAAAAGTATTTTATATGGATTTCTAATCTATATATATATATATAAATATAAAACTGAAGCCGTGCGATGCACCATATAGTTAACAAATGTTAAATATTTTCACTTTATTCAATGTTACAATGAGTTAAAAAAATAAAAATAAAAATAAAAAATTCAGAGGATCCAGAGTTAGAAATTAATGAAACAAAACAAAAATATATATAACCATAAAATAGAAATATATAAAAGAAAGATGGGCTACCCTAAAAAAAAAATTACATGGCTATACTCTATAATTGTTGAAATCTGCCAAATAGTTTTAGATATTGCAAAAAATAATCCATAAATTTAAAAGTTTAAACTTTTGAAAGGCCAAAAAATTTAAAGATTCATAAGCAAATCTAAATATCACCCAAAAGAATGTATTAATTCTAAAAAAGATACCAACACCAGCAAAAAAAGGACAAAAACTTCAATTTGAAAAGGAATTTTAATTGGAAGAAATTTGTAATGATATGGGAGGAAAATATGGAAAAATAAATAAAAGCCATATGCTAACCTCCATGACTATCATAGACACCAAAGAGAGGTGGAACTATCCAAATTTGGATAAGCTGCATGCTACAAAAGAAAAGAAAACACGGTAAAATAGCTTACTCTATAGAAAATTATTGAGATTATGTGTCCACTCAATAGACCCATTGAAAAGGCGATCCAAAGAAGTCATTGAAAAATACAAAACAAATTTTGGTAGGCAGTATTTATGAAATAGAAGCAAAACAAACAAAATATAAAAAATTTCAAACTCAAGCACTTAACAATTGATCACAGTTATTTAGAAATTAGAACACCCAAAGTCCTTTTCACATAATCACAAAAATCAATATCTCTATGAAGAGAGGCCAACCCCATCACCATGAATCTGAAAAACACTGATTAAAAAGAGAGAATTACAGAGACATTGATTATCATTGTTGACTTATAAATATTTATAATCATATTCATGGTTGAGTGTTAGTATGTAGAAAGCAATAAGACTGACCATGGGAAAAGGGCTAGGAGTCGAAGATGAATCCATATTCCAAGCTTGATTAATTGTACAAAATAATGATTAAACCATATAACTGTTAATCACATAGGTTGAAGCCTTGAATCTCATGCAGACCATGTTAAAATTCACACTTTGATGTGCCTTCTCTTGCTTTCCTGATGTATTTGGTTTATGGAACATTTGCAAAGTAGGATCCAGGTCACGGAATGCTGACAAAATTGATTGGGGAGAGAAGTTCAAAGGTATATATTTTATGAATTGGTAAGTTAAACAATGTTTCTCAACCATTTAACAATGTCGTGACTGGTGTCTTTCTTTGCTGGAGTTTTTCCCCTCACTTTGATGTTTGCTTTCTACGTTGCCTCTGTCCTCAGGTTCAGGTTCAGGTTCAGGTTTAGGTTTAGGTTTAGGTTTAGGTTTTAAGAGATTTATATATTAGTATTTAGTGGCTAAATTTCCTGTGCATCAGTTTTAATGTTTTTTTTTTTTTAATTTGTTTTTATATTTCAGAAGCTTCGGTTTTATATATATATATATATATATAGATATAGATAATAATAATAATAATAATAATAATAATAATAATAATAATAATAATAAATATAGGTGATGATTTTTGTGATAAGTTGATGTAGGATAGAATTTACAATTTAATTTTTGTAATTATTTAATTTTGGTATTTTTATGCAAAAAACGTTATTTTAAGTCTAAGTGATTTATTTCCTTATTTTTAGGTTCTTTTAATGTTTTTTTAGGTCAAATTTGGTTCCTATTATGGTTAGGTATTAATTAGGGCTTATTTTAGAATATATTTTCTTGTCCATCAAGTTTTATAGAGCCCTTAAATAGGCCTCCAAGTTTGTATACATTTTTTCAATATTATTGATAAAATAAAAAGAATCTAAAATAAAAAGAAAAAGAAAATAGTGATGATGTGGAAAATTGTGAGAGTTTCAAATGCTTCGATTTTATATATAGAATATATAGAATATAGATAATTAAATGATAACTAAAATTTTATTTTATTTTAAAATAATTAAAGAAAAGGAAAAATAACGACGTGGCTTTTTTTAATATTTAAAATGCTGAGTTGTGTATTTCGTTTGCTATATAAGCTATTTTCCGTTAGTAAGATAACGGTATAGACTAAAATGGAACGGTTTTTGATTTTGTGGACTAAAAATAGTAAAAATAAAAAATAGGGACCAAGGTGAAAATTTGGTGAAAATGTAAGGACAAAAATAATATTTCTACTTTTATATATATATATATATACTAAAATTTAGACATATTTAAGTTAAAAAGTGATACATTACATTATTTGGTAACACCATAACACCGTTTAAAAGCTATAAACTATAATTTTTCGCTGCATTAAAATACTGTTTAGAGCCCTCTTGGTATAAAAGGAAATTAACCGCTTAAAAAATAAATAAATAAAGATTGCTACACGAGGGAACGAGAGAAAGATCGAGAGAAAAGAGAGACAGAGAAATAGAGAGGCAGAGATAGAGAGGCTGTGAAGACACGGAGAAAGAAACAGAAAAAGAGAGAGGCGATCCTGGGACACGGAGAAAGAAAGAGATCGCCTCTCTGTTTCTCTCACTAAGATCAGAGTTCATTCCTCATTTTGATTTTACCAGAGAAACAGGCAGAAGAAGGAAGATGATACCGACTTCAGCGTCAAGAACGAAAAAAGTCCCCTCTGCCAACAAACAACGCCTCTGATGGGTTCTATTCTTTTTCTGATTTTTTTTTTTTTAGGTAAATTAGATCTGTTATATGCATTCAATTTTTCCAATTTGGTTCTAGATTTGGATTCAAAAATTAGGGCTAAGGAAATCAGGTTTTAATATGTGACTTTCTTTTCTCTTCGTTTGCCACTGAAATTAATTTCTGAATTGTTTTTTTCTTTTTCTTCTGTTTCTCCCTCCAGTTGCGGAATACCGTTTCCCTGTGCCAGATAAAGCAATTGGGACTTCTGCAATAAGAGAATTAAAAGGTGCAGTTAGATTTTAATTTCTTTGGTTCTTGCTAGAATTAAGATCCTTAATGAATGCAAATATTGAAGTGCTCTCTTTACATTTGAACTCACATGACTCAATTTGGATTGTGACTTATCATGTTTAAATGAGAAAACATAAATTTTGAATTGTAACGTAATTAATATTTGCATTCATTGCTACTATTTGTCTTTTACTACATGTTTGTTTGATGTTTTTGAGTTACTTTCAAATTCCTGAGTGAAATATTTGTGGTCCATTGGTATGTTGGTGAGACCCAACAGTTGTGTTTTTTGAAAGCAATAGGAATTGAATAACACAATCCAAAAAAATTTAGAAGAGTCATGAAAGTTGGTACTAAAGACATAGAAAAAAAGGAAAATCAAAATGTTATACATTCTGATGCTTTTGTAATTACTCATTTGAAGTTCAAACCATATTCAAAAAATTGGTTTGTGGTTTATAGCATTTCTATTTTTACTGATTGTGTGTTTCCCTGTACCCGTTTTTTAAATTTTGGTTTGTGTTGTCTTTCATTCCAGTTTTCGGTAACTTACTTAATCTCCGCTTTCACTGGGACCTTCAACCTCTCTCTCTTAAGGATTTTCCATTATCTATTTTTGTTTTTTTCAAAGCAATTTTTTCCTTGGTTTCTCAATTCCCATCAAACTATTCAAAGAAAGGCTTGAACTGAATTTTTGGTCAATTGTTTCTTAATTCTGATTTTAGTTTAAGGTGAGTGGAAGCATGAAGACAAGCAGATGTAGAAGCTGTCCAGGAAGCCAGACGTAAGATAAAACTTAAGAGATAAAGCAGCACGACAAGCATTAGGCCATTGTGACTGAACAAATATGAGGTAATGTTTAGTACTGTGTAGTGCCATGTTATTGAGATATCTGCGACTGCATGAGAATTGTGTTTTCTCATGTAATCTTGATGTTATGAATCTGATGTTGCGCTTTAGATCCTCTTTATGATCATCAATGACTGATTAATATGGGTCCAGCTGTCAATGGTGGTTAAAATTGTTTGCCAACTGTAACGTTCATTTTTATTAAGGTTACATGCTTTTTCTAAGGACAGGGTTACCATTGTTGTTAGTGCGCAAATGTAAGACTCAAGTAATATTCCTTTTTCCTTTTCCTACAAACAGAGCGGGAATTGATATGGTTGCTTGGAGTTTAAAGTGTTTGTTTTGATTTTGGATTTTTATTTTTTGAGGATAGCTGAATTTGTGTTTGATTTTTCCTTTTATTTTATTTTTGGGGTGGAAAATGTAATTGGGCTATTTGTGTGCCTTTTTCCTTCTATATCGCATAAGAATTACACATTGTTTTGAAATTCATAAGTATATATTTGTCACATAAAATAGAGTCTCATTTTCTCTTTTCCTTTTTCCCTTTTTCTTTTTAATTTCGGTGAGATGAAATTTTAAGATTAAGCTGCTCACAATTGGTGGAAAAAGATTGAGACTTAGAATATGGGACACGGGTAATTGCTGGAATTATTTTGAATTGTAGTTTCATTTTAATCTTTGGTTAAAGATGCTTTGGAAGTGATAGTTTATGGTAACATGTAATCTCTCTCTTCCTTCAAGTTAGTCACTGTTCTGACTTCTAATGCATAAATAGATTATTTGTACATTTCCCAATCTCCACATCAGACCCTCCACTTTTTTAGAGTATATCTCACTAATTTCTTTCATTATTATATTTTGTTATGGAGTATAAATCCAAGTGAAAAACCACATTGCGTTGCTAACCTGTGCGATGCACGGAATAGTTAGCAAATGTTAAATAAATAAAAAAAGTAAAGAAACATCTACGAAAATTAACAATATCAAAATTTTATATCAAACAAAATGACAACCAGTGCAGAGTTCCAAACCCAATGATTTATCAAAGTTTGTGCACAAACTCAATTATACAGATACACAACTTAGGTTGGAAGAATTAAGCAAAAGTGAGGAAATAAGGATCAATGGCCATGGAATATAAAAATATATACAATTGAGATGGGAAACAACAAAGGCGAATTCGTTCCTCTTTTTTTTTTTTTTGGGTTTGATTCTTTATTTATTTAATTTCATTAATTAGTAGTGCGGATTTTACAACTTGCAAATTAGAAGTGAAATTTAAGAATACTATGCCACATGTTTAGTGGGGTGATTGATTTTCTCTATTTGGTAAACCAAATTTGGTTCAACAATTGGAGTTCAATTCTGTTTTGATTATTTATTATTATTTTAGATTGAAAAGGCAGAAATTGTATTATCATCAAAAAGAGAAGTATGAAAAGTATAATGCGGGTTCCTATAGGACATGATCCAAGCCAACGTAGTGGCTTAGGCTCTAGGAAAAAAAAAATATAGGGAAAAAGACAGTATAAGTATCATAGATTTGACCACTAAGTCCCAAAAGCCCATAGTGT
This sequence comes from Quercus gilva, assembly GCA_023621385.1. NCBI lineage: Eukaryota > Viridiplantae > Streptophyta > Magnoliopsida > Fagales > Fagaceae > Quercus > Quercus gilva. Next base: position 14,990,251 of record CM042476.1, on the reverse strand, counting down.
TAAATACCCACCGAAAGCCTCTGGTAGTTATCAGTGTTGTTTCAATTGTTTATTAATGGATTGCCTTCAATGTGTTTGATTGTAGTTGTGAATAACTCTCACACTACTCTGTTTCAAATTAAATAGTCTTAAAGCAACCAAGGAATTGGGGTTTCAAGTCTTGAAGGATGGGGTTTCAACTTAGTCAAAGGTGATGCAAGTGCAAAGAATTGGTGAAGGAAGGTACTGCTATTGCTAATGTTTCTTCATACATTTAGATTGCTGTTTCATTCCTCAATATATTTGTCTCTTTCAGTATATGTTGATCTTATGGTTAGCAGCTATGGTTTTTGAAATAAAGTGACTCTATGAGACCTTTAGTTGGTATTTTTGGCCATCTTGAATACTTATATTAAAGGCTTTTTTACCTCAAGGTTAGCCATTGTGGTTTTAGAATAAAAATAGCTCTATAAGTCCTTCAGTTGGTATTTGTTGGCCGTCTTGACATCAATGCAATACTTAGTTTAGAGGAATTTTTAATGTCTATATTACAATATATGCATTGTTGTTGGTGTGCTGCCCTATCATGGTTGATGAGAAAAATAATGATTGGCTCTAGCATCCAGTAAAGGCAGATGGGCATAATTTGTTTTGACCTTGGTAAAATTATTGATAAATCTAATTAGATACTTCCCAAAAATAATTAGCATCAAAAGCCGAGGAATCAATGTCTTTTCACAAAAACCAGTTGAACCAGCTCTCTCTCTGCTTGATGATTTTTTAAGGTAGAACAAACATGCTAGTCCAATATATGTGAATACCAAACAATAAATGACAAAACATTGGATGTCCATGAATTGATTCTCGCCAAAATCTTAACTATTATAGGGCTGCAACTTATTGCCCATAGCTTCAAACAATTTGATAAACTGGAATTGGTTTGTTATCCATTTATGCTTTTGACAATATTTGATTCATGATAATTATAGCTACTAAAGTTTTCTAAATTTCTATTTTAGGATTTTATAAAGTTACAAGAAAGGTTAATTTTAGAGATACCTCAAGCCAAATAGCAACAAAATTTGCTTTCGGAAGTTTTAATTGTTTTCTCTCTCTCCATGAGATATAAACATTTTTATGTATTTTCCTTTTGTACATGTTTATGACACAAGTAGTTATCCTCTAGGTAGAGGAAAGTGATGTACTCTATGGAATGTTAATTTATGGTTCAAAACTTTGGTAGTTAAGAGGACTAGAAAAACTTTATTTTATTTTTTTGTCTGCAATATTGTAGATCCAAATTTCAAAATTTCTTTTCCTTAAATCAATGGTTGTGTTGTAATTCTTAACTAAATTATTTGACCTATGAAATTTATGACTATTTATGTTTTCTATGTTGGTGTTTTAGCTTTGCTTGAACTTGCAAGAAGCACAATATCAGAGATATCTGAAGGCTTAAGCCAAGGGTTTGCATCATTTGCATCTAAAAGATATAATTTTTTTTCCTCCCTGTGGGATCTAAATGATCACATAATAACTTTTAAAGTGGAATATAGACTTCACAAGTCTATTTGCTTAGTGCTATATACCTTAAGTGAACAAATATTGGTCGCCTTCGTATAAATTTTAAGTCAAAAAGAAAAAATGGTATTCTGCATATGCGTAATAAATTAGATAGCTAATTTTCTATTATATATACCAGGAAATAATCTCATTTTAATATATATATATATATTTCTTTTTTTCTTTTTTTGGAACTTTAATGTTTAATGTTACAAACTTCTTCATCTCTACCAAAGCCCCCAACTCCTTAAAGTCTGCAACAGTTTCTATTCATATGAATTAAATATTCTATACACTATCTAAAAAAGAAATTTTGAGCCCATTAATGATGATTATCATTTCTTAAGCATTCATTTATGTGTCAAATTTTGAGAATAGTATAAATTATTAGGTAATGAAATTTAGACTAGCAAAATAAACCAATTCCATTTCTTATGAAGTTAGTTCATGTTTTTTTTAATGGCAGATTATTACTTTCTTCAGTATCTCAATACAGATTTTTGTAGATTAGCTTTGATTTTGGGAACATAAAAATTTTCTCACTATTAACGTGTAGGTATAAAGAAAAGAGATGAGATTCTGGAAGGAGAATTCTTGAGTCAAAAGATTGTTATAGCATTGAGCAACAGTGATAGCTATTGTGGTTGCTATAGTCTTCTATGTAAATTAAATGACTAGAACATAGATAAATGTGGCAATAGCTAGTGTTTATTGAGTAGTGTATGATCAACAAGATACATTAGAGGAAAAAGTGGATTTGTGTAGTGAGGCTAATTTACAATTTAATATGAAATTGTATGTAAAATTGAATTTGGATTTTGGCTTTGAGCTGGTAAAAATACAAAGATTGCCATTGTCTTTGCAAATAGTTTTTCCATTGTCTTTAATGTTGCTTTAGTTTTCAGCATTACTTTCTTTAGAAAATACTGTTTTTTTTTTTTTTTTTTTTTTTTTTTTTTTGTCCTTTGTCAATCTCTATTTTTTTTTCTTTTTTCTTTTTAGCCTTTTCTTGGTGGGCAAATTAGTCTCTCATTGTAAGGAAACTAAACAATTGTATCAATTATTGCATATTAATGAACTTTGCATATAGGTCAAATAAAAATACAAATTAAGTTCTCCAAAATTTGCGTACAAGTCATGGGAATTTTAAGAAAATAAATAAAAGAACTAATCAGCATTTTAATCAAAATTGTAAGCAACTTAGCATCAAAACACGAAGATTTAAGAAATAAAAAAGTATTCTAGCATGATTTAGAAGTCCTGTTTATTTACTTGAAGTTGCCACCTTAGATTAATGTATATAATACATTAGGCTTTATTGATGAAAGCAGTTTGCATTACTTTCTTCAGAAAATACTTTTTTTTTTTTTTCCCTTTGTCAATCTCTTTCTTTTCTTATTAGCCTTTTTTGGGTGGGCAAATTAGTCTCTCAATGTAAGGAACCTAAACAATTGTATCAATTATTGCATATTAATGAACTTTGCATATAGGTCAAATAAAAGAACTAACTAGCATTTTAATCAATATTGTAAGCAACTTAGCATCAACACATAGATTTAAGAAATAAAAAAGTATTCTAGCAAAGTCCTGTTTATTTACTTGAAGTTGCCACCTTAGATTAATGTATATAATACATTAGGCTTTATTGATGAAAGCATTTTGCATATATAAGGCTTTATTGATGAAAGCATTTTGCATCTGCAAGAACAATTTATTCTATTTACATGGTGGGTTTTTTTTTTTAGTTAATGCAAATCATGACCATTGTGGTGTTCAATTTATGCATTAACATTAACATTATTTTATATTTGTTTATTGAATATTCAATTTTTTATCATAATCATACAAATTGTAAAAAGAAACAAAAAGGATAGACACAATTTTTAAGTATCATCTTCAAGACATGTACACAATTTTACACTATCTATCATTTAAGAAGCATAGCAAGTTGCCACCAAAAAAAAAAAAAAAAAAGAGTAACAATAGTTACTTGACTTTAATTTCTGAAACTTTTGGAATGTCTAGATTGACATACAACTATGTTGCAAAAGTGGATGATAGTTGATAGTCACCTACAAAAAAGTTGTAAAAATTTATAAGGATTATTGATACATAAATGTTATGTACTTGATAAATGGTTCAGTCAATCATTATCTTTATTTTGACCAGTGAATCGAAGCTGGACAAAGTACAGTATCGGTAATATGTAGTAATGTTAATTTTTTTTAAAGGAAATTGTATCCTTAGGCTACAACTAAGTTTATAGCTAAAACTTTGTCCATTTGTTTATACAAAAGACAACTATCTATTTGGTAGACTGTGATTTACCATTTTTTCTATACCACTCACAATCAATCACATAACAAAGTTGAAGGAAAGGGTCAGGAAAAGGGTGTGGTCCTAGAATTATTGTTTGCAATGTAGTTTCCATGATGTACGGTCTATAGCACTTTGCAAGGATAGAGTCAGAACTTGGAGTCAGGAGGGCGGCTTTGCTGCTAGCTGCGTGCGGCAACTTTGGCTTCCAACTTTGCTTCTTAGATGTTTAAGGGTTTTTTTTTTTTTTTTTTTTTTTTTTTTTTTTTTTTTTTTTTTTTTGCTACTAGGTAAGGACAAAATAATTTGGTTTAAATTTTTTTAAAAGGCCGGGTTGTTTGTTTTGGGTAATTTTTGTTGGTTGAGCTTAATTTTTTTAGTTTTGTTATTGGCAGTTTTTGTTATTGTGCTAATTCTTTTATGGCCTTTCAAAGGAGGAAAATGTTAAAGACACAAACTTTTTTTATAAATGAATAAAATGGTGAGCAGTTATTAGTAAGTAAAAAAATTATATATGTGGTGTGCCCAGATATGAACCAATAAGAATTTTCTATCTCAACAGTTTGTAAAAATATTGTATAAACATCTGTGACTATAGTATTACTCTTAAAAGAATCACTGATATTGTTAGAGGGAAAAACTGTAATTTTATAAAACAAAATTGCTAAAATTAATACCTATGTATATATACTAATATTAAAAAAAAAAAAAAAAAAAGAGGGGGGGGGGGGGGAGGGGGGTGGGGAGGCGGTCCCTAGCTCTTTGAAGAAACTCCAAATATTTTCATGCACTCATTTTACATTCACAGTGTTACACAATACCCATAATTAATATACTAATGTACACAATATCATATTCACCTAATTCGCTTATGCAAAAGATAACCAAAATAACATTATCTTGTCGAATAACAACATTGGAATTGATTTTAAAGTTTAAATCAACATGGTTGCGGTGGCTTCTATGTGAGAGTTGAGAGTAGTAGGAGCATCAAAAGAGTTCCAATCTTGGTTGTGGTCTACTTTTTTGGTTTCTAGGCCCACCAAAGTCTGTCAGACTATCACGTAAGCTTTATTTGGTTGGACGAGAGGAAAATTGGGAGGATGAAAAATTATGAGAGGAGAGAAAATTGGGAGGATAGAAAAGTTTTGGTTTTCCCTCTTGTGTATGGTTGGAAAAGCAGAAAAGTAGGAGGGTGAAAAACTCTTTTGTTTGGTAGGAGAGAAAAGTGGGAGGATGGAAAATGTAGTTTATATAAATTGACTATTATGTCCTTATAATAACAAAATACCAAATGGTCTAATAAGTGTGAAAAGATGAGGGTATTTGTGTAATTTATTACCCACATCATCTTTTCTCCTTAGTTTTCTCATTTACCTCAAATTCTCTAATTTTAACTTAAAACAACAAACTTCCTAAATTTTTAGCCTGTGGAACAGTCCGAAGAGGATGAATTATTTACCCTAAATTTTGACCAGTCTTAAAAAATGACAAAGAGACAAAAGAATTGCTGTAGTCAATAGGAAATTAAATAGGTAGTTTGTACTTATAAGGTGAAAAATTAATGAAAAACAACTAAATCAAAGTCTTTTTAGACTTGGCCAAAAATAGGGTGATCCTTACTATAGAAGTTTGTATGTGTATATATATTGATAAGTAGTACTTGAAACGGTTCAAAGAGGATGAACAAATGCACGTTTAAGGATTGCAAAGGGGACAGTCAAAGATAGCTATTACATCTCACATTTAAGAATTGCAAAGGGGACGACCAAAGCTAGCTACTTGATTTGAATATTAGCTAGTCACTCATGGCTCTACCTTGTGGAAGCGGAAGGAGGTGGTCGAGGGTGGTAAAGATGACTTTCTGCTTGTTCTTTCTCATACCAATGTCATCAGTTGGAAATAGAAACACTGACACCATATTCAATAAGAAACAAAAACTAGAGATTCAGCAGCAATTGAAGCGCCTTAACAAGCCTGCTCTTAAAACCATCGAGGTTATTAATCACTTCATATAACATGTTTGTGTTCTATATTGTATTTTCTGCTTTAGTCTTAGAAGAGTCATTCACTTTTGTGAGTTGTGGCGTCCTCATAAGTCCTATGTACAATAGCAGTGTAATTTTATTACGACACTGAGAATTCAAGCTAATATCTATGTATGTGTGTTGAGAAAATGTATTTGATACAGAGCCCAGATGGAGATATAATCGATTGCGTAGACATAAACAAGCAACCAGCTTTTGATCATCCTTTGTTAAAAAATCACACCATTCAGGTAACTAGTTTAATTAAGTATATTTCATTTGGCATCACGAGTAATTTGATACTTATTGTGTGCATGGTATGGGCTGGGTTTGCACTGGTATCTATGCTGAATGCAATAGATGAGACCAAGTTCTAACCCAGAAGGGTTTTCATTCGATGAGGGCAACAACGTCTCTTCAAACTCCGAGCCCAAATTTACTCAGCCATGGCACTTGAATGGAAGGTGCCCAGAAGGAACAATTCCCATAAGAAGAACTAAAGAAGAAGATTTATTAAGGGCACGCTCTGCAGCAAATTATGGAAGGAAAAAACACCATTCCATACCTAATGCTGATTCCTCTGGAATTACCCATGAGGTACTATTTAATTTTTAACCAATATTATTAATAGGTTTGAGCTCAACGTTATCTACTACAATGAAGGACTCAAATCGACATTCACAACCTTTATTTTTCTGGTTGAGTTTCTAGTATGCAGTGCTTGTTGAGGACGGAGATAAGTACTATGGAATGATGGCAAATATGAACGTGTGGAATCCCCATACCCAGGAAACAAATGAGTTCAGCGTGTCTCAATTCTGGATAACAGCTGGTGAATATGGTCAAGATCTTGATACCATTGAAGCCGGCATAATAGTATATATAATTTCATCATCTTTTCTTTTAGGCGCATGCTAAACAATTAATTACTAATAATTTTCCTTTTTTTTTTTTTTTACAAAATTATTTTCTGTGGAAAAACAGGTCTACAAAGATGAATATAGAGATTACGAAACTAGACTCGTCACGTTTTGGACTGTATGTGTTTTAATATTTGACTTACCTGCCAGCACGAGCTATGTTTGTATGTACTATATCATTTTTATAAAGCGCCTTTTATTTATTTATTTTTATTTTTATTTTTTATCATGGCTTTAGGATGATGCATATCAAACCACAGGTTGCTACAATCTAGACTGCCCTGGCTTTGTTCAAGTCGACAACCAGATTGCAGTGGGTGCAACCGTCACCCCTTATTCCACCTATGGTGGTACCCAACGTGCAATCAAATTCTATGTTTATAAGGTAGCACAATATTTCAATTTAATTACTTTATCAAATACTTTTTCTTTTTGGATACACATAGTAAGATATGTTTGAAATTCTTCTGGTTTTAGTCGTAACAGTGTATGTTTGAAATTCTTATTTCTTGGTTTATGTATTCTTATATACAACTTTTTAAATTTAAATTTAAATTAAAATTTTTTTTTTCTATAAACAATTAATTTTTACCTAACTTATTTTTTAAAACAGTGAATTTAAATGTCCATGTTGTTTTGCACAAAAAGATTCATTTTTTTTTTCTCTTTCATTAGTCTTTACACCTTCATTTATTATTCAAAATATTACCAACTGATTTGCATGACATGTACAATGAAGTAGGACATTAATGGAAATGGAGACTGGTGGTTGAAAATTGCGGAAAGAAACTTCGGATATTGGCCATCTTCCTTATTCTCGCTCCTGTCTAATAGCGCTTCATCGGTTGAATGGGGAGGAGAGGTGTTAAACGTAAAGAAAGATGGGCAGCACACCGCAACACAAATGGGCAGTGGCCATTTCCCTGAAGAAGGGCCTGGCAAGGCTAGTTTCTTCGATACACTCAATGTTATTGATGGTAAAACAATTCTCAGACGTCCCTGGAACAGTCATACAATAGTAACGAATCCCAATTGCTATAATATCATAAATTCTGAAGACTTCTTTTATTATGGTGGTCCTGGTAGAAACTCCAATTGTCCATGATCATTTAGATTGTTGTTTCAAAATAAGGAGAAAGAGGGAAACATATGAAGAGGGGAATCATTTTCTTGTTTTCTTCATGTCACACCAAATCAATATCATATACTATATAATAAAAGTTGAGATTTAGAAACTGTGGTTGTGACACGTGACTTCACCAAATTATAGAAATTTGTTAGATTTTTAAAAATATATATAATTTTTTTTTTTTTTTTTGGTTCTCATATTCTTCTCCTATAATTTCTAAGTTGATAAAAATTTCAATTTGAATACAATCAAAATTCTTCATCTAATCTTTTTTATTATTAATTTGTCTATAATTTCTAAGTGATTTATTTAATTAGCAATAGGAGATCTACTTCATTTTTTATTTATGAGTTCTAGCATTCCAAGGATTAGAATTTTAGTTTCACACTAATTGTTCATATCAACATTAATTTTTTTTCCTTAAAAAAAATTATTAAAAAAAAAAAAAACAAACATAGTACCCGTATACAACTACTAACATCAATTTTTAATGTTGTTTAAACACTGAAAACTGTTATTCAAAATATACTACCAAATAACCTCTTAGTTGTTGTTATCTTTTGTATAAGTTACATATGATTCTTAATTAAACCGTGCATCGCATGAACATAATATTAGTATATATATATATGTATGTATATATATATCTTTAAGATCAATATTAGATTTCAAAATCAATAAAAATATAGGAGCCATTTGATATGGCATTTTAAGCAATAGTTTTTTGCAGAACTCACTATCTCTAGCTAAAATCACAAGGTAAAGTATCACTTTAGACATAAACATATTTTAAATATAAAATACGTATATGTCTAGAATTTAATTTATTTTAGCTTTATTTGTAATTTTGTAAATAAATTACAAAATATCAATAAATTCTCAATTTAGTTTATTTTACCTTTATTTGTAATTTTATATTATAATAATAAAATAATTATCTTTGTTAGGTTATATTTTAATTTTCAGTTGATTTAAATAGACCAAAAGCTACGCTTAAACGTTAAACCCAAACCCAACTAAAAGTTAAGTTTAAGCCCAAATCCAAAACAAAATTTTTCCTAGGAATGGCAACGGGTCGGGTTCAGGCCGGGTTTTTCTATACCCGGACTCGACCCGTGGGGTAAGACCCGTGGCCCGGACCCGGCCCGTTTACAAAGCGGGTTTTTTTCCCGAGGCCCGGACCCGCTCAGCCGAGCCCCACAGGCCCCACGGGCCCCGTTAAGGGATTGAGCCTAATTCGTGGCCCAACCAAAAAAAAAAAAAAATTTCTGAACCCCAAATTTATCGAACAGTCTCAACGAAGAAGCGAGAATCGTCCAATTTTGACCATTTCTTGAACAGATCCTTGCACAACTCTCTGCAAAAACCGAAACGAATTTAAATCAAATACTTTCAATTTCATGCTACATCATAAATTAAGCTTCGTTGCATTAGCTCAAAACAACATCCAATCCTTTTGCGAACAAGATATAATAACCCAGATGTTGGCAAAGGAGAACTCAAACCCAGATTAACCAAAATTTCCATAAACAATCACCAACCCAGAACAAACACGACACCAATCGTACAAAAATTAATCCAAACCAAACAAATCAACCTACTACCCATTAATATCAAGCATGTTTGCTAAAAACACAATAAGAATAAAATTAGTTTTATATACTACCCATTCTAATTACTCTCACGAATCTAGTGCAAATCCATCAAAAATAAATAAATAAACCAAAACCACAACAACCCAGATAAATTTTTCTAATGATGGTTACATTTTAAAGGCGAGATGTACCTGAGGTCCTGAGGAAGAGCGAGGCTGTGAGAGTGAGAAGGCGAGGCGTGGCATGACTGAGAGTGAGTGAGGGCTGCGAGAGTGTGAGGCCGTGTCGGACTGAGGGGAGTGACTGAGCTGAGGGAGAGGGAGTTTCGGACTGAGGGAGGGAGAGTTTTAGTGGGAGTTTCGGACTGACCTGAGAGAGGCGTGAGTGCTGAAGAGGGAAGAAATGAGGGATTAGAATTTAGGGTTAGATTATAGGTATATATTTAGAGAGGGTATTTTTGTAATTTCATGATACCGGGTTTTTATCTAGGTCGGGTCTCGAGTCGGGTCTCGGATTTTTTTTTATAAAACCCAGACCCGACCCGGACCCGCTTCGGGTTTTTTTTTTTTTAAACCCATACCCGACCCTATTCCTAATCGGACTGGGTAAAACCCGGCCCATTAGGGTCAGGCCGGACCGGGTACCTGCGGGTCGGGCAAAAATTGCCATCCCTAATTTTTCCTACCAATTTCATCCTATATTCCCTCCCCTGTACTTGCCAATTGTCACATCAACTTCTCATCAAAGCCAAACAATCTTTATTTTATATACATTTTCTTCTCTCTCTCCAAACTCCCACCGCACATTCATCCACTATTTATTTTTACTTCTTCCTTTTGCTTGTTTCCTTCTTCCTTCAGCAGCACCGTAACTCCCACCAGTTGTTATCACCTTCAATTTGTTCTTCTCAGTTCTCAAGCCTGCATTTCTTGTTGCAAATCCAGGTTCATAGTTTCCTTTTTATCAATTTTTTCTTTTATTTTTTTTTTCTCCCATCTCCCTTCTTCCCTAAGATTTCACTCTCAAGGTATGAAAAATTTTCAGAATTCACATTTCGGCCCGGCCGGAACGGAACTTTATTCAAAACATTGGTCCACGCCGACCTCTGTTCTGAGGAAGCATTCTTCTTCCTCTACTTCTTCAGGACATCGACCTCTGTTTTGAGGAAGAAGATGACTGTTGGTTTGTGGGTATGGTGGGTTTTGATCGAGGAATCTGTGGGTATGGTGTCTTTAGATGCTTTGCTGTTGGTTTGCCGTAGGTCTAATCGTTAGGGGAGCTGGTAGAGGAGGAGCATAGAGGAGTGTTGGGTTTGGGAAGCTAGTAGAAGGAGAGAAGGCAGGGCGTGAATTTTGGAGAAAGAGAAGGCAAAGCATCAGGGTCGGGATTTAGAAAAGTTTTATTATGTTTATTTTTTTTAATATTATTCCGACTCGAGAAATGGTGGGATCTGTTTCGGTTTTATATATATATATATATATAGACTACACGTATTTTTACAAATTTTTTTAACCAAGTATTTTTTAAAAAATACAAGCAATGTTACAAGAACAATGTTACTAAACGGGTCCATAATTTATTATATATGATGGGCGGGATTTAGAGCATTCTCATTGGCAATTGCAAATGGAAAGTGTAGGGGAAAAGTATAATCAAGGCACAAAAGGGTGTTGACAACCAGACTTGTAAAATGCCAGAATTGTAATTTTTTTTTACAATTGTGCTACAGTGTCATCCTAAATGTAGGATGGCACTGTAGCACAATTGTAAAAATTATAATATCTTTTAATTGATAAAGTGGAAGAGAGCGGAAGAGTTGTATTGAAATATATTATATTATTTTAGTGAGTAATATATATTATTTTAATAAATAAAATAAGAAAATTAAAATTAAAATGTTTGATGTATTATAAAATAGTATGGTATAATGATAACGTAATTTTTTAAGATGGTAAAATAAAATAGAATAAAAATTACGAATGCTCTTGGAATGGGCCAATTCATTATTTATTAGCGAAGATATTTACCAACCGAGCCATTCTTTTCAATGATATCAATCACATCATGCAGTACGAGATTTTTTATTTATTTTTTATTTTTAATAAGACAGTACGAGATTTTTTTTGTTGCAGAGACTTGTGCCAAACCATTATCTATATGCAAGGATTCATATCCCGTGCAATACCTAGGGTATTGCACGGGGTGCAATAGCTTAAATATCAGCCATGAATTAAATTCAATGCTTAAAATATTGACACGTTATCTGTCCAAGCTAGCAATCCACGTGCCCATCTATTTCTCCTCTTTTCAGTTTACCCAAATGATTTCAAGAAGACTCTCTCCTCTCTTATTTTTCTCTCACTCTCTCACTTCCACCAGGGGTTTTTCTCTCCCTACCTCCCTCTCCCTGACACTCCTCTCAACCCCAACTGGTTGTTGTTTGTCTTCGTTGAAGTTCGACTGTTCTTGGAGTGGTTCTTGAGCACGCTACTCCGGCTATTCCAGCCAACTATTTTCCTAAGGTAGTTATTCTAAAATTCATTGTCAAAGAATCTATTTAGTGGCTTTGTGCGTGTGTTTTTGGTAATGGGAAATGTAATGGTTGCAGAATTATGCTTATTATTAGTTCTAAGTTTGGAATTTTATGAGTTTTAATTAAAATTCAGTTTTTATATTGCCTGCATTTTTTGTCTATTGTATCAAAATGCTTAAATCCTTGTAATTTGTATTCAAAGGGTTATTATTAAGGTTCCTAATGATGAAAGTTAAAACCTTTGAACAAAAACCTAGTTAAATCCTTGTAATTTGTTTCACACTCTCTCTTTGAACAAAAACCCAGTTGGAGTTTTGTAGTTTCAAACCGCTAGATTTGTATCTACAGTGCTAGGTACGTTTAGTTCTTGTTTTCTCTACGCTTTTCACTCCAATAGGTGTTCTAGGTTTTGCTAAAGATAAGATTTTTTTTTAATCAGTTTTTATTTGGGCTTTTCTAGTTGGGTTTTTAAACTAGGAAAGTTATGAATTTTCTCTATTAAGTGCTTCACATTTGGTTATGGGTGCTTCTGAAAAGACTTTTAGCTAGTGTAACTTTGGAATATGTATGATTCATGTTTGTTCTCATGTTCTTGTGTAGCTTTAGATGTTTTGGTTAATTCTTTTATTTTGTGTTGGTGATTTTACCTCTCTTTTCTTCATTCTTGTTTTGGCCTTTTTTGGGGGTTTACAATTTATATCTCTGGAAATGTGTAGCTCAATGTTTGTCCTTTACAGCCCCAGTGGCTGCGAACTTCATTTGTTTTTTGCTTTTCTTATTGGGTTGTTTCCTTTTTCTCTTTTTTCTTAATAAAAAAGAAAACTTGCAGTTTCTGGGAATGTGCTAATTTATCTTTGTTTTGTGTTTCCACTAAGCTTTTCTGCTGGACTAGCAGGTTAATCTTTGCTGTGCTTTGTTTTGGTAACATTTTTATCTATTTTGCTTGGGGTTTTTGACTATGTTTTTCCTTATGTTTTTGTTTGTCTTAAAAAAAATTGCAGGAAAATGGGGTTAATCTCCAGAAAGATTTTCCCAGCATGTGAGAGCATGTGTGTTTGTTGTCCTGCTTTGAGGTCAAGCTCTCGACAACCCGTTAAGCAATACAAAAAACTGCTTGCAGAGATCTTTCCTAAGTCTCTTGTGAGTATCTTTTTCTGATCTGTTGCTTAAATGTGTTAATTTTTTAGTATTCTAATGGTTTAATTTATGATAGTGTAATATAAGCCTATAAGGTGCTATGTGTATATTGTGGTTGAGCTTACAGACATCCAAGGTAGCTAAGCCTTGATTAAGATTAAATCTAACTAGTGGTTGTCAATGTGACTATTAGATTATGTAGTACAAGTGTCGCTGTGGCTTATGCTCTTATTTAACAAAAGTTAGTTGTAGTGCTATTATATTCCCATGACTAGGACAATATGCTTCCTTCTTTGAAGCAAAGAATATGCATGTCTTTTTCGCATATCACCCTTGGAATGGCTTTTTTTTTAAGAAAAGCTGGCCTTGACCTTCGCTACCATTCGTTTGTTTTGGAATGCTAGCCCTCTGATTGGATCATTGGATCTCGGAATAGGATCTGAAACTGGTTAATTTGCTTAAGAATGATGCTAGTCTTTGAAGCAAATATGTGCGTTGTCTCATCCTTGTGTGACATAAATGTGTCTATATTTTATCTTTCATTATCCTTCTTTCCACAAGTTTTTCTTTTTTTGTTTGGTCAAAGAAAGCTTGAGTCTTTAGTTCTATCTTAGTTATATAGGAAATTAAATTGAGTTTAAGTATTATGAGTTTGGTACTTAGCTTCTCAAAAGTGTTTCTTAATAGATCTTTTGACTGGAAATTTAGTCTATTTTACTATTTCCACCTATCAATAACTAGAAAAATGATCAAAATATATGGCAGGATGGCCCTCCAAATGAAAGAAAAATTGTTATGTGAATGTGCTGCAAAAACCCGGTTTGGATCCCTAAGGTATGGTCTCTAAATTTGTTGTTCTACTTGTGTGTCTCCCAGTAAAAGTGACTTTCATTGAAATTAGTGAGCCCAGTGCTGAATATTTTTGGTACTTTTTTTAAACAGATAGCGAAGTATCTAGAAGAAAGGTGCTACAAAGAACTGCGAGTTGAGCACATCAAGTTTATCAATATCGTGTGGGAAAGGTTTACGAGACTGGCAGTCGAGGCGAAAGCTGCCAAAATTGAGAGGGACAATGCATGACGAATGGAAATAGAAGCATTAGAGCAGGATCAGGAATGGATAGCCAAGCACAAAGATGAGAAGTATAGAGTCGTAGCTCGAACTGCTGAGGAGAAAGTGAACAAGTTTAGGATTGCTTTGATTACGTCTTGGGTTATGATTGGGTTGTATTTTGTTGTTCTCTCATAAGTTCTACCGTTAAGAAGTATTGTAGAAATATGTCTTTTGGATACATAAACTTCAACATTTAACTTTAGCAGCTGCTTGTATGATTCAAAAATTGTTTAGAATGGAAGATTCTGCTTGGGTATTATCTTATTCATTACACTTTGGCTTCAACTTGCATCCTTACAGAATTTGTGAATGCAAGTTTTAGGTTCCTATTGAGGGAAATAAATCATTGTCATGACTGTATTTAATTAGGGCTCTTGTTCTAATGGCCTTGTAATCAAAGTATACATTTCAATAAAGTTTTGTTCATTATTGGATAAAACTCTTGCATCAATTCATGACTGTATAGGCAACATCAAAATTGTTCAATTTGAAACATTACAAGAAATTAGAAATATAAAGGCACACAATCAATTACATTTTAGTAGTAAAACTAATATATAAAAAATAAATAAAAACTAAATTTTATTACATTCTTCTTGATTTGTACTCTAAATCCTTGTAAAAGTTTTTGTAAATGAACAATGAAACTACCTTAAGAGTCAAAATTATAAAACACATTCAATGTTTCAATGATACTTAAAATTAGCCTATTGACAACTAGATATGGCTTCAATACATCATGGAATGTTTGTAACAGGTTCTACTTTGAAAAAATTTAGTTAAAACTGAAGGCCATCTTTGATAGAGCTACTATTTTCCTAGCAGAGTACCAAAACATCATATTCTTAGCAGTTTTTATGTCAAGATGTATTCTTGCATTCCAGATTAGACGTAGTGACCCATTGTTTTAGCACCCTTTTTGACAGTTTCTCCACATCTTACCAAAAAGCTGGAAAAAAATCAAGCACTCCATTGCTGCATTTTTGCATTCCATTGCTGCATTAGCCTAGGTTGACTTCAAGACACATGGTGCTTCAATTGATCATGGAATGTTTCAAAAGCTTTTCTCAAAAGATACGTTAAGCTTTTGGCCAGTAAAGGCCAAATTTTTTTTCTTATTAACAAGAAAACAAGGGGCATATGGTCATTACTCCATATAACATTTCAGCCTCGGTAAATGAAAACATAAAACAAACTAGGCTATTCATATGATCAACTATGCCTAACAAATTAGTTGCAATTCTTGCTTTATTGCACAAATCAGAACCATATCTGAACAAAATATAAATGTCCAAGTAGAATCAAAGTTCATCTGGAAATACTTGATGTTTTATTAGAAGAAAAATAGAATCACCAAATTTTGGAAGATTATTTCGAATCAAAAACCCAAAATATTTTGGACATGCACTAACAAACATATAAAAATCTGTAATTTATTGCTTAACATTTGGGCAAAACTTGTAAAGTATGACTAGTGACAATTTAAGACAACAAAAAGTTTCCTCACAAGTTCACCTTTCAAGAGCCATAGTTTGTATGTATAAAGTGAACTACAACATGCCAAATATATATCCTACTAGAATAATACACAGCTGGATAATCAATCCAAATTTAAGGAAAAAGAACATGTACTTAATGTTCTGTTTGTTTTGATGTAAAATATTTTCAGGAAAATATTTTCCAATTTTATTTTGTTTGTTTTGTAGTAAAATATTTAGTCAAAAATAAAATATTTTCAGTCAACCAAATCAACTAGGCAAATTTATGTAAAATATTTTACACTTAAAATTTTGGTAAAACATTTTACATTTGCTCTTCCCCTCTCACCCCGATGCTTTCACTCCCTCAGTCCTATGTCCTTCTAACGCTATCTCTCCCTCGGTACCTCTCACGCTATTTCCCATGACTCTCTCCCTTCCCACTCTCAGTTCTCCCTTCCCACAAACCAGAGCCACCAAACCATTGTTAGGTTCGCAGCACCACTCATCTCCGGCGGCTCTCATTGTCAGCTCCACCTCTGCTACCACAAACCAGATACATTAAACCACTTCAGTTCGCAGCGCTACCCATCTCCGATGGCTCTCATCGTCGGCTCCAGCTCTACCATCGTCGGCTCTACACCTTCGCCCACCGATTCTTGGTTTGACCACTCAAATCCATCAATTCTTTTTTCAATTCGACCATACACTGTCTCTGACTCCACCGCTGATCACTTCTCCCATCACATCGGCTCTACCTCCATCGTTGTCAACCCACCTATCAGTTCTCAGATCTGGGTTTTTTAACCACTGTGGGCTTTTTGGCTGGTTTATGGGTTGTGGTGGGCGGCTGGGTTTTTGAGTTGCAGTGGATGGCTGGGATGGTTTGTGGGTCATGGTGATGGCTGAGTTTTTGGGTGGCTAGAATGGTTTGTGGGTCATGGTGGGTGGTTGGCCGGCGTTGGCCTTTTTTTTTTTCGTTCTCCAATTTGTGGATTTGAGTTGTCAGTCAGTCAGTGGAGTGTTAGGGTGGTGGTAGGTGGGTTTGTGTAGATATGGTGGTGGTTTGGATGGTTGGTGGTGTGGTGGCAGGTTGGATTTTGCCGGATTAGGTGGTGGTTGTAAGATTCTTAAATTTTTTTCATTTTGTTTAAACATACATTTTCCTTGCATTTGCAGGAATGCAAACCAAACACAGTAAAATGAAAATATTTTCAGAAAAATATTTTGCATGTAAAATATTTTACTTTTGCAAATATTTTACGTCGAAACAAACGGAGCGTAAGAAAAATTAGAAGGACAAAAAAGAAAAATATTTTTTAGAATACCTCATGACCAAGAAACAAAATTTCTAGCTAATGTCGAAGAGGAAAAACCTCCTAAAATTGCTCAAGAGGTACCAAAAACAAAAGGCTCAAATGCGACGGCAACAGCAACAACAAAGAAGCAAGATAATAACAAAGATCAGAGCAAAGGAAAAAAAAACAACAACAACAAGGTTATTACATAGAACTAATCCTTTACATACCCAGATTTTAAGGCCGGCAGTATGCTCCATGTGTTTACATTAATTTAAGCATAAATACAAATTTCACTCACACACACAATGACATGTTTTTAGTATTTACACAATAAAACACATGCTTATATCAAAACCCATTTTGACATCAACCCCCAAGTCTGTAAACGGCCTTCCAACTGCCATTCATTTGAAACCCAAAAATCCAAATTAATCAACCGTACCCAAAATAGTCGGACTTCAACGGAGACAAACAACAAGCAGTTGATTGACACCATCTACTGCTTTTAGAAGATTTCAGAGCATAGTGTGGGTTTCAGAGAATAGCGTGAGCGGTAGTGGGGAAAGAAACTAAGGAATAAGAAATGGATACTCTTAGGCAAAGAAATCAGGATCAGAAGAAAAATTCATAGATTTAGTATCAACATTTCCAAAATGCCAAAGCCAATAGACCCATACACACAACAATTACAAGAAAACCCATTTTCATTCAATCACAACAGATTCGGCCATATTGCAAAGCCCCAATTTTCAAACTCAAGCAAAACCATCAAGCTTTACACTCAACAAGAAAATCCATTAATCAAGCTAATAAAAAAAAATATCCAATTTCCATACACATAGCATCATAGTTTTAGCATAAAAATCCAAAAAAAAAAAAAAAAAAGATAGAATACAGAGAGAAAAACTAAAACTCTATGAAGCATTTCAACAAACATCTTCAATGCCCACCCAAAAACCAGCTTTAAAAATGCCAATAATAACAGTTATTGCTAATACCAGAAATCCAAACAAGAAAACCCATTCATCAAGCTAATCAAAATTGAAACAAAATGTTATTAATCAAACTAATAAAAAAAATGAAACAAAATGAGTGTCAAAGGGGTTTCGGTCTTGTCTAAAAGGCAAATAAAAATTGAAAAAAAATAAAAGAGAAAGAAAATAAAGAATAAGAGAGCTGGACCTGCAGCCACCAGTGGTTGTGACGCCGATGAGAAGCACCGCCAACGGCGATAGGTGTGAGTGGAAGCAGAAGCTCGGCCACGGCTGGGCTTGAGAGAAGGAGAAAACAGAGAAACCCAGATGAGAGAGAGAGAGAGAGAGAGAGAGAGAGAGAGAGAATGAGACGAGGAGAACGCCATAGCGGCAAGCATCACCGGTGGTGGTGAGGGATTTGGCCTTGTGTGGACTAGTACCGGGCTGCTGTGACAATGGATTGAAGGAGAGGCAGCTGCGCAGGGGAGAGAGAGAGAGAGAGAGAGAGAGAGAGAAAATTGATTTTATGAAAAGTTAGGGCGGAAACTGAAACAGTGGGCGAGTGAAATTTTTTAAGGGCAAAATAGTGTTTTTGTTATTTGGTGAGGTGTCAAAGATTCGAGCCATGGCTGAGATTTTAGGTATTGCACGGGATATGGATCCCTATATGCAAAGGGCCCTTAATGAGCAATGACCGAGCTATATATTCTTGCTTTTGTACTTCTGAACGCAAGAATTCAAAATAAAACAAAAAGAAAATATCTCTATATCCATCCTCTCATTTATATGCAACGAACGTCTGCACCCTGTAGATAAGACTTCATTGCACCTTCTTGCTTTTATACTTTTCGAAACCAACCAAAAAATAAAAAAAATCTTTATTGGTTTGTCTCTTAGGCAGGATCCAGAACTTTTTTTTTTGGGTCTAAATCTATGTATAAAATAGTTGAAACGCAGTAGTATTGTTCTATCACTTGAGTATCAGATTAAATTTTTTTATTAAGCAATGTTTAAGTTAACCTTTCAATTTTTTAAGACCTTGTTTCATAGCATTTGATCTGTGTTTCAACTTGCACACCAAGTCACCAACTACTTGAGAAATAATGATTTAAAAATTCCAAATGTGTAAGTCCATTGGCCCAACCTCTAGCCGTCAAAACAGGGGACATGGAAAGTATCTAGACTCAAGCAGTGAAGCACCTGATAGACCAAGGAGTATGTGTTACGAAGTAAATGCCACCCTTATTTTATCAATAGTGAGAAATTAAACATTTTTTTGGACAAATAACGTAATTTCACCTTATTATAATTATGTCTAATTTGAAAGTCATATGTCCTATGAGAGGTGCTACGTTTACAACATTTTGACAACAAATCATAGGTGGTTAGTTGTTATTGATTCTAATTTGAACCTATCACTGAAATTATTTTTCTACCCCATTAATAGCAACCCGTATAATAGCCTGCCACGTAAGATTTGTTGTAAAAATGTCATAAAAATGTTGTAGACATAGCATTTCTCCATGTCCCACCCTTCATATGCAATAATATATATATATATATGTGTGTGGCAAAAATACTATTTTCGTCTCTACATTTTCATCCAATTTCCACTTTGGTCCATACTTTTTATTTTTACCGCTTTTAGACTCCAAAATCAAAAACTGTTTCATTTTGGTCCCTACCGTCATCTCACTAATGGAAAAAAGCCTAGGTGACAAACAGAGTGCATTGTTGGCGCACTAAAAGCTGGCGTGGCCATTAAAATAAAGAAAATATTATTTGGCATTAAAAAATGCCATGTCAGCATCTAAATTTTAAAAATTATTTTATCAATTTTAACTAAATAAAAAAAATTAAAAACAGAATTAAAAATCAAAAACCACATGAATCAAGATCTAAGTGCAGCTGCTTCCACATCAGGATTTTCACAGCCCACACAATTGCCCATATCGAGCTAGTTACCATTCAAAAATTTGCTCCTCAGCACACGAAGTGAGATCCACAGTAGTATCTTTCTTGATATCCTCATTTCTCCACTTCTGATGGCGAGCCCAATCGACGACACTATTACAAATACTTGTACAACCTTCGTTATCAGGCCGGTTCTCGAGTAGGTCGCCTATAATCTCGATTCGGAGCTGCTGATCTGAGAAGTTACTATCGTTGAAAGCGAACACAAAATCAGCATCTGTAAAAGCCGATACACCACCTCTGGTGAACTCCGATTCCATCCCCGTTCTTGGGTCAAACAGATCCGTACCCATATCTAAGTTCCTCATCCTGTAACACCCCAAACACATACTAAGGTTTTAGATGCATAAAACACGAATATAATGGAACAGAGTGTAATTAAATATCCACAAACATATAACTTCAAATAATCAAAATCTTTCCTATGAAATCCATAAAAATAAAAAGTTTAACAATAAAGTCTTTAAATACAATCTCAAAGAGTTCCACAAATAACAAACTCACTATCCTAAGAAAATATACTAAAACAGTCCATCAATTAACATAACTCCAAAAGAAGTCTTCAATCTATTGCTCCAATGATCTACCACCAAAAGATATTCCATTGCTCTAATCTGAAAAGGGGGGTGAGCTAGAAGCTCAATAAGAGACTACATAACATGAGGATGTCTTTCAAAACAAAACATTAGTATCATTGACAAAATATAGTCTTTACAAAACATTTACAAGTAGTTTTAACAGTAATATAATATATTCTATAAAACTGTCAAGAATAAAACATTTAACTATAACCCTGTAATCATTAAATAAAATTATAACCACTTTAGTTAGCCAAAATACACTAAATAGGTAAAACCAATATATGTTAGTAATAAACAATTTTTCCACTTATAAGGATCAATAACAATAAAACAGTAGTTCGACATGGAAAACAATAAATATTAGTCAAATAAAAACATAAGCTGCTAAACACTCAGTGGGTGATTCCCATAGGAAACAATAACACTAATCTCAAAGAGGCAACACTAGCTCCAAAGAGCAAACAATAACATTGGCCCCAAAGAGCAAACGATAACACTGCACCACACCACAATAACACTACATCGGTCGAAGGCCAACACTTAACCCTGTGTTGGCAAAGCTTGCAAACTGTCTAGCTGACCGTTTAAAAACATTCTTACTTTATTACAATATTGCCAATACTAATCATATATCATATAACAAATACTTTCTCAAAAATATAGTTTTGAGTCATTCTTAACATATACAATTTCAAAGTAGTATACAAGAAATAACAAAATACAAGTATGTATAAAGCATTGAATATGGTATAAGTTTTTGAAACTTCACTTTTGCAATTATGTACATATAAATATATTTTTACCAAAATATATATAAATATACACATCTTGAGAGACATCATGTTCTAAAGTCCACTTATCTCTAGTTGCTAATACTCGTAGTCTAGATCCAAAATCAAATGAGCTTTTCCTCCACACCTAAAAGTAAAGGAGTAACATAATTATATAATTAATCCACCTTAACGTATACCATAAGGATGTAAGGGACACTTCCTAAAAATTTACTTGTCTTTAAACATCTCTACAATCCTCTATAACATATAGCTTCTCCTTACTACTATTATGTCTTTGAGGCTAATAGAAGTATGTAACTCGTAAGGATACTATCTAATGAGAATATGCATGCTGGCTGTTCACCAAGATTTCCACTAAGTCCTAATAGGTTAAATACCAATACACCATTGTCTAGTTAAGTGTTAGATTCATATTTTCTTTAAGATTTCATATAACACTTCAACCCCACCATGAAATACTCTATAAGATCCACACATATGTATAGCATCCATAAAAATCTCTACCCGTATAGCAATCTATAGCATGTACTGACAACTAGAAATTTAATCTAATATTTATATAATATCCAAGGATTTTCCTACACGTAAGCCATAGAAAGAATACAATAGATTTACCAATTAATTCCTACCCGTAGGACCTAGTGACCTGTAGCATGTATTGATAAGAGTTTAGAAAGTTGACCATGATATAGATTACAAGATTCAAAAGTACTCCAGCCCCACTACCATGCGTAAACTCTAGCAACTATCACTGAAAAGCTTATCGCCTAATTCAAGATTTCATATGGGATATTAAAGCAAATCTATTAAATTACTCTAGCAATGTAGGTTATTTCCATGAAGGTTTGAGAGAGATATACCTGACCACATGACCACACGGATGCAGAATTTGTTAGTTAGAAAATAAAGAATATGCCAACAAACAATGCCTCTGATGGGTTCTATTTTTTTTTTTCTGATTTTTTTTAGGAAAATTAGATCTGTTATATGCATTCAATTTTTCCAATTTGGTTCTAGATTTCGATTCAAAAATTAGGGCTAAGGAAATCAGGTTTTAATATGTGACTTTCTTTTCGCTTCCTTTTCAATTTTTTAACACCAATGCTTGCGATCCAGAGATAGAGAAGGAGAAAAAAATAAACCTTGTGATACAGAGATGAGAAGGAGACAAACATTGAGAGAACCACCACCAGTAAATTTTTCTTTTTTTTCATTCTTTCTTTAGATCTGGGTATGGGTATGAAATATGAATTAATTTTGAGAAATTTGGTTTGATTGATTTTTAATTTAGATTTTAATTTCTTTGGTTCTTGCTAGAATTAAGATCCTTAATGAATGCAAATATTGAAGTGCTCTCTTTACATTTGAACTCACATGACTCAATTTGGATTGTGATTTATCATGTTTAAATAAGAAAAAAATAAATTTTGAATTGTAACGTAATTAATATTTGCATTCATTGTTACTTTTTGTCTTTTATTATATGTTTGTTTGATGTTTTTGAGTTACTTTCAAATTCCTGAGTGAATATTTGTAGTCCATTGGTATGTTGGTGAGACCCAACAGTTGTGTTTTTTAAAGCAACAGGAATTGAATAACACAATCCAAAAAAATTTAGAAGAGTCATGAAAGTTGGTACTAAAGACATAGGAAAAAAGGAAAATCAAAATGTTACATTCTGATGCTTCTGTAATTACTCATTTAAAGTTCAAACCAGATTCAAAAAATTGGTTTGTGGTTTATAGCATTTCTATTTTTACTGATTGTGTGTTTCCCTATACCCGTTTTTTAAATTTTGGTTTGTGTTGTCTTTCATTCCAGTTTTCGGTATTTGTGGATTTCTCTGTTTTTTGCTAGCTTTGAAACAATATTTTGCCAGATTTGGATCCATACTACCAGACTTATTGTTAGTTATTTAAAGGTCAATGGTGTATAAAAGTACACGCTGATGGAAATTTAGACCCCTTAAACCAACAATTTGATTAACCTAGTTAATAGCCAAGTGATTAACTTAGTCAAATTATATAATCCTAGGTTATCACAATCACACAATCATATCAATAATATAAAGCAGCGGAAAAATAAATAACATAATGATATGATGACCTAGGAAACCTCACGGTAAAAACCTGGGGAGGATTTGACCTAACTATCCTCAAGGTAAACCTGAATCCACTATGAAAGAATCGAAGTTCATACAAAAGGACTTACAAGCTCCCCGCTCGACTTCCTAATGCTACCCACCAGTAGAACTTACTGATACGACCACGTGCAAACTCCGAATCCATAGACTCCTTCTTTCTTGGATTCTCCACAAGATACAAGCTCCCTGCTTGTTTTTCTTTAAGCTCCAATGGCAACAACTGAGTTGATCATTAAGATGTTGATATTATCTTTACGTTGAAAACCCTAAGTTTTGTGTAAAGGAAAACTCCTCTAGATTTCACAAGAGATTTACACAAAACAGAAAATATGAGCAACAAAGACTTCGAGAGGTTTAGGTACAAAACCTTAGATACAAAAGAGGCACTCTCTTCTCTCTCTAAAAGTCTCAAAAATGTTTTAGGGTTTCCTTTATATATAGAAGTGTTTTACTTGAACCCCAAGACGTTTAAGTAGAGTTTGGGCTGAACTAAAACTTTGCAGAAAAACAAATCTGTACGTGGTTCGATCGATTGAGTCTAATTTTTGATCGATCGAGCCTTACAGATTTTGTCCAATAAATTTTGCAATCACTCGATTCCAATTTTACACATAAACATGCTTTGAGCAAGCCTAAACCTAGACTAAATGTTTTGATTATGGTTTGCCAACAAAATACAAATTGAAGTTCTAATACATTAATTCCTAATTTCTTAGAACCCAACAATCTCCTCCTTTGACAATCCGTGACAAAACACATCACAAACATGAAATGCTCAAAGTTACAAATAGCCCAAAAACAATATTGCCCAATAAAAAACAAATTCAACCTAACCACTATCTATCAGTTGCAAGTGTAGACAGCAGCTCAATTGAATCAACCTGTATATTTCCTGAAACACTAAACAAAATGCATAAACGCATGTGTAACAGAAAAACAGTAAATCAACAAATATGCAAACTAACTCTCCCCCTAAGTTAGATACATAAAAAAATTTATTTTCTCCCCCTATCAAAAATAAATTCAACTCCCCCTAAACAAAACAAACATGATTCCCACATTTCAACTATTTCTCCCCATTTTTGTCACGTATTGACAAAGACAACTCATACAAATAGTAAACAGTCAACACACGCAACAAAGGATAAGAGAAAATAGAGAATCAAGGGGACAAAAAAAATTCAACTCTATAGAAAATAGAGACAACTCCTCCTATGAACAACAAAGGTTTTAAAAAAATTCTCCCCCTACAAAAATAGGAAAAAACAAAACATGTTTTGGGGAAAACAGTTTTAGGGAAAAATAAAGTTGGTGGGGATAAATAAAAAGACATAAACCAAATTTTTTTAAAAAACTAAGTTGAGAATACAAAAAAAAAAAAAATTCTCTCTTTAAATAAATGCAAACTTGACACTATGTGACCTATAAACAGTTGCATGAGTAGAGAAAAATATTTTCACATTGATTATCCATAATATCTCTTAAGAAAAATATTTTCTGCAGTTCACACATAAAAAAGGTATATACTAGAAAGTACATAGCTCAAAAATTAATCAATCAATTTTTTGATCAAGTTGAGTACCCAATGTAGCAAAGTGTATGCATGCTATGTGTGAAAACAATGAGAGATATGACTACAAAACTGCAAGATGGATACAAAAATCAATGCAATGCATGTGAATCCTAAACACAAATAATGCATAAAAAATATGTCATGATGCATGCTCTAATGCAGTAAAACTAAGTTCAATTATAAGTTCAATTTCATAAAATTGGCCTGAGTATAGAGTTTCTAAACAAAAACCCCAAAATTTTTAAAAACCACTTGTTAAGATTTTAGGAAAAATTTGACCAATTGATCATCACACAAGCTAGAATACACAATATAATGATCAATTACATCAATTCAACAGGCCAATTGCATCAATTGAACCTAATTTGAACAAAATCCCCAATTCGGGTACATTCAAGCCCAAAAAAAATCCAAATTCTCAAACTTAAACACATTTTGCATTAAGATCAAGGAACTTTTAATCTTGGATGGCCACAACAAGATCACACACAATAAAATGTATCAAGTTTAGCAAAGAGTAACTTGTGTAGTGTGTGCAACTAGCAAAAACTTGAGATACATGTGAGGTGATATGTGAATAGAAATCAAATACAAAGTCTACAAAATTCATCACATAGAATTTGAAAGAGACTATCACCTAAAGAGTTACATCATATAACTCCCACATCTCCTAGAACAAAAGCTTGCAATCATATAAGTTTCTTGATTTTTGCCTCATAATATATACACAAATTTTAATTTATTCAGAAACTTATTAAAAAGTCAGGATAGTGTACACACCAATTTTAATTATGTGATTTGGCATCAAGCCTAATAGTACACACTAATTTTAAGCATTAAGCAATTAAACCGAGGCTACACTTTATGTTCTTTTTGTGCATGTGCTACACTTTCTCGAGCACAAAATCTTACGATATGCACTAAGGTGTTCATGATTGGCTAGTGAACAGTGGTGAGATGGTTATTTATGCCTTTCTCAAAAGGATTAAGTCCGACAGTCAAATAATATGTGACTTCAAGATTAAGACAAAGTGATTAATAAACATAATCATCTTTCCCACACAACATGTACTACAAAGCTTCAACTAGTAAAGTGCAATGAATAAGCTCATCAAAGCTAAATAGCGTACATAAACTTGTTATGTAAAGATAATATGGCCAATCCTTGATTATAAATCCAAGATGTAAAATACAAAACACAAAAATCATTTTGGTTTTAACAAACTTTATGACCAAAAACAAAAAGCACACATTATGCTAAATGAACAATGCAAATGCAATGCATGACAGTGCTTAACTAAGCTATTGAGGGTACATAAACAAGAAATATCAATCTCTTAATTAACCCTTGAGTACATGTACGAACTAGTACATACTCACACAAAATCATAAATAGCTTCGCACAAACTATTCAAGTTTCTCCACAATGTCAAGCATATTTTAAATCAAGAGAGATATCATAATTCATGTAATTCTAAAAAAAAACAAGACACAAAATAAAATATTTTTGTCTTTTTGAAAATTTTCAATGTTTTTGGATTTTTTTTTAAATAAAATAAAAAAAAAACAACCAAAAACAAAAACAAGACATGTCCACAATTAATTGAAAGAATTAAATCAGGGACAAGTCAGCAACACTCACCTTAAAGGATCTTTTCTCAACCATATAGCACGAGTCTTCGGCTTTGTAGGTGAAATCCCATGAGAAATAGAATGTATTTGAGGGATCACACCAATCTTCTGAGAAAGACTCAAATCCTGCAAATTCCTTTCACAAGCCAACAAGTTCAAATTTTTCAAAAGCATATGAAACAATTTATATGGACTTATGGCAGGAGAAATATCATCACATATCCTAGATTGACTTACAAAATGCTTAAATTTCAATTTATGACAATTAGGACGAATATGACCGGAGACACCACAAAAGTGACAAACATGAACAAATTTAGGAACATCAGTATTCCTAATAGCAAATCTAGTCTCAGATTTTGGTTTTTGCCTCATCAAAGAACAATTTGGTCTAATATGACCAACAACACCACAACGGTGACAAGTATGCACAAAAATAGATTTATTATGTTCTTTAACAGTAGGTTTAGACTTAGGTTTAGAAACTTCAGTGTCTACATCAGAACTTTTACCTTTGTCTAACCTAGCGCAATAAGCCTTTTCTTTATTATTACTCTTAAAAGAAGGGATATAAACTTTCTTAGTTTTAAGCTTAAGATAAACAGAAACATTTCTGTTATCATCAGCAGGTTTGGTACTAGTCAAATTTTCAATTTTAGCTTTAGATTCAACTAACTCTTGTTCCAAGCTTTTCATCTTCTCATCTTGAGTGGAAATTTGATTACTCAAAAATTCATTCTTTTTATTAGATTCATCTAATCTCACAATCAAATCCTCTTTTTCAAGATTAGCCAATTTTAACTTTTCTTTAAATTTCTTAGCAATTTTTGAAGATTTAAATAATTTCTTATGAAGTTTGTTCATTTTTTTTTAATGGCAGATTATTACTTTCTTCAGTATCTCAATACAGATTTTTGTAGATTAGCTTTGATTTTGGGAACATAAAATTTTTCTCACTATTAACGTGCAGGTATAAAGAAAAGGGATGAGATTTTGGAAGGGGAATTCTTGAGTCAAAAGTTTGTCATAGCATTGAGCAACGGTGATAGCTATTGTGGTTGTTATAGTCTTCTATGTAAATTAAATGCCTAGAACATAGATAAATGTGGCAATAATGTTTATTGAATAGTGTATGATCAACAAGATACATTAGAGGAAAAAGTGGATTTGTGTAGTGAGGCTGATTTACAATTTAATATGAAGTTGTATGTAAAATTGAATTTGGATTTTGGCTTTGAGCCAGTAAAAATACAAAGATTGCCATTGTCTTTGCAAATAGTTTTTCCATTGTCTTTAATGTTGCTTTAGTTTTTAGCATTACTTTCTTCATAAAATACTGTTTTTTTTTTTTTTTTTCCTTTGTCAATCTTATTTTTATTTTTTATTTTTGAGCCTTTTCTTGGTGGGCAAATTAGTCTCTCATTGTAAGGAAACTAAACAATTGTATCAATTATTGCATATTAATGAACTTTGCATATAGGTCAATATAAAAATACAAATTAAGATCTCCAAAATTTGCGTATAGGTCATGGGAATTTTAAGAAAATAAATAAAAGAAATAATTAGCATTTTAATCAAAATTGTAAGCAACTTAGCATCAACACATAGATTTAAGAAATAAAAAAGTATTCTAGCAAAGTCCTGTTTATTTACTTGAAGTTGCCACCTTAGATTAATGTATATAATACATTAGGCTTTATTGATGAAAGCATTTTACATTTGCAAGAACAATTTATTCTATTTACATGGTGGGTTTTTTTTTTTTTTTTTTTAGTTAATGCAAATCATGACCATTGTGGTGTTCAATCTATGCATTAACATTAACATTATTTTATATTTGTTTGTTGAATATTCATTTTTTTTTCATAATCGTACATTGTAAAAAGAAACAAAAAGGATAGACACAATTTATAAGTATCATCTTCAAGACATGTACACAATTTTACACTGTCTATCATTTAAGAAGCATCGCAAGTAGCCACCAAAAAAAAAAAAAAAAAAGAGTAACAATAGTTACTTGACTTTAATTTTCTGCAGCTTTTGGAATGTCTAGATTGACATGCAACTGTGTTGCAAAAGTGGATGATAGTTGATAGTCACCTACAAAAAAGTTGTAAAAATTTATAAGGATTATTGATACATAAACGTTATGTACTTGATAAATGGTTCAGTCAATCATTACCTTTGTAAGTTTTCACAATAGTTGAAGTGACTATTGCAATGAATAACCCTCTATTTTTTTTTTAGAAATCATCATCAACAATGAATATTTCTTCCAACTACATCTTGATGAATATAATTTGAAATATGGAAGAGAAAATTACACCGTCTCAATGATTTTGGAGACGGAGATCTCACATAAAGTTAAAGGACATCAGGTAATAATAAAGTTGAAGTCTATTTCCATTATTTATATTACACCTAAGTACCATAGGATTCATAACTACTCTTTACATGGTATTTTCAGTATGCTTTATATACTATTCATTGAAATTGAAGCATACACACTTCACCTTGCTTGCTATATGATTTAAAATTTTGTATGATACCATGAAAGTCAGTATAGTACAATGAAAGCACTCTAAATTTTAAGCAACAAGCATATATTCTTCCATTTTTTCAAACGCCATTTAATAAAAGTGCAAATTTTTGTAGGACACAATAGAGGAAGTTGTAAGGAAATCAAGGAAAGACAAGTCCCTTGCCAGTCAAAAAATAGAAATAGGATAAATATCTGTTGAAAGACCTCAATTAATTGGCGCGATAACTACAAAAGATGAAAAAACTAATGACAAAAGTATGCCGCTCCAAATGCTTCAAAAACGTCAAAAGGGTACTAAGTAGATTTTATCAAAGAAGAAAAAAAAAATTTTGAAGTCTAATGTCTCAATGTATTTTATAAATAATATACTCTTACAAGCAAGGCAAACAAATGGACATAAAACATTACCCTATGAATTTTAATGTATTTCATTGTATTGTTAAGGTTTTTTTTTTTAATTTTTTATTAAATTTTTTATTTTTTATTTTAAGAAGAGTAAACTAAATGTATTGTTAAGTTATTGTATGTCATTTTCTTTGTACATATTGCCATGAATTTTTTTGGAAAATTACATTGTAAATAAAGCTGGATTGTTTCTTCAATTAGAAGTAGAAATGAATTGCTTTGCTGGGAAATTCCATTGTAAACAAAGCTAGATTGTTTCTTCAAGATTGTTGGCTTTTGTAAGTTGGGTCCATCAAATTAAAAAATATGATTTATTTTTTCCATTAATCCTTCTTTTGCTGATACGGATTACCTCCACTTTTGGATGATTCTGAATCACATTATGTGACTAAGATTGGTTTGAAAATGTTGCTGATAAAAGGGGTTGGTATGTTACTAGGGATAAAGTTTAAAATTAACACAGTTATAGACTATTATTTTCAAATAAAGCATATGGGCCAACATCAAAATGAAGATTATCTATTATGTGACTAATTAGTGAAGGTGAGAGAAGAGTACAAAAAATTAAAATGAAAACTAACTAGGAAATAAAAAAGGAGCCAATTGTTGGCATTTAAGGGCCTTGACAGCCCTTCTCTTTTTCTTATGTTCTTTGCACAACTTTTCTTTTTGTATTTCTTTCTCTTTCTTTGCTTACTTTCCCATTTTTTTTATAGCTATTTTTTTTTTTTTGGCTAAATTTTAGTTGATTGTAGGTTTTATTTTTAATTCTTTTGCTAAATGTTTTCTGACTAGAGATTTTTTTTTGATAGGATCTAACCGCAGATTGGTCATGAATAAATGTGCCATTTTATTGGGTTTGGGTTCGTATATAATCCGATAGGAATTGACATGTCACATATACATCTATTTTATAGAAAGGATTTGATAATCAATATGTTGGTTGGCTTTAGATTTGCAATTTATAAATAATGTAATGTTACATTATTGGATGACATTTTTCAAAAAAAAGTAGGTGAAGTATATTGAGCTAAATGTAAATTTGTGTTTGAAAATATTTAAAAGTCAAAAAACTATATAAGTTTTGATTGCCTTCTAATACGTAAAATGATCCTGAGCATTGTGCGGGTTAAACACTAGTATATATACAAGTAGAGACCCCATGCGAGAGAGCATAAGGCTTTGCCAAGTGGCACTCTTTTTGAAAAGATAATTGAACTTTCTTTTTTGGGTTGAAATAAAATACATCATTCTCAATTTATTACACTTATTAGATGCCACATTAGTTATTTACTAAACTCAATAGATTTCAATTATTAATAAATAAGACTAATGGAAAAGATAGAGGGATGTTAACCATAAAAAATTTTTGTTTTCCTAATTCCTCCGTCCAAAGGTTTTCTTATGTTTATGCCTACTCCTCTTCCCTTATAACTAAATGCCTACTCTTCCTAAACTACTACATGCCTTCTCCTATGCATTGCTAAATTACAAATTCTATGTTCTATAATTTGCACAAACTGAAATAGCATTCAAATTATTGAAGAACACATGAATCTTCCAAGAAAGCTTATGTTTATTCATCTGAGATAATAAACAACAATAATGCTCATCTTCCACTTACTTCATGTCATAATGGTCATGGTTCTATATGGGTTTTTTTTTTTTTTTTTTTTTTTAATTAAATTGTACTAAGATGCTCTTTTACTTACATATACTTTTCATTTGCTAATTATCATTCTTATGGGCTTTTGGAGCTTGGAGCTCTATAAAGTGACATTCATATAATAAGATGCTCTTTATGTCATTTTTTATTTGCTAATTATGATTTTTGTCAAGTTTTGTTAATAGATTAAGATTGTCAAATTTTAGTCTTTTTGTTTTTTTTTTTGGGGTTAATTTTAAGCATAACAAACTTATAGGGGTTTTCTAATTATTTGTTTTTCTACATTTTTTTTTTTTGATAGATATAAAACTTTCTAAACTCATCAATGTATTCAATATGTGTAGAAGAATCTATCATTTCAACTTCAGTGTAATGAGCGTAACTGTTGTTTTCTTGGACCTTTTCCCTTTTGGTTTTTCAAGTTAGTATAAGGGTTAAGCCAATGCTTCAATTTCATTATACACAAAGCATGAATACTTCATTTCATTGTACTTCAATTTCGTAAAGATATATTAAAATTGAGGTTGTTAGGTTTAAAAAGTTTTAGCCATCATGAACACTTTGATGATTGCAAAAAGATACGTGTTTAAGGAGAAACCACACAAACATATATCTACTATAAATAAATTAAGTATGCTGACATTTACCTCATTGAGCTAAAGTTACTAAATGGCCAAGAACAATTTAAAAAAGCATTTCTTAAAAATATAAAAAATGAATGCAATCTAATTTTACATTGTAACTAACAATTTTAATGTGTAGTTTTGAAGTTTTTGTGCTGAAGATTGATTTTGGTAGGATGAACCATCAAGGGTAGCTTGGTAGTGTCATATCTTGAGATATGTAAGTTGTTTTATTAGAGATGTTTTATTCAACACGATCTTATGTTATTGCAACATACTCCAATGGATTAAAACTATAATTAGTGTAATCAATTAAATTAGTATCTATTGATTTGTCATTCGTTCCATGAATGTGAGAATGCATTAAGCCATATTGAAAAATGTTTTAATTTATTTTTATTTTTTACTATTGATTTGAATTATGATATTAGCTTGCTCATATATTTGGTTTCTTCGGCAACAATTGATATACGTGCAATCAAGAGTATAACAAAAATTATGCTCTTCCCATTGTATTCCAAACAATGGGCTGATGTTTTAAATTAGATAAAAAATTTAAATCTTTAATATGCCTTTATTACTTTAAACGCTTTAGATAGAGTAAATGATAACTTTTCAATTTACTTTTTTCTGCATAAGAACAAAGTTTAAATGTAGAATTGTAACAGTTAAATTCAATGGATTAGGTATAATATGATTATTTGTCTCTAAAAATTTGACCAGTTAAGCATAAATATCAAATTCCTTAAAATCTATCTTTCAAGAATTAAGTTCAATGTAGAATTGTAAGAGTCAGATCCAATGGATTGGGTAGTATAATTATTTGTCTCTACACATTTGTCCAATCAAATATAGATAGCAATCTTCTTAAGAGTTGTCCTTCAAAATAAACTTTGATGAAGCTATTTTTAAAGAATAAAGCAAAAGCAAGAGTTTTGATTTACAATGATAACAAGTCGTTCATTGTAGCATTGAGTTGCAAAAGGAGAGAAATTTGGATTCAGAAGCTTCAATCTAAGGAGGAAGGTAATTCATGGTTGGGGGCAAAGGTAGAGATAGAAATATTAATAATAAGTATTATGCATGGTCATAAAGATAATTTCATATAAAAAATATATAGTTTTTTATAAAATGTTTTAAAATAAATTTATACGGTACCCGTGCATCGCACTAGATATCGACTAGTGTACCTAAAAGCCACATGTCATATGAAACTCACTGATTCATTAATATAAAAAAGGTTATTCTATTGAGTAGTAAAATTTTAAAAAAACTATCTAATTTAATATAGTTGAATTTAAGATTGTATGCTATAGTATATGTACTCATGCTTTCCTCTATTCCAAACAAAGAGTTCTCATCCTCTTCTCTATTCATTCTATCTTCCTTGGTGTGCTTTGAGATTGTGTGTCTCTTCCATTATATGTGGTGTATTAGTGTTTGGGAAGTGATTATGTAAAGGCCCACCAACTTCAAAAACATGGTATCAAAGCTAGTAGATTATGGTGAGAATGACATTTTCCAACTAGATGGAGTCATTTTCATTTTCGTGGGTTACCAATTTTTTTTATAATTTTTTTTTTTTTATAATTGGATTATCTAAAAGTGTTTCTCAAATCCCAAAATGTGTTAGATAGTGGTAAGTGGTAACATGACCAAAAGAATGTTAAAGAGCATGAGAATGTCCCAAGAAGTTTGGTATGAATCTGCTCATGCAGTCTATTTGTCCAATTTTCGTCTCACATAAGGATTGTACGAGGAAGTACCCCACACAGCAAGCTTAGAGTAAAAAGAATCCTACAATTTCTCACTTATGTTTGTTTAGAAGCATTGCATATGTGCATGTACCAGATCAAGAAAGGTCCAAGCTTGATAATTATAGTGAAAAGTATGTGTTTATTGGTATGATCCAAGCTCTAAGGATTATAAGTTGTGAAATTCAGGCATCAGAAATTAGTGGGGATGTGGAATTGAATAGATAATGCATATGGAATTGGAGCACTCAAGAAGAAGAAAAATATCATTTGTTTCCCTTTTTTTGATGAAGATGAGCAGATGAATGGAGTTCTAGACGAGCTTCCACTCCACCTTCATCACTAGCATCCCCTATTTATGAAAGTTCATCTTCAAATCATCACTATAAGGATTCTAGAAAAAGATTAAGGAAATTGAGATATTTCAAGGATATCTATGAGTCAATGGAGAATATGGATGATATCTCTTTCTCTCTCTAATAAGTTTTGCAAGACTTGAAATGGAAAAATGCTAAAAATATATTATAAAAGGTTGCTAGACATTTATTTGAACCTTCACTTTAGTCTTTCTATTCAAAATTCATTGCTACAACAAGTTATGTTGGAATTTTCATGTGTGACTAGTGTTGTTAGTTGAGTATTGAAATCCTAGATTGGATACTAATAAGAAGGAGTGCTTAGTATAGTATAATTGGACCAAAACTCATTGGCTTAAAATTCTTGGTTAAGTGGTGTCCTTATATGTTATATTGACCCCTCAATTGGAGACTCCCCAGTTGGAAATTAAATGATTTTACAATGAAAGAATAGAGTAATATGGAAAACAAAAAGAAAGTTGGATAACTTGGAGGCACAATAAATTGCTTTCCTTAGACAATATTCGCCCCTCTCATAATAGCTTAATTTTGCATGTTTATATCATTATTAGAAAGCACTATCATACGTATTTTGAGTTAATTCATGCATTTTATATTTGCTTTTAGAATAATGTTGAATAATTAATTTCATGCTCAATTGAATTCTAATGTGTGAATAAGTTTTTTTTTAGGAGAATGAAATTAAATGAGTGGATTTGTGCAAAGAAGAAGGCAAATGGGCTTTGCTCTTACAAGGCCATTATGAACTTAAAGAAGTCCAACCCAATTTCCTTTGATTCCTTACCCTAATTGGACTCAAATTTAAAATTGGGTTTAAAGATATCATATTTCTACGAGTTATGGTTATGCTTAAAGATATCAAATTTAAAAAGTGTTGTAATTTCATTAATTTATTTTCTTATATTTTGTAGGTGTTAAGTTATGGTTTTTCACATAACATTTATTTTGGCTTTATTCCATGACAAAAAGTATTGTAATTGCATTAATTTATTTCCTTGTATTTTGTGGGATTTAATTGTAATAGGTTTAGTATTAAGTTGGTGAAGATTGCTTAAGACAGTTGATCTCGAGACTTGGCTCGCGACTGGCTCAAGACTCAGCACCCGCGAAAGGCCATGTG
Source organism: Quercus gilva (assembly GCA_023621385.1). Taxonomy (NCBI): domain Eukaryota; kingdom Viridiplantae; phylum Streptophyta; class Magnoliopsida; order Fagales; family Fagaceae; genus Quercus; species Quercus gilva. The sequence continues at coordinate 14,955,002 of CM042476.1, read as the reverse complement.
AGGAGCACATGCAAGAAGCTAAAGAGTTAAGTGCCAAGATGGATTTCATGAGTAACTCGCGACTTGGCTGACCCATGAGTGACCCGCGAGATTCTTTGCCTGGAAGATTTTAAGTGTGACATTTTTACCCTTCACCCATACTATATATACCTTCATTACCCAAAAAATTGTAAGGAGGCTATTCATAAGAAAACCATAGAAAGGTTTCTACAACACCCACCATTTTAGAGTGAGATACTCATCCTTAAGTGAGAATTCCTTTGTAGTCTCTTCTCCTTCCCCTCTCCCATTGTTATACCTTAAGAGGAGATTTATACCAAAACATAACTCACACCTATTCAGAGTATAGAGAGTATTTTGGAGCTTGAGACATATTGGGTATTTTCCAAAAAAGGCGGTGAGGCTTGGCAATGCAATCGGGTAGCATTGCGGGATCTAGATAACTAGTGAAAACAAGACTCTAAGAAGTCCACTAGTAGCTGGAGATTGGAGGGCTCAAATACTTTGGGTAGACTAGGCTTAGAAGGTCTTTTTAATATCCTTGTACTCCAACTTATTCACTAGTGGATCATTTTGACTTGGAGAGTCGTGGAGAGGTTTTCCACTGAGTTCTTCAGTTTTCTTTTCGATAACACATTGTCATGTTATCTTGGATTTGCTATTCTTTTACCCACTACCCTTTCAATTTTAGCATTACACTTATTTGTTCATCCATACAATTGTTGAGTGCTTTGATTAATTGATTTGCTAATCACGTATATTCTGCATCTAGTGTGTTAAGCTTAAAATTAATCAAGCCATAATTAAGAATTGGAGGTCTAAACAAGCTATAGTGGTTTACACTATTTGAGATTTCAGTGGTATTTAATTATAATGGGTTTAGTCTTAAGTGGAGAAAATATGATCAAAATAGTTGAATTTACGATTGGTTTGGATTGCAGAACCTGCAAAAGGCCATGTCAGGAGCACATGTGAAAGTTCAAGAGGATGTCTCGCAAGTAACTAGCAACTTGGCCAACTCGTGAGTGACCTGCGAGAAACTCTGACAATTGGGATTTTAAGTGTGACTCTCTTACTCTTCACCCACACTATAAATACCCTCATTACCCACAAAATTGTAAGGAGATTATCAAATAGAAATCCCTATAAATTAAGGTTTTCACAACACCCACCTTTTAGAGACAGATACAAATCCTTAAGTGAGAATTGCTTAGTAGTTTCTTCTCCTCCTCTCTCCCATTGCTATACATTGAGAAGAGATTTTACCTAAACATAACTCACACCTATTCAAAGTGTGTAGAGTGTTTTAGAGCTTGGGAAACATTCGATCTTTGTCAAAATAAGCTAGTGAGGCTTGGCAGTGAAATTAGGCTGTATTGCAGGATCCGGAAAGCTAATGAAGAAAAAACTCTAAGAAGTCTGTTGGTAGCTAGAGCTTGAAAAGCTCAAGTACTTTGGGTAAATTAGGCTTTGATGGTCTTTTTGGTATCCTTGTACAACTTATTCACCAGTGGATCATTTCGGCTTAGAGGTTGCGAAGAGGTTTTTATGTCTAGTTTTTTTGGTTTTCATCTTTGATAACACATCACGTGTTATCCTAGGTTTGCTATTCTTTTCCATACCACCCTTTACATATTTTCCTTGCACATATATGTTCATCCATGCAATTTTTGAGTGCTTTGATTAATTAATTTGCTAATCACGTATATTCCGCATTAAGTGTGTTTAGATTAAAACATAATCAAGCCAAAATTAAAATTTTGGAGCCTAAACTAGCTCTAGTATTTATACTGGTGAGCTTTTAATAGGTATCAGAGTGGGTACACATGTATTTGTTTAATTACCTAAGTATGATCCTTGACCCTTTGTGTTAATTGTTATGGATAATGATTCTTTGCATGTTGTTGATGATGTTGAATGTAACATGCCATGTGTTTGTGAAAATGCCTCTAATGAGTGTTTATCCTTATGCTTGTGATGATACATTGCATGACTCCTTGGGTGCTGTTAAAATTGTTAATGTCAAACTCTTGAAAAAAAAAAGCTTTGAAATTTGAAGAGAAATTCAGCAATTTTTTTTTGTGAAAATGATGGTTTGATTGCTAAACTCAATGAATCCAACTAATTGGTTGAAATGTATAAGAAACTTGTTGAACATTCTCTTGAAAAATTAAAAGAGTTTGAATGTTTCGACTTAGATGCTAAACTTATTTTTTTTAACAAACTTGTTGATGGTCTTAAATATGAAAATGAATCTCTTAAGATGGATGCCAAGTGTTTCATTGTCAAACCAAATGATAAAAAGGAAGAAAATCTTTGTTGCAGTCTTCTTATGAAACCCGATTTTGTGCCTATTATATGTTCTATCTCTAAAGACAAATCTGTGTACATACCTCCACATAAAAGAAATCCTAAATTAGAGAGAAATCAAAATAAGCTAGTGAGGCTTGGTGGTGAAATCGGGCTGTATTGCGGGATTTGGGAAGTTAGTGAAGACAAAACTCTAAAAAGTCCGTTGGTAGCTAGAGCTTGGAGAGCTCAAGTACTTTGGGTAGATTAGGCTTGGATGGTCTTTTTGGTATCCTTGTACAACTTATTCACTAGTAGATCATTTTGGCTTAGAGGTTGCAAAGAGGTTTTTATGTCTAGTTTTTTGGTTTTCATCTTTGATAACACGTCACGTGTTATCCTTGGTTAGCTATTCTTTTCCATACTGCCCTTTACATATTTTCCTTGCACATATATGTTCATCCATGCAATTTTTGAGAGCTTTGATTAATTAATTTGCTAATCATGTATATTCCGCATTAAGTGTGTTTAGATTAAAAAATAATCAAGCCAAAATTAAAATTTTGGGGCCTGAACTAGCTCTAGTATTTATACTAGTGAGCTTTTAATAGGTATCAGAGCGAGTGCATTTGTTTTTGTTTAATTACCTAAGTGTGATCCTTGACCCTTTGTGTTAATTGCCATGGATAATGGTTCTTTGCATGTTGTTGATGATGTTGGATGTAACATGCCATGTGTTTGTGAAAATGCCTCTATGAGTGTTTATCGTCATGCTTGTGATGATACGTTGCATGACTCCTTTGGTGGTGTTAAAATTGTTGGTGTCAAACTCTTGAAGAAAAAAGCTTTGAAATTTGAAGAGAAATTCAGCAAGTTGTTTTGTGAAAATGATGATTTGATTGCTAAACTCAATGAATCCAACAAATTGGTTGAAATGTATAAGAAACTTGCTGAACATTCTATTGAAAAATTAAAAGAGTTTGAATGTTTGGACTTAGATGCTAAACTTATTTTGTTTAACAAACTTGTTGATAATCTTAAATATGAAAAATTAATCTCTTAAGATGCATGCCAAGTGTTTAATTGTCGAACCTAATGATAAAAAGGAAGATAATCTTTGTTGCAATCTTGTTGTGAAACCCGATTTTGTGCCTATTATGAGTTCTATCTCTAAAGAGAAATCTGTGTAAATACCTCCTCATAAAAGAAATCATAAAGTAGAGAGAAAAGTTCTTTAGTCAAAACCTTTGTTTTGGCCTCATCCTAGGGATTTGAATGGATCTAAATTTGTTCTTACTTGCCACCATTGCAGTGTGATTGGTCATATAAGACCCGAATGTTCTCTCATTCACAAGGTTTGTGTTTGTCAATGAGGAAGGGGTTTACATAATCTCTATCAATACAATGAAAGAAATGGAAAAGAAAGGTGGGAAACTGATTTTTCTCAAGGAAAAGCTCTCTCTTTTCATACAAATGCTTGGCACGCCTTATAGTTGTGTATGTGTGTGCACTGGTAGATGTGCAATGGATAGGTTCATAACAGAGTACAGAGATGGTGTAGCTTGCGACCAGGCCACCCCCTAAGGTCATGAGGTGCAATTCTACACTCTCATCAAAAGTACTTGCCATGTGGATCTCTCATGCAAGCTAGATCACGAGGAGGTCACCTTCCAGGTTGCGAGATCACTGGCTGATGTTGCTTCAATTCTTCAGGGAGAGGCTCAAGTACTCTATCCCAAATTACACGAAAACCTCGAAAACAGTACATCAACATTAAAAGCATTACTTACAAACTTTTGTCTCTGAATTAAACCAACAACAAAACATTACTTCTCAATCTCCCCATTTGGCTATTCTATGACAAAACACACCTATACAGACTCAAGACTTAGAGTCTGTTTGGGAATAGATTATTTAACTGAAACTGAAAACGTTTTACTGAATGTACTATAGACAAAGCTAAAAAGTAGCTAAAATAGTACAGTGGGACCCATGAATAGTACCAAAAAGTAGAATAGGCCCATGAATAGTACCAAAAATAAGCTAAATAATAATAAAAAACTTGCTTTTTAAGCCAATGCCAAACACGACTGTAATGTGAGTTGGAAACCTAAGGCCAACAAGGGACTCACACCAAAACTCTAAAGACTAAAACCAAGAACTTGAACTTAGAACCAATACCTAAAACTAGGGCTGCCTAGTGGGTCAATTGACTCGATCAAACCGACCGGTTCTGCCCGACCCAAAGCCCAACGGGTGGATCCGAATAGTATGGTTGGTCGGATCCAGGTCATGTGTTGTAAAAAACTGAAACTTCAGTTTGGGTAGCAGGTTAAGTAATTTTAAACCCGTAACAACCGACCCGACCCGCTCATAAAATTTAAAAGGAAAAATATACCATTTTTATGCTTACCCAAACACATCTCTCTTTCTTTATTCTCTAATCTGTCTTTCTGATCTCTCTCTCAAACTCCTAACCCTAGCCTCTACCTTACTGTCGTTGTTGCCAAGTTTGCCCTATTGCCACCGTAACCAAGTTTGGCTCCAACCCACTCCCTTGAAGTAAAGGCTCCCGCCGTGACCAAGTTTTGCTTAAACCCACTCCTTCGAAGTAAAGCCTCCTCTAATTTGCTTTGATCTTGTGAAAATCTGATGGGTGGATGTACTGATATTGTGATGGGTGTAGACATGCAGTGATGGATGCAGTGATGGTGGGAGGAGGGAGGGGTGGCAATGCCAGTTGGGTTTTATTTCTCCTCTTTCTTTCTCTTTCTTTTAGTCTCAAGTCTGGGTCTCCTCTTTCTCTCTCTTTCTTTCGATCTTAGATTTTGGCTTTGCGGTATTTTTGGTGCTATTTGGTTTTAATCTTAGATATAGGTCTCCCCTTTCTCTATTTATTTCAGTCTCAAATCTGGGTTTGTGGCGTTTTTTGGTGCTGTTTGGTTTCACTCTCAGATGAGATTTGGGTTTGTGGTATTTTTGGTTTTATTTGATTTCATGTGATTTCTCTAGTTTTGGATTGTGGTTGTGACTTCTGATTTGGGTCTGATTTCTTCTGTGATGATCTTCAAACCTGATTTTACTCGATAGCTCCGACCCAATCAACCAATGACCTAAGATATCGGGTTTGACCCAAATATTCGGTCAGTCGTGGGTCTAGTTTTCATACACCCGATCCAATCGAGTCGGTTGCGGGTTAATCCCTAACCCGATCCGAACCGACCCGTGGACAGCCCTACCTGAAAAATTTGCATAAACTAGGTTAGACCCTAAAGTTTAAAATAGTAAGTATAAAGTCAGGAATAAGTAACAAGTACACTATGATCAAGTATGATATGAATGGTATGTATGAATGCAACTTGATCAAACACCAGACAACCATAGAGACTATGGCTACAATGATCAATAACGTAAAGCTATGATCATCCAAACATGTAAGCAAGTAAGTACAACAATGACAAGATTAATGCATGTGTGGACGATTAAATTTCTCGGTTCGAAATAAGTTAAACAAGTAAAATAGTTTTACAAATGCGAATTTGTATTAATGAATGTGTGGTACAATTCTCTGTGATTACAAAAGAGTGATTCTCTGATTCGATCTCCTTGAAAGATTTGTTGATTGGAATTGAGGCAATGTGATTTTGATTCGAACACAAGATATCCTTCAATTTGGCTAAGGAATGAATCAAAGATATTTGAAACAGAATTACAATGAATTTCTGGCTATGAGCTTGTTAGAAATCCTTTGTTCTTCACGTTCTTCGTGTGTTCTTCGTCTTCGTGTGTTCTTCGTCTTCGAATGTTTGTAGTGGAAGTTCTTCAGGGCTTTAGAGGCTTGAATCCTTAAAGCTTCACTGATTTGTGGTTTGTTGAAGTTTCTGGAGGCTTTTGAGCTTGATTCCAGTTAACTTCGAGATCTAAGAATATGATTTAGATGATTCATCTTCGAATGTTCTTCGTATTTGAAGGTTTGTGGTTGAAGTTCTTTTGGGGCTTTGGAGGCTTGAATTCGTAGCGCTTCGTTGATTTATGGTTTGTTGAGGTTTCTGGAGGATTTTGAGCTTGATTCCAGTGACCTTTGAGATCTAGGCAAGTAGTTTAGATGATTCTGCTTTGAATGTTCCTTGCATTTGAGGTTGAAGTTCTTGAAGTTCCTGGAGGCTTCAAGGCTTGATTCTAGCAGAGCTTCAATATTTCTAAATCTTCTTTGATGCTGCTTGTGCTTTAGATGGCTTAGTCTACTTCAAATGCCTTAGGAATGCTTCTATTTATAGGAGTTTAGGGGTGGGTGAGCGATACGTGGGGGAGTCTGATTAGTGACACATGTCACAGCCTAATTGGTCCGCTTATGTCATCACTTACACGCGCTGGATTGCATATGTCATCGCCTACATGTCTTGGACTGCTTATGTCATCGCTTACACACACTGATGTGTGATTGGTTTTTGCATGCATTTTATGCCTTTATTTCAATGACACTTGGCAAATTTCTGTTGGTTTCTGAGTAGTGATAGCAAAACCTAGCAGCAGTACATGATGCTTTGTAATTGGTTGTATTTTGTAGACTTGGTAGTATGATGTGTCAACTTGTGATAGGTCGGGAATTTTCCCTCTCTACAGTATGTCCAAGCACAAAACAATGCAATGGAAGAAAATAAAACCAAATACCGAATAGTTTAACAAAATAAAATCCAAATCATCATAAAAGTACAGGACCTAAACACGGTCATACGGTACAATACCAAAAGACATAAATAGAACTAGAGTATCAAAGTAATACTCGCAACTTGATAACCCTGCCAACCTTGGTACTAATGCGTCTCGCACTACTAGAACCCAAACATTAAGATAAGGTAGACGAGATGCTTGACCGCTACTCTCTCTTCCTAGGGTCTAATGAAAAATATGTGAAATTAATCTTGAAAACAAGTTAGTTCTCGTGTAAAGGATTTATAGTTGAATTGCAAGATTGGTAGACTTTTGACCAGCCCTTGTCAGATTATGTCGGTCATCTATGAGAATGAATAAGTCAAGGTCTATAGCTAGAGGTGATATTACATGTATACACCCATGTACAAGGGGTCGTGCATAACGGATTGACGGGTCTCCAGTCTCCACATGGCCACATTCATTTTTCTAAATTTTCACAATGGACAATATTCCAATCCATCGTATACCAATGAAGAAATTTCTAACATAGCAGTTAAAAAAAAAAAAAATTGCTTCAATTATAAAGAAAGTGGAGGAACCTTCCTATCTACCTCATTCAATATTTTCTAAAGTTGGTAACCCTGGTCAATTTTAAAAGTCAAATATACCAAATGCCACATTAACACCGATTTTTATAATTTGTTGAAATGGTTGATTGTAAACCGTTCAAAAAAAAAAAAAAAAAAAAAGGATAAAAGTATCCATCACTCATAGTATACAACTTCACTAGATTGTGAAATTGTGTATGAAATGGACGTGTCTTAGATTTATAAAAATAATTATGGGACGTATATATTTATTTGGCTTTTTATGTGTAAGAGTAATTTGACCTGCCATTGTCAGATTACATAGATCACCTTACTACCTATGAGAATGAATGAGGCAAGGTCCACAACTGACCCTTGTACAAGGGGTCGTGTTCTATGCATGATGGATTGAAGGGTCTCGCAAGTCCCACATTGATTGTTCTACATTTTCATTGCCTACGATATTCCAATCAATCGATATTCCAATTCATGAAAGAAATTTCTAACATAGCAGGAAAGATATCAATGCTCAAATTGATTATTATCCACAAATAGGGGCGAAATTAGGAATTTTTGCTGGGGAAAACTCCTATTTTTAAATACTATCTATTATAAAGGATTTTTAAAAACTCTTGTCAGGGCCATGGCCACCGCACCCTTGGCTGTAGTTTCGCCCCTATCAGCAGGGACAAAATTTTATTTTAAGAATAACAAATTTATAGTCCTTATCCACTGCATCTAAACAAGGAGATATTACATGTAGCTGAAATATGATAGATTATTCCTATCACCACCACGTTGTCTATTGTTGGATGGATGTTGGTTAAAGAAAATAGAATAAATTTTGGTACTTGAGTGACTTAATGTGGGCTAGATGGGAAGCAGAAGTGGAGGTCCATCAGGACTTAGGTTGGGTTTCAAATAATTAAGAAACCCATTAACTTTTTTGAGAGAGGCCCAATTTCTTGAAATTTCTCTCATTAGGTTGACAAGATTGAAGCCATTGATTTTTGGAGGCACTGTTAGATGGCAAATCTATGAAATTGTGAAGACTGAAGGACAGTCAAGCGACAAGTCGTGCAGTAGATTGAATTCATAGAACAACCTACCTGGTGTTGGAATTATACTACAAGTCGTTGGTTGTAGCCTTTAATTACTGTGTTGTCGTTTTGTAAGAAGTTGGTTACTTAGTTTGCCGAGTGTATGCTGATACCGTAAACTAGTTACTAAACCCTTAAACAAAATCTTCTTTTTCCAAATTTAGAGTAGGATCCAGAATGTCAAGCACTTTTTTTTTTTTTTTTTTTTTTTTTTTTTTTTTTTTTTTTTTGAGAATGGTCAAGCACTTGATTAGGCGAAACTTTTTTAACAAAATCAAAAAGGTTCAAGCTATCTTCAAAAAAATTAATTATTTGTGGGTCTTTTGCTTGTGAACAGCTCTAATAATAGTATAAAATAATTGTAGATATCATTGGATCCTTATTTCTCTTACCATACTCTGCAATTGCAAATGAAATTTATTATTTGATTGATCTAATTCCATATTAAAAAAAAGAAAAAAGAAAAAAAAATAATCTCACTAGTTTTGAAGGAGCTCTTTAGTGACATATAATAGGAACAATATTATGACAAGCAGAAAAGTTTTTTCAAGGCATGCTCTATCTTCTACAAGATATTCTTATTTGAGTTATATTTCAACTTAGAAAGTATATTAAGAAGTATTGTGAAAAGACATAATTTAAAGTTAAGAAAAGGTAAAGTTATTTGAGTTACTTCATCCTTATTCCAGGGTTTTTTTTTTTTTTTTTTTTTTAACAAAAATTATTATTATTATTATTATTTTAATTTTTAATTATTATTTTTTTACTTTTTCAACTTCTCCTACATATGTATAATGAATAACCTTGAAGACAAAATGGCAGAGCTACCACCACCAAAAGTGAGCAATTTAATGACATATAAACACAAGAAAATTATAAAATATTTCGGGAGTACAAAAAATATACACTTTCTCCTCTCTTTTGATGTTATTAAACCTAAGTCCCTTTCACTTTTTGGTGAGAATAAGAAAGAGAAAAAAAAAATATTAAAAAATTAAAAGGGCAGGTGCCAACTACACAACATTGGATTTCCAATTGGAACATAGGATTGCCCTAACTCTGCCATGCCGTTTTGTGGATTTGACATGTCATAAACTATAACATTATTCAACATTTTAGGGATGCAAGTGATTAGGATATGATAGGAGTCACTTAGCCGGGAAAAGAACTGCCTCAGCATCATTTGTAGATGACTTTTTAGTCCCAACTCCCAAGTTACAAACGCAGCATGCTGGAAATAATAGGCCCAAAGCTATATTCAACCACACCCCAGCGCGCTTTTTTTTTTTTTTTTTTTTGCTTGAAACTAGACCCAAGTGTTGTTTGGGTCCAAAAGCCATAATTTAAAATTAATAGAATTGGTGGGTCAAGCTTGGGTTTCCAGTGATAAATGATAACCCAATAGTAATGGTATTCTTTATAATGTGCTATATCTGAGTTTTAAATCCCTCCCAAATGCCATAATACTTTATAGTGCCCTTTCTGACCATCTACCTATTTAAAAAAAAAAAAAAAAAACATGGTGGGTCAATTATTGAGGTAGAGAATAAGATAGTCAAAATTATTTGATGTTTCCATCCTTCTATTTAGATATTTATTTGAAACTTAAAATAAGAAATTTTGAAACTTAAAACTTTTAGTTGTACTAAAAGAAATTAGAAAAATATAATGTGTAATAACAATAGTTAGAAGAATATGGATTACTTCAATCAAAAACACTAAAATAATAATATCATATATTTAGAAAATAGAGATATAGAAATTATTTTTAGAAACTGTTTAATTTTTAGGAAGAACAAATCATTTACAATAAAATTTTGAAAATAAAGTATACATTTTATATCACATTTCAAAATAATGATATATTTCCATGCATTGCATGACCAGGATTAGTTAGAATAAAAATGGCTTGCAAGTTTTGCAAACAAAATTGCTTTTTGCCCCTTTCAAAAAAAAAAAAAAAAATCTAGCATTTTGCCCTATTTCTCAAACTAATTAGGGAAATGCCCTTCTTTTGAAAATCGAGTTTCTCAAAATCGATTTAGACCTTATAACGGCATTTTTAAGGACCCTATAGTGACGTTTTAAGGACCTATAGTGGCGTTTTGTAACTTAATATACATAAAATCGAGTTACAGGTAAAAAAAAGAAAAAAAAATTGCATGTAACTCGACTTTATGGAAATCGAGTTACAAAACGTCACTATAGGTCCTTCAAATGTCACTATAGGGTCCTTAAAAACGCCGCTATAGGGCCTAAATCGATTTTGAGAAACTTGATTTTCAAAAGAGGGGCATTTCCCTAATTAGTTTGAGAAAGATGGCAAAATAATGGATTTTTTTTTTGAAAGGAGCATTTGCCCATTTTCTCCCAAGTTTTGCTCCTAATCATCACAGAAGACAAAGCAAACATATATTAGCTTCATTTTGTTTTTTGAGGAAAATAATTTATTAGGAAGGATACATGGGGGAGTGAATAGAACTCAAGGTCGTCAACTAAAGCTCAAAGAGAGATGCATGTGATGGGTTTTCACGTTGTACATTAATGTACAGAAAGTGGCCCATCAAGTGTAGAGGCAGGGACTATTTTAAATTCACGACATGCAAAGTACATATTTTACTCATATTTTTTGTTTTCACTTCTGACCATTCATTGATTCTTTTCTTCAATTGGAAATTGATCGATTTCCTCATTAAGATTGAGGGGTTTGCTCTTTGTCGCTCTGGTCCGAAGATATCGCATTTACTCTTTGCAGATGACAGCCTCTTGTTTTACCGAGCTCGGGCTGAGGATGTGCTAGCCATCCAAGCCCTTTTGTGTCTCTATGAGAAGGCTTCTAGTCAAATGATAAATTCTGCAAAAACTACCCTTTTTTTCAGCAAAAATGTCTCAGATGCCTCAAAAGAGTCTATAAAGAATCTGTTGGGTGTAGTCGAAATCAAGGAATATGAGAAGTATCTGGGTTTGCCAGCGGTTGTGGGAAGAAACAAGAAGGCGAGTTTGAACTATATCAAAGATAGGGTGTGGGGTAAACTCCAAGGATGGAAGGAGAAGTTACTCTCCCAAGCGGGTAAAGAAGTGCTTTTGAAAGCAGTAGTACAAGCCATCCCCACTTTTGCTATGAGTTGCTTTCGTCTTCCGGTGGGGCTTTGCCAAGACATTGAGATGCTTATCCGGAAATTTTGGTGGGGACAAAGGGGAGATAGAAGAAAAATTCATTGGAAGAAATGGGATGTTTTGTGCAAGCCAAAATTAGAGGGAGGTTTGGGGTTTAAGGATCTTTGCAAATTTAACGAAGCCATGTTAGCAAAACAAATATGGAGACTGACTTACGACACGGATTCCCTCTTCTATAAAGTGTTCAAAGCCAAATATTTCCCTAGGGGTAATGTGTTTGAAGCAAGATTGGCCACGGGTTCTTTTGCATGGAAAAGTATTCTCCGCTCCAAAAACTTAATAGTAAGAAATGCCTGATGGAGGATAGGGGACGGAAAAAGTATTCGGATCTTCCAAGATGCCTGGCTTCCAAACTTTAATGAGGGCAGAATCCTATTCCATAAAGATGTACTTAACCCGGATGCCACTGTGGATGTGCTCATTGACCCCCGGTCGGGGTGGTGGAATTTAAATTTGATTGATCAATGTTTTTTCCCTCCTGATGCCAAGATCATTATGTCCTTGCCCTTGTGTACTTCTCCCCAGCCTGATTCCTTGGTCTGGCCAGCGGAAAAGAGTGGTCAGTTTTCTGTTAAATCGGGATATAAGTGTCTTTGCAAAGACCCTCAAGCATATGTATCAGATTTAGAGTCTGCGGAGGTTTAGAGGAGTTTATGGAGGGGGGTTTGGAAGTTAAATGTCCCAGGGAAGATAAAACACTTCCTTTGGAAGTCTTGCACCAACTCGTTACCCACAAAGAATAACCTATTGAAGAGAACCATTATTTCAGAGAATGTTTGCCATCTCTGCTCCGAGCATCCAGAGGATGTCATGCATGCGCTGTGGGGGTGTTCGAAGGTTCGTCAAGTATGGCAACGGAGTTTTGGTTGGCTGGATCATAATCAGGTTACAGCGAGATCCTTTTCTGATCTGGTTCGCCCTGTTCAGACAAAACCGAGAGTGTTTCCCCTGTTTGCAGTTACGGCTTGGGCTGTGTGGCATCATCAAAATAAATCTCGGCTTCATGCAGTCTCCATTCCTCTTAATCGGCTTGCAATGTTTGCAGAATCCTATCTACAGAATTATACAGCAGGTCACGGTCAGAGACTACCACCTGTAAGAAGCGCTGCTAGTGCAGTCAAGTGGAGGCCGCCGAGTGAGAATAAGGTGAAGATAAATTTTGATGGTGCTCTGTTTGGGGAATCTGATAGTGCGGGGCTCGGTGTGGTGATTCGCAATTCTGAGGGCGTGGTTTTGGTTGCCCTCTCTGAAAAAATTGTGAAACCTCAAACAGCGGAAGTGATGGAGATTTTGGCTGCTCGACGTGCAGTGCTGTTTTCCATTGAAACGGGTTGTCTTAATTCTGTTTGAGGGTGATTCCACTTCGATAATTAAGCTTTTACAAGATAGTGTGGTGTCTCATCCCCTAGGAGGGCATATCTTAAGAGACATAGTGTCTCATTTAAACTCTTTTCAGAGTTGTTCTTTCTCTCATGTTGGTAGGCAAGGCAATGCGGTTGCGCATGCTTTAGCCCAGAGAGCTAGATTATCTTTTCCCTTAGAGGTTTGGACGGAGTCTGTTCCTCCTGCCATTTCTTCTTTTGTACTGTCCGACCTCCGGGTCTAGCTTTTCTTAATGAATTATCTTCTTTCTCAAAAAAAAAAAAAAAAAAAAAGAAGATGAATATTACATATGTAAGATGCAACTAGGGTCACATTATTTAAATGTTAAAATAACGTTATATTTTGTATAATGTTAGATTCATAAAATAAAATTCAAATTATGAAATTGACTCTCTCTATTTATTTCAAGTACTCTTCAAGGGATATTATCTAAAAAGAAGAAGAAGAAGGGAGAGGAAAGGAGATCTTGTTAAGCATAAAAAAGGCTCTCATTACAAGATCTGCAAATTCCAAAATTTTTGTAAAACCTGGTGTTTCTGGGAACCAAATTAATATCATAAATGGGTCTAAGGATACTGGAAATAATAGGCCCAAAGCTATATACAACCGCACCCCAGTGCCTTTTTTTTTGGTCCAAATGACATAATTTAAAATGAATAGAATTGGTGGGAGAGGTCTGGGTTTCAATAAGTGATAATTCAGTAATAATGATATCTTTTATAGCATCATATATCTAGGCTTTGAATCCCACCCATTCTTCATGACCATCGATCTAGTTAAAAACATAAATAAAACATGGTGGGTTGATTATTGAGGTAGAGAATAAGATGGTCAAAATTATTTGACGTTTTCTATCTAAATATTTTGGTATGGGAAAAATGTCTTTTCTTGTAGAGAATTTGTTTTGAATTCTGTTGTTGTTCTTAACTTATTGTTGCGGCCAAGTCTCGTTTTTCTTTCGTGAAAGAACGTCTTTTGAACCGTTAACTCTAACTTCATTGTACTGCAGGACAATGTTATTAATACTGTTTGGCAACCAATGGTTAAAGAGTCATTTGATGTGAGAAACAAATATATATATATATATATATATTCATACTTGAACACAATCAACTCAATCAATGACCAATGTCGTTTTATTATTATTATTTATTATTATTAATGTAACCATTATCTTTTAAAATTAGGGATCATTATGTCTCATTTAAAAAAAAAAAAAAAACATTATGTCAATTAATAATTAAAAAGAAGTAGAAGAAGCTGGAACAGTACATTAAAGAGCTTTAAAGCAAAAGCTAAGCTCAAATTTTATCTTTAGCCTTAAAGCTGTTCTTAAAATTTTATACTCTTCTCTTAAGAATAATGCTAGAGATACAAACTATTTTACAATTTTTTTTACAAATTGCTGATATGATAAATGATTATTAATAAATGAAAATGTGATATTAATGGTGGACGTAGATGAAAACTAATAAAAGGTTGGTCACATTAACATTTTGTAAAAATGTTGTAAAATAGTTTGTGTATACCATTACTCCTCCCTTAATACTTTCATCGAAATTTCAAAATGTGTGACCATTTATGCTACAAGCCTTAAGGCTATTTTATAGAAAAACTCTCAATGTTATGAAACAATAGAAATTTAAAATTTTAATTATGAGAAAAAAATACTTCATTTTTCCTTTTATTTTATTTTATATGAGATAGAATTTTACTCTAGTAGTCTAGTCTAATCTAAGTATATGTGTATGTGAAACTCCCTTTTGGAATAGCCCTTACCTCCCTCACACTTCACAAGCTCTTATTCTTGTGAAATGACCATCATGCCAAGGGTGTGCAGTAGTTCTTTTTCCGTCTCTTATCTGGTCATGCAAAGGTTATACTTCAACGGTCAAGCTTATAAGTCTTAAATTCTATCACAGATATTGAATTAACGAGTAGAAGCATAAGAGAGTTTTGTCATAAAGCTATTCATATTGAGAAAATACACATAATGTTTATTGTGATGGGAACTTGGAGCTGCTTTAATTAATAGACTAGTATTAAATTGTCTCTACTTAGGTCCATTCAATCCATTTCGGTCAAATTTGGTCCATTTCAGTCTAATTTGGTCCATTTGGTCATTCAGTCAACTTTGGTTCACTTTGGTCCAGTTCAATCCATTCCGTCCAATTCTTTCTAATTTTGGCTCAGTTTAGTCCAATTCAGTCCATTTGATCCATGTCAATCTAGTTCAGTCCATTCCGATATAATTCAGTTCATTTCTATCTACTTCAAACCATTTTGATCAAATTCAATCTATTTCGGTCCATTTCAGTCTACTTCAGTCTTTTTATTCCAATTCATTCATCACGGTCCACTTTGGTAAGAATGAGAAAAAACTAGTTTGGGTTGAATGTATTATAAATTATTTGAGTAATATTAATTGTAATTATATGATAAGTTTTGATTATCAGGATAATCATCTTTAAGGGAATCAGAAATTTGAAACTTAAAAATTTTAGTTGTATCAAAAGAAATTAAGAAAGTATAATGCATAATAACAAAAATTAGAAGAAAATGGACCACTTCAAAAAAGAACAATATAAATAATAAAACAACAAAAAAAGGGAAGATACAATTATATCTTTGTAAAAATAGAGAGATAGAAATTACTTTTAGAAATTGTTTTACTTTTAAAGAGAACAAATTATCTACAATAAAATTTAAAGAATAAATTATACATTATACTACATTTCAAAATAATTAAACGCATTGCATTGCGACTAGTTAACTTTTAAATTTAAGTCACGCGAAGTATGTTTTGCATACATCCTTCTCACTTTTGACCATTCCTCGGTTCTTTTCTCAAATTGGAAATTGATTGGTTTCTCCATTGAAATTAAATGTTACAAATTTAAATGTCTAACTAGTGTCACATTATTTAAAATTTAAAATAACGTTATATGTTGTATTATGTTAGATTCATAAAATAAAATCTAAATAAATTATGAAATATACTCTCTATATATTTCAAGTAAACTTCAGAAGATATTATCTGGAAAAAAAAAAAATCTTGCTAAGAATAAAAAATCTCTCATTACAAGTTCTATAAGAAATTGTTGGGTGCTTCACAATAACCTTAATGGTATGATCCTGCAAATACGTATCGCTTTTTCTTGTACATAATCATCAAATTATGAGTGACACACATTTGATTTAGTGCTAATAATGTGCAGGGACAAAAGGGAACTAATCATTTGATTCATTACCAAACTAGAAGCAATTCTTGGTTGCTGGAGCTATCCAAGGCTCCAAGCTATGACATTCCTTGGTGAAAATGAAAGCAAACAAAAGAAAGAAGATAACAATTTTAACGTGGTTTGGCCAGAAAAACCTACATCCATGGAGTCTTTATTATAAAGTAATGCTAAAGTTACAAATTATTCCACAGATATGATTACCACCAAAAAAAAAAAAAAAAAAATACAAACTAGGACAAATACAAGATAAACTAATAAGTGATTACTAAAAGAAACAAAAGGAGGTGCTACAAATCTTATTTTGTTCCAACATTATACAAAATCAAAACCTCCTCAAGTCATGATAGCACCTTACAATAGGGACATTGGCCCTCTGTACCAGCATTCAAGGAAGACAATTATCTCTCTAAATTATTGAATTAAGGGAAATCATTTCTATGTATCGGAAGAACATGCTTTGGTTTCCAAAGTAGATTAATGCTATGCGGTGAATGAGGTTTTCCCTTCAAGAGTAAGGAATTGAAACAACTATCTCCCATAGCTTAAAAATCAAGCAACCATTTTAGTTTTAGTCTTGCTAGTAAAATGATTCATAATAATGCAAGAAGGTTCAGCTTTTGAATCCCAAACTCATTCAATGTTTTTATGGATATGGTTATCCAGGTACCTGTGAGATAGTTAAGATTATAAATAATTAAATATTTCCAAGTAAATTAGATAAAATTCTTACCTATTAAAATTCCACAGTTGGAGTAATTTATGCTTATGTTTACATCAAAGATCAAAGTCGTCTCTATAAAAAGTACAGTGTGTAAGTACAGTGCCAATAATCTCAACCTCAGCAATGGTAGAAATCACCAAATCGAAAATAGCTTAAATTTCATTTTGATTTATGTGTTTTCCAATGAACTTATTAAGGGGGGGAGGGGACAAAAAAAAGCTTATTCTAAATCCTAGAAAACAAATTGAACTAATCTTAATCATATGAATAGTTCCATCAAGTAATCAAATTGTACATGGCATCAATATTATCAATTTCACTAGAATAAAAAAAAATAAAAAATAAAAAAAAGTATCATGACAAGAACGTGGCATTGTGTAGGCTATTTAATCCCCCTCCTTCCATAAAGATTTGGAGAGTGTCAAACAATTACCTGTAAGTTGAAGCCTTTCTCGGCGTATTCTAGTTCTGAGGAGCTTTACTCTAATCAAATGCAACTGAGCTATAACATCACTAATGTTCATCCTTTCTCTTGGAGATTCCATAGAACAAGAAACTCCAATTCCAAATATTAAAATCAAGCACTCTAGAATTTTGGGACTTTCTATTTGATTTTGAATGTAAGTATCATTTGTCTTTGTTTCCATATCTTCTCTTTCCCAAAGGATAATAGGATCCACAATGTTAATGACTTGTTCGGGCAAAGCTCCTTTAACAAAATCATGAAGGTTAAAGTTGTCTTTGAAAATGTTATCAGTAGGTATTTTTTCTGTAAACATTTCCAATAATAGTATGCCATAACTGTAGACATCAACATGAGTTGACACTTCGTTTCTCAAATCATATTCTGCAATTGTACAGAACATTTACAATATGATTGATCTTGTTTCATATTAAAAAAATAAAAAATAAAAATAGCACAACTTTAACCATGCTGGATGCAAGTGATTAGGATACGATACGAGCCATTTAGTCCAGGAAGTAGCAAAAACAGCATGCTTTATACGACAAGAACCCGGTGTTTACCAGATCAAAATTCCAAAATGTCATAAATAGGTCCAAGGATACTAGAAATAATAGGCCCAAAGTTATATAACCACAACCCAGAGCATTTTATTTGGGCTCAAAAGTAGACCCAAGTGTTGTTTCGGTTCAAAATTTCATAATTTAAAATGAATGAAATATTATGAAATTGATGGGTCAGGCTTGAGTTTCTAATAGCCTAGTATGTGAGAAATATCAATTTGGTAAAAACTGATTTCTTTATTTCATTGATTGATGATGAAATCTATATATACAAAGCTAAAATACATACTCTGTAACTGACTTAACAACTAATCCTAGCAGGCACAGTAATAACTAACTGCTGCACGCGTGGCAAAAAAAGCTAACTAACTCTAAAAGCTAAACTACTGGTCGTTAAGTACAAGTTTCATTTACAGAACAAATGCTGCACTGCCGTTTATGCAGTAACTTCATTTTCTTCACTTGGCAACTCGAAGCTTGAGTCCCTGAAGGCTGTTCTTGTTCAAATTGCTTGGATGACTTCAACTCTACTTGTTCTGCTATTGATTCCTTAGCTGCCTTAGTTGAATCTCCAAGTTGCTTCACTGCAACTTCCTTACGCTTCACTGCAACTGCCTTCTGGTTTTGGCTTTGACATAGTAATAATGGTATTTCTTTTGGGCAATAAACTAGACCCAAGTGTTCTTTAAAAATCATGACTTGGGGACATTGCTGACCATTCATGGTTCTTTTCTTGAATTATCAATTTCTTCATTGAGATTAAATATTAGAAATTTAAATATGCATCTAGTGTTGCATTATTTAAAATTTAATATACCGTTAATTTGTGTACACTGTTAAATTTATAAAATAAAATATAATTAATTATGAAATCGCCTCTCTCTATTTATTTCAAGTAAACTTCAAAAGATATTATCGAAAAAAAGAAAAAGAAAAAAGAAAAAAAAATGATCCTGTTAAGGATGAAAAGACTCTTATTACAAGATCTACGGGTAACTATTAGGTGCTATGCAATAACCTTAACGGTATGATCTTGCAAGTACGTATCACTTTTTCTTGTACGTAATCATCAAATTATGGATGACAAACATTTGAATAGTGCTAATAATTTGATGACAAATTATCCAAGGATCGAAGTTGTACCATTCTTTTGTGAAAAATGAAGGCAAACAAAAGAAGGAAGACAACAATTTTAATGTGGTTCGGCCATAAAAGCCTACATCCACGGAGTCTCTATTATTTTTTAAAGTAATATTATAGCCACAAATTATTCCATAGATATGATTACCAAAAAAAAAAAAAAAAAAATCTATGACAAATACAAAATAAACTAATAAGTGATTGCTAAAAGAAACAAAAGGTGGTTCTACAAATCTGATTATTTTTTTCCAATATTATGCAAAATCAAAACCTCATCAAGTCATGATCGCACCTTCCAATGGAGTCATTGGCCCTCTGTACTAACTTGATCGCATCTTCCAATGGGGTCATTGGTCCTCTATACCTGCATTCAAGGAAGATAATCATCTCTTTAAACCATTGAATTGAGGGAAGTCAATTTTTTTTTTTTTTTTTTTTAAAAAAAAAAGGTAGCAGGGTTGACCGGTGTGGCTTCCTTATTTGGGTGTAACCATAATAGCCCACTACCTGTTCTCAGGCGAGACCCCATACTCCCGATTTGCGTGAGGAATTGGGAAGTCATTTTTATGTATAAGAAGAACATGCTTTGGTTTTCAAAATAGATTATAGAAACGGTTTTTTGGGTACTTGTGAGATAGTTAAGATTATAAACAACTATATCATTCCCAATAAATTAGTTAAATTTCTTACCCATTAAAGTTTCGTACTTGGACATTCTCAAAAAAAAAAATAATAATAATAATAATAATATCGTACTTGAAGTAATTTAAGCCTATGTCTACATCAAAGTCATCAAAGATGTCTCTATATAAAGTACAAAGTGTTAGTACAGACCCAATAATCTCAACCACACCAATGGTAGAAATCACCAAATCAAAAATAGCTTAAACGTCATTTTGATTTATGTATAATTCAACAAACATTTTGAAGGGGGGGAGGGGACGGGACAAAAAAGAGCTTATTCTAAATCATAGAAAACAAATTGGACTAATCTTAGTCATATGAATAGTACCATCATGTAATCAAATTTCACATGGCATCAACATTATCAATTTCACTATAATAAAAGAAAGTACCGTGACAAGCACATGACATTTAGTAGGCTATATGATCCCCCTCCCTCCATAAAGGTTAGAGCAACAAGTACTATAAGAAACAATTTACCTGTAAGTTAAAGTACTCTTTCTCCGCGTATTCTAGTTCTGAGGAGTTTCTCTCTAATCGAATGCAACTGAGCTACAACATCAATCATATTCATCCTTTCTCTTGGAGATTCCATAGAACAAGACACTCCAATTCCAAATATCAAAATCAAGCACTCCAGAATTTTGGGACTTCCTATTCGATTTTGAATGTGAGTATCATTTGTCCTTATTTCCATATCTTCTCTTTCCCAAAGTATAATAGGATCCACAATGTTAATGACTTGTTCGGGCAATGCTCCTTTAACAAAATCATGAAGGTTCAAGTTGTCTTTGAAAATGTTATCAGTAGGTCTTTTTTCTGTGAACATCTCCAATAATAGTATGCCATAACTGTAGACATCACCACAAGTTGACACCTCGTTTCCCAAACCATATTCTACAATTGCACAGAACATTTACAATATGATTGATCTTGTTTCATATATATATATATATATATATAATAAAAAAATTATAATAGCACAACTTTGAAAGAGCACTTTAGTGGCATATAAAAGGAAAAAAATTATGACAGGTGGAAATTTCTTTCAGGAGATGCTCCATCTTCTAAAAGGCTTCCTTAAGCTATTTCATGCTTGAAAGTACATCAAGAAATATTAAGAAAGAAAAGAATTTAATATTCAAAAATAGAAAAGGTACTCACCTGGAGGAGCATAACCAATTGTTCCTCTTAATCCAATAGAGCTTGATTGATTAGCATGACACTCTAGGGTGGCCTCAAGAAGGAACCTTGCCAAGCCAAAGTCCCCCACATGTCCAATCATTTCATCATCGAGAAGAACATTGCTAGGCTTGAGGTCGCAATGAACAATTGGTGCATGGCAATGATAATGAAGATATTCCAATGCATTTGCAACATCAATAGCAATATTCAATCTTTGAAGAAGATTCAAATTCTTTTGTTCCTCAAGAACCTCATTTGTTCTTGAAATTGGATGCAACCACTCGTCTAGGCTACCATTAGTCATGAACTCGTATACTAATGCTTTGAAATCATGACCTTGATAGTCAACACCTGAACATACTGTGAGTACCTTTACCAAATTCCGATGTTTGATGTTTCGCAAAGCCTCACATTCAGCAATAAAACTTTTGGAAGCTCCATGGTGCAAAAGGTTGAGCACCTTGACAGCAACTATACATCTATCATGACCAAGAATTCCTCTATACACAGATCCAAAGCTTCCCACACCAATTAAATTAGTGGAGGAAAATGCATCTGTAGCTTTTAGGAGACTTTGGTAAGATACATTCAAAAGTAAATTTTGTGAATTATTTAAAATACTTTCCCTCCTCTTTCTTTTAAAAGAGAAGAGAAGGAAAAATGAAATCACCAAAGTTATTCCAAAAAGCCCAGAAAGTATAGAGATTATTACCTTCAAGGAAAGAGTCAACTTCCTCTTCTTGGGTTTATTGTATTTACATATAGGAAGATCAAACTTTGGCATGCCTCCACATAACTTATTGTTTCCCTTAATCACGATTGCACTTACGTTCTTGAAAACTCCATTTGTTGGTACCTCCCCTTCGAAATTGTTATAAGACAAATTCAACAACTTCAAGAAGATAAAGCTCTCCAAAATTTTTGGAATATTGCCAGAGAAATTGTTTTTAGAAAGATCTAAAAGTTGAAGGCCCCTTAATGATTCCAAAGATGAAGGAATGACCCCTTGAAAGAAGTTGCTTCTCATGGCTAGATATTCTAGTTTTACACAGCTACCAAGACTTGTTGGAATTTTTCCAAACAACATGTTTTCAGAAATATCCAAGTGTTCTAAATTTTTTAATTTTTCTACTTCTGTAGGAAGGACACCAGTAAATTTGTTGACTGACAAGTCTAGAGAAATTGATGAGAATGAGAGACCAATAACTTGATATGATATGGTACCATTGAGATTGTTTTTAGCAAGACTCAAAACAATCATTTTTTCACACTTGACTAGACTTAAGGGGATGCTTCCTTGAAGATTATTATCGTGTAAATACAAAGTCATCAAAATAGTTAAATTTCCAAGAGAAGATGGAATGTTCCCAAAGATATTGTTTGCAGATAAATCCAAACTTTGTAACTTATGAAGCTTTCCAATTTCAAAAGGAATATGACTTGATAATTTATTATTCCCCATATCTAGTTCCTCCAAATTGGTCAAATTTCCTATTCCAGTAGGAATGTTTCCAAATATTTTATTATTATATAGAAGCAGATAGATGAGAGTAGTTGAGAAATTGGCAATGCACTTGGGCAACTCTCCCCCAAAGTTATTGGAGCCTATCTCTAAATGGGTTAGATATGTAGAATTTGTCAAAGAACAGAGAAAACTCAAGTCATTTGCCCCTCCATTTCCAAGCTCGTTATTAAATATGGTAAAAATTGAAACTCCATATAACTTCTCCAAAGAAGGAACTCCTCCTCTTAGTTTATTTTCGGAAAATTGAAGAAACTTTAGATTTGAGGCATTAGATATTGAAATAGGGATAGGTCCAGTAAATTGGTTATTGTCAACGCTAAAATTTTCGATATTTGGTAGGGTGATACCTATATCCAATGGAAGATGCCCTTGGATTTGGTTGCTTCCTACGTCAAACCCTTGCAATGAAGACAAATTGAAGATTGAAGGAGGAATTGTTCCAGACAACCTATTTGTACCGACATAAAAAATTGTAAGTTTCGTCAATTGGCCAAAAGAAGTAGGGATACTTCCACCCAAGTTATTATAAACTGTACTAAACTTTTCTAGAGAGGATAAGTTGCCGAAAGAAGGTGGGATACTTCCTGTCAAATTATTTATTTCAAAAGAAACGATTTGGAGTTTTGGCAAAATGCCAAGAGTTGCAGGGATTTCCCCTTCCAAAAGGTTGCGACCGAAATTAATGACTTTGAGGTTGGTGCAATGGGATAAATTTCTTGGAATTTCGCCACTAAGTGAGTTATTGTACAAGCGTAGGATTTGCAATCTGCATAAACGGTCAATTTCTAAAGGAATTTCATCATGAAAGCTGTTGTTTGAGAGTATTAGATTCTTCAAAAAACTTAAATTACCAACATGCGGTGATATAGAGCCTACCAGTTTCGAAGTTCGCAGGTCCAACGCAATAACCCTCTGATGTCGATGACCACAGGTAACCCCTCGCCATTGACAAAAGTGGATGCTATGATTCCAAGAGCTCAAAACCTGGAGAGGATCATCAGTGATCTTGGCTTTGAACTCAAGCAATGCCAACCGGTCAGTCTCATTATTCCCGCCAACAACAGAGGTGACTAACAAGCCACACCACCAGAGAAGGATAAAAGCATGCATGAAAAAAGAAGAGGACGGTGGAGATGAACTCCATTGGGAAAGCCCCATCTGCAATATGGTTGAAGAGGCAATTGGTACAAGGGTGTATTGTGAGGGAAGGCTAATTTGGCTGTGTATAGAATCTCAAGAAGTGGCAAATTTATAAAGAGAGCGAGAGAGAAGAAATTTGGTGCGAGAATTTTGGGGATTATAGTTGGTCTGATCATACACGTTTCCAGACCCTTCAGCGTGTCCCACACGCTTAAGTCTGATTAAGAGACAAGTTCGTTAATTGAGCTGAAACCTGTGTCACACACACACCCAACATCTTTTTTATTGTTAAAATTTAATAGTTGCCAAAAAAAAAAAAATGATTATTTGAACCAAAGCTCTCATAAAGATTAACAGACAATACTACTAAATTATAAGACTCTTAAAATCAATTTGAATATTGTTTATTGTTAAAAATTAAAAATACTATAACAAAATAATTTATAAATGTGCAAATAGTACCGTGAGAGCCAGTTTTATTATTATTTTTTTTTAAAGTACTTGCGGGTCCTATGAATAGTACACAGAATTCACAAAAAACACTAGACGCACAAAAACGCTAGACATGGCCGCTATCCAAACATACACTTAGTATAGTTATTTTTAAGTAAGATTTTTCCATTTTTAATTTTAAAAATTTTCTTTCTGTGTAAGAAATGTAATAGGTGCTATCAAAACACTTCTATAATTTCTCTTTGTGTAAGAAATTGTAACCGGTGCAATCAAAAAACTTCTATTAGCGATAAATGCATTTGGAAAAGAATTAGACTACTCATTTTATATAACTTTAGATCTTTTGATCAAAGTATATTCGTCTATTTCTAAAAGCTCTTTATAACTTGTAGTTTTGATAATAAATCTATACCACAAAAAATTTCATCTAAATGTTTATTTTTTTACTAGTAACAAATTTCTTAAGAGATCCTTTTTTAGATTCAATTAATTCTTCTATTCTCTGTTTTTTTTTTTTTTAAGTGTTAACGTGTATAATATATTGTGGGCTTTAGGCCCAGTTAGGTTACTTGTATAGCACACATATTTATTTGTATAGCACACATATGCCTCCTATATAAAGGCACCTATGTATATTCTTTCATTATGAAATACAATACAATCATTCAATATTTCTAACATGGTATCAGAGCCACTGCTCTGACCTTTCTCTTAGCAATCTTGTCTCTTCTGGTGTTACTCCACCCTTATTGCTTCCGCTATCACAACAGCCGCTGCAGCCACTCACCGTTGAACCTCCGACTTCTCTCAACCGTTGTCCTTGGGTTCCAAGCCTGTGTGAGAGACCACGCCCCCGGCCCCCTTTTTTAGGAATGTTGGGGCCAAACCCACGTGAATGGGTGGAGTCGTGTTATTGCCTCTCAAAATGGAGGTTCGACTAGTTATATTTACCCCTTTAGATTAAGGGTCTAACAATGGAGTCGCCACTTATTTAATTATTGGAAAAATAAGAAAACCATAATTAAAAAAAAAATTCCTCATTTTATTAATTTGAAATTTACATTGATCATAGGAAAATTACATGGCTTTGGTCCTAGATACAATCTAAGATAAAGTACATGGCTTTGTTTCCTAGTTACAATCTAAAAATCGAAAATTACGTGGATAAGCACTTGATCTACTAACCCTTGATCTAAGTTCGGAGGCTATGTTACAAAGTGGGAAGGTGTTAGGCACCCACCTTGCCCGGTGAAACCGGTCTTCTAGACTATGGTGGCCAACATTCATATCATATCATCCAATATGTCAATTAATTTGTATGTTGAATTTAAAGTGTGTGCATGTGATAAACCCTAATTCAATTGATTAATCATTTCATTTGGATTGAAAAATAAATTTTAGTGAACGTGTGTGGATGGTGATAACCTAGATTCAAAGATTTGAAAGAATTGTTAGACAAACATGTTTTTCATATTTTTGATGTGGATTTAAGATTAAATTTAGTGATATGCATGAACATGTGATGAACAACCAAGAACATGTGAAGAACATATAAGAACAATTAAGAACATTCAAACATATTCAAGGGAATTTAAGTGATTACTATCATGCTTTAATCTTAAACTCTCATCATGGAAATATAAAAAACTAGTTAGGGAAAGAGATTCTACCTTCATGCAAGATCCATATGGTGGAGGAGGAGACTCTTGGTAGAGGTCCTAAGGGAGGAGGACAAAAGAAGAACTAGGAGAGGGAGAGTGAGTCTCACTCAATACCTTGAGTCTCAGGAAAACCAAGATATGACAAGACTACTCTACTTCACTAGAACTCAAGAGAGGAGAAGAGAGGGGGTTTTTTGTGTCTTGGAATGAAGGAAAGGGGGGGTTTATATAGTAGCAGTGGAGGGAATATGAATGGAAGGCCATTTAATGAGGGTTGACAAAGATTATGAACCTAGACCTCATTTTAGCCTTGGGAAAAATCTGGTGCATTAAATGGAGAGATTGGTGGGAGTGGGGAGCAAGCCAAAATTCGGTTTTCCTGTAACTGCTATAACAGCATGTGGAGCCAACTTCAAAAAATCATATCTGACTCAATTCTGATCGGAATTGTCTCATTCTTGTACTCAAATTGAAGCCCCGAATGTCTAGTTTCTGGGAAAATTAACCTCGTTCATAGATTCAAAATATTCTGAGAGATATCGATGAAATAGTGAGTAGAGGTCATTTGTTAGAAAATAGTTTCAGCACAATTAACATTAATAGGTCCCAAATTAGTCCCCAATTAACATTAAATGGCTCCAATCACTCCAATTTCAGACTTAATTGGTTCCAAATTTACACTAATTAAAAGATAATTGCACAAATTACTCATTGAATAATTAATGTTTAATTATCTAATTAATTAGGTGTATGGAATCTCACCATAAAATGTAGTCCTAACTAATCAAATTATGACACATCATTAATCCCAAATTGATTATAATTATAACCAATTGGAATCAATTGTTCATAATCACGTATAGTCGGACTCAATTTGTGATAGTGCATCTCAGCCATTAAAAATTGATTTGATGATAACTTTCAATCTAGTGGTCCGATTAGGGCTCATGACCAGTCAATTTGATCGTTACAACATCAAGATCATTTTGGTGAAATGAGATTAAGGATCTAATGGCCAGAATCAAGATGCATATTTCTGAGGTGAAAGTACCCTTTTACCCTCCATGTGAGGTTAAATGCGGGTTGCAAAATGGGGTGTCAACAGAATGCCCCTCATTGGCAGAGCTTGAAAAGCGAATGTCAATGTATGAAAGAGACACCTAACTTTGCAATCAGTATTTAACCCTGGTGAATGTATGATGCATGTAGATGAAAATGCAGAAAGTCATGTTATGGATCAAAATGTGGACCGAATCTCGAGGGAGATTGCCTACGTACCTCTTGATGGGAGGATCAGGTCCAAACGTAGTTCATGCATGAATTTTTTTTTTCTTTTTTTTTTGGAATAAGTACAAGACATGCTTACCTGAGGTCAAAAAAAGAAAAAAAATGGAAGACCAAGGGTCCTGGCTCATGTTTTCAGAGACCTAGGATTTTTGGGTCTTGGCTCTTGTTTTCAGAGGACCAAGGGTTTTTTGGGCTCTGGCTTATGTTTTTAGAGGACCAAAGTTTCTGGATCCTGGCTCATGTTTTCAGAGACCTAGGATTTTTGGATCTTGGCTCATGTTTTCCAGAGGACCAAGGGTTTTTTGGGCTTTGGCTCATGTTTTCAGAGGACCAAAGGTTCTGGATCCTGGCTCATGTTTTCAGAGACCTAGGATTTTTGGATCTTGGCTCATGTTTTCTAGAGGACCAAGGGTTTTTGGGCTTTGGCTCATGTTTTCAAAGGACCAAAGGTTCTGGATCCTGGTTCATGTTTTCAGAGACCTAGGATTTTTGGATCTTGGCTCATGTTTTCAGAGGACCAAGGGTTTTTGGGGCTTTGGCTCATGTTTTCAGAGGACCAAAGGTTCTGGATCCTGGTTCATGTTTTCAGAGACCTAGGATTGTTGGATCTTGGCTCATGTTTTCCAGAGGACCAAGGGTTTTTTGGGCTTTGGCTCATCCTGGCTCATGTTTTCAGAGACCTAGGATTCTTGGATCTTGGCTCATGTTTTCCAGAGGACCAAGGGTTTTTTGGACTTTGGCTCATGTTTTCAGAGGACCAAAAGTTCTGGATCCTGGCTCATGTTTTCAAAGACCTAGGATTCTTGAATCTTGGCTCATGTTTTCAGAGGACCAAGGGTTTTTGGGGCTTTGGCTCATGTTTTCAGAGGACCAAAGGTTCTAGATCCTGGCTCATGTTTTCAGAGACCTAGGTTTTTTGGATCTTGGCTCATGTTTTCCAGAGGACCAAGGGTTTTTTGGGGCTTTGGCTCATGTTTTCAGAGGACCAAAGGTTCTGGATCCTGGCTCATGTTTTCAGAGACCTAGGATTCTTGGATCTTGGCTCATGTTTTCAGAGGACCAAGGGTTTTTGGGCTTTGGCTCATGCTTTCAGAGGACCAAAGGTTCTGGATCCTGGTTCATGTTTTCAGAGACCTAAGATTTTTGGATCTTGGCTCATGTTTTCCAGAGGACCAAGGGTTTTTGGGCTTTGGCTCATGTTTTCAGAGGACCAAAGGTTCTGGATCCTGGTTCATGTTTTCAGAGACCTAGGATTTTTGGATCTTGGCTCATGTTTTCCAGAGGACCAAGGGTTTTTGGGCTTTGGCTCATGTTTTCAGAGGACCAAAGGTTCTGGATCCTGGCTCATGTTTTCAGAGACCTAGGATTTTTGGATCTTGGCTCATGTTTTCCAGAGGACCAAGGGTTTTTTGGGCTTTGGCTCATGTTTTCAGAGGACCAAAGGTTCTGGATCCTGGCTCATGTTTTCAGAGACCTAGGATTTTTGGATCTTAGCTCATGTTTTCCAGAGGACTAAGGGTTTTTTTGGGCTTTGGCTCATGTTTTCAGAGGACCAAAGGTTCTGGATCCTGGTTCATGTTTTCAGAGACCTAGGATTCTTGGATCTTGGCTCATGTTTTCAGAGGACCAAGGGTTTTTTGGACTTTGGCTCATGTTTTCCAGAGGACCAAAGGTTTTGGATCCTGGCTCATGTTTTCAGAGACCTAGGATTTTTGAATCTTGGCTCATGTTTTCCAGAGGACCAAGGGTTTTTTGGGCTTTGGCTCATGTTTTCAGAGGACCAAAGGTTTTGGATCCTGGCTCATGTTTTCAGAGACCTAGGATTCTTGGATCTTGGCTCATGTTTTCAGAGGACCAA
This sequence comes from Quercus gilva, assembly GCA_023621385.1. Taxonomy (NCBI): domain Eukaryota; kingdom Viridiplantae; phylum Streptophyta; class Magnoliopsida; order Fagales; family Fagaceae; genus Quercus; species Quercus gilva. Next base: position 14,925,891 of record CM042476.1, on the reverse strand, counting down.
AGGTTTTGGATCCTGGCTCATGTTTTCAGAGACCTAGGATTTTGGAATCTTGGCTCATGTTTTCCAGAGGACCAAGGGTTTTTTGGGCTTTGGCTCATGTTTTCAGAGGACCAAAGGTTTTGGATCCTGGCTCATGTTTTCAGAGACCTAGGATTCTTGGATCTTGGCTCATGTTTTCAGAGGACCAAGGGTTTTTGGGCTTTGGCTCATGTTTTCAGAGGACCAAAGGTTCTGGATCCTGGTTCATGTTTTCAGAGACCTAGGATTTTTGGATCTTGGCTCATGTTTTCCAGAGGACCAAGGGATTTTTGGGCTTTGGCTCATGTTTTCAGAGGACCAAAGGTTCTGGATCCTGGCTCATGTTTTCAGAGACCTAGGATTCTTGGATCTTGGCTCATGTTTTCAGAGGACCAAGGGTTTTTGGGCTTTGGCTCATGTTTTCAGAGGACCAAAGGTTCTGGATCCTGGTTCATGTTTTCAGAGACCTAGGATTTTTGGATCTTGGCTCATGTTTTCAGAGGACCAAGGGTTTTTTGGGCTTTGGCTCATGTTTTCAGAGGGCCAAAGGTTCTGGATCCTAGCTCATGTTTTCAGAGATCTAGGATTTTTGGATCTTGGCTCATGTTTTCCAGAGGACCAAGGGTTTTTTGGGGCTTTGGCTCATGTTTTCAGAGGACCAAAGGTTCTGGATCCTGACTCATGTTTTCAGAGACCTAGGATTTTTGGATCTTGGCTCATGTTTTCCAGAGGACCAAGGGTTTTTGGGGCTTTGGCTCATGTTTTTAGAGGACCAAAGATTCTGGATCCTGGCTCATGTTTTCAGAGACCTAGGATTTTTGGATCTTTTGACTCATGCCGATGTGAATGGGCCTTTTACCCTAGTACCTGCAAAATAAATATTTTCAATTAGTAACAGAGTTATTCATTGAAAAGAATTCGGCATACCTGGCGAATGCCCCTAGTTTAGGACATATTCCATGCTTCGATGAATGCTGGGGGTAGACAATTGACTTGATGTTGCACCACTGGAAAATATGGAAGAGGATCATAGCTTTCTATTCCTGAAGAAGAATTTAGTGAAGTTTTTTTTTTTTGAAAACATTTGAAATCCTTAATTTTTGAAGGAATTGAAAATTTTGATTGATGAAATTTTTTTTTGAAAATTTTGGAAATCTTGAATTTTTTTTCAAAGAATTGAAAACTTTGTTTGATGATTTTTTTTTTTTTTTTTTTTGAAAAAATTTGGAAATCCTGAATTTTTTGAAGGAATTGAAAATTTTGATTGATGTTTTTTTTTTTTTTTTTTTTTTTTTGAAAATTTTGGAAATCTTGAATTTTTTTCAAAGAATTGAAAATTTTGGCTGATGATTTTTTTTTTTTTTTTGGAAAAAAATTTGGGAAAAATTTTTTTTGTTTTTTTTGAAGGAATTGAAAATTTCGATTGGTGAAATTTTTTTTTTTTAAACCTAAGAAGTATGAGCCTAATGCCCCTAGTCCCAAGGCCTTTTTTTTTTTTTTTTTTTTTTTTTTTGAAAATTTTGTCTATCCTTTGAATGAGAACAACTTTGGCTGGAAGTTGATGCAAATTGCTAGATAAGTCCTTGTTTAATTCCTGCAAAAAGATAATTTCAATTAGCAATAGATTTATTCATTGAAATGAATTGGAAGTACTTACCCAATGCCCCTAGTTTAGGGCATATTCCATGCTTAGATTGAAGCTGAATTCATTTGATGTTGTGACCATTGGAGAACATGAAAAAAGATCATGGTTCGCCATCCTTGGTTCCTACAACAAGACTTTCTTTCTCTAGCTTGTTAGAAACCAATTATCATGAAAACTTGCACGCAATATAAATAGGCCAATGCTCCAAGTTTAAGCATGCTTAATGCAAACAAATGGGCTTAACCTAACATGCACCTAAACAATTTTGTCACATTGTTTCGACTTTGTTCTCCAAGGTTGTTTGGGTGAATGGGACCAGGCCTCTGCAAAGCTGCCTATGTACCTCTCTTATAGAGGATCAGGTCAAGACGTAGTTCAAGAGAACTGGATTTTGAAAAAGAATGATTTTTTTTTTTTTTTTGAAAAAAAAAATTTCCTTTTTTTTTTTTTTTAATGAACAAGAGGTGGTCATTTGAACAACCATTTTGGCAAATCAAAGTGTTTAAGAATCAAACAAATCTCTTTGATTAGGAAGGATCAAGATCATTAAACTTATGTAATCAAATTTGCTTCATCTTTTTGAACATCGTCAGATTAAGTCTCTAAAGGCAATCAAGAAATGAAATGTGATAATATTAATGAATCACATTGTTGGGTGCAAACAAGGAGAGTGCTCCAGATTTGGAAGTTCTTTTGAGTCATTTTGAGGATCTGAGAATTTGAGAAATTTTGTCCTCGGACATATCATTCTGTGGGGTGACAATTTTAAGCACTTTTCCTTTTTAATTCAAGAGAAAAATATTATTAGAATTTAAGATGTGCCTACAATTAGCAAGACTTCAAGGAGGTCTTATTCATGGGTTGTAATGTAGGCCGGGTTTAGGTTATGAAATGAATGATATAAAAAGGCTCAAAATCCCCTATGATGTTTCCCTAAGTATGCATTACTCAAAAATCAAGTGTTGGAGGAGTTTTCCCATTTCTTCTTTGCCATCTTCTCACTAGTCTTCATTGATCACTTGTATCAACATTTGTTTTTATGCTCATTCCCCTTGAATCATACCTCTAAACTTGCATCTTGTAAAATTATTCTCTTTTTAGGTTGCATCTTCAAGTTTCCAACTTGGTAGGATATACCAATTTTTTTCTTTTCTTTGGCCCTAACTTTTGCCTAGACTGCCCTTTTGGGTTTTCAGCCTAGCAGGCTTTTTTTTTTAAATTTTTTTTTTTTTTTTGGGCCCTAGCTTTTGCCTAGACTGCCCTTTTGGGTTTTCAGCCTAGCGGGCTTCTTTTTTTTTTTTTTTTTTTTGGACCCTAGCTTTTACCTAGACTACCCTTTTAGGTTTTCAGCCTAGCGGGCTTTCTTTTTGTTTTTTTTTTTTTTTTTGGGCTGTCTTTCATCTTTTGATTGAATGAACTTTTTGGAGATCTTTTGTCTCCCTTGTTTTTCTCAGTTTAAGTCATTTTGATGCACTCTCAATACATCCTTCTTGCCTCGATGCATTTGCACATTTCTATGCTTGATGAATCTTTCCTTTTTTGATGAAATCTCTTTTGGGTGAACCTTCAATTCTTCTTCGCATGATGAATTTTAGGCTCTTCAAACTTGATGCACATTTTGTTTTCTTTCACATTGATGGAATTTCATTTCTCTTTCCTTGATTGAGTGAAAGCTCATTTTTCTTTGATGATCTCTTATCTTTAGCCTAACGAATTCTCCACTTGTCTTTCATGTCTTCTAAGAGAGATTTATCAATTAGCTTCAAAGCTACAAGGTTGACTCCTCCTCAACATGAGATTAAAGCATGCATACTTTGGTTTTTCCCACCCTAGGTTTAGATTTTAGTGAGTTCATGCGAAAAAGAGGCTAAGTGTTTAAAGGCTCAAATGGGCTTGCAATGGATGATGATCATTCTAGGTATTAAGGTATAATCTTGTTTTACCAAAGACGGCCTCCTATCCCTAGTAATGCTTGCTTGTAGGCACAGTGACTTGAGCTCTTTTAACAAATTCCTCTTAAAAGAAAAAGTATGAATGCTCTATTGGAGACACAAAAGTTTTCAGAAATTAGGAATGAATGCATGAGCTTTTTGAATTTTCTGATGGATAGATTTTCTTTGATTGCCTTGTAAGACCATTTCTTCTTTTATTCAAAGTAATTTAGCAAAAATGTTCACATGGATCAAATGAAATTAATCCTTTCTCAATACAAGTTGATTGTTCAAGCCTTTAAGCATCACAATTTAGAAAAAATATTGTCCAAGGGATCCTCATGTACCATTTTGAAAAGAAGACTTTAAAGAATCTTGAAATCTTTGAAAGAAAAAAATGGATCTTTTTGAAAAAATCGCTAGGAAGTTCAATGCCCCTAGTTCAAAGAATTTTTTTTTTTTTTTTTTTTTTAATGACTTAAGGGCCCAATGCCTCTAGTTTGAAGACTTTTTTTTTTCTTTTTTTTTGGGAAAGATTTGGGAATCTTGATTTTTTTTTGAAATTTAAAAAAAATATATATATACATGAACAAAGTACATCAAATGTTACATGGATTTTTAGAATTCAAAGAAACATAGGAACATGGAATAAACAAACAAACTTTAAGCTTAACCATGATGTTGCAAACCAAATGTGGAGTGAGGCAAAGTTGGGCCACTTGCTTCTTCTTGGTCCATTTAGGATGCTTGAGGCTTGATATGCTTGAACCTTGATTATGATGAAATGGCTTGGGCTTGCACTTGGAAGGCTTGAACCTTGATTATGATCTTTTGGTATTTGCTTGAAATGGATTGGGCTTACACTTGGAAGGCATGCATCTTGTGAGCTTTTAGCCTTTGATGTTGACCATGTCTATACACCTTCAATGGGCTCAAGTGTTGGGCTTAGACTTATTCAAGAAACAATTTTGGGCTTCCATGCCAAGTAGGGTTCAATCATAGGCTTTTGGGCTTAAGTTCATTCACAATATACAAGGTTCAAACAATCATGATGAGCTCAAGCGTTGGACTTAAGTCATCATGATTCAAACAACGGCCAAACAAATGTGTAATGAAATGCAATTTACATGGACCGACCTAAAGGTAGGTTCTACGGGTCATTACAACATAGGTAGAAGGTAGGTTAAAGGTTCCCACAAGCTAGGACGTCGTACCTCCCAACTTGTGACGCCAGGAGCGCCGCGTTGGTCCGAACGGTACAGTTTGTCCCTATGAACCACCATGGCATAACCATGATGATCCTTGTCGCGGTGGGTGGTAGGTTCACCGCTGGGTATGTGAGTCTCAGGAAGACCACAATCCACGGCTAATACTACCGGGCTTCCGGGCTAGCACACAAATAAAATAAATTTCATTCAAGCAAATGATGCATGACATGCAATATAATGACATATTAGACATATTATATACAAAAAGTAATAAACAAACAATGACATGGTTGGCCACCATAACCTAATTGAAGCCTAGCCCTCAATATCCCCAGTGGAGTCGCCACTGTGAGAGACCGCGCCCCCGGCCCCCTTTTTTATATGGATGTTGGGCCAAACCCACATAAATGGGTGGAGTCGTGTTATTGCCTCTCAAAATGGAGGTTCGACTAGTTATATTTACCCCTTTAGATTAAGGGTCTAACAATGGAGTCGCCACTTATTTAATTATTGGAAAAATAAGAAAACCATAATTAAAAAAAAATTCCTCATTTTATTAATTTGAAATTTACATTGATCATAGGAAAATTACATGGCTTTGGTCCTAGATACAATCTAAGATAAAGTACATGGCTTTGTTTCCTAGTTACAATCTAAAAATCGAAAATTACGTGGATAAGCACTTGATCTACTAACCCTTGATCTAAGTTCGGAGGCTATGTTACAAAGTGGGAAGGTGTTAGGCACCCACCTTGCCCGGTGAAACCGGTCTTCTAGACTATGGTGGCCAACATTCATATCATATCATCCAATATGTCAATTAATTTGTATGTTGAATTTAAAGTGTGTGCATGTGATAAACCCTAATTCAATTGATTAATCATTTCATTTGGATTGAAAAATAAATTTTAGTGAACGTGTGTGGATGGTGATAACCTAGATTCAAAGATTTGAAAGAATTGTTAGACAAACATGTTTTTCATATTTTTGATGTGGATTTAAGATTAAATTTAGTGATATGCATGAACATGTGATGAACAACCAAGAACATGTGAAGAACATATAAGAACAATTAAGAACATTCAAATATATTCAAGGGAATTTAAGTGATTACTATCATGCTTTAATCTTAAACTCTCATCATGGAAATATAAAAAACTAGTTAGGGAAAGAGATTCTACCTTCATGCAAGATCCATATGGTGGAGGAGGAGACTCTTGGTAGAGGTCCTAAGGGAGGAGGACAAAAGAAGAACTAGGAGAGGGAGAGTGAGTCTCACTCAATACCTTGAGTCTCAGGAAGACCAAGATATGACAAGACTACTCTACTTCACTAGAACTCAAGAGAGAAGAAGAGAGGGGGTTTTTTGTGTCTTGGAATGAAGGAAAGGGGGGGGGTTTATATAGTAGCAGTGGAGGGAATATGAATGGAAGGCCATTTAATGAGGGTTGACAAAGATTATGAACCTAGACCTCATTTTAGCCTTGGGAAAAATCTGGTGCATTAAATGGAGAGATTGGTGGGAGTGGGGAGCAAGCCAAAATTCGGTTTTCCCGTAACTGCTATAACAGCATGTGGAGCCAACTTCAAAAAATCATATCTGACTCAATTCTGATCAGAATTGTCTCATTCTTGTACTTAAATTGAAGCCCCGAATGTCTAGTTTCTGGGAAAATTAACCTCGTTCATAGATTCAAAATATTCTGAGAGATATCGATGAAATAGTGAGTAGAGGTCATTTGTTAGAAAATAGTTTCAGCACAATTAACATTAATAGGTCCCAAATTAGTCCCCAATTAACATTAAATGGCTCCAATCACTCCAATTTCAGACTTAATTGGTTCCAAATTTACACTAATTAAAATATAATTGCACAAATTACTCATTGAATAATTAATGTTTAATTATCTAATTAATTAGGTATATGGAATCTCACCATAAAATGTAGTCCTAACTAATCAAATTATGACACATCATTAATCTCAAATTGATTATAATTATAACCAATTGGAATCAATTGTTCATAATCACGTATAGTCGGACTCAATTTGTGATAGTGCATCTCAGCCATTAAAAATTGATTTGATGATAACTTTCAATCTAGTGGTCCGATTAGGGCTCATGACCAGTCAATTTGATCGTTACAACATCAAGATCATTTTGGTGAAATGAGATTAAGGATCTAATGGCCAGAATCAAGATGCATATTTCTGAGGTGAAAGTACCCTTTTACCCTCCATGTGAGGTTAAATGCGGGTTGCAAAATGGGGTGTCAACAGCCTGCAGCCGCCGTCGTTGAGGAGTCCCGCACCACACAAACCACTACAATCACCGTTTCCTCCGTGCATCTTGCTCCGATAACCTTTTTGCAGGTACCACAGTGATCGTCTCACCTCGATGTACACAGTTGTGGAAGTCTCGCAAGAATCGGAGCCTGCACGCGCCCTCACGCGCCGCCCAAAGAAGCCGCGCCTCAGCCACGTGCCTTACGTGCCACCCTCAGGTCCTGCTGACGTCATCAGTGACGTCATACTGCCACGTCACCTAGGGCTGATGTCATCATCCACCCTTCTGCTGACATCACCCACCACGTGCAGCTGACATCATCGTTGACCACTGTTGACCGGAGTTGACTTTGACCGTTGACTTTTCTACATGGTTGACTTTTGCAGTCCAGGTCCTCCTTACCCAGTTTTTCGCGTAGATTTCATTTTTGCAGTCCATTTTTGCATATTTTGCTTCTAAATGAAGAATAAGGGCAGGTCTTCTTCTTATTGCAACAATCATCGCTGCCAATCCATCAAACGTTTTTGCAAATTTTGCAAACGTTTTGGCCACAATATTGAGACTTGTTATCATCGCAACAAATCAGCTATTTCAATTTCTACTGCTATTGTTGCTAACACTGAGAGTGTCCAACCAATGGCTCCTGTCTCTGCACAGTCTAAGTCTTCGGGATCCACTTTCTCCATTTCCAGAGATGACCTTATAAATATCATCACCAATGTCATTCGTATGGTTGGTAATGGATCTTATTCCTCTTCTCTCTCAGTTTTATCTGGTATGTCTCCTACCTCTTGGCTTATGGATTCTACTTGTTGCAATCACATGACACCTCACTCGTTTTTATTTTCTGACCTTAAACCTGCACCGCACCCTCTTAATATTCGCACGGCAAATGGTTCCACAATGTCTGGTCATAATATAGGTTCAGTTTCAACTTCTAACCTCTCGGTTCCTGGAGTTTTTAATGTTCCTGACCTTTCTTATAATTTATTTTCTGTGGGACAATTAGCTGAGTTGGGTTATCGCATTACCTTTGATTACTCTGGGTGCATTGTGCAGGATCCTAGGACGGGACAGGAGCTTGGGACCGGTCCCAGAGTTGGGCGTATGTTTCCCGTGGACAACCTTCGTCTTCCACTTGTTGCTCCTATTTCTGTTGCTGCAACTACTGCAGTTTCTTCCACTCCTTCCCTTGCACTTTGGCATGCTCGACTTGGTCACGCATCTTCCTCTCGGGTACAAAAATTGGCTTCTAGAGGTTTGTTAGGTTCAGTATCTATAGAAAATTTTGATTGTGTTTCATGTCAGTTAGGAAAACAACCAGCTTTGCCTTTCAATACTAGTGAATCAATATCCACTGATATCTTTGACCTTATTCATTCTGATGTTTGGGGGCCGTCCTCTATCTCTAGTATTGGTGGGTCTAGATATTTTGTTGTCTTTGTTGATGATTACTCTCACTATAGCTGGATTTTTAATATGAAACATCGTTCTGAATTATTGGAAGTATATTCTAATTTTGCAAAAATGGCTGAAACTCAGTTTTCCAGACGCATCAAAATTTTTTGATCTGATAATGCTCTTGAATATACTCAATATGCTTTCCAAGCTATTTTGCATTCCTATGGCACTGTTCATCAACTAACTTGTCCAGGTACCTCTCAGCAAAATGGTAGAGCCGAACGAAAACTTCGTCATATTCTTGACACTGTTTGTGCTCTCCTTCTCTCTACCAAAATTCCTGCTCCTTTTTGGGGTGAAGCTGCTCTTCATGCTGTTCATACTATTAATCGCATTCCGAGTCCTGTTATCCAAAATCAAACTCCATATGAGTGCCTTTTTGGGTCACCTCCAGACTATCACCACCTTCACTCTTTCGATTCTGCTTGTTTCGTTCTTCTTCAACCACATGAACATAACAAACTTGAGCCTCGGTCAAGGCTTTGTTGTTTTCTTGGCTATGGTGAAACTCAAAAGGGGTATAGGTGTTATGATCCTGTCTCTCATCGTCTTCGTATCTCCCGCAATGTTGTCTTTTGGGAACATCGCCTTTTTGTCGAGCTCTCTCATTTCAGTGCTTTCCTGTCTTCCTCCTCTGTATTAGATCTTTTTCCAGATGAGGCACATATTCCTTCTGTAGTTGCTCCTGATCCTCCTATAGTTGCTCCTGATTCTGTTGCTGTAGACTTCTCTGTCCAACCATCAGATATCACTGATCCCTTTCCTAGTTCACCCTTTAATGAACAGGTGGAAGATGAACAGGTTGAAGACAAGCTACCCAACCCCAATCCTGAGCTTCGGTCTCCTGCTCCTGCTCCGCCTGAAGATCTTGCATAAGACATTCCACCTCGTCACTCAACTCGGGTAAGATCTATTCCTACACATTTACTTGATTATCATTGTTACACTGTCCTTGCTACACTACACGAGCCTCACACCTATCGTGAGGCTTTCACTGACCCTTTATGGCAGATTGCAATGAAAGAGGAACTTGATGCATTATCTAAAAACCATACTTGGGATTTGGTGACACTTCCTCCTGGGAAATCTGTGGTTGGTTGTAAGTGGATTTACAAGATTAAGACTCGCTCTGATGGGTCCATTGAGCGCTACAAAGCTCGTCTTGTTACAAAAGGTTTTACACAAGAGTATGGGATTGATTATGAAGAGACCTTTGCTCCGGTTGCTCGTATCTCACCTGTTTGTGCCCTCTTAGCTGTTACTGCTGCCAGTAAATGGGACCTTTTTCAAGTGGATGTAAAAAATGCACCTTAATGGGGATTTAAGTGAAGAAGTGTATATGCAACCTCCTCCTGATCTCTCTATTAACTCAAACAAGGTTTGTCACCTTCGACGTGCACTTTATGGCCTTAAACAAGCTCCACGAGCTTGGTTTGCCAAATTCAGCTCTACCATCTCTCACTTGGGTTACATGGCCAGCCATTATGATTCTGCCTTATTTCTTCGTCGCACTGACAAAGACACTATTTTACTTCTCCTATATGTGGATGATATGATCATAACTGGTGATGACCTCAGTGACATTCAAGAACTCAAGGCTTTTCTCAGTCAGCAGTTTGAGATGAAAGATCTTGGACATCTCAGCTACTTCTTAGGTCTTGAAATTACTCATTCTACAGATGGACTTTATATTACTCAAGCCAAGTATACCTCAGAACTCTTGTCTCGAGCTGGACTCACTGATAGCAAGACTGTTGACACTCCAGTTGAGCTTAATGCGCATCTGACTCCCTTAGGGGGGAAACCATTGTCTAATCCTTCTCTTTACAGACGCTTGGTTGGCAGCTTAGTTTATCTCACTGTCACTCGTCCAGACATTTCCTATGTTGTTCACCAGGTGAGCCAGTATCTGTCTGCACCACGATCGACTCATTATGCTGCTGTTTTGTGCATTCTTCGATACCTAAAGGCCACTCTCTTCCATGGTCTTTTCTACTCTGCTCAGTCTCCTCTTATTCTCCGTGCATTTTCTGATGCTGATTGGGCAGGAAATTCCACTGATCGCAGGTCCACCACTGGTTATTGCTTTCTTCTTGGTTCTTCTCTGATTTCTTGGCGAAGTAAGAAACAAACTCATGTGGCCCGCTCTAGTACTGAAGCAGAATATCGTGCCCTTACTGATACCATATCTGAGCTCCTTTGGCTACGATGGCTTCTCAAAGACTTAGGTGTGTCTACATCCTCTGCTACTCCTCTTTATTGTGACAACCAGAGTGTTATTTATATTGCTCACAATGATGTCTTCCATGAACGGACTAAACACATCGAGATCGATTGTCATTTTATCCATTTTCATCTTGTCCATGGTGCTCTAAAGTTGATCTCAGTCTCCTCTAAAGATCAACTTGCAGATATCTTCACCAAGCCACATCCTAAGGGACGCCTTCGTACTTTGGTTGACAACCTCAAGCTGGTCTCACATCCACCTTGAGTTTGAGGGGGGCTGTTAACGTGTATAATATATTGTGGGCTTTAGGCCCAATTAGGTTACTTGTATAGCACACATATGCCTCCTATATAAAGGCACCTATGTATATTCTTTCATTATGAAATACAATACAATCATTCAGTATTTCTAACATAAAGTATGTATATTCATATTTTTTTAATATATCTTTATCGGTTAAAATATGTAGAAATAAAATAAACAAGATCTACAAAAAAAATTTTAATCCAACTAGGATAAAATAAATTGTAAAGTGTAGTATAATAAAACCTAATTTTATGATTATTTTTTTTTTGTAAATTACAACTTACCCACCTATAGTTTGGCTGAAATTAAAGTTACCTACCTGTAGTTTGAAATTTGACACTTTACTCACCTGAGATTTGACCGAAATTAAAGTTGTCTACCTGTGGTTTAAAATCCCATGATGCAAGTCTTCAGTCAATTTCTTTTTGATCTTATTTGATCTTGTATTTTTATGTTTTTTGTGTTTTTAGAGAGAGATATATAAAAGTGGAGCAAAATCAAATATTTAGTCATGTTTTTAACAAAGGTAGGTTATGAAACTCTACCTAAATATATGTGGGTGAAGTTTTCTCCTGTAGACTTGAACTAGTCATTGTCCCCACTGCCCACAAGTACTAAACTTGTGAAGTGACAATCGCACCAAGTGTACACTGTTATAAAATATAATTTATCAAATGCAATATATATGAGAGTTTTACTTATTGATGGAAATGCACTAGTATTTGTTTCAAACTGAATGGGTAACTCCATCAAATGAAAATATATAGGACAAAATTTAGTTACAAAATTAATTGTAGCCTAAGGGTACAACCTTACTCAATATTTTTTTATTAGAGATGAATTTTGATAAATCCACCATTGGATTAAATTTTTTCTTATATTTTTCATACTTGTAAAATTTCTAAAAAATTAAAAAATCAATAGTTATGTTATCAATAAAATGTTTAAATTGTAATTTTTTATATTTTAAATTTATGCGTAAAATATAATATTATAGATTATATAGTAAATAATATTTTATTAATACAAAATTTGACATGTGTATTGAAAACGTAAAAAATATGCAATTCAATAGTTAGCTTTTTAAAATATGTAATAATGTTAATGATGTTAAATAAGGTTGTAACCTTAAGCTATAATCAACTTTGTAGCTAAAATTTATCCAATAATATATTGTCAATTTAGTTAAATCTGTCATAATGTCGTTAAATTAAAATGATTAACGGATGAATTAAGTCTATCATGAAATGGGTATAGTTCCTCATCTGCAGTTGATAATATATATATATATATATATATATATTGTGGGGGGTGAAAGCCTAACCTAATGTAATGGGCCTGGGCCCTTATTTGAAGACTACTGTGTGTCCGAGGAGAGGAAAATGTTCGAGAAGGAGTCTACGTAGAAGAAATATACCTGGAAACGAACGAGGAGTGTTATCTGAGGAGATCACCATTGGTTCGAAGAGCTCATCTTCCTCGGACACAGAGAGCCTTGATCAAACAAACAACTGGAAGGTTCAAGTAATCTTCCTAACAGTTCTAATGATAAGTGTGAACCTCAGGTGCGCATGAGGATAGTAGGAACGGAGAAATATCTAAAAGACAAACTTCAACCACCACATTAAATGCACTGCAGCTACTTTTCTGGCCGCATTAATATGGAGAAGACCCCTGAACAGTACAAACTCAGCTACCGCCACTCACACAAGGCTAAAGAGGATACCTGATGGGAGATGTACTCAAGTGGATGTTTAGATGATGAACAAGTGGACGATGAAGATGAGGGAAGAGGGTGCTATATAAGGGGGAGAAGCCTCTGATAAAGGGGGACCGAAAAAAAGAGAGAGAAAAGAAGAAAATAACCTTACTGTAGCTCTAAGAACTATAACCAACTTTCAGTCAATATATTTCCTCTTCGGACGTTCATATTTGTACTTGTTCAAGCTTGATTGCATGTTAATTCATCTGTAAATGTCATAGTTCATCACTGTTTCATTCACAACCAGCCCAGCTCTTTCACCCACTCTCTACAAATTCATTGTTCAGGGTTCATAGGGCTCATAATCCAAACCTATTGGGCTTGGGCTACAAAAACTGACCCTACAATTGGCGTCGTCTGTGGAGAGAGCTTGTGCAAGGGTGAAAATGACAGTTGATAATGGCTAAACGAAGTCAACAACAAGCAGAATCTAGGGCATCCCAACAAGTGGACCATTTTCTTAACCTAGAGAGGAGACAGGATCGTGAAGATAGCGCGCACACTACGCATACTAGTCACAGCTGGGTAAAAATATCGAGGTCTACATAGACGACATGGTGGTAAAGAGCAAGGTTGTTGTTGAGCACATGAAGGACCTTGAAAGTACCTTTGAAGTTCTAAGAAAGTACAAGCTGCGCCTAAATGCTTCCAAGTGCTCATTCAGGGTAGGGTCTGGCAAGTTTCTGGGGTACATGGTGACTCACAGGGGAATTGAGGTCAACCCCGATCAGATAAAGGCCATCAACAATTTGCAAGCTCCTCGGAATCCCAAGGAAGTTCAGAGACCAACTGGAATGACTGCTGCCCTAAATCGATTTATCTCTCGATCAGCAGACAGGTGTCGGCCCTTCTACTCTTTGATCAACAAGTGGAAAGGATTCGAGTGGAATGAGGAATGTGTTGTGGCCTTTCAGCAGCTTAAAGATTATCTAGCTCGGCCCTCAATCATGTCCAGTCTAGAGCCATATGAAGTCTTGTTTGCTTACATTGCTGTAGCTCCCTATGCTGTGAGCTTGGTCTTAATACGAACAGACCAAGGTATGCAAAAGCCAGTTTATTACATAAGTAAGTCGTTGCATAAAGCCGAGACTCGTTATCTACCCCTGGAGAAGGCCATCTTAGCAGTGGTACTTGGTACGCGAAAGCTGCCTCACTATTTCCAGGCCTACATAGTCATTGTTCTCACTCAGCTCCCACTCAAGGCTGTACTTCGAAGCGCTAACTGCACTGGAAGGATTGCTAAATGGGGGACGATCTTAGGAGCTTTCGATGTCAAATATATGCCACGCACATCGATCAAGGGCCAGGTCCTTGCGGATTTGGTGGCCGAGTTCACGGAGCCCCGACTAGAAGAGGTAACGCCAAAATCCGACATGGATGAAAAATCAGTTGGCATGATCTCGCAACAAAGCCCCTCCCATTGGGAAGTGTATGTGGATGGCGCGGCAAACCAGAAAGGTTTTGGAGTGGGGCTAGTGCTGATATCCCTTGAGAGAACCGTCATTGAAAAGTCGTTAAGACTGGACTTCTCGGCAACGAATAATGAGGCGGAGTGCAAAGCCCTACTGATGGGAATGGCTATGGTCCGAAGAATGGGAGGAAAGGCAGTGGAGTTATTCTCGGACTCAAGGTTAGTCGTGGGTCAGGTACAAGGCAAGTTCGAGGCGAAGGATGAAAGAATGCAGGGTTACTTAAGCCGAGTTAAAAGTCTGCAATCGGAGTTCGAATCTTTCAGTTTGCTGCACATCCCCAGAAATGGTAACGCACATGCTGATTCTTTGGCCACACTCGCCACCTCTTCAGCGCAAAATTTGCCAAGAGTCATCCTCGTCGAGGACTTGCATGGGCCTACAGAGGCAAAAAGGGAGGTAGTTCAGGTTCACCAAGTCAGGACCGGATTCTGCTGGATGGACCCTATAATTAAGTTCTTGAAAGAAGACATCTTGCCTGAAGAAAAGGGGGAAGCTGACAAAATTCGGAGGAAGGCAACCAGATTCTGGCTATCCAAGGACTAGAAACTATATAAATGCTCCTATTTAGGGCCATACCTATTGTGCATGCATCCTAAAGCGGCCGAGTTACTACTAGAAGAATTACATGATGGAATATGTGGGAGCCATACTAGAGGAAGGTCCTTGGCTCACCGGGCTATTACTCAAGGTTATTGGTGGCCGAAGATGCAAAAAGATGCCCACGATTACGTTAAAAAATGCAATCATGTCAGCGATTTGCCCCAAACATTCATCAACCAGGGGGAACTCTTAATCCACTTTCCAGCCCATGGCCTTTCGCCCAATGGGCCTTAGATATCATGGGGCCATTCCCTAAGGCTACAGGAAACAGGAAATACCTTCTGGTCGGCACAGACTACTTCACTAAATGGGTCGAAGCTGAACCTCTGGCCAACATCAAAGATGTAGATGTGCAGGAGTTTGTGTGGAAGAATATCGTCACTTGATTTGGGGTTCCTCATACTCTCATCTCGGACAATGGCCTACAATTCGATAGCAATGCATTCAGGAGTTATTGTAGCGAATTGGGAATCATAAACAGATACTTCACCCCTGCTTATCCCCAAGGTAACGGGCAAGCAGAAGCTATCAACAAGGTCATAGTAAATGGCCTGAAGAAGGGATTAGACGATGCTAAGGGCAAATGGGTGGAAGAATTGCCACATGTACTATGGGCCTATAGAACTACGCCTCGCAGATCTACCGGAGAAACCCCCTTCTCTATGACGTATGGGGCTGAAGCTGTCATACCTTTGGAAACTAGTTTCCCAACATTGAGAACTAGTTCGTTCAGTCCGACCGGCAACAATGAGTAGTTAGAGAAGAGTCTGGACCTGATTGATGAAAAGAGGGAAAATGCAATGATCCGACTAGCACATTACCAGCAGAAGCTCAGGCAGGGCTATGATGCCAACGTAAGGCTAAGGCCTTTAGAGCCTGGTGATTTGGTGCTGAGGAAAGTCGTTGGCATTGCCAAGAACCCAGCTTGGGGGAAGTTAGAACCCAACTGGGAAGGGCCATATCGTATTACTTCAAGAGATGGCATCAGAGCGTACTTCCTTGAAGACCTAGATAGTCATGTAATACCGCGCCCTTGGAATGTAAATAACCTCAAAAGGTACTATTATTAATCAAATCTCTTCTTCAATCAATATGTCAATTCTTTATATGAGATGTTCTCTAAGTGTTTAAACTTAAATCCAATCATGCCTGTAGTCCTCGGACCAGAAGATTTGGGTTAGTTAATATTCATTCACGGTTCTCTAAGTGTTTAAACTTAAATCCAATCATGCCTGTAGTCCTCGGACTAGATGATTCAGGTTAGTTAACACTTCTTCACGGTTCTCTAAGTGTTTAAACTTAAATCCAATCATGCCTGTAGTCCTCGGACCAGATGATTCAGGTTAGTTAACACTCCTTCACGGTTCTCTAAGTGTTTAAACTTAAATCCAATCATGCCTGTAGTCCTTGGACCAGATGATTCGGGTTAGTTAACACTCCTTCACGGTTCTCTAAGTGTTTAAACTTAAATCCAATCATGTCTGTAGTTCTCAGACCAGATGATTCGGGTTAGTTAACACTCCTTCACGGTTCTCTAAGTGTTTAAACTTAAATCCAATCATGCCTATAGTCCTCGGACCAGATAATTCGGGTTAGTTAACACTCCTTCACGGTTCTCTAAATGTTTAAACTTAAATCCAATCATACCTGTAGTTCTCGGACCAGATGATTCGGGTTAGTTAACGCTCATTCACGGTTCTCTAAGTGTTTAAACTTAAATCCAATCATGCCTGTAGTTCTCGGACCAGATAATTCGGGTTAGTTAACGCTCATTCACGGTCCTCTAAGTGTTTAAACTTAAATCCAATCATGCCTGTAGTTCTCGGACCAGATGATTAGGGTTAGTTAACGCTCCTTCACGGTTCTCTAAGTGTTTAAACTTAAATCCAATCATGTCTGTAGTCCTCGGACCAGATGATTCGGGTTAGTTAACGCTCATTCATGCTCATTCACGGTTCTCTAAGTGTTTAAACTTAAATCCAATCATGCCTGTAATCCTCAGACCAGATGATTCGAGTTAGTTAACGCTCATTCACGGTTCTCTAAGTGTTTAAACTTAAATCCAATCATGCCTGTAATCCTCGGACCAGATGATTCAGGTTAGTTAACACTCCTTCACGGTTCTCTAAGTGTTTAAACTTAAATCCAATCATGCATGTAGTTCTCGAACCAGATGATTCGGGTTAGTTAACACTCCTTCACAGTTCTCTAAGTGTTTAAACTTAAATCCAATCATGCCTGTAGTCTTCGGACCAGATGATTTGGGTTAGTTAACACTCGTTCAAAGTTCTCTAGGCGTTTAAACTTGAATCCAGTTATGTCTGCAGTCCTTGGACTAGACGATATGGGTTAGTCAACACCTCCATACAGTTATTATTATTGAAATTTGATTTTATAGTGATCCAACCTTGAAGTTCTTGAATGCATTCAAAGTTAACTCTAACTTATGATGGGCCCCCCTTAATTATGTTTACTCCAAAGCCAAGGGGTAATAACACTCTCTTTGTATATTTGGAAAAGACCTGTGAAACTTCCATAATCACTCACTGCATTCATCGCTTATTAATAATTCTTATACAAACTGTTCTTTTCAGTACCGATTTTAATTATTTATATCATTAGCATGATATAGTGATCAAGTTTATCTGCATTATTGTAATTACAAAGTACAGTTATCTACAGCAGTGACAAGTCATAAGACATGCAACAAAGACACTAGAAATAAAGGAAAAACTATTTCATTGATCAAAAGAAAATGGATTACAATTCCTTATATAAAAGCAAAAATAATATAAGTACAAAATAAAAACCCCTGTCTAAGTCTTCGGTTGAGGGACCAAAGGGTCAGCAGCCTTACTAGGCTAAGCTGCAGCAGCTTCTGGGGCTTGGTCCTTAGACTCTGGAGGGGATTTCTTTTTTCCCAAGCCCTCGTCCTTATCTTTAGGCGCCTCAACTGGCTTGCTCTGTTCACTAGGCTGACCAGCTACTTTAGGCGCCTCAACTGGCTTGCTCTGATCACCAGGCTGACCAAATTCCTTGGAGGCCTCGAGGCTGGTAGGAGGGACCTGGCCGACAAGGGATTGCTCCGAGGCCCCTTGAAGCTGTGTGGGAGGAGAGAGGTTAGACCCTGGGAGTTCACGAATTTCCGGATCATAATATATGCTCCCAGGCAGCCTTAGGTTTGAGTCCGCAGGGACCCCAGCAACGTCCATTGCCTTCCCCCAAGTTATATCGCAGTAATCCCGGCTGAGCGAGGCAAACTGCTCAGTGAGGCTGAGTTAGGTCTCCTCCACCCCCAGCTTGTAGGCTGCCTGCTTTTCAGTCTCGATTGCCTCCTTGGCCAGCTGAGTACTCTCCTTGGCCAATCGGGCTTTCTCCTTAGCTTTTTGGAGCTCAGCCCTGAGACCTTTCACCAACTCCCTCTCTGTCGCCAAGTTAACCTCCGCCGCCCTCAGTAACTTACGTTGCTCTTCGGCCTGCTTCTCTGTGTTTTTGAGGCCAACATCAAGACTATTCTTCTGGTTGGTCATGTCTTTCAGCTGCTCGGACAGCAGAGAATAGTCCTCCCTCAGGCTGCCCAGAGATTTTTCTACCTCAGACCGATACTGGACTGCTGCTTGGGCTTCAAGATAGGACTCCTTGTTCCACTCCTCGGCCACAAAATTTTGTTGAGTAACCTACATAACAAAAATTTCAATGTAGGGCAAAAAAGAGGAGGAAGTAAAAAAGGATCAGCGACTTAATTAAGTAGATTAGTTTACTTACCATGGCCAAATCCCTCTTAAGGGATAGGAAAAGCTCCTGTTGGTTGAAGCGCCTATAAGACTCCATGTCCCTTGGAAGGAGGAGTGGCTGCTCCAAGGCCTCAGCAATATAACCTGCTCTCCCCCCATCATAATTCCTAAAGGAGGTATCCCAAGAGAATGGAGTGCTATCCAATTCCAGCCTTAGGGACCAGATGCGAGGTCCTCGGTGCACCTCAGCCGTGTTGACTTCATCTCAGCTTTTAGTAAACGAAGCCCTCTTGCTCCGGTGGTTTTTCACCACTTTTTGCTGCTTGGTCCCCTTGGGAGGTACCACCTCCCCTTCGTCCGCAGTAACGAGGGGCCTTTTCTTTCTCAGATCCGGCAATGGCTTCAAACCGAGATCAGGAACCTGAGGGGCTGGTGGAGGAAGATTCACAGTCGGTTGGGACGTACCGGTCTCTTTGGCCACAGCTTTTTTACCTCTACCCTTCATTAGGCTCCTCAAGTCCGCCATATCTTCCTCCTCCGAAGAGTCTTCTGAGAGAACAATAGTTAAGATACCAAGGCGAACACTAGACTGCCTATCAATTTCCTCTTCGGCGTCAGAAACTTGTATCACTGGAACCTCTCCTGAAGCCTCTCCTTCAAACTTGAACTCGTCAATCTGCTCGTTAAGCGACGGGGTTAAAGAAGCAACTCTTTCCTCGGCCGCAGCGGGTTCAAGAGGAACCTGTTGAATTGGCTGAAGGAGCAAGGGCACACCTTGAGGGTTTGGATGTGGCACGGGCGCAAGATCGTACGGTGATAAAAAATTATGCTGACCGACGTCTATCCGTTTGAGATGATAGTCCCCTTGAGTAATGGCATTGCCGACCGGCTGGAAATCCTTTCACTTTGACGTATAACCAAGAATGAGGGGAACAGATCGGAGCTACCCGTCTTCACTCACGAAAATTTTCGACCGAAGTAAGTAATTTAGCGCCGGGACATTTGAGAGGCTGAGCCGAGGAGCAACGTGCCTTCTGTCTGTAAGCACCACAAAGAAAACTTGGTCAAAAAATTAAAGATAATGATACACACAAAAGAGAAGACAGATTGTTAAAATGTGAAGATCCTAAATCTATTGTTAGGAAACCTAGGTCTAAAGGGTCCCACCTGGCTTTCCTGGTTCGGTCGGGCAATAAAGGCTGTCATGCCACGCACCCGAGACGATCAGATAGTCGTCTTTCATCCCTTTATTAGACTTGGGAAGGCAGGAGATGAGCCTAACGACATTGGACCGGGATTTAAGATAGTATCCCGCCCCCTTCTGGCTATGACACTCGTACATATGCACCACGTCATGCCAGGTAAGTCCTAATCCTAGGTGACGGTTCAGGGCATCAATCGCTCCTAGGATCCTAAAGAGGTTAGGTGCACATTGCTCAGGGGAAAGCATGTGATTATGAAGATAACCTTCGGTGACAGAACCCATAGGAAGAGTCATTCCCCTTTCTATGAATGCTATCATGGGAATTACGACCTCCCCCTCTCCTCGGTCGGTTAATATCCGCTCTGGAGGACAATACCTCAGATTTACCCCCCGTGGTATACCGTAGGTCTCCTTAAATTCCTCTATTAGGGCGGGACTATCAACAAGCTCCTCGAATCTACCCATTTCTGACTAACTAGAGAAGGGCGCAAGGCAGTGACTGGCAAATAAGGGTTTGAAAGCCGAAAGCACTAGCCAAGAAGAAGATGGAGGATTAGAAATGGCAAAACTTACGCAAACTAAATCGAAAAGTGATCTTCGAACTCGCTGAAGGATTCTTACAGACTCTGGGATGAACCAGGATTGATGATTGAATGTACTCAGTGGGTTCGAGTGCTTGAGTTTGCTGGGTGGTCTGAGAATTTGCAAAGTAAAGAAGAAATAACCTCTTTTGAGGCTTTATACGGGAACAAGCGAAGGGTCAGGGGTCAGCCCGCCCAAATTCTGAGGAAAAATCACGTCCATTGGATTAGTAGCCCACCGTTGGATGCCAAAGACAAAACGCCGCCTGGAGTAATTGATAGTGCCTCAGGGAGACTGAAACGACAGTAGCAATAATGAAGCACATGCATCTATGCCCACACGCGTGTAAGTTCAGATATTTTTGTTGTTTCAAACTTCCATTTCATGACAAGTCAAAATCCTATTTTTTCTCCTCGGATGCGAGGGAAAAACTAACATTTTGAGGGGCTATTGTGGGGGGTGAAAGCCCAATCTAATGTAATGGGCCTAGGCCCTTATTTGAAGACTACTGTGTGTCCAAGGAGAGGAAAATGTTCGAGAAGGAGTCCGCGTGGAAGAAATATACCTGGAAATGAACGACGAGTGTTGTCCGAGGAGATCACCATTGGTCCGAAGAGCTAATCTTCCTCGGACACAGAGAGCCTTGATCAAACAAACACCTGGAAGGTTCAAGTAATCTTCCTAACAGTTCTAATGATAAGTGTGAACCTCAGGCGCACATGAGGATAGTAGGAACGGAGAAATATCTAAAAGACAAACTTCAACCACCACATTAAATACACTGCAGCTACTTTTCTGGCTGCATTAATGTGGAGAAGACTTCTGAATAGTACAAACTCAGCTACCGCCACTCACACAAGGCTAAAGAGGATACCTGATGGGACATGTACTCAAGTGGATGTTTAGATGATGAACAAGTGGACGATGAAGATAAGGGAAGAGGGTGCTATATAAGGGGGAGAAGCCTCTGATAAAGGGGGACCGAAAAAAAGAGAGAGAAAAGAAGAAAATAACTTTACTGTAGCTCTAAGAATTGTAACCAACTTTCAGTCAATATATTTCCTCTTCGGACGTTCATATTTGTACTTGTTCAAGCTTGATTGCATGTTAATTCATCTGTAAATGTCATAGTTCATCACTGCTTCATTCACAACCAGGCCAGCTCTTTCACCCACTCTCTACAAATTCATTGTTCAGGGTTCATTAGACTCATAATCCAAACCTATTGGGCTTAGGCTACAAAAACTAACCCTACATATATATATATATATATATGTATGTATGTATGTATGTATGTATGTATAAAATAAATGAAAGAAGAAAGGAAAAAGAAAAGTAACATGACATGTAGGTCCATGAGGCATCTTTATCATCTAATCGATGGGTTAGGTGAATAGGTGCGAATAGAAAGCCAGTGGTTTATTTATGGTCTTAATCCATAATTAATCTTCAAGACACATAATGATCGTAGAGGTGTATTGTTAATTGAAGTTTCAATATAAATTGATTTACATATATAATTACTTTAGTTAGTTACTAGTCTCGTGCTCCGAGGCTTTTCTACTTTTTTTTTGGTTAAAGGTTAAAAATTTGCATTTATTATAATTTGAAAATAGATATTTTTTATAAACAAATAAAAATGATAAATTTTAGAAATAAGCAACTGTAATTTCTTTCTTGGACGTGTGTTTGAAAGTGGTATAGTGATATATAGAGAAAAGTTTGGGTAGGAAAAATAAGATGAACGTAATGGGAAAGAAGACTGAATTTTAGAAGTTCTCTTAGTTTTTTAGTTTTTAAAATTGGAGGTTGTTTTACTTTTATTGGATGAAAAATGAATAAAAAAAATGCTAAATTTTAGGGAATAAAAAGATGAACCTAAAGAAGAAAAAAAAATTCTAAATTTTAGGAGTCTCCTTTTTAATTCAAAATGAAATTTGTTATTTGACATTTTTGACTATATTTCTAAGAAACCTTTCGTTGATGAATGTATTTTTGAACCACATAGTAAAAATTCAGTTGAAAGGGTGAAATTTTCTTGTAGTTATAGATTATTCAAGGATTAGTGACTCGTAATTCTACAAGTCGTGCATGACGGTTAATGGGTCTCATCTCTACATGACCACATTCATTTTTTTTCTAAATTTCCATTGCCAGCTATATTCCAATCCATCATATTCCTATGAAGAAATTTTTAACATAGCAGGGAAAAAAAAATTAATGCTTCAATCGATTATTATCAGCAAGGACAATTCTTTTTTTAGATTAATAAATTCGTAATCTTCACCAAAAAGACCAAAACCCACGTTATTGTTTAAGAATATTGGTGTTGATAAGGTTTTAATTTTCAGTTGTGGAATGATATTTGATGGATGTACGAAATGAGAGAGAAACAATTAAAAAATTAAAAAAATTTAATAAAATAAAAAATAAAAAATAATATTATTATGTGAATATTTTTGAAAAATGGCCTAAAAAGAAATAAATTTTTATATTAAAATAAATGAAATTTTTGCATGAGATATATTTATTGAGTAATGCTATAATTACAAACTATTTTACAATATTTCTACAAAATGTTAATGTGACCAACTTCTTATTGGTTTTCATTTAGACTTACTACTAATATCACTTTTTCTTTTATTAGCAATTTGTAAATTTTTTTGTAAAAAAATTTATATCTCTAACATTATTCATATTTATTTGATTTTTATGTCTAAGATAGATATTGAGAGAATTAAAAGATTGCTAGACTTCGTAACCAAGGTCCACACTCCACATGCAAGTTTCCCTTGTCACTATCATGAACCGCCCAATACAATTACTTGGAAAAGCGTAATGATTAAGTATGAGACCCATGTATCACTGATACGTGGGTCCTACTTCAAAATTAAATCTCATTCATATGGTGCACAATAATTTTTCATCAATAAGAGATTTTAGCTTTTTTTAAAAAATTGTAGTTAACCTATTACCTATGTGAAGGTGTTAAAATTCAATCAATAATTGACACATAAAGATACTAGATTTAGGTGTGGGAAAAGATGTATTGTTAGCGTTAACTAGAGTTAGGAATAGAAATTTGAATGTTCAAATAGCGTTAAAAACACTATGAACGTTTAGACCCCCAATTACCAATTCAAGCTTTCTATCAAACAATGTATGTGTGGAAAATGATAACAAGCTTATAACAGAATTGATAAACAATCTAAACCATAAATAATCACAATCACAGCAGTAATTAAATGGTAAAGATAAAGGGAAGAGAGATGCAAACATAAGGACAACACGCGATGTGTTATCGAAGAGGAAACCGAAACTCTCGGCGTAAAACCTCTCTACCGCCCTCCAAGCGGTCAATAATCCACTAGAAAATGTAGTTGGGATACATGAATAGCAATAGACCCTCCAAGCCTAATCTACCCAAGTACCTAAGCCCTCCAAGCTTCTTGCTTCAACGAGGTTGCACCGAACCTTTTTCTTTTCTAGCTTATCGAATTCTGCTACTAAACCATAGCATCAACCAATGAACATTGGTTCCTTCCAAACTGCTTCCCTTAGCACCAAATGAACTTTCTCATAGACGTGAGTGTGATGAGAAAAGGATTTGGTCATTGACCTCTCAAGGATGTATCAATGGAGAGGAAGAGAGTAGAGGAATTTGAAGAGTCTCTTAGTGAAGATTGGGGATGAGGCAATCTTGTTTTTCTCTAGGGTTTCTCTCACAAAATTCTCTCTGGAAGCTCTCTACATTTCGTGGGTATAAGGGTCAATATATAGTGGTGTGTGTTTGGAATACGAAGAGTCAGTTTTTCCCAAACAGGGCTGGTTGGCGGCTTGGCCTCGCGACTGGTCCAAGTCGCGAGATAACGGCCTGGCTAGCTTAGGACTTTTGTCCTGTAGTGTGACAGCTGGAGTGACCCTTCACCTCCCCACATGCTTCTCATGTGCATAGCAGTTGGCGGCTTGCAAGCCGCAAGTCAGTTGCAAGTCCTAGCCGCGAGTCCCTGCTTCTTGGCACAAAGTTGAGCAATTCTTCACACTCTCTTCACACACTACCCTTACATGAATCCCACCTAAATACAGGGTTACTAAGTGCTAAATTACAAGCAAATTGGCACGGAATAAAGCCAACAAGATGGTTGATAAATTTCAACCTTACAAAATTTTTTTCAAAATAATAAAGAGAAAAGAGGGAAGAGAAGATAAGACAAAAGAAATGAATAATAGCAAGAAAATGAGAAAGAAAATAAAAGAAAATAAAATAAATCAATTGTCTTGTGTATGTTGGGAAATAGGGAGAAAAGGAGAAAAGAAAAGAGAATAATGTATTTCTTTTTCCTTTGTTTGAATTGCAATGAGAAAGAAAATGAAAAGAAAATATATGTTTCTTTTTACTTTTATACCCATATAATTTTTTTTTTTATATATATTTTATGGATATACTCATATAAATGTAAAAGATACATAAAAGTTATGGGCAAATATGTGACTTCATGTCATATTATGTTATGTATGTGGGTTCTATTATTTAAAAACCATTCTCTCCCTTCAATTCCACCCAATTGGGCAGATTGCAAAGAACAAAGTACTTTTCAAACTTCTCATATATTTCTTTTTTTTGTGTGTGAATTTTGAAAATCTAACCATTTAATTTCATGTTCCTTGTGTTCTTAACATACATATCAAATGTCATTTAAATTTGATATTATTTACTATTCGATCAATAAACTTTTTTTTATACATAATTTTAGATTATAAAAATTTAAAATTTTAACATTTGTTTGATAAGATAGCAATTGATTTTTGATTCTCTTGAAATTTTACATGCATGAAGAATATAATAAGAACATGCAATCTAACGGTTAGATTTTCAAAATTCACACTCAATATAAAAATATATAAGGAGTTTATAGAGTTTCTCTCTAAACTAGTTTGGAGAAAAATTTTGTTCGATTGCAAATATGTGAACCTAAGAAAAATGGTTTTTTCCATTTTATTTCTTTCATGGTAACCATACAGTGGAAATGACTACATATCTTCTCATTTCTCTTCTTTTCTTCTTTCCTCTAGCCCCTCCAAACAGATTGTAAATTTCTCTAAATACCTGGTTCCTTCCGCACCATAGACCCCACTTCCCCCATGGGTGCACAGTAATCCTTGCCGGACTCCTGGCGCCACATTAGCCCAAACCCACCTTCCCCATTCCGTCATCAAATATTACACAATGACTCACTCTCTCACTATAGCTCACACAAATTAGACAAAGCAAAAAAGAAAATATAGAGCGAGAGATATGGAAGTCAAAATCAAAGGACTTAACGTTTGACATGATAGGGTGTTTTAGTGGGGTCCAAACGTATCAGAAAAATATTTTATATAAAAGAAAGAAAGAGAGAGAGAGAAATAGAGATGGAAAGAAAGAGAGTTGTCGGAAGTGCTGGTGTGTGATCCAAGTTAATCAAACGAAACAGGGACGCCCACACTCAAAAACAGTCACTTTGGTACATGCATTTTCTCGATTGTAACTTTCAAGTTCAGTGAGTCGTCACTCTATATACCAGAGAGTGTATCAGACAGTCATCAATTGGTTTTTTTCTATGAAGAAAAAATCCATTTATTATTCAATCCATCGTATCCCTATGAAAAAATTTCTAACATAGTTGGGGGAAAAAAAAAATCAATGCTCAAGTTGAATATTAGCAATTTTTGTTTTTGCTAAGTGGAACAATTGGATTTTTTTTTTTTTTTAATCCAGACTAAGGCTGTGTTTGTTTTGGGTGAAAAACATTTTCGAAAATGCTTTTCTGAATTTACGGGTGTTTGGTTGCACTGAAAAATTGATTTTCTGGAAATTAATTTCCGTTGACTATCGGTCAGAGGTGAAAATGGATTTAGTTCCTATTTTCACTTCAAATCCTATTTTCCAGAAAATCCAAAAACAGAGAGCACGAAGAGGGAGAGGGAGAAAGAAACAGAGAGCACGAAGAGGGAGAGGGAGAAAGAAAGAGAGAGCCCAGCGCCATCGTCGATCCAAGCCCAGCACCCAGCGCCCATCGCCGGCGGCCACGAACCGCCGATCCAAGCCGAGAGACCATCGCCGGCGACCACGAACCCACGAACCCAGTCCCCATCGCCTCACTGCAACGATCGCGCCTTCGATCCAGTCGCACCTTCGATCGCGCCGCGCCGTCGATCGTCGAACTCCTTTGAACCCAGTGCTCTTCGCACCGGCGAGTCGCACCACGCTGTGCCGCGCCGTGCCGTCGATCGTCGTCTTCCTCGATCTCTCCGTTTTTTTTTTTTTTTTTTTTTTAAAGTTTGATTGTTGTTTTTTTTTTTTTTTTTTTTTTTTTTTATGAACTGATTGTTGTTGTTGTGGTTGTTGTGTTGTTGTTGCCAGAATTTGGTGTTGTTGTTGTTGTTGTTATTGTGTTGTTGCCGGAATTTGTTGCTGGAATTTATTGTTGTTGTTGTTGTGTTGTGTTTTTATTGCCGGAATTTGTTGTTGAATTGGTTGTGATGTTGAAATTTTTTGTAATAAAATTTGTTTGGATGCTGAGAAAATGTGAAAATTTTTCCAGAAAATAGCATTTTTAGAATACATCCAAACACATGAAAATATTTTCCACAACAATTTTCATAATTCAACCAAACACTTAAAAATATTTTTCTTTTCCGGAAAATAACATTTCCAGAAAATATGTATTTTCCGGAAAACGTTTTACACGAAACAAACACAGCCTAAGTTTGATTTCACTGCTTAGGTGCTCAGGGAAAAGCACATATTTGTAATAAGTTAGGGAAGAACAAACTGGGTACAAGGACTAGAGGGATTATAGAAATGGATTTATTAACGTGTTCCCTTAGAGTATATATTAGTAAACTATTTTTAAAAACTTTTTATAGAAAAGCGTAAAAGTAATTAACTGTTTTGACAACTTTTACAATTTTCTAAAAAAAAACTCTCCTAAAAAAATGGTTAATGTGTGCCCTAAGGGTACACATTAACTGGACTCTTTTAAAAATATCTTCTTCTTTTTTTTCTTTCCTATTTTCATTTTTTCCCCCTCCACTTAATAAGGGACATTTGACAATAAAACAAAAGGGAGGAAACTTCCCCTATCGACCTCATTCAATATTGGACAAATGTTTTTTTTTTTTCAGAGTCTTCCTCTTTTTCTTTTTTTTCTTTTTTTTTTTAATTTATTGAAAGTGAATTATGATAAATTTACCATTAGATTGAATTTTCTTATTATATCCTCTATATTTGCAAATTTTTAAGAAAATCAAATATCGATAGCTATGTCATCAAAAAAATATCTAAATTCATGTTTTTGTAGTTTTAAACTATGCATAAAAAATAAGTTTATGGATTAAATAGTAAATAATATTAAATTTAAAAGAAATTTGACATACATGTTAAGAACATAAAGAACATTTAATCTAATTATTAGATTTTCAAAATATGCAGTTATGTTAATTTTTTAGTGAAAGTTTAAAGCATTTTTCTTTGAACTAGTTTAGAAAAAACTTTATCCATCAATATTTTCCAAAGCTTCTAACCCTACTCAATTTTAGAACTTAGAATTGAAATGTACGAAATACTATGTTCCACTGAATTTTCTTTTAGCAAGTAATTTTATAATTTGTTGAAGTGGGGGATTAAAAATTATAGAAAAAAATGTGGTCATTCGTCTTAAATATTATAAAAAGTGATGGATCACTTATAGTAGATCATTTCATCATGTGGTAAAATTGTGTGAGATTGCAAACTGGGTGGGTCTTAAATTTATTGAAAAATATAGTTATTGTACATACGATTTATTTCGTTTTTATGTGTAAGAGGATTTTTTTTTTTTTTTTTTTTTTTGGCTGATTAAGAAAAAGTGGAATAGTGGGAACAATTCACTTTCTATAGTTAAACTCCCTCTCTAAATAACCTTGTTATCTCTGGTACTAATATTTTCCACATCTCAAATCCAAGTGTTAAGATTAGATGGATGAGATACTTGATCACTTAACTCTTATAAATAATAAATAAATAAAAGTGAAATCTTGGAAGCAAGTTTGTGGAAATATGTGTTGGTAAACAATTTTTGTTGTTCAAACACCGTTACTAAACGGGACCTAAGTTTATAGGAGAGTTATGATTGAATTGCAAGAGATTGTTGGACTTTTGATCAGCCCTTGTCAAATTACATGGGTCATTGTTAGGGGTGTGCAGTTAACCCATCAAAACCGACATGACCTAACCCAACCTGCCGGGTTGGGTCGGTTTTTAGGCCTTGGTGGGTTAGGTTGGTTTTTAGGCCTTGGTGGGTTGGGTTGGGTTACAAAAAATATTTTGATAGCGGGTCATGTTGGGTTTGGGTCATAAAATTTCAAACCCACCAAACCTAACCCGACCCACCCATATATTTAATAGATATATATATATATATTACATAATTAATAAATTTTTTAAAAATAATCAGTTCTTCCTATCCTATATAAAAGTCAATTAGTTCACACAAACCTTAGTAAATTACTATTATTGTTTAGTCATTAGTGTTATTTGCCTTTAAGGAGTTACATTGACACTAATCTTTCGGTATTTTTAATATATTTATATTTATATTTTTTTTCTACTTAATTTAATAATAATATAAAAAAATTTGTCCAACCCATGGATTGAACCCGACCCATGTGGGTTGGGTTGGACTTATGTGATGGGTTTGGTTGGGTTGAATTTTTTTTGATCCACTATGGTGGGTTGGGTCAAAAAATCCTCTCAACCCGACCCAACCCAACCCATGCACACCCCTAGTCACTATCAAGGTATAGACAACCCAAAGCAATTTGTAGCTCACATAGTCACTATTAAAAATAGTCCCACATACAGTGAGTCATGTTATAATTCCACAAGACATGCACGACAGATTGAAGGGTCTCTACTATCCACATGACCACATATTCATTGTCAATGATATTCCAATGAATCCAATCCATCGTATTCCTATGAAGAAATTTCTACGTAACAGGAAAAAAAAATGATGCTTCAATTATAAAACAATTATCATTTTGATTTTTTTTTTTAATAAGAATAGATTTTCATATTTGAGTTTACTTAACGTGAGCCCTTTTTTTTTTTTTTTTTTTTTCTTTTTTTTAATACTAAGTATTTTAACATACACAAGAAGAGGAGAGAATGTCTTATAAAAGCTGACATTCTTAAAATACTTAACGTGAGCTAGATAGGCCATTTAGGACTTTCCAATTATAAAACAATTATCACTTAGTTTAGGTTTTGAATAAAAAATGCATTAACTTTTCTTAGAGAGGTCCAATTTTTTGAAAACATAACCCCGTTACTTCTTCCAAAAAGAAAGAAAAAAACTAATGCTAAACAAATGCTAAACACATTTATTATTTTTTCCCCCTTAAAAAAAAATTAATGGCTTAAACTTTAAGCATGCTTAGTATAAAGAATTTGATTGAATCCTTAATTAATTGCATTATAAGGATTTTTTTTTAGTTACAAAGTGAAACAAGAGATTTAAATTCTGAATATTTTTATTGAAAAAAAAAATTCTATATAAGAGGTGAATTTTATTCTCATAGCATAGTGACTCAAAACTACGTGAAGTTCAAAAAATAAGAAAACTTATGTGCGAATGTTATTTTTAATTTTTAAAATTTTTTTTTTGAGATATTGCAGAGTCTAAAGTTGATAATTCAGGACCACAAGTCAAGTTTCCCAAGATTTTTCCTACTCAAAAAAAGTTTGCCAAGATTTTCCAAAAGCATCTTTTGATTTTGTCTTTTTATTTCATTGGCTGGGTAAGTTTTTGCAAAGATTTTCCGAAAACCTAACAACCATTATGTTTGTAATTTAGTGAATGTGCTTTTGCTTTTTGATCAAGTAATTAATCTCGAATCTCCACTTGGAAGAGGAGATTTCAAAGTATAGTTAGAGCATTCTCATCAAGAATTTTAAAATTTTTAGCATTTAACACTTCAAAAATCTACTTTATTTATTATACCATCCCATTTTAAGATACATCAAACATCAAAACTTCTATATTTTTTACCATTTCATTTAAATAATATAAACTACTCATTAAAATAATAATAAAACAACTTAAAACAAACACCCAGCCAACCACCTCAGCCAACGTGAATAAAAAATTAATTTTTTTTTACAATTCAAGCTACAGTGAGCTTGTATTAATACAAGCCCACTGTAGCAGTATGCCAAAAACTTTAAAATTTGAAAGCTTTGATCGAGTTGCCTTTTTGGTGTTTTGATGCTAAAATTTAGCATATACTCCTTTTAGCATCCTTAATGGGAATGCTCTTAAAAGACTCTGCAAAGTCTAAAGGTGATAGTGCAAGACCGCAAGTCAAGTTTGCCAAGATTTTCTAAAAGCATCTTTTGATTTTGTCGTTTTATTTCATTGGCTGGGTAAGCTTTTGCAAAGATTTTCCGAAAACCTAACAACCATTATGTTTGTAATTTAGTAAATGTGCTTTTGCTTTTTGATCAAGTAATTAATCTCGAATCTCCACTTGGAAGGGGAGATTTCAAAGTATAGTTACTTAAAAGACTTTGCAAATTCTAAAGTTGATAGTGCAAGACCGCAAGTCAAGTATGCCAAGATTTTCCAAAGGTAACTTTTGATTCTGCCTTTTTATTTCATCGGTTAGGTAAGTTTTGCAAAGATTTTCCAAAAACCTAACAACCATTATATTAGTATTTTAGTAAATGTTATTTTGCCTTTTGATTGTGCCTTTTCATCATACTTTGCAATTTTATGTGAAATAATTTAGGAAAAATGTTTATACATCCCTTAAACTTTGAACTAGTGGTCAAGACACCTCCTAAACTTTTTTATTGGTCAATTTACTCCCTAATCTGTATACACTTGCCAAATCATTACTCTAGTTAGTTTCACATTAAAACACTAACAGAATATGAGCATGTGAGAAGCACATGACCTTTAAAAACTAATTAAATCACTATTTACACGATAAAAAGAAGAGAGAAAAGAAACTAACCGGCAGAGAATAGAGAGAAAGGCAGTAAATATTGAGCGGACTAGTTGATTGTACCATGGTTGTGTTCAAGGGAAATTATTTTTGCTGGTCGCTTTTTGAATGATTGGTTGAAGCTGAAACCCAAGAGTGAATTATTTTTTTTTCTTTTTCATTTTCTATTTTTGGGATGAACCCATGTTTGAAAAATCTGAACCCATGTTTGAAAAATCTTTTTATTTTTATTGAACACTATCTAATCGAGCATTCCCATCCATCCGGAGAGTTAAAAATGCAAAATAGCTCCCATTGTTTACAAAAATGCACAAAACACTTTCCACATTTCACATTTGGGAATGGAAAAATTTTACATCCTGCTACAGTTTGATCTACAGCAAGATGTGTATCGGGTTGAGATCATGGTTTTTTTTTATTTTTTTGACACTCATGTTAACATAGGAAAACTAACATCCTGTACAAAGATATACAGATTAAAAAAGAAGAAAATAAACGACTAAGTCGTACAGTAGCTTTTTCAGAAACTTTTGGGGAATGGGGTCGGTCTGATAATTTTTATTAATCAAACCGTGTAATAGACGCCTAGACGGTGACCCATGATCCACATGGAATGCTGTAGTTTTTCCTGAATTCTCACATGCCACGCTACTAATTATCCCCTTAACAATAAAGATTTGGAAAAGTGTGGTGTCCATACTCAGTAAATTAATTTATATTGAAACTTCAATTGACCATACACCTCTATGATCATTATGTATCCTGAAGATTAATTATGGATTAATACCATAAATAAACCAATGTTTTTTATTTTAAATAAAGTTTTATTTCATGTTGTAAAATTTTAAATTGGGCGTGTCTTAAGTTTATTGAAATAGTTGGAGCACTTGCATTGGTCCAAGCAAAATGATCGCAAATGCAGAATTTTGGCTAATTAATCTTAAAAATTATTCACATCAATTTGTTTAAAGTTATGCATATATAGTCCTTTTTTATTCTTCTACTTTTTTCTTTTTCTTTTCTTTTTTTTTTTTTTTTTTTTTTTTTTTGCTTTTTTCAAGAACAAAGGAAAAAATAGATAGTAATTGTGATGTACGAGAAAAGAGAGAAACAATCAAAAAAAATTTAAAAATTAATATTTTAATAAAATAAAAAATGTAATAGATATTATTATGTGAATGTTTTTTTTTTTTTTTTTTCCCTAAAGTGGTCTAAAAATAAATAAATTTTTATACTAAAAATAAACCGAAATTTTTGGGTGGAATATATTTATTTGACTTTTATGGCCAAGATAGATATTGACTGAATTAAAAGATTGCTGGACTTCCCACTTCGTACCCATCGTCACTGTCAAGTATGTGACCCATGTCTCACTATGAGACATTAATCTAGTGCATAAAAAACTTTCTGACGTGCTTGATGAGTAATGCAGACACCAATTTTGGCATAATTTTGTGTTACAATTTGCCATAATTTTGTGTCATAACTCGCCATATGGTGAATTGTGATTGGTAAGGGTGTGTCAGTGTCAATAGGCCATGTGAGGACACTTTTTTTTTTTCCAATCACAGCTTACCTTGTGGCGAGTCATGGTACAAAATTGTGCCAAAAATAGTGTCCCTAACATTACTCCATGCTTGAGGCGCAAGTCACACATGGCCACATTCATTATTCAATCCAACGTACTCCTATGAAGAAATATCTAACATAGCAGGGGGAAAAAAATCAGTGCTTTAATTGATTATTATTATTATTATTGTGGGGGTGGAAGCCCAAAATTGTACATTGGGCCTTGGGCTCCGATTAGAAAAATAATGTGTCCAAGGAGGTGTTAGTGATTAAAAGAAGCCCATAGTCTAGAATTATAGAGTATAAAGCGAAGGAAGACTGTCCGAGGAGAATTTGTTCCTCGGACGGGATCAAATGCTGCTCGGCACTGCACTTTGGCAACCTGAATGATCCTTCAGGAGATCTCCACGAAAAGGGAGATCCTCACCCACTTGCAGAAGAGATAAGAACTCAGAGATGTGCCTCTGCCTTCATATTAAATGCACCACACCTACTTTCCTTGCCGCATTTATGTGGAGAGGACCCATGAACAGTGATTCCTTGATCACCGCAACTCACAGGGGCCAAAGAAGGTGGCTGATGGGACATATACTCAAGTGAGAGTTTAGATGGGTGACAAGTGTATGATTAGGATGTGCTGAAAAGAACTATATAATGTAAAAGATCTCCCATCAGGATGGGGGGAGAGGAGTGCTAAGAACTGTTCAAACTTTGAGAATTATAATATAAAAGCATAGACCATCTTCTCGGACGTACATTTTTTCTTCAAGTCCCACATGCATTTTTCATTGGTCCATGGCCGAAGTAGATACTAGTCGTTGCTGCACTTACTAAAACCAAGTTCTTAAACCCATTCTCTACAAATTCATTGTACTGGGCTCACCAAACCTTCGTCCAAATCCTATCTGGGCTTGGGCTAAAAATTTGTGACCCTACAATTGGCGCCGTCTGTGGGGAGAGCTTGAGTGATAGTGAGTATAACGGCTACTATGGCACAGCCAGGCCCACAACAAGCAGAATTGAGGGGCTCCAGACGCGAGGATCCCTTCCTTAAACTTAAGCGGAGGGCCGATCGTGAAGGAAACATCCACACCGCACACCCCAACTGGAGTCGCCCTCAAGAAGGGAGCCACGCTTCCCATGCAAATGACAGGAAGGACATGCAACTGAAAATTAACCGGCTAAAGAGGGAGTTACACCATGCAAAGAGAAAACGAGCTTTTCCAGACTCGAATTTCTCCTCTGATGATGAAAAAGATGTTGACTGCAGGCGGAAGTCTCGAACTCCTCCCAGTGAAACTTCTCTTACGAAGACGAGCATTATCACCAACGACGAAATCGAAGCCCGTCGCGCTTGGGAGTAGGAACTGATGCCATTGGCAAGGCCCTGAACCAGATTTTCAGGTCCCTATTCACGCGTAACATCGAGGAGGCAAAACTCCCTCGACGTTTCAATCAGCCAACATTCACAATCTATAACAGTAGAACAGACCATGTGGAACATGTGAGCCACTTCAATCAGAGGATGGCTGTCCATTCTAGGAATGAAGCCTTGCTGTGCAAAATTTTCCCATCCAGCTTGGGACCAGTCGCGATGAGGTGGTTTGATAACCTAAGGGCAGAATCCATAAGTTCTTTCCATGAGCTTACTCAGGCATTTTGTTCCCGCTTCGTCACGTGTTGCAGGGTTCCCTGGTCTTTCGCTTCCCTACTATCTTTAAGCATGCGAGAAAGAGAAACCCTGAAGACGTATGCTGATAGGTATTGGAAGGTGTTCAACGAGATGGACGATAATTATGATGAAGTGGCCATCAGCTCCTTTAAGCTCGGCCTTCCATCTGATCATGGCTTGAGAAAGTCCCTAACTGGTAAGCCTGTTGCTAGTGTGTGCCAGCTGATGGACAGGATTGATAAGTACAAAAGAGTTGAGGAAGACCAGCAACAAGGGAAAGGAAAAGATAAGGTTATCTCTCAAGAGGGGAGAGATTTCAGGTCGGACCGATACAAAAATAATAGGCCCCGCCGAGATATGCTCTGACAATCAGGATTAGCAAACTCTCAGGTAGTTAATGCTGTGTTCCGAGAGCCAGTGCACCAAGTTCTGGAAAAGATTAAAAATGAACCATTCTTCAAACGGCCAAATAAAATGGTGGGCAACCCTGAAAGGCGCAACCACAATCTCTACTATCGGTACCATCAGGATCATGGACATACCACCGAGGATTGCAGGAGTCTATGGGACTATCTGGATCAGCTCGTCCATGAGGGCAAGCTAAAGCAATTCTTGCACCACCCAGATGGTCAAGGGAGCCAGTCAAACTCTCGGCCTCGAAAGGATGGTCCTTCAAGACCCCCCTTGGGTATGATCAATGTTATCTTTGCTGCGCCAAGGAGGACTGGGTCTCGCCCGTCCAGGGTGATGTCCGTGGCACGGCTACCCGCCGAAGGTTTTGGCAGAGAGCCGAAGAGGGCTAGAGCGAAAACTCAACCAGTGTTGGGCTTCTTGGATGAAGACAAAGTCGGAACTATCTAACCCCACGATGATGCCCTGGTGATCACCCTCAGGATAGGGGGGTATGATGTGAAGAGGGTGATAGTAGATCAAGGCAGTGGAGTTGAAATAATGTACCCTGACTTGTATAAGGGGCTAAACTTAACACCCAAGGACTTGACGCCCTACAGCTCCCCCTTGGTGAGTTTCGACAGGAAGGTGGTCATCCTGAAAGGCCAAATCAGGCTGCCTGTGCAAACTGGCCCAGAAATAGTGGAAGTAGATTTTATTGTGGTGGATGCTTATTCGCCCTACACCGCAATCATGGCAAGACCATGGCTTCATACGCTAGGGGCCGTTTCTTCTACTCTGCACCAAAAGGTTAAATATCCATCCGAAGGTCAGGTTAAGGAGATTTTAGGGGACCAATCGATGGCCAGACAGTGCTTGGTGGCCGCAATCCAGCATAAACCTGAAGCCGAGTCCTCGGCCTATAACGAAAAGGACTTATAGCAGTCAGAGCCCTCGGTACCGAATGATGAGGACTTAGCTGAGGGAGCAGAGTGTGAAAGCCTAACAAAGATTGTTATTGGTGGTGATCTGGAAAAGTTTTTTCAAGTCGGATCCCAGCTGCCTCCTCAAGAGAAGGAAGAGCTGATAGAATTCCTCAGAACAAACATTGACGTATTTGCGTGGGACCCCATTGAGGCCCCAAGGGTGAGTTCAGAGTTCATTTTCCATCACCTGAACGTTAACCCAGCCATCATTCCTAAAAAACAACCGCTCAAACGCCCCTCCAAGGAACATGCAGACGCTGTCAGAGAAGAGGTGATAAAAATCAAAAGGGCTGGAGTAATTAAAGAAGTTTTCTACCCTGAATGGTTGGCTAACACTGTGGTGGTGAAGAAGAAAAGCGGAAAATAGCGAGTGTGTGTGTGGACTTCACCGATCTGAATAAAGCCTATTCAAAAGATCCATTTCCCATGCCAAAAATTGATCAGCTGGTTGATGCAACTGTCGGCCACCCTCGGATGAGCTTCCTGGATGCCTTTCAAGGGTACCATCAGATTCCCCTAGCCTTGGATGATCAGGAAAAGACTGCTTTTGTAATGCCCATTGGGAATTACCACTATAAAGTGATGCCTTTGGGCCTAAAAAACGCGGGATCTACCTACCAAAGGATGATGACGAGGATGTTTGAGTCTCAATTGGGTAAAAGCATGGAAGTTTATATTGATGACATGGTGGTGAAGAGCAAAGTCATAACTAAGCACATTAAGGACCTTGGAGGCGTTTTTGAAGTCCTCAGAAAACATAAATTGCATTTGAACACTTCTAAGTGCTCATTCGGGGTGGGATCGAGCAAGTTTCTGGGCTACATGGTTACCCACAGGGGAATTGACGTGAATCCCGACCAGATCAGAGCAATCAACAACTTACGGCCCTCTCAAAATCCCAAGGAAGTTCAGAAACTGACTGGAATGACCGCAGCCTTGAATCGTTTCATTTCCCGTTCGGCAAATAGGTGCTGACCATTTTTCCAACTGCTGAACAAGTGGAGTAGATTTGAATGGATTGAGGAGTGTGCCTCGGCCTTCCAGCAACTCAAGGACTACCTCTCTCGGCCTCCCATTATGTCCAACCCTGAAAAGGACGAAGTCCTCTTTGCCTACATCGCTATGGCTCCGCATGCTATAAGTCTGGTGTTGATACGGGTTAATAATGGTGTACAACAATCGGTTTATTACATGAGTAGATCATTGCATAAAGCCAAGGTCCAGTATCTACCCTTAGAAAAAGCCATCCTGGCCGTAGTTCACTGAACAAGAAAATTACCCCAGTATTTCCAAGCACATACCATCGTCGTCCTCACACAACTCCCCCTTAAAGCCATACTCAGAAGTGCTAACTACACGGGAAGGGTTGCCAAATGGGGTACGATTCTGGGGGCTTTTGATATTAAATACATGCCCCGCACCTCGGTTAAAGGCCAAGACCTGGCAGATCTGGTGGCCGAATTAACGGAACCCTCGTTAGAAGATGTAGCAGCAACTCAGGCCATGGATGGAAAATCAGTTGGCATGATCTCCCAGCACGGTTACCCACCCTGGGAAGTACATGTTGACGGCACGGCGAACCATAAGGGATCTGAAGTGGGGCTTGTGCTTGTGTCCCCAGAGAAGGTCACCATCGAAAAATCAATGAGGTTGGAATTTTCTGCGACAAATAATGAGGCTAAATATGAGACTTTGCTAATGGGCATGGCTATGGTCCGAAAGATGGGAGGAAGTGCGATAGAAGTGTTCTTGGACTCAAGAGTAGTCGTCGGCCAAGTGAAAGGTGAATTCAAGGTGAAAGATGACAGAATACAAAAATACCTGAGGCAAGTTAAGCACCTGCAATCGTAATTTGAATCCTTCAATCTGTCGCACATCCCTAAAAGCGAAAATGCTCATGCTGACTCCTTAGCCACTCTTGCGACCTCCTCGGCTCGCGGCCTACCTCGAACTATCCTCGTGGAACATTTGTGCAGACCTACAGTACAGCGAGGAGAAACAGTCCAGGTTCATCAAGTAAGAGCGGGACCTAACTGGATGGACCCCGTGGTGCTATTCTTGAGGAAGAGGCATTGCCTGAAGAAAAGTCCGAAGCAAACAAAATTCGAAGAAAGGCAGCTCGGTTTTGGTTATCCAAGGACCAAAAGTTATATAGACGTTCCTTCTCTGGACCATATTTATTATGCGTGCATCCTGAAGCGACTAAGGTGCTTCTCGAGGAGCTACATGAGGGAATTTGCAGAAGCCATATAGGACGTAGGTCCCTAGGGCACAGAGCCATCACCTAGGGCTACTGGTGGCCAAACATGCAAAAGGAAGCCCTGGAATATGTAAAAAAATGTGATCAGTGCCAGCAATTCGCCCCGAACATACACCAACCGGGAGGCATCCTCAATCCTTTGTCCAGCCCATGGCCTTTCGCTCAGTGGGGCTTGGACATTGTTGGCCCTTTCCCCAAGGCGGTGGGAAATAAGAGGTATCTTCTG
This sequence comes from Quercus gilva, assembly GCA_023621385.1. NCBI lineage: Eukaryota > Viridiplantae > Streptophyta > Magnoliopsida > Fagales > Fagaceae > Quercus > Quercus gilva. The sequence goes on along the minus strand of CM042476.1, from coordinate 14,887,321 downwards.
GTTGGCACGGACTACTTCACCAAGTGGGTCGAAACTGAGCCCCTGGCGAACATTAGAGATGTGGATGCCAAGAGGTTTGTGTGGAAAAACATCGTTACTCAGTTTGGAGTCCCTCATACTCTCATCTCGGACAATAGCCTCCAATTTGATAGCAAAGCGTTTAGAAGATATTGCTATGAGTTAGAGATTACGAACAGATATTCTAATCCCGCCTACCCCTAGGGGAATAGATAAGCAGAGGCTGTTAACAAGGTCATACTGAACGGGCTGAAGAAGAGATTGGATGACGCAAAAGGCAAATGGGTGGAATAACTGCCACATGTTCTTTGGACATATCGAACCACCCTCCGTAGGTCTACAGGGGAAACCCTTTTCTCAATGACTTATGGTGCTGAAGCCGTCATTCGTGTGGAAACCAGCCTCCCAACCTTAAGAACCAGTTCGTTCAGTCAGAGCAAAAACAATGACTTACTGGAGAAGAGTTTAGACTTGATTGAAGAGCGAAGGGAAATTGCAATGGTGCAATTAGCATATTACTAGCACAAGCTCAAAAAGGGTTATGATGCTAACGTTAAAGTAAGGCCATTAGCTCCCGGCGATTTGGTATTGAGAAAGGTCGTTGGCGTTGGGGAAAACTGGGACCCAATTGGGAAGGACCATACTGTATCACCTCGGTGGCTGGTATCGAGGCATACTTCTTAGAAGACTTGGACGAACATTTAATACCTTGGCCATGGAATGTAAGCAACCTGAAAAGATATTATTATTAAAGAATGTTCTCTTGATCAACGTCTATTCTGTTTCTAAAGTCTTTATACACAGTTACAGTTTCTAAATGTTTAAACTTAAATTCAATCATGCCTGTAGTCCTCGGACCAGATGATTTGGGTTAGTTAACACTCCATGACGTTTCCTTCTAAGTGTTTAAACTTAAATTCAATAATGCCTGTAGTCCTCAGACTAGATGATTTGGGTTAGTTAACACTCCATGACATTTCCTTCTAAGTGTTTAAACTTAAATTCAATCATGCCTGTAGTTCTCAGACCAGATGATTTGGGTTAGTTAACACTCCATGACGTTTCCTTCTAAGTGTTTAAACTTAAATTCAATAATGCTTGTAGTCCTCGGACCAAATGATTTGGGTTAGTTAACACTCCATGACGTTTCCTTCTAAGTGTTTAAACTTAAATTCAATAATGCCTGTAGTCCTCGGACCAGATGATTTGGGTTAGTTAACACTCCATGACGTTTCCTTCTAAGTGTTTAAACTTAAATTCAAGCATGTCTGTAAGTCATCGGAATAGATGTTTTAGGTTAGCTGGCATTTCCTCATAATTTTTATAAATGTTCGAACGTATCCTAGGCCACGTTAAACTTCTCGGATCCCAAACTTGGATTAAAGCAGCACTCACTACTATTCTTCGTAGACGCTAAACAAAATCCATTTCAGGCAAAGTGCTTAGTTATTTACTCAAGTATCAGAGAACATCAAAAGACGCCTCTATCTGTCATTGTTTACTAAGTCCATTACTAATTATTATGCAACCTAATTCTCGCAGATATTTAATTAAGTTATACGCGCTGTTAGCAAGGTATTGTTGTTGGTTCGGCTCATGTCAAAATGTCAACATATCTACAATAGCAATAAACCTTGTGGTGTATACAGCAAAGATATGGAAAACGGATGAAAAATGCGTCTATTAATTGGAAAAAGAACATTCTACATCATAAAAAATAAATAAAAAATAAAATAAAATAAAATAAAATAAAAAGAAAAAAGAGGATAAAAGTCTAAAATTTAAGCCTTCGTTTTGGGCGCCAGGGGGTCGGCGGTCTGACTTGTCTGAGAACCAGCCGCACTTGGGGCTTGATCCTTAGCTTCAAAATTACTCTTCTCGTTACCCTTGTCCTGCGCATCCGCGGCTTTCCGTCCCTAACCAACAACTTGGTCGGATTCTTTAGAGGCCTCAAGAGGAGCAGGAGGAAGGGTTTGGGCCACCAATTGCTGCTCGGATCCAGCCGGAGCTTGCTCGGGATTAGAGGAATCAGGACCTGGTAGTTCGCGAATGTCGGGATCAGAGTTGATGCTTTCAGGTCGCCTCAAAGCAAAATCAGCAAGAACCTCTGCAACATCCAAGGCCTTGCCTCAAGATATGTCACAATAATCCCTGGATACAGCAGAGAGTTCCTCCATAAGTCTAGCTTGGGTCTCCTCCACCCCAAGCTTATATGTAGCTTGCTTCTCAGCCTCAGCTGCCTCTTTAGCCAATTGGGCATTCTCTCTCACCCTTTGAAGCTCGGCACGAAGATCCTGTACCATTTGCTTTTCGGTAGCCAGATTGATTTCAGTTGTGTACAGCTGTTTACGTTGATCTTCTGCCTGCCTCTCCACTGTCTTAAGGCCTGCATCAGCACTGTTTTTGGCCTTAATCACCTCCTTCAGAAGGTCGGATTGTTTGGCATAGTCTTCTTTAAGCTTACCCAAGGCTGTCTCAACCTCAGCACGAGACTGGGCCTCTGCTTTGGTCTCGTTGTGAGCATCGTGGATCCACTCCTCAGCCACATAAACTTGTTGGGTAAGCTGCACGGCAAGAACAGGAAAACTTTGTAAAGAAAAGGGAGAAGAAGATAAAAATAATTACCTATTAGAGAGCTTGATCGAGTCATCTACCATGGCCAGGTCCCTCTTAAGGGACAGGAAAAGCTCTGACCTGCTAAAGCACCTGTAAGCCTCCATATCTTTCGGTAAGAGAATTAGCTGCTCCAGGGCCTCAGCAATATGGCCCGCCTGCCCTCCCTGGTAGTTTCGGACAGAAGCATCCCAAGCGATAGGAACACCGTTTACTTCCAGTTTGGGGGACTATATGTGCGGTGGTCGGCGCACGTCAACTACGTGGGTGTCCTCCCGGCTCTCAACAGAAGATGAACTTTTGCTCCTCTGGTCCTTGGTCACTTTCTGTTGTTTATTTCCCTTTGAAGGGCCTACTTCGTCTTCTTCGGGGACTTCGTGTTGCCTCTTCCTCCTCAGCTCCGGGATTGGTTTTAGTCCAAGGTTGGCGGGAAGCTGAGAAGGAGGAGGGGGGAGATTTGCAGTTGGTTTGGATTTTTTGGCATCCGAGGTGGGGGGTACCGTGTTCCTCCCCTTCACGAGTTCCCTTAAAATCTTAGCGTCTGCTTTTGGAGCCATTCTTTCCGCTTCTTCGACCGAGGAATCCTCTAGACAAGTAATCATAGGGGCGGAGGCCTGAGTACTTGAATTTCTATCCGGTTCTTCTTCCGCCTCCGATATTTCAATTGCTCCAGCTCCCTGTGCTTCCTCCTCTTCAAATTGAAATCTGTCAATTTCTTCTTCGATTGAGGAACTGGAAGAGGCAACACCTTCTTCGAATGCAGCTGCTTCGAAGGGAACTTGTTGAATTGGGGGGACGACCAGAGGAACGCCCTCTGGGGTTGGATGTGGTACAGGTGGAAGATCGTGGTCGGCTAGGAAATTGGGCCGAGATACGTCAATCCGATGTATGCGCGGATCACCTAACCTTATGGCGTTGCCAACGTCTAGGAACGTGTCCGAGATGGGCTTGAAATCCAATATTAGATGTACAGCCCGTAGTTGCCTATCTGTGCTGACAAAGATCTCAGATCTTAGTAGGTAATTGAGAGCCTGAATGTTGGTCAAGCTCAATCTGGGGGCTACGTGTCCTCTATCTGCAAACACAGCTAAGGAAAAGGACGGTTAAACAATAAGGAGCCATAATCATAAAAGGCCGAAAAGAAAGGAAACAAAACAAGATCGAGGGATTGAACTCAAGGCAATTACTAAAGAGCCTAATTCTAACGTATCCTACCTGGTTTCCCTGCTCGGATGGGGCAGTGAAAGCCGTCGTGCCACGCTTCCGAAGCTATGAGATGATCATCTTTCATGCCCTTATTCGAGCAGGATTTAAGATAATACCCAGCGTTTTCTGGGAATGGCACTTATACATGTGCACCACATCGTGCCATGTAAGCTGCAGACCTAGGTGCGTGTTGAGAGCATCAACGCTACCCAAAACTCTGAACAAGTTGGGCGCACATTGGTGGGGACACAACCTATGGTTAAAAAGGTAACCCCTAGTTACTGTACCAATGGGGAGGGTCATCCCCCCCCCCCCCTCTATGAAGGCTATCATGGGGATGACTACTTCTCCCTCCTCTCGGTCGGTTGCTATTCGTTCTGTGGGACAGTAACGCAAATTAACCCCTTAGGGAATATGATACCTTTCCTTAAAAGCTTCTATCTTGGCGGAAGAGTCCACTAGGTGCGCAAACCTACCCATTTCTACAAGCTAAAAGAGGGCTACTAAAACCGACTGGCGGAGGAGTGAAAATTTGAAGGCCGAGAAGACTAGCCTAGGAGAAATTGAAGGTTTGAATAAATTAAAACTTACGTGATCTAAGATGTATTACGGCCTGTGAAATTTTTAGGAGGAAAGCTCGCGAAAATTTCTAGAAAAACTACTGTGAGAGGCTTAGTAACCTAGGAGACTTTGTGTGTTGGAGTGCTGTTGATGGTTGGAGCGCTTAAGAATTCGTAAAGTAACCAGTAAGTGGTTCCTTTCGAAGCTTTATATAGAAGGCAGAAATGGAGCGAGTTACTCCGCTCCAAACTCTAGAGAAAGATACCAACCGTTGGATTAGAACTTCACTGTTGGATGCGAAGAGATGTGACGCTGCCTGGAGCAATCAGTGAAGCCTCACGAATTCTGAAGCGTCAACAACAGTGATGAGGCACATTAAACCACACTCCCACACGTGTGAATTCATAGGTTACGATATCCTTATTATTTGAATCTAAAATAAGTCAAAATTCCTCTTTTCCCTCCTCAGGCGTGAAGGAAAAACCGAAATTTTGAGGGGCTATTGTGGGGGTGGAAGCCCAAAATTATACATTGGGCCTTGGGCTCCGATTAGAAAAATAATGTGTCCGAGGAGGTGTTAGTGATTAAAAGAAGCCCATAGTCCAGAATTATAGAGTATAAAGCGAAGGAAGACTGTCCGAGGAGAATCTGTTCCTCGGACGAGATCAAATGCTACTCGGCACTGCACTTCGATAACCTGAATGATCCTTCAGGAGATCTCCACAAAAAGGGAAATCCTCACCCACTTGTAGAAGAGATAAGAACTCAGAGATGTGCCTCTGCCTCCATATTAAATGCACCACACCTACTTTCCTAGCCGCATTTATGTGAAGAGGACTTATGAACAGTGATTCCTTGATCACCTCAACTCACAGGGGCTAGAAAAGGTGGCTGATGGGACATATACTCAAGTGAGGGTTTAGATGGGTGACAAGTGTATGATTAGGATGTGCTGAAAAGAACCATATAATGTAAAAGATCTCCCATCAGGATGGGGGGAGAGGAGTGCTAAGAATTGTTCAAACTTTGAGAATTATAATATAAAAGCATAGACCATCTTCTTGGACGTACATTTTTTCTTCAAGTCCCACATGCATTTTTCATTGGTCCATGGCCGAAGTAGATACTAGCCGTTGCTGCACTTACTAAAACCAAGTTCTTAAGCCCATTCTCTACAAATTCATTGTACTGGGCTCACCAAACCTTTGTCCAAATCCTATTTGGGCTTGGGCTAAAAATTTTTGACCCTACAATTATTATTACTGGGGACAATTTTTTTTTTCAAGATTAACAAATTCATAGTGTTCATCCAAAACCCACATCATCTATATACTATATAATTAAAAAAAAAAAAAAATGAGCTTAGAAGTTGTAGTTACGCCAAGTGGCTACACTAAATTGCAAAAGACTTATTAAATTTCTTTTAAAAAAATTGAATTTAGTTAATTAATGACATACAACTACTATATCTAAGAGAGACCATATCAGTTTGAATAGCAAAAACTAAAATTGTTCATCTATATCTTTTCTAATTTAACGTCTCATGGAATCTCTTTTTTTTTTAACTATTTTTTTCCTTCACTTTTTTATTCTTTAGATAAACTCCAAAATACAGTTATATATATGATTAATGTTAATATAGATATAGAATTCTAAATACATGAGGCCTACATTAATTGATATACTAAAATTGTTCATCCATATATTTTCTAATTTAACATCTCAAAACATCTCATGGACTCATTTTTTAAAAACTACTTATTTTTTCCTTCACTTTTTTATTCTTTGGATAAGCTCCAAAATTTAATATAGAGTTATGATTAACGTTAATATAGATATAGAGTTCTAAATACATGAGGCCTTTTAATATAAAATATTCCAAATTAGGTGTCTGAAATGCAAATTTTTTTTTAATCTACAAAAGAGTTCTAATTAATTGATATACGTCCTTTTTATCTAACTTTTCAGATTAGGTGCCTAATCAATTTTTTTTTTTTTTTTTATCTACAAATTTTATGTTAGACGTTAGTTTAGAATATTTTGCTATTTCCTCTCATTACACGACACAATTTTTTGTTCATATCAACTTCTTCAATGTAGAGACGTTTTGTTCATATCAACTTCTTCAACCTAAAGTATAAATATATGTGATAAAATTATGATTTTTTACTACCTACCTTTTTATTATATTCTTCTCCTACCCACATAACCTTGTAGTGGTATGTATTTTTATTTTTCATCAAATTTAATAGATTTTGTGTATTTTGTTTTGTCTTTCGTTATCCTTATTTCCTTAAGTTTTATCCAATTTATATTTTTATGGTTTGAGAATCAGTCATTAAATATGGTTAGAGGTGATTTTATATTCTTTTGTACATTATTTTAAAAAAAAATTGTTATGAACTTGCATGTAAGATTTTTCTTTTTATAATTCTTCTCTCATGATCTCCCTTATTTTTATTCATATTAAAGTTTTTAGTTAACTAAAAAGATAAAGTGGGTTCCAATTTTGTATATCATATATAAATCACATGTTTATGACATAGGTTCCAATGTTACTAGGTTGTTTCCATCCCTTAATTTTGATTTCAAGGACAATCTTCTTTTTAACTTTAATTTGATGGCAAATTGCTGATATATAACAAATTATTTATTTTGTTTATATTACCCTCAATTTTGATTTAGAGGACAATCTTATTTTTGGGTTATCATGACTCTTAGATTAGAGGAATCCACTCAATGATATTTTCGTAGAAGAAAACACAATAAAAAGACAACAACTCATCTTTTAAGAGTTGGTATACGGTGACATACATGCACAAACAGATTTTTTTTTTTGTTTTTTTGATGCTCATGTTAGCATAGGAAAACAAGCATCCTGCACATCTTGCACAAAGATATGCAGATTAAAAAAGAAGAAGATAAACGACTAAGTCGTACATTTGATTGAATTCATACGACATGTCAGTTAACAACTATCTTGTAAGTGTTCGAATTATACTACAAGTCGTCGGTTCTGGGTTTTAGTTAATGTGTTGTCGTTTTAGTTAGATTGGTTCATGTTTCATCCTAGGTATGGCAAAGTAGCTTTTTCAGAAACTTTTGGGGATTATGGTCGGTCTAATAATCTTTATTAATCAAACTGTGTAATAGACGCCTAGACGGTGATCCATGATCCTCATGGAATGCTATAGTTTTTCCTGAATTCTCACATGCCACACTACTAATTGTCCCCTTAACAATTAAAGATTTGGAAAAGTGTAGTGTCCATACTCGGTAAATTAATTTATACTGAAACTTCAATTGACCATACACCTCTATGATCATTATGTGTCCTGAAGATTAATTATGGATTAATACCATAAATAAACCAATGGTTTTTTATTCAAACCTATTCATCTGATCCATTTAGCTCAGTTGGTAAAATCTTTATTGGTTGAATAAGAGTGATATGAGGTTTAATCTCCGTCTACACAAAAAACTGATAAATGTCTTGATCTTATATTAAAAAACTATCATCAAAGAACAAACGTTATGAGTTGAAATTCTCCCAAAAAACAAAAAACTAATCGATTGATTAGATAATAAAGATGCCTCATGGACCTATATGTCATGTTACTTTTCTTTTCTTATTTTTTATTTATTTTATTTTTAATATAAAAAATATCACTTTGTTGTGTAACTGTTATTGCACTTGAAACTTCTAATAATTCTCTATGTTCCTGTTAGGTTTTAAGGTCTTAGGATTTTATGTATTTAAAACCTAATTTGTAATGTTGGCAAACCATGATCAAAACAATGTATTTAGTCTTGTTTAGGCTTGCTCAAAGTTGGTTTAATATTGTAAAGTTGGAATCGAGAGACTGCAGAAGCATTGGGGCTTCTCGGCCTGGCTCGATCGATCGAATGTAATTCTCGATCAATCGAAAGTCGGCCCAGATGCGTTTTTCTGCAGAATTCCAACTCAGCCCAAACTCTTTAAACATTTAGGGTTTTATGTTTTTGCCCTAGGTATATAAGGCAAACCCTAGCCACGTTTTTCAGAGTTGCACAAGTTGTATTGTTGCTCATACATTGCGGTTTTGTGTAAATCTCTTGTGAGATCTAGAGGAGCTTTCCTTTACACTTAACTTAGGGTTTTCAAGATTGAGATTCTTCTACATCTTGATGATCAACTTGGTTGCTGCCTTTGAAGCTTAAAGATTAACAAGCGAGGAGCTTGTACCTGATTGAAGGAATACAAAGAAAGAAGTAGTCCGTGGATTCGGAGCCTGCGCGTGGTTGTGTCAGGAAGTTACTACTGGTGGGTAGCATTAGGAAGTCAAGCGGGGAGCTTGTAAGACCTTTTGTAACAACTTCAATTCTTTCTTAGTGGATTCCGTTTTGCCTTGAGGATCGGTGGGTAAAATCCTCCCCAGGTTTTTTACCGGTTTGGTTTTCCTGGGTGATCATATCACTGTGTTATTTATTTCCGCTGCTTTATATGTTTTACATGCATGATATGATTTTGTGATTGTTTTAACCTAGAATTGCTTAATTTGACTAAGTAACAACTTGGCTAATTAACTAGGCTACGCAATCTAATTGTGGTTTAAGGGGTCTAAACCCTGTCAAGTGGTATCAGAGCGGGTTGCTCTTTTGTCTGAGACTTTCATCTCTGAGCTGATCCTTGACCCCGGTTGTCATGGAGCATGGACACTCTCTGTTTGTTCCTCCTCACTTTGATGGGAACAATTATGCCTACTGGAAAGTAAGGATGAAAACATTCCTGAAATCCATTGATGAGAGAGTTTGGAACTCTGTTGAATATGGTTGGGAGAAGCCCACTACTCCTGTGAGTGAGTGGCAAACTTCTCAGAAAGAAGCAGCTGCATTCAATAGTAAAGCTATGAATGCCATTTTTAATGCTGTTTCAATGGAGGAATTTAAGAGGATCTCTAATGTTGAGGTTGCTCATACTGCTTGGAAAATCCTCCAAACTGTGCATGAGGGCACAAAGGCTGTTAAAATAAACAAATTGCAGCAATTAACTTCTAGGTTTGAAAGCATTAGAATGTCTGATGATGAAACCTTTGATGAGTTTTATGCTAAACTCAACGATATTGTTAATTCTGCTTATAATTTGGGTGAAGTCTATGATCAACCTAAGATTGTTAGGAAGATACTTAGATCCTTAACTGAAGACTTTAGACCCAAAGTGACAGCCATTACTGAGAGTAAGGATGTTGACTCCATCCCTGTGGATGAGCTTGTAGGATCTCTTCAGTCCTATGAGTCTGACCTTCCCAAGACTGCCAAATCCAAATCAATGGCTCTTAAGTCTGTTGATGATATTGAAGCTGGTGGATTTGATAATGAGCTCTCTCCCACGGAGATAGCTTACCTTGCCAAGAACTTTAGAAATTTTCTTAGAAACACAAATAGGAAGGCAAGGAATACCAACACTGCTGAACCTAGAAACTTTATGAAGAATGATCCCACTAAGGTTAATAATTTTGAAAAACCTAGAGAACAAGTAGGTCAATCTTCTAATAACTCTTTGGGTCCTCAGTGTTATGGTTGTCAAGGGTATGGTCATGTCAAATCTGAATGTCCTACTTTCTTGAGAAATAAGGGTAAAGCTATGGCTGTAACCCTTAGTGATAATGAGGTTTCTGATGATGAGTCCGGTTGTGACAAGGATGGAAACTTCATTGCTTTCACTGCTACTGCTGAAGTTGATGAAAGCATATCTGCTGAGGAGAACCCTGCTGATGGGGAACTCTCTGAAGATGCAGATCTTCAAGAGGCCTATAACAAACTTTGCAAAATTGCTGCAAAGGATGCTATGAAAGTTGATGTAGGCCTGAAGAAAATTAATGCTCTTGAGCTTGAAAAGAAGAACTTGCTTGTCAAATTGTTTGATGCTAATGAACTTTTGAATAATGTGAAATCTGAAAATATGTTTTTGCTTGATAAAGTTAGAACTTTGGAACATGATTTATCTGTTGCTAGATCTGCTAGTTCTAAACTTGATCATATGCTGAATGTTCAAAAGTATCCTTCTGATAAAGCTGGATTAGGATATGTTGAAAGCATCTTTGATTCTGGACCCCATTCCACTGTCTTTGTTCCTTCTTCTTCTTCTTCTGAACCTCTTGTGAGTAAGGTTGTGAGTGAAACCATTAAACCCCTTGTGAGTGAAACCATTAAACCCCTTGTGAGTGAGGTTGTTAAACCTGTAGAAGTTTCACCACCAAAGAAGATTAGGGTAGACTTAAGAGAATCCAAACCTAAGGAGCCTACCAAACCTAAGGACAAGATGCATGGTAAACCTGCTTGGGTTTGTCATTATTGTGGTAAGTCTGGACATATCCGTCCTAACTGTTACAAGCTTCAAGCTGATAAGAGAGCAAAAAGACCAAAAGTGTCTGTGCCTCAAGCACAAGATCCTATGGCACTAATTGGTGAATTGGTAAAGGCGTTAAACCTTTATTCCAATTCTAGAGTTGGGAATCACTCTAATGTGAATAAGAACTCCAATGCTCGAGGTGCATCTAAAAAGTTTTGGATGCAAAAGACTCGAACTAACTGAGTCTTTCTGACATGGTCCTTGTGCTTCATTGCTCTATTCTGTTGTGACCATTGTTATTTGGTTTTTGTGTTTTTTTTTCTTTTGTTCTAGGACTTGCATTGCATTACATACATGCATTTCATTCTAGGATTTATTTGTTTTCACTTTTAATTAAAAAAAAAAAAAGAAAAAGAAAAAAAAGAAAGCAAAATCTTTGTTGAACACTATTTTTCTTGATTTTTTTAACAAGGTTGGTCATTCTTTTTACACATGACATGTCTAGTGTACCTTGTTTAACTTTGATGAGCTTATTTACTGCACTTGACTAGTTGAAACTTTGTAGTGCATGTTGTGTGGGAAAGATGTGTGTGGTTTTTAATCGATTTGCCTTAATCATGAAGTCACTTGTTTTTGACTGTCGGACTTGATTCTTTTGAGAAAGGCATAAATAACCATCTCACCACTATTCACTAGCCAATCATGAACACCTTAGTGCATATCATAAGATTATGTGCTCGAGAAAGTGTAGCACATGCACAAAAAGAACATAAGGTGTAGCCTCATTTAAAATTAAAACTGGTGTGTACTATTAGGCTTGATGCCAATTCACTTAATTCAAACCGGTGTGTACTATTAGGCTGAATGCCAATTCATATATAAATAAGAGGCAAAAATGAAAGAAACTTACATGATTGCAAGCTTTTGTTCTAGGAGATGTGGGAGTTATAGGATGTAACTCTTTAGGTGATAGTCTCTTTTAAATTCTATGTGATGAATTGTGTAGACTTTGTGCTTGATTACTATTCACATATCACCTCACATGTATCTCAAGTCTTTGCTAGTTTCACACACTATACAAGTTACTCTTTGTTAAACACTGTACATGTTAGTGTGTGTGTCCTTAGTCTGACCAACCAAGTTTAAAAATATCTTGAGATTTGTGCACAACATAATTTGGCTTGAGAAAATTAAATGGGAAGTTAATTGAATCTTGTTTTTGATGAAATTGGGATTGAAAATTTGGGTTTTTTGAAAAAACATTCCATTTCATACTCATGCATTTTGTATTCATTGTTCAAGTGCTTTGAGGAGTTGTTTCAAAATTGGACTTGCATTTTTCAAAACTATGTTTTTCCCAAAATTTTTGAGAGTTTCTGCCCATTTCGATCGATCGAATGTATTCTTCGATCAATCGAAAAAGTGCCTCAGAATGTGCAAAAATGACTGTCACATTCGATCGATCGAATGTAATTTTCGATCGATCGAATATCGTGAAGAAGCTTTTTAAAAAGAGGAAATCTGACTTTTTAAAGAACTATTTCAAAATTTTTTCAAACCATTTTCTCTCTCCGACGAGGCAAGCCCAAAAAGATTCAATTTTTTGTCGTTTTCTTCCGGATTTTTTGCAAAGAATCTCTCTCCTCAAGTCGGTATGTCTATTTTACCCTTCCTTTTCAATTTATTTTCATGATTTCATGCATTTTTCATGCATTTTTAGAGGAGAATTTCGGAACCTTTCTTTTTGGGATTTTTGTTGATTCGGACCAAATTGTTTGCAATTGATCAATGGGTTTTGTTGGGGACACCCTATAGACATGTTCGTGATTGATTAATTTGATCAATTTTGTGTTTTGTGGAAAACTTAAATTTCTAGGGTTTATAATTGATCCGAATTGGGGCTTTTTGTGAAATTAGGTTTAATTGATGAAATTGGCTTGTGTAATTGATGCAATTGGTTCTTATAAACTGTTTTCAATAGTCTGTAATGATTGGTTCATCAATTTGGTACAAAAATTTTCAAGTGGTTCTCAAATTTTTAGGGTTTTTGTTAAGAAACTCTATGTTCAAGCCAATTTTGTGAATTTGAACTTAATCTGATCCTGGTTACTGCATTAGTTCATGCATCATAACATTGTTCATGTTCATGCATCATATAGGATTTTATTCTATATTTTTTTTGTGCTAACCTGCAGTCTGCCCTTGGTTTTGTGTTTGTTCTTTTTGGTTTTCTCTTTGTGTCTCTGTCCTTTTCCTTAGCACCATGCCTAGGAAGATTAGAGCACGTAGGACTCTTCCCACTCCTACTCCTTCCCCTCCCTCCTTTGATAGTGAGCGGTTCCCTAGTGAGAAAAACCAAGAGCTTTACGAGACTTTAAACCTTAAGAGGAAGATTTGGGCTGAGCGGTCTGTCTCTTTTGATGAGCTTGATCCTGCCATTAGGGCAAATTTTGAGCGTAGGGGTTGGCTTCCTTTGTTTGCTATGTCTGACCCTCCTCCTCCGGCTACCTTGATTAGAGAGTTCTACTCGAACATCTCGATCCGCGTCTATGATTCCAACACTCTTGTTAGGAGTTGGATACGAGGCGTAGAGTACTCCATTACTCCTCAGGTAGTGGCTGATGCTCTTGAGGTACCTTTGGTTAGGGATCCTGTCTATCCCTATGATGAGTCACCTGAGTTGAGTGATGTCATATCTTACATCATTGGGTCATCTATTCAGTGGGGTTCTGATCCTCGGATCACCTCTGCTGAGCTTCCTGAGACTACCTATCTTTTCTCTAGGATAGCCTGTCACTCACTCTGGCCCATTTCTCATCTGCACACCATTCCTCTTGAGAGGTGTGTTTTTCTGTACGCTCTTGTTACAGATGCTCCTATTAGTTTTCCTCATCTCTTTCTTCGTTCTTTGAACGAAGTTTATAGGAGTTCATCTACTGCTCATGCTCTTGTCCATCCTATTTTCATTCATAGGATTTTACTGTATCTAGGTTTAGAGGATTTCCCTGCTTCTGAGCCTGTTCATGTTATCGGTCCCATAGGTGCGTTTTTTCTTAGACAGAGGGCCGCTCATCTTCGAGCTGGTTCTAAACACCCTAGGTCCGATCCCTCTTCTAGCGCTCCTCCTCCTCCTTCATCTTCTACAGATCCTGCTGGTGAGGATATTCCTGATCCAGTTGGTGATGATGTTGATGCTGCTGCTGCTGCTGTTCCTCCACCTCCTGCGGCCGACTTTGATGTTCGTCGTACTTTGGAGACTGTCATGACCGTTCAGGCGGCTCATGGTCAGATTTTGATGGATTTGTTCGACGAGATTCGAGCTTTGCGGGCAGATTTGGCGCGACTTCATTCACCTTCACCACCACCTTTTGATGGCGACTCTTGATTGCCCTTTGGCATTCCGTCACAAAAAGGGGGAGTGGTTACTGTAGAGGAGTTTTGTATAGGAGTTTTGACCTTTTGAGGAGTTTTTGTAGTTAGGGGGAGACATATTTTTAGCATGGGATATTTTTTGTGGAGTTCATTAGATTGTATCTAGGTGCTTCACTTTGTATATCATTTTTGGGGATATTCATGTTAGGGGGAGTAACATTGATTTCTTTCGATTCTTGTTGACTTATGATTCATTGCTTATTGATTTATATTTATGAGTTGATTCATTGATATATATCTTTATTTTGTGTTATGTGAATCTTACAAGAATATTATACCTGTTTATATATTATTTTCTGCCACACATGCGTTTATGTGTTTGTTGAGTATTTCAGGAATATACAGGTTGATTCAACAAAGCTGCTGTCTACACTTGCAACCAATGGATAGTAGTTAGGTTGAACTTTTGTTTATGAGCATTATTTTGTAAAGGGCTTTTTACTTGTAAACTTTGAGCTTTTAATTTGTGTTTTGTCACGGATTGCCAAAGGGGGAGTTTGTTAGGTTTTAAGGTTTTAGGATTTTATGTATTTAGAACCTAATTTGTAATGTTGGCAAACCATGATCAAAACAATGTATTTAGTCTTGTTTAAGCTTGCTCAAAGTTGGTTTAATATTGTAAAGTTGGAATCGAGAGACTGTAGAAGCATCGGGGCTTCTCGGCCTGGCTCGATCGATCGAATGTAATTCTCGATCGATCGAAAGTCGGCCCAGATGCGTTTTTCTGCAGAATTCCAACTCAGCCCAAACTCTTTAAACGTTTAGGGTTTTATGTTTTTGCCCTAGGTATATAAGGCAAACCCTAGCCACGTTTTTCAGAGTTGCACAAGTTGTATTGTTGCTCATACATTGTGGTTTTGTGTAAATCTCTTGTGAGATCTAGAGGAGCTTTCCTTTACACTTAACTTAGGGTTTTCAAGATTGAGATTCTTCTACATCTTGATGATCAACTTGGTTGCTGCCTTTGAAGCTTAAAGATTAACAAGCGAGGAGCTTGTACCTGATTGAAGGAATACAAAGAAAGAAGTAGTCCGTGGATTCGGAGCCTGCGCGTGGTCGTGTCAGGAAGTTACTACTGGTGGGTAGCATTAGGAAGTCAAGCGGGGAGCTTGTAAGTCCTTTTGTAACAACTTCAATTCTTTCTTAGTGGATTCCGTTTGGCCTTGAGGATCGGTGGGTAAAATCCTCCCCAGGTTTTTTACCGGTTTGGTTTTCCTGGGTGATCATATCACTGTGTTATTTATTTTCGTTGCTTTATATGTTTTACATGCATGATATGATTTTGTGATTGTTTTAACCTAGAATTGCTTAATTTGACTAAGTAACAACTTGGCTAATTAACTAGGCTACGCAATCTAATTGTGGTTTAAGGGGTTTAAACCCTGTCAGTTCCAATGGAAAATCCTAAAGCAAACATAAGAACTGAACAGAGCTGTCAACCACGAATCTGATTATTAATCTTAGTCAAAAGAAAAACCTGGTTTTGTCTTTGCCAAACTGTTTGTAATTTGTTTTGCACCAATAAACTAAACTACTAAGTCTAGAGCTACACCGTTTGTCTATAGTAATATGGAGTCGTTATTATCAATTACGCAACGAACACGCAAATTTAATTTAGTGTCTATTTGAGAACAGTTTATTTAGTTGAAACTGAAATTTTTTTGTTAAAAATTGTAGATAAAGGTAAAAATTAGCTGAAATAATACAGTAGAATTCATAAATAGTACCTAAAAGTACAATGAAACTTATGAATAGTAGCGAAAATAAGCTGGTAAAAATAATCAATGCCAAAAGTACACTAGTGGCAATCATATGCTGTGAATCTAGTGGTTTTATTATGCTAAGTCAACAAATTAGGAATATGATTTTTTTTTTTTTAGAGAGTGTTTCACGAATTTAACCCTAGATCTCTTATTCAAAAACTAGAGATTTTATCAATTGAGTTAATTGGAACTCACAGAAATATGATGGTTGATTTTAATTAGCACGTTACTCTTTTTATTTCCCCTTCAAAATTATTGACTTACGCATAGATACATTTAAAAAATAAACCATTTTTTAGTCATTAAAATATACACAATTAATAAAATTATTAGAAAAAGTAAATGTAATTATTACATTTGATAAATTAGGTTTTATTATATTATACTTTACAAATTATTTGATGTAGAACACGATTTACTATTTAATTATTGTAATTTATTATTTTTGGTATTTTTATGTTAAAAATGTCATTTTTGGTTTAGGTCATTTATTTCATTGTTTTTAGGTGCTTTTAATGCTTTTTAGGTCAAATTTGATTCCTATTATGGTTAGATATCAATTAGGAGTTATTTTATATTATATTTTCTTGTCTGTCAAGTTTTACAAAGCCCTTAAATAGGCCCATAAGTCTGTACACGTTTTTTAACAATTAATTATTCAATAAAATTCAGACTTTTGTCTTTCTATTTTCTGGTGGATTCTAGACCCTTTCTCCTTGTGGATTCAAGGTACCCTGGTGGATTTAAGGTTATTTTCAGAAGCAAACTTGTTTTGCCTTTTGTTTTCTAGAAATAGACGTGTTTTGCTTCTTGATACTTCCACATCCTGCATTAGTTGGTATCAGAAACTTAACTTATCATAATCTGGTGGCTAGTGTATGAGATGGTAGCAATTCTGGTAACAAAAAACTTAGCAAGTATTACGTAACGTACAGCTAACACTCACAAATATCTTTGCTAGGATGTCGTCGTTGGAGCATGGAAACAATAGGGATAACTGTCACAGAGACATAGCTCACGAGCAACCTATTGGTAAGAAAATTTCATATAGACCTTATAGAAGAATTGGAAGTTTTAATGGTTATTTTTATAAAGAATATTTTCTTGATTGGTTACTTGATCTAGAGGATTTATTTGACTTTGAGAATATTTATTATGAGAGAAAAGTTGGACTTGCTTTGAATAAACTTAATGAGTATGCCTTACGTTGGTGGGAATGAGTACAATCTGATAGAAATTTGTTCATGGCTAAGGATGAAAAAGATGCTTGCTATCAAATTTTATCCTTTGAATTGTGAAGAAATCTTGTCGTACACAATACAAGATTATTATTGGCAAAGAAGTTCACACTTGAATTATTTTAAAGAGCCATATATTCCACTACTAAGAGAAGAATTACATGTTGAAGAAAATACTTTTCTTGAAGAATATGTAGAAGTCAAAGAAAAAAATATAGAGATTTTTGAGGAAATTAATGAAGACCTTGTTATAGAAGAAGAACCTGAAATCAAGATTGTGGAAAAGATTAATGAAGACCCTATTATAGAGAAAGATCTTGAGGTTGTGATATTAGAGACCATTAAAGAAGAAATTATAGGGGAAGTTGTCAATGATCTCGATGAAGTCAAGTTAGATGATTGCAATGTTCAAGCTCTCATTATTTTGGTGGGAGACACTGAAACAAAGTTTATTGATTTTATTGGGTTTGATAGATTTGATTCAATTGACAACTCTTATTTGGTAAATCTCTACAATTACACAAAGATAAATGAAAAAGAAATTCAAGTTGATTTGTTTATTCCATTGATGAGTTGCAAGTATGGAAAGAAGATCATGGGACTCAAGCATTCAATGTATTTGTTTATTTGGAACGGAAGATTTCAGATTTCAAAGGTGAACTCGAGGACGAGTTTGTTTCAATTTGAGGGTTTTGATGTAGGACATGATTTACTATTTCTTTATTGTAATTTATTATTTTTGGTATTTTTATGTAAAAAAAGTTATTTTAGGTTTAGTTGACTTATTTCCTTATTTTTAGGTGCTTTTAATGCTTTTTAAGTCAAATTTGGTTTTTATTATGGTTAGGTATCAATTAAGAGTTATTTTACATTATATTTTCTTGTCCGTCAAGTTTTACGGAGTTCTTAAATAGGCCCTTATGTCTGTACACGTTTTTTTAACAATTTTTCAATTAATAAAATTCAGACTTTTGTCTTTCTATTTTCTGGTAAATTCTAGACCTTTTCTCCTTGTGAATTCAAAGAACTCTCATGAATTCGAGGTTATTTTCAAAAGCAAACGTGTTTTATTTCTTGTTTTCTATATGTAGACATATTCTGCTTCTTGACGTTTTGCATCCTGCATCATTATTTTATTCTAGTTTGATTAGAATTTTTTATTGTTGATTGTCGTTATTTTAATTCTAAATATATTTAATCTATAAAGATATATTATAAAAAAAAATGTGGATACTAAAAAAAAAACAGAAAATAGAAGAATTAGTTGAATCTAAAAATAGGATCTCTTGAGAAATTTGTTACTAGTGATAAAAAAAACATTTAGCTGAATTTTTTTATGGTATAGATTTATTGTCAAAACTACAAGTTGTAAAAGAGCTTTTAGAAATAGACTAATACACTTTGATTAAAAGATGGAGTCATGTAAAATGAGTAGATTAATTATTTTCTAAATGCATTTATAGCTTATTGAAGTTTATTGATAGCACCTGTTACAATTTCTTATACAAGAAGAAAATTTTTAAAATTAAAAATTGTAAAATATTACTTAAGATTAACTATACTAAGAGTCTTGTAATCTAGTAGCATTGTCTGCTCTTTTTTTTATGAAAATTTTGGTTTGAATCACCCTTCCTTGTTGTTGTAACTATCAATTTTTTTAACAATAAAAAAGAAAGAAAGAAAGACTAGTAAATTAACTTTATTATCAATTGAAAAAAAATATATTAGCAAAACTCGAGTACAAAAAATTAAATACTAATTATGCATTTCAAAAAGCGAGAAGCTTTGGTTTTAATTAAACAAAATTTCTAACATGTATATTTATTATTTTTATTGATTTTTAA
Source organism: Quercus gilva (assembly GCA_023621385.1). Classification (NCBI taxonomy): domain Eukaryota; kingdom Viridiplantae; phylum Streptophyta; class Magnoliopsida; order Fagales; family Fagaceae; genus Quercus; species Quercus gilva. Next base: position 14,868,315 of record CM042476.1, on the reverse strand, counting down.
ATATAAGAAAGGTATAAGTAATTTCTCTACTCGTTTGTGCTCAATTAAATGTAATACTGTCATATTGATGAGAGAAGGATCTATAAAAGTTTTGGAAACGTAAGAATTGAGTTAGGACTTAAAAGAGAAAAAATAAAGGGTAAACTCAGTAAATACTTGACAATCCTTCATTGTACAAGTATCGAAATAAATAAATAAAAAGGTTTTTTGTAGACTTTTTTTTTTCTTATATTTTCTTTGATTGTACAAACCGTTTGCTGATTCACTTCTATGCTATGGTTGAGTCTATATGCTAGCTGTAGGTGAAATTTGTCCCTGCATTTCCATGAGTATTTCAAACTATTGCCAGGAAACACACACACACACAAAAGACTAGTTCGCAATTTTGGCATGAAAAATATGGCACCACACTAATACCAAGGACCGAAACTTTAAGCATTGATTAAGTTACACATGTGGTTCTCAAAAAAAAAAAAAAAAAAAAGAAAGAAAAGTTACACGTGTTATTCTTTGTTTTTGTTTTTTTTTTCTTAAGACAACTTAATATATAAGATAAGATTTGAACAATTTATTGTTAATATTACCTTATCTAATAAAGTTTTATTAACTGCATTTTCTCACTAATTCACCCTTGGATTAAATTCTCTATATACTTGCAAAACAACAAGATTTTTTTTTGAGAGATAATTACAATATGCTGTTAATCCCGTAGTTCGAACTCTTTTCTCCTTAGACCCCCAAGTATTTTGTACATTGGGAGGTGCCAATTTAGTTACAAGCCTTTTACCACAAGATTTTAAAAGATTAAGAATTAGTTCATTTATAAAATCTTTTAAGTTTCAGGTTTTTCATACATTCAAATTAAACACAAAAATGAGCTTATAGATTAGATAATATATAACATCTCATTAACAAGAAATTGAGATTGTGAAGAATATAGAAAGCTTGTATTATGATCATGTGATGCACGGTTTAAGTAAAAATTATGTTTAATTAAATTAAATATTATGTAATGATTTCTAAACTACATGTAGGATACTGGTTTATAAAAATTATGGTCTCAAGCTAGTAGGAAAATTTAATCATTGATGATTTAGGGGTAATTATTGAGTACTCTCGGAGTACTATAAATGTGTACTCCCCTCTCTCATATAACTATGGGCCCATAGTTATGTGAGAGAGGGGAGCACACATTCCCAACATAAATTTAATTAGTAAGATCCAGGTCTCACTAATTAAATTTATGGTAGGACTCACAATTCATGTGAAAGAAGAGAGTATGCATTTATGATATTCCTAGAGTATTCAATAATTTTCCAAGATTTAGTACATTGACAACTTATTTTTTTCAAACAATTTATGGTTTCAATTGGGTTAGATTTTTACTGATCTAGTATTTTACAGGCCGCATTAATTATAGAAGATGAAAAGAAAATGTTAGAGTTACATGAACTCACCCCTTTGACATAATTTCTTAATATAGTACACTGATCATATATAATCATGTACCAAGACAGTATCTTTCATGGCTAGTCTAGCCTATATAGGCACTGAAGGACAATTGCACGACAAGTCGTGCAGTAGATTGAGTTCATATAACATGTTGCTTACCGATTTCTTTACTAGTGTTGGAATTATAGTACAAGTCATTTGTTGTAGTCTTTAATTACTGCATATGTTGTCGTTTTGTACGAAGTCAGTTTTCCTTGTGTATGTTGATATCATAAAATGCAAAAATGCTCTCAATATTGTTTACAAAAATGCACAAAACACATTCCACATTTGGGAATGCAAACAATTTTACATCCTACTACAATTTTACCAAATTGTTCATTCAGGCATTTTAACAATTCCTTTGATATTTGAACTTAGGACCTATGCATCCAAAACCCATTTACAAGCATATTGCCTAAATGTGAGTTTTAATTAGGTTAACCGGTAAAGTTTCTAATAGTTAAATAAGAGATCTGGAGTTTAATCTATCATCAGTAGCGGATGCCATAAGTTGAAACTCTCTAAAAAAAAAAAAAAAGAGCATATTGCCTAAATGCACTCATGCACTCAAACACGTAAATTTCTCCTTAAATTAACCCAAAAAAAAAAAATCTAGCTCATAAGGTAAAGACAATAATAAATAGACTTGGCCAAGCCTAACTGTGTCTATCCTTTGCAATGGCACATTAACATAAGATTAGGCCAGATCTAAAATGAGCCCAGTCAAGCTGAACTAAATTAGTCCTAAACACACTAACTTTTGTTTAAAATTTGATTAGGTCTGATCCAAAATAAGCCCAGTTTCTAATTGGCATTTAATCAAAAGTGATTGGGCCAAACCGAAGTTGAGCTTGAATCAAATGCTTGAACCGAGATCAAGAAAAAGGGGCAAAGACCAATTGGTACACTACAAGTCTACAACATCCCAAATCACATAAAATGAACCAAATGCTCAAGTGTACAAAAAGAAAAAAGAGAAAAAAGAGAAAAAGAGAAAATTTCCCTCAAAATTTATAAAATTGGTTCAAATTACATTTTGAATGGATTAAATAATGACTGAAATTCACTAAAAAGGAATTTGAATTACACCTTGAACAGTTGAAATTCCCCAAAATGATTTGGAATCACACCTTCAATAAATAAAATTCATAAAAATTAATTTCTTATACACTTGAGTTGTTAAAATTCACAACCTAATTCTAAATTACATTTATTAATTGGTTAAAATTCGCCAAAATCATTTTGAATTGAATCTTGAATGATTGAAATCCACAAAAATAACTTTAAATTACATCTTCAATTGTTGAAATTAAATTCTCCATAATTAACTGAATTACACTTAAATTTTTAAGATTATCCAAAATTATTTTGATTACACATTACTCCATTCACATTGTTAAAATTAATTTAGAATTATACGATAAGTTGTTAAAAATGTTAAAATTCCATAGGATTAGACCTTAGCCATTTCGAATCCACAACACAATATATTGCTTTATATATAAAGTACCTGCCATCGCCTGACACTTCTAGTATAATTAGGAATAGGAGTTTTATTCATGCAAGCCAACTTCACCTATTTCACCTTGAAATAGAATTCCATGTGGGCTAGACTTCTAGGTGCAACCGTGCAACCCATCATGATTGAAGGGTTTCGCAAATCCCACATTGATTGTTCTACATTTTCATTGCCTACGATATTCGAATCCATTGATATTCTTGGGAAGAAATTTCAAACATGGGAGGAAATATATCAATGCTCCAATTGATTATTATCGACATGTAGGGGTGAAATCAATAATTTTTGCTTGAGGGGACAACTCCTATTTTTAAAAGTTATATCTTAAAAAATGTTTAATAGTTATAAATATTTAAAAAATTTTGAAAAAAAATTTTCATTGCCAACGATATTCCAAAATTTCCTATGAAGAAATTCTAACATAGCAGGAAAGATATCAATGCTCAAATTGATTATTGTCAGCAAGCAGTGGCAGAATTAAGTATTTTTGCTTGAGGGGCCAATTCCTATTTTTATAAGCTATAACTGAAAAAATGATTAATAGTTACAAATATTATAAAGGAATTTTAAAAAAATTTGGAGGGGGATGGCCCTCACACCCTTAAATGTAGTTCTGCCCTTGTTGTAGGGATAAAAATTTATTTCAAGAATAACAAATTCATATTTAATATCTCATCCACTACATCCAAATGAGGTGGTATTAACTTGAAACATGATCGATTTTTTCCACCATCAGGTTGTATATTGTTAGATGGATCTTGGTGAAAGGAAAAAAAGAAAAAGAAAAAAGATTTTGATACTAACTAAAAACTAGTAAGGGTTTTTTATGGGCTAGATGGGCGATCAAATAGAATGGAGGTCCATCAGGACTTAGGCTAGGTTTTGAATAAGAAACCCATTAACTTTTCTAAGAGAGGCCCAATTTCTTGCAAACCTAACTCGTTACATTTTTATTTTATTTTATTTTATTTTATTTACGAACCCTCTTACATCTTCCTAAAGGACCAAGACAAAACCCTAACTAAAAAAATTTATTATTATTTTCCCCTAAAAAATAATGGCTTACGACTTGAAGCATGCTTAGTATATAAATTTGATTTTACTTAATGACTTGCACAGTGGATTTTTTTTTTTAATATAGTTACGACATATGAAAAATTTAAATTCTAGATATATTCATTGAATATAACAGAAGATGCTAATAAACAGTGAATTTTATTTTCATGACATAGTTACTCAAAACTACATCATGTTCACAAAATAAAACAATAATAATAAAGACACCATGATACTAATCATGAAAACAACTTTCCGTAAAAATTAATTAATTAAATAATCAAACTAACTTCAATGATAAAATTCACCAATTATTTGAATTGATGTAATAAATTTGAATACTAACGTGTCCATTATTATTATTATTATTATTATTTTGGGATACATGGATGTTTGGGTTAGGGGGATTTACTGTGTAGTCGATTTGTTTAAAGTCAGTTACTTGTTGCTCTTTTTGTGGGCCTTGTTGCCTAGTCTCATTTTTCTTTTAGGAAAGAATGTCTTTAATTTAAACAGTAAGTTCACAGTTCATTATATTACTATATTACTGATCAATGTAATTAATACTGTTTAGTAACCAATGGTTAAAGATTTAAACAAAAAATATAAATTATTACAATGTTTTGTATTTTCATACTTGAACACAATCAATGGTCAATGTTGTTTTATTTTTGTTTCTAAAAAAAAATGTTGTTTTATTTTTATTATTATTAGTGCAACCATTATCTTTTAAAATTAGGGATCATTATGTGTCACTTTGAAAAGAAAACAATTATGTCAATTAATAGTTTTTATTAACTTTAGCTTTTAAGCTGTTTTAAAATATAAGAATTCCCTGAATACTTTTTAGTGAAATTGCCAAATGTGTGACCATTTATTCTACAAGCCTTAAACCTATTTTATGGAAAAATCCTCAATTTTTATTTCATTACAAGAATTTGATATGAACCAATAGAAATCTGAAATTTTTCAGTCAAAAAAAAAAAAAAAAAAACTGAAATTTTAATTATGAGAAATAAACAGTCTTTTTTTTTTCCTTCTCTGTTCATGTAAAGGATATGCTTCAAAATTCAGTAGTCAATACCACACAGATATTAAATTCAAGATAGAAGTGCAAGAGAGTTTTATCATAAAACATTAAGATGTGCTATGTCCACAACATTTTCAAAACACTTTTTAGGTGGTAAGTTGTTATTGGTTCTAATTTGAACTCACTAATAAAATTCCTTGTTTGTCCACTAATAGCCAATAACAACCTAGATGCCACTTAAAATTTTTGAGAAAGTGTTATGAAAATGTTTAGAACATAGCATTTCTGTAGGGTTTAGACCCCTTAAACTATAACCAGATTGCGTAGCCTAGATTAATTAGCCAAGTTGTTGCTTAGTTAAATTAAACAATTCTAGGTTAAAACAATCACAAAATCATATCATGCATGTAAAACATATAAAGCAGCGAAAAATAAATAACACAGTGATATGATCACCCAGGAAAACCAAACCGGTAAAAAACCTGGGGAGGATTTTACCCACCGATCCTCAAGGCAAAACGGAATCCACTAAGAAAGAATTGAAGTTCTTACAAAAGGACTTACAAGCTCCCCGCTTGACTTCCTAATGCTACCCACTAGTAAAACTTCCTGACACGACCACGCGCAAGCTCCTCGCTTGTTAATCTTTAAGCTTCAAAGGCAGCAACCAAGTTGATCATCAAGATGTAGAAGAATCTTAATCTTGAAAACCCTAAGTTATGTGTAAAGGAAAGCTCCTCTAGATCTCACAAGAGATTTACACAAAACCGCAATGTATGAGTAACAATACAACTTGTGCAACTCTGAAAAACGTGGCTAGGGTTTGCCTTATATACCTAGGGCAAAAACATAAAACCCTAAACGTTTAAAGAGTTTGGGCTGAGTTGGAATTCTGCAGAAAAACGCATCTGGGCCGACTTTCGATCGATCGAGAATTACATTCGATCGATCGAGCCAGGCCGAGAAGCCCCAATGCTTCTGCAGTCTCTCGATTCCAACTTTACAATATTAAACCAACTTTGAGCAAGCCTAAACAAGACTAAATACATTGTTTTGATCATGGTTTGCCAACATTACAAATTAGGTTCTAAATACATAAAATCCTAAGACCTTAAAACCTAACAAACTCCCCCTTTGGCAATCCGTGACAAAACACAAATCAAAAGCTCAAAGTTTACAAGTAAAAAGCCCTTTACATTATAATGCTCATAAACAAAAGTTCAACCTAACTACTATCCATCGGTTGCAAGTGTAGACAGCAGCTTTGTTGAATCAACCTGTATATTCTTGAAATACTCAACAAACACATAAACGCATGTGTGGCAGAAAACAGTATATAAACAGGTATAATATTCTTGTAAGATTCACACAACTCAAAATAAAGATATATATCAATGAATCAACTAATAAATATAAATCAATAAGCAATGAATCATAAGACAACAAGAATCAAACAAAATCATGTATATCAATATATCAATCAATGTTACTCCCCCTAACATGAATATTCCCAAAAATGATATACAAAGTGAAGCACCTAGATACAATCTACTAAACTCCACAAAAATTATCCCATGCTAAAAATATCTCCCCCTAACTACAAACTAGCTCCTCAAAAAATCAAAACTCCTCTACAAGTCAAAAAATATCAAAAATATCCACTCCCCCTTTTTGTGACGGAATGCCAAAGGGCAATCAAGAGTCGCCATCAAAAGGTGGTGGTGAAGGTGAATGAAGTCGCGCCAAATCTGCCCGCAAAGCTCGAATCTCATCGAACAAATCCATCAAAATCTGACCATGAGCCGCCTGAACGGTCATGACAATCTCCAAAGTATGACGAACATCGAAGCCGGCAGCAGGAGGTGGAGGAACAGCAGCAGCAGCAGCATCAGCATCATCACCAACTGGATCAGGAATATCCTCACCAGCAGGACCTGTAGAAGATGAAGGAGGAGGAGGAGCGCTAGAAGATGGCTCAGACCTAGGGTGTTTAGAATCAGCTCGAATATGAGCGGCCCTCTGTCTAAGAAAAGACGCACCTATAGGACCTATAACATGAACAGGCTTAGAAGCAGGGAAATCCTCTAAACCTAGATACAGTAAAATCCTATGAATGAAAATAGGATGGACAAGAGCATGAGCAGTAGATGAACTCCTATAAACTTCGTTCAAAGAACGAAGAAAAAGATGAGGAAAACTAATAGGAGCATCAGTAACAAGAGCGTACAGAAAAACACACCTCTCAAGAGGAATGGTGTGTAAATGAGAAATGGGCCAGAGTGAGTGACAAGCTATCCTAAAGAAGAGATAGGTAGTCTCGGGAAGCTCAGCGGTGGTGATCCTAGGATCAGAACCCCACTGGATAGATGACCCAGTGATGTATGACATGACATCACTCAACTCTGGTGACTCATCATAGGGATAGACAGGATGCTGTACCAAAGGCACCTCAAGAGCATCAGCCACTACCTGAGGAGTAATGGAGTACTCTACGCCTCGTATCCAACTCCTAACTAGAGTGTTGAAATCATAGATGCGGGTTGAGATGTTCGAAAAGAACTCTCTAATCAAGGTAGCCGGAAGAGGAGGGTCAGACACAGCAAACAAAGGAAGCCAACCCCTACGCTCAAAATTTGCCCTAAGGGCAGGATCAAGCTCATCAAAAAAGACAGAACGCTCAGCCCAAATCTTCCTCTTAAGGTTTAAAGTCTCGTAAAGCTCTTGGTTTTTCTCACTAGGGAATCTCTCACTATCAAAAGAAGGAGGGGGTGGAGAAGGAGAGGGTATGGTCCTACGTGCTCTAGTCTTCCTAGGCATGGTGCTAAGGAAAGGATAGAGACACAAAGAGAAAAACAAAAAGAGCAAAATCACAACCAAGGGCAGACTACAAGTTAGCACAAAAAAAATATAGAATAAAATTCTATATGATGCATGAACATTAACCATGTTATGATGCATGAACTAATGCAGTAACCAGGATTCAATTAAGTACAAATTCACAAAATTGGCTTGAACATAGAGTTTCTTAACAAAAACCCTAAAAATTTGAGAACTCTTGAAAATTTTTGTATCAAATTGATGAATTAATCATTACACACCATTGAAAACAGTTTATAATGACCAATTACATCAATTAGACAAGCCAATTTTATCAATTGAACTCAATTTCACAAAAAGCCCCAATTCGGATCAAATATAAACCCTAGAAATTTCAATTGTCCACAAAACACAAAATTGATCAAATTAAACAATCAAGAATATGTCTATAGGGTGTCCCCATCAAAACCCATTGATCAATTGCAAATAATTTAGTCCAAAACAACACAAATCTCAAAAAGAAAAGTTCCGAAAATCTCCTCTAAGATGCATGAAAAATGCATGAAAATATGAAAATAAATTTAAAAGGAAGGGTAAAAAGGATATACCGGCTTGAGGAAAGGGATTCTTTGCAAAAATTTCGGAGAAAACGACAAAAAATTTGATCTTTTGGTCTATGCCTTGTCGGAGAGAGAAAAGGAAGTTTGAAAAAGTTTTGAATAATTTTGAAAAAGTCAGATTTCCTCTTTTTAAAAAGTCTCTCCACGATATTCGATCGATCGAAAATTACATTCGATCGATCGAATGTGACAGTCATTTTAGCACATTCTGAGGCACTTTTTCGATTGATCGAAGAATACACTCGATCGATCGAAGAATACACTCGATCGATCGAAATGGCAGAAACTCTCAAAAATTTTGGGAAAACACAATTTTGAAAAATGCAAGTCCAATTTTTTTTAAAACACCTCCTCAAAGCATTTGATCAATGAAAACAAAATGCATGAGTATGAAGTGAAATGCTTTTTCAAAAAACCTAATTTTCAAGCCCAGTTTCATCAAAGACAAGTTCCAATTATCCTCCATTCAATTTTCTCAAGCAACAAAATATGTTGTGCACAAATCTCAAGATATTTTCAGACTTGGTTGGTCAGATCAAAAACACACACACTAGCATGTACAATGTTTAACAAAGAGTAACTTGTGAAGTGTGTGAAACTAGCATAAAACTTGAGATACATGTGAGGTGATATGTGAATAGTAATCAAACACAAAGTCTACACAATTCATCACATAGAATTTAAAAGAGACTATCACCTAAAGAGTTACATCCTATAACTCCCACATCTCCTAGAACAAAAGCTTGCAATCATGTAAGTTTCTTTCATTTTTGCCTCTTATTTATAAATGAATTGGCATTCAGCCTAATAGTACACACTGGTTTGAATTAAGTGAATTGGCATCAAGCCTAATAGTACACACCAGTTTTTAATTTTAAATGAGGCTACACCTTATGTTCTTTTTGTGCATGTGCTACACTTTCTCGAGCACAAAATCTTATGATATGCACTAAGGTGTTCATGATTGGCTAGTGAACAGTGGTGAGATGGTTATTTATGCCTTTCTCAAAAGGATCAAGTCCGACAGTCAAATAACATGTGACTTCAAGATCAAGACAAAGTGATTTATAACCACACACATCTTTCCCACACAACATGCACTACAAAGTTTCAACTAGTCAAGTGCAGTAAATAAGCTCATCCAAGTTAAACAAAGTACACAAGACATGACATGTGTAAACAGATTGACCAACCTTGTTTTCCAAAATCAAGAAAAATAGTGTTCAACAAAGATTTTGCTTCCTCCTTTTTTTTTTTTTTTTTTTTTTTATTTTATTAAAAGATAAAACAAATAAATCCTAGAATGAAATGCATGTATGTAATGCAATGCAAGTCCTAGAACAAAAGAAAAACACAAAAACCAAATAACAATGGTCACAACAGAATAAAGCAATGAAGCACAAGGACCATGTCAAAAAGACTCAGTTAGTTCGAGTCTTTTGCATCCAAAACTTTTTAGATGCACCTCGAGCATTGGAGTTCTTATTCACATTAGAGTGATTCCCAACTCCAGAATTGGAATAAAGGTTTAACGCCTTTACCAATTCACCAATTAGTGCCATAGGATCTTGTGCTTGAGGCACAAGCACTTTTGTTCTTTTTGCTCTCTTATCAGCTTGAAGCTTGTAACAGTTAGGACGGATATGTCCAGACTTACCACAATAATGACAAACCCAAGCAGGTTTACCATGCATCTTGTCCTTAGATTTAGTAGGCTCCTTAGGTTTGGATTCTCTTAAGTCTACCCTAATCTTCTTTGGTGGTGAAACTTCTACAGGTTTAACAACCTCACTCACAGGGGGTTTAATGGTTTCACTCACAACCTCACTCACAAGAGGTTCAGAAGAAGAAGAAGAAGGAACAAAGACAGTGGAATGGGATCCAGAGTCAAAGATGCTTTTAACATATCCTAACCCAGCTTTATCAGAAGGATACTTTTGAACATTCAGCATATGATCAAGTTTAGAACTAGCAGATCTAGCAACAGATAAATCATGTTCCAAAGTTCTAACTTTATCAAGCAAAAGCATATTTTCAGATTTAACATTATTCAAAAGATCATTAGCATCAAAGAGTTTTACAAGCAGATTTTTCTTTTCAAGCTCAAGAGCATCAATTTTCTTCAGGCTTAGATCAACTTTCATAGCATCCTTTGCAGCAATTTTGCAAAGTTTGTTATAGGCCTCTTGAAGATCTGCATCTTCAGAGAGTTCCTCATCAGCAGGGTTCTCCTCAGCAGATATGCCTTCATCTACTGTACCAGTAGTAGTGAAAGCAATGAAGTTTCCATCCTCGTCACAACCAGACTCATCATTGGAAACCTCATTATCACTAAGGGTTACAGCCATAGCTTTACCCTTATTTCTCAAGAAAGTAGGACATTCAGATTTGACATGACCATACCCTTGACAACCAAAACACTGAGGACCCAAAGAGTTATTAGAAGATTGACCTACTTGTTCTCTAGGTTTTTCAAAATTATTAACCTTAGTGGGATCATTCTTCCTAAAGTTTCCAGGTTCAGCAGTGTTGGTATTCCTTGCCTTCCTATTTGTGTTTCTAAGGAAATTTCTAAAGTTCTTGGCAAGGTAAGCTATCTCCGTGGGAGAAAGCTCATCATCAAATCCGCCAGCTTCAACATCATCAACAGACTTAAGAGCCATTGATTTGGATTTGGCAGTCTTGGGTAGGTCAGACTCATAGGACTGAAGAGATCCTACAAGCTCATCCACAGGGATGGAGTCAACATCCTTACTTTCAGTAATGGCTGTCACTTTGGGTCTAAAGTCTTCAGTTAAGGATCTAAGAATTTTCCTAACAACTTTAGGTTGATCATAGACTTCACCCAAATTATAAGCAGAATTAACAATATCATTGAGTTTAGCATAAAACTCATTAAAGGTTTCATCATCAGACATTCTAATGCTTTCAAACCTAGAAGTTAATTGCTGTAATTTGTTTATTTTAACAGCCTTTGTGCCCTCATGCACAGTTTGGAGGATTTTCCACGCAGTATGAGCAACCTCAACATTAGAGATCCTCTTAAATTCCTCCATTGAAACAGCATTAAAAATGACATTCATAACTTTGCTATTAAATGCAGCTGCTTCTTTCTGAGAAGTTTGCCACTCACTCACAGGAGTAGTGGGCTTCTCCCAACCATATTCAACAGAGTTCCAAACTCTCTCATCAATGGATTTCAGGAATGCTTTCATCCTTACTTTCTAGTAGGCATAATTGTTCCCATCAAAGTGAGGAGGAACAAACAGAGAGTGTCCATGTTCCATGACAACCGGGGTCAAGGATCAGCTCTGAGATGAAAATCTCAAACAAAAAAGCAACCCGCTCTGATACCACTTGTAGGGTTTAGACCCCTTAAACTATAACCAGATTGCGTAGCCTAGATTAATTAGCCAAGTTGTTACTTAGTTAAATTAAACAATTCTAGGTTAAAACAATCACAAAATCATATCATGCATGTAAAACATATAAAGCAGTGGAAAATAAATAACACAGTGATATGATCACCCAAGAAAACCAAACCGATAAAAAACTTGGGGAGGATTTTACCCACCGATCCTCAAGGCAAAACGGAATCCACTAAGAAAGAATTGAAGTTCTTACAAAAGGACTTACAAGCTCCCCGCTTGACTTCCTAATGCTACCCACCAGTAAAACTTCCTGACACGACCACGCGCAGACTCCGAGTCCACGGACTACTTCTTTCTTTGTATTCCTTCAATCAGGTACAAGCTCCTCGCTTGTTAATCTTTAAGCTTCAAAGGCAGCAACCAAGTTGATCATCAAGATGTAGAAGAATCTTAATCTTGAAAACCCTAAGTTATGTGTAAAGGAAAGCTCCTCTAGATCTCACAAGAGATTTACACAAAACTGCAATGTATGAGCAACAATACAACTTGTGCAACTCTGAAAAACGTGGCTAAGGTTTGCCTTATATACCTAGGGCAAAAACATAAAACCCTAAACGTTTAAAGAGTTTGGGCTGAGTTGGAATTCTGCAGAAAAACGCATCTGGGCCGACTTTCGATCGATCGAGAATTACATTCGATCGATCGAGCCAGGCCGAGAAGCCCCAATGCTTCTGCAGTCTCTCGATTCCAACTTTACAATATTAAACCAACTTTGAGCAAGCCTAAACAAGACTAAATACATTGTTTTGATCATGGTTTGCCAACATTACAAATTAGGTTCTAAATACATAAAATCCTAAGACCTTAAAACCTAACAATTTCTATAAAAAGTATTCAAATTGAGAAAATATGCATGAGGCTTAATGTGATGGGAATTTGGAGCTGCTTTAATTACTCGAGTAGTATATTTTAATTTGTCTCTACTTAAAAGATATGCATAACGTTTAATGTGATGGGAATTTGGAGATGTGACATGCATGTGTATTCTTAGGGGATGTGGTGAGACCATTTGAGTATTGATTTTCCAAACCACACCAAAAATGATTATGAATTCATATTTGGTATGCATGCAACTGCTTAAGCAAATAAGGATAATAATTTATTAGGAACAATATAGGGGAACCAACCATCATCATCCTCAACCAAGGCCCAAAGCAGGGGATGAATGTGATGGGTTGTAGTTTTCAAGTTGAACAAAAGGAAGCCTATACATTGATGTTTTTTTTTCTATTTCTTTTTTAAGTTTTAAATTCAAGAAATGCAAAGATGTTTTATTTATATACATTCTTATCACTTCTGAACATATTTTGAGTTTTTCTTTAATTGGAAATTGATCAAATTCTTCATTGAGATTAAATATTACAAATTTAAATATATATTTAGTGTTGCATTATTTAAAATTTAAAATAACGTTATAGTTTGTATATAGTTAAATTCATAAAATAAAATCTAAATTAATTATGAAATAGACCATCTTTAATTATTTCAAGTAAACTTCAAAAGATGTTATTTGGAAAAAAATTCCTGTTAACATAAAAGGACTTTCATTATTAGATCTACAAGAAACTATTCGGTGCTTAGCAATAACCTTAATGGTATGATCTTGAAGTACAAATCGCTTTTTCTTGTACGTAATCATCAAATTATGTGTGACAAACATCTTTATAGTGCTAATAATTTGCAGTGACAAAGGAACTAATAACTACCAAACTAGAAGCCTTGTTGGCTACTGGTGCTATCCAAGGATCAAAGTTGTAAAATTCCTTTGTGAAAAATGAAGGCAAACAAAAGAAGGAAGACAACAATTTTAACAAGGTTCGGCCATAAAAGCCTACATCCACAGAGTCTCTATAATTTTTTAAAAGTAATATTACAGCCACAAATTATTCCATGGATATTAAAAAAAAAAAAAAAAAAAAAACTATGACAACTACAAGATAAACTAATAAGTGAGTGTTAAAAGAAACAAAAGGAGGAGCTACAAATCTGATTATTTTGTTCCAACATTATACAAAATCAAAACCTCATTAAGTCATGATGCCTTCCAATAGGGTCACTGGCCCTCTGTACCTGCATTCAAGGAGGACAATTATCCCTCTAAATCATTGAATTAAGGGAAATCATTTCTATGTATAAGAAGAAGTTTTGGTTTTCAAAATAGTAAAGGGGATTCATAGTAATGCAAAAAGGTTCAATTTTCGAATCCTAAACTCATTAAATGTTTTATGGAAATGGTTATCCCGGTACTTGAGAGATAGTTAAGATTATAAACAACTAAATCATTGGTAGTAAATTAGTTAAACTTCTTACCCATTAAAATTCCATACTTAGAGTAATTTAAGACTATGTCTACATCAAAGTCATCAAACGCATCTCTATAAAAAAAAGTATTGAGTGTAAGTACAATACCAATAATCACTAATGGTAGAAATCACAAAATCAAAAATAGCTTAAACGTCATTTTGATTTATGTATTTTTCAACAATCATTTTGAGGGGGGACGGGACAAAAAAGAGCATATTTTGAATCATAGAAAACAAATTAGATGAATCTTAATCATATGAATAGTACCATCATGTATTCAAATTTCACATAGCATCAATATTATTAATTTTGCTAGAACAAAACAAAGTACCGTGACAAGCACATAGCATTGTGTTACATATATGATCCCCCACCCTCCATATAGGTTTGGAGTGGGTGTTAGAGCAACAAGTACTGTGTCATGAACTATTTACCTGTAAGTTGAAGCCTTTCTTGGCGTATTCTTGTTCTGAGGAGCTTGTCCCTAATCAAATGCAACTGAGCTACAACATCACTAATGTTCATCCTTTCTCTTGGAGATTCCATAGAACAGGAAACTCCAATTCTGAATATCAAAATCAAGCACTCCAGAATTTTGGGACATCCAATTCGATTATGGATGTGAGCGTCATTTGTCCTTGTTTCCATATCTTCTCTTTCCAAAAGAATAATAGGATCCACAATGTTAATCACTCGTTCAGGCAAAGCTCCTTTAACAAAATCATGAAGGTTCAAGTTGTCTTTGAAAATGTTATCAGTGGGCCTTTTTCCTGTGAACATCTCTAATAATAATATACCATAACTGTAGACATCACCAAAAGTTGACACTTCATTTCCCATACCATATTCTGCAATTGCACATAACATTTAGAATACGATTGATCTAGTTTCATATGAAAAAGAATAAAAATAATATAATAGCACAACTTTGAAAGATATTTCTATCATCATATAAAATGAAAAAAAATTATGACACGTAGAAATTTTTTATAGGACATGCTCCATCTTCTAAAAGGCTTCCTTAAGTTATTTTCATGTTTGGAATTAGCACACTAAAACATATTATGAAAATAAAAGTATTTAATATTCAAAAATGGAAAAGATATTCACCTGGAGGAGCATAACCAACTGTTCCTTTTAATCCGATAGAGCTTGATTGATTAGTAAAGCACTCTTGGGTGGCCTCACGAAGGAACCTTGCTAAGCCAAAATCACCAACATGTCCAATCATTTCATCATCAAGAAGAACATTGCTAGGCTTGAGGTCACAATGAACAATTGGTGAATGGCAACGATGATGAAGATATTCCAATGCATTTGCAACATCAATAGCAATATTCAGTCTTTGAAGAAAATTAAAATTTGTTTGTTCTCCGGGAACCTCATTTATTCTTGAAATCGGATGCAACCACTCATCTAGGTTACCATTAGTCATGAACTCATATACCAATGCTTTGAAATCATGACCTTGATAGTCAACACTTGAACATGCTGTGAGTACCTTTACCAGATTCCGATGTCTGATATTTCGCAAAGCCTCACATTCAGCAATAAAACTTTTTGAAGCTCCATGCTGCAAAAGGTTGAGCACCTTGACAGCAACTTTACGTCTGTCATGATCAAGAATTCCTTTATATACAGATCCAAAGCTACCCACACCAATTAAATTAGTGGTAGAGAATGCATCTGTAGCTTTTAGGAGACTTTGGTAAGATACATTCAATATTAAATTTCCTGAATTATTTAAAATACTTTCTCTCCTTTTTCTCTTTAAAGTGCGGAGAAGTAAAAATAATATTACCAAAGTTACTCCAAGAAGGCCAGAAAGTATAGAGATTATTAGCTTCAAGGAAAGAGTCAACTTCCTCTTCTTGGGTTTATTGTATTTACATAAAGGAAGATCAAACTTTGGCATGCCTCCACATAACTTATTGTTTCCCTTAATCACAGTTGCACTTATGTTCTTGAAAACTCCATTTGTTGGTACCTCCCCTTGGAAATTGTTATAAGACAAATTCAATAACTCCAAGAAGATAAAGCTCTCCAAAAATTTTGGAATATTGCCAGAGAAATTGTTTTTAGAAAGATCTAAAAGTTGAAGGCCCCTTAATGATTCCAAAGATGAAGGAATGACCCCTTGAAAGAAGTTGCTTCTCATGGCTAGATATTCTAGTTTTACACAACTACCAAGACTTGTTGGAATTTTTCCAAACAACATGTTTTCAGAAATATCCAAGTCTTCTAAATTTTTGAAATTTCCTATTTCTCTAGGAAGGACACCAGTAAATTTGTTAGCTGACAAGTTAAGAAAAATTGGTGAGAATGAAAGACCAAAGACTTGAGAGGATATGATACCACCAAGATTGTTATTAGCAAGATTCAAATCAATCACATTTTGACACTTGCCTAGACTCAAAGGGATGCTTCCTTGAAGATTATTAGCCTCTAAATACAAGTTTATTAAAAGAGTTAAATTTCCAAGAGAGGAAGGAATGTTCCCAAAGAAATTGTTTTGAGATAAATCCAAATGTTGTAACTTTCGAAGCTTTCCAAAATCAGAAGGAATATTACCAAATAATTTAGTTTTCCATATTTCTAGTCTCTCCAAATTGATCAGATTTCCTATCCCAAGAGGAATGTTCCCAGATATTTTATTACGATCTAGAGTCAATATGGTGAGAGTAGTTGAGAAATTGACAATGCACTTGGGCAACTCTCCCTTAAAGTTATTTACTTGTATTTTCAATTCTATGAGATAGGTGGAATTTGTCAAAGAACAGAGAAAACTCAAATCATTTGCCCCTCCATTTCCAAGCTCATTAAAGCCTATGGAAAAAATTGAAACCCCGTTTAACCTCTCCAAAGAAGGAACTTTTCCTCTTAGATTATTTGCGGAAAAATCAAGTTCCTTTAAATTTGAGGCATTAGATATTGAAATAGGGCAAGGTCCAGTAAATTGGTTAAAGCCAATGGCTAATACTCTGATATTTTGTAGGGTGATACCTATGTCCGATGGAAGGTGCCCTTGGATTTGGTTGATTCCTATATCAAACATATATAACAAAGACAAATTGAAGATTGAGGGAGGAATTCTTCCAAACAACCTATTTTCAGCAACACTAAAAAATGTAAGTTTCGTCAATTGGCCAAAAGAAGTTGGGATACTCCCACCCAAGTTATTATTAGTTGTACTAAACACTTCTAGAGATGATAAGTTTCCAAAAGGAGGTGGGATATTTCCTGTCAAATTATTTATTTCAAAAGAAACGATTTGGAGGTTTGGCAAAGTGCCAAGATTTGCAGGGATTTCCCCATCCAAAAGGTTGCGACCGAAATTAATGAAATTGAGGTTGGTGCAATGGGATAAATTTCTTGGAATTTTGCCACTAAGTGAGTTATTGTACAAGCGTAGGATTTGCAATCTGCGTAAACGGTCAATATCTGCAGGAATTTCATTATGAAAGCTGTTGTTTGAGAGTATTAGATTCTTCAAAAAACTTAAATTACCAACATGTGGTGATATAGAGCCTACCAGTTTCGAAGATCGCAGGTCCAACACTGTGACCCTCTGATGTCGATGACCACAGGTAACCCCTTGCCATTGACAAAAGTGTGTGCTGTCATTCCAAGAGCTCATAACCTGGAGAGGGTCATCAATGATCTTGGCTTTAAACTCGAGCAACGCTAACCGGTCTGTCTCATTATTCCTACCAACAACAGAGGTGACTAACAAGCCGCACCACCAGAGAAGGATAAAAACATGCATGGAAAATGAAGAGGATGGAGGAGCTGAACTCCAGTGGGAAAGCCCCATATGCAATATGGTTGAAGAAGCGGTTGGTACAATTGTTTATTGGGAGAGAGCTAATTTGGCTATGTATAGAATCTCAAGAAGTGACAAATTTATAACGAGAGAGAGAGATATGAAATTTGGTGGGAGAAGTAAAAGTGATGCTCGGTCCCAGTCCAAGATTGTAAGAACTTTGTAATAGACGCTAGACGGTGACCCTGTCAACTTTATAAATAATATGACTATGTGATGATAATTACGAGCATTAGTATTGGGCTAGTTAACTAACTTTTTTCTAAAAGAATAAATAAATTACAACGAGAGAAGGAAGAAATTGAGTTAGGTCATAGTTGTTAAATTATCAATTATCTCAAAAAAAAAATCAATTGTCTCAAAAACTTAAATTGTTATGAAATGATAAATTTAATCATTTAAACATAACTCTAACAATCTAGCTTATGTGTAGACCTAAACTCGCACTTAATAAGTGGAGACCAATACGAGAAATTTATGATTAGATTGAATTTTCTTATTATGTCATCTATGCTTGTAAAATTTAAAGAAAATCAAATATCAATAACTATGTCATCAATTAAATATCTAATTTTCATGTTGTGTAGTCTTAAATTATGCATTAAAAACAAGTTTATGGATCAAATAGTAAATAGTATCCAATTTGAATGAAATTTGACATGCATGTTAAGAGCATAAGTAACTTGTAATCCAAACATCAGATTTTCAAAATATTTAAACTAGTTTGGAAAAAAGCTTTGTTGGTTGTTATTTTCTAAAGCTTGTAACCCAACTGAATTTTAGAAGTCAAATGTACCAAATATTATGTTCACACTCAATTTTCTTTTAGCAAGTTCACTTTCAATTTTATAATTTGTTGAGGTGGGGGATTATATATTATAGAAAAAAAGTGGTCATTCATATAAAAAGTGATGAATCACTTATAGTAGATCAATTCATCATGCGGTAATATTGCGTGAGATTGCAACTTGGATGTGTCTTAAATTTAATGAAAAGTATAGCTATGGGACATATAACTTATTTGGTTTTTATGTTTAAGAAATTTTTTTTTTCCCTCTTTTGCTGATTAAGAGAATGTGGAATATTGGGAACAATTCACTTTCCACCATAACAAGTTAAACTTTTGCTCTAAATGACCTTGTCAATCCTTATACTAATGCTTTCTGCACAACTCGAACCCAAGCGCTAAGATTCAACGGATGAAGTGCTTGACCACTTAACTCTCATCCGTCCAATAAATAAAAAATAAAAAAAAAAGGTGAAATCTTGGAAGCAAGTAAGTTTCCGTGTAAGAGAGTTATGGTTGAGTTGCAAGATTCATGAACTTCTGACCAGCCCTAGTCAGATTACAAGGGTCACCTATAGGAATGAATAAAGGCAATTTGTCACTCACATGGTCACATCTAATTCTAATTCTACAAGACGTGCATGACGGTTAATGGGTCTCTAATCTCTACATGACCACATTCTTTTTTTCTTAATTTCCATTGCCAACGATATTCCAATTATCATCTCATCGTATTCCTGTGAATAAATTTCTAACATAGCAGGAAAAAAAAAACAAAAAACCAACGCTTCAAATGATTATTATCAGTAGGGACATTTTTTTTTTTTTTTTTTTTGAGATTAATAAATTCGTTGTCTTCATCCAAAACCCACGTCGTTGTTTAAGAATATTGGCGTTGATAAGGTTTTAATTTTGAATTGTCGAATGCTGTTTGATGGAAGTATGAGATGAGAGAAACAACTAAAATTTTTTTAAAAAAACTAATAATTTAATAAAATAAAAAAATAATAGATATTATTATGTGAATGTTTTTGAAAAATAGCCTAAAAAGAAATAAATTCTTATATTAAAATAAACGAAATTTTTGCGTGGCCGCATGGGATATATTTATTTGACTTTTATGTCTAAGATAGATATTGACTGAACTAAAATATTGCTGGACTTCGTAATGAAGGTGTCTACACTCCACATCCTCCCCCCATGTGTTAAAAAATAAAAATAAAAAAGTTCACACTCCACATGCAGCTGGGCCTTGTCGCTGTCAAGAACGGCCCAATACAATTACTAGGAAAAGCTTAATAAGTGAGCATGAGACCTATGTATCGTTGATATGTGAGAGTAAGTCCTACTTCAAAATTGAGTCTCATTCGTCCGGTGCTTAATAATTTTTCTGTCAATAAGAGATTTTAGCTTTTTAAAAATTTTGTAGTCGACCCATCACCCATGTGAAGGCGTTAAAATTCAATCAGAAATTGACACAAAAATACTAGATTTAGGTGTGGAAAAATGTGTGTTGTGAGCGTTAACCAGTGTTAGGAATATAAAGTTTTTCCAAAATAATAAAGAACAGCTTTCCTTTGTCACTCACATAGTGACAGATCAAATTAAAAATGGTCCCACGGTCAAGGGGTTTTGTTCTACATGGCCACATTCAACGTTCCTTTGCGACGTGCTTGACGGATTGACAGGTCTTGCAAGTCACACATGGCCATATTCATTATTCAATCCATCGTATTCCTATGAAGAAATATCTAACATAGCAGGAATAAAAAAATCAATGCTCAAATTGAATATTAACAAATTTTGTTTTTGCTAAGTGGTACAATTGGGTGTTTTTTTGTGTGAAGACAAACTGAGTTTGATTTTCACTGCTTAGGTACTTAGGGAAAAGCACATATTTAGAATAAGGTACATTTGACAATAAAACAAAAGGGAGGAAACTTCCCCTATTGACCTCATTCAATATTGGACAAATGTTATTTTTCAGACTCTTCCTATTTTTTATTATTTATTGAAAGTGAATTATGATAAATTTACCATTAGATTGAATTTTCTTATTATATCAAATATCGATAGTTATGTCATTCAAGAAAATATCTAAAATTCATGTTTTTGTAGTTTTAAACTATGCATTAAAAATAAGTTTATAGATCAACTAGTAAATAATATTACATTTGAATTAAATTTAATATACATGTTAAGAATATAAAGAATATTTAATCCAATTGTTATATTTTCAAAATATGCAGTCATGTTAATTTTTTAGTGAGAATCAATTTAAAGCATTTTTCTTTAAACTAATTTGGAAAGAAACTTTGTCCATCAATATTTTCCAAAGCTTCTAACCCAAATCAATTTTAGAACTTAGAAGTCAAATGTACGAAATACTATGTTCCACTGAATTTTCTTTTAGCAAGTAATTTTATAATTTGTTGAAGTGGGGAATTAAAAATTATAGAAAAAACGTGGTCATTCATCTTAAATGTTATAAAAAGTGATGGATCACTTATAGTAGATCATGTTAGGTTCTAAAGACTTAGGAACTAATGTATTTAGAACTCTAATGTGTAATGTTGGCAAACCATGATCAAAACAATTGTTAGTCTTGTTTAGACTTGCTCAAAGTGTGTGCATTGTATGTAAAGTTGGAATCGAGTGGCTGCAGAAGTATTAGTGACTTTCGGCCTGGCTTGATCGATCAAAGCTTAGACTCGATCGATCGAACATCGGGCAGAATGTCTTTTCTGCAGAATTCCAACTCAGCCCTAGCTCATTAAAACGTTTAGGGTTTTATGGTTTTGCCCTAGGTATATAAAGCAAACCCTAGCCACGTTTTAGAGGTTGCTCATATTGCTGTTTGTGTGAATCTCTTGTGAGATATGAGAGGTGCTTGCCTTCACACAAGCTTAGGATTATCAAGAAGGCGATTCCTTCAAGAGCTTAGGAACTAATGTACTTAGAACTCTAATGTGTAATGTTGGCAAACCATGATTAAAACAGTTGTTAGTCTTGTTTAGACTTGCTCAAAGTGTGTGCATTGTATGTAAAGTTGGAATCGAGTGGCTGCAGAAGTATTAATGACTTTCGGCCTGGCTCAATCGATCAAAGCTTAGACTCGATCGAACGAATATCAGGCAGAATGTCTTTTCTGCAGAATTCCAACTCAGCCCTAGCTCATTAAAACGTTTAGGATTTTATGTTTTTGCCCTAGGTATATAAAGCAAACCCTAGCCATGTTTTAGAGGTTGCTCATATTGCTGTTTGTGTGAATCTCTTATGAGATCTGAGAGGTGCTTGCCTTCACACAAGTTTAGGATTATCAAGAAGGAGATTCCTTCAAGAGCTTGATGATCATTCAGTTGCTGCCATAAGAGCTTAAAGATACACAAGCGGGTGTGCTTGTACTTGCTGGAGAATCCAAGAAAGAAGGAGTTTGTGGTCTCGGAGCTTGTACGTGGTCGTGTCAGTAAGTTTCTACTGGTGGGTAGCAATAGAATGTTAGTGGTCTAAGTCGCTATTGTAAAACTTCAATTCTTTCTATAGTGGATTCAAGTTTACCTTGAGGATAGCTAGGTTAAATCCTCCCTAGGTTTTTTACCGGTTTGGTTTTCCTGGGTCATCATATCATTATGTTATTTATTTTTCCGTTGCTATGCATAATATGATTGTTTGATTATGATAACCTAGATATGGAATTTGGACTAAGTAATAACTTGGCTTGTTAACTAGGTTAATCCAATTGTGTTTTAAGGGGTCTAAAAACAAACAGATCATTTCATCATGTGGTAAAATTGTGTGAGATTGCAAATTGGCTGGGTCTTAAATTTATTGAAAAATATAGTTATTGTACATACGATTTATTTGGTTTTTATGTGTAATAGAGTTATTGTTTTTTTTTTTTCCCTTTGCTGATTAAGAAAAGGTGGAATAGTGGGAACAATTCACTTTCTACCATGTCGAGTTAAACTCCTGCTCTAAATAACCTTGTTAACTCTGGTAATAATATTTTCCACATCTCGAATCCAAGTGCTAAGATTAGACAAATGAGATGCTTGATCACTTAACTCTTATAAATAATAAATAAATAAAAGTGAAATTGCAAGTAAAGATTCCGTGTATGAGAGTTTTGGTTGAATTGCAATTTGCAAGAGATTGATGGTCTTCTGACCAGCCCTTGTCAAATTACATGGGTCACTGTCAAGGTTTACACAACCCAAAACAATCTGTCGCTCACATTAGTCATTGTTAAAAGTAGTCCCACTTACAGTGAGTCGTCATGTTCTAATTCCACAAGACGTGCACGACGGACTGAAGGGTCTCCTGCATCCACATGACCACATATTCATTTTCCTAAATTTTCATTGCCAATGATATTCCAATGAAATTGTGTATGAAATTCACGTGTCTTAGATTTATAGAAATAGTTATGGGACATATATATTTATTTGGGTTTTATGTGTAAGAGTAATCTGATCCGCCATTGTCGGATTACATAAGGTCATCTTACTAACCATGAGAATGAATGAGGCAAAGTGCACAGCTGACCATTGACCCACGTACAAGGGGTCGTGTTCTAAACTTCTAATTCTACAAGACGTGCATGACGGATTGACAGGTCTCTCTATTCAACATTTTCATTGCCTACAATATAGGTACAATTGAGTGTCTTTTTGTGAAAACAGTTTGGGTTTGATTTTGCTACTTAGGTACTCAGGGAAAAGCACATATTTATAAGAAGGTAGAGAAAGAACAAACTTTCTGGGAACTTTCAAGAGCGATGTAGTGCATATGTACCTAATCCACTATAAAATTAAGGAGTAATCAACCTGCCTAAGCACATGAAATATTCCACAAGGGTATTCATTGTTTTTGAAAGAATTTATTACTAGTTTATCATGGAATACGTATTAGTCTTATAAATACATAATAATATAAAAACAACACCGTTGTTTTGGGGGTAGAAAATAATTGTATCTTCCACTAACAAAAGCTATAAACCAGTGAGGGGAGAGAATTGTGAGCAATGAATAAGTTGGGCAACATTCAAGTATCGAAGCTAATAATGTCTTCCATTACAGAAGCTATAAGATATATACATATGTGAGTATAGAATAAGTTTGATAAAATTCAACATTTCTCCTTCAAGAATCGTGTTTGACAAGCTCGTTTCATTCGCTTTGGGAACTTCTAGATGTGCTGCCTTTGGTTCAGTCCGAAGAGACGCATCTAAATTCAAGCTTGGGGATCATAGCTAGAGGGAATGCTGGCCATAATATGGGCTTGTTTCAAGTTTGTTTCATTTTTCATGTGTATTATGTATATGTGTTTTCTTTTTTTCTTTTGTGCAATTATTAAATTAGAAGCCTATTAACATTAATTATCAAACTATAAACTTAAGGATTTATGTATAACTGTAATATTTCAATGTTTTCTATATTCGTTTATTTTTATTGAAAGAAATGCAAAAAATAAAAAATAAAAAAAATATGGTCTGAAAAGTACACTAAAGGTTATTATGTGTGTGTAAAAAATACGAGCCATTCCCTTTAAAGGTTACTTGAAATGGTTTCAAAATCTTAAAGAGGAAAAAATTAAGTAGAGAAAGAACTAAGAAAAGAGATGATAAAAATAAGGAAAATTGTTTATTGGTGCATAATTAATTTTTTAAAATGATTTTAACAGAACCAAATGATTTTTTTTTTTTTTTTAAATGCATTCTACCATAATGCATTTTTAAAATTGCATTTTTGCATACTTCTGCAAACTACTAAATTTATTTAAATAAGTTAGCTCATCTGGTTAAATTTTTTATAGTTGAATAAGAGATCTGATGTTCAATTCTTGCCTACACCAAAAATCGATAGGTGTCTTGATCTGATAATAAAAAGCTATCATCAAGAGCGGACGCCATAATACTTTTGCAAACTACTAAATTTATTTAATTAAGTTAGCTCATCTGGTAAAATTTTTTATGGCTGAATAAGAAATCTGAGGTTTAATTCCTGCCTACACAAAAAATCGATTGGTGTCTTAGTCTAATAATAAAGAGTTATCATCAAGAGCGGACGCCATAGTGAGGTTCGATCCCAATACAAGATTGCCAGAAACTTTTGGAGATTATGGTCCATCAACTTTATTTTTAAAATGGATTTTTTTTTCTATGTGTGTCACGTCATTCATGACCTTTGAGATCAAATTCAACCAATATCTCCATCTCCATCTCCCACTTCCTGAATACTCACATGCCTCGCTACAAAACATAAAAGAAATTGGGTTAGGTAGTAGTTGTTAAAGTATCCATTGTCTCAAAAACTTAAATTGTTAGGAAATGATAAATTTAATTATTTAAACATAGCTCTAACACTCCAGCTTATGTGTAGACCTAAACTCGCACTTAATAAGTAGAGACCAATACATGAAATTTATAACATTTTGAATTAGAAGTAAAGTCAAGGATCATACTTAGGACTTTCTACTCTAATAATAGCTAAAGTAGCTGCCATTTATAGTGGGAAAAGAAATATTTATTCAAAAAATTAGTAGGATCAGGCAATTAATCTCAAATCTCTACTTGAGAGGAGAGATTTCAAAATATAATTACTTAAAGACTCAAATTGGGTGACTGAAATTGGCCCTTAAATATAGGTTCGAGTTGGATGCGGTTATAGTGTATTTTAATAAATAAATAAATAAATGTTATTGAAAATAGGTTGTTTCAATATTGTTCCATTAGCCACAATGCCACATACAAAAGAAAAATAGTAGAACTAATTGAAATGATTTAATAGAAGGAATTTTTGAAACTTTAGAGAATAAATATTCGTTTGAAACGTCAACATTAATGACCAAAAATACTTAGAGCATTCGCATCCGTTGTGAATCTATTTTTGCTGGTTGCTATTGAATGATTGGTTGAAGTTGGAACTTATGTGTGAATGTTTTTTTTTTTTTTTTTTTTTGATATATTGCAGAGTCTAAAGTTGATAATTCAGGACCGCAAGTCAAGTTTACCAAGATTTTTCTTTCTCAAAAAAAGTTTGCCAAGATTTTCCAAAATCATCTTTTGATTTTGTCTTTTTATTTCATTGGCTGGGTAAGTTTTTGCAAAGATTTTCCGGAAACCTAACAACCATTATGTTTGTAATTTAGTGAGTGTGCTTTTGCTTTTTGATCAAGTAATTAATCTCGAATCTCTAAAACTATATACACTTGCCAAATCAATACTCCAATTAGTTTCACGTTAAAACACTAACGAAATATGAGCATGTGAGAAGCACATGACCTTTAAAAACTAACTAAATCACTATTTACACGATAAAAAGAAGAGAGAGGAGAAACTGATCGGCAGAGAAAAGAGAGAAAGGCAGTAAATATTGAGCGGGCTAGCTAATTGTACAATGGTTGTGTTCAAGGGAAATTATTTTTGTTGGTCGCTTTTTGAATGATTGGTTGAAGTTGAAACCCAACAGTGAATCTTTTTTTTTTTTTTTCTTTTTCTTTTTCTTTTTCAATTTTTGGGACGAACCCATGTTTGAATCTCACCCTGAAAAATCTTTGTATTTTTATTGATCACTATCTAGTATCTAATCGAGCATTCCCATCCATCTGAGGAGCTAAAAATGCAAAATAGCTCTCATTGTTTACAAAAATGCACAAAACGCATTCCACAATTGGGAATGGAAAAATTTTACATCTTGCTACAGTTTGATCTACAGCAAGATCTGTGGTCGGTCTGATAATCTTTATTAATCAAACCGTGTAATAGACTCCTAGACGGTGACCCATGATCCACATGGAATGCTATAGTTTTTCCTGAATTCTCAATGCCACACTACTAATTGTCCCCTTAACAATTAAAGATTTGGAAAAGTGTAGTGTCCGTACTCGGTAAATTAATTTATATTGAAACTTCAATTGACCAT
This sequence comes from Quercus gilva, assembly GCA_023621385.1. NCBI lineage: Eukaryota > Viridiplantae > Streptophyta > Magnoliopsida > Fagales > Fagaceae > Quercus > Quercus gilva. The sequence goes on along the minus strand of CM042476.1, from coordinate 14,841,512 downwards.
ACACCTTTATGATCATTATGTGTCTTGAAGATTAATTATGGATTAATATTGATAGGGAATATTTTCACTAGTTAGAAAATATTTCCTAACACTCTAGAGTCTTCACTCATCAAAAGCATCATGAGCTTACCAAAAGAATTTTCAGTCACCAAAAGTATGGTCAGTCATGAAGGGAGCGTGACACCGCGCAATACGCTCCGCCCTGACGGTCGTCAAATACCAAGGGGTCGTCAAGTACCTTCCCTAACACCGCGCGACACGCTCTGCCTTGACAGTCGTTACGTACCAAGGGGTCATTAGGTACCCTACTCATCGCCCAGAATATGTAGACAACCCACTATACTCGAAGAATCAACAAACTAACTTGCACACTAATAAGGATATTTCCGTCCAATAAAGTCTGAGCACTTTGATCCATCAAGATGGAATACTCTGCCACTAACCATTGATAGGGATAAATCCCAAAGCAAACGGATCCTATTGATAGAGTTAGTCATTGGCGACGGTGTTGTCAAAAGAGACAGTCTAGTTAGCCTGCTTGTCAAAGAGCAGGTAGAAGGAATCATTCCCCAGACAGAAAGGCAGAGAGACGGACAGACTCTTTAAGCAATGTACGGACTGAAGGGAGACGGGTGTCAAAGTCACGTGGCACCTACGTGGCCTAAGTGGTCTCCAATTATCCTAATATGGAAATACTTTGCATTCTATGCCCAACCATAATCAAAAGAATCCCTACAAGGAAAGAATCCCACAACATATGAGCATTAATGAAGATCTTCCCTATAAGGAAATGTCTTGCACCCCACACTTGACCCTAACCAAGGAGACTCCTACAAGGAAAAGATTCCGCAAGATACGCAAAATAAAGAGTTTCTCTCCTACAATGAAACATCTTTTTAATCAAGGCACGGATGTAAACCCTACACTACTATAAAAACCCCCAAGACCCTCACAAATCAAGGTACGCACAATTTCTCTAAAAGCTCATACTATCTAGCATTGTTGGAGCTCTCTTCTGACTTAACCTTCAGAGGGTCTTTGGCCGGTATCCCAATGGTGCCCTTTGATTGGTTCTTCTCTTTTGCTCTTCAAGTGCACCCATTGACGTATGTGTGGACGATCAACTCACTGACGATTTTTGTGCATCATCAAATACCATAACTAAACCAATGGTTTCTTATTCACACATATTCACCTAATCCATTTAACTCAATTGGTAAAGTCTCTAATGGTTGAATAAGAGTGATATGAGGTTCAATCCCCGCCTACATAAAAAACCGATAAGTGTCTTGTTCTTATAATAAAAAAAACTATCATAAAAAAGCAAACGACATAGGTTGAAATTCTCTAAAAAAAAAAAAAAAAAAACATTAATCCATTGATTAGATAATAAAGATGCCTCATGGACGTACCTATATGTCATGTTACTTTTCCCCTATGGGGTGAGAATTTTATGACATATACTTTTCCCCTATGTAATCCTTTATGTCCATTTATATTACATGCATTACTTTCCTCCTAGTCCTCATTGACTACGAGGACTTGAGCGATTATAGAGACATCTTTTTCTTTTTCTTTTTCTTTTTTTCTTTTTTTTAGCTATTATAGGGACATTTGGTAAGAAAAAAAAAAGGAGGAACCTACTCCTATCTACCTCATTCAATATTTTCCAAAGCTTGTAAAATACTACGTTCATACTCAGTTTATTTATTTATATACATATATATTTTTTATTTTGAAGTTCACACTCAACTTTATGATTTATAATTTATTGAGGTGGTAGATTGTAAATTATAAAAAAAATAGTGGTGAACGCATGTAATAAATGGACATAAAGTATCTATCACTTATACTGTAGATTATCTCATCAGACATTTATATGTTTATATTGTATTTACAATGCAAATTTGTATTGTAGACACACTAAAAGAGGCAAATGTAAGTTTACATTGCAACTACGATGTAAACATAAAATTTTTTATTTCATCATGTTGTAAAATTGTAAATTGGGCATGTCTTAAATTTATTACAATAGTTGGAGCACTTGCATTGGTCCAAATAAAATGACCTAAATGCAAAATTTTGGCCAATCTTAAAAATCATTCACGTCTTTAAAGTTATGCATTTATAGTCTATTTTTATTCATTTTTTTATTTTTTCGAGAATAAAGGAAAAAATTGATGGTAATTGTGATGTATGAGATGAGAGAGAAACAATAAAAAAATTAATATTTTAATAAAATAAAAAATATTATTATGTGAACGTTTTTAAAAGTGGTCTAAAAAGAAATAAAAATTTATATTAAAATAAACTGAAATTTTTGCATGGAATATATTTATTTGATTTTTATGGCTAAGATTAAAAAAAAAAAAAAAAAAAAAAGAAAAAGGATCCACACTCCAAATACAGCTGGCCCTCGTCACTGTCAAGCACAGCCTAACACAATTATTACCTATTAAAAGCGTAATGGGCAAGTATATGAGACATATGAGTCTCGTTCGTCAACAATTGATTTTAGTTTTAGCTTTTTTTATTCACAGCTTTCCCTTGTATCGTGCTTGACGGATTGACGGGTCTCGCAAGTAACACGTAGTCACATTCATTATTCAATCCATCGTACTCTATGAAGAAATTTCTAACATAGTAGGAAAAAAAAAATCAGTGCTCCAATTGATTATTATTATTATTATCAGGGACTTTTTTTTTTCCAGATAAACCAATTCGTAGTGTTCATCCAAAACCGTTGTCATAGTTAAAGAATGGTAAAATTATTAGTTTTTATTATACTATTTGATAATGCAGAAAATCGTCAGTTGAACTCTTTGTTAATACAGATGGACAATGTCAAATCAATGGCTGCAGAATCCTGCAAGAAGAGCTAAGTAGGCTTGGAATACACCGGTGTGGTGTGTCCCAAGGAGCCTCCAACGAGTTAGTCAATAAGATCAAAGCTCAATTGTACATAGAAATTACTTATTTGGCTAGAGTTGTTGTGCATATGTTGCATACCTTTGTCGTGATTCTTTGTGCCTTTTAATAGGTCTTTGTCCCTCAAGATGGGTGTAAATGCCTCTCTTTATGATTATGGATTCATTGGTAATGAATGCGGGGGCGTTATAGATTTCAATGGTTTTTTGCTCATTGGTCCGTCGGTTACACTTTTGCCTGTTCAGTGTGTTAACCGTTACTTATGTCATTTATGGAGAACTCATTTAATGTCTACTGTAGTCGTTCATTACATGGATGATGCTGGTTTTTTATCTTTTTCTGCTATACAATGGACGAGGGTGATTTTTCTCCTCTTCGATTGCCTCTCTATTCTTGTCGTCGTATTTATAGACATGGTTGGAATATTTGGTCTCGTCATGACACATGTCGCTCTATGATTACTTGGGTGTGTTGGAGCCACTTTTCCAAAATTTGCTGACCAAGCCTAAATCTACCCATTTTATCCTGAATTAAAAATGGGCCAACCCGCAGCCCGCCCATTTCTTGCGGGCCAACCTAACCCTATCCGACTAACCCGCCGACCCTTTTTTATTTATTTATTTTTTTTTCTAAAAAATATTTAGACTACATATCAAGGTGCTAAGTGTATAGACATAAGTGCATAAAGCACTGCATATACACTATTTAGCCATTTAGTAGCCACCAGTGGCAGTGGCCATTCCCTCATTTATTAAAAATTATTAATTAAAAGAAAATAAATACAAAGGCAAAAGCATCTACACTACTAAACGTTTAACACAAAGTTAAATGGTAAGTAGTAGATGAAAAAAATACAAAAGGCAAAGCAATTACAACTACACATTTGCACTACTAAACGTCTAACACTAAGTTAAATACTAAGTAGTAGAGAAAAAAAATACAAAATGAAAAATCATTTACAACTACCTGCCTACACCGCTAAACGTCTACCACTAAGTCAAATACTAAGTAGTAGAGTTAAATGCTAGGACTAAGTAACAAACACTAAGTCTAACTAGCACAATACAAAACTAATGTAAAAGAAAAAGTCCAAAAGTCCATATCATTAGTGAACTTTGAATTAGAAGTGTGTAAACTTAATATTTGCTTTTCGTGCTCCTTAAAATCTATCTCTTTCTCAAGTTATAAATTTGTAATTATAAGCATTATGCCTGTGAGTTATTAACATGGAAGATTTTGTTATTATGAGTGTAAAGAATTTTAGTTAGGCACAAAACAATCAAAGTTAGAAAGATATGGAAAGTTTTATGTTTATTAGTTTGTTTGTTTTTTCCCTTTACATGTATACTAATAACACAAATAGTCTAATAATAGTAGGTGCCCACTTAACGAAAAAAAAAAAAAAAAAAAAAAAAAAAAAAAACAGAGGGTATTACGTACAATTTGTTTCTTTGATTGATTTGATTTATTCTCTCTAAAAATTTGACATTTAATTTTTTTTAGGTTTTTTTTTTTTTTTTTTTTTTAATGTGAAAATACGGGTCGGCCCAAACCCACCCAACCTGCCTGTAACCCGATTGGTCTGACCCGTTTTCAACTGATTTAAAATGGCCCGTATTTTAACCTGGCAAGTTTAGCCCGCAACCTGATTAACCCGACCCTACCCTACCGCTTGCCATGTTTCCCTCACATTATTTTTTGGGCTTTTTATTTCTTTCTTCCAAGTGTTTCTTCTAGGTCTTCTTCTTGGTTTTCCTCTACTTGGTGCCTTAGTTCCTAGTAAGTCTTCATAGCTCTCTCTTTGTTTCATGCCTGTATCATTATGTGTGAATGATGATAGTTCATATCATGTATTAACAATACTATTTTTAATGATTCATCATGTATGAATGATGATAGTTTGTATCGTGTATCAACGATACTTTTTTAATGATTCATCGTGTATGAATGATGATAGTTTGTATTTTTTAATGATTCATCATGTATGGACGATGAAAGTTTGTATCGTGCATCCATGATACTTTTAATGATTCATCATGTATGAACAATGATAGTTTGTATCGTGTATCAACGATACTTTTTAATGATTCATTGTGTATGAATGATGATAGTTTGTCTCGTGTATCAACGATACTTTTTAATGATTCATCGCATATGAATGATGATAATTTGTATCGTGTATCAAAGATACTTTTTAATGATTCATCATGTATGAACGATGATAGTTTGTATCGTGTATCAACGGTACTTTTTTAATGACTCATCGTGTATGAAGGATGATAGTTTGTATCTTTTAAGTTATGGTTTTTCACATAACATTAATGTTGGCTTTATTCCATAACAAAAAGTGTTGTAATTGCATTAATTTATTTCCTTGTGTTTTGTAGGACTTAATTGTAATTGGTTTAGTATTAAGTTGGTGAAGATTTGATCAAGACAATTGAAGGTCACAAGGAGCACATGCCAGAAGCTGAAGAGTCAATGTATCTCATGACTTATCTCGCGATTAGGCCAACTTGCGAGATGACCTACGAGATACACTGATAGCTGAGATTTTAAGTTTGACTCTTATACCTTTCACCCATACTATATATATCCTCATTACTCACAAAATTGTAAGGAGGGTATTCAAAAGAAAACCCTAGAAAAGTTTCTACAACACCCACCTTGTTAGAGAGAGCTACTCATCCTCAAGAGAGAAATCCTTGTAGTCTCTTCTCCTCCCCTCTCCCATTGTTATACCTTGACAGGAGATTTGTACATAAACACAACCCACACCCATTTAGAGTAAATAGTGTTTTGGAGCTAGGGAAGCATTGGGTGTTTCCCAAAATAAGCCGGTGAAGCTTGGTAGTGCAATTGGGTAGTATTGCGGGATTCAGGAAGCTAGGGAAGACAAAACTCCGAAAAGTTCATTGGTAGTTGGAGGTTGGAGGCCTCAAGTACATTGGGTAGATTAGGCTTAGAGGGTCTTTTTGGTATCCTTGTACTCCAACTTATTCACTAGTGGATCATTTCGGTTTAAAGGGCCTCGAAGAGGTTTTTACGCCGAGTTCTTCGATCTTCCTCTTCAATAACATATCACCATGTTATCTTGGGTTTGAGTCTCTTTTCCCTACAGCCCTTTGCATATTTGACTTGCACTTATATGTTCATCCATGCAATTGTTGAATGTTTCGTTTGATTAATTTGCTTATCACGTATATTTCACATTAAGTGTTAAGCTTAAAATTAATCAAGCTGTAATTAAGAATTGGGGGTCTAAACAAGCTCTAAGTATGTATCGATGATACTTTTTAATGATTCATCGTGTATGAACGATGATAATTTGTATCGTATATTAATTATGTACATCATGTATCAATGATATACTTTGTATCATGTATTAATGATATATAAGGTATTAACGATAATAATTTGTATCATGTATTAACAATGATAATTTGTTGTATTAACAATTTATCGTGTATTAATGATGTATATCATGTATCAATGATATACTTTGTGTCATGTATTAATGATATATCATGTATTAACAATGGTAATTTGTATCATGTATTAACGATAATAATTTGTATTGTGTATTAACGATGATGATCTTAAACTTTCCATATATATATATATATATATATATATGTAGAAGCATACTATATTTTATCAGTATTTTCTATGAGTTACGAATTTTTATGGAAAATTATTTTGTCTCTCTAAAGACTTCACTTTTATTGAGATAAAAGGACTTGAATGGAATTCAACTTCAATGGAAACAAAGCTAATCCTTGGAAGGGATATGAATTAAGAAAAATACTATGGGGCCTTACTAGTAATACACTTTTCGATGGTCAATATTTCATGGATGAGGTGATATGTTCCCTATCGTGAGGAACAGACAAGGTCTACCAAACTGAATCTTTTGATTTTGGTACTTCTTCTGGATGGTGATTTATGTGTTCATCTTGTTTCTTTCTTTTGCTGACAATTCCTTTGGACCTCTGCATTCATATATTTCTATGGCTTGTGAAGCAACTCTGTCATTATCTTTGGTGGAGTTTTGGTGATGGAGAAATAGAAGTCTCAAGGAAACAATCTAGCTTGGAACGTGGTCAATGTAATTCATTCTTCTACCCCATTGACTTGCAACACCTCCTTGTTGAAGTGATCTACATATTACCTCATTCATTCTCCTTCTACTTGTCGGATATTTAGCAAGTGGCCCATGGGCTTCTTATGGCATCGTCCCCTTATGAAATGACAAACAAAACTCTCACTTAGTTGTTCAAAATTAGCAATTGTACCTGGTGATATCTTTTCGAACTGCACTCTGGATATGCCTTTTAGAGTAGTTAGGAATGCTCTACACATGACTTCGTTTGGTGTCATCTGTAGGTGCATCAAAGTCTTAAAGGACTTGATATGGTCTAGGGGCTCTTTTAATCCATTGAAGGATTCGACTATGGAAGTCAGAATCATGCCGTCTAGGTTGGATGCAGATTTTTCCGAATCTGCGCGTCTTAGTTCATCCATTTTCTCTTCATGTAGCGGAACATCTCTTCCATCCTAGAGAATTTTCTCCCTCATGTGTTCTTCTCCTATGATTCAATGGATCAACCGTCTCCTCATCATTGTTGTTCTCCTTCCTTTCTTCATTTCTTTGATCACTTTGGACTTCAGTGATCTGCCTTGATTTTGAATTTTACCATGTCAATTCATTGACACTTGCTGTTAGAGCCTGAATTTTCTGCGCTACTTGAGTGGAATCCATTTTCTATCAAGAGGAATTCTTTTGTAAAGAAAAGGGAAATTGTATGGCTTTGCAAACGTCCCCACAGAAGGCGCCAAACTCATGATGCAGAAAAATCATTAGTTGAACTCCTCGTCAATACAGATGGATGACATCAAATCAACGACTGCAAAATCCAGCAAAAAGGGATAAGTAGGCTTGGAATACACTGGTGTGGTGTGTACTAAGGAGCCTCCGACAAGCTAGTCAGTAAGATCAAAACTCAACTGTACAGAGAAATTGCTTATTTGGCTAGATAGTTGTTGTGAATATGTTGCATACTTTTGTTGTGATTCTTTTTTCCTTTTTGTAGGTCTTTGCCCCCCAATATGGGAGCAAATGCCTTTCTTTATGATTATGGATTCGTTGGTAATGAATGTGGGGGCTTTATAAAATTCAATGGTCTTTTGCCCGTTGGTCTGTCAGTTATGTTTTTCCTTGTTTGGCGCGTTAGCCGTTACTCATGTCATTTATAAGGAACTCATTTAATGTTTACTGTAGTCGTCCATTTCATGAACGATGCTGGTTTTTCTCTTCTTCTTCTATACAATGGATAGGGGTGATTTTTCTCCTCTTCACTATTCATGTAAAATTTACATTATAAAATAAATGTGTAAAATATTACACATTTTCATGCAAATGTGTATAATATTTTACATTTTTTAGGTGTGGATAATGTTTGAAATTTGAATTGCTGAGTGTTGTCGGTGGAAGGAAAAAAAATTAAAAAAAAAAAAGTTTTTGATATTCGAGTTTACTTAACGTGGGCTAGATATGCCGTTCAGGACTTTCCAATTATAAAGTGATTATGATTGGGTTAATCTATTTTAGTAGAATTTGTTTGAAGAAGGACTTAGGCTAGTTTAATAGGGTTTTTGACTTTTGAAGAAGAAACCCATTAACTTTTCTAATAAGAGAGGCCCAATTTCTTTCTTTCTTTTTTTTGGGTGAAAAGAGGCCCAATTTCTTGAAACCATAATCCCGTTACTTCTTCCAAAAACCTTAATAAACACATTTTATTATTCCCCCCCACCCCCCAGAAAAGAAAAATAGTGGTGAATGCATGTAATAATTGGACATAAAGTATCTATCACTTATATTTTAGTTCATTTTATCGGACTTTTATATGTTTGTATTGTACTTACAATGCAAAGTTGTATTATAGATACACAAAAAGAGGCAAATGTAAGTTTACTTTGCAAGTACAATGTAAACATAAAATTTTATTTCATCATGTTATAAAATTGTAAATTGGGCGTGTCTTAAATTTATTAAAATAGTTGGAGCACTTGCATTGGTCCATGCAAAATGACCTAAATGCTAAATTTTGACCAATTAATCTTAAAATTACTCACATCAATCTGTTTAAAGTTATGCATCTATGGTCCATTTTTCATTTTAGCTACCCTAGTCTAGTAAATTTTCATTCTATGGTCCATTTTTCTTCATTTTTTTATTTTTTCGAGAATGAAGGAAAAAGAAGATGGTAATTTTGATGTATGAGATGTGGAGAAACAATTAACTTTTTTTAAAAAATTAAAATTTTAATAAAATAAAAAATATAATATATATTATTATGTTAATGTTTTTGAAAGGTGGTATAAGAAGTAATAAATTTTTATTCTAAATTAAACCAAAATTTTTGCCTGGGAAATATTTATTTGACTTTTATGTCTAAGAACATTAGTATTGGTGGTGCCAAAAATTTAGCAATTTGGCACTATAAAAAGTTACTTCATCTATTTTACCACCCCACTTTAAAAACACCATACATCAGTGATTTTATTTTAGCATTCAACACAATAAAATAATATAAATAACATAATAAAATAATATATCTACTACAATAAATAATAATCACCACCACTAACACAATAAAATAATATAACTTTTAATAAAATATTGTTTTTTTACAATTTTAGCTATAGTGCATAACCATCTTTAGCTATGCACTGTAATTCAATAGCCAAATTTTTTGGCTTTCCTTCCACGCTTGCAACATGTATTTTAATTTTGGTAGTGCTAAAAATAGCAATATGATTTTTTAGCACCACCAATACTAATGCTCTAAGATAGCTAATGACTATGTGTGTTCTAATAAGTAATATTGTTTACTTAAAAACAAATAAGGATATTTATCTAACATTGGTTTTGTGTGTCTAGTGTTCGCTGTTTATAACCCTAGTCTACAACTACAAAGGTTAGACCTTTTCGTAATTGTACTATAGTTATGTAATATATTATAAATCCGATCTAAAACACTAATATTATTATTTTTATGTGTGTTCTAATAAATATTACTGTTTACTTAAAAAAAAAAAAAAAAAAAAAAAAAAAAAAAAAAAAAAAAAAAAAAAAAAAAAAAAAAAAAAAAGGTACCCACTCCGCATGCAGCTGGCCCTTGTCACTATCAAGAAGGGCCCAATACAATTACTTGGAAAAGCGTACTGTGTAAGTTGGAGACCCATATATTACTGATACACGAGTCTTACTTCAAAAAATGAGTCTCATTGGTCTGGTGCATAATAATTCTTTCCGTCAACCCATCATCCATAGGAAGGTGTTAAAATTCAATCAAGAATTGACACGTAAACATACTAAATTTAAGCGTGTGAAGAGGTGCATCCCTAGTATTTTAACCGGAGTTGGAATAGAAATATTTTCCAAAATAATAAAGAACAGCTTTCCTTTGTCGCTTACATAGTCACATATCTAAATATCTAATTAAAAATGGTCAAGGTGTTTTGTTCTACATGGCCACATTCAGTGTTCCTTGATTTGTGACGTGCTTGACGGATTGACGGGTCTCGCAAGTCACACATGGCCACATTCATTATTCAATCCATCGTATTTTTATGAAGAAATTTCTAACATAGCAGGAAAAAACATATTAAAAAAATCAATGCTCAAATTGAATATTAACAATTTTTGTTTTTTCTAAGTGGTACAATTGGGTGTTTCTTTGTGTGAAGACAGACCGAGTTTGATTTCACTGCTTAGATACCCAGGACAAAGCACATATTTATAATAAGGTAGGGAAGAACAAACTGGCTACAGGGACTAGAGGGATTATATAATTTTTTTTTTTTTTTCCTATTTTCTTTTTTCCCCCTCCACTTAATAAGGGATATTTGACAATAAAACAAAAGGGAGGAAACTTCCCCTATCAACCTCATTCAATATTGGACAAATGTTTTTTTTTTTTTCAGACTCTTCCTTTTTTTTTTTTTTTTTTTTCTCTTTTTTATTGAAAGTGAATTATGATAAATTTATCATTAGATTGAATTTTCTTATTATATCATCTATGTTTGCAAAATTTCAAAAAAATCAAATGTCAATAGCTATGTCATCAAGCAAAAATCTAAATTCATGTTTTTGTAGTTTTAAATTATGCATACAAAAAAAGTTTATAGATCAAATAGTAAATAATATTGAATTTGAACAAAATTTGACATGCATTTAAGAACATAAAGAACATTTAATCCAATTGCTAGATTTTCCAAATTTGCAGTGTTAATTTTTTAGTGAGAATTTAAAGCATTTTTCTTTAAACTAATTTGAAAAGAAGCTTTGTCTATCAATATTTTCCAAAGCTTCTAACCCTACTCAATTTTAGAACATAGAAGTCAAATGTACGAAATACTATGTTCCACTTAATTTTCTTTTAGCAAGTAATCTATATTTATATATATCTAAAAGCTGAAGCATAATATTTATTATTGCTACGCTCCAATTAAGCCACATCAGCGCCATTTCATCATTTATTTTCTTATTTTATTTTTTATTTTTAGACTTACCAATTGACATTTATTGAGTATCTACTTAAATTCATGTATTATTCTATCTCCAATTCTATCATGTAGGGGTGTTCGTGGTGTGATGCGGTGCGATTTTGGGCCATTTTTAAGGACCACACTTTGCGACGTGGTTTAGCTAAAACCATAACCGCATCGCACCTTATTTTTGCGATCACATGTACTGTGCGGTGCAGTGCGGTTTAAAGTTTAGCCAAAATCATAACTGCACCATACCTCATTTTTGCAGTCACATGTGCAGTGCGATGTATAAGATGTGGTTTGAATGGTTTGAAGTTGGTATATTTTTCAAATTTTGGGTTTTTCCTACCCAGCCCAAAACTAATTTTTCCCTTTGTTTTGATCCAAGTTTTAAACTATTGAGTTAGTTTTTCTTTATTTTGGGTTGGCTTTCCTAATCAACACTTACTAGGGTTATCAAACCCTTTTTTTTTTTTTTTTGGTGAAAACTAGGGTTATTATACTATTAATAATATATTTAATATTTAAAATAATTAAAAATATTAATATATAGAGAGGGTGCAGTGTGGTGTGATTTGTGTAGTTTTCTTATTATAAAACCGCAAACCGCACTACACCATGTGGTGCGGTGTGGTGCGGTGCAGTGCACTATTACTTGCAGTGTTGTGCGGTTATGCCATTTTGCAGGCGATTTTGGTGTGGTTTTTGCAGTTTATGTGGTTTATGCGGTTTGGTGAACACCCCTACTATCATGTGTCTCTCCATTAACCCAAACTCTTCAAATGCTGCTATTATACGGAACTCTAATAGTCACCAATAGATTACAACATTCTCTCCTCCTCTATCTATTGTAACTTCTTCCAATTATTAGGTATGATGTGACAAATAACGCCATGTGGCAAACAATTATGGATACATGTCAATCTTTTTAGCATCTGTCAACAATATGCACTATAAGTTCCTCCATTATAATTAATATCCACTATAAACTTAAATACTGCATCAATTTTTTTTCTTTTTATTTTTTCCCTTAGATTTTTTTTTTTAGTAACCCAAAAGTCATGTTTTACCATAACTAAACCACCCCTAAAAAAATCTACGTTTCCTAAGAAAAAACAAAACCACTCCTTCCTTCTTCTTTTTTTCTTTTTGGTTTTTCCCTGTTTATCACTCCTAAAACACAAATCTAATTATATATTATGAAATTTGGATTTAAGACAATTTATGTGTTTTTTGCCCCTTCCATAAACCCATAAACCTAAAAATCTATGCTCTCTTTCCTCTTTTTTCATTTTCCTATTACCATAATATCTATACTCTCTTTCCTCTTCTTTCATTTTCCTATTACCATAATGATTCTTAACATTCCAACTAAGCATATCTCTACACCTCTCTCTCTCTCTCTCTCTCTCTCTCTCTCTCTCTCTCTCTCTCTCTCTCTCTCTTAGCATATGAACCAATATTACTTTTTATTTTTTGTTTCCATTTGAATGTTAAGTTGCCAATATTTTTCTTTGTTGTTTTCATTCAGCATTTATTCATACTTCCTATTGCATTGCCATGATAGACTCCATTTACTTTTTTAAGTTTACTCTTTTTTTAACCGTTACATTTTATGGTTTTATACAACTTTTCATATGTTGATATATGATTGTTACTAAAAAAATTAATAAATCTTCTACATCCTTTCCTCTTCTTTCGATAAAACAGGAAAAAAAAAAAAAAAAAAAAAAAAAAAAAAAAAAAAAAAAAAAAAAAAACTTCTACTCTATATATTTCGTATATTTGGATTGTCTCTTTCAATCTCTCTAATACATTTTTCTCCCCCCAAAAAAAATTCTGTCTAATACATGAAGTTTAGGGGTTCCGGCAAGGAAATTAACTTCACCATGGCAACAATACCTCTCTCTCTCTCTCTCCCTCCCCGTATTCTTCATGTATTTGCATGTTCTCAAGTCACATATTTCATTCTCTGTATTTAGAATTGTGACCAAATATTTATTTTTCCCAAAAGTTTGAAATGGTTGATATTATTTTAAGGTTAGTGTTAAAGTTTTGAATCTCGGTGCTTGGATGGGTCTACTTTAGATTAATGTTTGCATAACTTTGAGCATGGAATAGTTTTATAGGAATCAATTTTTTTGTACAATTTTACTTGTATCATTAGTACAAAACTTATATTTGGTTGGTATTCTTCTTTGTATGACATGTAGTACTGTTTCAGGTCTTTGTTCCTATGATGCTGCATTGATCAAAACATGTGAAATTTGGATGAGAAGCAACGTTCTATAAATACCTCTACTTTTGATTCACATAAAACCCACGCAAACATACTTTTATTTTGAGCTATATATCAATTTGACTATGCATTAATTTTTTTTATAATGATTTGCATGTTGAGTATTCTTCTTATTTTGCGCATGCAGGGATAGAATCGGGATTCGTAGTTGGGGGAGGCCAAGATTACTATAAGTTCATTGAATTTCGTGACGTCTATTAACAACTTAATCACATATTTGTGGACAAAGTATTTAATCATGTTGCAATGAACTAGCACTTATTTCATCAATAGCAATTTTTCAAAATGTTGTTCGATGATTTTCAAAAAATAGGATATCAGTAATGACTTCGAATTTATTTGTATTTTCTTTCAAAAAATCAAACACTATAGTTGATATTTCCATTATCTAGAAATCATATAAAAAGTCATATAAATTATAAGGATTTATTTTACATCAACATAACATTCAAATAATTTCTTGACTTGTAAAGTCATGAGATTTTAGCCAATGTAAAAACCAATGTTTATTTGGTTTTTGTTTGGAACTACTTTTTGGAACAATGGATTTATAAGATAGGGAAATAATGAAGTATCTCAAAATTAATTAAATAAATAGTAGAATGAGTACTCTTCATGTGTTATTTAGACATACCTTACACCCTTTTCTTTTTTCTTTTTGGATGAGTACAACTTTTATCATTAGTTACTTCTTTCGAACCAAAAGTTCAGACATATATATACTCAATCTAGCACTATAGCGAACACGTGCCACAACCATCTCTAATTCACAAGTTCACTATTCACACAACACAACACAATTGTTTTATTTTATTTTTTTCAATGAAAATGATAGCCACAAGTTCAAACATACATTATCAGTTACTAGCTAGCATTTATTAGATAAAAATTGGCAAAGGATCTGCCTCATGGGCTCACACAACACATCTTAGAGAGAGCAGAGAGAGGATTGAGAAGAGACTTCAGATAAGAGAAAGGAAAAATTAGAGTAGGAAGAGCCTGATCTGCTATATTGCCATAAGGGTATTCTTTTTATTTAGATTTGTGATTTGTTTGATTGGTTTGTCTAAAGGTTTTTTTTTTTGGGATAACTGGGCAAAAGGGTAGGTCAGATATTTTTTTTATTTGGGTCAATTTGAAAATTTTTTTGGCGAGGGGGGCCAAGTATATAAATTTTGGGATCATATTTTAAAATTTTTGTTTGTTTGGGGGGGGGGGGGGGGGGGCATGGCCCCCCTTTGTCCAAAATAGTTGCGTCTCTATGCACATGTGTTATGTACTTTTTTCCATATTTCTTATCAGCAAGCTAATGCTTTAGTCTATCCGTTTGAATATTAAATTGAGAAAGTATATACAGTTTCAAGTGTAGCACAAACATATTTTGTTGGGTTTTGAAAAAAATAGTTTATTTATTAATTTTTTGGGTTTTGGTATCTATTAAATAACTATTTTTTTTGTTTGTTTAATTTATAGGTTATATCGTTGTTTAACAAATGTGTTTTTTTTGGAGTAGAGGTGAACCAACAATAGTTCAGATATATATATATATATAGGGAACTTTATCTTCAAGACTTTCTTATGTTTTCATGTCTCTCCTCTTTTGGATAATGATTGAAAGGATTATAATGAGTCCACGATTTTCCATGTTTTCTTTACTCATATATAATGAATTTTTTTTTTTTTTTTGGGCAGTAGTTAGAATTACAGTAATAGCTAGCTTTTTAATGCATTCTCAGCAAATTATATGATAAGAAACAAACAAAAGGGAGAATAATTAAAATCATAACATCCTATGCAAAATTTTCACAAATAGGATATTTCTTATAGAAAGACAATTTCTTTGTTTTTTTGCCTTATTAAATTGCAAAATAAATATATAAATTACTAGAATCAAAGCATCATACATATTTCTATATTTAAAAGTTGAAGCGTAGGTTGCTACACTCCAATTAAGCCACATCAGGGTCATATCATCATTTATTTTATCATTTTTAAAATTTTTAGATTTACTGGTTGACATTTATTAATCATCTCCTTAGATTTACGTGTTACTTTATCTCCAACTCTACCGCGTGTCTCTTCATTGATCCAAACTCTTCAAATACCGCCATAGTATGGAATTCTGATAGTCACCGATAGATTACAACATCTCCACCTCCTCTATCTATCTATCTATAATTTATATATAATATAAAACAAAAGACTTTGACATTTTGTTGACCTTTTAAAATTTTGACACATCATTTTTTGCAAGCCTCACAAATTTACTTCTCATTATAATTTATTTTGTTTTACAATTGGATTGCAACATTAGAGAAACTCTTGTTACGATTCAAAAAAGAATTAAAAAAAAAAAAGTCATGTTAGGATTAAAAAACAAAATATAAAGACACGTAAAAAATACTCACGTTATTTTATTGTGACTGTTCATTTTTTTTAAATGTTATCTTACAAAATGTCTATAATATGCATATTATTAACTCAATTTCCTATTTTTAAATTTCATTAAATCTTATTATCAATAACTTTCTCGTGCATCGCACAGATTAACGACTAGTCATATATAAAATGTAGTTAATATAATATAAAGTGTAGTTCACGCTAGTTGTTGCCTTCATTGATAGTATTGCGCTGTTTGATTACTGTCACAATTAATGCACTGGTGGTTTTGCCGTGAGGAAATGTGATGGATCGAGTAAAGGTCAGACTAAAATACTCGTGGCTTTTACAATTGCACTCCACAGTCCACACTTCACAAACTCGCTGATTGGTTTATTAGGTGAGTCCGTGCTTGACGTTTTCTTGACCAAGTGGTTGTGTTCTTAGTTCACACTCATTTTCCATCAATAAACCAAGGTCCGGTCAACATATGATACTTTTCAAACGACACGATTATGGACAAAAATTAAATATATAATTGTGTTCAGTTCTTAATTCTTCAAAATTAAGCACTATACTCTTTATACTTATTTATACTTCTATGGTCACGAATAATGTGTGTTTCTGTGAAGTAGAACACCAATAATAAACTACAAAACATTCAAATGAACATTGAGATCACATGAACTTTTCAAGCCTAGCTTCTAAATTTGATAGTTCCATCTAATAGCTGACAAAGTTCTGCACTTCACTAGCTTAATACAATGGTTTGTGAGACCTTTAATTTAATCAAGTTCCAAATGGACTTTCAAAGCAAACCTATATGGAAATAATGGGTACGTAGAAAAACACCTTCACCTGTTTCTGAAAGGAATTGTGTGGGATCAACTATGGAAATCCAGTTAACCCTGTCCTTTCAATTCAACTCATTGACAGCATAGTACTACACGGACTATGGTTAGGAACAATCAACTTGTCCGTACTGAACTATAAAAGTCTCAACCCATTCAGTGGGTTATAGAATAGTAGGAATAAGACAAACAGAGAAATTATTCTGCACACCCAGATGAACATCAAGTCTATACAGGTGGCTCTTAAAATTCAATTATATGACTCCTTTCAAATCAATATATTGATTATTTGTGATAGTCCTTGAAATTCAATTGGGTACACACCTGAAGAAAATAATCCAATTATGTTAGTCCTTTCAACTTAGACCCCCCTCCTATACGCACTCTTGCTTGGCATAAATATCCACAGACATCATTAGTTCTTTAACCTACTCATACCTTTTGGTACCCAATTCTCCATCAAATACCTTAGCTGTTCAGCATGGGGAAAAGAAATCAATATCTGACTTTATACTTGGCCTCTTGTTTATTCTTTATTTCACATTGTCAAAGTACTTCTAAACATCATTGCCTCCCTGACCAGAGCTCTGCTTTGCTACAACTAAAGCAAGAATTTGAAGAGGGAATGTCATCTGAGCCCGTTTACTATGTTGGTAATTACCCAAAGATGAAGTCTTGGAAAGCAAAAGTTGATTGTTGTTCTTGGGATAGGGTCACATGCAATAACAAGACAGGTCAAGTGGTTGGCCTAAACCTGGGCAATAGTTGGCTGTCTGGAATTCTCAATCCAAATAGCAGCCTTTTCATGTTGCATCATCTTCAAAAGCTCAATCTTTCCATGAATGACTTCAGTTTCTCCTCAATCCCATCTAGTTTCAGCCAGCTTTTAAGGTTAACTCATCTTAACCTCTCCTATTCCAACTTTGATGGCAACATACCATCAAAACTTTCATGGTTGACCAACTTGATTTCGCTTGATCTCTCCAACTTTAATCTGCATCTTAGAGGGAAAGACCTGGAAGCAATTTCCAAGAATATGACAAATATGAGAGAACTTCATCTAGACCATGTGAACATTTCATCATTGGTACCTCAATCCCTGGTAAATTTATCTTCCTTGGCATCTCTTTCTCTCTCTGATTGCAGTTTGTTTGGTGAATTTCCCAAAAATGTTTTCTTGTTGCCCAAGTTACAAGCCATTGTATTGTCACGTAATGACTTGCTCATTGGTTTTCTTCCAGAATTTCTTTCTAGAAGCTCTCTAAGGGTATTGGATCTTTACTCTACAAAATTTTCTGGGAAATTACCCAATTCATTTGGCAACCTTGAGTCCTTGAACCTTTTGGATCTTCACAAAGCAAATTTTTTTGGGGAGTTGCCCAATTCAATTGGCAACATTGAGTCATTGAGCTTTTTAAACCTCGATTATAATCAATTCTCCGGGGCAATCCCTTCTTCTATTGGGAACCTATCTCAACTCACTTCACTTTCCCTCTCATTCAACAATTTTAATGGTCAGACTCCATCTACACTGGGAAACCTTGCAAAGCTCAATTTTATTTCTCTTCAAAGTATTAATCTCCATGGGAAAATACCATCTTTCTTAAATAATCTAACACAACTAGAATATTTATATCTTTCGTACAACAATTTTGATGGTGGATTTCCAACCTCACTGACAAATCTTACTAAACTCAGAGAGATATATATCTCAAGATGTCAGCTGAAAGGGTCAATCCCATCGGAAATAAGTAGACTTCCTCAATTGTATACCTTTGACTTGTCATATAACTCACTCTCAGGAGCCATTCCATCTCTTTTGTTTACAATACCTTCACTGAATAAACAAAGTCTAAACCAAAATCAACTCACTGCCCCTCTCAAATTCAAAAATATCTCTTCGTCGTTGTTGTGGGTATTGAGTTTGGGTGGAAATGTAATGGGTAAAATGGAGCTAAAAATTTTCTTTGAGATTAAAAATCTTACATATTTGGATCTTTCAGGTACCAACTTATTGATTTCAAAAGGAAATATCAACTCCACCATTCCCAAATTTATACGATTGTGGTTGTCTTCTTGCAATTTAATTGAACTTCCAAATTTCCTAAGAACCCAAACTTCTTTATTAGACTTAGACCTTTCCAACAATAAAATTGAAGGTAAAATACCTAAATGGTTCTGGAATGTTGGAAAGGTGGCATTACAATTCCTCAATCTTTCTTATAATCATTTAAGTGGTTTTGAACAACCATTAACCATTCTTCCTTGGCAAACTTTGTCTCTCTTAGACTTGAGTTCCAACATGTTGCAAGAATCTCTTCCGATTCCTCCATTGTCTACAAATTATTTTTTTGCATCAAAAAATAACTTGACTGGAAGAATCCCTTCAATGATTTGTAAGGTGAATTCTCTGAAAATCCTTGATATCTCTGATAACCAGTTGATTGGTGAGATTCCACAATGTTTAGGTAGTTTTAGCAGCTCTCTCTCAATATTGAATCTTAAAAGGAACCTCTTTAAAGGAAACTTACCTGAAACATTCTTGGAAGGGAGCAATTTGACATCACTGGACTTCAGTTACAACCAAATACAAGGGAAGATTCCACGATCATTAGTGAAGTGTCGAATGCTAGAGGTTTTAAATCTTGGAAATAACATGATGATTGGCACATTCCCCTTTTGGTTGGAGTCTTTGCTAGAGTTGCAAATTCTCATCTTACGAGCAAATGGATTCCATGGTCCTATATGGGGTCCTCACACCATGCTTGGGTTTTCAAAGTTGCGTGTCTTTGACATCTCTTACAATAATTTCTCTGGCATGTTACCATTGGAATACTTTGAAACATGGGATGCAATGCAAATGGTCCACGGAAGAGGTAATTCACAACCAGAATACATGGAAGATCAAGCCCCTTATTACAAAGACTCAATTACGGTGATGAATAAGGGAGAAGAAATGGTATTGGTAAAGATCTTGATCATCTTCACATCTATTGATCTTTCCAATAATAGATTTCATGGAGAAATTCCGGATACAATGGGAATGCTCAAGAATTTAATTGTACTCAACTTATCGAGCAACAGTTTCACTGGTCATATCCCATCATCCTTGGGAAATCTAACCGAGCTTGAGTCATTAGATCTCTCTCGAAACAAGCTCTTAGGGGAAATCCCTCATCAACTTTTAAGCCTCACATTTCCTGCATATTTGAACCTCTATAATAACCAACTTATGGGTCTGATTCCCCAAGGTGGACAATTTTGGACATTTGATAATTCCTCTTTTGAGGGGAACTTGGGATTGTGTGGCCCTCCATTGTCAAAGAAATGTGGACATAGTGAAACTCCAACTTTTGAACCAAGCAAGGAGTCATCTTCTAGAGAGTGGTTCAATTGGAAAGTGGTAGTGATAGGATATGCTTGTGGGTTTGTAATTGGACTGGTTACCGGGCATGTCATCACATCGAAGAGGCCAAATTGGTTTGTGAGAACTTTTAGAGTGAACCTGCGGAGGCAAAGATAATTTGAATAGACTCGTAGAGGGCCTAGAGGCAATAATGTGGATTTATGTTCTGTATTAGCTGTATTCCTGCAATAAGATAAGCTTTCGCTTATCCCCCCCCCCCCCCCCCTCCCCCGAAAGATAAGCTTGGCTGAATGTAATGAAATAACTCTTTTGGTAGTTTTGTTATATTTCTGCACTTTGTTATATTCTTATAATAACAAACATATGTTTCCAGAAGGCCAGATTCTTATTTTTGTGAGAACTTTTGTGTTGAGTTTGCATAGTTTTAGATGATTTTTTTTTTCTTTTTTATGAAGATGTTTAGATGAATTGTAGATTATTTGAGGGAATTATCAATTTTTTTGCGATTATAATGATTGTAGTTGCATAGTGACCGAATTATGATCGTTTCAATCTAACAAATAACTATATACTTTGTTTTTTTTAATGAGTTCGGCTTAAATTCAGTGTTCTTTGCACTAGACTTGGTGATGTCCAAGAATTACCACATGTCAGCATCTTATTGGGTCAATGCACAAGACGCATTGGACTCAAGCCTCTTCCTTCTTTTACCCTGCACATATTGTCCATGGTTTTCTTTTTCAAGAGTCAAAGTCCTTAAAATGAGTCTTTACTAGTTGAGCTAACTTGAAAGAGTATTATTATGATACTCTTCCTCGTGCAAAAGAGAAAGAAGATGAGGTGATGTGTTTTTGACCACTAGCTATGGACGTGTAATTTCAAATAAAATAAATGGTTTTCAGTAGTGTTCATTCCATTGTTTGCCACAATGAATGTATTGAAACTTGTAGATAGAAAATAGAATAAAAACGCGTAGCTAAGTTGTGCTCAATTAGGCAGTGTTATCCTCGTTAGTTTTTCTATTATTAGGTTATGTTTGGTAATAGTTTTTATTTTCTATTTTCAAAAACTTATTTTTAGAAATAAAAAGAAAAAATATTCTCGTATTTTTGAAATAAAAAAACATGTTTGGTTGAAATTAAAAAAAAAAAAAAGTTTTTTGAAGAAAAAAATAAAAAATACTAAAATATGTTGTTACTAGGACTCAAAATCTGATGCTAACTCATTATATGGGACGGATTCATTAAATCAAGTGTGTTTTTTAATTGTCTTTTGAAAATTAAAAACTGAAAACAGTCTTTTGTCTGTTTTCAATTTTCTTCACAAATTGAGTTTTGAGAATAATTTTTGCTTTCTATTCATTTTGAGTTGCCAAACAAGTTTTTTCGTCTCAGAAATAGAAAATTGTTTTTGAAAATAGAAAATAAAGGGTAAAAACATTTACAAAACTTACCCTTATATTCTGGCACTGATATGATTAAACTGACTCCTTTTGCGCATCATTTTTGTTTACTCAAAAAAAAAAAACTATTTTTATAAATTGTTGAAGTGGGGATTTTTTTTTTTTTTTTTTGGTTATAGTTACAATGAAAAATAAGGGATTTGAATTCTAGATATTTTTATTAAAAATAACAAAAGATTCTAACAAGAGTTGAATTTTATTTTCATAACATAGTGACTCAAAACTGTGTGATGTTCAAAAAATAAGAAAATAATATAGACTACATGATACTAATCGTAGTATTTTAGACCTAATTTCATCCCTAATATATTAGGTGCTGTTCTGTCAAAACAGAGGGTTTGATTTCACTGCTTATGTGCTCAAATTAACCTTCTAAAAATAAAAAAAAAAGTGCTCAAATTAAAGCACATGTATAATTAAGAAGGTAGCGAGAACAAACCACTTGCGAACTTGAGCGATGTTGTACACATCATACCTAATCTTTTGGATTAGGAGGACTAGAAGGATTATAGTGATTTCTTTCTTTTCATTTTTTTTTTTCTTCTCTTGACAAGGGACATTTGATAATAAAACAAAGTGGATGAGCCTTCCTATCTACCTCGTTCAATATTTTCTAAAGCTTGTAACCCTGCTCAATTTTAAAAGTCAAATATACCAAATGTGAGGTTAACACCAATTTTTAAAACTTGTTAAAGTGGTTGATTGTAAGTAGTAAAAAAAAGTGGTGATTTTATGTAAAAAGTGGATAGAAAGTATCCATTACTCATAGTGTATGACTTCCCTATATTGTGAAATTGTGTATGAAATTGACGTGTCTTAAATTTATAAAAATAGTTATGGGACATATATATGTATTTGGCTTTTATGCAATGGCGGAGCCACACACAAAAGGGGGGGGGGGGGGGGGGTGGCGGGGGCGGCTCCAATGCCCCCCAAAATTTTAAAAGATCATTTTATAGTATGTATATTATTTACATTTTAAAAAACATAGCTTGTAAAAATTGAAGTTGGCCCCTCCAAATTTTGAGTCATTTCAATGGTACTCTTTAAAGAAAGAGAAATTATATTTAAAATTATATAATTTAAGAGGTTTAACAAATTAAACAATGTAGAAAATGATAAATATTTGTACATATCTAACATAAGAAATACACAGACTTTTATATGCTCATTAAAATTTAGAAGATGATAAATTCTCTCAGTAAATTAATGTGTATATGTGTGTGTGTGTGTGTGTGGAGTTTTGTCTTAACTAATATATTAGTATCACAACTTGGGCTCCTAAACTAAAATTTCTAGCTCCACCTCTGCTTTTATGTGTAAGAGTAATCTGATCCGCCATTGTCAAATTACTTAAGGTCACCTTACTAACTATGAGAATGAATGAGGCATGGTGGATTTTAAAAGTTCCCACGTACAAGGGGTCATGTTCTAATTCTACAAGACGTGCATGGCGGATTGACAGGTCTCTCAAGTCCCACATTGATTATTCTACATTTTCATTGCCTAAAATATTCCAATCCATCGTATTCCTAGGAAGAAATTTCTAACAGGGGCGAAATCAAGAATTTTAGCTTGTGGGACAACTCTTAATTTTAAAAGCTATATCTTAAAAAATGTTTAATAGTTATAAATATTATAAAGGATTTAAAAAAAAAAAAAATTTTGAGCCCTCAGAGTCTTGGCTGTAATTCTGCCCCTATTGGCAGGGACAAAAATTTATTTCAAGAATAACAAATTCATAGGTCTCATCTATTACATCCAACCAAGGTGGTATTACATGTAGTCGAAACGTGATAGTTTATATCTACCAGCAGGATGTTTATTATTGGATGGATACTGGTGAAAGGAAAAAGAAAATAGATTTTGATACCAGAGATGACTAAACGTGGTCTAGATGGCCATTTAACTATTAAGCAGAAGTGGAGGCCCATTAGAATTTAGGCTAGGTTTCCGAAAAGAAACCCATTAACTTTTCTAAGTGAGGCCCAATTTCTTGAAAACATAACCCTTTTTTTTTTTTTTTTAATTTACAAACCCCATTAAATCTTCCAAAACAAAACCCTAGTAATGGCATACGACTTTAAGCATGCTTCGGATATAAATTTGAATTTGCTTAATCACTTGCATAGTATGATTTTTTCAATACTTACTACATATTAGAGATTTAAACTCTAAATATGTTCATTGAATACAAGTATACAACAAAAAATCCCAATAAACAGTGAATTTTATTTTCATAGCACAGTGACCCAAAATTACATGATGGTCACGAAATAAGAAAATAATAAAGACAACATGATACTAATCATGAAACCAACTTTCCATACAAATTAATTAATAAAATAATGAAACCAACTTCAGGGAGAACATTACATGGTTTTGGGCCATTATGACATTAAAGTAAAATATAATTTTGGGATACATAGATGTTGGGGGTGGGGGGATTTACTGTGTAGTCGTTTTGTTTAAAGTCAGTTAGGCTTGGTTTTGACTAGAATTTTCAGGATTTGGGGGTTTGATGATGATATTCCTGATTCCTTATTAGTTGAGCTGCCAGGTGAATGTGCTTTTAAAGTTACTATTGAGAACCCATGGAAGCACAACAAATGCTCGCATAGAAAGGTGTCTGGCCATTATTTACTACATACCTTAAAAAGCCAGTTAAGGTTATGATACCAAAGAATGGCGGTCGACCAAGTACCTCTTCACAGGCTTCAAAAACAAAGAATACAAAGAAGAGAAAAAAAGTTGAAAATTGCATTGTTGTTCTTTTGGATTATATTTGTCATCCTTCTCATTTCATTAGATTCAACAGAAAAAGTATCAGATTGTAGATATTTACTCATTTTTCAAATATAAAGAGAGAAATTGGTAAGTTTCAAAGATAAATGTGGAAATTATGAACTATTCCAAACATAAAGGGGAAAGTACTTTTTTCCCAATTATAAATATCTACATAATCATATAATACCTAAAATTATAAAATATTATATAAGATAAATATAAAAATAAATAAATAATAATATAACTCTAAATGAACTTAATTGTTAAATATATGTAATTAGTTGCATTTTGTTAAATTTAACAACCTTATTTATATTAATTTTCTCATTTTCGGTAATTTATGCCTCAAACTATAATTTTAATAGGTACTAGCCAAACAATCTGATTATTGAAACAAAACTTTTTAACAACCTTAATTAAAGGTTCTAGCTTTTTCAAAAAGTCCATTCTGTCAAAAAAGAAAAGAAAAGTCCATTTTCATCAAGCAATTATTAATATCACCATTTAAAAAATAAATCCCAGCCAAAATCACCCTTAAACTTGGTTATATACTTAACAATTATTAAATATAAAAAATGACACACCCACAAGGCCACAACACACTACACTACTCATGGTTCGTTTGGATTAAGAGTGGAGGAAGAAGAGTAGAGTAAAGTACAGTAAATTTAAACCAAAATTAACTTATTTTTAGCGAAATAGGCTCTTAATACAGAAATCTGAGATTTCATATCAGATTTCATAAGTTAGTTTAAGGAAAGGCTATTGTAAATTGTCTCTACTTAGAAGATATGCATAAGGTGTCTCAATTAGTTTCAACAAGTTGGCTCCAAAGTATTTTTCACTAATGGTAAGTGAAGGCGTGACAGTTGAGACCATACACAGTTGCGTGCGTGAGTATTCTTTTTTTTTTTTTTTTTTCGGCTGTGAATGCGTGCGTGAGCATTCAAGACATACAAAGATATGAAAAGCCTACATTGTACAAAGCCCAATAAAACTAGACCACAGAATGATTTGGACCCAAAATATCATAAGTTACATGAATAGAAGTGGTGGGTAAATATGGTGGTCCCTTATCGAGATTAATGATAAGATATATAAAAATGTTAAATAATTTGGTATTGAACAATGTTCTCTTGTAGAGCATTTTAGTTGTGGTTTTGGATTAACTTCTTTTTTTTTTTTCCTACAAAGTTGAAAAATGTACCTCTGTACCTAAATAATTTGAAGTTTTAATAAGTTAAATTAAAAAAGAAGTAAAAAAAAGCTAACGAAATTAAGTAAATCCACACACTCTTATAGTATTCTTCTAAAATGTCACTAAATACAATTGTTTTGTTGAAGCCTAGTTCCATTGTTTCCGCGGGAAATTTAGGGGAAAAAAGTGGTAGAGAAAACTCTATACCAATTTAAGGGATGTTATAAATCTCATGATTCAAATTCAATATTACAAATGTAAAATTGTATTTAATTCCACATTATTTATTTACTTTTTGAATTTGATAGTTACTTTGAAGTATTAGAGATTTGAATCTTAGATGTCATGGACATATTAGAAGGTGTCAACTAGTTGAACTACAAAATTCTTAACAAAATAAAATCTTAACGGTAAAATAGACTTTAAAATAAAGACTATGGAATAAAAAATAAAATAATTAAAAAAAAAAACTAGTAATTATGATCCTCTTGCATATCCAAATTTGAATCTTAAATGTCATGGACATACTAGGGTCTAGGAGGTGTCATCTAGTTGAACTACAAAAAAATGAAGAACATAGTCATGACCCATGACTTATGAGCATGACAAACATTAAGTATCACATTTTTAAAAACCGAACCGGTCAATGAACCGGTTTTGCACCTGGTTCCTGATTTTTACCAATTCTAGGTGGTTTTACCGGATCGGACTAGTACCTAATTCCTAGTTGAACTAGTCGGACCAGATGATCTGGTTTGGTTTTTAAAACCATGTTAAGTAGTGCCAATTATTTATTTTTTTTTTTTAAAGAGAGTTTCAACTTATGACGTTTGCTCTTGATAATAACTCTTTACCATCTTATCAAACCAAAACACCAACTAATTTTTGGTGTAGGCAGGAATTGAACCCCAGATTTATTATTCAACCATCAAATATGCATTGCTTTTACCTATACTTATATTAAAAAAAAATGGAGAACACAGTCATTAATTATGAGCATGACAAACATTGAGTAGTGCCAATTTTTTTTTTTTTTTTTTATGGCCAGTGCCAATTATTATTATTATTATTATTATTATTTGGAGAGTTTCAACTTATAATATCCCCTACTGATGATAGCTTTTTATCATCTCATTAGACCAAGATACCAACCGATTTTTGATGTAGATAGGGATTGAACCCTAGATCTCTTATTCAACTATCAAAAATTTTAACAATTGAGCTAATTGGAACCCATTAGTGCCAATTAATTTTATTGACAATTGAAACACTCATTATTACCAGATCAGAAGCGCTGTTGGTTCCTTATGCCATCCAAGATGTCACGTTACTCTTCAACAAAAACGAAATTACCATCAAATAATTGACTATCAGGAAGTATTTATCTTCTACAGGCTTGTAGTGCTTTCCCCTCCAAACCAAGCCTGTATTCCTTCTAAATTGTCATTAATTATGATACATGGCATCAAGTCTAGCATCCACATTTGGAAAATAAATTTCTCATAATATTTTAAGATGCCAACAAAGCTAAGACACAAACGAAAGAGAGTGAAAGAGACAGTTTTGAAAGTAATTGCAACAAGAGAAAAGGTTGGAAGTAAAAAGTGCCAAAGTTGATTACTTGAAGGATATGGAGAACTTTCTGTGCTTTTTTCACTACAATTGATTATTTATTTATGGAAAATGCTAACAAGTGTCCTTAGGACACTGGTTAATAATCCATTTAAAGAAAATTTTTATGGGAAATAAAAAAAAAGTAATTAATATTTTGACAGCTTTTTTCATTTCCCATAAAAGTGATATCAAAACTTTCCTACAATGGATTATTAACGAGTGTCCTTAGGGCACTCGTTAGCATGACCCTTTATTTATTTATTTTTTTGTCTGCATAGTTTTAGTTTTTTCAATAAAGTCATTCAACCTTTATTTCGATTTCAAAATTTTGACAATTTTGATTCCGTCCACGTTCGTTCAGATTGTGCCATTATATACTACAGACTACAAAGTCTACAATATTTTGATTTGTTTTCCTACTGTTCAATTTTCAATTTGAAAAAAAAAAAAAAAAAAAAAAAACAAATATATTATTTGTGAAAACAGGTGTTTAAAAATATAAGACATCTAGATCTATATCTATATAATACCTAAAAACTAAAGCGTAATAGTATTGTTACTATGCTTCTGTTAAGCCATATCGATGTAGCATTTCAGTCCATTGGCTCCAATTTGGTTCATTTCAGTTTACTTCAATCCAATCTGGTCCACTTAGATCCAGTTCCGTCTATTTTGGTTTAATTCGGTCCTTTAGGTCCATTTATGTCAACTTAAGTCCACTTTAGTCCATTCAGTCTAGATCCTTCCATTTCGGTCCATTTCAGTTCATGTTCGTCTAGTACGATCCATTTTGGTGCATCTTGGGTTTAATTCAATCCATTTAGTCCACTTCGGTTCATTTCGGTTTACTTTGATCTATTTGGTCCATTATGCTCTCTCTCTCTCTCTCTCTCTCTCTCTCTCTCTCTCTCTCTCTCTCTCTCTCTCTCTCTCTCTCTCAACTTTAGATTGATGAATTTTTTATTTTTTTAAATACCTCTACTTTGGGTTTTGGTGTTGTGTTTTTTGAGTTCCTCGTCATCCACTCTCTCTCCCTCTTATAATTTTAATTTGACTTTTGTTTGATTTAATCATTAGTTTGGAAGTGAGAATTTGTGGTCATATCAAAACACAATCTATATGGTTATATATTTGAATGTGCCTGTCAATTATTTGAGTAATATCAATACTTATATGATAAGTTTTTATTATTTTGATTCATGATAATCTCCTTAAATTAATAAGATATTAATTTGTACCTTAAAAACTTTAGTGGTATCAAAAGAAATTAGGAAAATATAATGCATAATAACAATAGTTAGAAAAATACAAACCACCTAAAAAATAATAATATCAATCAAAACACTAAAAATAATAAAATTATTTATTTGTAAAAATAGAGAGATTAAAATTATATTTAGAACTTGCTTAATTTTTAGGGAATTAAAATTATCTACAAGAAAATATAGAAAGTAAATTATACATCATACTATATCTCAAAATAATTATATATGCGTAGGTCTACGACTAGTTATTGTTTAAAAGAATTAGCCTAAATTTTTTTATTTTTTTTATTTCTTCTCTTTTCCTCATACTCCTGTATGTCTCCACCACTTCATGTCACTACATTTTGAAGAATGAATCATATATTTGTACAATGTTCCTGAATCTTCTCATATTGGAATTCATTTTCTACATGAAACTTCGGCCATAACAAGGTAATCAAAAGTAAATTACAAACACGGAGAAATAATTGAACAAGAAAACAATGACAAATACAAGAGAAACTAATAAGTGATTGTCAAATTATTTTGTTACAAGATTATACAAAAATCAAAACCTCATCAAGTCATGTTGGCACTTCCCGATAGAGTCACTAGCCTTCTGTACCTACAATGAAGGAAGACAATTGCATGTCTAAATCTTTGAAAGAAAATGCTTTGGATTTTAAAATAGATCGATGTTATGTGGTGAATGAGGTTACCCTCAAAAGTGTGAGGAAGAGGATTCATAATAATGCAGAAAGGCAAGTCTAGTGCCAAAAATGGTGGAAATTACCAAATCAAAAATAACTTAAATGCCCTATTGGAAAAAAAATTTTGGTTTTCCACAAACAATTTGAAGGGGAGAAAAAAAGAGTTTTCCTGAATCATAGAAAAGAATTAGATTCATTCTTACTTATATGATTGTTATCAAATTTACGACATCTATATTTTCAATATTTATGAATAAAAGGAACTAATGTGAAAATCACATGGTGTTGGCTATATAATCCTCCTCCCCCGGTCCCCCTAAAGGTTTGCAGTGGGTGCTAGAGCAAGTACTGTGTCATAAAAAGTTTACCTTTCAGTTGAACCTTTTCTTTGCATATTTATGGCCTGTTTGGGAGTTTAAAAAAGGCGGGGGAATAGAGTAAAGGAAGGGAGAGTAATTCAATTACCATGTTTGGAAGTTTTTTAAGAAATGAGGGAGAGGGATTTGGAGGGGTTTGGAGGGGTTTCAACTACCTCTAATCCCTCATTTTTAATTCCCCTAAATTGGAGAGATTTGGAGGGAGAGTAGAGTAGATAAATTATTAACCAAATGAATTTCCTAATTTATCCTTTTTAAATTAACAAAATTACAAATAGATTATATAAATAATCTTTGTTTGTTTTCTAAGAAAATTAGAGGTGAATGGAAAAAAAAAATATTGAATCTCACTATTTATCTTTGTTATTGACTTTGCAAATAAGGCAACCCAACAAGAAAAATTCAAGCTCACAATGAAATACAAATTCCATTAGAAATTGAAACTCTAACCACAAAATCGAAACGAAGAAAAAAAAAATTAAAAAAAAGAAAAAAGAAAAAAAAGCAAAACGATTCTGATTGAATTTGCAAAATGCTGTTGCAATAGCAAGTGTTCTCGAAATTTTCGAGACCAAAGTAGCGCTCGCCTTCAGGGAACTAGTCTCAGAGAGCTTTTTTGAGCTTCGATCCTGCAGCACCCATGAGAGTGCGTTGCTCCAACTTTCTGGTCTCCGTCGACGCAGCAAGCGACAACAACGACGAGTACTCGCCGTGCTCCGACACAACGGTGGCTCGCTCCGACGGGTTCTCCTTGGGGTTTGCTTTTGTTGGGAAAACCTCTTTCTTCTTTTGTTTTTTTTTTTTGGTTAAACTTTTTCTTCTTCAACACAGCACAAGTATATACAATAAAGAAAATTTAATTTAATTTTTATTATAATTTTTTTTGAGTTAGTAAAAATTATTTTTTAATAGTTAATAGTAGTTATATATGTATATATATTGATGGATAGTTTTATTATTAAACTTTTATTAGTGGTATTTGATGGAATGAGAATGTTGATTAAGTAATTATTTAATCTAACGAATTAATCATAGACTAATGTTGCAAGTCTATTTTCAAATAAGGGTAAATTTGTCTATTTAAATCATTTCCTCTCATTTCTATCCTAATTTTTAAAACATCCAAACAAGAAGAAGGTCTAATTACTCCTTTCTCCCTTACTAATTTTAAAAACATCCAAACGAGGGGGAGGATAACCATTCCACTCTACTCTCCTCTCCACTACTCTCCTCCCTTCTACTCCCCTCTACTCTCCTCCCTCTCTAAACTTCCAAATAGGCCATTAAGTTCTGATGAGCTTTTCTCTAATCAAATTTAGCTGAGCTACAACATCACCAATGTTCATCCTCCCCCTTGGGAATTCCATAGAACAAGAAACTCCAATTTCAAATATCAAAATCAAGCACTCTAAAATTTTGGGACATCCAATTCAATTTTGACTGTAAGTAACATTTGTCCTTGTTTCAATATCTTCTTTTTCCAAATGAAGAGTAGGGTCCACAATGTCAATCACTCGTTCAGGCAAAACTCCTTTAACAAAATCATGAAGGTGCAAGTTATCTTTGAACATGTTATGGTCCTTTTTCATGTGAACATCTCCAACAATAATATACCATAACTGTAGATATCACCATTGGTTGAGACCTCGTTTCCCATACCGTACTCTACAATTGCAAATAACATTTGTTATTTGATTGATCTAGTTCCATATTAAAAAACAAGGGGAAACATATAACGTCACAAGTTATGTAGCATATAATAGGAAAAAAATATTATGTCATGCAGAAAAGCTTTTTAAAGACTTGCTCAATCTTGTACAGGACATTCTTATTTGAATTATATTTCATCCTTGAAAGTATATTAAGAAATATTATGAAAAAACATAAATTAAAGTAAAGAAATGGTAAAGTTTTTTTACCTAGAGGAGCATAACCAATTGTCCCTCTTAATCCGATAGAGCTTTGATTGATTAGTGAAACAGTCTTGGGTGGTCTCAAGAAGGAACCTTGCCAAGCCAAAGTCCCCCACACGTCTGATCATTTCATTATCGAGAAGAACATTGCTAGGCTTGAGGTCGCAATGAACAATTGTTGTATGACAATGATGATGAAGATATTCTAATGCATTTGCAATATCAATGGCAATATTTATTCTTTGAAGAAGATTCAAATTCCTTTTTTCCAAAGGTGCCTCATATGTTCTCGCGATTGGATGCAACCACTCATCTCGGTTGCCATTACTCATATACTCATATACCAATGCTTTGAAACAATGCCTTGATAGTCAACACCTAAACATGCTATGAGTACTTTTACAAGATTTCAATGTCTGATATTTCGCAAAGCATCACAAAGAAGGTGGGATACATCCAATCATATTATTTTTCTGAATAGCAAAGTATTGGAGCTTTGTCAAGGTACCAAGGTTTGCAAGGATTTCTCCAGACAAATCATTAAAACCAACATGCAAAACAATGATGTTGGTGCAGTTGGATAAATTGCTAGAAATTTTACCACTAATTGTGTTATTTTGCAATTGTAAGAATTGAATTCTTTGCAAATGAGCAAGTTCAAGAGGGATTTCATTACGAAAGCTATTGTTTTGGAGGGTTAGATTTCTCAAAAAACTTAAATTTCCAATATATGGTGAAATGGAGCCTACCAGTTTCAAAGATTGCAAGTCTAACACAGTGACTCTCTGATGTCGACGACCACAAGTTATCCCTGGCCATTGGCAAAAGTGGATGATGTCATTCCAAGAGCTCAAAGCGCCAAGAGGGTCATGAATGATCTTGGCTTTGGACTCAAGCAACGCCGAGCGGTCTGTCTCATTATTCCCACCAATCACAGAGGTTACTAGCAAGCCACACCACAAGAGAAGAATAAAAACTTTGACACAAAAAGATGAGGATGGTGGAGCTAAACTCATGCGGTAAAGCGCCATGCAATTTGGTACGCGTTTTTTTCTTCTTTTTAGGCTAAGAAATACAACTGGGTGTTGTTTGGTTTAAACAGAGGGATTGATTTCACTGCTACTTAGGTGCTCAGGGAAAAGCACAATTATAAAGATGGTAGAGATGATCGTGGCAGGATAGAAATTGATGAAGAGTCATCAATGTGTTCTTAATCAAACCTGTCGTAATCAAGGGAAGTGTCGTGAAGAGAACGTAATTGACATAAATTTAGCAAGTGGTAGGAAAGTCATGAGTGTGATTGAATTTTGTCTATGATGCCAACTGCCGAGTATAGAGAGAAGAGAGACCGTATCAATTATATTTAAAGAGATTGAAAACTGTGAAGAAAAACAAACGACAAGTGAATAAACAGGAGAGACCATATTAATAGTCTCATAATCAACAATGACACTTTTGGAAGCTTTATGGCTCAAAAGGTTGAGCACCTTGACGGCAACCTGATGTCTATCTTGATCAAGAATTTCTCTATACACAAATCCAAAATTAATCCACACAATTAAATTTCCTTAATACTTTTTTTACTTTTTAAAGAGTAGAGAAGTAAAAATGGCATCACCAAAGTTATTAACTTCAAGGAAAGAGTCAACTGTCCCTTCGTGGATTTATTGCAATATATGCATACAAGAATCTCAAATTTAGGCATGCTTCCATAGAGCTTACTATTTCCCTTATCAAAGTTTTGTTTTTGAAAACTTTAATCATCAAATAGTAAGACTTGGAATTTGTGCAACGCGTGGAAAAGTTTTGGAGAGAGTCTCAAAAAGCTCTTGTGATGAAGGGAGTATACACGAAATTCCTAGATCTATGAGATGAAGAAGTAAAGAAAAATGTGCATCAAAGAAAATAATCCCACAATGCAATATTTACATGATTCTGCAATTTGCCTACGTCTATGGACTAAGCCTCATAAAAAAACCCCCATTAAAAACAATAGCACTTTTATATTGGGTTAGGCCATAATTCAGATTAAACACAAATAGGCTTTACAAAGCCCAACCCAACAAAGGAAATATTTGATAGCTAGTAAGTAAATAGAGAGAAAACAAAAAATTGGAGAGGAACCCCGATCCCAAATTTACAAAAATTTATTTCATTTTCAAAAAAATTCTTATCGTTTCCTACGTACCTTCATGTCTTTTAGTGTTCTACTTCTACAAGACATGCATGATGGATTGTCAGGTTCTTGCAAGTCCCACATTTAAAAAAAAAATAATTATAGTATGCTGCTAACTTCATAACTCGAACTTTTTCTTCCTTAAACTCCAAGTACTTTGTACATGGTGAGGTGCCAATTAAAACAAAAAACTCTTGGCAAGTCCCATATTAATTGTTCTACATTTTCATTGCGCATGGTATTCCAATCCATCATATTTGAAGAAATTTCTAACATAGCCGGACAAATTTATTTCAAGATTAATAAATTCATAGTTCTCATCCGCTTCATCCAAACCCACCACGAGGTTGTTTGTTTAAGAATATTGGTTTTGATAAGATTTGAAACTTTGAATTGCTGAATGCTGTTTGTTGGATGAATTTTGGTGGGGGGGAAAAAAAAAAAAGAAAAAGGATTTTGATATCTGAGTTGCCTCAACATGGGCTAGATGGGCGGTCAATTAAGCAGAAGTGGAGGCCCTTCAGGACTTAGGCTAGGTTTCGAAAAAGAAACCCACTAACTTAATTTCCTAAGAGAAGCCCAATGTCAGGAAAACATATCCATATATATCCCGTTACTGTGTCTTCGTTTGATCCTTCATAACTATATAACTGAAGAACCAAAGAGGCTTGGTTTTTGCTAGAATTTTGAGGATTTGGGGGTTTGATGATGATTTTCGTGATTCCTTATTAGTTGAGCTGCCTGGTTCATGTGCTTTTAAGGTTACTATTGAAACCCTAGAAGCCCAACTAAAGCTTGCATTGAAAGGTGTTCGGCCATTATTTTACTTCATTCCTTAAAGAACCAGCTCAGGTATGATACCAAGGGATGGTGGTCGACCAAGCACCTCTTCGCAGGCTTCAAACACAAAGAAAAGAAAAAAAAAAGTTTGAGAATTGCATCATTGAGAATTGATAGTTATTCACTACAAAGAAGAGAAAAAGTTGAGAATTGCGTTGTTTTTTGGATTATATTTGTAATCATTGTGATTCTATTGGTTTTAAATAAAGAATATTGAATTGGAAATATTTGCTCATTTTTCAAACATTTAGAGGTAAATTAGTTGTTTTCAAAGAAAATGGGGAGAATTGTGAACTATCCCAAATATAGAGCAGAGAAAGTTTTTTTTTTTTTCCAATTATAAATATCCAAATAATAATATAATTCCCAAATGATAAAATATTATATAAGATAAATATGAAATTAAAATAAATAATAATATAATTCTAATTGAACTTAATTGTTAAATATATGTAAGTTGCATTATATCAAATTACAAATTTAACCTTACTTATATAAATATTCTCATTTTGGGTAATTTATATCTCAAACAACAATTTTAATAGTTGCTAGCCAAACAATCTGATTACTGAAACAACACTTTTTCAAAAAGTAAGCCTATGGAGTAATGTTGTTCTAATAACATTGTTTGTATTTTTTAGAAATACGTGTAGGTGAAAAAGTGTGTGAAAATACATGTAATGTTATTTAAACACTGAAATATATTGTTTAAAATACGGTACCAAACACCCTGTATATTTTCATTAAGCAATTATTGAAATCAAAACTTTTTCAAAAAGCCTAGTCAAAATCACCCGTAAACTTGGTGATATGCTTAACAAATATTAAGTATAAAAATGACACACCGAAAAGCCCACAACACACTACATAGTACGGAAATCTGAGAAGATATGAAATTTCTCTCATCAGGTCGACAAGATTCATAGAAATGTAATTTTGTTGACCCGATTGAAGTCATTGATTTTTGGAGGCACCGTTAAATGGCAAAATTATGAAACTGTGAAGACTAGAGGACAGTCAAGCGACAAGTCAGTGTAGTAGGTTGAGTTCATACAACAACCTCTTTACTAGTGTTGGAATTATACTACAAGTCGTTGGTTGTAGTCTTTAATTACTGTGTTGTCGTTTTGTATGCCAATATTGTAAACTAGTTGCTATCCTATGCGATGCACAGGATAGTTAACAAATTAGTTTAAAATGAATAAAAATCAATATTTATTGCACAAAATAAATATTGTGTCTCGAGAAATTGTGTCATTTTTATAAGATAAAACAAAGACGCATTATTTATGTTTCTACTTTCTACCACACGCTATTTATTTCCACAAAAATAATTGACAGACATTCACAACATAAGGGTAAGCTTGACCAACCGACTTAAGCGTGCTAGACCAGTGGTAGAGCTAGGAATTTATCTTTGGGGGGCCATATATATATATTTTGGGTTATGAAATGTAAAATAGTTAGTGGCGGAACCAGAATTTCAATCGACGGGGGGGTGGGGAGACAGCTGGAACCCTTTCTCCCCCTAGACTCCCAAGCACTTTGTGCATGGGGAGGTGCCAATTCAGCTACAAGGCTTTTGGCTATAAGAGACTAATCTAAATACATAAAATTTGAACATATAATTTTGTTCCTTCAAATAAATTGAAAAAATAAATCAATGTAAAAGTAATAAGAATCTAGAAATAAATTTAGTATGTGCATCTCACCACCTTGATTGCTTAAAAATATATATATGAAAAAAATAAAGTTTTTTCTTCTTCATTCTTAAAATTATTTGAATTTTTGGATCTATAGCAAAACGGCATCATTTGTAATTGTAAAAAAGTAAAAAAAAAAAAAATGATAGAGAAAAAAAAATTAACATAAAGGTATTTTTAGTATAAGGATATAACATATAAGTAGTTTTGTTTTTATTATTATTATTATTATTATTATTATTATTATTATGTGTAAATTATAGAATCCAATAATTAAAGCCTTGTGGACTTGTGGTCGAGGTACATTGAGAAAGTTTTTTTAAAAAAGTGATTAGCTAGAAAAAGTGTAGTGAGCTTGTGAGTGATTATTAAGGGTAAATTTGGAATAAGGAAAAAAAAGCATGGGACAAAATTGGTATGCTATAAGCCTATGGAGTGTTAAGGACTACGTAGTAACTTTTTCTTCTTCTTTTTTTTTTTTTTTTTTTTTCCTTCTTTTTGGTGTCAGCTTGTCAGGTTTCATTGTTCTTTAAATATCAAAAGAGGTGTGTTTTGTTTATCTGTCAGGGAAAGATTGCTTAATAGTAGTATTTATGTAAAATTTCTGGTGGAGTCTGCGGGGCAGTTGCCCCTTCTTGCCCCCCTTGGCTCCACCCATAAAAATAGTAATGTTTTTAATATCTTTAATCACCTATGAAATGTTAATATAGTAGTATATAATATATATTTTAATAAACTTATCAAGTAAATTTATAATTTATAATGCCATTTGGTATATAATATATTGATTATTATATAATAAATAATATATTATAAGGAATATAAAAAAGAAAGCAAATACAAAGTATCTGAGAAAGAGTTAAAAACAAGGGGTCAGCCAGTTAGTTAGGGGCACAGAGCATTGCACAGTCAGGAAATGAAGGGCCCACAAAAGTTTCAATCTTTCACTCTTTCTTGTCTTGTTTAGTCACACAATATAGAACTTTTACTTTTTATATTGTAAACAAACTACAGCAGCAGTGTGAGGAAAAAAAAAAAAAAAAAAGACAAACGCTAAACCACCAACAGAGACAAAGAGAGCAAGAGAGAGAAAATCACCTATGTGAGGCAAAATGTTTATGCAACTGTGAGGGAGACTTGGTGGTGTGATAGTGTGACACATCGACAAAACTTTTGACTTCTCAAATTTTCTACTGTTGTGGTACAAGTAAGCACTAAATGTGTAAGGTTGAAAATTTGAATTTTTCCCTTTTATTTGTTGAGGTAATTGTTAAAATACTTATGCGTTCATTTTAAAGATATTGAAGGTTTAATTATTGGAATTTGTTGACATATATATTTATGGATTGTATTTATTTAAATGAAAATTATATTTATTTTTAAACTTTCTTAAATATGTATAGTATCAGGTATGGGGCCAAAATGATAAGGTTATTTAAAAATTTTCAAATTATTTTAGGTATTTCCAAAAAAAAATATAATAATTTTTTCCAATAATTTTGGGGTGGCCAAGGCCCCCCTTGGTCCTCAAGTGGCTCTGCCACTATGCTAGACATAGGATCTGGTTTTAACTTTTAACATAAAAAGCAAAGATAAAGGTATTAGAATGTCTCTTTTAAGAACTCCAAAGATAATAATTTATATATATTGTAAATAAGGATAATAATTTATGGGAAATGCTAACGAGTGCCCTTAGGGCACTCTTTAAGAACCCATTTAAAGAAAGTTTTTATGGGAAAAGAAAAAAAAGCAATTAATGTTTTAATAGCTTTTTTCATTTCCCATAAAAATGATGTCAAAACTTTCTTAGAATGGATTTTTAAAGAGTGCCCTAAGGGCACTCGTTAGCATGACCCATAATTTATTAGGAACAATAAAGGGGAACCGAACCATCATGATCCTCAACCAAGGCCTAAAGAGGGGATGTATGTGATAAGTTGGGGTTTCCAATTTGTACGAAAAGAGGCCAATCAAGAAAGGAGACATTGATGGTTTTAACATCAAGAGATCCAAGACATGAAAAGATGCTTTACTAATACACATTCTTCTCACTTCTGATCATCCCTTCAGTTTTTCTTGAATTGGAAATTAATCGATTTCTTCATGAAGATTAACTAATAAATATTATTAATTTAAATATCTATATAGTGATGCACTGTTTCAAATTTAAAATAACGTTATATATTGTATACTGTTAAATTCATAAAATAAAATATAAATTAATTCTGAAATAAAGCCTCTCTAGACCCAAGTGTTGAAATAGGCCGGATAAAATAGAAATATGTCCAAGGCTTTATACCACGAGAACCCAATGTTTCCCAAATCCAAATTCCAAAATGTCATAAATGGGTCCAAGGATACTGGTAGGTCCAAAGTTATATAACCGCACCCCAGTTCTTTTGTTTTTGTTTTTGTTTTTTTTTTTGGGGGCTCAAAATTATACCCAAGTGTTGTTTAGGTCCGAAATTCCATAATTCAAAATGAATGGAATTGGTGGGTCAAGCTTGGGTTTCAAGCGATAATTTATAGTAATGGTATTTCTTTTGGGTTCTAAACTAGACCGAAGCGTTCTTTAAAAATCGTGGCTAGGGGACATTCTTTTCACTGCTAACCATTCACTGGTTTTTCTTTTTTTCTTGAATAGGAAATTGATCAATTTCTCCGTTAAGATTAAATATTAGAAATTTAAATATACATCTAGTGTTGCATTATTCAAATTTTAAAATAACTTTATAATGTGTATACTGTTAAATTCATAAAATAAAATTTAATTAATTATGAAATGGGCTCTCTCTATTTACTTCAAGTAAACTTCAACAGATATTATCTGGAGAGCCAAAAAAAAAAAAAAAAAGATCTCGCTAAGCATAAAAAGGCTCTCATTCCAAGATCTGTAAGAAACTATTGGGTAATTCTTAATAACCTTAATGGTATGATCTTGAAGAATGTATTGCTTTTTCTTGTAAGTAATCATCAAATTGTGGGTGACAAACATATGATTTAGTGCTAATAATTTGCAATGACAAAGGAACTAACCATTATCAAACTAGAAGCCTTGTTGGCTAGCTGCTGGTGCTATCCAAGCCTCCAAGATGTAACATTGCTTTGTGAAAATGAAAGCAAACAAAAGAAAGAAGACAACAATTTTAACGTGCTTCGGCCATGAAAGCCTACATCCACAGTCTCTCTATTATTTTCTTTTTTGCAGTGCAAAAATCTATTATAGAGCTTTGTTAATTAATTTATATATACAACTTTGGGAAACAGAATCCCAACACTTATACAGTCTATATTCAAGATCACATTCATTACCTTCCTCTTGTATTTGATTTTGCTGATGACACAGGATATAACTTTGTTGATTGGGTTGGTGCATTTCCGTTAACGATTTGGTCTTCCTCTATAGACTGGGTTGGACTTTCCTTAAATGTTTGATCTTCAACATCCTTTGTAGTTTGCACCACAACCTAAAGGATCATCAAATGATTCACAATCAGGAAGAATGAAGTATTCACAATCGAATGATTCTCAAATGTCACCAAGGATAAAAGGCATCAAGCCCTACATTCAGCTTAGAAAATAACTTAACAACTAAGATATTTATAGAACTACAATTTAAGATGCCAACAAAAAAAAAGAGGAGGATTGAGAGAGAAAGTCCCATCTTGTCTGGAACTTTCAGCTATACCGTATACCCATCAGGCCATCACTATATATTTTGAAAGTAAGTGCAACAAGAGAAACAGTACAGTAAAAAGGTTCAAAGTTTTTTTTTTTTTTAACAAATTCAAGTAAGGACTAAATTATAAATTGCACTCTCTAAATTTAGCATGTTTTTAATTTTTTTTTTCCACGTAGTTTCATTTTATTTATTTTTCAATAAAGTTCTTCAACTTTCATTCGTTTTCAATTTTCAATATTGTCATTCTGTCTGCCCTTGTTCAAAGTCTTTTCAATTTTCAAATCTTAAAAAAAAAAAATTGAAATATATAAGATAATACTGTTTAAAAGAAATATCCTAAACTTGTGGTTTTTAATTTTTTTTTTCTTCTCTTTTCCTCATCTTCATCTGTGTCTCCATCACTTTGTGTCAGAACTTTGTTAAAGCATATTGGAATTCATTTTCTACATGAGACCTGGGCCATAACCAGGTAATCAATAGTACATTACAAATACAGAGATAGTTAAACAAGAAAACTATGACAAATACAAGAGAAACTAGTACGCGATTGCTAAAATAAACATAAGGATATGCTACAAGCCTGATTAATTTGCTCCAACATTATACAAAATCAAAACCTCATCAAGTCATTATGGCAACTTCCAATAGGATCAGGATCATTGGCCCTCTGTACCTGCATTCAAGGAAAAAAAATTATCTTTCTAAATCATTGAATTAAGGGAAATCATTTCTATGTATAGGAAGAACATGCTTTGGTTTTCAAAATAAATTGATGCTATGCGGTGAATGAAATTTTCCCTTCAAGAGTAAGGAATTGAAGAACTATTTTAGTTTTAGTCTTGCTACTAGGAGAACTCATAATAATGCAAGATGGTTAAGTTGTCGAATCTCAAACTAATTAAATGTTCTATGGAAATGGTTATCCAGGTACCTGTGAGGTAGTTAAGATTATAAACAACAAAATCGTTCCCAGTAATTTAGTTTTACCAAATTCTAGGAGTAATTTAAGCCTATGTCTATGTCAAAGTCATCAAAGGCATACTATAAAAAGTACAGTGTAAACAAGTGCCAATAATCTCAACCACTCCAATAGGTA
The DNA here is from genome assembly GCA_023621385.1 of Quercus gilva. NCBI lineage: Eukaryota > Viridiplantae > Streptophyta > Magnoliopsida > Fagales > Fagaceae > Quercus > Quercus gilva. The sequence goes on along the minus strand of CM042476.1, from coordinate 14,800,330 downwards.
TCACTAAATCAAAAATAGCTTAAACTTCATTTTGATTTTTGTGTTTTTCAACAAACATTTGAAGGGGGGCGGGGGACAAAAAACGAGCTTATTCTGAATCATAGAAAAAAAATCGGATGAATAGTACCATCTTGTAATCAAATTTCTCATGGCATCAATATTATCAATTTCGCTAGAATAAATGAAAGTATGTGACAAGCACATGGCATTGTGTAGGATATATGATGCCCCTCCCTCCATAAAGGTTTGGAGTGGGTGTTAGAGCAACAAGTACTGTGTCATGAACAATTTACCTGTAAGTTGAAGTCTTTCTCGACGTATTCTTGTTCTGAGGAGCTTTTCTCTAATCAAGTGCAATTGAGCTACAACATCACTAATGTTCATCCTTTCTCTTGGAGATTCCATGGAACAAGAAACTCCTATTCCAAATATCAAAATCAAGCACTCCAAAATTTTGGGACATCTTATTCGATTTTGAACGTGAGTATCATTTGTCCTTGCTTCCATATCTTCACTTTCCCAAAGAATAATAGGATCCACAATGTTAGTCACTTGTTCAGGCAAAGCTCCTGTAACGAAATCATGAAGGTTTAAGTTGTCTTTGAAGATGTTATCAGTGGGCCTTTTTCCTGTGAACATCTCCAATAATAGCATGCCATAACTGTAGACATCACCATAAATTGACACCTTGTTTCCCATACCATATTATGCAATTGCACATAACATTTACAATATGATTGATCTAGTTTCATATTAAAAAAAATATAGTAATACAAGTTTGAAAGAACTCTTTAGTGGCATTTAAGAGGAAAAAATAATGACAAGTGGAAATTTCTTTCAGGACATGCTCCATCTTCTAAAAGGCTTCATTGAGTTAATTTCATGCTTGGAAGTACATTAAGAAATATTATGGAAAGAAAAGAATTTAATGTTCAAAAATGGAAAGATATTCACCTGGAGGAGCATAACCAATTGTTCCTCTTAATCCGATAGAGCTTGATTGATTAGTGAAACACTCTTGGGTAGCCTCCCGAAGGAACCTTGCCAAACCAAAGTCACCAACATGTCCAATCATTTCGTCATCGAGAAGAACATTGCTAGGCTTGAGGTCACAATGAACAATTGGTGTATGGCAATGATGATGAAGATATTCCAATGCATGTGCAACATCAATAGCAATATTCAATCGTTGAAGAAGATTCAAATTCATTTTTTCCTCAGGAACCTCATTTCTTCTTGAAACTGGATGCAACCACCCATCTAGGTTGCCGTTAGTCATGAACTCGTATACCAATGCTTTGAAATCATGACCTTGATAGTCAACACCTGAACATGCTGTGAGGATCTTCACTAGATTCCGATGTCTGATATTTCGCAAAGCCTCACATTCAGCAATAAAACTTTTGGAAGCTCCATGGTGCGAAAGGTTGAGTACCTTAACAGCAACTTTACGACTATCTTGATCAAGAATTCCTCTATACACAGATCCAAAACTACCCACACCAATTAAATTAGTGGTGGAGAATGCATCTGTAGCTTTTAGGAGACTATGGTAAGATACATTCAAAAGTAAATTCCCTGAATTACTTAAAATACTTTCTCTTCTTTTTCTTTTTAAAGTGCGGAGAAGTAAAAATAACATTACCAAAGTTACTCCAAGAAGGCCAGATAATATAGAGATTATTAGCTTCAAGGAAGGAGTCAACTTCCTCTTCTTGGATTTATTGTATTTACATACAGGAAGATGAAACTTAGGCATGCCTCCACAAAGCTTACCATTCCCCTTAATCACAATTGCACTTGTGTTCTTGAAAACTCCATTTGTTGGTACCTCACCGTCAAAATCGTTATAAGACAAATTCAATAACTGCAAGAAGATAAAGCTCTCCAAAAATTTTGGAATATTGCCAGAGAAATTGTTTTTAGAAAGATCTAAAAGTTGAAGGCCCCTTAATGATTCCAAAGATGAGGGAATGACCCCTTGAAAGAAGTTGCTTCTCATGGCTAGATATTCTAGTTTTACACAGCTACCAAGACTTGTTGGAATTTTTCCAAACAACATGTTTTCAGAAATATCCAAGTGTTCTAAATTTATTAAATTTCCTACCTCTGTAGGAAGGACACCAGTAAATTTGTTGGCCGACAAGTCTAGAGAAATTGATGAGAATGAGAGACCAATTACTTGATATGATATGGTACCATTGAGATTGTTTTTAGAAAGATCCAAATCAACCACATTTTCACACTTGACTAGACTTAAGGGGATGCTTCCTTGAAGATTATTATCGTGTAAATACAAAGTTATCAAAATAGTTAAATTTCCAAGAGAAGATGGAATGTTCCCAAAGATATTGTTTGCAGATAAATTCAAAATTTGTAACTTATGAAGCTTTCCAATTTCAAAAGGAATATGACCTGAGAATTTATTGTTGTCCATAAATAGTGCCTCCAAATTCGTCAAATTTCCTATTTCAATAGGAATGTTTCCAAATATTTTATTATTACCTAGACTCAATGTGGTGAGAGTAGTTGAGAAATTGGCAATGCACTTGGGCAACTCTCCCCCAAAGTTATTAGACCCTGCCTCTAAATAAGTTAGATATGTAGAATTTGTCAAAGAACAGAGAAAACTCAAGTCATTTGCCCCTACATTTCCAAGCTCATTTTGACCCAAGTTAAAAAATGAAAATCTATATAACTTCTCCAAAGAAGGAACTCTTCCTTTTAGTTTATTTTCGGCAAGGTCAAGTAGCTCTAGATTTGAGGCATTAGATATCAAAATAGGGATAGGTCCAATAAATTGGTTGTTGTACATGCTAAATTTTTCGATATTAGGTAGAGTGATACCTATGTCCGAGGGAAGATGCCCTTGGATTTGGTTGTCTTCTACAGCAAAAGTTTTTAACGAAGACAAATTGAAGATTGAGGGAGGAATTCTTCCAGACAACCTATTATCACCAACACTAAAAAACGTAAGTTTCGCCAATTGGCCAAAAGAATGAGGGATACTCCCACCCAAGTTATTAGAAGCTACAGCAAACAATTCTAGAGAGGATAAGTTGCCGAAATAAGGTGGGATACTTCCTGTCAAATTATTTATCTCAAAAGAAACGCGTTGGAGTTTTGACAAAGTGCCAAGAGTTGTAGGGATTTCCCCATCCAAATGGTTGCTACCGAAATCAAGGATTTTGAGGTTGGTGTAGTGGGATAAATTTCTTGGAATTTTGCCAATATGTGTGTTATTGTTCATTTGTAGGAATTGCAATCTGTGTAAACGGTCAATTTCTGAAGGAATTTCATTATGAAAGAAGTTGTCTGCGAGTGATAGTTTTTTCAAAAAACTTAAATTACCAACATGTGGTGATATAGAACCTACCAGTTCCGAAGTTTTCAGGTCCAACACAATGACCCTCTGATGTCGACGGCCACAGGTAACCCCTCGCCATTGACAAAAGTGGATGCTATCATTCCAAGAGCTCAAAACCTGGAGAGGATCATCAGTGATCTTGGCTTTGAACTCAAGCAACGCCAACCGGTCGGTCTCATTATTCCCGCCAACAACAGAGGTGACTAACAAGCCACACCACCAGAGAAGGATAAAAGTGTGCATGAAAAAAGAAGAGGACGGCGGAGATGAACTCCATTGCGAAAGCCCCATCTGCAATATGGTTGAAGAGGCAGTTGGTACAAGTGTGTATTGTGAGGGAAGGCTAATTTGGCTGTGCATAGAATCTCAAGAAGTGGCAAATTTATAATGAGAGCGAGAGAGAAGAAATTTGGTGCGAGAATTTTGGGCATTATAGTTGGTCCGATCATCTTTAATTAATCAGACCGTGTACCCATGATCCACGTGGAATGCTATAGTTTTGCCCCCTTTATATTAAACCAAAGGTGTGTTCATTTGGTGTATTTTAAGTTTAGAGCATTCACATCAGTCTGTATATAAGTGTGTATAATGGAAAAAATGCTCAAATTTACACATTTTTATTCAAAAACAGCCCACATCAGTCCGTTTAAAATCTTGCAAAATCTTTTAAAATTATCCATGAGCTACAGTACCCATGTAAATTTACACGGGCACTGTAGCATGTGTATATCATTTTTTAATAGTTTTTTTCTCTCTTCCCGGTACTGTAGCATGACTTTGCCTGACATTGTAGCACTGTAGCACTATAGCATTGGGTTAAAGAAATGAATATTTTATTTGAATAAATGTGTATAATAGACAAACTGATGTGGGTGTTTTGTAAAAATAAGTGTGTAAAATAGAAAAAGTAAGTTTTAGATGTGTAAATTTACAAATTTTTTGCATGGATTGATGTGAATGCTCTAACAATTGAGGATTTGGAAGTGCAGCGTCTGTACTCGGCTGAGCCCAAAATACACGTTTCCAGACCCTTCACCACACGCTTAAGTCTGATTAAGAGGCATGGTTGCAGATGGTTGTCCTAAAGACTTGAGACAAGTTCATTAATTAAGCCATTCCATCGGAAAATTATTAGATACTTTCGGAGTATCATAAATGCGTATTCTCTCCTCTCACATAAATGATGGGTCTCACCATGAATTTAATTAGTGGGACCCACTATTCATATGAAAAGAAGGAGTACGTATTTATGGTACTCCAGGAGTACACAATAATTTTTCCATTCTATCAAGTGTGGGCTGGAACCCACGTGTGCCACACACTCAACATCTTTTTTATTGTTAAATTTTGATAGATGCACCCAAAAAAAAAAAAAAAAAAAAGATTATTCGAACCACAGCTCTCATAAAGATGAACAGATAATACTACACAATTACAATTCTTAAGGTTTATTTGGATACTTTTTATTACTAAAATTTTAAAATATTATAATAAAATAATTTTTTAAATATGTGAATAATGCTGTGGAACTTAATTTAAATTTTTTTTTTTTAAGTACTTGCAGGTCTCGTAAACATATCATAAGACTCACAAAAAATGCTAGAGATGGCCGCTATCTAACCATACACTTAGTATCCATTTGGATATGGATGAAAACTCACGCGTTTGCAATTTTGCCTTTTTTTTTTTTTTTTTACTAGCGCCTCTTGCATTGTTTATGAGATATGAACAGTGCATTAAGACAAATGTACAATGTTTGGGAAAGTGAACAGTAACCTAAATTTTTTTTTTTTAAATTGTCAATGATATTCCACATGACCACATATTCATTGTCAATGACATTCCAATGAATCCAATCCCTCCTATTCTTATGAAGAAATTTCTACGTAGTAGGAAAAAAAAAATGATGCTTCAATTATAAAGCAATTATCGTTTTGATTTTTTCTAAATGAGAATAGATTTTCATACTTGAGTTTACTTAATGTGAGCCTTTTTTTTTTTTTTTTTTTTTAATACTAAGTATTTTAACACACACTGCTAGAGGAGAAAATGTCTTATGAAAGCTGACAATCTTAAAATACTTAGCGTGAGCTAGATAGGCCATTTAGGACTTTCCAATTATAAAGCAATTATCACTTAGTTTAGGTTTTGAAAAAAAAAAAATGCATTAACTTTTCTAAGAGAGGTCCAATTTTTTGAAAACATAACCCCGTTACTTCTTCCAAAAAAAAACATTTATTATTTTTTTCCCCTTAAAAAAAAAAAAAAAAAAAAAAAAACTAATGGCTTAGACTTTAAGCATGCTTAGTATAAAGAATTTGATTGACTCCTTAATTAATTGCACTATAAGGATTTTTTTTTTTAGTTACCAAGTGAAGCAAGGGATTTGAATTCTGAATATTTTTATTGAAAATAACAAAAAATTCTATATAAGAGGTGAATTTTATTTTCATAGCATAGTGACTCAAAACTACGTGATGTTCAAAAAATAAGAAAACTTATGTGTGAATTTTTTTTGGGGGGGGGGGGGGGGGGGGGGGAGGGGGGTATGAACCCATGTGTGAATCTGACCAAGCAAATTTTTTTTTGAGATATTGCAGAGGCTAAAGTTGATAATTCAGGACCACAAGTCAAGTTTGTCAAGATTTTTCCTTCTCAAAAAAAGTTTGCCAAGATTTTCCAAAAGCATCTTTTGATTTTGTCTTTTTATTTCATTGGCTGGGTAAGTTTTTGCAAAGATTTTCCGAAAACCTAACAACCATTATGTTTGTAATTTAGTGAATGTGCTTTTGCTTTTTGATCAAGTAATTAATCTCGAATCTCCACTTGGAAGGGGAGATTTTAAAGTATAGTTACTTAAAAGAATCTGCAAAGTCTAAAGTTGACAGTGCAAGACCGCAAGTCAAGCATGCCAAGATTTTCCAAAGGTAACTTTTGATTCTGCCTTTTTATTTCATCGGTTAGGTAAGTTTTGCAAAGATTTTCCAAAAACCTAACAACCATTATATTAGTATTTTAGTAAATGTGCTTTTGCCTTTTGATTGTGCCTTTTCATAATACTTTGCAATTTTATGTGAAATAATTTAGGAAAAATATTCATACACCCCCTAAACTTTGAACTAGTAGCCAAGACACTTCCTAAACTTTTTTATTGGTCAATTTACTCCCTAATCTATATACACTTGCCAAATCATTACTCTAGCCTAAACACTAACGGAATATGAGAAGCACATGATCTTTAAAAACTAACTAAATCACTATTTACAAGATAAAAAGAAGAGAGAAAAGAAACTGACCGACAGAGAAGAGAGAGAGGCATTAAATATTGAGCGGGCTAGCTGATTGTACCATGGTTGTGTTCAAGGGAAATTATTTTTGCTGGTCGCTTTTTGAATGATGGGTTGAAGTTGAAAACCAAGAGTGAATCTTTTTTTTTTCTTTTTCTTTTTCTATTTTTGGGATGAACCCATGTTTGAATCTCACCTTGAAAAATCTTTTATTTTTATTGATCACTGTCTAATCAAGCATTCCCATCCGTCCGGGGAGCTAAAAATGCAAAATAGCTCTCATTGTTTACAAAAATGCACAATACATATTCCACATTTCACATTTGGGAATGGAAAAATTTTACATCCTGCTATAGTTTGATCTACAGCAAGATGTGTGGTCGGTCTGATAATCTTTATTAATCAAACCGTGTAATAGACGCCTAGACGATGACCCATGATCCACATGGAATGCTATAGTTTTTCCTGAATTCTCACATGCCACACTACTGATTGTCCCCTTAACAATTAAAGATTTGGAAAAGTGTAGTGTCCGTACTCGGTAAATTAATTTATATTGAAACTTCAATTGACCGTGCACCTCTATGATCATTATGTGTCCTGAAGATTAATTATGGATTAATACCATAAATAAACCAATGGTTTCTTATTCACACCTATTCACTTAACTCATTTAGCTCAATTGGTAAAGTTTCTGATGGTTGAATAAGAGTGATATGAGGTTCAATCCCCGCCTATACAAAAAACCGATAGGTGTCTTGGTCTAATGATGAAAAGCTATCATTAAGAGCAGATGTCATAGGTTGAAATCCTCTTAAAAAAAAAAAAAAACTAATTGATTGATTAGATAATAAAGATGCCTCATGGACCTATATGTCATGTTACTTTTCTTTTTTTCTTTTTTATTTATTTTATTTTTAATATAAAAAATATCACTTTGTTGTGTTACTGTTATTGCACACGAAACTTCTAATAATTCTCTATGCTCCAATGGGAAAACAATCCTAAAGCAAACATAAGAACTAAACAGAGATGTCAACCATGAATCTGATTATTAATCTTAGCTAAAAGAAAAACCTGGTTTTGTCTTTGCCAAACAGTTTGGACTTTGTTTTGCACCAATAGACTAAACTACTAAGTCTAGAGCTACACCGTTTGTTTATAGTATTATGGGGCTGTTATTATCAATGATGCAACGAACAAGCCAATTCAATTTAGTGTTCATTTGGAAACAACTTATTTAGCTAAAACTGAAAACTTTTTGCTAAAAATTGTAGATAAAAGTAAAAGTTAGCTAAAATAGTACATTGAGACCTATAAATAGTGGATTTAGATCTTCTAGAGTTCCTAGGGTACTCTACCAAGTAGATTTTCCTAAATCTTAACCGTTCTTTAATGATTTAATGATCTAGATTTTGCCATGTCAGTATTTCATTAATAATAATCTTAATTGTTTTGTTTTCAACATTATTATATTATTTTAAGAGTATTGTTAATAGAATGCTGATATGACAACATCTAGACCATTAAATCATTAAAGAATGGTTAGGATTTAAGGAAATCTATTGGTAAAGTACCCTAGGAACTCTAGAGGATCTGAATCCATGAATAGTAGCAAATAAGTTGGCAAAAATAATCAATGCCAAACATATACTAGTGACAATCATGTGAAATTGCTACTATAATAGCTTTTTACCATCATACTAAGACATTAATCGGTTTTTGGTAGGCAGGAATTAAATCTCAAATCTTTTATTTAACTATCGAAAACTTTATCAATTGAGCTAATTAGAACTCAAAGAAATTGATGGTTGATTTTAATTAGCACATTACTTTTTTTTTTTATTTCCCCTTCAAAATTATTGACTTACGCATAGATAAATTTAAAAATAAACCATTTTTTAATCATTAAAAAATACACAATTAATCAAAACATTAGAAAAAATAAATGTAATTAGTGCATTTGATAAATTAGGTTTTATTATATTACACTTTACATATTATTTTATTCTAGTTTGATTAGAATTTTTATAGTAGATCGTGGTTATTTTATTTCTAAATATATTTAATCTATAAAGATATATTATAAAAATAAAAATGTGGATACAAAAAAAAACAGAGAATAGAAGAATTAGTTGAATCTAAAAATAGGATATCTTGAGAAATTTGTTACTAGTGAAAAAAAAAAACATTTAGCTGAATTTTTTTATGGTATAGATTTATTGTCAAAATTACAAGTTGTAAAAGAGCTTTTAGAAATAGACTAATACACTTTGATTAAAAGATGAAGTCATGTAAAATGAGTAGATTAATTATTTTCTAAATGCATTTATCACTTATTCAAGTTTATTGATAGCACCTGTTACAATTTCTTATACAAGAAGAAAATTTTTAAAATTAAAAATGGTAAAATATTACTTAAGATTAACTATACTAAGAGTTTTGTAATCCAGTAGTATTGTTTGCTCTTTTTTTATGAAAACTTTGGTTCGAATCACCCTTCCTTCTTGTTATAACTATCAATTTTTTTTTCATAGTAAAAAAGAAAGAAAGAAAGACTAGTAAATTAACCGTATTATTAATTGAAAAAAAAATGTTAGCAAAAAGTGAGAAGATTTGGTTTTAATTAAACAAAATTTCTCACATGAATATTTATTATATTTATTGATTTTTAAATATAAGAATGATATAAGTAATTTCTCTACTTGTTTGTGCTCAATTAAATGTAATATTGTCATATTGATGGGAGAAGGATCTATAAAAGTTTTGGAAATGTAAGAATTGAGTTAGGACTTAAAAGAGAAAAAAATAAAGAGCAAACTCAGTAAATACTTGACAATCCTTCATTGTACAAGTATCGGAATTTAAAAAAATAAAATAAAAGAAAAGGTTTTTTGTAGATTTTTTTTTTTTCTTCTTATATATTTTTTTCTGTTGGGTTCTAAGAAATTAGGAATTAATGTATTAGAACTTCAATTTGTATTTTGTTGGCAAACCATGATCAAAACATTTAGTCTAGGTTTAGGCTTGCTCAAAGTATGTTTATTTGTAAAATTGGAATCGAGTGATTGCAGAATTTATTGGACTAAATCTGTAAGGCTCGATCGATCGAAAATTAGACTCGATCGATCGAACTACGTACAGATTTATTTTTCTACAGAGTTCCAGTTCAGCCCAAACTCTATTTAAACGTCTTGGGGTTCAAGTAAAACACTCCTATATATAAGGAAAACCCTAGAACGTTTTTGGGACTTTGAGAGAGAGAGATTAGAGTGCCTCTTGTGCCTCCTTTTATTTTATTAGGGTTTTGTACCTAAACCTCTCTAAGTCTTTGTTGCTCATATTTGCTGTTTATGTGAATCTCTTGTGAGATTCTTGAGGAGCTTTTCTTCACATAAACTTAGGGTTTTCAAGGAAGATATATTATCTACATCTTGATGATCAACAAGGTTGCAACCATTGGAACTTAAAGATAAACAAGCGGGGAGCTTGTACCTGATTGAAGGAATACAAAGAAAGAAGTAGTCCGTGGACTCGGAGCCTGCGCGTGGTCGTGTCAGGAAGTTTTACTGGTGGGTAGCATTAGGAAGTCAAGCGGGGAGCTTGTAAGTCCTTTTGTAAGAACTTCAATTCTTTCTTAGTGGATTCCGTTTTGCCTTGAGGATCGGTGGGTAAAATCCTCCCCAGGTTTTTCCGTGTGGTTTCCTGGGTGATCATATCTTGTGTTCTTTATTATTTCTGCTGCTTTATATGTTTTATATGCATGATATGATTATTTGATTGTTTTAACCTAGAATTGTTTAATTTGACTAAGTAACAACTTGGCTAATTAATCTAGGCTACGCAATCTATTTGTGGTTTAAAGGGGTCTAAATTTCCAACAAGTGGTATCAGAGCAGGTAGCTCTTCTGATTTAGATCTTTTGATCTAGGAGCTGATCCTTGACCCCTGTTGTCATGGATAATTTGAATTGTGTTTCTGATCATGTTTCTGCTCATGCTTCTGCTAATTTTTTTGATGCTTTTGAAACTCTTCGTAAAGAATTATCTAAATCTTTGAAAATTTCTAAGAAATTCAAGGAAGAGTTAAAATTGGCTAATCTTGAAAAAGAGGAATTGATTGTGAGATTAGTTGAATCTAATAAAAAGAATGATTTTTTGAGAAATCAAATTTCCTCTCAAGATGAGAAGATGAAAAGCTTGGAACAAGAGTTAGTTGAATCTAAAACTAAACTTGAAAATTTGATTAGTACCAAGCCTGCTGATGATAACAGAATTGTTTCTATTTCTCTTAAGCCTAAAACTGAAAAAGTTTATATCCCTCCTTTCAAGAGGAATAATAAAGAAAAGGCTTATTTTGCTAGGTTAGACAAAGGTAAAAGTTCTGATGTTAACGCTGAAGTTTCTAAACCTATGTCTAATCCTACTGTTAGAGAGCATAATAAATCTGTTTTTGTGCCTCCTTGTTCACCATTGTGGTGTTGTTGGTCATATTAGACCAAATTGTTCTTTGTTGAGGTAAAAACTGAAATCTGAGACTAGACTTGCTGTTAGGAATACTAATGTTCCTAAATTTGTTCCTGTTTGTCACTTTTGTGGTGTCTCCGGTCACATTCGTCCTAATTGTCATAAATTGAAATTTAAGCATTCTATATGTCAATCTAGGATATGTGAGGATATTTCTCCTGCCATAAGTCCATATAAATTGTTTCATATGCTTTTGAAGAATTTAAGCTTGTTGGCTTGTGAAAGGAATTTGCAGGATTTTTGTCTGTCTCAGAAGATTGGTGTAATTCCTCAAATACACTCTGCTTCCCATGGATTTTCACCTACAAAGCCGAAGTCTCGTGCTATATGGGTGAGAAAAGATCCTCTAAGGTGAGTGTTGCTGACTTGTCCCTGTTTTAATTCTTTCTATTGTTTGTGGACATGTCTTGTTTTTGTTTTTGGTTGTTTTGTTTTTTTTCTAGGTTGTTTTTTTTATTTAAAAAAAAAATCCAAAAACATTGAAAAATTTTCAAAAAGACAAAAATATTTTATTTTGTGTCTTGTTTTATTTTTCTTGAGGATTACATGAGTTTTGATATCTCTCTTGATTTAGAACATGCTTGACATTGTGGAGAAACTTGAATAGTTTGTGCTAAGCTATTTTTGATTTTGTGTGAGGATGTACTAGTTTGTACATGTACTCATGGGTTAATTAAGAAATTGATATTTCTTGTTTGTGTACCCTCTATAGCTTAGTTAAGCATTGTCATGCACTGCATTTGCATTGATCATTTAGCACAATGTGTGTTTTTGTTTTTGGTCATAAATTTTTTTTCAAAATCTCAACAAGTGGTTATAACGTTTGTTAAAACCAAAAAGATTTTTGTGTTTTGTATTATAGATCTTAGATTTATAATCAAGAATTGGCCATATTATTTTTACATAACATGTTTATGTACCTTGTTTAGCTTGGATGAGCTTTCTTTATTGCACTTTGCTAGTTTGAGCTTTGTAGTGCATGTTGTGTGGGAAAGATGTGTGTGGTTCTTAATCACTTTGCCTTAATCATGAAGTCACTTGTTTTTGACTGACGGACTTGATCCTTTTGAGAAAGGCATAAATAACCATCTCACCACTGTTCACTAGCCAATCATGAACACCTTAGTGCATATCATAAGATTTTGTGCTCGAAAAAGTGTAGCACATGCACAAAAAGAACATAAGGTGTAGCCTCAATTAAATTAAAACTGGTGTGTACTATTAGGCTTGATGCCAATTCACTTAATTCAAACCGGTGTGTACTATTAGGCTGAATGCCAATTCATATAAATAAGAGGCAAAAATACAAGAAACTTACATGATTGCAAGCTTTTGTTCTAGGAGATGTGAGAGTTATAGGATGTAACTCTTTAGGTGATAGTCTCTTTTAAATTCTATGTGATGAATTGTGTAGACTTTGTGTTTGATTGCTATTCACATATCACCTCACATGTATCTCAAGCTTTTGCTAGTTGCACACACTACACAAGTTACTCTTTGTTAAACTTGGTACATTATATTGTGTGTGATTTTGTTGTGGGCATCCAAGATTAAAAGTTCCTTGATTTTAATGCAAAATGTGTTTCAAGTTTGAAAATTTTGAAAATATCTTGAGATTTGTGCACAGCATATTTGTTGCTTAAGAAAATTCAATGGGAAAATAATTGAAACTTGTTTTTTTTGAGAAAATTGGGTTTAAAAATTTTGGGCTTTTGAAAAAGCATTTCATTCCATCTCATACTCATGCATTTGTTTCTTCTATTTCAATGCTTTGAGGAGTGTTTTCAAAAAGTGCTTGGTGATTTTCAAAACCTGTGTTTTTTCTCAAAATTTTTGTGAGCCTCTGCCCATTTCGATCGATCCATTCTGATTTTTGATCGATCGAAAAAGTGCTCTCAATTGTCTCAAAATGACTGTGTCATTCGATCGATCGAATGTAATTTTCGATCGATCGAAGATCATTGAGAAGTTTTTTTTTTAAAAAAAGGGTTTGTTCTTGATCCGAATTGGGGCTTTTGTGAAATTAAGTTGAATTTGATGAAATTGGCTTGTTGTTTGGATGTAATTAAGCATTATACTCTGTGAGTTGTGTTTCGTAATGCTCAATTCATCAATTTGTTTAAAAATTCAATAAGTGGTTTTCAAATTTTTGGGGTTTTTGGTAGAAATTCCCTGCTCGAGCCAATTTTGTCAATTTGATCTCAATTGAACTTAGTTTTACTGCATTAGAGCATGCATCATGACATATTTTGTCTTGCATCTTTTATGTTTAGGATTCACATGCATTGCATTGATTTCTGTATCCATCTTGCAGTTTTGCAGTCATATCTCTCATTGTTTTCACACATAGCATGCATAAACTTTGCTACATTGGGTACTTAACTTGATCAAAAAATTGATTGATTAATTTTTGAGCTATGTACTTTCCAGTATATGCCTTTTTTATGTGTGAACTATAGAAAATATTTTTCTTAAGAGATATGATGGATAATCAATGTGCAAATATTTTCTCTACTCATGCAACTGTTTATGGGTCACATAGTGCCATGTTTGCATTTTATTGAAAGAGAGAATATTTTTCTTCATGTGTATCCTCACCTTAGTTTTTAACTTTGGTTTGTGTGTTTTTAACTTTGGTCCTGCTCGTGAGGATGTTCCTGATCCTGCTGCTGCTGCTGTTCCCCACCCCTTTATTTTTCCCCAAAACTATTTTTCCCACAACTTATTTGTTTTTCCTATTTTTATAGGGGGAGAAAAGTTTTTTTTAACCTGTGTTGTTCATAGGGGGAGCTGTCTCTATTTTCTATAGAGCTGAATTGTTTTGTGTTCCCCTTGATTCTCTATTTTCTCTTATCCTTTATTGCGTATGTTGACTGTTTACTCTTTGTATGAGTTGTCTTTGTCAATACGTGACAAAAAGGGGGAGAAATTATTGATTTATGGGAATCATGTTTGTCTTGTTTAGGGGGAGTTGAAATTATTTTTGAAAGGGAAGAAAATAAAAACTTTTTGTTGTATCTAACTTAGGGGGAGAGTTAGTTTACTTATGTTTTTATTTCTGTTTCTTGTTCACTGCTCATTGATTTATATTTATGAGTTATTCATAATATATGTCTTTGTTTTGTATTTTGTGAAGTCAAGAATTTATTTGTTGATTTACTGTTTTTCTGTCACACATGCGTTTATGCGTTTTGTTGAGTGTTTCAGGAATATACAGGTGCATTCGATTTGGCTGCTGTCTACACTTGCAACTGATGGATAGTAGTTAAGATTGGATTTGTTGTTATGAGCATTATCTTTGTATTGGGCTATTTGTAACTTTGAGCATTTCATGTTTGTGATGTGTTTTGTCACGGATTGCCAAAGGGGGAGATTGTTGGGTTCTAAGAAATTAGGAATTAATGTATTAGAACTTCAATTTGTATTTTGTTGGCAAACCATGATCAAAACATTTAGTCTAGGTTTAGGCTTGCTCAAAGTATGTTTATTTGTAAAATTGGAATCGAGTGATTGCAGAATTTATTGGACTAAATCTGTAAGGCTCGATCGATCGAAAATTAGACTCGATCGATCGAACTACGTACAGATTTATTTTTCTGCAGAGTTCCAGTTCAGCCCAAACTCTATTTAAACGTCTTGGGGTTCAAGTAAAACACTCCTATATATAAGGAAAACCCTAGAACGTTTTTGGGACTTTGAGAGAGAGAGATTAGAGTGCCTCTTGTGCCTCCTTTTATTTTATTAGGGTTTTGTACCTAAACCTCTCTAAGTCTTTGTTACTCATATTTGCTGTTTATGTGAATCTCTTGTGAGATCCTTGAGGAGCTTTCCTTCACATAAACTTAGGGTTTTCAAGGAAGATATATTATCTACATCTTGATGATCAACAAGGTTGCAACCATTGGAACTTAAAGATAAACAAGCGGGGAGCTTGTACCTGATTGAAGGAATACAAAGAAAGAAGTAGTCCGTGGACTCGGAGCTTGCGCGTGGTCGTGTCAGGAAGTTTTACTGGTGGGTAGCATTAGGAAGTCAAGCGGGGAGCTTGTAAGTCCTTTTGTAAGAACTTTAATTCTTTCTTAGTGGATTCCGTTTTGCCTTGGGGATCGGTGGGTAAAATCCTCCCCAGGTTTTTCCGATTGGTTTCCTGGGTGATCATATCTTGTGTTCTTTATTATTTCTGCTGCTTTATATGTTTTATATGCATGATATGATTATTTGATTGTTTTAACCTAGAATTGTTTAATTTGACTAAGTAACAACTTGGCTAATTAATCTAGGCTACGCAATCTATTTGTGGTTTAAAGGGGTCTAAATTTCCAACATTTTCATTGTACAAACCGTTTACTGACTCTCTTTTATGGTTGAGTCTATATGCTAGCTGTAGGTGATAATATTTGTCCCTGCATTCCCGCTGAGTATTTCAAACTTACCAGGAAACACACACATAAAGGAGAAAAGACTAGGTGCAACATCGTCAAGCACAGGCCTTCGCTATCATAACGTCGTTTTTCTCTGCTAAAAGTACTACACACTGGCATTTTTCAATCATAATGTCGACCAAGACTATCTTCTTCTCAAGAGAATGAGTATCGAAGACTAAAAAATGGCTTGAATCAATGTCAGCATGACTAGGAAATGTTGAGTGGTTGGCTTGCAATCATGAATCATCACGAGTTCGCAATTTTGGCAGGAAAAATATGGCACCACACTAATTTTCCAATAAGAAGAAGCAAGGACCGAAACTTAAGCATTGATTAAGTAACACTTTTGTAATTCTTTGTCTTTGTTTTTGTTTTTGTTTTTTTTTCTTATTAAGACAACTTAATATATAAGACAAGATTATTGTTAATATTACATTATTTAATAAAATTTTATTAACTGCATTTTCTCACTAATTCACCCTTGGATTAAATTCCCTACATACTTGTAAAATAGCAAGATTTTTAAAGATTAAGAATTAGTTCATTTATAAAATGTTTAGAGTTTCAGGTTTTTTATACATTCAAATTATACACAAAAATGAGCTTATAAATCAGATAATATATAACATCTCATTAACAGGAAATTGAGATTGTAAAGAATATAGAAAGCCTATATTATGACCATGTGATGCACGGTTTAAGTAAAAATTATGTTTAATTAATTTAAATATTATGTAATGATTTTTGAACTACATATCGGATATTGGTTTATAAAAATTATGGTCTCAAGTTAGTAGGAAAATTTAATCATTGATGATTTAGCACATTGACAACTTATTTTTTTCAAACAATTTAAGGTTTCAATTAGGTTAGGTTTTTACTGATCTAGTATTTTGGAGGCCGCATTATAGAAGATGAATTTGGGATGACAATTTTACCCCACCCCATTTAACCCACCCCTCCCTACTTCGCCCTGCGCGGGTTTTCCCCGCCCCACAAAGGTGGTGGGGCGGGGATGGGGCAAGATTTTAGCCCTGCATCACGGGGCGGGATGAGGATGGGTTTAGACTTTTTAAACCCACCCAGCCCCGCCCCGCATTGCTAAGAGTTATAATTGTAAATTTTTCATACCCTAAAACCCTACTGTTAACAAACACATCAATATTAGCTTATTTTATTCTACCCAATGTGGTTTTTTGCCTTTATTTTGTTATGTGCTATACTATGAGATTTTTTTTTTTTTTTTTGGTGATTGTCTTGTTAAACACTTGGATATATTATTCAATTTTTTCTAAAAATTGATTTGATTTGATGGGATAAATTTAATTGTAATTTCAAGTATATTTCTATTAATGAAATAGGTTTCATTAAAAAAATTATACTAGTTGTAAGGCAAATTAACAAAAAAAGTAGAGTTTTACGGGGTGGGGCGGTGCTTCGCGGGACCCCAAGGGGCGGGGATGGGGTGAGAAAGTTTTCTCCATTATGCTAGGTGGGCAAGAATGGGACAAGACAAAATCATGTGAGGCGGGAACGAAGACCCCATCCTTGGGCCCTGCCCCGCCCCGCACCATTGCCATCCCTAGATGAAACGAAAATGTTAATGTTACATGAACTCACCCCTTTGACATAATTTTTTAATATAGTACACTGATCATAATTAGAGATCTAATTATGTACCAAGACAGTATCTTTCTTGGCTAGGCTAGCCTATATAGGAACTGAAGGACAATTAAATGACAAGTCGTGCAGTAGATTGAGTTCATATAACATGTCACTTACCAATTTCTTTACTAGTGTTGGAATTATACTACAAGTTGTTTGTTGCAATCTTTAATTAATGCATGTGTTGTCGTTTTGTACGAAGTCAATTACTTAGTTTGCCTTGTGTATGCTGATATTATAAAATGCAAAAATGCTCTAAATATTGTTTACAAAAATGCACAGAACACATTCCACATTTAGGAATGCAAACAATTTTACATCCTGCTACAATTTTACCAAATTGTTCATTCAGGCATTTTCACAATGACTTTGAAATTTGAACTTAGAACCTATGCATCCAAAACCCATTTACAAGCATATTACCTAAATGTGGGTTCTAATTAGCTTAAATGATAAAATCTTTAATGGTTAAATAAGAGATCTAGGATTCAATCTATCATGAGGAGCGGATACCATAGGTTGAAACTCTCTTAAAAAAAACATATTGCCTAAATGCACTCATGCACTCAAACATGTAAATTTCTCCTTATATTATAAAAAAAAAAAAAAAAAAAAAAAAAAAAAAAATCTAGCTCATAAGTTAAAGACAATAATAAATAGACTCGGCCAAGCCTAATTGTGTCTATCCTTTACAATGGCACATTAACACAAGATTAGACCTAATCTTAAATGAGTCCAGTCAAGCCGAACTAAATTAGTCCAAAACACACTAACTTTTGTGTGAGAGTAATCTGACCTGCCATTGTCAGATTACATAGATCACCTTACTACCTATGAGAATGAATGAGGCAAGGTCCACAGCCGACCTTTGTACAGGGGGTCGTGTTTTGTGCATGATGGATTGAAGGGTCTCACAAGTCCCAAATTGATTGTTCTACATTTTCATTACCTACGATATTCCAATCCATTGATATTCCAATTCATGAAAGAAATTTCTAACATAGCAAGAAAGATATCAATGCTCAAATTGATTATTATCAGCAAATAGGGGCGAAATTAGGAATTTTGCTAAGGACAACTCCTATTTTTAAATACTATCTATTATAAAGTATTTTTAAAAATTCTTGAGAGGGCCACGACCACCGCACCCTTGGCTGTAGTTCCACCCTTATTAATAGGGGCAAAACTTTATTTCAAGAATAACAAATTTATAGTTCTTATCCACTATATCCAAACGAGGTGGTATTACATGTAGCCGAAATATGATAGATTATTCCTACCACCACCACGTTGTCTATTGTTGGATGGATGTTGGTGAAAGAAAATATATTAGATTTTGG
Organism: Quercus gilva; assembly: GCA_023621385.1. Classification (NCBI taxonomy): domain Eukaryota; kingdom Viridiplantae; phylum Streptophyta; class Magnoliopsida; order Fagales; family Fagaceae; genus Quercus; species Quercus gilva. The sequence goes on along the minus strand of CM042476.1, from coordinate 14,781,721 downwards.
TACTTGAGTTGACTTAATGTGGGCTAGATGGGCGGTTAACTATTGACCAGAAGTGAGGTCCATCAGGACTTAGACTGGGTTTCAAATAAGAAACCCATTAACTTTTCTGAGAGAGGCCCAATTTCTTGAAATTTCTCTCATCAGGTTGACAAGATTGAAGTCATTGATTTTTGGAGCACTATTAGATGGCAAATCTATGAAATTGTGAAGACTGAAGGACAGTCAAGCAACAAGTCGTGCAGTAGATTGAATTCATACAACAACCTACCTAGTGTTGGAATTATACTACAAGTCGTTGGTTGTAGCCTTTAATTACCGTGTTGTCGTTTTGTATGAAGTTAGTTACTTATTAGTGTGCCGAGTGTATGCTGATACCGTAAACTAGTCGCTACCCCTTTAACAAAATCTTCTTTTCTCCAAATTTAGAGCAGGATCCAGAATGTCAAGCAATTGATTGGGCAAAACTTCTTTAACAAAATCATGAAGGTTCAAGCTATCTTCAAAAAAATTAATTATTTGTGGGCATTTCGCCTGTGAACAGCTCTAACAATAGTATAAAATAATTGTAGATATCATTAGGTCCTTATTTCTCATACTGTACTCTGCAATTGCAAATAAAATTTATTATTTGATTAATCTCATTCCATATTAAAAATAAGGAAAAAAATATATAATCTCACTAGTTTTGAAGGAGCTCTTTAGTGACATATAATAGGAACAATATTATGACAAGCAGTAAAGTTTTTTCAAGGCATGCTCTATCTTCTACAATATATTCTTATTTGAGTTATATTTCATCTTAGAAAGTATATTAAGAAGTATTGTGAAAAAAAATAATTTAAAGTTAAGAAATGGTAAAGTTATTTGAGTTACTTCATCCTTATTCCAGGGTTTTTTTTTCTTAAAAAAAAACAAAAATTATTATTATTATTATTTTTAAATTTTTAATTTTTTTTTTTTTTTTTTACTTTTTTAACTTTTCCTAAATATGTATAATGAATAACCATGAAGACAAAATGGTAGAGCGACCACCACCAAAAGTGAGCAATTTAATGACATATAAACACAAGAAAATTATAAAATATTTTGGGAGTATTAAAAATATACACTTTCTCCTCTCTTTCGATTTTATTAAACCTAGGTCCCTTTCATTTTTTGTTGAGAAAAAGAAAGAGAAAAAAAAAAATAAAAATTAAAAGGGCAGGTGCCAACTACACAACATTGGATTTCTAATTGGAACATAGAATTGCCCTAATTCTGCCATGCCGTTTTGTGGATTTGACATCTCATAAACTATAACATTGTTCAACATTTTAGGGATGCAAGTGATTAGGATATGATAGGAGTCACTTAGCCGAGGAAAGAACTACCTCAGCATCATTTGTAGATGACTTTTTACTAAGGCAGCATGCTGGAAATAATAGGCCCAAAGCTATATTCAACCACACCCCAGCGGTTTTTTTTTTTTTTTTGGTGGGGGGGGGGGGGGGGGGGGGGGGGTGTGGGGGGTGTGGGGGGCGGCCTTGAAACTAGACCCAGGTGTTGTTTGGGTCCAAATGCCATAATTTAAAATTAATAGAATTGGTGGGTCAAGCTTGGGTTTCAAGTGATAAGTGATAACCTAATAGTAATGATATTCTTTATATTGCGCTATATATGAGTTTTAAATCTCACCCAAATGCCATAATTCTTTATAGTGCCCTTTTTGACCATCTACCTATTTGAAAAAAAATAATAATAATAATAATAAAACATGGTGGGTCAATTTTGAGGTAGAGAATAAGATAGTCAAAATTATTTGATGTTTCCATCCTTCTATTTAGATATTTGAAACTTAAAATAAGAAATTTTGAAACTTAAAAATTTTAGTTGTACTAAAAAAAATTAGAAAATATAATGTGTAATAACAATAGTTAGAAGAATATGGATCACTTCAAAAAAGAATAATATCAATAAAAAACACTAAAATAATAGTATTATATATTTAGAAAATAGAGATATAGAAATTACTTTTAAAAACTTTTTAATTTTTAGAAAGAACAAATCATCTACAATAAAATTTTGAGAATAAAGTATACATTTTATATCACATTTCAAAATAATGATATATTTCCATACATCGCATGATTGGGATTAGTTAGAATAAAAATGGCTTACAAGTTTCACTCCTAATCATCACACAAGACAAAGCAAACATATATTAGCTTCATTTTATTTTTTGAGGAAAATAATTTATTAGGAAGGATACACGGGGGAGTGAACGGAACTCAAGGTCGTCAACTAAAGCTCAAAGAGAGATGCATGTGATGGGCTGTCACGTTGTACATTAATGTACAGAAAGAGGCCCATCAAGTGAAGAGGCAGGGACTATTTTAAATTCAAGACATGCAAAGTATATATTTTACTCATATTTTTTGTTTTCACTTCTGACCATTCATTGATTCTTTTCTTGAATTGGAAACTGATCGATTTCCTCATTAAGATTGAATATTACATATGTAAGATGCAACTAAGGTCACATTATTTAAATGTTAAAATAACGTTATACTTTGTATAATGTTAGATTCATAAAATAAAATTCAAAATATGAAATTGACTCTCTCTATTTATTTCAAGTACTCTTCAATCCTTCTCAAAAAAAAAAAAAGTACTCTTCAATGGATATTATCTATTAAAAAAGAAAAAAAAAACAAAAACAAAAACAAAAACAAAAAAAGAAGAGAGAGGAAAGGAGATCTTGTTTTTTTTTTTTTTTTTTTTTTTTTTGAGGGGGTAAAAGGAGATCTTGTTAAGCATAAAAAAGGCTCTCATTACAAGATCTGCAAATTCCAAAAATTTTGTAAAACCTGGTGTTTCCGAGATCCAAATTCCAAAATGTCATAAATGGGTCCAAGGATATTGGAAATAATAGGCCCGAGTGTTGTTTGGGTCCAAATGACATAATTTAAAATGAATAGAATTGGTGGGTAAGGTTTGGGTTTCAATAAGTGATAATTCAGTAATAATGGTATCTTTTATAGTATATATATCTAGGCTTTGAATCCCACCCATTCTTCATGACCATCTATCTAGATAAAAACATAAATACTTTCTCAAAAATATATATATATATATATATATATATATATATATAAAAACATAAATAAAACATGGTGGGTCAATTATTGAGGTAGAGAATACGATGGTCAAAATTATTTGAGGTTTCCGTCATTCTATCTAAATATTTTGGTATGGGAAAAATGTCTTTTCTTGTAGAGAATTTGTTTTGAATTCTGTTGTTGTTCTTAACTTCTTGTTGTGGCCTAGTCTCGTTTTTCTTTCTTAAATGAACGTCTTTTGAACCATTAACTCTAACTTCATTGTACTACAAGACAATGTTAATAATACTGTTTGGTAACCAATGGTTAAAGAGTCATTTGATGTGAGAAACAAATATATATATATATATATATATGGAGAAAATTGGCCTTTGCGCCTTTCACGCAAAAAAAAAATCAGCATTTTGCCCACTTTTCCAACCTAATTAGGGAAATGCCCTTGTTTTGAGACTCGATTTTCTCAAAATCGAGTTTCAAGGTCACTATAGGCTCCTTAAAACGCCACTATAGGTATGGGGCAATCAAACTTAAAAAAAAAAAAAAAAAAAAAAAAAAAAAAAAAACTTGCATGGAACTCAAGTTCAGGGAGCTCGAGTTATAAAAGGCTACTATAGGGTCTTTAAAACGCCACTATAGGGCTCCTTAAAACGCAATTATATGGCTCCTTAAAACGCAATTATATGGCTCCAGAATTATTATTATTATTTTTTTTTTTTTCAGTTTATTATAACTCGATTGTCCAAAAATCGTGTTTTAAATTGAAATCCGATTTTTAGAAAATCAAGTTTCAAAATAAGGGCATTTCCCTAATTAGTTTGGGAAATAAGGCAAAATGCTGTATTTTATTAAAAAAAAAAATGGCAAAAGCCCATTTTCTCCATATATATATATATATATTCATACTTGAACACAATCAACTCAATCAATGACCAATGTTGTTTTATTATTATTATTAATGTAACCATTATCTTTTAAAATTAGGGATCATTATGTCTCATTTAAAAAAAAAAAAAACATTTATGTCAATTAATAATTAAAAAAAAAAAGCTGGAATAGTACATTAAAGAGCTTTAAAGCAAAAGCTCAAATTTCATCTTACTCTTCTCTTAAGAATAATGCTAGAGATACAAACTATTTTACAAAAAATTTTACAAACTACTGATATGATAAATGATTATTAGTAAATAAAAAAGTGATATTAATGATGGGCGTAGATGAAAACCAATAAAAGGTTGGCCACATCAACATTTTGTAAAAATGTTATAAAATAGTTTGTGTATACCATTACTCCTCCATTAATACTTTTATCGAAATTTCAAAATGTCTACAAGCCTTAAGGCTATTTTATAGAAAAACTCCCAATGTTATGAAACAATAGAAATTTGAAATTTTAATTATGAGAATTTTTTTTTTTCTTTTTCCATTCATTTTATTTTATATGAGATAGAATTTTACTCTAGTAGTCTGGCCTAATTTAATTGTATGTGTATGTAAAACTCTCTCCTAGAATAGCCCTTGCCTCCCTCACACTTCACAAACTCTTATACTTGTGAAATGACTATTATGCCAAGGGTGTGCAGTAGTTCTTTTTCCATCTCTTATCTAGTCATGTAAAGGTTATACTTCAAAGTGCAAGCTTATAAGTCTTAAATTCTATCACATATATTCAATACCACACGGATATTGAATTAATGAGTAGAAGCATAAGAGAGTTTTATCATAAAGCTATTCATATTGAGAAAATACGCATAATGTTTACTGTGATGGGAATTTGGAGCTGCTTTAATTAATAGACTAGTATTAAATTGTCTCTACTTAGGTCCATTCAGTCCATTTCGGTCCAATTTGGTCCATTTCAGTCTAATTTGATCCATTTGGTCATTTGGTCAATTTTGGTTCACTTTGGTCCAATTCAATCCATTCCATCTAGTTCTTTCTAATTTTGGCTCAGTTCAATCCAATTCAGTCCATTTGATCCATGTCATTCCCGATAGGCCAAAAACGTATTAACCCCTTGTGATGAATTAATTGATTAATTAGCCAAGTTTAATTAATTAATCAAATTAATATGCAAACACGTTGTAGCACAAACAAATCACCAATTAAACTAAGTGCAGTGGAAATTAAATTGACACGGTGATTTGTTTACGAATGGGGAAAACCAACACGACAAAAACCCCATCGAATGATTTTAAGGTCACCACTCCCAAGAATTCACTATTATCACAACAAGCGGTTACAAGTAAAGGAATCTCAGTATCTTATACCAACCTACAGTTGAACCCTTACCCCAATACCCAATTAGACTTATTTTGTAGTGACTATCTCTCCTTGTAATGCACGGTTCCCAGTACGTGACTAACCAATTACGTGGATCCTAGTACACGACTTCAATCACCAACTAGAGAAGGTTGTTAGCTGCAAAGTTCTTCAGTTCATCCAGACGATGAAAATCCAGAAGATGCTTGGTCACAAAACCTTACGGTGTACAAACACAGCAACTTCTACACAAGAACGAAGAACTAGGGCAAAACTCTGTCTCCGATCACAATTTGCTTGAACAAACTTTGCTCAACATTTGTGCAACTTGTGTCCGCTTTGACAGCCCTTAAAATAATCTTTTTATATGTCTAGGGTTGTGAGAAAAGAAAGCTCAAACACATAATCACGGATTAGAGTCAAAACAGACCTGAAAATATGTTTTTCATAAACCTCGACAAATAGCCATCTGCCTAACAGCTGTCGAGCCACGGGGCTGGAACAGCTCTTCAAGCTCAATAGATGCTAGCTGTCGAGCTTTAATGACCTTGCACTTTTCAGCTTGAATCTTGGAAAACTTGCATGGCTTCAACACTTAATCTTGAAACACAGTTTCTTGAAGTGTTAAACACATCCTAGATCTTCCCAAATACAAGTAAAGTGCATTTTGTCAAAGGATTAGTCAATTACATAAAATAGTGACATATGTTTCTAACAAGTGAATCACATATGTCCTAACAATTCCAATTCAATCCATTCCGATATAATTCAATTCATTTCTATCTACTTCAGACCATTTTGATCAAATTCAATCTATTTCATTCCATTTCAGTCTACTTTAGTCTTTTTAGTCCAATTCATCCATCTTGGTCCACTTTGGTAAGAATGAGAAAAAACTAGTTTGGGTTGAAAGTATTATAAATTATTTGAAAAATATTAATTGTAATTATATGATAAGTTTTGATTATTAGGATAATCATCTTTAAGGGAATGAGAAATTTGAAACTTAAAAATTTTAGTTGTATCGAAAGAAATCAAGAAAGTATAATGCATAATAACAAAAATTAGAAGAAAATGGACCACTTCAAAAAAGAACAATATAAATAATAAAACAAAAAAAAAGAAGATACAATTATATATTTGTAAAAATAGACAAATTTTTTTTTTAGGGGGAGTAAAAATAGAGAGATAGAAATTACTTTTAGAAATTGTTCAATTTTTAAAGAGAACAAATTATCTACAATAAAATTTAAAGAATAAATTATACATTATACTACATTTCAAAATAATTATACGCATTGCATTGCGACTAGTTAACTTTTAAATTTAAGTCACGCGAAGTATGTTTTACATACATTCTTCTCACTTTTGACCATTCCTTGGTTCTTTTCTCAAATTGGAAATTGATTGGTTTCTCCATTGAAATTAAATGTTACAAATTTAAATGTCTAACTAGTGTCACATTATTTAAAATTTAAAATAACGTTATATGTTGTATTATGTTAGATTCATAAAATAAAATCTAAATAAATTATGAAATATACTCTCTATTTATTTCAAGTAAACTTTAGAAGATATTATCTGGAAAAAAAATCTTGTTAAGAATAAAAAATCTCTCATTACAAGATCTACAAGAAACTATTGGGTGCTTCACAATAACCTGAATGGTATGATCCTGCAAGTACGTATCACTTTTTCTTGTACATAATCATCAAATTATGGGTGACACACATCTGATTTAGTGCTAATAATTTGCAGTGACAAAGGAACTAATCATTTGATTCATTACCAAACTAGAAGCAATTCTTGGTTGCTGGAGCTATCCAAGGCTCCAAGCTATGACATTCCTTTGTGAAAATGAAAGCAAACAAAAGAAAGAAGACAACAATTTTAACATGGTTGGGCCATGAAAGCCTACATCCACAAAGTCTCTAGTATTATTATTATTATTTTTTTTTTTTTTATGGAAGTCTCTATTATTTTTTAAAGTAATGTTAAAGTTACAAATTATTCCATAGATATGACTACCCAAAAAAAAATTTACAAACTAGGACAAATACAAGATAAACTAATAAGTGATTGCTAAAAGAAACAAAAGGAGGTGCTACAAATCTTATTCTGTTCCAACATTAGACAAAATCAAAACCTCCTCAAGTCATGATAGCACCTTCCAATAAGGTCATTGGCCCTCTGTGCCTGCATTCAAGGAAGACAATTATCTCTCTAAATCATTGAATTATGGGAAATCATTTGTGTGTATCGGAAGAACATGCATTGGTTTCCAAAGTAGATTAATGCTATGCGGTGAATGAGGTTTTCCCTTCAAGAGTAAGGAATTGAAACAACTATTCATCTCCCATAGCTTAAAAATCAAGCAACCATTTTAGTTTTAGTCTTGCTAGTAAAAGGATTCATAATAATGTAAGAAGGTTCAGCTTTTGAATCCCAAACTCATTCAATGTTTTTATGGATATGTGTAAAGTTGTAATTTACAACTATGTTTTTGTTGGCTTTTATTCCGTGCCAAATTTGATTGTAATTATGTTCAATCGTTTAAACCCTGTATTTGTTGTGGGATTTGTTGTAAGGGTTGTGTGATAGAGAGAGTGTTTGAAGACTCAAGCATTTGAAGACTGAAGGATTCTCGCGGGTGTCTCGCGACCTAGCATCCCGCGAAGTGAATCATGTGCCAGGCACATGCTGGAATGAGAAAGGTCAGGCCAGGTGGAGACAGCTATGTCTCGCGAGTATCTCGCGGGTAAGGCCTTCCCGCGAGACACCCGCGAGGCTATCTGTTCTGCCAGCCTGTACTTTTTGAGTCACATCTTTTGCACCTATCCTATATATACCATCATTACCCACAATTGTTGAGGAATGCTTCAGAGAGAAAACCCTAGCCAAACACATTGGTAATTAGAGATTGTCTTCCCCATCTTTCTCTATACATTTGCTTGTGGTATTTCCTCAAGCCTTCCCTCTCCATTATCCATATCTGTGAGAGGTTGATAGCCCAAACACTTACCAGACCTTGATAGTGCTGTGTGACGTTTTGGTGCTGCTGGGAAGAATTGGAAGAAGCCTTGAATGGCAGATGCAACATGGAGCTTGTTGCGGGATCCGGATAACTAGGACAAGACACAGTTCCGAGAAGCCTTGTTGGAGTAGGAGCTTGGAGGGCTTAGGTACAGCGGGTAGACTAGGCTTGGAGGGTCTTTTGCTAACCCATGTATCCCAACTGATTGTCTAGTGGATCAATTTCCGCTTGGAGGGCGGCGGAGAGGTTTTTCGCCGAGGCCTTCGATTTCCTCTTCGATAACACGTCTCGGTGTTATCTGTGTTTGCATTCTTCTTTCCTACTCTTGTTCATTTCATTTTTACTGCTGTGTTGCTTTAAATATGAATTAGAGTAGTTGTTACATTCATACGCTTGTGTTTACACTATTCCGCACTTATCATTAAGTTAGTGTAAAATCAACTAAGCCGTAATTTTAATTTGGGGGTCTAAACCGCTCGTGTGTTTTCAACACATTTTCGAGCTTTCAATATGGTTATGCAGGAACTTGTGAGATAGTTAAGATTATAAATAACTAAATATTTATAAGTAAATTAGTTAAACTTCTTACCCATTAAAATTCCGTAGTTGGAGTAATTTATGCCTATGTCTACATCAATGATCAAAGGTGTGTCTATAAAAAAAAGTACAGTGTGTAAGTACAGTGCCAATAATCTCAACCTCAGCAATGGTAGAAATCACCAAATCGAAAATAGCTTAAATTTCATTTTGATTCATGTGTTTTTCAACGAACTTATTTTGAAAACAAATTGAATGAATCTTAATCATATGAATAGTACCATCAAGTAATCAAATTTTACATGGCATCAATATTATCAATTTCACTAGAATTAAAAAAAAAAAAAAAAAAAAAGTATCATGACAAGAACGTGGTATTGTGTAGGCTATTTGATCCCCCTCCTTCCATAAAGACTTGCAGAGAGTGTCATAAACAATTACCTATAAGTTGAAGCCTTTCTCGGCGTATTCTAGTTCTGAGGAGCTTCACTCTAATCAAATGCAACTGAGCTACAACATCTCTAATGTTCATCCTTTCTCTTGGAGATTCCATAGAACAAGAGACTCCAATTCCAAATATCAAATTCAAGCACTCTAGAATTTTGGGACTGCCAATTTGATTTTGAATGTGAGTATCATTTGTCCTTGTTTCCATATCTTCTCTTTCCTAAAGGATAATAGGATCCACAATGTTAATGACTTGTTCAGGCAATGCTCCTTTAAAAAAATCATGAAGGTTAAAGTTGTTTTTGAAAATGTTATCAGTAGGTCTTCTTCCTGTGAACATTTCTAATAATAGTATGCTATAACTGTAGACATCACCATAAGTTGACACTTCATTTCCCAGATCATATTTTGCAATTGTACAGAACATTTACAATATGATTGATCTTGTTTCATATTAAAAAAAATAAAAATAAAAATAGCACAACCTTTTTTTTTTTGAGAACAAAATAGCACAACTTCAAAAGTGCTCTTTAGTGACATATAAAAGGAAAATAATTATGACAAGTGGAAATTTCTTTCAAGACATGCTCCATCTTCTAAAAGGTTTCCTTAAGCTATTTCATGCTTGAAAGTACATCAAGAAACATTAAGAAAGAAAAGAATTTAATGTTCAAAAATAGAAAAGATACTCACCTTGAGGAGCATAATCAATTGTTCCTCTTAATTGGATAGAGCATGATTGATTGGCAAGACACTCTTGGGTGGCCTCATGAAGGAACCTTGCCAAGCCAACTCACCAACATGTCCAATCATTTCATCATTGAAAAGAACCTTGCTAGGCTTGAGATCGCAATGAGCAATTGGTGTATGACAATGATGATGAAGATATTCCAATGCTTTGCAACATCAATAGTAATATTTAATCTTTGAAGAAGATTCAAATTCATTTGCTCCAGATTCTCAAAAAAATAAAAAATAAAAAATCATTTGCTGCTTAGGAACCCCATTTATTCTTGAAATTGGACGCAACCACTCGTCTAGGTTGCCATTAGTCATGAACTCGTATACCAATGCTTTGAAAATCATGACCTTGATTCTCAACACTAGAACATGTTATGAGTACCTTTACTATATTTCGATGTCTAATATTTCACAAAGCCTCACATTCAGCAATAAAACTTTTGAAAGCTCCATGGTGCAAAAGGTTAAGCACCTTGATAGCAACTTTACGTCTATCACGATCAAGAATTCCTCTATACACAGATCCAAAGCTACCCACACCAATTGAATTACTGGTGGAGAATGCATTTGTAGCTTTAGGAGACTTCGGTAAGATACATTCAAAAGTAAATTTCCTGAATTATTTAAAATACTCTCTCCTTTTTCTTTTTAAATTTTAGAGCAGTAAAAATAACATTACCAAAGTTACTCAAAGAAGGCTAGAAATTATAGAGATTATTAGCTTTAAGGAAAGAGTCAACTTCTTCTTCTTGGATTTATTGTATTTACATATACAAAGATCAAACTTAAGCATGCCTCCATAGAGTTTATTGCTTCCCTTAATCACAGTTGCACTTGTATTCTTGAAAACTCCATTTGTTGGTACCTCACCATCAAAATCGTTATAAGACAAATTCAATAACTGCAAGAAGATAAAGCTCTCCAAAAATTTTGGAATATTTTCAGAGAAATCGTTTTTTAGAGAAATCTAAAACTTGAAGAGCCCTTAATGATTCGAAAGATGAAGGAATGGCTCCTTGAAAGAAGTTGCTTCTCATGGCTAGAAATTCTAGTTTTACACAAATACCAAGACTTGTTGGAATTTTTCCAAACAACATATTTTCAAAAGTATCAAAGTAATTTAAATTTTTTAAATTTCCTACTTTTATAGGAAAAACACCAATAAATTTGTTGGCTGAAAAATCTAGAGCGATTGGTGAGAGTGAGAGACCAATAACTTGATATGATATGTGATGAGTCCATAAAAACCATTAAGGTCGTCCATCTTAATGGACGATAATTGCATCATTAGTGGGTCATCAAAGAAAGATGAGTAACCACTCAATACATTTCATAACGACCATCAAAGGTCTTAAACTCTCCCATCAAGACAAAAAACGTTACAATTAGGGTAATAATCACCCTCATTTATGTCCAACGGCTACCTAAGTCACCTATAAAAAGGGACAATCTATCCATTTGCTAAGGTATGTCAAAAACCACTACAAAATGCTATCTATAGTAGAAAAAAAATATGGGCTGATACTAACTTAAACATCGGAGGCTCCCCCACCGGGCACAATCCGATGGTCTCTTCGATCAACTCTCTTTATCTTGCAGGTCCTACAAGATCGTCTAAAACTCCGGATTGGGCGAGTAATCCAACTGACAATTTTGGCATCATCAATATGGTACCATTAATTAGGTAATTCTAAACAATGTAACTAATTACTTTTTCCAAATTCCTAGATGCACCCACGTGAAATGCACCTTTGTCTTTCTTTACTTTCTAGTTTCTTCCAGCCTCTCTCTAACATCTTTACCGTGGGTCTATCTACTTCCCTTCTTCTTCATCTTCCTTTCACAAGTAAAATCGTCGGCTTCATCTTGCCCCTGTTTTTTCTTTTCACCTTCTCTGTTTAGTGTTTACACTTTGAAGTCGGTTACTTAATTAGCCACGTGTAGGTATTTGATTGGTTCTAGTTTCATCCTAGGTGTGGCAAAGTGGCTTTTTCACATCTATGTTTGAGAACTCTACACAATTTAAGCAGCAGGTGCTTTAACAATTCAATGAGCTGTCTGGCCTGACTATGAATCCATCAAAAAGTGAGGTTATATTCTCTCAGAGTCTAAATTTCAAACAGAAAATCTAAGCATTCAAAACTTCAAAGAGTGTTCTAATCATCTCAAATATTTGGCCTTCCTCTCATTTCTTCAAAGAGTGTTCTCATCGTCTCAAACATCTACATTATTTTTAGAAAAAAATTTTAGTTTCAACTAAATAAGCTTTTCCCAACCAGACTTTTATCAGCTTAAATGTGGTCACTGGCAGAGTGCAACTAATTCAGTCAATGCTATTTGGCATTCAAGTTTCTTAGACAAGTTCCTTCAATTTCAGTCCAATTCGTTCAAATTAGCAATCAAGGTTTTGTAACCTCCTTGCTCAATATGATTAATCTTCATTCTTTATAGATTACCATGCTGGATGCAAGTGATTAGATACTATAGGAGCCATTTAGTCCAGGAAGTAGAAAAAACAGCATGCTTTATACGACAAGAACCCGGTATTTACCAGATCAAAATTCCAAAATGTCATAAATAGGTCCAAGGATACTGGAAATAATAGGCCCAAAGTTATATAACCACAACCCAATGCATTTTATTTGAGCTTAAAACTAGACCCAAGTGTTGTTTGGGTTCAAAATTTCATAATTTAAAATGAATGAAATATTATGAAATTGATGGGTCAGGCTTGAGTTTCTAATGGCCTAGTATGTGAGAAATATCAATTTGGTAAAAACTGATTTCTTTATATCATTGATTGATGATGAAAACTATATATACAAAGCTAAAATACATACTCTGTAACTGACTTAACAACTAATCCTAGCTGGCACAGTAATAACTAACTGCTACACGCGTGAAAAAAAAAAGCTAACTAACTTTAAAAGCTAAACTACAGGTCGATAAGTACAAGTTTCATTTACAGAACAAATGCTGCACTGCCGTCTATACAGTAACTTCATTTTCTTCCCTTGGCAACTCGAAGCCCGAGTCCCTGAAGGCTGTTCTTGTTCAAATTGCTTGGATGACTTCAACTCTACTTGTTCTGCTATTGATTCCTTAGCTGCCTTAGTTGAATCTCCAAGTTGCTTCACTGCAACTTCCTTATGCTTCACTGCAACTGCCTTCTGGTTTTGGCTTTGATATAGCAATAATGGTATTTCTTTTGGGCTATTAACTAGACCCAAGTGTTCTTTAAAAATCATGACTTGGGGACATTGCTGGCCATTCATTGGTTCTTTTCTTGAATTATCAATTTCTTCATTGAGATTAAATATTAAAAATTTAAATATGCATCTAGTGTTGCATTATTTAAAATTTAATATACCGTTAATTTGTGTATACTGTTAAATTTATAAAATAAAATATAATTAATTATGAAATCACCTCTCTCTATTTATTTCAAGTAAACTTCAAAAGATATTATCGAAAAAAAAAAAAATGATCCTGTTAAGGATGAAAAGACTCTCATTACAAGATCTATGGGTAACTATTAGGTGCTATGCAATAACCTTAACGGTATGATCTTGCAAGTACGTATCACTTTTTCTTGTACGTAATCATCAAATTATGGATGACAAACATTTGAATAGTGCTAATAATTTGATGACAAATTATCCAAGGATCGAAGTTGTAGCATTCTTTTGTGAAAAATGAAGGCAAACAAAAGAAGGAAGACAACAATTTTAATGTGGTTCGGCCATAAAAGCCTACATCCACAGAGTCTCTATTATTTTTTAAAGTAATGTTATAGCCACAAATTATTCCATAGATATGATTACCAAAAAAAAAAAAAAAAAATCTATGACAAATACAAAATAAACTAATAAGTGATTGCTAAAAGAAACAAAAGGTGGTTCTACAAATCTGATTATTTTTTTCCAATATTATGCAAAATCAAAACCTCATCAAGTCATGATCGCACCTTCCAATGGAGTCATTGGCCCTCTGTACTAACTTGATCGCACCTTCGAATGGGGTCATTGGTCCTCTATACCTGCATTCAAGGAAGACAATCATCTCTTTAAACCATTGAATTGAGGGAAGTCATTTTTCTTTTTTCTTTTTTTAAAAAAAGGTAGCAAGGTTGACCAGTGTGGCTTCCTTATTTGGGTGTAACCATAATAGCCCACTACCTATTCTCGGGCGAGACCCCATACCCCCGATCTGTGTGAGGAATTGGGAAGTCATTTTTATGTATAAGAAGAACATGCTTTGGTTTTCAAAATAGATTATAGAAACAGTTTTTTGGGTACTTGTGAGATAGTTAAGATTATAAACAACTATATCATTCCCAATAAATTAGTTAAATTTCTTACCCATTAAAGTTTCGTACTTGGACATTCTCAACAACAAAAAATAATAATAATAATAATAATATCGTACTTGAAGTAATTTAAGCCCATGTCTACATCAAAGTCATCAAAGATGTCTCTATATAAAGTACAGAGTGTTATTACAGTGCCAATAATCTCAACCACACCAATGGTAGAAATCACCAAATCGAAAATAGCTTAAACGTCATTTTGATTTATGTATAATTCAACAAACATTTTGAAAGAGGGGGGTCTGGGGGGGGGGGGGGGGGGGTGGACAGGACATGTAATCAAATTTCATATGGCATCAATATTATCAATTTCACTATAATAAAAGAAAGTACCGTGACAAGCACATGACGTTTAGTAGGCTATATGATCCCCCTCTCTGCATAAAGGTTAGAGCAACAAGTACTATAAGAAACAATTTACCTGTAAGTTAAAGTACTCTTTCTCCGCGTATTCTAGTTCTGAGGAGTTTCTCTCTAATCAAAAGCAACTGAGCTACAACTTCAATCATGTTCATCCTTTCTCTTGGAGATTCCATAGAACAAGACACTCCAATTCCAAATATCAAAATCAAGCACTCCAGAATTTTAGGACTTCCTATTTGATTTTGAATGTGAGTATCATTTGTCCTTGTTTCCATATCTTCTCTTTCCCAAAGTATAATAGGATCCACAATGTTAATGACTCGTTCGGGCAATGCTCCTTTAACAAAATCATGAAGGTTCAAGTTGTCTTTAAAAATGTTATCAGTAGGTCTTTTTCCTGTGAACATCTCCAATAATAGTATGCCATAACTGTAGACATCACCACAAGTTGACACCTCGTTTCCCAAACCATATTCTGCAATTGCACAGAACATTTACAATATGATTGATCTTGTTTCATATATATATATATATATATAATAAAAAAATTATAATAGCACAACTTTGAAAGAGCACTTTAGTGGCATATAAAAGGAAAAAAATTATGACAGGTGGAAATTTCTTTCAGGACATGCTCCATCTTCTAAAAGGCTTCCTTAAGCTATTTCATGCTTGAAAGTACATCAAGAAATATTAAGAAAGAAAAGAATTTAATATTCAAAAATAGAAAAGGTACTCACCTGGAGGAGCATAACCAATTGTTCCTCTTAATCCAATAGAGCTTGATTGATTAGCATGACACTCTAGGGTGGCCTCAAGAAGGAACCTTGCCAAGCCAAAGTCCCCCACATGTCCAATCATTTCATCATCGAGAAGAACATTGCTAGGCTTGAGGTCGCAATGAACAATTGGTGCATGCCAATGATAATGAAGATATTCCAATGCATTTGCAACATCAATAGCAATATTCAATCTTTGAAGAAGATTCAAATTCTTTTGTTCCTCAAGAACTCATTTGTTCTTGAAATTGGATGCAACCACTCATCTAGGCTAACATTAGTCATGAACTCGTATACTAATGCTTTGAAATTATGACCTTGATAGTCAACACCTGAACATACTATGAGTACCTTTACCAAATTCTGATGTCTGATGTTTCGCAAAGCCTCACCTTCAGCAATAAAACTTTTGGAAGCTCCATGGTGCAAAAGGTTGAGCACCTTGACAGCAACTATGCATCTATCATGACCAAGAATTCCTCTATACACAAATCCAAAGCTTCCCACACCAACTAAATTAGTGGAGGAAAATGCATCTGTAGCTTTTAGGAGACTTTGGTAAGATACTTTCAAAAGTAAATTTTGTGAATTATTTAAAATACTTTCCCTCCTCTTTCTTTTAAAAGAGAAGAGATGGAGAAATGAAATCACCAAAGTTATTCCAAAAAGCCCAGAAAGTATAGAGATTATTACCATCAAGGAAAGAGTCAACTTCCTCTTCTTGGGTTTATTGTATTTACATATAGGAAGATCAAACTTTGGCATGCCTTCACATAACTTATTGTTTCCCTTAATCACGGTTGCAATTATGTTCTTGAAAACTCCATTTGTTGGTACCTCCCCTTCGAAATTGTTATAAGACAAATTCAATAACTCCAAGAAGACAAAGCTCTCCCAAAATTTTGGAATATTGCCAGAGAAATTGTTTTTAGAAAGATCTAAAAGTCGAAGGCCCCTTAATGATTCCAAAGATGAAGGAATGACCCCTTGAAAGAAGTTACTTCTCATGGCTAGATGTTCTAGTTTTACACAGCTACCAAGAATTGTTGGAATTTTTCCAAACAACAAGTTTTTAGAAATATCCAAGTATTCTAAATTTTTTAAATTTCCTACTTTTGTAGGAAGGACACCAGTAAATTTGTTGGCTAACAAGTCTAGAAAAATTGATGAGAATGAGAGACCAATTACTTGATATGATATGGTACCATTGAGATTGTTTTTAGCAAGACCCAAATAAATCACATTTTCACACTTGCCTAGACTTAAGGGGATGCTTCCTTGAAGATTATTATCGTCTAAATACAAAGTTATCAAAATAGTTAAATCTCCAAGAGAAGATATTGGAATGTTCCTGAAGAAATTGTTTGCAGATAAATCCAAATATTGTATCTTACGAAGCTTTCCAATTTCAAAAAGAATATCACCTGATAATTTATTATTCCCCATATTTAGTACCTCCAAATTGGTCAAATTTCCTATTCCAGTAGGAATGTTTCCAGATATTTTATTATTATTTAGATGTAGAAAGATGAGAGTAGTTGAGAAATTGGCAATGCACTTTGGCAACTCTCCCCTAACATTATTGTAGCCTGTCTCTAACATGGTTAGATATGTAGAATTTGTCAAATAACAGAGAAAACTCAAGTCATTTGCCCCTCCATGTCCAAGCTCGTTAAGAGCCATGGCAAAAAATGAAACTCCATATAACTTCTCCAAAGAAGGATCTCTTCCTCTTAGTTTATTGTCGGTAAGTGCAAGTACCTTTAGATTTGAGGCATTAGATATTGAAATAGGGATAGGTCCAGTAAATTGATTGGTGTAAATGCTAAAGCTTTCAATATTTGGTAGAGTGATACCTATGTCCGATGGAAGATGCCCTTGGATTTGGTTGTCTCCTACACCAATGGTTTTTAACGAAGACAAATTGAAGATTGAGGGAGGAATTCTTCCAGACAACCTATTTGAAGTGGCACCAAAAAATTTAAGTTTCATCAATTGGCCAAAAGAAGTTGGGATACTCCCACCCAAGTTATTAGAATATGCACCAAACACTTATAGAGAGGATAAGTTTCCGAAAGAAGGTGGTATACTTCTTGTGAAATTATTATTTTCAAAAGCAACAAATTGGAGTTTTGACAAAGTGCCAAGAGTTGTAGGGATTTCCCCATCCAAAAGGTCTAAAGAATTTGAGGTTGGTGCAACCGGATATATTGCTTGGAATTTTGCTGCTAAGTGCATTATTGACCAAATATAGGACTTGTAATCTGCGTAAATTGCCAATTTTGGGGGGGATTTCATTATGAAAGCTGTTGTTTTTGAGTGTTAAATTCTTCAAAAAACTTAAATTACCAACATGTGGTGATATGGAGCCTACCAGTTTCGAAGATCCCAGGTCCAAGACAATGACCCTCTGATGTCGACGACCACAAGTAACCCCTCGCCATTGACAAAAGTGTATGCTTTCATTCCAAGAGCTCATAATCTGGAGAGGATCATCAATGATCTTGGCTTTGAACGCAAGCAATGCTAACCGGTTTGTCTCATTATTCCCACCAACCACAAAGGCGACTAACAAGCCACACCAGAAGACAAGAAGGATATAAGCATGCATGTAAAAAGATGAGGATGATGGAGCTGAACTCATGTCGTAAAGCCCCATCCACAGTCACGTAGCTTGGTACAAACTCTTTTTTTTGTTTTTTGTTAAGAGGTACAATCGGGTGTCTTTTTGTGAAAACAGTCTGGGTTTGATTTTGCTGCTTAGGTACTTACGGAAAAGCACATATTTATAAGAAGGTAGAGTAAGAACAAACTTAATTTCTGAGAAATTTCGAGAGCGAGGTAGTGCATATGTACCTAATCCACTACAAAATTAAGAAATAATCATTCAGCTTGGGATTATCTCGTAGTGTTAATCAACCTGCCTAAGCACGTGAAATATTCCACAAGGGTATTCATTGTTTTTGAAAGAATTTATTACTAGTTTATCATGGAATACGTATTAGTCTTATAAATACATAATAATATATAAACAACACCTACACCGTAGTTTTGGGGTTAGAAACTAATTGTATCTTCAGTGAAGGGAGAGAATTGTGAGCACTGAAGAAGTTGGGCAACATTCAAGTATAGAAGCTAATATTGTCTTCCATTACAGAAGCCAGAAGAAGAGATATTGTCATATACTCATGTGTGAGTATAGAATAAGTTTGATAAAATTCAATATTTCTCCTTCAAGAATCGTGTTTGACAAGCTCTTTTCATTCGCTTTGGGAACTTCTAGATGTGCTGCCTTTGGTTCAGTCCGAAGATCCGTGTGAAATTAGGGAGAGAGAATGCTGGACACAATATTTACATGGCCCAATACAATTAGACCCCAGTACCAAGAAGCCGACAAGGCTCCAACTCCAAGTACCCAGGACATGCGGAAATTAGTCCAAAGCTGATTACAGCTAGACCGCAGAGTGATTTGGGCCCAAAATGTCATAAGTTACATTAATAGAATTGGTGGGTATATAATTTGGTATTTTTGAGCAATGTTCTGTTCTACGTAGAGCATTTTAGTCGTGGGTATGGATTAACATTTTTGCTAAAAAGTTGAAAAAAAGTATTATTGTGCCTACATAATGTGAAATTTTAATAAGTTAAATTATAATAAATAAATAAAGCTAACAAAATTAAGTAAATCCACACAAATTTCCTAGTATTCTTCTAAATGCCACTGAACATTGCCGTTCTTGTTGTAGCTTTGTCCTATTGAGTCTTCTTACGTTTTACAATTTTTTCTACCTTTGAGGCTTTAGAGAGCTCCAAACATTGTGTGCCTAGGACGGACTGAAACCCTTTTCACTTGTTCTAGCGTAACCACATTTACCTTATATGCAACTATGACAGCCCAAGTAATGTGGGTTGAATTGGATAATTGTATGTTAAGTGGAGTCCCACATTAAGTGTTTATAAGTTCAAACTATTTTTATACAAGTACTTAGAAGAAGCCTTAATTCAAACTTAATTAGTACATTTGAGTATAGGTTAGATGTGGCTAGCATTTTCTTGAATCGTGACAAATAGTACCAAAAACTACTTAGCAATCATTTGTCGCACAACACAATGTGGCCTAACAAGAATACCTTTGGAAGATCCTTCTACATCTTTCTCTTCAAAAGAACACTAGCTAGCCGCATGCCCTGTAAAGATTGATAGCTAAATGCTACCCAAAAAAAAAAAAAAACAGCTAAGGCTTTTTTGATTTGTTTGGCTGCCAAGAAAGAAAAGTTCAAAATGAATCAAACATTTAGGAATTAGGACACATTTTTCATTCCACAACCATGCAGCTAGTCACCATGAAGCCCCAAAAATTACATGCCGTTTTTCTAATATTAGAATTTCAAAGGAGTCTCCTTCTGCTCTCTCTCTCTCTCTCTCTCTCTCTCTCGTATATATTCTGTAGAAGACACTTTACAGTAACATTTTTTGATACTCAACTTGTCCAGCAAACAAAAACCTATAAATGTGGATCTCTCTTTCATCACCTGACACATGACAAACAAATTTTAGTTAATGTTCTGAAGAGTCAGGTGAATCTGTATTGAGTACTAAGAAGGCAAGAACTGAAATAGCAGAGAAACTAATTGCAAAGGTAATAGATTATCATTTAGAAACAAGTCACTTATGACTTGCAGGTACCATGGTCTCAAATTTATTATGGCAAATAATGGGCCAAGACAAGGACTGAATGAGTAACTAAAGAGCCCTGCCACTTGTAAGAGTTGGGAAATCCACTCTCAACCGACTTCAGGGTGCACCATAAATACATAGAATATAATTGCAATATACGATGAGGAATAACATGCTGTTTGGAATAAAATTTCCAACTCAATGTTGCTCCATGACTATTTACAATTTTTTTTAAGTTTGGTTAAACAAATCAATAATTAAACATTTTAGTCGATACTCATTTTATAAATATGCATTTATTTTAGACATTGTTTCCAAGTCAATTATGTCTTTGCTTCAATTTTGAAAGTTTCATACATAAAAAAAAGAGTGCTGAAAAATCTCAACTCAGGAAATTATCAGATGGAGACAATATGTGATTATCTTTACAATAATGCATGATAACCAGATATAAAAATGAAGAACTTAATAAATAGAATGCTGAAAGTAATAGAATATGTAAAAAGGAATGACATTATGTTTCACAGCCATGACCAGCTCCACTTTTTATTTATATCTATTTTTGGCATATTTCCAATCAGAGTTGAAATGAACATGAACCATAGTTGAAATGCATTACTAATGAGAAAGTTCTTTTATCATGACTGATTTGTGCAACACACGGCAAAAATATCCACTTAAAACGTGTCTGGCAAAAAAGAAAGAGTTGTTTATGCTTAAGGACATGATTACATGATAAAGCAAGGGTGTAGCTACATGAATTCTGCATGCAAATTCTTACATGGACATGAAGTTGGGAAATTGACAATATGAAGCGAAAACAAAAATGGAAAAATGCATGCTACGGTTGCTACCCTTGCCCATGTCATTATCTTTTTTCTACTATAGGTTTAAAGCTGTCACTGAGGTAAAAAAAGAATAAAGAAAGTTAATTATAGCATGTGAAGAAAGATCAATTATTTCCTTGCTTGTCTCCCATATCTAAAGCTCAGTTAGATGCCCTGACTAAGGTCAATGGGTGGGGTAAAGATACCAAATTATACATATTTCACTTGCAGTATCCCTAGGAAATTTTAGAAAATGCACAAGAAACTGCAAGTTACAGAATTCTTAATCACTCAACCAATTGCCAAAAAAAAAAATACACATCAGTACAAGACCAAAGCACTATTAATTCGACTCTAAATCAAAAACGTTGTGCCCCTTAGACAAAGGGAAAGTAAAGGGAAGAAAGGAGTATAAACCTTTGCTAAGATTTACATATATTGAGGGAAAACATACATTGAGACTAGATATAAAATGCACAAAAAGCTTGATAGAAACTGGAATAAAAACAATTGGGCTTACAAAAAGTTTTTATAAGAAATTGAATCGAGTACATGTATATCATGCCTAGATGCACAAAAGTAATGCATTTCCCTTTTCGACAGTGATGTAGAAAAAGACAAATGCAATGCCTTTCCAATTTCTTCACTGATAAGTAATGACATAGCAACGGCGATGCGTCCAAACTTATTAAGAAACTTCGAACTAGTTAATGGCTTAATGCTCACAAATCTAACTTCATTGAAAGAATTCAATAAGAAAACCATGATATGTTGTAATAATTTGAATTCAATAAGAATCTATTATGTCTTCGGCTGCAAGTTTTTCTACAAACTAGAGAGAAACATATAATTCTAATTGACCTTTGTTATGAAAGGTTACAACATTGCGATTTGTGAATGACAAATCCTTGTACTAACCAAATACATATTATCACAAGTTTCAAAGAAAATTGAACTTCATAGGAAGGACATACAAACGCCAGAGTTTTAGGCTTTTTTTAGCATTGCATACTAATGTGAAATTACTAATAACTTCATATTTTTTGAAAGGTAGATATCTTCCAAGCAATCATTATGATTCACATTTGACTCTTAAACAAGTTGATCATTTCATACGGCCCAAGAAACATTAAGCTATTGAGTGTGTTAGGCCTTACCATTGAGCAATTTTCAGCTGACAGGGGCCGGATGGGTATTTGATGGAGCCACAATTGGAGATGAAGAGGCGTCCCTCTTCCTTCCACTGCTACTACTTACCAAATGCAGTTGTGAAATACTTGGGAATGCATTTTTCTCATCAAACCCTTGATCATAGAGATACCCTCTGAATACATGGCCACTGATGCTCACAGTAGCCTGGTAGACAAACTCAGCTGCACCATCACTGATGGTAGTGACTCTGTGACACCTAAAAACCGTCAGTGCACGAACTTGGCCTGGTAAGGACTTTTTAAAACTTGCATCTGTGATTTAACTAAACCCAATTCAGTGAAGTGCCTCAATTTCACTTACCAAAAAAAAAAAAAAAAAAGATTCCTCAATTCCAATAATCAGCAACTTAGAAATGCAGAGCATTAAGACAGAGGAAAAGACAACCTTAAAATCTATAATCCAGCAAAAACAAGTCATTCTGTTTAAAGGTTGCTTCTTACTTCACCAAAATCCAAGTTAACTCTCTCAAGTACATGTTACGATCACTTTCAAACACACAAAATTCCAGATAAAGGGAAAGAGAGCAATTTGAATCAATTATTCAACAAACCAAACTCCTTTTTCGGATTACTCTAATAATTAAAAACCACTCCCCCCAACAGAGAAGAGGAATATAAAAAGGCATAAATAGAGTACAAGTAGAAAGCGTACGCTTGCATCTATTAGATTCTTTAAAACCAAGTCAGCTTTTGCAACAGTCCATTACCATATAACTTTGAAACATAGACAAATCAAAGAGAGAGTGAGAAAGAGAGAAAGAAAAGGGGGAGTACCTTGATGTCTAGAGCTAATGTCAATACTCCTTGGAGTGGTAGCATTAGAAGTAGAAGCATGAGAAGCACTGGTAACATTAAAATTTGGCACCACAACTCTTGTCCTTTTAACACCAGAAGAAGACCCAGAAGAACCACCACCAATAGTACTAGCACCACCCACCATTAACATATTCCTCTCCCTTCTTCTAGCTGCTGGCACCCACGTGCCCCTCACGTGAGTAGAACAATCATAACCACGAGTCTTACAACAAGTCCTACACCTCCAATGACTACAATCCTTCTTGGCTCTATTCCCACAGTCCTTGCAAACTCTCATACTATTCTCCAACATTTGCTCAGAATCATCACTTTCAGTGGTGTTGTTATTTACTCCATCTTTCTTGCCACAACTCTGTTCTTGGCCTCTCTTTAGGCTCCAATAACAGTTGGGGTTATTTGAGTTATTACCACAATCTTGGACACCATGATTAGAAGGTGGTGTAATGCATGGAGTGGCAGTGAGGAGCGGGAAAATCCCGAGGCTAACTCCAAGTGAAGCTGACGAAGGTATGGGAAGGTTGGGATGGTGATCAGAGTTAATGGGTTGGCTTTGTTGGTGCATATATGGTTGGAGTTGGAGCTATGAGAACCAAGTCTCGGAGACCCAACATGCTTAGAAATGTGGTGAATGATATGGTTTGTGAGCGTTGGTTATATCTATATATATCTAAAAGCTGAAGCGTAGCATTTAATGTTGCTACGCTCCTGTTGAACCACATTAGCGACCACGTCATTATTTTCATCAATAAAAAAATATTTTATTTTCATTATTTTTCTGTTTATGTTTTATAAATTCCCACTTCAGCTTCCATAACACCCATGACTCTTTATCTCCATTGTTTTCAACTTCCCATATAATTTCTTAAATGCCTGAGACTCTCTATTTCCCTCTTTCTTGCCTCTTCCTCTCCTCATTGAACTCAACCAGTTCATATCTATTCAGTTACCACTATCCCTATAAAATTCCGCACAAATTAGTCTTGTAGGGAGCTCTGCAGTTAAAGCTCTCGAAAGGATAGAACTGCTATGCCTCAGGTAGTCCAAGATGGTCTAAATGATCGGCTTCACAAGTTCATGTCCTCATTGGAGAATCCAAATGCAATCGGTTACTCTTCACATTTACATATGGATAGCAGTGAATCACAAGTGACTGTAAGCAATTAGATTTGACCAACCCCTTTCAAATGAATATGTTTCCTTCATATTACTCATTAATTTAGGCTTTTGCTCACATGAATATGTATCCTTCATTAATCATTACTTTAGGCTTCTGTTGCTGCAACAAGCTAGATGATATTTTCGGTGATCATGATAATATTAGTTGGTGTTGAAATTTCTATTAAGAAAAATAGGACTTATGAATTAATTAATGAATTAGCTTTTTTTTTTTTTAAAGGATGGATTATCCAAGTATAGTCTCTTTTCAAAATGGCGTTTTTTTCTTGGTTTACTTAAAAAGTCTCTTGTATTCTAATTGTCCTCAGAAAGTTACCTTCTAACTTTAAATGTCAAATTGCTGCTGCTTGATCATCCCTAATTAGCCTGCCAATCTTTGTGATATTTTGTGAACTATTCATGTCGAACATGGCTGATTCTCCCACTGGGCCACTTAGTCAATTGGCTAAGGCTCCAAGTGGATGGTCCCATGATTTTGCATTAGCTAGATATGTGCATGTATGCATGGTAATTGCTTTGACTTGTAGAAATTAAGACTCAAATACATATAAAATGCATTTTAATTTCAAATATGCCAATACATAAAAATATATTCATAGGAGGGATAAGGAAAAAAAAAAAGGAAAATAATTCCCATAAAATGAAAAACTACGTCTTATACAATGGCCATAATCTGCTGCTCTCTCTAAATTTAATGTAATACTTCTTCTGGCATTCATGAAGAGAGTTATTTTCGATCCACATCTCTAGATGCCAATAGCCATAAAGAGTTCTATACTTGATTCCACAGATCCCTCAAATCAAATGTGTTGCGAGAATTACTTGCATTCTCAGCAACATCACTGATCCTTCTTGAGAATCGTCGCGTTTGTCTCCCCCAATGCCCCATTATATTATAATCCTCATTATCCTCAATATGATATGACTCCTCCAATGCCCCCATTATAGTCCTCATTACCCTCAACATGATTTTGTGACGAAGTATTGGTTTATCAACACGCAAAGGGGCGTTTGGTTCCTTGTGATATGTCCTTGATGTGATATTAAGGTTTTTTAGCTTATTTTATTTTTTCTAACATTATCATAATCTAAAATTAAAAAAATATATTACATCACCTTAATTTCATTACCTTCCTAAACAATGTAACATTGTATTCTTGTATTGAGATTAAATTAATGTAATATTACAATAATGTAATATTACGGTGTAATGTAACATCACAGCAAACTAAATGCTCCCTAAATGTAGACTAAAAGAGCGATGGTTGATGTGCCTCCAAATAATATGAAGAGTACTAAAGAGTTGTTGGGGGCTAAGACTAGGAGTTTCTTTGTCCAATTCTACGTCTTCACGCTTAGCGGATATAATCATGTTGTTCTCTAATTCACGTAGCGTATTTATTTTTATTATCCATGTCATATTTGAATAAACTATCTAAATATTTTGTGACTAATGCATTAAAATAATAATAATCAAAGTCTTTTCTAAAATTGTTCATCGGATATAGAAGTCATCAAATATTTTAAGAATGACTCTTTGTTTGCCTGGGTAATAATACAAATGTATGATTATATGAGTATCTTCTTTATTGTTTTAATTAAATTAAATGACAATAAATTTTCTTCTCCACTATACCAGAGGAAAAAATGCTTTAGGTTTTAAATTTTTTATTTATTAATATTATCAATAAATCACAATAATCATTCTTATAATAGTTACATTCTTCTCCATTATAAGAGTAATATTCAATAGCACAAAAATTTACACCATGATTCTTCTTTTCATTTTTCAACCTTTTTTTTTTTTTTTTTTTTTTATCATCTCAATTTGAATTCATTATTTAATTTTAGTAAAATCTATGTTACTCTACACTATATTTAATTATGAAGTTTCTAGGGTATACTATTTGACGGCTGATTCGAATGATTTCTTGACAAAATTTTGTTTGAATAATTTGATAAGTTGTGTTATATTTCTTTGATTATTTTTTTTTTTTAGTAATGGTAGTTGATTAACTTATGCCATAAGAAATTTCTTTTGGCAATTCACAAAATGTTCCTTAAAGAACTTTTATTACAAAATTTTTACTTTTAAATAAGTTTAATTACAAATGATCATTAATAATATTCCCACGCATAGTGTGGGTCTGCGGCTAGTTTAGAATAAAAATCAATAATGGTACAGGTGGTAGACAGAAATGGTAAGGGTGAAATAGGACTATATGCTCTAATAGGAGAATCAGAAATGTGATCTGATTTGAGAATCTTTTTGATGTATGTGAATGAATATCTGAGGTAGTTTGGCAGTGAGAGTTAGAGAGAGAATATTATTAGGGAGCCATTGATGGTGAGGTGGTTGTTGCTACCATTGCTGCAAGTACTGACACTGAAGTTGTACCTTTTAAAAAGTTCTTGGCTTGGTACAAGAATGATGATAATTTGAGGTTTTTTTTTTAAATAAATTTTGATTTTTTTAAGTCATGAAAAAGGCGGTAATTAAATAGTAACTCGTTATTTATGTCATTTTCTTAAATGTTGCACCATTTTTTTTTTGGGGGAGGGGGGGGGGGGGATTTTTTTTGCATAATATATATTTAAATTATTTTTTATCATCCAATGTAAGATTAGTCTAATAAAAAAATATTAGACTAATCAAATTTAGCTGAGCTACAACATCACTAATGTTCATCCTCTCCTTTGGGAATTCCATAGAACAAGAAACTCCAATTTCAAATATCAAAATCAAGCACTCTAAAATTTTAGGACATCCAATTCGATTTTGACTGAGTAACATTTGTCCTTGTTTCAGTATCTTCATTTTCCAAATGAAGAGTAGGGTCCACAATGTAAATCACTCGTTCGGGCAAAACTCCTTTAATAAAATCATGAAGGTTCAAGTTATCTTTGAACATGTTATCTATGGGTCTTTTTTCTGTGAACATCTCCAACAATAATATACTATAACTGTAGATATCACCATTGGTTGAGACCTCGTTTCCCATACCATACTCTACAATTGCAAATAACATTTATTATTTGATTGATCTAGTTCCATATTAAAAAACAAGGGGAAACATATAACCTCACAAGTTATGTAGCATATAATAGGAAAAATATTATCACATGCAGAAAAGCTTTTTAAAGACATGCTCAATCTTGTACAGGACATTCTTATTTGAATTATATTTCATCCTTGAAAGTATATTAAGAAATATTATGAAAAAACATAAATAAAAGTAAAGAAATGGTAAAGTTATTTACCTGGAGGAGCATAACCAATTGTCCCTCTTAATCCGATAGAGCTTGATTGATTAGTGAAACAGTCTTGGGTGGTCTCAAGAAGGAACCTTGCCAAGCCAAAGTCCCCCACATGTCCAATCATTTCATTATCGAGACGAACATTGCTAGGCTTGAGGTCGCGATGAACAATTGTTGTATGACAACTTTTTCCAAATGAGCCTCATTTGTTCTCGCAATTTGAAGCAACCACTCATCTAGGTTGCCATTACTCATATACTCATATACCAATGCTTTGAAATCATGACCTTGATAGTCAACACCTAAACATGCTGTGAGTACTTTTACAAGATGTTGATGTCTAATATTTCGCAAAGCATCACAAAGAAGGTGGGATACATCCAATCATATTATTTTTCTAAATAGCAAAGTATTGGAGCTTTGTCAAGGTACCAAGGTTTGTGGGGATTTCTCCGGACAAATCATTAAAACCAACACGCAAAACAATGATGTTGGTGCAGTTGGATAAATTGCTAGGAATTTTACCACTAAGGGTCCGTTTGGATACCACTGAAAACTGAAAATTGAAAACTAAAAACTGAAAACACTGTAGCAAAATAATATTTAAATGTGTGAATAGTACCGTGGAACCCATTTTTAATGAAAAAGTTGTTGAAAAGTGAAAATTGTGGGTCTGTGAACAGTAAAAGTTGTGTGGAAAAGTCACATGTTGCGGCTACTGTTCAATGAACAGTAGCCGCAACAGTGTTGCTACAGTAACACTTTCTCTCTGAAAAGCTGGGGACGCGTGAAAAAAAAAAAAAAAAAAAAAAAAAAAAAAAGAGCTGAAAACGTAAACGTGAAACGCCAACGCACCAGCCAAACGCTCACTAAGTGTGTTATTTTGCAATTGTAAGAATTGAATTCTTTGCAAATGACCAAGTTCAAGAGGGATTTCATTACGGAAGTTGTTGTTTTGGAGGGTTAGATTTCTCAAAAAACTTAAATTTCCAATATATGGTGAAATGGAGCCTACTAGTTTCAGAGATTGCAAGTCAAAAACAGTGACTCTCTGATGTCGGCGACCACAAGTTACCCCTTGCCATTGGCAAAAGTGGATGCTGTCATTCCAAGAGCTCAAAGCGCCAAGAGGGTCATGAATGATCTTGGCTTTGAAATCAAGCAACGCCAAGTGGTCTGTCTCATTATTCCCACCAATCACAGAGGTTACTAGCAAGCCACACCACAAGAGAAGAATAAAAACATTGACACAAAAAAATGAGGATGGTGGAGCTGAACTCATGCGGTAAAGCGCCATGCAATTTGGTACCCTTTTTTTCTTCTTTTTTGGCTAAGAAATACAACTAGGTGTTGTTTGGTTTAAACAGAGGGATTGATTTCACTGCTACTTAGGTGCTCAGGGAAAAGCACAATTATAAAGATGGTAGAGATGATCGTGACAAGATAGAAATTGATGAAGAGTTATGTAAAGTTGTAATTTACAACTGTGTTTTTGTTGGCTTTTATTCCGTGCCAAATTTGATTGTAATTTTATTCAATCTTTTGTACCATGTATTTATTGTGGGATTGGTTGTAAGGGTTGTGTGATAGAGAGAGGGTGTGAAGACTCAAGCATTTGAAGGCTGAAGAATTCTCGCGGGTATGTCGCGACCTAGCTTCCTGCGAAGTGAACCATGTGAGAAGCACGTGCTGGAAGCTGAAGAGTCATGCCAGGCTGTCGTTTTCGTGAGTGTCTCGCTGGTAAGGCCTTCCCGCGAGACAGTCGCGAAAACATTCTGCCTGGAGGATTTTTATGAGTGACTTTCTTACCCTTCACCCATACTATATATACCCTTATTACCCACATATGTTGGTGTGGCTATTCAAAGAGAAAAACTCTAGATAGGTTTTCTACAACTCACCCACCCATCTTTTGAGAGAGAGCTACTTTTCCTTAGTGAGAAATCATTGTAGCCTCTTCTCCATCCCTCTCCCATTATCATACCTTGAAAGGAGATTTGTACCCAAACACAACCCACACACATCACACATGGAGCTTGTTGCGGGATTCGGAGAGCTAGACAAGACACGGTTCTGAGAAGCCTTGTTGGAGTAGGAGCTTGGAGGGCTTAGGTGCATTGGGTAGATTAGGCTTGGAGGGTCTCTTGCTAACCCATGTATCCCAACTGATTGTCTAGTGGATCGATTTCCGCTTGGAGGGCGGCGGAGAGGTTTTTCACCGAGTTCTTCGGTTTCCTCTTCGAGAACACGTCTCGGTGTTTTCTGTGTTTGCACCCTTCTTCCGTACTCTTGTTTATTTCATTTTTACTGCTGTGTTGCTTTAAATATGGATTAGAGTAGTTGTATTGCTTATACGCTTGTGTTTACACTATTCCGCACTTAGTATTAAGTTAGTGTAAAATCTACCAAGCCGTAACTTTAATTTGGGGGTCTAAATAGCTCGTGTTTTCAACATGATTTTCGAGCTTTCAATTGGTATCAGAACGGGTACACTTGTTTTGGTTTAAATACCTAAGTGTGATCCTTGACCCCTTGTGTTTATTTGCCATGGATTGTGCTATGTATGCCTCTTTGTATGATTTGGTTGGTGATAAATGTAACATGCCACGTGTTTGTGAAAATGCCTCTATGAGTGATAATCCTTATAATTGTGATGCTATGTTACATGAATCTTTGGGTGTTGTTGATATTCCTAACACCAAACTCTTAAAGAAAAATGCTAAGAAATTTCAAAAGAATTTAAGCAAGTTATTTTGTGAAAATGATGATTTGATTGCTAAGCTCAATGAATCCATCAAATTGGTTGAAAAATATAAGAAACTTGCTGAAAATTCTTTTGAAAAGCTGAAAGAGTTTAAATGTTTGAATATGGACTTGGATGCTAAACTTGTTTTCTCTAACAAACTTGTTGATGATCTTAAATCTGAAAATGAATCTCTTAAGATGCATGCCAAGTGTTTGATTGCTGAACCTATTGTTAAAAAGGATGAAAATATATGTTGCAATCATGTTGTGGTACCCGATTTTGTGCCTAATGTGTGTTCTGCCTCAAAGGACAAATTGGTGTACATTCATCCACATAAAAGAAATCAAAAAGTGGAGAGAAAGGCTCTTAAGCCTAAGCCTCTGTTTAGGTCCCATTCTAGGGAATTGGATGGATCTAAGTTTGTTCCAACTTGCCACCATTGTGGTGTGATTGGTCACATAAGGCCTCAATGTTCTAAGTTGAAGAGAGAACAAAATCAAGTTGCTAGATCCATTCCCAAAAAACCTAATGGACCTAAACACATTGTCTGTCACCATTGTGGTGCTTTTGGTCATTTATGACCTCATTGCTCTAAGTTTCATGCTCTTAAAAGAATTAAAAGAAAAAGAGAAATTTGAGCTTCTTGGAAGTTATGCTAAAAATGGTAAACCGGTTTTGAGTGAAGATAGCATGGTGTTAAAAAAATTGTTTAATGCTTTTAACTCCTTGACTATGTGCATCTCCGGTTCTATTCTTCCAACCCTTATCTCACTTCTCATGAGACACTCATTCCAAACAATCATTCCGTTTGGATGAGGAAGGGTTCCTATGGTTGAGCTTATGCTCTTTTGGTCCTTGATCTAATTCTTTCGATCTTTGTAGGACCATTCATGCATTAGATGCTTCATTGTCATGCATTTATACGTCATGCATCTCTTTATATGCATTGTTTGTGTTTTTGTTTTTGATCTTACTTTTTTTGCTTTTGTTTTGTGTGAGTAAAAATCCAAAACCACATAAAAAGTGAAAAATTCAAAAAGTTTGATCGTATATGTTTGAGCACATATCTCATGTGAGTTTGGCCTAGTACCTTCGTACTAATGGCGTAGTGCATTTACGAGCTTAGCTTGTTATGTATGCACTTATTTCTATGTGGAAGAAATCTTGAAAACTACGTGTGACTGTTGTAAATAGATCTTCAAGCTTGTCATGAATGATTGGTCAATAGTCTTGTTGATCTTGATACTTGTATAGACTTGTGTCTATATCTCTTCCCACTTTATTTTTATGTTTTTGCAAAAAGAGCTCACTAAATGTAAATCTCAAAATGAAAAGAGATATTGAGCTGCAAAAGTCTGTCGCACATACTAGTATTTGACTAGGAAAAAGGGAAAGCGACTCTTTTAATGTAAATTTTATGGTGCTCAAAAAGCCAAAGGCTAATCATCAATGTTGAAATATCATAAATTTCAAGCACCTATCTCAAAATGAGATGTTTTGTCCATAAAAAATAAAATGGACCAATTGTTATGCTTTATACAGAAGCCAAATGAAAAGCTTCTAAGCTATGTATTCAATGTGTGGGAGGTCATATATACTCATTTCTGTAATGGAGATAGTCCACTTGATTTCGTATCAGTTGTGTATGACTCGATTGAATTGATCATTGAAGCTTCACTCTAGTCTAAGGACTATTCCACACTTGATTCCCACACACAACACACAAGTTTAATGTTCAATGAATGCCTATTTCATTTGTGTGTTTGTACATGTTCAAATGTGATGTGTGTGTGTTCAACCATATGTGGTTCAGACCAAAAAGATTTTTGTTCTTTTTGTTTGCTTTTGGAAGTGATTTGTATCACCCATGTTTTTCAAAGTTTTTAAAGTATTTTTGTGTGAAAAAACATGTTTTCTGGGTGTTTTTGTGTCCTAATTCATGTATAGGCTCAACTGGGAGTTAAATGGTCCAATTTTAAAGCTTTTTCAGCTTTGGACAGAGAGTTTCGCGAGTGTCTCGCGAGTAGCTCGCGAGTAAGGCTTACCCGCGAAAATTTCGCGAGTACTTTCGCAAGTCAGCTTCCCGCGAAAATTTCTAGATCAGCTTTTTAAAGGGCTTTTCGTGGGTCTTTTGTTTTAAACTTCTCCCACCTTCTCCCGAACCCCTGTTTTAAGGTTTCAACATCTAAACCCAACTAATTTCAAGTGTTTTACATTCCATAAACATCTCTAAGGTAATCTTTAACTCTTTTCATTGATTTTGTGCCTTAAATTACGTTTTTGGGGGTTCTATGTTCATAGTTGGGATTTTCTCAAATGGGAGTTGGAAAACTTATTTTCTGTCAATCTTTTTGATTGGGCTTTGTTTTAAATGATGATTTGGTTTGGTTGTTAGCCCCTTGTGGCAATAATAACATGTATTTAGGCAAGATTTTCATATGTTCTTGCATTGTTCATCATACATGTGTAGTGTGTGCACTCTAAATGTTTGATAAAATGCCCAAATGGCATTTTCTCGTTGTTTTGGACTTCAATCAGTTCCAAACTTTGGGGATCACCATGATTATTCATGTTTATCATGTTTTGATCATTGGTGGTTTGTTTTGTACATTTTGCCCCTTGAGTGCCTTGCTCATGCATTAGTCATGCATCACACATGCACACTAGATGCATTTTGCTACACACACTCTAACACTTGACATGTTTTTGCATTCACTCATGCTAGTTAAGTCTTTTTAGACCTTTTAGCATATATAACATGTTCTTGTGTCCATGTCATGTCTAGGTCCATATCATGTTCCATCATCCTTAGCGTGTCATGTTCTTTATGCTTTGTAGCATTCTTTTAATGTTTGTATTATGTTTGAGCTTCATTTTCTCATTCATCTTGCACTCCTCATGCATCATCTTCATATCTTCTTTTCTTTCCCTCCTTTCTCTTGATTAATTTGTCTATTCGTGACAAAAAGGGGGAGAAATTCTACCTTGTGCACATTCATAGGGGGAGATGCATATACCAAGGGGGAGAAGACATTCTTTTTGAGAAAACCTTGATTTACTTTATGCTTGTTTTCTCGTTGCTTTATGATGCTTTGATATGCTTTGTTGCTCTCATTGCTTCGTGTTTATGTGTTGGACATGCTTTTAACCTTTTGCTATTGTACTTTATTGGTTGCATGTTCGAATGATCATTTGCTTTGCTATATGATCATTGCAATCATTTCCATGACTGTTTTGGTGTTTGATCAAGTTGCTCACATGTTTCACATCTTGTTTTCTTGATCGCATTTTACTTGTTACTTTATACTTGTCCGTTTATTACTTGCTTTACCTTGAGGGTCTAATGTGTTTTGTGCAAGTGTTTCAGGTTACAGATATATATATTCCAAGTTCATCACAGCTCCGTTGATTCATGATAGGGGGAGTGATATGATAGGGAAGTACTTTATATCTTGTACCCGTAATGCTTGTGTAAGCTGTTAAGGGTTTGTTTGCATGCATATTTTTTATAGGTCTTTGTGGTTTGTGCCATGCATTTGCAATACCATGCTTATGCAGCCTTTATGCATGTTTGCTTGTTGTTCAATGTCATGCATTTTACTTCAAGTACATCACTCTTGTGCCCTTGTAGGATTGTTCCTAAATGCATATACGTTCTATGCATTGGTTGAGTGATGATCACTCTTGTGCCCTTGTAGGATTGTTCTTAAATGCATATACGTTCTATGCATTGGTTGAGTGATGAACACTCTTGTGTCCTAGTAGGATTGTTCCTAGATGCAAATACTTCGTGTATTTAGCATTGGTTGAGTGTTGGAGTTGCAAATGATACTCTTCAAATGAGCTTATCATCTTGCATATCCGGATGTTCATTCCTTATATGAATGAGCATAGTAATTGCTTGTGTATAGTGATTACTTGTTTGATTTTGCCATGATCTAGCTTTTCTATTTCATTTTGCTTGATCATGCTTTTCTTGCTCCATATGTTTTTCAAGTTTTCTACATACAATGATGTTATTGTGTTGTTGTGTTTCAGGAGTTACTTGTTCATATGTTTCAAGAGCATTTCAGAATCTAGAATTAGGTGTGAGTGAGTTTTGCCTTTGTTCCCAAACTCACGGTTAAGTCTAAAGTCTATTTTAGGGTTTTGTCATGGAATAGCCAAAGGGGGAGATTGTAAAGTTGTAATTTACAACTGTGTTTTTGTTGGCTTTTATTCCGTGCCAAATTTGATTGTAATTTTATTCAATCTTTTGTACCCTGTATTTATTGTGGGATTGGTTGTAAGGGTTGTGTGATAGAGAGAGGGTGTGAAAACTCAAGCATTTGAAGGCTGAAGAATTCTCACGAGTATGTCGCGACCTAGCTTCCCGCAAAGTGAACCATGTGAGAAGCACGTGCTGGAAGCTGAAGAGTCATGCCAGGCTGTCGTTTTCGCGAATGTCTCGCTGGTAAGGCCTTCCTGTGAGACAGTCGTGAAAACATTCTGCCTGGAGGATTTTTATGAGTGACTTTCTTACCCTTCACCCATACTATATATACCCTTATTACCCACATATGTTGGTGTGGCTATTCAGAGAGAAAAACCCTAGATAGGTTTTCTACAACTCACCCACCCATCTTTTAAGAGAGAGCTACTCCTTCTTAGTGAGAAATCATTGTAGCCTCTTCTCTATCCCTCTCCCATTATCATACCTTGAGAGGAGATTTGTACCCAAACACAACCCACACACATTCAGAGTGTAGAGAGTGTTTTGGAGCTATTGGGAAGCATTGGAAGAAGCCAAGGATGGCAAATGCAACATGGAGCTTGTTGCGGGATCCGGAGAGCTAGACAAGACACGGTTCTGAGAAGCCTTGTTGGAGTAGGAGCTTAGAGGGCTTAGGTGCATCGGGTAGATTAGGCTTGGAGGGTCTTTTGCTAACCCATGTATCCCAATTGATTGTCTAGTGGATCGATTTTCGCTTGGAGGGCAGCGAAGAGGTTTTTCGCCGAGTTCTTTGGTTTCCTCTTCGAGAACACATCTCGGTGTTTTCTGTGTTTGCACCCTTCTTCCCTACTCTTGTTTATTTCATTTTTACTGCTATGTTGCTTTAAATATGGATTAGAGTAGTTGTATTGCTTATACGCTTGTGTTTATACTATTCCGCACTTAGTATTAAGTTAGTGTAAAATCTACCAAGCCGTAACTTTAATTTGGGGGTCTAAATAGCTCTTGTGTTTTCAACACGATTTTCGAGTTTTCAAGTTATCTATGTGTTCTTCATCGAACCTGTCGTAATCAAGGGAAGTGTCGTGAAGAGAACGTAAGTGACATAAATTTTGCAAGTGATAGGAAAGTCAAGAGAGTGTGATTGAATTCTGTCTATGATTCCAACTGCCGAGCATAGAGATAAGAGAGACCGTATCAATTATATTTAACGAGATTGAAAACTGGGAAGAAAAACAAACGATAGGTGAATAAACAAGAGAGACTGTATTAATAGTCTCATATTCAACAATGACACTTTTGGAAGCTTTATGGCTCGAAAGGTTGAGCACCTTGACGGCAACCTTATGTCTCTCTTGATCAAGAATTTCTCTTTACACAAATCCAAAATTAATCCACACAATTAAATTTCCTTAATACTTCTTTTACTTTTTAAAGAGTAGAGTTGTAAAAATGGCATCACTAAAGTTGTTAACTTCAAGGAAAGAGTCAACTGCCCCTTCGTGGATTTATTGCAATATATGCATACAAGAATCTCAAATTCAGGCATGCTTCCATAGAGCTTACTATTTCCCTTATCAAAGTTGTGTTTTTGAAAACTTCAATCGTCCAATAGTAAGACTTGGAATTTGTGCAATGCATGGAAAAGTTTTGGAGAGAGTCTTAAAAAGCTCTTGTGATGAAGGGAATATACACGAAATTCTCAGGTCTGTGAAATGAAAAAGTAGAGAAAAATATGCATCAAAGAATAATCCCACAAGGCAATATTTACATGATTCTGCAATTTGCCTACATCTATAGACTAAGCCTCATAAAAAATCACACTAAAAATAGTAGCACTTTTATATTGGGTTGGGTCATAATTCGGATTAAATACAAATAGGCTTTACAAAGCCCAACCCAACAAAGGAAACATTTGATAGCTAGTAAGTAAATAGAGAGAAAACAAAAAATTGGAGAGGAACCCCGATCCCAAATTTACAAAAATTTATTTCATTTTCAAAAAAATTCTTATCCTTTCCTACCTTCATTTGTCTTTTAGTGTTCTACTTCTACAAGACATGCATGATGGATTGAGTCGATTGACAGGTTCTCGCAAGTCCCACATTTTTTTTAAAATAGTTTTAGTATGCTGCTAACTTCGTAACTCGAACTTTTTCTTCCTTAAACTCCAAGTACTTTGTACATGGTGAGGTGTCAATTAAGGCACAAAACTCTTGGCAAGTCTCATATTAATTGTTCTACATTTTCATTGTGTATGGTATTCCAATCCATCATATTTGAAGAAATTTCTGACATAGCTAGACAAATTTATTTCAAGATTAATAAATTCATAGTTCTCATCCACTTCATCCAAACCCACCCCGAGGTTGTTTAAGAATATTGGTTTTGATAAGATTTGAAACTTTGAATTGCTGAATGCTGTTTGTTGGATGAATTTTGGTGGGAAAAAAAAAAAAGATTTTGATATCTGAGTTGCCTCAACATGGGCTAGATGGGCGGTCAACTATTAAGCAGAAGTGGAGGCCCTTTAGGACTTAGGCTTGGTTTCGAAAAAGAAACCCATTAACTTAATTTCCTAAGGGAAGCCCAATGTGTGGAAAACATATCTATATATAGGGGTGTTCGTGATGCAGTGCGGTGTGGTTTTGGGCCATTTTTAGCACCGCACTTTGCGGTGCGGTTTAACTAAAACCATAGCTACACCGCACCTTATTTTTGCGGTCACATGTGCAGTGCGGTATGATACGGTGTGGTTTAAAGTTTAGCCAAAACCATAACCGTACCGCACCTCATTTTTGCGGTCACATATGCAATGCGGTGTATAAGATGTGGTTTGAATGATTTGAAGTTGGTATATTTTTCAAATTTTGGGCTTTTTCTAACCAGCCCAAAACTAATTTTTTCCTTTGTTTTGATCCAAGTTTTAAACTATTAAGCTAGTTTTTCTTTGTTTTGGCCTAACTTTCCTAATTAACACTTGCTAGGATTATCAACCTTTTTTTTTTTTTTTGAATACTAGGGTTAGTAAACTATTAATAATATATTTAATATTAAATATATTAATATATAGAGATGGTGCGGTGCGGTGCGGTTTGTGCAGTTTTCTTATTATAAAACCGCAAACCGCACTGCACCATGCAGTGTGGTGCGGTGCGGTGCAATATTACTTGTGGTGCGGTGCAATATTACTTGCGGTGCAGTGCGGTTATGCCATTTTGCGAGTGGTTTTGGTGCGGTTTTTGCGGCTTGTGCGGTTTGGTGAACACCCCTATCTATATATATCTCGTTACTGTGTCTTTGTTTGATCCTACATAATTATATAACTGAAGAACCAAAGAGGCTTGGTTTTTGCTAGAATTTTGAGGATTTGGGGGTTTGATGATGATTTTCGTGATTCCTTATTAGTTGAGCTGCCTGGTTCATGTGCTTTTAAGGTTACTATTGAGAACCCTGGAAGCCCAACTAAAGCTTGCATTGAAAGGTGTTCGGCCATTATTTTACTTCATTCCTTAAAGAACCAGCTCAGGTATGATACCAAGGGATGGTGGTCGACCAAGCACCTCTTCACAAGCTTCAAACACAAAGAAAAGAAAAAAAAAGTTTGAGAATTGCATCATTGAGAATTAATAGTTATTCACTACAAAGAAGAGAAAAAGTTGAGAATTGCGTTGTTTTTTGGATTATATTTGTAATCATTGTGATTCTATTGGTTTTAACTAAAAGAATATTGAATTGGGAATATTTGCTCATTTTCCAAACATTTAGAGGTAAATTAGTTAGTTTCAAAGAAAATGGGGAGAATTGTGAACTATCCCAAATATAGAGGGGAGAAAGTATTTTTTTTTTCCCAATTATAAATATCCAAATAATAATATAATACCCAAATGATAAAATATTATATAAGATAAATATGAAATTAAAATAAATAATAATATAATTCTAATTGAACTTAATTGTTAAATATATGTAAGTTGCATTATGTCAAATTACATTTTTGGTAATTTATATCTCAAACAACAATTTTAATAGTTGCTAGCCAAACAATCTGATTACTGAAACAACACTTTTTCAAAAAGTAGGGCCCATTTGTTAATGTTGTTCTAATAACATTGTTTGTATTTTTTGAAAATATGTGTGAATAAAAAAGTATGTGAAAATACATGTAATTTTATTTAAACACTGAAACATGTTGTTTAAAATACAGTCCCAAACACCCTGTATATTTTCATTAAGCAATTATTGAAATCACAACTTTTTTAGAAAGCCTAGTCAAAATCACTCGTAAACTTGGTGATATGCTTAACAAATATTGAGTATAAAAATGACACACTGAAAAGCCCACAACATACTACTTAGTACGAAAATCTGAGAAGATATGAAATTTCTCTCATCAGGTAGGCACAGTGGAGTCCCCAACATTTCGACAAGATTCATAGAAATGTTAATTTTGTTGACCCGATTGAAGTCATTGATTTTTGGAGGCACTGTTAAATGGAAAAATTATGAAACTGTGAAGACTGGAGGACAGTCAAGCGACAAGTCAGTGTAGTAGGTTGAGTTCATACAACAACCTCTTTACTAGTGTTGGAATTATACTACAAGTCGTTGGTTGTAGTCTTTAATTACTGTGTTGTCGTTTTGTATGCCAATATTGTAAAGGATCTGGTACACGGTGAGGATTTCATCCAAAATTATCAAGGGCCAAAAACTAGACACGTCATTTAAAATGTTAACAACACACTTAACTCAAGTTAAAACTCTTAAACTGGACTGTGGTTAACAAAAGGGTTAACTCAACAAACCCATCTTATTCTTATCTGAGATTCAAATATATCAAAATCACTCTTTTGCTCTCTCTCAATCTCTCTTCTCCATCGCTGTCTAGCTCAACCTTGCCATCGCCGCTGCCACAATCACCAACGTATGCCAAGCCACCGTTGTTTCTTCGACCACATCTCACACAAGCCTAACATCACTGAACCTACTACTCGGTAAATTTTCTCAATCTTATTTCTTCTTTATAAGCTCTGTTTGGTTGCTTGGAAAACAAAGGAAAATAAATTAGTATATTGCTTTTTTTTTTTTTTCGTCATGCTGAGTTTGGTTTCTATTCCCTGAGTTCTTTTTTTTTTTTTTTTTTTTTCTGGGTTTTGAGCTTTGGGATTGTTTGAAAACAAAACATTTGGTGGGTGTTTAAGCTTTGCAGGAGGGTTTATGGTTTGTTTTTATCTGAATCTGTTCTAAAAGGTATGAGATTTTTGGGTTGTTTTGATACCGCACCCAAGTTTCTTGAGACTTAGATGAAAAATCTGAAAAGCAAAAACAACAAGCAAAGCTAATACTGGAAAGGCGTGGGAGGAAATATAATTAATGATCAAAATACAAGCTTGCTGTTTTACTTAATCATAATTGTTCATTATATTAATTTTTAATTGTTCACTCTATTATGAAAGGTTTTAGGGAATGTATTGTGTTTTTAATTGTTCACTCTATTATGAAAAGTTTTAGGGAACGTATTGTGACTGTTTCTTTGTTTCCTTGTCATGCTACTGATTGCAAAATTAGGTGTGTGTAAATTTTCCTTTGTAGGAATGAAATGCACATAATTATATTTTGATGATGAACTGCTAAAGAAAACATTCAGCCTATGGCTGGATTTATGTTTACTGGATGTTGGCTATTGATATACACTGGCTTTTTAGGGTGAGGCAAATGAATTTTTGGTTTTCAAAAATCTAAGTTGTTGGGATTCTTGAGAACCCTTTTGTGGTTGGTATTTGAAGCTCTTATAGGAAAAATAATTGAATTTCTTGGCTGTTTTTTGTGCCTCTCTTTTTGTAAATTGGTTCCTGTATTGGCCTTTTGGTTATCCATTTGGAAAGTCTACACAATTTTTTGGACAGGTTCTATTATTGGTTTCTCTATAATCCTGAAGGATTGACATTTGTTAATATTGCTTGTAGGTTTCATTGATCCTAATCATCAGTAATTTGGAAGGGCCTTTGGAGCTATGATACATCCCAAAGTTTTGATACCAAAAGAACTTACATAACAAAGAAGCATCATACATTTGTACCAAGAGATGGGACA
The DNA here is from genome assembly GCA_023621385.1 of Quercus gilva. Lineage (NCBI taxonomy): Eukaryota > Viridiplantae > Streptophyta > Magnoliopsida > Fagales > Fagaceae > Quercus > Quercus gilva. Next base: position 14,741,077 of record CM042476.1, on the reverse strand, counting down.
AGTTGTTTAACACAAGGCAAGTTGAAGCGATCAAGTTAAGATTGAAAATTGTAGACTTTGGATGGAATGTATAATCAAGAAGCAAGAGGTGGAATGTATAGTCAAGCAATAAGCACACCAATTGTAGAAGTTTCATGTTATTATAATCATATAATCAAAGTGTTTATTTCAATGTAATTCTTGTTATGTGATCAAAGTGTACATTTTAATAAAATTTGTTCATTTTTTTAATTAAATTCTCTTATTGTCTACTCTGTTGGATTGAATTTTGATTGTAATGCCAAGTAACTCATAAGAGTGCAACCCAAGTACATAGATTAGCTAAGCAATGTAAAAGTGGGAAACTAATCCACTCCTAATAGCATAACAATTATGCAGAAAACAACTTCTGTAGAAAGTTGGTTCCGGAGTACTGAGGCCCGCTTGACATACTTATATCCCAATCTACAATAGATTTATGCAACTAGGCTGGTAAACAGGGATACCCAAAATCACATTTATAATGAGCTTCGAATGAACTTCAGTATATAAACAAATTAAAAAGAATTTTAAAAATCTATACTAAACAAAATAAATTCTCACTTTCTAGCAATAAATCCCCAAACCAAAGGAAATTACTGAATTATGTTCTTAGTTCAATGAACTACTGAATTATTAAATAAATAAATGAATTCTAATTGCTTTTTGCCCAAACCAAAGGAAATTACATCAGAGTATATATTCCCACAGTATATGGAAATATTCAAAGGACTAATAAAATTTGTTCATTTTTTATTATATTCTTTTCTTGTCTACTCTATTGGATCAAATTTCATGCGACATCAAAATTGATCAATTTGAAGCAATTGCTCAAGTTGTCCTAAAAGCTAAGAATACATCAAATCTAAATTTTTACTAAAACTGAAAATTAGCCTTGCTAGCTTCAAAATACGTTGTCTTCAATCGGTCATGGAATATTCAAAACCTTTTCTTGATAACAAGTGTGTAAAATTTGGTACATGAAGCTTTGCATATATCTTGCGCTTGACTTCTTGAACAACTATAACCTTCTCTACAGACTTTTGTACAGATACCCTTCTCTTCAGACTTTTTAATAGATGGCTGCTAGCTGCTTCAACTCATTTTCTATAAAAATAAAAATCAAATGCATTATGACAAAAATACATATCATCAAATGAAAGTTCTACACATAACAGCAAATACACTATAACAAACTATAAGTGATTCACATACTCAACCATGATAAATAGCTATGATACATAAAGCATATGATATAATGTAGGAGTAAATTCAAGCATGCCAAGATGCAAAACTGATGTGATAAAAAATTAAATGATAATTCTACAAAGCAACTACTGATAACAAGTAATGTTAGGGACAAATTTCAGCAAGATACTTAAAAGTATTGTTAATGCACAAAGAAGTTCAAAGAAGCATGTTTTGCATCAAACCAATCATCAAGCATTATTGTTAACCAAGTTCTTAAATTTAGAATTAGTGCCAAGAACTGCAGCAACCATTCTTGAGGTAAAATTGATAAAGGTATGGGAAGGGTGGAATTTTTTTGTAGAAGAATTTGATAATGGAATGAACATATCACAAAGCAGTTCTATACCATAGAAGAGTTACACCTCGAAAGAGCATTTGACCCCATATTGACTTCTTCCTATTAGAACCTAAAAGTATTAACATTGACAAGTTAATTTGAAAGTAAAAGGTTTAATTCAGCTTATAAGCTAAAATTGTAAAAGTTAATGACCATATTTGTCATAATGATGAAGAGCATGAGTTCGGAATTAGGCAAAGCAGAGAAAAAAAATCAAATACGAAAATAATTTTAGTAACGAATTCAGATTGAAACAACCCATAAATCCTACAAAGCTGAAACACCACCCGCTGATTTCAATCTGTAAACTCAAAACCAACCACTGAAAAAATATAGCACAAAAAAAGAAACCATATTCAAAACCAATAAATCCGTAGCAGACATAATAAAAAACTATCAAGTAAAAGAACCCAACTTTCAAATACATCTAAACCAAGACTAAGATTACTATTTTTTTTTTTTTTTCCTATATAGCACTCTGGGGAAGTAAATTAAAAATATATATAAAAAGAAAAAAAGAATGAACATGGGATTTTGTGTAAAAAGGCACCTCTTTAAGGAGCACAGCTTCAGGGAAAAATTCAGTAGCCTCTTCTGGTTTGGGCACAAAGCTATGAGTGTCTGGCTTTTTGTTCTTGTGGTTCTTCTTTGCCCCCACTATCACTGAGCTTCTATGTCCAGCACAGAGCTTCTGGGTAGTGAATGGCCTTGAAAGAGAGATGGGAAAGTACCCATTTGCAAATTTCATATATGGGTTTTGATTCCTGAGGAAAGAGCTAATTTTGATAGCAAAGTTTGAGGCTTTTGGCGTAAGATAGGCTGCAGAGGAAGTGTTGGTGAGTGCCTCCATTGGAGCTCTGGAGAGCAAAATAGATAATTGCAATTAATCTTGGTTTGACCAGAGTTTGAATTTGTTGAGTTAAGTTTTTAACATTTTAATTGACGTGGCACATCTTAGACCCTAGATGTATTTTAAATTAATCCTGTCCCTTAACTGGAGCCTCTCCATTTCAAAGGAAAATGGAGAGAATCCGGATCCTGTTGTAAACTAGTTGCTAACCTATGCGATGCACCAGATAATTAGCAAATTAGTTTAAAATGAATAAAAATCAATATTTATTGCACAAAACAAAAATATTGTGTCTTGAGAAATTGTGTCATTTTTATAAGATAAAACAAAGATGCATTATTTATGTTTCTACTTTCTACCACAGGCTATTTATTTCCACAAAAATAATTGGCAGACATTCGCAACATTAGGGTAAGCATGACCAACCGACTTATGCATGCTAAACCAGTAGCGGAGCTAGGAATTTATTTTTGGAGGGCCATATATATATGTGTGTGTGTGTGTGTGTGTGTGTGTGTGTGTGTGTGTGTGTGTGTGTGTGTTTTTTTGGTGTATGAAATGTAAAATAGTTAGTGGCAGAACCAGAATTTCAATCGCAGGGGGGGGGGGGGGGAGAGAAGATTAAAAAAGCAAGATTGAAAGATGAAATTAACTTAAAAAAAACATTAATCAATATTAAAAAAACAAAGAATTGTTAATCAAAATAAATAACATTGAAAGTAATCATTTCTTAATTTTATATCATCAAAATAAATTAACAAAAAAAATTAATTCATTATTAATAACAATTAATATAAGAGATTAATCTAAATACATAAACTTTGAACATATAATTTAGTTCCTTCAAATAAATTGAAAAAATAAATCAATGTAAAAGTAATAAGAATCTAGAAATAAATTTTGTATGTGCATCTCACCACCTTGATTGCTTTAAAAAATATATATGAAAAAATAAAGTTTTTTCTTCTTCATTCTTCAAAATATTTAAATTTTTGGATCTATAGCAAAACGGCATCATTTGTAATTGTAAAAAAGTTATAAAAAAAAAAAAAAATGGTAGAGAAAAAAAAATTTAACGTAAAGGTATTTTTAGTATAAGGATATAAGTAGTTTTGTTTTATTATTATTATTATTATAGGATCCAATAATTAAAGCCTTGTGGACTTGTGGTTGAGGTGCATTGAGAAAGTTTTTTTAAAAAAATGATTAGCTAGAAAAAGTGTAGTGAGCTTGTGAGTGATTATTAAGGGTAAATTTGGGATAAGGAAAAAAATGCATGGGACAAAGGGTGAGTTTGGTTCAACTTTTTGAAAAAATGCATAATGAAAAAATGGAGTTTTCAAAAAATGCATAATGAAAAAGTGAGGTTTCAAAAAGCTGAATGTTTGGTAAAAACTGTTAAAAGTGCCTTTTGAAAAAGCTGAGTATTTGGCTACCATTTATAAAAGTGGCAGTTTGAGAAATAAATTACCAAAAAGGACAATGTATATATGAGAGAGTTTATTTCATATTCTTTTTTATGTGAGTTTATTTCATAATAATAATAATAATAATAATAATAATAATAATAATAAAATATATATTATTGGTATTATTTTAATAATGTTTGGGCAATTTTTCTTTTTTAGTGTCATAATTATTTGTTATTACCATTAATGACTTCTTATTAATATTAATTAAATCTAAATAATTTTCATCATCATGAAGCACAAAATGAAAATGTAAAAAGATGATAAAATATACACCAATAATCCAAGTTTAAATTGTACTACATAAAAATGTAAAAAGATATAAAATATATATCAATAACCTAAGTTTAAATTGTACAACACAAAAATGTAAAAAAGATGATAAAATACATACCAATAACCCAAGTTTAAATTGTACTACATGATAGAAAGGAGTAATTACTACTCACAAAGCCAAATCCTCCAAATCTATAGGTCTGCTTGGAGACAGTGAATCCCTTGCAATATTTATTGATGAAAATTTTCTCATATGGAAGTTCAAAAAAGGCAGCAGCTATGCTTTTTTCTTTGAAATGTTCTTCATAATCAGATTCAGATGCAACAGTAATGATGTTCTTTGAATTAAATTTAAGAACATTCTGCAAGTAATTCATTACAAATGAATCATTATCACAACCAATTTTTGCATTGGTGCTCCTCAGCCACTCGATATCTCTAACTGGTTGTAGTCGTTGCACAGTGAGCATGGAAGATAGACTAGCAATGTAGCTTGAGGTTAAGATCAATACAACAAAGAGCCAAACTACCACCACGGCTCGAGTGAGGTTGCTATAAACTCTTTCCCCTGCAAATGTTATTGATTCCATTCATTAGAAATTCCATCCTGGCTGATGTTTAGTCTTTATCTCTGGGGGCTTCTATTGATTAGAAAGAAATATCATAATAGGATGAACCTAATTGATCATAAAGGGATTAGTCCATTTTGTAAAATTAGCATTATGTTGTAAGCAAATTATTGCATCAAGTGCACATTTATTTCAGACACAGTATATTTTCCAGTCAAATATGAGCTGCAACCTTGCAGTAATTCTATCATTCTAAACCTCAAACTTAAATCAGCATTCAGATAAATGGGCAATCTGGTTAAATCAGCATTCAGATAAATGGCTACTGGCATATAGTTATTTCTTTTTACTAGTAGGGTAATTATAAAAAATGAAATGAAAACAGAGAAGCAACACAGTAGCATAAGTATTGTGAAAATTTATATGTTACAGATTATAGATACCAAGGTCAATATGAAGGATAGTTTACAACTTATTTACAAAACACAGACATAGTAGTAGCTTCATCAGGATACTTCAGCAATGATCATTCAGCAAACATTCATTATGAGTAATTAAGCTAACAAATATGAATCAATGATGGCATCATGAACCACAAAAGAAAGAAAAAAAAATCGGTAAAACCTAAAACAAAAACAAACCCATCTCCAAAATCATGGAAAATCCAGCATACTCCATATTATTAAATCAATGATGGCATCAAGAACCACAGAAAAAAATAATAATAATCATCCCTATAATAATAATAAATTTTAAAAAAAATCTGTAAAACCCAAAACAAAAACAAACCCATCTTCAAAAATCGAGATCCAAAGACGCACACACGCACGAACATAGTGACACACACAAACACAAACACGAACACGCACAATGAGAGAGAGAGTTTTGAGAGAGAGAAATGAAAGATAAAGAAAAGGGAGGGGGTGTTGAATTGAGATTAGAGAAACAGGGGAGACGACTTTTAGACAGAGCATCCACAAAATTTTAAAAAAAAAAAATTACCGGGCAAGAGAACAAATAGATCTTTAGCAAGAACAAAGCATGCAAGATCCGAAAAAATTTTTAATGGGTAAAAAAAAAAAAAAAAATTCCAGATCAGTGTTGGTACCTGGTGGTTTTTGGTAGCAGATCAGTGTTGCTAGGTGCTTTGTTGATCAAAACTCTACCTTCAAAACATATTTCTCAGATCAGATTAGACAAATAAAATTTATAAAAAAAAATTACAGAGGAAGGCCACTGAAGAAGACAAAGAAAGAAGAAGAAAAGGAAGAAGATTTCAACGAGTGACAAAAGAAAAGAGAGACTTACGTTCAAGGAGACACGAAGAGGGCAGAGCTGAGAGGAGATGAGAGGCGTGAGGGAGCTGCGCAGACCAGTGAGATGAGATGAGATGAGAGGAATGAGGGCCACTGTGCGTGAAGTCTGAAGACACCTTGCCCTTTATTCAAGGGCAATTTCGTAATTTAACTCTCCCAACGGATATATATTTAAAGCTCAACAATGCGCGTTTCATTTATGCACCCCAAGCCCAGCATAACGCAAATGCGCGTTTCTTCAGAAAAACAAAATGCAACTTTTTCAGAAAAGTTGCGTTTTAAACTTACCAAACGCCAATTTTGGGCTGGCTTTTTTAAAAAGCCAGCTTTTGGGCTCAAAACGCCCAAACAAACGGGCACAAAATTGGTGTGATCTAAGCCTATGGAGTGTTAAGGACTACGTAGTAGCTTTTTCTTTTTCTTTTTCCCTTCTTTTTGGTGTCAGCATGTCAAGTTTCATTGTTCTTAAGTATCAAAAGTGGTGTGTTTTGTTTATCTGTTAGGGGAAGATTGCTTAAGAGCATCCCTAACAGTTTTTTCAAATTTTTGCACTGTTTAGAGAATGAACAATGACATTTAGTTTTTACCTACTTATTTTTTCAAATATATTTCCAACAGAATCTCTATCACATTCTCTATCTCATTTAAATATTATTTCTTCATTCATTGTTTATTCTTTTTTTAATCATCATTTATTCTTTTTTTAACCACTATATTTTTCAATGAGAAGTGTTATGTTCACAATATTTTACGCAATACTTTTACAACAAAATTTATGTGGAAAGTTGTTACTAGTTTTAATTTGAACCTACCACTGAAATTCTTTTTTTACTCACCAATATTAACTAATAACAATTTGTTACTTAAAATTTATTGTGAAAATATTGTAAAAATATTGTGGTAGTATTTTTCAATTTGGATTTTTTATTTTTTATATTATTTTTCTTCCATTCATTTCATTTCTTTTTTTTTTTCTTTTTTCTTTTTCTTGTTTTTCTCCTTTACACAAGTGTCCAGCCCCCCTTCTTTTAATTTTCTTTTTCACCTTAGGAACATTCTAGCATCTCCATTTGCTTCACATCAGAGAAAAGAGAGAGAGAGAGAGAGAGAGAGAGAGAGAGATCATAAACACAAACCCACCGCCGACGACAGCCCGATCCTAACTACCAACACAAACACAGCCCAATCCCAACCATAAACGCAAGTGCTGTCGTCAATCCAGACCACAAACATAAACACCTTCATCAATCCCGACCACAAACACAAACACGTCCCGATCTTAACCCAAACCCACAATTTGATCTCAACCCAAACCCACAATCGGAAACCCCAACGACCCACCACCACCAGTAGCAACAAAACGACCCACTCCACCACATCACCACCAAAATACCCAGCAAGGATCGGAATTGATTTTGAGGAAGGAACCGTGTGGTGGATGCGTGAGTACCATGGAGACAGTAGTGAGAGCTTCGGCCACCACCATCGAGGCATTGCCAGTGGAGGCCAATTGAGCTTAGGCCTCCACCGCATCTCCACCGCCGCTCCAGCATCTCCATTGCCGCTCTAACATCTCCACCGCCACTTGTCATCCTCACCACCACCAGGCTGGGTCAGATCGACTTGTTCTTTTTTTCTTTTCTTTTTCTTTTTTTCATATTTGCTTGTTCTAATTCAACTTTATTTTAAGAATTGGATTTTGTTTTGTGTTTTGTGTTTGGATTAATTCTTTTGCTCATGAACAAGTCTCTCTCTTTTCTCTTTTTTCTTTTTTTTTTTCTTTTATTTTTCTGATTTCATTTGGTTTATGAGAAAAAAAGAAGCAACGGCAACGGAGAGAATGAGAGGGAAAAAAAATCTGGATGAGAGAGAAAGAATTAATATAATAAGTAGTTGGGATAATATTTTAATCCAAGAAATTCAATTGCTAATGTATAGTAGCCCATCAGACTTGATGGGCTACTATTCATAAGCTAAAAAAATTTTCAGGTATAGAGAATCTGTTGGAGTCTGTTTTTTTGGTTCCATTCTCTATTATAGAGAATATTTGGCCTTGGCCTTGGCCTTTACATAGGCTGCTAGAGATGCTCTTATAGTAGTATTTATGTAAAATTTCTGGTGGAGTCAGGGGGGACAGTTGCCCCCTCTTGCCCCCCTTGGCTCCACCCGTAAAAATAGTAATGTTTTTAATATCTTTAATCACCTATGAAATGTTAATATAGTAGTATATACTATATATTTTAATAAACTTATCAAGTAAATTTATAATTTATAATGCCATTTGGTATATAATATATTGATTATTATAATAATAAATAATATATTATTAGGAATATAAAAAATAAAGCAAATGCAAAGTACTTGAGAAAGAGTTAGAAACAAGGGGTCAACCAGTTAGTTAGGGGCACAGAGCATTGCACAATCAAGGAATGAAGGGCCCACAAAAGTTTCAATCTTTCACTCTTTCTTGTCTAGTTTAGTCACACAATATAGAACTTTTACTTTTTATATTGTAAACAAACTACAGCAATAGTGGGCGGGAAAAGGAAAAAAAAAAAAAAAAAAAAGGGAAACGCCAAGCCACCAACAAAGACAAAGAGAGCAAGAGAGAGAAAATCACCTATGTGAGACAAAATGTTTATGCGATTGGGAGAGAGACTTGGTGGTGTGGCACATCAACAAAGCTTTTGACTTCTTAATTTTTCTACTGTTATGGTACAAGTAAGCACTAAATGTGTTAGGATGAAAATTTGAATTTTTTCCCTTTTATTTGTTGAGGTAATTGTTAAAATACTTATGTGTTCATTTTAAAGATATTAAAGGTTTAATTATTGTAATTTGTTGACATATGTATTTATGGATTGTATTTATTTAAATGAAAATTATATTTATTTTTAGACTTTGTTAAATATGTATATTATCAGGTATGGGGCCAAAATGATAAGGTTATTTAAAAATTTTCAAACTATTTTGGGTATTTCCAAAAAAAAATTTTAATTTTTTTCAAAAATTTTGGGGTGGCCAAGGCCCCCCTCAGTCCTCAAGTGGCTCTGCCATTGTGCGAGACATAGGATTTGGCTTTAACTTTTAACATAAAAAGCAAAGATAAAGGTATTAGAATGTCTCTTTTAAGAACTCCAAAGACAATAATTTATATATATATTGTAAATAAGGATAATAATTTATTAGAAACAATAAAGGGGAACGGAACCATCATCATCAACCAAAGCTCAAAGAGGGGATGTATGTGATAAGTTGGGGTTTCCAATTTGTACGAAAAGAGGCCAATCAAGTAAGGAGACACTGAAGGTGTCTTTTTTTTTTTTTTTTTTTTTTTTTTTTTTAATACAAGATAGAATTTCTACTCTACTCTAATCTAAGTTTATATATGTATGAAGTTTTCTCCTAGAGACTTGAATCCCGGCCTTTTCCCCTCACACTCCACAAGTACTTATACTTGTGTAGTGACCACCGCATGAAGGGTGCACGGTGGTGAGACATTGATGGTTTTAACATCAAGAGATTCAAGACATGAAAAGATGCTTTACTAATATACATTCTTCTCACTTCTGATCATCCCTTCGGTTTTTCTTAAATTGGAAATTAATCGATTTCTTCATGAAGATTAACTAATAAATAATATTAATTTAAATATCTATATAGTGATGCACTATTTCAAATTTAAAATAACGTTATATTTTGTATACCGTTAAATTCATAAAATAAAATATAAATTAATTCTGAAATAAAGCCTCTATAGACCCAAGTGTTGAAATAGGCCTAATAAAATATAAATATGTCCAAGGCTTTAGACCACAAGAACCCAATGTTTCCCGAATCCAAATTCCAAAATGTCATAAATGGGTCCAAGGATACTGGTAGGTCCAAAGTTATATAACTGCAACCCAGTTCTTTTTTTTTTTTTTTTTTTTTTTTTGGGGGGGGGGGGGGGGGGCGGGGTAGGGGCGGGTGGGGGGCTCAAAATTATACCCAAGTGTTGTTTGGGTCCGAAATTCCATAATTTAAAATGAATGGAATTGGTGGGTCAAGCTTGGGTTTCAAGCGATAATTTAGTAGTAATGGTAATTCTTTTGGGTTCTAAACTAGACCGAAGTGTTCTTTAAAAATCGTGGCTAGGGGACATTCTTTTCACTGCTAACCATTCACTAGTTTTTCTTTTTTTCTTGAATTGGAAATTGATCAATTTCTCCGTTAAGATTAAATATTAGAAATTTAAATGTACATCTAGTGTTGCATTATTCAAATTTTAAAATAACTTTATAATGTGTATACTGTTAAATTCATAAAATAAAATTTAATTAATTACTTTACCAAAAAAAAATTAATTAATTATGAAATGAACTCTCTCTATTTATTTCAAGTAAACTTTAAAAGATATTATCTGAAAAGCCAAAAAAAAAAAAATCTCGCTAAGCATAAAAAGGCTCTCATTCCAAGATCTGTGAGCAAACTATTGGGTAATTCTTAAGAATCTTAATGGTATGATCTTGAAGAATGTATCGCTTTTTTTTTGTATGTAATCATCAAATTGGTGGTGACAAACATACAATTTAGTGCTAATAATTTGCAGTGACAAAGGAACTAACCATTATCAAACTAGAAGCCTTGTTGGCTAGCTGCTGGTGTTATCCAGGCCTCCAAGATGTAACATTGCTTTGTGAAAATGAAAGCAAACAAAAGAAAGAAGACAACAATTTTAACGTGGTTCGGCCATGAAAGCCTACATCCACAGTCTCTCTATTATTTTCTTTTTTGCAGTGCAAAAATCTATTATAGAGCTTTGTTAATTAATTTATATATACAACTTTGGGAAACAGAATCCCAACACTTATACAATCTATATTCAAGATCACATTCATTACCTGCCTCTCGTATTTGATTTTGCTGATGACACAGGATATAACTTTGTTGATTGGGTTGGTGCATTTCCGTTAACGATTTGGTCTTCCTCAATAGACTGGGTTGGTGGACTTTTTTTAAATGTTTGATCTTCAACATCCTTTGCAGTTTGCACCACAGCCCAAAGGATCATCAAATGATTCACAATCAGGAAGAATGAAGTATCAATCACAATCTGTTCTTCTCAAATGTCACCAAGGATACAAGGCATCAAGCCCTACATTCAGCTTAGAAAATAACTTAACAACAAAGATATTTATAGAACTACAATTTAAGATGCCAAAAAAAAAAAAGGAGGATTGAGAGAGAAAGTCCCATCTTGTCTAGAACTTTCAGCTATACCGTATACCCATCAGGCCATCACTATATATTTTGAAAGTAAGTGCAACAAGAGAAACAGTACAGTAAAAAGGTTCAAAGTTTTTTTTTTTTTTTTTAACAAATTCAAGTACGGACTAAATTATAAATTTCACTCTCTAAATTTAGCATGTTTTTAATTTTTTTTTTTTTTTCCCGTAGTTTCATTCTATTTATTTTTCAATAAAGTTCAACTTTCATTCGTTTTTAATTTTCAATATTTTCATTCCATCTGCCCTTGTTCAAACTCTTTTCAATTTTCAAATCTTAAAAAAAAAAAAAAAAAAAAATTGAAATATATTAGATAATACTGTTTAAAAGAAATATCCTAAACTTATGGTTTTTAATTTTTTTTCTTCTCTTTTATTTTTTTCTTCTCTTTTCCTCATCTTCATCTGTGTCTCCGTCACTTCGTGTCAGAACTTTGTTAAAGCATATTGGAATTCATTTTCTACATGAGACCTAGGCCATAACCAGGTAATCAATAGTACATTACAAATACAGAGATAGTTAAACAAGAAAACTATGACAAATACAAAGAGAAACTAATACGCGATTGCTAAAAGAAACATAAGGAGATGCTACAAGCCTGATTAATTTGCTCCAACATTATACAAAATCAAAACCTCATCAAGTCATTATGGCAACTTCCAATAGGATCATTGGCCCTCTGTACCTGCATTCAAGGAAGAAAATTATCTTTCTAAATCATTGAATTAAGGGAAATCATTTCTACGTATAGGAAGAACATGCTTTGGTTTTCAAAATAGATTGATGCTATGCGGTGAATGAAATTTTCCCTTCAAGAGTAAGGAATTGAAAAACTATTTTTAGTTTGTCTTGCTACTAAGAAAATTCATAATAATGCAAGAAGGTTAAGTTGTTGAATCCCAAACTAATTAAATGTTCTATGGAAATTGTTATCCAGGTACCTGTGAGATAGTTAAGATTATAAACAACTAAATCGTTCCCAGTAATTTAGTTTTACCAAATACTTGGAAATTTAAGCCTATGTCTATGTCAAAGTCATCAAAGGCAGACCATAAAAAGTACAGTGTAAACATGTGCCAATAATCTCAACCACACCAGTAGGTATCACCAAATCAAAAATAGCTTAAACTTCATTTTGATTTTTGTGTTTTTCAACAAACATTTTTAATCAAATTGGATGAATAGTACCATTTTGTAATCAAATTTCCCATGGCATCAATATTATCAATTTCACTAGAATAAAAGAAAGTATGTGACAAGCACACGGCATTGTGTAGGATATATGATCCCCCTCCCTCCATTAAGGTTTGGAGTGGGTGTTAGAGCAACAAGTATTGTGTCATGAACAATTTACCTGTAAGTAGACGTCTTTCTCGGCGCATTCTTGTTCTGAGGAGCTTTTCTCTAATCAAGTGCAATTGAGCTACAACATCACCAATGTTCATCCTTTCTCTTGGAGATTCCATAGAACAAGAAACTCCTATTCCGAGTATCAAAATTAAGCACTCCAAAATTTTGGGACATTCTATTCGATTTTTAAGTGAGTATCATTTCTCCTTGTTTCCATATCTTCACTTTCCCAAAGAATAATAGGATCCACAATGTTACTCACTTGTTCAGGCAAAGCTCCTGTAACGAAATCATGAAGGTTCAAGTTGTCTTTGAAAATGTTATCAGTGGGCCTTTTTCCTCTGAACATTTTCAATAATAGTATGCCATAACTGTAGACATCACCATAAATTGACACCTCGTTTCCCATACCATATTCTGCAATTGCATATAACATTTACAATATGATTGATCTAGTTTCATATTAAAAAATATATATAGTAATACAAGTTTGAAAGAGCTCTTTAATGGCATATAAAAGGAAAAAATAATGACAAGTGGAAATTTCTTTCAGGACATGCTTCATCTTCTAAAAGGCTTCATTGAGTTAATTTCATGCTTGGAAGTACATTAAGATATATTATGAAAAGAAAAGAATTTAATGTTCAAAAATGGAAAAGATATTCACCTGGAGGAGATAACCAATTGTTCCTCTTAATCCGATAGAGCTCGATTGATTAGTGAAACAATCTTGGGTAGCCTCCCTAAGGAACCTTGCCAAGCCAAAGTCACCAACATGTCCAATCATTTCGTCATCGAGAAGAACATTGCTAGGCTTGAGGTCACAATGAACAATTGGTGTATGGCAATGATGATGAAGATATTCCAATGCATGTGCAACATCAATAGCAATATTCAATTGTTGAAGAAGATTCAAATTCATTTTTTCCTTAGGAACCTCACTTCTTCTTGAAACTGGATGCAACCACCCATCTAGGTTGCCGTTAGTCATGAACTCGTATACCAATGCTTTGAAATCATGACCTTGATAGTCAACACCTGAACATGCTGTGAGTACCTTCACTAGATTCCGATGTTTGATATTTCGCAAAGCCTCACATTCAGCAATAAAACTTTTGGGAGCTCTATGGTGCGAAAGGTTGAGTACCTTGATAGCAACTTTACGACTATCTTGATCAAGAATTCCACTATACACAGATCCAAAGCTACCCACACCAATTAAATTAGTGGCGGAGAATGCATCTATAGCTTTTAGGAGACTATGGTAAGATACATTCAAAAGTAAATTTCCTGAATTACTTAAAATACTTTCTCTTCTTTTTCTTTTTAAAGTGTGGAGAAGTAAAAATAACATTACCAAAGTTACTCCAAGAAGGCCAGATAATATAGAGATTATTAGCTTCAAGGAAGGAGTCAACTTCCTCTTCTTGGATTTATTGTATTTACATACAGGAAGATGAAACTTAGGCATGCCTCCACAAAGCTTACCGTTCCCCTTAATCACAATTGCACTTGTGTTCTTGAAAACTCCATTTGTTGGTACCTCACCGTCAAAATCATTATAAGACAAATTCAATAACTGCAAGAAGATAAAGCTCTCCAAAAATTTTGGAATATTTCCAGAGAAATTGTTTTTAGAAAGATCTAAAACTTGAAGACCCCTTAATGATTCCAAAGATGAAGGAATGACCCCTTGAAAGAAGTTGCTTCTCATTGCAAGAATTTCAAGTTTTACACAACTACCAATACTCGCCGGAATTTCACCAAACATCATGTTTTCAGTAATTTTCAACTCTTGTAGATTTATGAAATTTCCTACTTCTATGGGAAGGACACCAATAATTTGTTGGCTGACAAGTCTAGAAAAGTTAGTCAGAATAAGAGACTAAAGACTTGATATGATATGATACCACTGAGATTGTTATTAGCAAGCACTACAAGAAAAGAGTCTACTAGCGAGGGTAAAATGCTCTCGCAAAAAGTCAAATATCGTCGCAAAAGATTATTAGCGAGGGTATATGGCCCTCGAAAGCCGTCGTATTTGTTCTTGTTACTAAAAGAGATTTTGCGACCATACCTTCACAAATAGATAATTTACGAGGGCAATCTACCGTCGTTACTAAACAAATCCGCCCTCACAAATATATTTCTAAACGACGAGAAAAGTTGACGACTTATTTTTAGCGAGGGAAAGTAGTCGTCGTTAACAACTATTTGTGAGGACCTTTATACCCTCGCAATTAGTTATTTGCACTAAAAAAAAAATTGTACTATTGCGACAGGCCAAAAATGCTGCTATAGGTCTTCAATTATATTAAAATGTTAGTCCTTCAATGGCAGTTTTTGCCTGCCGCTATAAGTGATTTTTTTTTTTTTTTGCCTGAATTCTAAACCCACATATCTATTACAAATAACCTATAATAATTTTAGCTCCACTAAGACAATACCACAAATGTAACTAGATAACACCACAAATGTCACCAAACTAACATTATATTAATATAAAAATATATTATCAAATACATAACATTGTCTATAACCATTATCAAAGTTCCAAAGTATTTAAACAAATCCTTCAACACTTCCAAAAAATTGCAATAGTTTAAATGTGGTTCTTTGTACACAAAAAGCCATCAAATAATTATAGCATCTTCAGTATTGTAGCACCATCATTAGTAATTGTCACGTCTCCAATATCATCAACAAGTATCTAAAACCATCAACCAAAAAGCAAATCAAAATTATACCCTTTGGCAGAACCACATAGTCCAAATAAACCCCTTGTAAACGAATGAAATTGTAATTAAAAAGAAAGAAAGAAAAAAAAAATCATTGTGATGCTTTGAAATCATAGATTGAAAAGTAAAATTGTTACCATTCAAGCATTTTCTCAATGGTGATAGCTTGACAAAGTTGAGAGAACATCAAACATGGAAGTAAAACCAAGTTGAGAGAATATCAAACATGGAAGTAAAAATGGAAAGACCAACTGCATTACACAAATAGTGGGAACAATGAGTTATGGTGCTCAAATTTGCTGATAGATAAATCTAAGTTGCAAAGTAAGTTAATAATAAGTGAGTATCAGCATGACATATTCAACAACAACAGCAGCAACAAGAAGCTTTAGTCTCAAAATTTTGGGGTCGACAAGTATTACCCCATTTAAAAGTTTCCTTCCAATAGCAGGCAAAATGTTGACATACTTGGAAGCCATAAGGAATCCCAAAAATCACATTGTGAAGACCTTTGCTAGTCTAGCCTAGTCATGAAAAATAGAATATTGTAAATGAACAACTTCAATATTGTAAATGAACAACTTCAACACACAGAACTCATAATTTTATAATAACACAACCAAAGACTCAAACTAAGAAAATACAAAGGAAGAGATAGATTGCATTAGAACATAATGAAAAGGTAAAGAACCCCTATTCTCCACAAAACCCTATAGAGGAAAACAGAGCATTTTTCCAAGTCCCCAAAATGGCCAAATGGAAAAGAAGACAACGAAATGTCAAGGTTTTTCTTTTTCAATTTTTTTAAAAATACATTAAAGTATTGCAAGCATATGTAACCAAGTGGAGAAAAAAATGAGCATCTTCAATTCTCTTAAGGCATATGTGTACGGTGGAATTCTTAAAACAAAGAACAAGAAGCAACAGGTTGGAAAAAAAAATGAAGGAAGAAGACCACATCATGAAAAATAGAAGAAAAAGAAGAAACAATGGCACGAATGAAAAAAGGAGAATACCTTTCAGTTGGCCTTCACATGGAGACAGCTCCAGACCTACACAAATCAAAAACCCACTTGGTCAAAATGTTGTTTGGAGGAAAGGGGCAAGACCCATAAGAGATTGTAAAAAATAAAAATAAAAAAACCCCAAATCTTTAATCATTCCCACCCTTACTAACAATATAAATACTCAAAAATAATCTTCACTATTATTTTGGTGGATTGATAATAATAGATGGCTTGAGAGAGGGACAAAGGAGAAATAAGAGAAAGCCACTTGTCTATGGGGGTAATTTGACACCCACTTTTGGCAACTACTTGTTTGTCAACAACCTTTTTTTTTTTTTTTTTGGTAAACCAAACCACATAATATAGAGAGCCTACCTACTTCACTTGGACCTTACAACGTGTTATCAGACGTCTATGCATGATCACATTCTCAATCAAAACTGAAAATTAAATAAATAACCTGAATGTTAAGTATTCAAATCCAAACCCAAAATTTCACAATAATCAAAACAAAAAATCAAATAAATAACTTACCAAGCAAAATCGGAATGGGTATCAGTATGAACACCAATTTATTAGAAACTAAGAGAAGGTAGAAAAGGAAATTTGTTCAAGAAAGAATTGGAATAGAAGGTCTTTAAAACTTAAAAGCATTACAAGCACTAGATTTTTTTAAGTTTGACCACTTAGTATTAGTTTCTTCAAGCATGATAGGTTTATGAAGTCATAGCTTGAAGTTACACAAGTGAGATTACCTCTATGTACAAAGCAATTGCAGCACTGTCAGAACCCCTTGGCTCCTTCAGATTGGTAATAGCATCTAATATAAGCTTATCCAACCTGCAACCATGCAAAGGAGGTTCCAACAGAAGAAATAAATAATAGTGTTAAGAAAAATAGGATAACCTGGCTCCCATTACAAGTTTTTTTATGGCCTATGACACTTGGAGACCCCATCTCATAAAAAAAGAAAAAAGAAAAAGTCTAATAAAAAAAATGAGCTGTTTTTTCCCAGTGGTACAACCATTAGAAACTTAAATAAATATTTATAAAAGATGATACTTTAGAATTTAAAAAGGAATTAACAATGGTGTTCTAGTGACTTCTTTCAACTTTGAAATTAAATTTACATTGCAATTCAATAATATAATGAATGGCCAAAAATTGTGTAAAGTAAAATGTAGGAGTAGAGGAAAAGTTAGAGTTTTCCTTGATCATTAAAGTTTATGCATATTTTAATACCATAATAGAACAATAAAAAAATCCCAACCAAGAGATCTTGCAGGCTATTGTGATTATTCTTTCATGGAACAGATGTACTCTCCAATTATTCATTCCCACTAACTGGAAGTATTATTGAAATACAATATTCCACCACCACTTGGCTACACTTTAGTAAGACCCCATGATATAAACATACGGATTGCATAATTTTTAATTATCTGATAAGCTCTTTCTCATAATTTCTTAAAAGAAAAGAAATACTAGAATTTAATAGATTCTTCAAAATTATAGCAACATAATAAGTTTCTGAATGGATTAACAACTATATGAAATCTAGATCACATAAGTTAAGAATGAAAACTACTTAAAGTACATGTCATCACCAGAAGTATCTACGTTTTATAGATGACAAAATTGCAAGAGATGTAACCTTGCAAGTGGTTCCTTTGAATCAGCAGTCTGCAATGTTCCTATTGAAAGTACAAGAGGCTTAGCATCAACAATTTCTGCATCACTCTGAGGTTCTCAATTGTACATAAAAAAAATAAATCATTAAAAAAATAAATAAATTATCTACATATTACACGACAAAATCCAAACCCAAATTTCACAAAAATCAAAACTGAAAATTAAATAAATAACCTAAATGTTAAGTATCCAAATCCAAACCCAAAATTTCACAATAATCAAAACAAAAAATCAAATAAATAACTTACCAAGCAAAATCGGAATGGGTATGGGTATGGGTATGGTGAAGAAAAATGAATGGGTATGGGGGTGGTAAGGGGAGAGAGGGAGAAAGGGAGAAAGGATCTTGTGGTGAGGGAGAGAGAGCCGATGGGTATGGGTCGACGGTAGAGAGAGCCTATGGGTATGGGAGGAGAGGAGTCGATGGCTGGGCTCGACCTCATCGGCGCTGGGCTCTGCTCGTCAGTGCCGGCGGGTTTGTGTGTGTGTGTGTGTGTGTGTGTGTGAGAGGCCGTGTGAGAGATATATAGAGAGAAAATGAGAGAGTTTTGTGGCGTGGGAAATGAAAATTTTTAATTGGGCAAGTAAAAAGTAAAATTTTTTAGCTGAAATGTGAGTAAAAAGTTTGGGTGGGAAATGAAACTTTTGTGTGGGAAATGAAGATGTGTTTTGCCGGGCAAGGACGGTTAAAAATGCTTTCAGTGAAGGCTCTTTTTCTCTTTTGTATGCAAATAACACGTATACATGACCTTGTTTCCTCCAAATTTCAATGAAAGAGGGCCACATCCACGAATGCAATTAGGTCCCACATTAACCAGGGAATCTCTTAATATATTATTTTAATTGCTTGCTTTCACAAATGGTTATTTTATTTTATCTTATAAATTAACATGGGGTATTAATAATTTAAAAAAAAAATGATAAGAATTGAAAAATCCAATAATATTGGAATTGTATGCTATGGATGGGTGATTAAACAAGGTAATACTTTTTTTTAATAGAAGAATTAATATATATATATATATATATATATTCCAATGTTTCATTTTTTATACATTTCAAAGTGTTATCCATGGAGTAATGATTAAATGATACATGGACAATATATAATAAACAAAAATGCTATAAGATTTCATATACATCTTATCAAAACTCAAAAGTAGTATTGTAAATATATATGTAGTATTATCTAATTCTTTTGATGTGGAGGACTTGAGTATAAATCTCTTTTTTTTTTTTTTTTTGGAGGGGGGAGTATAAATCTCTTGTTCCCAATTTGTTGTAACTTGTAAGCAAAAAATACCACACAACAAAAATTATCACACGTTTTATCTTATTATAAATTTTAAAAAAAAATGATCATAGCTATTATTAAATTTATATAAGAATTTTAATATGTGACTGACTACGTTTACTTTTTTTAAAAAAAATAATATGACTAATTGGATGGTCTAATTGAGAGAACATAACTATACAAGTACACAGCACATGTCCATCACGCACCATACTTAGATTTGAAATCTAACCATTGGATTTGGAGAGTATAATGAAAGGTTAATTCTAGTAAATTATGATCACAATCAAACGATTCGATTTAGAGAAATGCGCGGTCAAAGTTTAGTCAAAGTTGATCAAACCCGGTCAAACTTAATAGATGGTCCCGATACCACTGGGCTTGGTGAAATTCATATTCAAATCTTAATCAATAAGAATGAAGGGTATGGTGACATATTGGTGTTAGTGAAATTTGAGAACAATTGGATAGTCAAATTGAGTAAACATAATCATATAAGTACATAGCACATGTCCATCATGCGCTATACTTAGATTTGAAATCTAACCATTAGATTTGAAGAGTATAATGAAAGGTTAATTCTAATAAATCATAGTCACAATCAAACGATTAGATTTAGAGAAATGCATGGTCAAAGTTTAGTCAAAGTTGGTCAAACCCGATCAAACTTAATAGATAGTCTCGATACCACTGGACTTGGTAAAATTCATATTCAAATCTTGATCATTAGGATTAAAGAGTATAGTGACATATTGATGTTGGTGAAATTTGAGACCAATTGGATGGTCAGATTGAGATAATATATATAATCATATAGGTACACAGCACATGTTCATCACGTGCCATACTTAGATTTGAAATCTAACCATTGGATTTGAAATCTAACCACCCAGTAACTTATTATTAAATTCATATTTTGGAAATCCAATCGTTGGATTACATGTTCTATATGGTCTTAACATGCATGCCAATTGGATGTAATTTACCATTTGATCTATAAGCTCATCTTTTATGCATTATTTTAAACTACAAAAGATTGAATTTAAACAATTAATTGATGACATGGTTATTAATCTTTGATCACTTTGAAATTTTGTAAGCATGAAAAATATATGAAGATAATATAATCTAACGGTATATTTGTCAAAATTCACATCGAATTAAGAAATATAGAGTTGGGTTCAAGTTACACCTGACATAACTCTAAAAAATGTTACACCATCCAATAACTTATTATTGAATTCATATTTTGAAAATCCAACCGTAGGATTACATGTTCTATATGGTCTTAACATACATGGAAATTTTCATGCCAATCGAATGCAATTTACTATTTGATCTATAAACTCATCTTTTATGATTATTTTAAACTACAAAAGCTTGAATTTAAACAATTGATCGATGACATGACTATTAATCTTTGATCACTTTGAAATTTTGTAAGCGTGAAAAATATATGAATATAATGTAATCTAACGGTAGATTTGTCAAAATTCATATCGAATTAAGAAATATAAGGTTTGGTTCAAGTTACACTTGACGTAACTTTAAAAAATGTTATACCACCCAATAACTTATTATTGAATTCATATTTTGAAAATCCAACCGTTGGATTACATGTTCTATATGGTCTTAACATACATGCCAATTTTGATGCCAATTGGATGTAATTTACCATTTGATCTATAAACTCATATTTTATGCATTCTTTAAAACTACTAAAACTTGAATCTAGACAATTGATTGATGATATGGCTATTAATGTTTGATTACTTTGAAATTTTGTAAGCATGAAAAATACGAAGATAATGTAATCTAATGGTAGATTTGTCAAAATTCACATCGAATTAAGAAATATAGGATTGAGTTCAAGTTACACCTGACGTAACTCTAAAAAATGTTACACCACCCAATAACTTATTATTGAATTCATATTTTGAAAATCCAACCTTTAGATTACATGTTCTATATGGTCTTAACATATATGTCAATTTTCATGCCAATCGGATGTAATTTACTATTTGATCTATAAACTCATCTTTTATGCATTATTTTAAACTACAAAAGCTTGAATTTAAACAATTGATTGATAACATGGCTATTAATCTTTGATCACTTTGAAATTTTGTAAGCATGAAAAATACATAAAGATAATGTAATCTAACGGTATATTTGTCAAAATTCACATCGAATTAAGAAATATAGGGTTGGGTTCAAGTTACACTTGACATAACTCTAAAAAAATGTTACACCACCCAATAACTTATTATTGAATTCATAAATTGAAAATCCAACCGTTGGATTACATGTTCTATATAGTCTTAACATGCATGCCAATTTTCATGCCAATCGGATGTAATTTATTATTTGATTTATAAACTCATCTTTTATGCATTATTTTAAACTACAAAAGCTTAAATTTAAACAATTGATTGATGACATGGAAATTAATATTTGATCACTTTGAAATTTTATAAGTATGAAAAATATATGAAGATAATGTAATCTAACAGTAGATTTGTCAAAATTCACATTGAATTAAGAAATATATAGTTGGGTTCCAGTTACACGTGATGTAACGCTAAAAAATGTTACATCATCCAATAACTTATTATTGAATTCATATTTTGAAAATCCAACCGTTGGATTACATGTTCTATATATTCTTAACATGTATGCCAATTTTCATACCAATTGGATGTAATTTACCATTTGATCTATAAACTCATCTTCTATGCATTCTTTTAATGGGAATAAAATTTTATTCACTTTTGAGAGAGAGAGAAAGAGAGAGTACAAAAAGCTGAAATTCTTGAATTTTAGGCTACCATTTTGAAGTTGAAAGTGCTATCATTTTTTTATGAGTACAATTGTTTAGAAAATAAGGATAGACATTTCTTATATAGGATGTATATAAAAGGTTTTTTTTTTTTTTTTAGATTGTAAACAAAAGGTTCATCTAAAGAATACAAAGTGCTATATGTTTATACGTTTCTTTTTATTTTTCTTCGAATTTTAGAATAACTTTTATCTCCAAAAAAAATTAATATTTTAATGATTTTTTGTGAAGGTTAATCATGGCCCTCGCAAATAATTTGGTGTTAGTAAGGGCATATTTTTAACCCACACAAAAAATAAACTTTTTGCAAGGGATTTTTATTGTTCCTCGGAAATAATTTGGTGGGAACATTTCCCTCCAAAAATTTTGACATTTTAATGATAATTTGTGAAGGTCAATCTTAGCCCTCGCAAATAATTTAGTATTAGTGACAGCCTTTTTTTATTGTCACAAATAATACACTTTTTGCGAGAGATTTTTAATTGTCCCTCGCAAATAATATGGAGGGAAAATTTCCCTCCAAAATATTAGTATTTGTGACAGCTATAACACATAATTGCGACAGCTTTTCTTGTTGGTCACAAATATTTCACATTTTTCCAAGTATTTGCGAGGGCTTTATTTTGCCATTGCAAATAAGATTTTTTAAGAGGGCTTTTTGGGTCCGTCAAAAATTCTTGGTCGCTAATAGACATTTTTTTTGTAGTGAAGATTCAAAACAATCATATTTTGACACATTCCAAGACTCAAAGGGATGCTTCCTTGAAGATTATTAGCATCTAAATACAAGTCTATCAAAAGAGTTAAATTTCCAAGAGAGCAAGGAATATTCCCAGAGAAATTGTTTTGAGATATAGCCAAATATTGTAACTTTTGAAGTTTTCCAATTTCAAAGGGAATATTACCTGATAATTTATTGTTTGACATGTCTAGTGTCTCCAAATTTGTCAAATTTCCTATATCATTAGGAATGTTTCCAGATATTTTATTTTTTTCTAGACTCAAAAAGATGAGAGTAGTTGAGAAATTGGCAATGCACTTGGGCAACTCTCCCCCAAAGTTATTGTCACGTATCTGTAACATTCTTAGATGTGTAGAATTTGTCAATGAACAAAGAAAAGTCAAGTCATTTTCCCTTCCATTTCCAAGCTTGTTGTCTGATATTACAAGAACTGAAAGTCTATTTAACTTCTCCAAAGAAGGAACTTTTCCACTTAATTTATTTTCACCAAGTTGAAGGAACCATAGATTTGAGGCATTAGATATTGAAATTGGGATAGGTCCGGTAAATTGATTGAAACTAATGCTTAAAAATTTGATATTTTGTAGGGTGATTCCTATGTCCAATGGAAGGTGCCCTTGGATTTGGTTGCGTCCTACATCAAAATTCTGTAACGAAGACAAATTGAAGATTGAAGGAGGAATTGTTCCAAACAACCTATTTGAAATGACAGAAAAAAGTGTAAGTTTCGTCAATTGACCAAAAGAAGTAGGGATACTCCCACCCAAGTTATTAAAAGCTACAGAAAACACTTCTAGAAAGGATAAGTTGCCGAAAGAAGGTGGGATACTTCCTGTCAAATTATTTATTTGAAAAGAAACGAATTGGAGTTTTGACAAAGTGCTAAGAGTTGCAGGGATTTCCCCATCCAAAAGGTTGCGACCGAAATTAATGAATTTGAGGTTGGTGCAATGGGATAAATTTCTTGGAATTTTGCCGCTAAGTGTGTTATTGGACAAATGTAGGAATTGCAATCTACGTAAACGGTCAATTTCTGAAGGAATTTCATTATGAAAGCTGTTGTTTTGGAGTGTTAAATTTTTCAAAAAACTTAAATTACCAACATGTGGTGATATGGAGCCTACCAGTTTCGAAGATGGCAGATCCAACATAATAACCCTCTGATGTCGACGACCACAAGTAACTCTTTCCATTGACAAAAGTGGATGTCGTCATTCCAAGAGCTCATAACCTGGAGAGGATCATCAGTGATCTTGGCTTTGAATGCAAGCAACGCTAACCGGTCTGTCTCATTATTCCCACCAACCACAGAGGTAACTAACAAGCCACACCACAAGACAAGAAGGATAAAAGCATGCATGTAAAAAGATGAGGATGCTGGAGCTGAACTCATGTTGTAAAGCTCCATCCACAGTCACGCAGCTTGGTACAAACTCTTTTTTGTTTTTTTGCTAAGAGGTACAATTGGGTGTCTTTTTTGTGAAAACAGTCTGGATTTGATTTTGCTGCTTAGGTACTCAGGGAAAAGCACATATTTATAATAAAGTAGAGAAAGAACAAACTTTCTGGGAATTTTCAAGAGCGATGTAGTGCACATGTACCTAATCCACTATAAAATTAAGGAGTAATCAACCTGCCTAAGCACATGAAATATTCTACAAGGGTATTCATTTTTTTTTTTTTTTTGAATGAATTTATTACTAGTTTATCATGGAATACGTATTAGTCTTATAAATACATAATAATATAAAAACAACACCGTTGTTTTAGGGGTAGAAAATAATTGTATCTTCCACTAATAAAAGCTATAAACCAGTGAGGGGAGAGAATTGTGAGCAATGAATAATAAGTAGGGCAACATTCAAGTATTGAAGCTAATAATGTCTTCCATTACAGAAGCTATAAGATATATACTCATATGTGAGTATAGAATAAGTTTGATAAAATTCAACATTTCTCCTTCAAAAATCGTGTTTGACAAGCTCGTTTCATTCGCTCTGGGAACTTCTAGATGTGCTGCCTTTGGTTCAGTCAGAAGAGACGCATCTAAATTCAAGCTTGGGGATCATAGCTAGAGAGAATGCTGGACACAATATTTACATGGCCCTATACAACCAGACCCCAGCATTTTCCGAGTCCAAGATGTCAACAAGGCTCCAAGTACCAAGGGCTTGTATGAAATTACAACTAGACTGCATGCAGAGTAATTTGGGCCCAAAATGTCGTAAGTTGCATTAATAGAAATGGTGGGTAAATATGGTGGTACATTATCCAGATGAATGATAAGATAAAAGTGTTTGATGTTTTCAACATTCCATTTAAATAATTTGGTATTGAACAATGTTCTCTTGTAGAGCATTTTAGTCGTGGGTATGGATTAACATTTTTGCTAAAAAATTGAAAAAAAAGTACTATTATGCCTACATAATGTGAAATTTTAATAAGGTAAATTATAATGAATAAATAAAGCAAACGAAATTAAGTAAATCCACACAAACTTCCTTATATTCTTCTGAAATGCCACTGAATACTGTTGTTCTTGTTGTAGATTCGTCCTATTGAGTCTTCTTACGTTTTACAATTTTGTCTACCTTTGAGGCTTTGGAGAGCTCCAAACATTGTATGCCAAGGTCGGACTGAAACACTTGTTCTAGTGTAACCACATTTCCCTTATATGCAACTATGATAGCCCAAGTAATGTGGATTGGATTGGATAATTGTATGTTAAGTGGAGTCCCACATTAAGTGTTTATAAGTTCAAACTATTTTTATACAACTACTTAGAAGAAGCCTTAATTCAAACTTAAATAGTACATTTGAGTATGGGTTAGACGTGGCTAACATTTTCTTGAATCTTGACAAATACTCCCAAAAATTACTTAACAATCGCATGTGTAGCACACAGGGACGGACCCAGGTGCAGGGCAAAGGGGGCCCGGGCCCCCCCTGGGTCCAAAAAAAAAAATTTTTAGTATGTAAATTTTTTTAAAAACAGGTTTTGGCCCCTTGCTTTTTAGCTTGGGCCCCCCTTGATTTTTAGCTCAGGCCCCCCCAACTAGCCAACCCAAGAGTTTTCAAAAGCCCATGAAAACCTTAAAAAAAATATATTGTATAAATCTATTTATAATAATAATAATATAATATATAATAATGTGGTTTATATTAGAATATTAGATTATCTATTTATATTTGATAATAGTAGGAGGACAAATAATTTTTTAATTGTTTGATTTGATCTAATTGCACTTAAATAGTAATTTGCACTTCATTGCTCACACTTTTTTTTAACAAAAATTATTGTATAAATCTTCAAAATTTCATACCTATTAATCAATTTTTTATCCTAAATGCTGAAACATTAGATGTAACTCCTTAGAAAAGCTCTAAAATGTAAAAAGGTAAGTTCAAACCTATTAATCTAAGTACAAATAATTTAGTACAGTGAAAAAAATGTAGGCACAAATTTACTTAAAGTTAGTTTGTGAAATAAAGTAATTTAATTTTGGCCATAATTTGGGCCAAATAAACTTGAGTTTTTTGCATTTTGAGCCAATGTAGGCTTAACCTATTAACACAATGTAAGCATGACTAACTTGCTCCTTCTAAAAAAATTTCCTGGCTTCGCCAGTGACTATATGGATGTGCGTTTGAATTTTTTTTTTTTTCGCTTATCTCCGGCCCCCCCCTAGCTTGAAATCCTGCGTCCGTCCCTGATAGCACAACACAATGTGACCTAACAAGAATACCTTTGGAAGATCCTTCTACATCTTTCTCTTCAAAAGAACACTAGCTAGCAGCATGCCCTGTGAAGATTGATAGCTTAATGCTACCAAAATAAAAATAAATAAAAACAGCCAAGGCTTTTTTGATTTGTTTGGCTGCCAAGAAAGAGAAGTTCAAATGAATCAAGCGTTTTGGAATTAGGACACATTTTTCATTCCACAACCATGCAGCTAGTTACCATGAAGCCCCAAAAATTACATGCCGTTTTCTAATATTACAATTTCAAAGGAGTCTCCTTCTGGTCTCTCTCTCTCTCTCATATATATATTCTGTAGAAGACACTTTACAGTAACAGTTTTTGATACTCAACTTGTCCAGCAAACAAAAACCTACAAATGTGGATCTCTCTTTCATCACCTGATACATGACAAACAAACTTAGTTAATGTTCTGAAGAGTCAGGTGAATCTGTATTAAGTACTAAGAAGGCAAGAACTGAAATAGCGGAGAAAATAATTGCAAAGGTAATAGATTATCATTTAGCAACAGGACACTTATGACTTGCAGGTACTATGGCCTCAAATTTATTATGTCAAATAATGGGGCAAGACAAGGACTGCATGAGTAACTAAAGAGCCCAGCCACTTGTAAGAGTTGGGAAATCCACTCTCAACCGACTTCAAGGTGCACCATAAATACATAGAATATAATTGCAACATATTTACAATGAGGAATAACATGCTGTTCAGAATAAAATTTCCAACTCAATGTTGTTGCTCTAGGACTGTTTACAATTTTTTAAGTTTGGTTGAACAAATCAATAATTAAACATTTTAGTCGATACACATTTTACAAATATGCATTTAATTTAGACATCGTTTTCAAGTCAATTATGTTATTGCTTCAATTTTTAAAGTTTAATACATAAAAAAAGAGTGCTGAAAAATCTCACCTCAGGAAATAACCAGATGGAGACAATATGTGATTATCTTTATAATAATGCATGATGACCAGATATAAAAATGCAAAACTTAATAAATAGAATGCTAAAAGTAATACAATATGTAAAAAGGAATGGCATTATTTTTCACGGCCATGGCCACACTTTTTATTTGTATCTATTTTTGGCATATTTCCAATCAGAGTTGAAATGGACATGAACAATAGTTGAAGTGCATTACTAATGAGAATGTTCTTTTATATTCCTGCATCAAGTATCATGACTGGTTTGTGCAATGCACGACAAAAATATCCACTAAAAACTTGTCTGGCATAAAAGAAAGAATTGTTTATGCTTAAGGACATGATTACATGATAAAGCAAGGGTGTAGCTACATGAATTCTGCATGAAAATTCTTACATGGACATGAAGTTGGGAAACTAACAGTATGAAGCGAACAAAGATGGAAAAATGCATGCTACCCTTGCCTTATCTTCTTTCTACTATAGATTTGAAGTTGTCACTGGTAAAAAAGAATAAAGAAAGTTAATTATAGCATGCGAAGAAAGATCAATTATTTCCATGCTTGTCTCCTATATCTAAAGCTCAAATAGATAGCCTAAGGTCAATGGGTGAGGTAAAGATACCAAATTATACATATTTCACTTGCAGCATCCCTAGGAAATTTTAGAGAATGCACAAGAAACTACAAGTTACAGAATTCTTAATCACTCAACCAATTGCCCAAAAAAAAAAAAAATTACACATCAGTACAAGACCAATGCACTGGTAATTCGACTCTAAATAAAAAACGTTGTGCCCCTTATACAAAGGGAAAGTAAAGGGAAGAAAGGAGTATAAGCCTTTGCTAGGATTTACATATATTGAGGGAAAACATACATTGAGACTGGATATTGAACGCACAAAAAGCTTGATAGAAACTGGAATAAAAATAATTGGGCCTACAAAAAGTTTTTATAAGAAATTGAATCAAGTACATGTATATCATGCCTAGATGCACAAAAGTAATGCATTTCCCTTTTCGACAGTGATGTAGAAAAGGACAAATGCAATGCCTTTCCAATTTCTTCACTGATAAGTAATGACATAGCAACAGCAATGCTTCCAAGCTTATTAAGAAACTTCGAACTAGTTAATGGCTTAATGCTCACAAATCTAACTTCATCGAAAGAATTCAATAAGAAAACCATGATATGATATAATAAATTGAATTCAATAAGAAGCTATTATGTCTTCGGCTACAAGTTTTTCTACAAACTAGAGAGACATAATTCTAGTTGACCTTTGATATGAAAGGTTACAACATTGCAATTTGTGAATGATAAATCCTTGTACAATCCAAATACATATTATCTCAATTTTTTATGAAAATTGAACTTCTTAGGAAGAAGGACATACAAACGCCAGAGTTTTAGGCTTTTTTTAGCATTGCATACTATGTGAAATTCCTAATAAATTCATATTTTAGATATCTTCCAAGTAATCAGTATGATTCACATTGGACTCTTAAACAAGTTAATCATTTCATACGGCTCTAGAAACATTAAGCTATTGAGTGTGTTAGGCCTCACCATTGAGCAATTTTCAGCTGACAGGGGCCGGATGGGTATTTGATGGAGCCACAATTGGAGATGAAGAGGCGTCCCTCTTCCTTCCACTGCCACTACTTACCAAATGCAGTTGTGAAATACTTGGGAATGCATTTTTCTTATCAAACCCTTGATCATAGAGATACCCTCTGAATACATGGCCACTGATGCTCACAGTAGCCTGGTAGACAAACTCAGCTGCACCATCCCTGATGGTAGTGACTCTGTGACACCTAAACACTGCCGGTGCACGAACTTGGCCTGGTAAGGACTTTTTAAAACTTGCATCTGTGATTTAACTAAACCCAATTCAGTGAAGTGCCTCAATTTCACTTACAAAAAAACAAAATAAAAATAAAAAAGGTTCCTCAATTCCATTAATCAGCCACTTAGAAATGCAGAGCATTAAGATAGAGGAAAAGACAGAACCTTATCTATAATCCAGCAAAAACAAGTCATTCTGTTTAAAGGTTGCTTCTTTAGTTCAACAAAATCCAAGTTAACTCTCTCAAGTTCATGTTACAACCACTTTCAAACACTCAAAATTCCAGATAAAGGGAAAGAGAGAAATTTGAATCAATTATTCAACAAACCAAACTCCTTTTTTGGATTACTCTAATAATTAAAAATCACTCCCCCTACAGAGAAGAGGAATATAAAAAGGCATAAATAGAGTACAAGTAGAAAGTGTAAAGCTTGCATCTATTAGATTCCTTAAACTCAAGTCAGCTTTTGCAACAGTCCATTACCATATGACTTTGAAACATAGACAAATCAAAGTGAGAGTGAGAAAGAGAGAAAGAAAAGGGTGAGTACCTTGATGTCTAG
The DNA here is from genome assembly GCA_023621385.1 of Quercus gilva. NCBI lineage: Eukaryota > Viridiplantae > Streptophyta > Magnoliopsida > Fagales > Fagaceae > Quercus > Quercus gilva. The sequence continues at coordinate 14,710,961 of CM042476.1, read as the reverse complement.
AGCTAATGTCAATACTCCTTGGAGTGGTAGCATTAGAAGTAGAAGCATGAGAAGCACTGGTAACATTAAAGTTTGGCACCACAACTCTTGTCCTTTTAACACCAGAAGAAGACCCAGAAGAACCACCACCAATAGTACTAGCACCACCCACCATTAGCATCTTCCTCTCCCTTCTTCTAGCTGCTGGCACCCACGTGCTCCTCACGTGAGTAGAACAATCATAACCACTAGTCTTACAACAAGTCCTACACCTCCTATGACGACAATCCATCTTGGCTCTATTCCCACAGCCCTTGCACACTCTCATACTATTCTCCAGCATTTGCTCAGAATCATCATTTTCAGTAGTGTTGTTATTTACTCCATCTTTCTTGCCACAACTCTGTTCTTGGCCACTCTTTAGGCTCCAATAACAGTTGGGGTTATTTGAGTTATTACCACAATCTTGGACACCATGATTAGAAGGTGGTGTAATGCATGGAGTGGCAGTGAGGAGCGGGAAAATCCCGAGGCTAACTCCAAGTGAAGCTGAGGAAGGTATAGGAAGGTTGGGATGGTGATCAGAGTTAATGGGTTGGTTTTGTTGTCGGTGCATGGATGGAGTTGGAGCTATGAGAACCAAGTCTCGGAGACCCAACATGCTTAGAAACGTGGTGAATGATATGGTTTGTGAGTGTCTGTTATATTTAGAATAAAAATCAATAATGGTACTGGCGGTAGACAGAAATGGTTAGGGTGAAATAGGACTATATGCTCTAATAGGAGAATCAGAATGTGATCTGATTTGAGAATCTTTTTGATGTATGTGAATGAATGTCTGAAGTAGTTTGGTAGTGAGAGTTAGAGAGAGAATATTATTAGGGAGCCATTGACGGTGAGGTGGTTGTTGCTACCATTGCTGCAAGTACTGCTACTGAAGTTGCACCTTTTAAAAAGTTCTTGGCTTGGGACAAGAATGATGATAATTTGAGGGTTTTTTTTTTTTTTTTAAGACATGAAAAAGGCGGTGATTAAATAGTACTCCAATAGGATCGTACCTGCTTTCAAGGAAGAAAAATATCTTTCTAAATCATTGAATTAAGGGAAATCATTTCTATGTATAGGAAGAACATGCTTTGGTTTTCAAAATAGATTGATGCTATGCGGTGAAGGAAATTTTCCCTTTCAAGAGTAAGGAATTGAAAAACTATTTTAGTTTTAGTCTTGCTACTAAGAGAACTCATAATAATGCAAGAAGGTTAAGTTGTTGAATCCCAAACTAATTAAATGTTCTATGGAAATGGTTATCCAGGTACCTGTGAGATAGTTAAGATTATAAACAACTAAATCGTTCCTAGTAATTTAGTTTTACCAAATACTTAGAATTTAAGCCTATGTCTATGTCAATGTCATCAAAGGCAGACTATAAAAAGTACAGTGTAAACACGTGCCAATAATCTCAACCACACCAGTAGGTATCACCAAATCAAAAATAGCTTAAACTTCATTTTGATTTTTGTGTTTTTCAACAAACATTTGTAGGGGACAAAAAACGAGCTTATTCTGAATCATAGAAAACAAATTGGATGAATAGTACCATCTTGTAATCAAATTTCTCATGGCATCAATATTATCAATTTCGCTAGAATAAAAGAAAGTATGTGACAATTAAGCACATGGCATTGTGTAGGATATATGATCCCCCTCCCTCCATAAAGGTTTGGAGTGGGTGTTAGAGCAAGAAGTATTGTGTCATGAACAATTTACCTGTAAGTTGAAATCTTTCTTGGCGTATTCTTGTTCGGAGGAGCTTTTCTCTAATCAAGTGCAATTGAGCTACAACATCACTAATGTTCATCCTTTCTCTTGGAGATTCCATAGAACAAGAAACTCATATTCCGAATATCAAAATCAAGCACTCCAGAATTTTGGGACATCCTATTTGATTTTGAATGTGAGTATCATTTGTCCTTGTTTCCATATCTTCACTTTCCCAAAGAATAATAGGATCCACAATGTTACTCACTTGTTCAGGCAAAAATGTTGTAACAAAATCATGAAGGTTCAAGTTGTTTTTGAAAAAGTTATCAGTGGGCCTTTTTCCTGTGAACATCTCCAATAATAATATGCCATAACTATAGACATCACCATAAATTGACACCTCGTTTCCCATACCATATTCTGCAATTGCACATAACATTTACAATATGATTGGTCTAGCTTCATATTAAAAAAAATATAGTAATACAAGTTTGAAAGAGCTCTTTAGTGGCATATAAAAGGAAAAATTAATGACAAGTGGAAATTTCTTTCAGGACATGCTCCATCTTCTAAAAGGCTTCATTGAGTTAATTTCATGCTTGGAAGTACATTAAGAAATATTATGAAAAGAAAATAATTTAATGTTCAAGAATGGAAAAGATATTCACCTGGAGAAGCATAACCAATTGTTCCTCTTAATCCAATAGAGCTTGATTGATTAGTGAAACACTCTTGGGAAGCCTCCCCAACAAACCTTGCCAAGCCAAAGTCACCAACATGTCCAATCATTTCGTCATCAAGAAGAACATTGCTAGGCTTGAGGTCACAATGAACAATTGGTGTATGGCAATGATGATGAAGATATTCCAATGCATGTGCAACATCAATAGCAATATTCAATCGTTGAAGAAGATTCAAATTCATTTTTTCCTTAGGAACCTCATTTCTTCTTGAAACTGGATGCAACCACCCACCTAGGTTGCCGTTAGTCATGAACTCGTATACCAATGCTTTGAAATCATGACCTTGATTGTCAACACTTGAACATGTTGTGAGTACCTTCACTAGATTCCAATGTCTGATATTCCGCGAAGCCTCACATTCAGCAATAAAACTTTTGGAAGCTCCATGGTGCAAAAGGTTGAGTACCTTGACAGCAACTTTACGACTATCTTGATCAAGAACTCCTTTATACACAGATCCAAAGCTACCCACACCAATTAAATTAGTGGTGGAGAATGCATCTATAGCTTTCAGGAGACTATGGTAAGATACATTCAAAAGTAAATTTCCTGAATTACTTAAAATATTTTCTCTTCTTTTTCTTTTTAAAGTGCGAAGAAGTAAAAATAACATTACCAAAGTTACTCCAAGAAGGCCAGATAATATAGAGATTATTAGCTTCAAGGAAGAAGTCAACTTCCTCTTCTTGTATTTATTGTATTTACATATAGGAAGATGAAACTTAGGCATGCCTCCACAAAGCTTACTGTTCCCCTTAATCACAGTTGCACTTGTGTTCTTGAAAACTCCATTTATTGGTACCTCACCGTCTAAATCGTTATAAGACAAATTCAATAACTGCAAGAAGATAAAGCTCTCCAAAAATTTTGGAATATTTCTAGAGAAATTGTTTTTAGAAAGATCTAAAACTTGAAGACCCCTTAATGATTCCAAAGATGAAGGAATGACCCCTTGAAAGAAGTTGCTTCTCATTGCAAGAATTTCAAGTTTTACACAATTACCAATACTCGCAGGAATTTCACCAAACAACATGTTTTCAGTAATTTTCAACTCTTGTAGATTTATCAATTTTCCTACTTCTATGGGAAAGACACCAGTAAATTTGTTGGCTAACAAGTCTAGAAAAATTAGTGAGAATAGAAGACTAAAGACTTGATATGATATGGTACCACTGAGATTGTTATTAGCAAGATTCAAATCAATCATATTTTGACACTTGCCCAAACTCCTTCCTTGAAGATTATAATCCTATAAATGCAACCTTATCAAAAGAGTTAAATTTCCAAGAGAGGAAGGAATGTTCCCAAAGAAATTGTTTTGAGATAAAGCCAAAATTTGTAACTTTCGAAGTTTTCCAATTTCAGAAGGAATATTTCTTGATAATTTATTGTTCCACATCTCTAGATCCTCCAAATTGATCAAATTTCCTATCCCAAGAGGAATGTTCCTAGATATTTTATTATTATCTAAATACAAGTCAATGAGAGTAGTTGAGAAATTGACAATGCACTTGGGCAACTCTCCCCCAAAGTTATTCCCGTTTATCTCTAACAAGGTTAGATATGTAGAATTTGTCAAAGAGCAGAGAAAACTCAAGTCATTTGCCCCTCAATTTCTAAGCTCGTTAATAGCCATGACAAAAAATGAAACTCTATATAACTTCTCCAAAGAAGGAACTCTTCCTCTTAGTTTATTGTTGGCAAGGTCAAGTAGCTCTAGATTTGAGGCATTAGATATTGAAATAGGGATAGGTCCAATAAATTGGTTGTTGTAAATGATAAAATTTTCAATATTTGCTAGGGTGATACCTATGTCCGACGGAAGATGCCCTTGGATTTGGTTGCCTCCTACCTCAAATGTTTTTAACGAAGGCAAATTGAAGATTGAGGAAGGAATTCTTCCAGACAACCTATTTACACCGACACCCAAAAATGTAAGTTTTGTCAGTTGGCCAAAAGAAGTAGGGATACTCCCACCGAAGTTATTAGAAATTGTAGCAAACACTTCTAAAGAGGAGAAGTTACCGAAAAAAGGTGGGATACTTCCTATCAAATTATTTCTTTCACAAGAAACGACTTGGAGTTTTGACAAAGTGCCAAGAGTTGTAGGGATTTCCCCATCCAAAAGGTTGCGACCGAAATTAATGAGTTTGAGGTTGGTGCAATGGGATAAATTTCTTGGAATTTTTCCGCTAAGTGTGTTATTGTACAAATGTAGGATTTGCAACTTGCGTAAACGGTTAATTTCTGAAGGAATTTCATTATGAAAGCTGTTGTTTAAGAGTATTACATTTTTCAAGAAACTTAAATTTCCAACATGTGGTGATATGGAGCCTACCAGTTTCGAAGTTCACAGGTCCAACACAATGGCGACGGCCACAAGTAACCCCTCGCCATTGACAAAAGTGGATGCTATCATTCCAAGAGCTCATAACTTGGAGAGGATCATCAGTGATCTTGGCTTTGAACGCAAGCAACGCTGAACGGTCTGTCTCATTATTCTCACCAACAACAGAGGTGACTAACAAGCCACACCACAAGAAAAGAAAGATAAAAGCATGCATGTAAAAAGACGAGGATGATGGAGCTGAACTCATGTCGTAAAGCCCCATCCACAGTCACGTAGCTTGGTACAACTCTTTTTTTTTTTTTTTTTTGCTATGGGGTACAATTGGGTGTCTTTTTGTGAAAACAGTTAGGGTTTGATTTCGCTACTTAGGTACTCAGGGAAAAGCACATATTTATAAGAAGGTAGAGAAAGAACAAACTTTCTGGGAACTTTCAAGAGCGATGTAGTGCATATGTACCTAATCCACTATAAAATTAAGGAGTAATCAACCTGCCTAAGCACATGAAATATTCCACAAGGGTATTCATTGTTTTTGGAAGAATTTATTACTAGTTTATCATGGAATACGTATTAGTCTTATAAATACATAATAATATAAAAACCGTTGTTTTGGGGGTAGAAAATAATTGTATCTTCCACTAACAAAAGCTATAAACCAGTGAGGGGAGAGAATTGTGAGCAATGAATAAGTTGGGCAACATTCAAGTATCGAAGCTAATAATGTCTTCCATTACAGAAGCTATAAGATATATACTCATATGTGAGTATAGAATAAGTTTGATGAAGTTCAACATTTCTCCTTCAAGAAACGTGTTTGACAAGCTCGTTTCATTCGCTTTGGGAACTTCTAGATGTGCTGCCTTTGGTTCAGTCCGAAGAGACACATCTAAATTCAAGCTTAGGGATCATAGCTAGAGAGAATGCTGGACATAATATGGGCTTGTTTTAAGTTTGTTTCATTTTTCACGTGTTTTATGTATATGTGTTTTCTTTTCTTCTTTTGTGTAATTATTAAATTAGAAAGCCATTAACATTAATTATCAAACTATAAACTTAAGGATTTATGTATTATTCAACTGTAATATTTTAATGTTTTCTATATTTGTTTATTTTTATTGAAAGAAATGCAAAAAATAAAAAATAAAAAAAGATGGTTTGAAAAGTACACTAAAGGTTATATATGTGTGTGTGTAAAAAATACGAGCCATTCCCTTTAAAGGTTACTTGAAATGTTTCCAAAATCTTAAAGAGGAAAAAATAAAGTAGAGAAAGAACTAAGAAAAGAGAAGATAAAAATATGGAAAATTGTTTATTGGTGCATAATTAATTTTTTTAAATGATTTTAACAGAACCAAATGATTTTTTTTTTTTTTTAAATGCATTCTACCATAATGCATTTTTAAAATTTCATTTTTGCATACTTTTGCAAACTACTAAATTTATTTAAATAAATTATCTCATCTAGTAAAATTTCTGATGGTTGAATAAGATATCTAAGGTTCAATTCCTGTCTACACCAAAAATTGATTGGTGTCTTGATATGATCATAAAGAACTATCTTCAAGAGCGGACGCCATAGTACTTCTGCAAACTACTAAATTTATTTAAGTAAGTTAGCTTATCTAATAAAATTTTTTATAGTTGAATAAGAGATTTGAGATTCAATTCCTGCCTACACAAAAAATCAATTAATGTCTTAGTCTAATAATAAAGAGTTATCATTAAGAGCGGATGTCATAGTAAGGTTCAGTCCCAGTACAAGATTGCCAAAAACTTTTGGAGATTATGGTACGTCAACTTTATATATAAAATGGATTTTTTTTTTCTATGCATGTCACGCCATTCATGACCTTTGAGATCAAATGCAACCAATATCTCCATCTCCATCTCCATCTCCCTCTTCCTGAATACTCACATGCCTCGCTACAAAACATTAAAAATAAAAAAATAAAAAATAAAAATAGGCTAGGTAGTAGTTGTTAAATTATCCATTGTCTCAAAAACTTAAATTGTTAGGAAATGATAAATTTAATTATTTAAACATAGCTCTAACACTCCAGCCTATGTGTAGACCTAAACTCGCACTTAATAAGTAGAGACCAATACGTGAAATTTATAACATTTTAAATTAGAAGTAGAGTAAAGTCAAGGATCATACTTAGGACTTTCTATTCTAATAATAGGGAGACGGAAATTGGCCCTTAAATATAGGTTCGAGTTGGATGCGGTTATAATGTATTTTAATAAATAAATAAATAAATCTTATTGAAATTAGGTTGTTTCAATATTGTTCCATTAGCCACAATGCCACATACACAAGAAAAATAGCAGAACTAATTGAAATGATTAAATAGAAGGCATTTTTGAAACTTTAAAGAATAAATATTCATTTGAAACATCAACATTAATGACCAAAACTACTTAGAGCATTTCGCATACGTTGTGAATTTATTTTTGCTGGTTGCTATTGAATGATTGGTTGAAGTTGGACCTTATGCAGGGTTATCAAACCCGGTTCAAGCATGCCTCTTAAATAAGAAAAAAATCAGAAAATGCACTTACCAAGATTAGAACCTAGGCACGATCAGAGTTGAAGCTAAAGCCTAACCATTCAACTAAGCTTGCAAGTTGCTGCTCAACAATAACAACAACAACAACAAAAAATACTTGAAGTAAACTTGATGCAAATTTTTTTTTTTTAATTTATAAAAACAACTTAACACAATTCTATTCTACTTAATTAAATTATCCGTCTCTCACAAGGAATATTAAAAAAATTATAATTAAAATCCTTCAAAGATATTCAACTTTACTTCAAAAATTAATCATAAATTTTAATGTTTTCATGGTTATTATTTTATTTTATTAACTTTCTTATTTAATTATTAAATATATTCTTGAAAATCATTAAATTTCCCTGACATATATAGATATATTAGCTAATTTTGCTAGTTTTATAAATTTAATATCTATATTTAGGTTTTAATTAAATATTAAAGTAATTATGACGTTATCGCGGTTCGATTTCGGTCAAACCTTAGTCTGACCTTAAAAGCCTTGAACATCTCCTTTTACCGGTTCTTTGAACAATCTGGATCTAAAAACCATGCTTTTGAACCGTTAACTCTAACTTCATTGTACTACTAGACAGTGTTATTAATACTGTTTGGTAACCAATGGTTAAAGAGTCATTTGATGTGAGAAACATATATATATATATATATATATATTCATACTTGAACACAATCAACTCAATCAATGACCAATGTTGTTTTATTATTATTATTAATGTAACCATTATCTTTTAAAAATTAGGGATCATTATGTCTCATTTAAAAAAAAAAAAAAAACTGGAACAGTACATTAAAGAGCTTTAAAGCAAAAGCTCAAATTTTATCTTTAGCCTTAAAGCTATTCTTAAAATTTAAGTGTACTCTTCCCTTAAGAATAATGCTAGAGATACAAACTATTTTACAAAAATTTTTACAAACTGCTGATATGATAAATGATTATTAGTAAATAAAAAAGTGATATTAATGGTGGGCGCAGATAAAAACCAATAAAAGGTTGGCCACATTAACATTTTGTAAAAATGTTGTAAAATAGTTTGTGTAAAGTTGTTATTTACAATCTTGTGTTTTGTTGGCTTATATTCCGTGCCAAATTTGATTGTAATTGTATTCAATCTTTTGTACCCTGTATTTATTGTGGGATTTGATTGTAAGGGTTGTGTGATAAAAAGAGAGTGTGAAGACTCAAGCAAATTGAAGACTGAAGAGTTCTCGCAGGTAGCTCGCGACTAAGCATCCCACGAAGTGACCCATGTGCCTTACACGTGCTAGAATGCGAAGAGTCAAGCCAGGATAGAGACAGCTGTGTCTCGCGAGTACCTCGCGGGTAAGGCCTTCCTGCAAGACACCCGCGAGGCATTCTGTTCTGCCAGCTTGTCCATTCTGATACACACTATCTATGCCTACACTATTTATACCCACATTACCCACAAATGTTGAGGAGTGCTTTTGAGAGAAAATCCTAGCCAAACACATTGAGAATTAGAGATTGTCATACCCACAATTCTCTACATCTTTGCTTGTGGAATTTCCTCAACTCCTACCTCTCCATTTCCATACCATTGAGAGGTTGATAGCCCAAACACTTACGACACCCTTTTAGAGTGTCAAGTAAAGTTTTGGTGCTATTGGGAAGCATTGGAAGAAGTCAAGGATGGCAGATGCAACATGGAGCTTGTTGTAGGATCCGAAGAACTAGACAAGACACGGTTCCGAGAAGTCTTGTTGGAGTAGGAGCTTGGAGGGCTTAGGTACATCGGGTAGATTTGGCTTGGAAGGTCTCTTGCTAACCCATGTATCCCAACTGATTGTCTAGTGGATCGATTACCGCTTGGAGGGTAGCGGAGAGGTTTTTCGCCGAGTGCTTCAGTTTCCTCTTCGATAACACATCGGCATGTTATCTTGTGTTTGCATCTTTCTTCCAAACTCTTTTACATTCCATTTTACTCCTGTGTTGCTTTGATTATGGATTAGAGTAGATTATGGATTAGAGTAGCTTATTTGTTTATCCGCTCGCATTTACACTATTTCGCACTTAGTATTAAGTTAGTGTAAAATCTATCGAGCCATAACTTTAATTTGGAGGTCTATATAGCTCTTGTGTTTTCAACACATTTTTGAGCTTTCAGTTTGTATATACCATTACTCCTCCCTTAATACTTTTATCGAAAATTTCAAAATGTATGACCATTTATGCTACAAGCCTTAAGGCTATTTTATAGAAAAACTCTCAAAGTTATGAAACAATAGAAATTTGAAATTTTAATTATGAGAAAAAAATACTTCCTTTTTCCTTTTATTTTATTTTATATGGGATAGGATTTTACTCTAGTAGTCTAGTCTAATCTAAGTGTATTTGTATGTGAAACTCCCTCCTAGAATAGCCCTTGCCTTCCTCACAGTTCACAAGCTCTTATACTTGTGAAATGACCATCACGCCAAGGGTGCGCAGTAATTCTTTTTTCGTCTCTTATTTGGTCGTGTAAAGGTTATACTTCAAAGTTCAAGCTTATAAGTCTTAAATTCTATCACAGATATTCAATACCACACAGATATTGAATTAATGAGTAGAAGCATAAGAGAGTTTTATCATAAAGCTATTCATATTGAGAAAATACGCATAACGTTTATTGTGATGGGAATTTGGAGTTGCTTTAATTAATAGACTAGTATTAAATTGTCTCTACTTAGGTCCATTCAGTCCATTTCGGTCCAATTTGGTCCATTTCAGTCTAATTTGATCCATTTGGTCATTCGGTCAACTTTGGTTCACTTTGGTCCAATTCAATCCATTCCGTCCAATTCTTCCTAATTTTGGCTCAGTTCAGTCCAATTCAGTCCATTTGATCCATGTTAGTCTAGTTCAGTCCATTCCGGTATAATTCAGTTCATTTCTATCTACTTCAAACCATTTTGATCAAATTCAATCTATTTCAGTCCACTTCAGTCTACTTCAGTCTTTTTAGTCCAATTCATCCATCTCGGTCCACTTTGGTAAGAATGAGAAAAAACTAGTTTGGGTTGAAAGTATTATAAATTTTTTGAGTAATATTAATTGTAATTATATGATAAGTTTTGATTATCAGGATAATCATATTTAAGGGAATGAGAAATTTGAAACTTAAAAATTTTAGTTGTATCAAAAGAAATAAAGAAAGTATAATGCATAATAACAAAAATTAGAAGAAAATGGACCACTTCAAAAAAGAACAATATAAATAATAAAACAAAAAAAAAAAGATACAATTATGTATTTGTAAAAATAGAGAGATAGAAATTACTTTTAGAAATTGTTTAACTTTTAAAGAGAACAAATTATCTACAATTAAATTTAAAGAATAAATTATACATTATACGACATTTCAAAATAATTATACGCATTGCATTGCAACTAGTTAACTTTTAAATTTAAGTCATGCAAAGTATGTTTTACATACATTCTTCTCACTTTTGACCATTCCTTGGTTCTTTTCTCAAATTGGAAATATTGATTGGTTTCTCCATTGAAATCAAATGTTACAAATTTAAATATCTAACTAGTGTCACATTATTTAAAATTTAAATAACGTTATATGTTGTATTATGTTAGATTCATAAAATAAAATCTAAATAAATTATGAAATATACTCAGTATTTATTTCAAGTAAACTTCAGAAGATATTATCTGGAAAAAAAAAATCTTGTTAAGAATAAAAAATCTCTCATTACAAGATCTACAAGACTATTGGGTGCTTCACAATAACCTTAATGGTATGATATGGCCAGTACGTATCACTTTTTCTTGTACATATTCATCAAATAATGGGTGACACACATCTAATTCAGTGCTAATAATTTGCAGTGACAAAGGAACTAATCATTTGATTCATTACCAAACTAGAAGCAAGTCTTGGTTGCTGGAGCTGCTGGAGCTATCCAAGGCTCCAAGCTATGACATTCCTTTGTGAAAATGAAAGCAAACAAAAGAAAGAAGACAACAATTTTAATGTGGTTCGGCCATGAAAGCCTATTTCCAGAGAGTCTCTATTATAAAGTAATGTTAAAGTTACAAATTATTCCACAGATATGATTACCAAAAAAAAAAAAAACCAAACAAACTAGGACAAATAAAAGACAAAATAATAAGTGATTGCTAAAAGAAACAAAAGGAGGTGCTACAAATCTTATTTTGTTCCAACATTATACAAAATCAAAACCTCCTCAAGTCATGATAGCACCTTCCAATAGGGTCATTGGCCCTCTGTACTTGCATTCAAGGAAGACAATTATCTCTCTAAATCATTGAATTAAGGGAAATCATTTCTATGTATCGGAAGAACATGCTTTGGTTTCCAAAGTAGATTAATGCTATGTGGTGAATGAGGTTTTCCCTTCAAGAGTAAGGAATTGAAACAACTATCCATCTCCCATAGCTTAAAAATCAAGCAACCATTTTAGTTTTAGTCTTGCTAGTAAAAGGATTCACAATAATGCAAGAAGGTTCAGCTTTTGAATCCCAAACTCATTCAATGTTTTTATGGATATGGTTATCTAGGTACTTGTGAGTTGTGAGATAGTTAAGATTATAAATAATTAAATATTTCCAAGTAAATTAGTTAAACTTCTTACCCATTAAAATTCCGTAGTTGGAGTAATTTATGCCTATGTCTACATCAAAGATCAAAGGTGTTGTAAAAAGTACAGTGCCAATAATCTCAACCTCAACAATGGTAGAAATCACCAGATCGAAAATAGCTTAAATTTCATTTTGATTTATGTTTTTTTCAATGAACTCATTAAGGGGGGAGGGGACAAAAAAGAGCTTATTCTAAATCCTAGAAAACAAATTGAACGAATCTTAATCATAAGAATAGTACCATCAAGTAATTAAATTTTACATGGCATCAATATTATCAATTTCACTAGAATAAAAAAATAAAAAAAAATAAAAAAAGAGTATCGTGACAAGAACGTGGCATTGTGTAGGCTATTTGATCCCCCTCCTTCCATAAAGATTTGGAGAGAGTGTCATAAACAATTACCTGTAAGTTGAAGCCTTTCTCGACGTATTCTAGTTCTGAGGAGCTTTACTCTAATCAAATGCAAGTGAGCTATAACATCACTAATGTTCATCCTTTCTCTTGGAGATTCCATAGAACAAGAAACTCCAATTCCAAATATCAAAATCAAGCACTCTAGAATTTTGGGACTTTCTATTTGATTTTGAATGTGAGTATCATTTGCCCTTGTTTCCATATCTTCTCTTTCCCAAAGGATAATAGGATCCACAATGTTAATGACTTGTTCGGGCAATGCTCCATTAACAAAATCATAAAGGTTAAAGTTGTTTTTGAAAATGTTATTAGTAGGTCTTTTTCCTGTGAACATTTCCAATAATAGTATGCCATAACTGTTGACATCACGATAAGTTGGCACTTCATTTCCCAAATCATATTTTGCAATTGTACAGAACATTTACAATATGATTGATCTTGTTTCATATTAAAAAAATAACAAATAAAAATAGCACAACTTCGAAAGTGCTCTTTAGTGACATATAAAAGGAAAAATATTATGACAAGTGGAAATTTTTTTCAAGACATGCTCCATCTTCTAAAAGGTTTCCTTAAGCTATTTCATGCTTGAAAGTACATCAAGAAACATTAAGAAAGAAAAGAATTTAATGTTCAAAAATAGAAAAGACACTCACCTGGAGAAGCATAACCAATTGTTCCTCTTAATCCAATAGAGCATGATTGATTGGCAAGACACCCTTGGGTGGCGTCATGAAGGAACCTTGCCAAGCAAAATCACCAACATGTCCAATCATTTCATCATCGAGAAGAACATTGCTAGGCTTGAGGTCGCAATGAGCAATTGGTGTATGACAATGATGATGACAACATTCCAATGCTTTGCAACATCAATAGCAATATTTAATCTTTGAAGAAGATTCAAATTCATTTGCTCCTCAGTAACCTCATTTATTCTTGAAATTGGATGCAACCACTCATCTAGGCTGCCATTAGTCATGAACTCGTATACCAATGCTTTGAAATCATGACCTTGATAGTCAACACCAGAACATGTTATGAGTACCTTTACTAGATTCCGATGTCTAATATTTCGCAAAGCCTCACATTCAGCAATAAAACTTTTGAAAGCTCACTAGTGAAAAAGGTTGAACACCTTGACAGCAACTTTACGTCTATCACAATCAAGAATTCCTCTATGCACAAATCCAAAGAAACCCACACCAATTAAATTACTAGCGGAGAATGCATATGTAGCTTTTAGGAGACTTTTGTAAAATACATTCAAAAGTAAATTTCCTTAATTATTTAAAATACTCTCTCCTTTTTCTTTTTAAAGTTTGGAGAAGTAAAAATAACATTACCAAAGTTACTCCAAGAAGGCTAGAAATTATAGAGATTATTAGCTTTACGGAAAGAGTCAAGTTATTCTTCTTGGATTTATTGTATTTACATATAGAAATATCAAACTTATGCATGCCTCCACAGAGTTTATTTTTTCCCTTAATCACAGTTGCACTTGTATACTTGAAAACTCCATTTGTTGGTACCTCACCATCAAAATCGTTATAAGACAAATTCAATATATGCAAGAAGATAAAGCTCTCCAAAAATTTTGGAATATTTTCGGAGAAATCGCTTTTAGAAAAATCTAAAACTTGAAGACCCCTTAATGACTCAATAGATAAAGGAATAGATCCTTGAAAGAAGTTGCTTCTCATGGCTAGAAATTCTAGTTTTACATAGCTACCAAGACTTGTTGGAATTTTTTCAAACAACATATTTTCAAAAGTATCAAAATATTCTAAATTTTTTAAATTTCCTACTTTTATAGGAAAAAAAACCAATAAATTTGTTGGCTGAAAAATCTAGAGCGATGGGTGAGAGTGAGAGACCAATAACTTGATATGGTACCACTAATTAGGTAATTCTAAACAATGTAACTAATTACTTTTTCCAAATTCCTAGATGCACCCACGTGCATTCTTAAAATAAAAAAAAAAAAAATAGATGCACCCACGTGAAATGCACCCACATCCTGACATCCCCACCTACTCATTTTGTTTACTTAAATTTGTAACCTCTTTACTCTCCAGTTTTTTCCAGCCTCTCTCTCGAACATATTTACCGTGGGTCTATCCACTTCCCTTCTTCATCATCTTCCTTTCACAAGTAAAATCGTCTGCTTCATCTTGCCCCTGTTTTTTATTTTCACCTTCTCCGTTCAGCGTTCACGCTTTGAAGTCAGTTACTTAATTAGCCACGTGTAGGTATTTGATTGGTTCTAGTTTCATCCTAGGTGCGGCAAAGTGGCTTTTTCACATCTATGTTTGAGAACTCTACCCTACACAATTTAAGCAGCAGGTGCTTTAACAATTCAATGAGCTGTCTGGCCTGACTATGAATCCATCAAAAAGTGAGGTTATATTCTCTCAGAGTCTAAATTTCAAACAGAAAATCTAAGCATTCAAAACTTCAAAGAGTGTTCTAATCATCTCAAATATTTTGGCCTTCCTCCTATCTCTTCAAAGAGTGTTCTCATCATCTCAAACATCTACATTATTTTTAGAAAAAAATTTTAGTTTCAACTAAATAGACTGTTACTAAACAAAACTCTTGTCAGCTTAAATGTTGTCACTGGCAAAGTGCAACTAATTCAGTCGATGCTATTTGGCATTCAAGTTTCTTAGACAAGTTCCTTCAATTTCAGTCCAATTCGTACAAATTTGCAATCGAGGTTTTGTAACAGCCTTACTCAATATGATTAATCTTCATTCTTTATGGTACGTTCGAATTAAGGAGGAGTAAATAAAAATTGACCTAAAATTAGCTAACTCTACTCTACTTTTCTCTACTCTTCCTCCCTCACCCCTCCATCCAAACAGACCCTTATGGATTACCATGCTGGATGCAAGTGATTAGATACGATAGGAGCCATTTAGTCCAGGAAGTAGCAAAAACAGCATGCTTTATACGACAAGAACCCGGTATTTACCAGATCAAAATTCCAAAATGTCATAAATAGGTCCAAGGATGCTGGAAATAATAGGCCCAAAGTTATATAACCACAACCCAGAGCATTTTATTTGGGCTCAAAACTAGACCCAAGTGTTGCTTGGGTTCAAAATTTCATAATTTAAAATGAATGAAATATTATGAAATTGATGGGTCAGGCTTGAGTTTCTAATAGCCTAGTATGTGAGAAATATCAATTTGTTAAAAACTGATTTCTTTATTTCATTGATTGATGATGAAAACTATACATACAAAGCTAAAATACATACTCTGTAACTGACTTAACAACTAATCCTAGCTGGCACAGTAATAACTAACTGCTACACGCGTGAAAGAAAAAAAGCTAATTAACTCTAAAAGCTAAACTACAGGTCGTTAAGTACAAGTTTCATTTACAGAACAAATGCTGCACTGCCGTTTATGCAGTAACTTCATTTTCTTCACTTGGCAACCCGAAGCTTGAGTCCCTGAAGGCTGTTCTTGTTCAAATTGCTTGGATGACTTCAACTCTACTTGTTCTGCTATTGATTCCTTAGCTGCCTTAGTTGAATCTCCAATTTGCTTCACTGCAACTTCCTTATGCTTCACTGCAACTGCCTTCTGGTTTTGACTTTGATATAGTAATAATGGTATTTCTTTTGGGCTGTAAACTAGACCCACGTGTTCTTTAAAAATCGTGACTTGGGGACATTGCTGACCATTCATTGGTTCTTTTCTCGAATTATCAATTTCTTCATTGGGATTAAATATTAGAAATTTAAATATGCATCCAGTGTTGCATTATTTAAAATTTAATATAATGTTATTTTGTGTATACTGTTAAATTTATAAAATAAAATATAATTAATTATGAAATCGCCTCTCTCTATTTCAAATAAACTTCAAAAGATATTATCTGGAAAAAAAACAAAGTGAGAGAAAAAATGAGAAAAAAAATGATCCTGTTAAGCATGAAAGGACTCTAATTACAAGATCTACGGGTAACTATTGGGTGTTATGCAATAACCTTAACAGTATGATCTTGCAAGTACGTATCACTTTTTCCTGTACGTAATTATCAAATTATGGATGACAAACATCTAAATAGTGCTAATAATTTGATGACAAATTATCCAAGGATTGAAGTTGTAGCATTCTTTTGTGAAAAATGAAAGCAAACAAAAGAAGGAAGACAACAATTTTAATGTGTTTCAGCCATAAAAGCCTACATCCACAGAGTCTCTATTATTTTTTAAAGTAATGTTATAGCCACAAATTATTCCATAGATATGATTACAAAAAAAAAAAAAAAAAAAAAAAAAAAAAAATCTATGACAAATACAAAATAAACTAATAAGTGATTGCTAAAAGAAACAAAAGGAGGTTCTACAAATCTGATTATTTTTTTTTTCCAATATCATGCAAAATCAAAACCTCATCAAGTCATGATCACACCTTCCCATGGAGTCATTGGCCCTCTGTACTAACTTGATCGCACCTTCCAATGGGGTCATTGGTCCCCTATACCTGCATTCAAGGAAGACAATCATCTCTTTAAACCATTGAATCGAGGGAAGTCATTTTTTTTTTGAAAAAAAAGGTAGCAAGGTTGATTGGTGTGGCTTCCTTATTTGGGCATAAGCATAATAGCACCCTACCTGTTCTCGAGCCAGACCTTATACCCCCGATCTGCGTGAGGAATTGGGAAGTCATTTTTATGTATAAGAAGAACATGCTTTGGTTTTTAAAATAGATTATAGAAATGGTTTTTTGGGTACTTGTGAGATAGTTATGATTACAAACAACTATATCGTTCCCAATAAATTTGTTAAATTTCTTACCCATTAAAGTTTCGTACTTGGACATTCTCAAAAATAAAAAATCATCTTACTTGAAGTAATTTAAGCCCATGTCTACATCAAAGTCATCAAAGATGTCTCTATATAAAGTACAGAGTATTAGTACAGTGCCAATAATCTCAACCACACCAATGGTAGAAATCACCAAATCAAAAATAGCTTAAACGTCATTTTGATTTATGTATATTTCAACAAACATTTTGGGGGGGGGGGGGGGGGGGGATGGGACAAAAAAGAGCTGATTTCAAATCATAGAAAATAAATTGGACTAATGTTAATCATATGAATAGTACCATCATGTAAGCAAATTTCACATGGCATCAATATTATCAATTTCACTGTAATAAAAGAAAGTACCGTGACAAGCACATGACATTGTGTAGGCTATATGATCCCCCTCCCTCCATAAAGGTTAGAGCAACAAGTACTATAAGAAACAATTTACCTGTAAGTTAAAGTACTCTTTCTCCGCGTATTCTAGTTCTGAGCAGTTTCTCTCGAATCAAATGCAACTGAGCTACAACATCAATCATGTTCATCCTTTCTCTTGGAGATTCCATAGAACAAGACACTCCAATTCCAAATATCAAAATCAAGCACTCCAGAATTTTGGGACTTCTTATTCGATTTTGAATGTGAGTATCATTTGTCCTTGTTTCCATATCTTCTCTTTCCCAAAGTATAATAGGATCCACAATGTTAATGACTCGTTCAAGCAATGCTCCTTTAACAAAATCATGCAGGTTCAAGTTGTCTTTGAAAATGTTATCAGTAGGTCTTTTTCCTGTGAACATCTCCAATAATAGTATGCCGTAACTGTAGACATCACCACAAGTTGACACCTCGTTTCCCAAACCATATTCTGCAATTGCACAGAACATTTACAATATGATTGATCTTGTTTCATATAAAATAAAATTAAAAAAAAAAAAAAATTTATAATAGCACAACTTTGAAAGAGCTCTTTAGTGGCATATAAAAGGAAAAAAATTATGACAGGTGAAAATTTCTTTTAGGACTTGCTCCATCTTCTAAAAGGCTTCCTTAAGCTATTTTATGCTTGAAAGTACATCAAGAAATATTAAGAAAGAAAAGAATTTAATATTCAAAAATAGAAAAGGTACTCACCTGGAGGAGCATAACCAATTGTTCCTCTTAATCCAATAGAGCTTGATTGATTAGCATGACACTCTAGGTTGGCCTCAAGAAGGAACCTTGCCAAGCCAAAGTCCCCCACATGTCCAATCATTTCATCATTGAGAAGAATATTGCTAGGCTTGAGGTCGCAATGAACAATTGGTGCATGGCAATGATAATGAAGATATTCCAATGCATTTGCAACATCAATAGCAATATTCAATCTTTGAAGAAGATTCAAATTCTTTTGTTCCTCAAGAACCTCATTTGTTCTTGAAATTGGATGCAACCACTCGTCTAGGCTGCCATTAGTCATGAACTCGTATACTAATGCTTTGAAATCATGACCTTGATAGTCAAAACCTGAACATACTGTGAGTACCTTTACCAAATTCCGATGTCTGATGTTTCGCAAAGCCTCACATTCAGCAATAAAACTTTTAGAAGCTCCATGGTGCAAAAGGTTGAGCACCTTGATAGCAACTATACATCTATCATGACCAAGAATTCCTCTATACACAGATCCAAAGCTTCCCACACCAATTAAATTAGTGGAGGAAAATGCATTTGTAGCTTTTAGGAGACTTTGGTAAGATACATTCAAAAGTAAATTTTGTGAATTATTTAAAATACTTTCCCTCCTCTTTCTATTAAAAGAGAAGAGAAGTAAAAATGAAATCACCAAAGTTATTCCAAAAAGGCCAGAAAGTATAGAGATTGTTAGCTTCAAGGAAAGAGTCAACTTCCTCTTCTTGGGTTTATTGTATTTACATATAGGAAGATCAAACTTTAGCATGCCTCCACATAACTTATTGTTTCCCTTAATCACAGTTGCACTTATGTTCTTGAAAACTCCATTTGTTGGTACCTCCCCTTCGAAATTGTTATAAGACAAATTCAATAACTTCAAGAAGATAAAGCTCTCCAAATATTTTGGAATATTGCCAGAGAAATTGTTTTTAGAAAGATCTAAAAGTTGAAGGCCCCTTAATGATTCCAAAGATGAAGGAATGACCCCTTGAAAGAAGTTAATTCTCATGGCTAGATATTCTAGTTTTACACAGCTACCAATACTTGTTGGAATTTTTCCAGACAACATGTTTTCAGAAATATCCAAGTGTTCTAAATTTTTTAAATTTTCTACTTCTGTAGGAAGGACACCAGTAAATTTGTTGGCTGACAAGTCTAGAGAAATTGATGAGAATGAGAGACCAATTACTTGATATGATATGGTACCACTGAGATTGTTTTTAGAAAGATCCAAATGAACCACATTTTCACACTTGACTAGACTTAAGGGGATGCTTCCTTGAAGATTATTATTGTGTAAATACAAAGTTATCAAAATAGTTAAATTTCCAAGAGAAGATGGAATGTTCCCAAATATATTGTTTGCAGATAAATCCAAAAATTGTAACTTATGAAGCTTTCCAATTTCAAAAGGAATATGACCTGATAATTTATTATTCCCCATATCTAGTTCCTCCAAATTGGTCAAATTTCCTATTCCAGTAGGAATGTTTCCAGATATTGTATTATTATTTAGAAGCAGATAAATGAGAGTAGTTGAGAAATTGGCAATGCACTTAGGCAACTCTCCCCCAAAGTTATTGTAGGCTATTTCTAAATTGGTTAGATACGTAGAATTTGTCAAAGAACAGAGAAAACTCAAGTCATTTGCCCCTCCATCTCCAAGCTCGTTAGCACCCATGGCAAAAAATGAAACTCTATATAACTTCTCAAAAGAAGGAACTCTTCCTCTTAGTTTATTGAAGTTAAGATCAAGTTCCTCAAGATTCGAGGCATTAGATATTGAAATAGGGATAGGTCCAGTAAATTGGTTTAAGAAAATGTCAAATATTTCGATATTAGGTAGGGTGATACCTATATCCAACGGAAGATGCCCTTGGATTTGGTTGCTTCCTACATTAAACACAATTAACGAAGACAAATTGAAGATGGAGGGAGGAATTCTTCCAGACAACCTATTTGCAGCGACAGAAAAAAATGTAAGTTTCATCAATTGGCAAAACGAAGTAGGGATACTCCCCCCCAAGTTGTTAACAGCTGTAGCAAACGCTTCTAGAGAGGATAAGTTACCGAAAGAAGGTGGGATACTTCCTGTCAAATTATTACTTTCAAAATTAAGTTCCAAGAGTTTTGACAAAGTGCCAAGAGTTGCAGGGATTTCCCCATCCAAAAGGTTGCGACCGAAATTAATGAATTTGAGGTTGGTACAATGGGATAAATTTCTTGGAATTTTGCCGCTAAGTGTGTTATCGTACATTTGTAGGTATTGCAATCTACGTAAACGGTCAATTTCTGAAGGAATTTCATCATGAAAGCGGTTAATTGGGAGTGATAGATTCTTCAAAAAACTTAAATTTCCAACATGTGGGGATACAGAGCCTACCAGTTTCGAAGATTGCAGGTCCAACTTAATGACCCTTTGATGTCGACGACCACAAGTAACCCCTCGCCATTGACAAAAGTGGATGCTATCATTCCAAGAGCTCAAAACCTGGAGAGGATCATCAGTGATCTTGGCTTTGAACTCAAGCAACGCCAACCGGTCTGTCTCATTACTCCCGCCAACAATAGAGGTGACTAACAAGCCACACCACCAGAGAAGGATAAAAGCAAGCATGAAAAAAGAAGAGGACAGTGGAGATGAACTCCATTGGGAAAGCCCCATCTGCAATATGGTTGAACAGGCAGTTGGTACAAGGGTGTATTGTGAGGGAAGGCTAATTTGGCTGTGTATAGCATCTCAAGAAGTGGCAAATTTATAACGAGAGCGAGAGAGAAGAAATTTGGTGTGAAAATTTTGGGGATTATAGTCAATCTGATCATCTTTAATTAATCAGACCGTGTACCCAATGATCCACGTGGGATGCTATAGTTTTGCTCCCTTTATATTAAACCAAAGGTGTGTTTATTTGGTGTATTTTAAGCTTTTAACAATTGAGGATTTGGAAGTGCAGCGTCCGTACTCGGCTGAGCCCAAAATACACGTTTCCAGACCCTTCAGTGTGTCCCACATGCTTAAGTCTGATTAAAAGACATCGTTGTATGTTTCTCAAAAAAAAAAAAAAAAAAAAACATGGTTGTAGATGGTTGGCTTGAAGTGTGGGCTAGAATTCACGTGTGCCACACACCCAACATCTTTTTTATTGTTAAAATTTGATAGTTGCAACAACCCAATAAAAAAATAAAAAAAAAAGGATTATAAGACTCTTATATATTGTTTAGATACTGTTTATTGTTAAATACAAGGTCTGTTATCAAAAATTACAAGACTTATGTTAAATACAAGACTTTTGTTATAAAAAATTACAAGGTTTATTTAGATACTGTTTATTGTTAAAAACTGAAAATATTGTAGCAAAATAATTTTTAAATGTGTAAATAGTACTGTGGGGCCTAGCTTTAAATTTGTTTTTTTTGAAAAAATGTACTTGCAGATCCTGTAAACAGTACATAGAACCCACAAAAAACGCTGGACGCGCAAAAACATTGGATGTGGCCACTATCCAATCATACACTTAGTGTCTATTTAAATACCGCTTATTTTGCTGAAAATTGAAAACAAGAAAAAAATAATTTTTAGTTATTGTTCACACTCAAAAAATACTGTTCATTTGCCTTAATGCACTGTTCGTGTCCTATGAACAGTGCAAGAGACGCTGGTCAAAAAAAAAAAAAAAGTAGACATGAAACGCGTGAAACGCCAATCCAAACGGTCACTAAGGGTCTGTTTAGATACCGCTTATTTTATTAAAATTGAAAACTTATTACTAAAAGTACTGTAAATAAAAATAAAAATCAGTTAAATAGTACAACAAGATCCATAAATCCATAAATAGAATCCAAAAAATGTGAACCTTTAAATAATAGAAAAAATAAACTAAATAATAAAATAACTTAATTTTTTATTAATATCCAAACACAAACTTAGTATAGTTATTTTTAAGTACCTAATGATCTTCACTCTTCTCTCTTCTGCAACAAATGGCCGAATGACCTTTCCTGTTATTTTTAAACCTTTTTCTTCTTTTCTTCCTTTCACACTCTTTACATCAAGTCACAATAAATGCAAGCACACAGGCTTTGAGTTTTGAGTTTTGTACAGACAACTTCTTTTTCTTCAGACTTTAGAGACAAGCTCACATCAAGTGTGGGCTGGAGCCCACGTGTGCCACACACCCAACATCTTTTTTATTGTTAAAAATTTGATAGCTGCAACCAAAAAAAAAAAAAAAAAGGAAGGATTTTTCGAACCATAGCTCTCGTCAAGATAAGCAGACAATACGACTAAATTACAAGATTCTTAAGGTCGGTTTGAATATTATTTATTACTAAAAATTATAAAAATAATTTTTAAATGTGTAAATAGTATTATGAAACCCAGTTTTAAATTTCTTTTTTAAAAAGTACTTGCAAGTCCGTAAACAGTGCACAGAATAAAAATTAAAAAAAAACACTGAACTTGTAAAATTGTAGATAAAAGTAAAAGTTAGCTGAAATACCGCTGCTATGATAGCTCTTTATTATCATACCAAGATATCAATTGGTTTTTGGTGTAGGCAAAATTTGAACCTCAAATCTCTTATTTAATTATCAGAAACTTTATCAATTAAGCTAATTGAAAGTCACAGAAATATGATAGTTGATTTTAATTAGCACGTTACTTTTTTTTTTTTTCCCCTTCAAAATTATTGACTTACGCATCAATACATTTAAAAATAAACCATTTTTTAATCATAAAAATGTACATAATTACCCTAAATATTTGAAAAAAATAAATGTAATTAGTGCATTTGATAAATTAGGTTTTATTATATTACACTTTACAAATTATTTTATTCTAGTTTGATTAGAATTTTTATAGTAGATCGTGGTTATTTTATTTCTACATATATTTAATCTATAAAGATATACTATAAAAATAAAAATGTGGATACTAAAAAAACAGAGAATAGAAGAATTAGTTGAATCTAAAAATAGGATATCTTGATAAATTTGTTACTAGTGATAAAAACAAAACATTTAGCTGAATTTTTTTATGGTATAGATTTATTGTCAAAACTACAAGTTGTAAAGAGCTTTTAGAAATAGATTAACACACTTTGATTAAAAGATGAAGTCATGTAAAATGAGTAGATTAATTATTTTCTTAATGCATTTATTGCTTATAGAAGTTTATTGATAGCACCTGTTACAATTTCTTATACAAGAAGAAAATTTTTAAAATTAAAAATGGTAAAATATTACTTAAGATTAACTATACTAAGAGTCTTGTAATCCAGTGGTATTGTCTACTCTTTTTATATGAAAACTTTGGTTCGAATCACCCTTCCTTGTTGTTATAACTATCAATTTTTTTAACAATAAAAAAGAAAGAAAGAAAGACTAGTAAATTAACCGTATTATTAATTGAAAAAAAATGTTAGCAAAGCTCAAGTACAAAAAATTAAATACTAATTATGCATTTCAAAAAGCGAGAAGATTTGGTTTTAATTTAACAAAATTTCTCACATGTATATTTATTATATTTATTGATTTTTAAATATAAGAATGATATAAGTAATTTCTCTACTCGTTTGTGCTCAATTAAATGTAATATTGTCATATTGATGAGAGAAGGATCTATAAAAGTTTTGGAAATGGAAGAATTGAGTTAGGACTTAAAAGAGAAAAAAAAATAAAGAGTAAACTCAGTAAATACTTGACAATATATTCTTCATTGTACAAGTATCGAAATTTAAAAATAAAAGAAAAGGTTTTTTGTAGACTTTTCTTTTCTTCTCATTTTTTTTTTTTTTTTTTTTTTTTTTTTTTTGCATTCCCATGAGTATTTCAAACTTGCCAGGAAACACATGAAGCACAGGTCTTCGTTTTTCTCTGCTAAAGTACTACACACCGACATTTTTGAATCATAACGTCGACCAAGACTATCTTCTTCTCAAGAAAATGAGTATCAAAGACTTAACAATGGCTTGAATCAATGTCAGCATGACTAGGAAATGCTATATATCACATCAATTAGTGACAATCATATGCGGTGAAGCCGGTGTTTTTATTATGCTAAGTCAACAAATTAGAAATATTTGTTGTGTTTGAATTCACATCCTAATTATTGTTACAATTGATGTGATCGTTGATTTTAAGTAGAACATTACTTTTTATTTCCCCTTCAAAATTATTGACTTGAACATAAATACGTAGCTATTAGCATAGGCGGAGTTAGGGGGGTGCCAAGGGGGCCACGCCCCCATTAGTTTTTTAAATTTTCCATTATTCCTCTTTAAAATTTGATAATAAATTTAAAAATTATACAAAAATGTATTCATCGGCCCCTCTTGAAAAAATTTTCTGGCTCTGCCATTTAGCTTATAAACCTAATTATAACTCATGTATAGGCATGCATAAAAATAAACCTAATTAAATGCATGTTAAAATTTTTGCCTAACTTTAATATTATTTATGATTATTTTAATTTTAATTTTTAATAAGATAGAAAGTATGGTGATTTTTGTTATGTAAATATATAATTGGTTTTTGTTTTTATTCTTATTTTATAGTTCATTAATATTAGACAATTAATATTATGCACTCATTAACTTACTTGGCACAAAAATTAAAAATATTAAGTAGACACATAACACAAAATTAGCCTATAATTGAAATCTAAGTAAGAAAAGGTGAAAACCTAAATATAATTCAAAGAGTGATACAAATAATATCACAAGCAAGCGACAAATTAATATAGAAAACACAAAAAAGGTGCACATAGCTTCTAGCACACATCAAGGAAAAGGCAAAAGCCTTGAAATGTAGAGCTACGCATTTTGTCTGATTCTCTTATGATTGGTTCAAGTGATATATAACTCAGTTTAGATTAAATGCACCATGTTCGATAACACTTGTTCTAATATGCAAGATTGGACTTCATAGACAGAAAGTAATTGAACTATATATATATATATATACATATATTATCAACTGCAGGTGAGGAACTAGACCCATTTCATGATAGACTTAATTCATCAGTTAATCATTTTAATTTAATGACATTATGACAGATTTAACTAAATTAACAATATATTTTTAGACAAAATTTAACTACAAAATTGGTTGTAACTTAAGTCTATAATCTTACTCAATATCATTAATATTACTACATATTTCAAAAATTTAACTGTTGGATTGCATGTTCTTTATACTTTTAATACACTTGTCAAATTTTGTATCAATCATATATTATTTACTATATAATATATAAGATTATATTTTATGCATAATTTTAAAAACAAAAGCTTGTAATTTAAACAATTTATTGATGACATAGCTATTGATCTTTAATTTTTTTAGAAATTTTGTAAGCATAGAAGATATAAGGAAAAAATTTAATTCAATGGTGGATTTGTCAAAATTCATCTCCAATAAAAAGATATTGAGTACGGTTTTAGCTTTAAGTTACAATTAATTTTGTAAGTAAATTTTGTCCTATATTACTTTCATTTGATGGAATTACCCACTCATCAGTTTAAAACAAATGCCAGTGCATTTCCATCAATAAGTAAAACTATTATATAAGTGCTTGGCATGATGGTCACTTCACAAATATAAGTGTTTGTGGGTTACGAGAGCAAAAGCCGGAGTTCAAGTCTCTAGAAGAGAGCTTCACACATGTTAGAGTCATATTTTCTATGTAATTGGCTGATCCTTTGACAAAACACATTTTACTTATAATTGGATAGATCTAAGTTGTGTTTAATGTATCAAAAAGTATGTTGCTTAAACATATCACGTGGTATAAGGTTGATCCAAGAAACAAGTGAAGAAAAACTATTTCATTAAAACTCGACACAAGTTACTATCGAGAATTAATGAAGAAGCTTGACACAAGCTCGATCTAATAAGAATTATAATTTTAGAAATCTCAAATCTGAAAATTGATCCATGATAACTTGGATGATTAGGGTTTTTCTCTCTACAACTTTGGTCATATATAAGGCTTATTTTAAAAGTAATCAAGTATGAAAACAGAGACCTAAAACTCATATACTCTATGAGAAGCTATTGCATTTGTACACCTTAGGGTTTTGTAACCAAGTATTTCTTAATTTTCATCATTTAGAATTGAAGAACTTTGTAGCCAACAAAAATCAATCAAGTTGTTGGAGTTAGTCATGTGCTGGGATCCATAAAAAGGAGTTAGACACATATTGGAGATTTGTGCAACAAAGGAAAAAAGTCTGCTACAAGATCAAGTTCAATTGGATATTGAAACGAAGGTTCAATTGTAGGTTGGTACTTTGAGATAAGCTATGGTAGTGGTAAAATTCCTCATACTTATAACTGCTTAATTATTGATTAGTGGATTCTTAGGAGTAATTGCCTTAAATTCACCTGGTGGGGGTTTTACCTTACAAGAGGTTTTCCCCATTCGTCAAGAAATTATAGTGTTATTTATTTTTCGTTGCATTATTAGTTATTTGGTGATTTGTTGTTGTCTCCACGATTTGCATGTAATTTGACCTAATTAATTAACTTGAGTAATTGAATTAATTAACCAAGGTCAATTTATTTTAATGCAACAACATATATATATACTTAGATTAGGCTAGAGTAGAATTTCTATCTTGTATATGTAAAACAAAAAATAAAAAAGGGCAAATTACAATTTACCCACCCCCAAATTTACTTTGCCTACCTATGATTTGAAATTTAACATTTTACTCATCTGAGATTAGTTAAGTTAGAGTTTTATAACCCACATTTGTTAAAAACATGGCTAAATATTTAATTTTGCTCTACTTTTATATCTCTCTCCTCTAAAAAACATAAAAATACAAGATCAAATAAGATCAAAAAGAATCCAACGGAACACTTGCATAATGAGTTTAATTAAACCATAGGTATACAACTTAAATTTTGGTCAATCTCAGGTGAGTAAAAGTGTCAAATTTTAAATCACAAGTAGGCAATTTAAATTTTGGTCAAATTGCTACCAAAAAAAAAAATTCGGTCAAACCATAAGTGGGTAAGTTCTAATTTGCTCAAAAAAATAAATAAAGTAGGTTTTATTATACTACACTTAAAAATTATTTTATCTTCGTTGGGTTAGAATTTTTATTGTAGATCGAGTTTATTTTATTTCTACATATTTCTAACCTATAAAGGAATATTATAAAAATATGAATATACATAGTTAAAAAAAAAAAAAAAAAAAAAAAAAAAAAAAAACACACACACACACACAAACAGAGAATAGAAGAATTAATTGAATCTAAAAAAAGATATCTTAAGAAATTTGTTACTAGTAAAAAAATAACCATTTAGATGAAATTTTTTGTGGTATAGATTTATTGTCAAAACTACAATTTCTTGTACAAAAAGAAAAATTTTAAAATTAAAAATGAAAAAAATATTATTTAAGATTAACTATAATAAAAGTCTTGTAATTCAGTAGTATTGTTTGCTTTTTTTCGTTTTTTTTTTCTTTTTTTCTTTTTTAATGAAAACTTTGGTTCGAATCACCCTTCCTTTTTGTTGTAACTAATAATTTTTTTAACAACAAAAAAGAAAGAAAGAAAGAAAGAAAAAAAGAACGAAAGACTAGTAAATTAACCATATTATCAATTGAAAGTGTAGGGTCCAGATTTGTTGGGCCAGGTACCAATTCCTATATTGTAAGCCCAACAAGTTCCCAACAATAAATTTGTAGAGAATGGGTTAAACAACTGGGCTGGATGTGGATTTAGCAACGATTCATACAAGAAACCAATGTAAAAGAAAAAAGGATTGAGACTAGCGTTCAATAGGGAATCTCCTTGGTCCGAAGAGGCTTAGTATTTAAAAGCTTAGTGAATATAATTTTTCTCCCCCCCACCACTGTGAGGCCTGCTTCTCTTATATATACACCATTTTCCCATCTTCACTGCACACTTGTCCTCCATCTAGGCGCCCACTTGAGTACTAGTCACATCAGCCGTTTGCTTTAACCTGCAATGAGTGGTGGCGGATGAAGATATACTGTTCAAGTGTCTTCTCCACATAAATGCGGCCAGGAAAGTTGCTGCAGTGCATTAAATGTGGCGGTGGTAGCTTTATTGGTAAGATATTTCATGATAGCCATGCAGCTAGACATGCCCAAAGCTCAGTCCTTGCAGGGAAATCTTCAGCATATCTACTCGATCAAGTTCTGGGCAGATCCGTTGGACAGAGTCCCTTCGGCCCGACCAGGTTGTCTTCGGACGGAGCGTTTGTCCCTTATGGGTTGCACTCTTACCAGGATGGCAAAGCATTGATACTTTTAACCTCTTCGGACAGAGAGTCGTATTTGAACTGGGTCTCAGGCCCAACATATGGCGCTGGGCTTTCTCACCCATAGAAAGAAAATATTAGCAAAACTCAAGTACAAAAAATTAAATACTAATTATGCATTTCAAAATGTGGGAAGATTTGGTTTTTAATAAACAAAATTTCTAACATGTATATGTATTGTTTTTATTGATTCTTAAATATAAGAAAGATATAAGTAATTTCTCTACTTGTTTGTACTCAATTAAATGTAATATTGTCATATTGATGAGAGAAGGATCTATAAAAATTTTGGAAATGTAAGAATTGAGTTAGGACTTAAAAGAGAAAAAATAAAGAGTAAACTCAGTAAATACTTGACAATCTTTCATTGTACAAGTATCGAAATTAAAAATTATATTAAAAAAAAAGTTTTTTGTAGACTTTTTTTTTCTTCTTATATTTTTTTTCTTTGTACAAACTGTTTACTGATTCTCTTCTATGGTTGAGTCTATATGCTAGCTGTAGGTGAAATTTGTCCCTGCATTCCCATTAGCATTTCAAACTTGCCAGGAAACACACGCACAAAAGACTTGGTGCAACATCGTGAAGCACAGATCTTCGCTATCTAGTCGTTTTTCTCTGCTAAAAGTACTTCACACTGACATTTTTTAATCATAACGTCGACCAAGACTATTTTCTTCTCAAGAAAATGAGTATCAAAGACTAAAAAATGGCTTGAATCAATGTCAGCATGACTAGAAAATGCTGATTGGTTGGCTTGCAATCACGAATCATCACGAGATCGCAATTTTGGCATGAAAAATATGGCACCACACTAATAGGCTAATACCAAGAAGCAAGGACCGAAACTTAAGCATTTATTGATTAAGTTACACTTTTGTAATTCTTAGTTTTTGTGTGTGTGTGTGTGTGTGTTTTTTTTTTTATTTTTTTTTTTTTAAGACAACTTAATATATAAGATAAGATTTGAATAATTCATTGTTAATATTAAATTATTTAATAAAATTTTATTAACTGCATTTTCTCACTAAATTCACCCTTGGATTGAATTCTCTATATACTTGTAAAATAGAAAGATTTTTAAAGATTGAGAATTAGTTCATTTATAAAATTTTTTAAACTTCAGGTTTTTTATACATTCAAATTATACACAAAAATGATCAGCTTATAGATTAGATAATATATAAAATCTCTATCAAGATAAGAAGAAACTAGAGAGATGTGAAGCTTATCAAGAAGACAAGAGCAGCAGTCCTTCTATACCAGAGACAAAACGACAGTAGCTTCCCTTAGTGAATTAGCTATACGACTTGTAGTTTTGCTATTGTTGTTTCTGTTATTAGTTCTACACGTGTGTATGTTAATTAGGATTAGTATAGCACATGTTTTAGTTAGTTAGTGGGTTTACTCTGTTCCTTCTTTGTACAGCTTATGTATATATATAAGCCTTGTAATCAGTTAGTGAATGAATTTTAATGAAATCAGTTTTACCAAATTTCTAATAATCTCATTAACAAGAAATTGAGATTGTGAAGAATATGGAAAGCTTGTATTATGACCATGTGATGCACTGTTTAAGTAAAAATTATGTTTGATTAAATTAAATATTATGTAATGATTTCTAAACTACACATAGGATATTGGTTTATAAAAATTATGGACTCAAGCTAGTAGGAAAATTTAGTCATTGATGATTTAGTACATTGACAACTTATTTTTTTCAAACAATTTATGGTTTCAATTGTGTTAAATTTTTACTGATCTAGTATTTTAGAGGCTGCATTAATTATAGAAGATGAAAAGAAAATGTTAAAGAGTTACATGAACTCACCCCGGCCCTTTGACATAATTTCTTAATATAGTACACTGATCATATATAATTATGTACCAAGATAGTATTTTTCTCGGCTAGTCTAGCCTATATAGGCACTGAAGGACAATTAAACGACAAGTCGTGCAGTAGATTGAGTTCATATAACATGTCGCTTACCAATTTCTTTACTAGTATTGGAATTATACTACAAGTCGTTTGTTGTACTCTTTAATTACTGCATGTGATGTCGTTTTGTATGAAATCAATTACTTAGTCTTCCTTGTGTATGCTGATAATATAAAATGCAAAAATGCCCTCAATATTGTTTACAAAAATTCACAAAACACATTCCACATTTGGGAATGCAAACAATTTTACATCCTGCTACAGTTTTACCAAATTGTTCATTTAGGCAATTTCACAATTCCTTTGGAATTTGAACTTAGAACCTATGCATCCAAAACCCTTTTACAAGCATATTGCCTAAATGTGGGTTCTAATTATCTTAACTAGTAACATCTTTAATGGTTAAATAAGAGATCTAAGATTCAATTTATCGTCAGGAGTGGATGTCATAAGTTAAAATTCTCTATAAAATATTATTAAAAAAAAAAAAGAAAAAAAAAAAGCATATGGCCTAAATGCTCTCATGCACTACATGTAAATTACTCCTTAAATTATCAACCAAAAAAAAAAACTAGCTCATAAGGTAAAGACAATATATAATAAATAGACTCGGCCAAGCCTAACTGTGTCTATCCTTTGCAATGACACATTAACATAAGATTAGGCCTGATCTAAAATGAGTCCAATCAAGCCGAACTAAATTAGTCCTAAACACACTAAAATTTTGTTTAAAATATGATTAGGTCTGATCCAAAATAAGCCCAGTTTTAACTGGCATTTGATCAAAAGTGATTGGGCCAAACCGAAATTGAGCTTGAATCAAATGCTTGAACCGAGATCAGGAAAAAGGGGCAAAGACCAATTGGTACACTACAAGTCTACAACATCCCAAATCAAATAAAATGACCCAGATGCTCAAGTGCACAAAAAGAAAAAGAGAAAAATTTCCCTCAAAATTTATAAAATTGGTTCAAATTACATTTTGAATGGATTAAATAACGACTGAAATTCACTAAAAACAAATTTGAATTACACCTTGAACAGTTGAAATTCCCCTAAATTATTTGGAATCACACCTTCAATAAATAAAATTCATAAAAGTTAATTTCTTATACACTTGAGTTGTTAAAATTCACAAAGTAATTCTAAAACACATTTATTAATTGTTTAAAATTCACCAAAATTATTTTGAATTGAATCTTGAATGACTGAAATCCACAAAATAACTTTAAATTACATCTTCAATTGTCGAAATTAAATTCTCCATAATTAACTGAATTACACTTAAATTACATCTTGAATGTCCAAAATTATTTTGATTACACATTACTCCGTTAACATTGTTAAAATTAATTTAGAATTATACAATAAGTTGTTAAAATTGTTAAAATTCCCTAGGATTAGACCTTAGCCATTTCGAATCCACAACACATACCCATTATTAATTGTTGAAGGGAAAATCATCCTTTGGCTAGCAAGGAAGAGTAAGGTCAAACTTTCAGTACCAGGCTCTTTAGTCAAAGGATGATCGATCTCATCAGTAACAATACGACCTGATTGTTTATCAAAATAAGATGGATTTATAAATATGAAAAGAAAGGTGAAAATCCAAATATAATTCAGAGGGAACACAATAAGAGGATGATATCACAGCAAGCAAGCGACAATGAATGAATATAGAAAACACAAAAAAAAGGTGCACATAGCTTCTAGCACACATCAAGGAAAAGGCAATAGCATTGAAATGTAGTGCTACGCATTTTGCCTGATTCTCTTATGCTTGGTTCAAGTAATATATCAACTTGTTCTAATATGCTAGATTGGAATTCTTCTACTTTGAATACTTCAACTCTCTATGGTTATAGCACCCAAATAATCATCCTAGAGAAAATTCCCAATTTGTCTTTCTTGTGTATCCTGAGCAAAAGAAAAATCACCTTTTATTTTTTCCCTCTGTACCACACAAAGCACTATTCTTTTTCTTTTAGACGGCTTCAAAACTATGTTTTAGTCTTCAATCTCTCTCTCATAAAAACCACATGCACACAATATATTGCTTTATATATAAAGTACCTGCCACTGCCTGACACTCCTAGTATAATTAGGAATAGGAGTTTTATTCATACAAGCTACCTTCACCTATTTCATCTTGAAATAGAATTCCATGTAGGCTGGACTTCTAGGTGCAGTCGTGCACCCCAATAGGATTAAAGGATCTCGCAAGTCCCACATTGATTGTTCTACATTTTCATTGCCTACGATATTCCAATCCATCGATATTCCTAGGAAGAAATTTCAAACATGAGAGGAAATATATCAATACTCCAATTGATTATTATCGGCATGTAGGGGTGAAATCAAGAATTTTTGCTTGAGGGGACAACTCCTATTTCTAAAAGTTATATCTTATTGATTATTATCAGCAAGCAGTGGCAGAATTAGGTATTTTTGCTTGAGGGGCCTAATGATGTGCTAAAATTGTCAGTGAGTTGTGGGCTCCAAGTCGCTCCAATGGGTACCTATAAATAAGAATAAAAGGACCAAACAGAAGGCATCGATGCGGTACAGGCCAAAAACCCTCTGAAGGTCAAGTTAGCGAATGAGAAGTCTCTATGAACTCTCTAGTGAGAGAACTAGAGAGTTTCTGCATACTTGAGAACAGTGGAGGCCTGGTGTTTACATAGTGGTGAATGGTGAATCGAAATCCCTTCAAAATAGGGATCTTTCCTTGCTAGGAGGGTCTGGCACTTAGGGTTTCCAAGATTTTAGGGCGCCTTTCCATATAAGAGAGATATGAGTGAGTAATGGGTTTTATCTTGCGTGTTATGCAAGATATTTCCATGTTTAGGCATTCGTGGGGACCAAGTCAAGCCATGCTGGATCCATCGGCCTCTTCACCCCGTCCTCGTTGGTTTATAGAAGCGCCTATCAAGTTTTTATTGCAAGGTCGTCGCTCGTGTTCCCATCACCTTGGGTCTTCCATTTGTTTCCGTAAAGCTAACGGGCCTACTGGCGCCGTTGGTTTCCTTGCGTGACGTGTCCAAGGGTATCAATTTCTAGCTAAAATACCCCTATCAGGGCCAATTCCTATTTTTATAAGCTATATCTTAAAAAAATGTTTAATAGTTACAAATATTATAAAGGAATTTTAAAAAACTTTGGAGGGTGTGGCCCCCACACCCTTATATGTAGTTCTGCCCTTGTTTCGCACGGATAAAAATTTATTTCAAGAATAACAAATTCGTATTCAATTTCTCATCCACTACATCCAAATGAGGTGGTATTAATCTGAAACATGATCGATTTTTTCCACCATC
This sequence comes from Quercus gilva, assembly GCA_023621385.1. NCBI lineage: Eukaryota > Viridiplantae > Streptophyta > Magnoliopsida > Fagales > Fagaceae > Quercus > Quercus gilva. The sequence continues at coordinate 14,676,968 of CM042476.1, read as the reverse complement.
AGGTTGTATATTGTTAGATGGATCTTGGTGAAAGGAAAAAAAAAAAAAAAAAAAAAAAGATTTTGATACTTGAGTTGAATTAACGTAGGCTAGATGGGCGGTCAAACAGAAATGGAGGTCCATCAGGACTTAGGCTAGGTTTCCAATAAGAAACCCATTAACTTTTCTATGAGAGGCCCAATTTCTTGAAAACCTAAGCCGTTACTTTTTTTTTTTTCTTTATTTATTTACGAATCCCCTTACTTCTTCCAAAAGGACCAAGACAAAACCCTAACTAAAAAAATTTATTATCATTTTCCCCTAAAAAATAGTGGCTTACGACTTGAAGCATGCTTAGTATATAAATTTGACTGTACTTAATTACTTGCATAGTGGATTTTTTTTTTTTTTTTTATATAGTTACGACATATGAAAGATTTAAATTCTAGATATATTTATTGAATACAACAGAAGATGCCAATAAACAATGAATTTTATTTTTATGACATAGTGACTCAAAACTACATAATGTTCACAAAATAAAACAATAATAATAAAGACACCATGATACTAATCATGAAAACAACTTTCCGAAAAAATTAATTAATCAAACAATGAAACTAACTTCAGTGATAAAATTCATCAATTGTTTGTGTAAGGACATAAAAATCAAGTAGCCCAAGCCCACTTAGAATAATGAAGTTTGTGTAGCTCAATTGGGCCCAAATCAACAAATATTTGTAAAAGAGTGGGTTAAACAAAAAAGGGGGGCTTAGCCTGAGGACAAAAATAAGGAAAGAATGACTAAAGATCAAAGTTATGTATATATGTGGCTTACTACAAGCTTGCCCGAGGAGGCAAGTTCTTACACAGAATGATACACTGTTCACTTTCTTCTCTCAAGGTTCTTGATCTAATTTCTATACTTGGAATATTTTTCTCTAGATCCCCTTCATTTGGAAGTTCATTTCCCTTATATACTCCTTAGCCCATCGCATCTTGTCCCTTCGTTTCTAGCTCCCCATACTCTCTTTCTGACACTTGTCCCCTTCAACTTCTGTTGAAGGTGGTAGAAGGAGCTACTTAATTGTGATTTTCACTGTTCATGTCACTTCCTCATCAAGGCAGTTGATAAAGCTGTTGCCAGTCATTTAATGCGGAGGCAGTAGGTTAACTCTTACTGGAAACTTCCTTGATTCTCTCTCTACACTCTATCCTCCTCATCTAGACTTCCCAGAAGTCCTTTGTCTCTTTTCCCTCTATCCTTGGACAGACCCCCTCTTCAGGCTCATGATGCCTCAATAGTGACAACTACAGTTCACTGTATCCTTCCTCAGTCATCGGACCCCCACAGTTTGAATTGATGTAATAAATTTGAATACTAACATGTCCATTATTATTATTATTATTTTTATTTTTATTTTGGGATACATGGATGTTTGGGTTAGGGGGATTTACTGTGTAGTCGTTTTGTTTAAAGTCACTTACTTGTTGCTTTTTTTGTGGGCCTTGTTGCCTAGTCTCATTTTTTCTTTTAGGAAAGAAAGTCTTTAAACTGTTAGTTCATAGTTCATTATATTACTACATTACTGACCAATGTTATTAATAATGTTTGGTAACCAATGGTTAAAGATTTAAACAAAAAATATAAATTATTACAATGTTTTGTATTTTCATACTTAAACACAATCAATTCAATCAACGGTCAATGTTGTTTTATTTTTGTTTCTCAAAAAAAAAAAAGTTTTATTTATTTATTATTATTAGTGCAACCATTATTTTTTAAAATTAGAGATCATTATTTAAACAAGCTATTCCCAAACAGACTCTAAATATTACAAATTTAAATATTTATTTAGTATTGCATTATTTAAAATTTTAAATAACATTATAGTTTGTGTAGGGACTCAACTTGTAATGGATCCTAGACAATAAAATTTGTAGAGTGTGGGTAGAAGGGCTTGGCATCAGCAAAGTAGGCAGTTTGATGACATGAAATTCATGGGAATAAGAACAAAGGAATTTGACTAAGTGTTTTTAAGGATAATCATCGTGACTTTGGTTAAGTGTTTGTGAGGATATTTATAATGATTTTGACTAAGTGTTTGTGAAGCATGATCATCCTCGGCTCAGTCCGAGGATCTCTTTCCTTAGAACTGACAAACACCAGGGTTGTTCTAGGATGCTCTCCCACACCCCCCCCCTCTTATTGGGGGTTCTATCTGTTATATATTCTAGTTTTGTTAATCCTCTGCCGTCCACTTGTCGGTTATCCGAACTCGGTGTCTGAGGGTTTGTCCCATCATCTGCCTTTGCAGGCTTTCTGTTAGTTCCCAGCCGCCTTTGCAGGCCTTCTATTAGTTGAAGTAACCAAGGCATCTGGGTTTGCTGGTCACTTCACCATTAAAGTGGTCAGAGTGTTAGTTGCGTACATTTAATGGGGGGATGTCAGCTCCCTTTCTTTAAGGTCGGCCTACCGAGGACGTGGCCATCCTCGGCGTAGTCCCTTGATGACTTGGGTCTCTCCCACTCATCCTTGGATTCTATACTCTCCTCGGCATGGGCCTTGGGCCCGATATGGAGTGGGCCATGGTAGCCGAATCGTAGGGCCCCACAGTTTGTATATAGTTAAATTCATAAAATAAAATCTAAATTAATTATGAAATAGACCATCTTTATTTATTTCAAGTAAACTTCAAAAAATATTATTTGGAAAAAAAAAAAATTCCTATTAAGCATAAAAAGACTCTCATTATAAAATCTACAAGAAACTATTCGGTGCTTAGCAATAACCCTAATGGGATGATCTTGAAGTACAAATCGCTAATAATTTGCAGTGACAAAGGAACTAATAACTACCAAACTAGAAGCCTTGTTGGCTACTTGTGCTATCCAAGGCTTGAAGCTGTAAAATTTCTTCGTGAAAAATGAAGGCAAACAAAAGGAAGACAACAATTTTTACGTGGTTCAGCCATAAAAGCCTACATCCACGGAGTCTCTATTATTTTTTGAAAGCAATGTTACAGCCACAAATTATTCCATGGATATTATTAAAAAAAAAAAAAAAAAAAACTGTGACAAATACAAGATAAACTAATAAGTGAGTGCTAAAAGAAACAAAAGGTGGTGCTACAAATATGATTATTTTGTTCCAACATTATACAAAATCAAAACCTAATTAAGTCATGCTGCCTTCCAATAGGGTCACTGGCCCTCTGTACCTACATTCAAGGAGGACAATTATCCCTCTAAATCATTGAACTAAGGGAAATCATTTCTATGTATAGGAAGAAATTTTTGTTTTCAAAATAGTAAGGGGATTCATAATAATTCAAGAAGGTTCAATTTTCGAATCCTAAACTCATTAAATGTTTTATGGAAATGGTTATCCTGGTACTTGAGAGATCGTTAAGATTATAAGCAACTAAATCATTCCCAGTAAATTAGTTAAACTTCATACCCATTAAAATTCCATACTTAGAGTAATTTAAGCCTATGTCTACTTCAAAGTCATCAAATGCATCTCTATAAAAAGTACTGTGTGTAAGTACAATACCAATAATCACTAATGGTAGAAATCACCAAATCGAAAATAGCTTAAACGTCATTTTGATTTATGTATTTTTCAACAAACATTTTGAGGGGGGACGGGACAAAAAAGAGCATATTTTGAACCATAGAAAACAAATTAGATGAATCTTAATCATAGGAATAGTACCATCATGCATTCAAATTTCACATGGCATCAATATTATCAATTTTGCTAGAACAAAAGAAAGCACCGTGACAAGCACATGGCATTGTGTTGGATATATGATCCCCCTCCCTCCATAAAGGTTTGGAGTGGGTGTTAGAGCAACAAGTATTGTGTCATGAACAATTTACCTGTAAGTTGAAGTCTTTCTTGGCTATTATTGTTCTGAGGAGCTTTTCTCTAATCAAATGCAATTAAGCTACAACATCACTAATGTTCATCCTTTCTCTTGGAGATTCCATAGTACAAGACACTCCAATTCCAAATATCAAAATCAAGCACTCCAGAATTTTGGGAGTTCCTATTTGATTTTGAATGTGAGTATCATTTGTCCTTGTTTCCTTATCTTCTCTTTCCCAAAGAATAATAGGATCCACAATGTTAATCACTCGTTCGGGCAAATCTCCTTTAACAAAATCATGAAGGTTCAAGTTATCTTTAAAAATATTATCAGTTGGCCTTTTTCCTATGAACATCTCCAATAATAGTATGCCATAACTATAGACATCACCATTAATTGACACCTCATTTCCTATACCATATTCTGCAATTGCACATAAGTTTACAATATGATTGATCTAGTTTCATATTAAGAAAAAGTAAACAATATAATAGCACAACATTCAAATAGCTCTTTAGTGGCATATAAAAGGCAAAAATAATTACGACTAGAGGAAATTTCTTCTAGGATATGCTCCATCTTCTAAAAGGCTCCCTTAAGTTATTTTCATATTTGAAAGTACATTAAGAAATATTATGAAAAGAAAAGAATTTAATGCACAAAAGTGGAAAAGATATTCACCTGGCGGAGCATAACCAATTGTTCATCTTAATCCGAAAGAGCTTGATTGATTAGTGAAACACTCTTGGGTGGCCTTGCGAAGGAACCTTGCCAAGCCAAAGTCACCAACATGTCCAATCATTTCATCATCGAGAAGAACATTGCTAGGCTTGAGGTCGCAATGAACAATTGGTGTATGGCAATGATGATGAAGATATTCCAATGCATTTGCAACATCAATAGCAAAATTTAGTCTTTGAAGAAAATTCAAATTTCTTGTTCTTCAGGAACCTCATTTGTTCTTGAAATTGGATGCAACCACTCATCTAGGTTACCATTAGTCATGAACTCGTATACCAATGCTTTGAAATCATGGCCTTGATAGTCAACACCTGAACATGCTATGAGTACCTTTACCAGATTCCGATGTTTGATATTTCGCAAAGCCTCACATTTAGCAATAAAACTTTTTGAAGCTCCATTTGGCAAAAGGTTGAGCACCTTGACAGCAACTTTACATCTATCATGATCAAGAATTCCTTTATATACAGATCCAAAGCTACCCACACCAATTAAATTAGTGGTAGAGAATGCATTTGTAGCTTTTAGGAGACTTTGGTAAGATACATTCAATATTAAATTTCTTGAATTATTTAAAATACTTTCTCTCCTTTTTCTTTTTAAAGTTCAAAGAAGTAAAAATAACATTACCAAAGTTACTCCAAGAAGGCCAGAAAGTATAGATATTATTAGCTTCAAGGAAAGAGTCAACTTCCTCTTCTTGGGTTTATTGTATTTACATATAGGAAGATCAAACTTTGGCATGCCTCCACATAAATTACTGTTTCCCTTAATCACGGTTGCACTTATGTTCTTGAAAACACATTTGTTGGTACCTCCCCATCAAAATTGTTATAAGACAAATTCAATAACTCCAAGAAGATAAAGCTCTCCAAAAATTTTGGAATATTGCCAAAGAAATTGTTTTTAGAAAGATCTAAAACTTGAATGCCCCTTAATGATTCCAAAGATGAAGGAATGACCCCTTCAAAGAAGTTGCTTCTCATGGCTAGAGATTCTAGTTTTACACAGCTACCAAGACTTGTTGGAATTTTTCCAAACAACATGTTTTCAGAAATATCCAAGTGTTCTAAATTTTTTAAATTTCCTACTTCTGTAGGAAGGACACCAGTAAATTTGTTGGCTGACAAGTCTAGAGAAATTGATGAGAATGAGAGACCAATTACTTGATATGATATGGTACCATTAAGATTGTTTTTAGCAAGACCCAAATCAATCACATTTTCACACTTGCCTAGACTTAAGGGGATGCTTCCTTGAAGATTATTATCATCTAAATACAAAGTTATCAAAATAGTTAAATTTCCAATAGAAGATGGAATGTTCCCAAAGAAATTGTTTGCAAATAAACCCAAATATTGTAACTTATGAAGCTTTCCAATTTCAAAAGGAATATGACTTGATAATTTATTATTCCCCATATTTAGTGACTCCAAATTGGTCAGATTTTCTATTCCAGTAGGAATGTTTCCAGATATTTTATTACTTTTAGACTTAGAATGGTGAGAGTAGTTGAGAAATTGGCAATGCACTTGGGCAACTCTCCCCCAAAGTTATTGTTGCCTACGGCTAAAATGGTTAGATATGTAGAATTTGTCAAAGAATAGAGAAAACTCAAGTCATTTGCCTCTCCATTTCCAAGCTCGTTATAAGCCAAGGCAAAAACTGAAACTCTATATAACTTCTCCAAAGAAGGAACTCTTCCTCTTAGTTTGTTGTTGGTAAGTTCAAGTAGCTCTAGATTTGAGGCATTAGATATTGAAATAGGAATAGGTCCAATAAATTGGTTGATGTAAATGAAAATTTTTTCGATATTAGGTAGAGTGATACCTATGTCCGATGGAAGATGCCCTTGGATTTGGTTGTCTCCTACATCAAACACAATTAATGAAGACAAATTGAAGATGTAGGGAGGAATTCTTCTAGACAACCTATTTGAACCGACAGCAAAAAATGTAAGTTTCGTCAATTGGCCAAAAGAAGTAGCTAGGGATACTCCCACCCAAATTTTTAAAAATTGTCTCAAACCCTTCTAGCGAGGATAAGTTTCCAATAGAAGGTGGGATACTTCCTGTCAAATTATTTACTGTAAAAGAAACGTATCGGAGTTTGGACAAAGTGCCAAGAGTTGGCGGGATTTCCCCATCCAAATGGTTGCGAACTTGCGATTGAAAAAAATAGATTTGAGGTTGGTGCAACTGGGTATATTGCTTGGAATTTTGCCGCTAAGTGTGTTATTGGACAAATAAAGAAATTGCAATCTACGCAAACGCCCAATTCTGGAGGGATTTCATTATGAAAGCTATTGTTTTGGAGTGTTAAATTCTTCAAAAAACTTAAATTACCAACATGCGGTGATATGAAGCCTACCAGTTTCGAAGATCGCTGGTCCAACACAATGACTCTCTGATGTCGACGACCACAGGTAACCCCTCGCCATTGACAAAAGTGGATGCTGTCATTCCAAGAGCTCATAACCTGGAGAGGATCATCAGTGATCTTGGCTTTGAACTCAAGCAATGCTAACCGGTCATTTTCATTATTCCCACCAGCCACAGAGGTGACTAACAAGCCATAGCACAAGACAAGAAGGATAAAAGCAGGCATGTAAAAAGATGAGGAAGATGGAGCTGAACTCATGTCGTAAAGCCCCATCCACAGTCACGTAGCTTGGTACAAACTCTTTTTTTGTTTTTTGCTAAGAGGTACAATTGGTGTCTTTTTGTGAAAACAGTCTGAGTTTGATTTCTCTGCTTAATTGGGTTTTCAGGGGAAAGCACATATTTATAAGAAGGTAGAGAAAGAACAAAATTTCTGGGAACTTTCAAGAGCGATGTAGTGCATATGTACCTAATCCACTACAAAATTAAGGAGTAATCATTCAGCTTGGGATTAGGGCAAAGTGTTAATCAACCTGCCTAAGCACATGAAATATTCCACAAGGGTATTCATTGTTTTTGAAAGAATTTATTACTAGTTTATCATGGAATACGTATTAGTCTTATAAATACGTAATAATATATAAACAACACCGTTGTTTTTGGGGGTAGAAACTAAATGTTTCTTCCACTATAAAAGCCATAAACCAGTGAAGGGAGAGAATTGTGAGCAATGAATTAGTTGGGCAACATTGAAGTATCGAAGCTAATAATGTCTTCCATCACAGAAGCTATAAGATATATACTCATATGTGAGTATAGAATAAGTTTGATAAAATTCAACATTTCTCCTTCAAGAATCGTGTTTGACAAGCTCGTTTCATTTGCTTTGGGAACTTCTAGATGTGCTGCCTTTGTTTCAGTCCGAAGAGACGCATCTAAATTCAAGCTTGGGGATCATATAGCTAGAGAGAATGCTGGACACAATATTTACATGGCCCAATTCAACAATACACCAGTATTATGTATACGGACACAATATTTACGTGGCACAATGCTGGTCCATATTATGGGCTTGTTTTAAGTTTGTTTCATTTTTCATGTGTATTATGTATAGACAAAACTTAGGCAGTTCCTTAAGTTCCCCTTTTAAAATTTAGCCATGTGACTATTTAATTAAAAAATACACTTTCATCCCATGGAAAAAAATTCACATGGTAAAATCTTAAAAAAGAAACTTAAGGAACAATATTTAAGTACTGTATCTAAATCTTGCTCATTATTTATATGTGTTTTTTTTTTTTCTTCTTTTGTGTAATTATTAAATTAGAAGGCTATTAACATTAATTTTCAAACTATAAACTTAAGGATTTATGTATTATTCAATTGTAATATTTCAATGTTTTCTATATTCGATTATTTTTATTGAAAGAAATGCAAAAAAAAAAAAAAAAAAACAAAAACAAAACAAAACAAAACAAAACAAAAAACAAAAAAAGATGGTCTGAAAAGTACATTTAAGGTTATATATGTGTGTGTAAAAAAATACGAGTCATTCCCTTTAAAGGTTATTTGAAATGGTTCCAAAATCTTCAAAGGAAAAAAAAAAATAGAGAAAGAACTAAGAAAAGAGATGATAAAAATAAGGAAAATTATTTATTGGTGCAGAATTAATTTTTTACAATGATTTTAACAGAACACCAAATGAATTTTTTTTTTTAAAATGCATTCTACCATAATGCATTTTTAAAAACGCATTTTTGTGTACTTCTGCAAACTATTAAATTTATTTAAATAAATTAACTCATCTGGTAAAATTTCTGATGGTTGAATAAAAGATCTAAGGTTTAATTCCTACCTACACTAAAAATTGATTGGTATCTTTGTTTGATAATAAAGAGCTATCATCAGGAACAGATATCATAGGTTGAAACTATCTCAAAAAAAAAAAAAAAAAGTATTCCAATGTTACATAGGCCTAAGTGTCATCAATGGGCTGGGTCGGGCCGGCCCACGCCATTTTTACTTGACCCATGCGTTTAACAGCTCACTCAGTTAAGAAATTCAGCCAAAAAGAAAAAACTCCAACGTATGGCCTTGCCCATGGGTAATGCCAATTTTATCTTTAGCAAGCTAGGGTATTGAGCAGGACCAAATGACCTAGCCATATAATTTTTTTATGGGAAAAAAATCAATTTCTTTTTTCTTTTTAAAGGAAATAATCAAATTATATTCTTTAAGGAAAAATCAAGAATTCAAAACTTATTTAAATTTTTAAGGTTAAAACCTAATAATTTTTTTTAAGGATCTATATAGTTTTGCTCTTTCTATGTATTAATAAAAGAAAGTCCAAATTTAAGGTTTTTAAAAAAAAAAAAAAAAAATCAAAGTTACTAAGCTACTAGCATAATATATATTTAGAAATATAATTTAGCACAATCATTTTAATAAGTATCCTAGTGGTTAGGTGCATCGTCTTAAGATATTACTAATTTCAAGTTTAATCCCTACCCACTTATATTATTTTATTGAAAGTTTCGAGTTAATGAGCTGGGTTACTGGACCGGCCTGTGGGCGATTTGGTTACTTTTACCTAGGCTCTTAATCAGCTTAGTTCAACTCATAGGAACCACCAAAACACTGTAACAAAGACGTCTAATGAGGTAAATTGCTATTGCCACAAAATTAGAGGCCTCAGTAATTCATACCTGAGTTGCTAAATTCATGAATGGATCAAGTTGGAGGGTAACATCATCTTCCTTTCCTTGCACTCTTGTGACCAACGTGCAATGGAACAACGTGCACTTTTCAATATACTAATAATCTAACTTTAATTTTTAGATAAGAAAAATCTTAATGCATGACACTCCCACATCTACACACGCATATGAAACAGTGACACTCATTTTTGGCCCATTAATCATGTGCAAAGAAGTTCCATTTGGTTTAAAACCCATTGGTTTTTTTTTTAACAATATATTTTTTTGATCAAATCATCAAAATACAACTAATTAAACTCTAAAAGAAATTAAAAGATTTTGTTGAAATTGCTTCTTTGTAAATTTCACAAAAAGTATACAACTAATTTCTTGAGAAATTTTAGATTGGTACAATAAAACGATTTAGTCTAATCACCATGGCACCGAGCCTAGTTCCTGCATTTAGCATTTCATATTTCCTTGGGCCTTTTAGCAGATCCATTACTCTGTATTGGGCTTGGGCTTGAGCTTGAAGAATCATTAAAAAAAAGGCAAAAATGCAAAAATCATCCTCTAAGTTTTATCACTTTTCATTTAAGTCTTCTAAGTTTGAGTTTTGTCATTTTAATCTTCTAAGTTTTATTTATTCTCAATCAAGTTCTCCCTTAACCATCTATTAAATATTGCTGTTATCTACGTTAAAAACGTTAATTTCAACCAAAAAAAAAACCCCAGAAATTATACTAACAAACGACGAACATCATTGAAGAACAAAATTGAATCCCTACCCCATACCCCAGCCCAATACTGAGAGATTGAGAAAGAGAACGAGAGATACCACAAAATCTCACCGAAATTGAAAAAATTAAAGGAAACCCATTTCAAACTATAACATAAAGAACCAAACTTAGTATTGCTCATTCATCAATCAATCAAATCATAAAATTTCCTTCACAATTAAATCACAAAGCAATTAACAAATATTACCACATGCTTCCGCGATATTTGAGAGTATAAGGTCCAGCATCCATCATGCGATTGAAATGGCTATGGACCTTGTGATTATCCCTGCCACTCTAGTCCAAAAGCGTGAGCTCAAAGAGCGCCCTAACATCGGTACCCTCACTCACCAACGCGACGAAGAGCGATACATAAACGGCGTTATCCTTGCCGTTCTTGCCGTCGGGGTAGAAGTAGATGGCCCAGCCGTAGCCGCCGACGGCGAAGGTATCGGAAGCGACGAACTTTCCGACCCCTATGCCTTTCGCTAAGGAGTACCCATTGATCTTGAACTCGTGGGTCCCAACTACTGTATCTTCCGTTCTCTTTCTCAATCTCTCGGTCTTGGGCTGGGACATGGGGTAGGGATTCAATTTTTTTCTTCAATGATGTTCGTCGTTTCTTAGTATAATTTCTGGGGTTTTTTTTTTTTTTTTTTGGTTGAAATTAACGTTTTTTACGTAGATAACGGCAATATTTAACAGATGGTTAAGGGAGGACTTGATTGAGAATAAATGAAACTTAGAAGACTAAAAAAACAAAAATCAAACTTAGAGGACTTAAATGAAAAGTGATGAAATTTAGAGGGTGACTTTTGCATTTTTGCCTTAAAAAAAAAGGGCACCCCACTCTGATTATAGATTTTTGCTTAACTAAGAGGCAAAGGGGATTTGGGAATAATTAAAATTTACTTCAGCTTTGGGATTCCTGTTTTAGATTAGTAGGTGAATCTTGGATAAATGTTCTCAACAACAACTATTACTTCGGTTTGTTTTAGGTCCAAGGTTTCGAGCTATCCATAATGAGTTGGACATTAGTTAGCCCGTAATATGGGTGTACGTACAGACAGGTTTTTTTTTTTTTTTTTTAATTAATAGGAGCATTTTCATAAAACCCCTCAAAGGTTTTTTTTTTTAATTTTTTTTTTTAATTTGGATAATGGTCCCCAAGGTCTCTCCCCTCCTCTAATTACCACTTTTCTGCAACACCAAATACATACATCATGTCTTCCTTGTTTAATTTGCAGTTTGGACACCATATATGGCTGAGTTAGAACCCTTCTTTTCACCAGATTGGCACATGTAGGTATTATGTTATGACATGCTTTCCATGCAAATTAAAATATCTTTAACATTATTTGGGAATTTTGACTTCAAAATAAAGCACCAAACCTTCTCCATTTGAATTTTTACTAAGCACATCCCATCTTATACATTTTATTTTATTTCTACTGTCACTCTTATTCAAGTATATTTCATACCAAACTAGAAATTCAGTAGTGATGAACTGATGCACACAATCAATAAATGGTATTGAGAGAGATGACATATACACCTAAAACATGGAATATCATCTCCTTCATTTGAGACAGCTTGCCTTTGTGCTTGTTTTTTTGATATTCTGCAATACTATTAATCACGAAAAGAAAATACAAGCTGGGTAATCCGTGGTACAAACAGACGCCTTCATGTTAAGAAATAACAGCATACTAAAATAGGGAGATTTCTTTCAATTTCCGGCGTTCCAAGAAAGTCATGGGATTAAGAAAGTGTCAGTTTTGAGAGATTCATGTATTTGGATTGAGTTCTTATATACTTACGACATGTCATTTAAAAACGTCTTATAAAAGTGCTCGAATTTTAATTACTACAAGTCGTTGGTTCTAGTTTTTAGTTACTGTGTTGTCGTTTTGCATGAAGTCAAGTTACTAAATAATTAGCCACGTGTAGGTATTTGATTGGTTCATGTTTAATCCTAGGTGTGGCAAAGTGGCTCTTTAATTCATATCTATGTTTTGCTCATGACTTGATAATCTATGTTTGAGAACTATATACAAATTGTGCAATTCATGGTTGCTTTAACATCAAAAAGTGAGGTTTTATTTTATACAGTTCCAAGGGAGGTCAAACAGAAAAATATAAGCATTCAAAAACTTCAAAGGCCGTTCTCTTCATTGAGGTCAAATAAAGCAAAAATCACTAAATTCACATATGGAATATTTTGGCTCAGTCTCGTCCAAAAGTTATCTCCTGAAGGATAACAATTTTTGGGAACGAAGTCGAAGCTCCAGATTGGTTATGGCAGTAAAGTGGCATAGTGGAAGCAGGTTTCTTGGCTGTATTTGAAGCAGTGTGTAGCCTTTGGTTAGGATGAAATTATCAAATAGGCTATTGGTTTTCAACAAGAAATTTGAAAGGAAATAAAAAAGAGTTTTCCTGAATCATAGAAAACAATTAGACTCATTCCTAATCATATGGATGTTATCAAATTAGACATCTATATTTTCAATATTTCTGAATAAAAGTGAAAGCTCAGTTAGTGTAAAAACATTAATGCTTGTTTAGACTCCCAATTTTAAGTTACGGCTTAATTGCTTTTACTCTAACTTATCTAAGTGTGGAATAAGAGTAAATGAAGCACAATCACCGGAACTACTCTCTAAGCTATAAGCAATCAAGCAACAATAAATATAAAGCTTAAAGAGTAAGGGAAGAGAGATGTAAACACAAGATAACACCAAGATGTGTTATCGAAGAGGAAACCGAAGAACTCGGCGAAAAAAAGATGTGTTATTGAAAATGAAACCGAAGAACTCGGTGAAAAACCTCTCCGCGACCCTCCAAGTCGAAATCGATCCACTAGTAAATTAGTTACAGTACACGAATAATAAAAGACCATCCAAACCTAGTCTATCCAGCTTCTCATGAGCTAGTTGCAGAATTGCACTGATTTTCATTATATGCTTGATTCTTCACCAACTTAATACTAAATCTAATACAATAAAATCTCACAAAATACAAGAAAATAATTTATTACAATTACAACACTTTTTGTCAAGGAATAAAGCCAACATAAAACATAGTTGTAAATCAAAATTTTACAAAAAGGAACTAATGTGACAATCACATAGCGTTGGCTATATGATCCTCTTCCCCCAACCCCCTAAAGGTTTGTAGTGGGTGCTAGAGCAACTACGTACTGTGTATAAAAACTTTACCTTTAAGTTGAGAAGTCTTACTTTGCGTATTTTAGTTATGAGGAGCTTTTCTCTAATCATATGTAGCTGAGCTACAACATTACTAATGCCCAACCTCTCCCTTGAGAATTCCATTGAACAAGAAACTCCAATTTCAAATATCAAAATCAAGCACTCAAGAATTTTTGGGACTTCCAATTTGATATTGATTGTGAGTATCATTTGTCCTTGTTTCCATATTTTCTTTTTTCCAAATGAAGAGTAGGATCCACAATATCAATTACTCATTTGGAAAAAACTCCTTTAACAAAATCATGAAGGTTCAAGATATCTTTGAACATTCTATTTGTGGGTCTTTCCGTAATGAACATCTCCAACGATAGTATACTAGAACTGAAGATATCACCATTGATTGAGACCTTGTTTCTCATACCATACTCGGTAGTAGCAAATAACATTTATCATTTGATTGATCGAGTTCCCTTTTTTTTTTTTTTTTTTTTTTTAAGGGAAAAATATAATCTCATAAGTTGTGATGATGGCATATGATAGGTAAAGTATTATGACAAGCAGGAAAACTTTTATGGACATGATCTATCTTCTACAAGATCTTCTTATTTGAATTATATTTCATCCTTAAAAGTATATTAAGAAATATTGTAAAAAATAATATATAAATTAATTATGAAAGAAAGCCTCTCTAGACCCAAGTGTTGAAATAGACCAAATAAAATAAAATAAAAATATGTCCATGGCTTTATACCACAAGAACCCAATGTTTCCCGGATCCAAATGTCATAAATGGGTCCAAGGATACTGGAAATAATAGGTCCAAAGTTATATAACCACACCCCAGTTCTTTTATTTTTTATTTTTTTTGGGGCTCAAAATTATACCCAAGTGTTGTTTGGGTCTGAAATTCCATAATTAAAAAATGAATGGAATTGGTGGGTCAAGCTTTGGTTTCAAGCGATAATTTAGTAATAATGGTATTTCTTTTGGGTTCTAAACTAGACCATAGTGTGCTTTAAAAATCATGACTACGGGAAATTATTTTCACTGCTGACCATTCATTGGTTTTTTTTTTTTTTTTTTTCTTGAATTGTAAATTGATCAATTTCTTCATTAAGATTAAATATTAGAAATTTAAATATACATCTAGTGTCGCATTATTCAAATTTTTAAAATAATGTTATAATGTTAAATTCATAAAATAAAATTTAATTAATTATGAAATGAACTCTCTCTATTTATTTCAAGTGAACTTCACAAGATATTATCTGGAAAGCAAAAAAAAAAAAAAAAAAAAAAAAAAAAAAAAAAAAGGAAAAAAAAAGAAAAAAGAAAAAAGAAGAAGAGAGAGATCTCACTAAGCATAAAAAGGCTCTCATTACAAGATCTATAGGCAACTATTGGGTGCTTCTTTATAACCTTAATGGTATGATCTTGAAAGAACTAATCACTTTTTCTTGTACGTAATCCTAAAATTGTGGGTGACAAACATATGATTTAGTGCTAATAATTTGCAGTGACAAAGGAACTAATCATTATCAAGCTAGAAGCCTTGTTGGCTAGCTGCTGGTGCTATCCAAGACTCCAAGATGTAACATTGCCTTGTGAAAATGAAAGCAAACAAAAGAAAGAAGACAACAATTTTAACGTGGTTCGGCCACGAAAGCCTACATCCACAGAGTCTCTATTATTTTCTTTTTTGCAATGCAAAAATCTGTTATAGAGCTTTGTTAATTTATATATACAACTTTGGGAAACAGAATCCCAACACATACAATCTATATTCATGATCATATTCATTAACTTCCTCTTGTATTTGATTTTGCTGATGACACAGGTAGAACCTTTTTGATTGGGTTGGTGCATTTTCGTTAAGGATTTGATCTTCTTCAATAGATTAGGTTGGTGGACGTTCCTTAAATGTTTGATCTTCAACATCCTTTGCAGTTTGCACCACAACCCAAAGGATCATCAAATGATTCACAATCAGGAAGTATGAAGTAGCCATCTTCTTCAGTAGGCTTGTAGTCCTTGCCCCTCTAGATCATAAATGTCACCAAGGATACAAGGCATCAAGCCCTGCGTTCACCTTAGAAAAAAGCTTAACAAATAAATTATTCATAGGACTACAAATTAAGATGCCAAAACAAAAAAAGGGGGATTGAGAGAGAAAATCTCATCTTGTCTAGAACTTTCAACTATACCCATCAGGCCATCACTATATATTTTGATAGTAAGTGCAACAAGAGAAACAGTACAGTAAAAAGGTTCAAAGTTTTTTTTTTTTTTTTAACAAATTCAAGTAAGGACTAAATTATAAATTGCACTCTCTAAATTTAGCATGTTTTTAATTTTTTTTTCCCCGTAATTTCATTTTATTTATTTTTCAATAAAGTTCTTCAACTTTCATTCATTTTCAATTTTCAATATTGTCATTCCGTCTGCCCTTGTTCAGAGTCTTTTCAATTTTCAAATCTTAAAAAAAAAAAAATTGAAATATATTAGATAATACCGTTTAAAAGAAATATCCTAAACTTATTGGTTTTAATTTTTTTTTTCTTCTCTTTTCCTCATCTTCATCTGTGTCTCTGTCACTTCGTGTCACTACTTTGTTAAGCATATTGGAATTCATTTTCTACGTGAGACCTAGGCCATAACCAGGTAATCAATAGTACATTACAAATACAGAGATAGTTAAACAAGAAAACTATGACAAATGCAATAGAAACTAATATGCGATTGCTAAAAGAAACATAAGGATATGCTACAAGCCTGATTAATTTGCTCCAACATTATACAAAATCAAAACCTCACAAGTCATTATGGCAACTTCCAATAGGATCATTGGCCCTCTGTACCTGCATTCAAGGAAGAAAATTATCTTTCTAATTCATTGAATTAAGGGAAATCATTTCTATGCATAGGAAGAACATGCTTTGGTTTTCAAAATAGATTGATGCTATGCGGTGAATGAAATTTTCCCTTCAAGAGTTAAGGAATTGAAAAACTATTTTAGTTTTAGTCTTGCTACTAAGAGAACTCATAATAATGCAAGAAGGTTAAGTTGTTGAATCCCAAACTAATTAAATGTTCTATGGAAATGGTTATCCAAGAACCTGTGAGATAGTTAAGATTATAAACAACTAAATCATTAATTTAGTTTTACCAAATACTAGGAGTAATTTAAGCCTATGTCTATGTCAAAGTCATCAAAGGCAGACTGTACAGTGTAAACACGTGCCAATAATCTCAACCACACCAGTAGGTATCACCAAATCAAAAATAGCTTAAACTTCATTTTGATTTTTGTGTTTCTCAACAAACATTTGTAGGGGGGCAGGGGACAAAAAACGAGCTTATTCTGAATCATAGAAAACAAATTGGATGAATAGTACCATCTTGTAATCAAATTTCTCATGGCATCAATATTATCAATTTCGCTAGAATAAAAGAATGTATGTGACAAGAACATGGCATTGTGTAAGATATATGATCCCCCTCCCTCCATAAAGGTTTGGAGTGGGTGTTAGAGCAACAAGTACTGTGTCATGAACAATTTACCTGTAAGTTAAAGTCTTTCTCGGCGTATTCTTGTTTAGAGGAGCATTTCTCTAATCAAGTGCAATTGAGCTACAACATTACTAATGTTCATTCTTTCTCTTGGAGATTCCATAGAACAAGAAACTCCTATTCCGAATATCAAAATCAAGCACTCCATAATTTTGGGACATTCTATTCAATTTTGAATGTGAGTATCATTTCTCCTTGTTTCCATATCTTCACTTTCCCAAAGAATAATAGGATCCACAATGTTACTCACTTGTTCAGGCAAAGCTCCTGTAACGAAATCATGAAGGTTCAAGTTGTCTTTGAAAATGTTATCAGTTGGCCTTTTTCCTGTGAACATCTCCAATAATAGTATGCCATAACTATAGACATCACCATAAATTGACACCCCGTTTCCCATACCGTATTCTGCAATTGCACATAACATTTACAATATGATTGATCTATTTTCATATTAAAAAAAATATAGTAATAAAAGTTTGAAAGAGCTCTTTAGTGGCATATAAAAGGAAAAAATAATGACAAGTGGAAATTTCTTTCAGGACATGCTCCATCTTCTAAAAGGCTTCATTGAGTTAATTTCATGCTTGGAAGTACATTAAGATATATTATGAAAAGAAAAGAATTTAATGTTCAAAAATGGAAAAGATATTCACCTGGAGGAGCATAACCAATTGTTCCTCTTAATCCAATAGAGCTTGATTGATTAGTGACACACTCTTGGGTAGCCTCCCGAAGGAACCTTGCCAAGCCAAAGTCACCTACATGTCCAATCATTTTGTCATCGAAAAGAACATTGCTAGGCTTGAGGTCACAATGAACAATTGGTGTATGGCAATGATGATGAAGATATTCCAATGCATGTGCAACATCAATAGCAATATTCAATCGTTGAAGAAGATTCAAATTCATTTTTTCCTTAGGAACCTCATTTCTTCTTGAAACTGGATGCAACCACCCATCTAGGTTGCCGTTAGTAATGAACTCGTATACCAATGCCTTGAAATCATGACCTTGATAGTCAACACCTGAACATGCTGTGAGTACCTTTACTAGATTCTGATGTCTGATATTTCGCAAAGCCTCACATTCAACAATAAAACTTTTGGAAGATCCATGGTGCGAAAGGTTGAGTACCTTAACAGCAACTTTACGACCATTTTGATCAAGAATTCCTCTATACACATATCCAAAGCTACCCACACCAATTAAATTAGTGGTGGAGAATGCATCTGTAGCTGTTAGGAGACTATGGTAAGATACATTCAAAAGTAAATTTCCTGAATTACTTAATATACTTTCTCTTCTTTTTCTTTTTAAAGTGCGAAGAAGTAAAAAGAACATTACCAAAGTTACTCCAAGAAGGCCAAATAATATAGAGATTATTAGCTTCAAGGAAGGAGTCAACTTCCTCTTCTTGTATTTATTGTATTTACATACAGGAAGATGAAACTTAGGCATGCCTCCACAAAGCTTACCGTTCCCCTTAATCATAGTTGCACTTGTGTTCTTGAAAACTCCATTTGTTGGTACCTCATTGTCAAAATCGTTAAAAGACAAATTCAATAACTGCAAGTAGATAAAGCTCTCCAAAAATTTTGGAATATTTCCAGAGAAATTGTTTTTAGAAAGATCTAAAACTTGAGGACCCCTTAATGATTCCAAAGATGAAGGAATGACCCCTTGAAAGAAGTTGCTTCTCATTGCAAGAATTTCAAGTTTTACACAACTACCAATACTCGTAGGAATTTCACCAAACAACATGTTTTCAGAAATATCAAAGTGTTCTAGATTTTTTAAATTTGCTATTTCCATGGGAAGGACACCAGTAAATTTGTTGCCTGACAAGTCTATATCAAATGGTGAGAATGAGAGACCATTGACTAGAGATGACATGGTACCACTAAGATTGTTATAGGCAAGATCCAATACATTCACTTTTTGATAGTTGCCTAGGCTTAAGGGGATACTTCCTTGAAGATTATTATTGTTTAAAAACAACTTTATCAAAAGAGTTAAATTTCCAAGAGATGATGGAATGTTCCCAAAGAAATTGTTTGCAGATAAATCCAAATATTGTAACTTATGAAGCTTTCCAAATTCAAAGGGAATATGACTTGATAATTTATTATTCGACATAACTAGTGCCTCCAAATTGGTTAGATTTCCTATTCCAATAGGAATGTTTCCAGATATTTTATTACCTAGACTCACTGCAGTGAGAGTAGTTGAGAAATTGGCAATGCACTTGGGCAACTCTCCCCCAAAGTTATTGTTGGTTGTATCTAAAGCGGTTAGATATGTAGAATTTGTCAAAGAACAGAGAAAACTCAAGTCATTTGCCCCTCCATTTCCAAGCTCGTTATAAACTATGCTAAAAATTGAAACTCTATATAACTTCTCCAAAGATGGAACTCCTCCTCTTAGTCTATTTTCGCCAAGTTCAAGAAGCTTTAAATTTGAGGCATTAGATATTGAAATAGGGATAGGTCCAGTAAATTGGTTTTTGCCAATGACAAAATTTTCAATATTAGGTAGAGTGATACCTATTTCCAATGGAAGATGCCCTTGGATTTGGTTGTCTCCTACATAAAATTTTTTTAACAAAGAAAAATTGAAGATTGAGGGAGGAATTCTTCCAGACAACCTATTTAAACCGACACTAAAAAATGTAAGTTTCGTCAATTGGCCAAAAGAATGAAGGATACTCCCACCCAAGTTATTAGATACTGCACTAAACACTTCTAGAGAAGAGAAGTTACCGAATAAAGGTGGGATACTTCCTGTAAAATTATTTTCTTCAAAAATAACGATACGGAGTTTTGACAAAGTGCCAAGAGTTGTGGGGATTTCCCCATCCAGAAGGTTGCGACCAAAACCAATGACTTTGAGGTTGGTGCAATGGGATAAATTTCTTGGAATTTTGCCAATACGTGTGTTATTGTACATTTGTAGGAATTTCAATTTGCGTAAACGGTCAATTTCTGAAGGAATTTCATTATGAAAGCTATTGTTATTGAGTATTAGATTCTTCAAAAAACTTAAATTTCCAACATGTGGTGATATAGAGCCTACCAGTTCCGAAGATTGCAGTTTCAACTTAATGACCCTTTGATGTCGATGACCACAGGTAACCCCTCGCCATTGACAAAAATGGATGCTATCATTCCAAGAGCTCAAAACTTGGAAAGGATCAACAGTGATCTTGGCTTTGAACTCAAGCAACACCAACCGGTCGGTCTCATTATTCCCGCCAACAACAAAGGTGACTAACAAGCCACACCACCAGAGAAGGATAAAAGCGTGCATGAAAAAAGAAGAGGACGGTGGAGATGAACTCCATTGGGAAAGCTCCATTTGCAATATGATTGAAGAGGCAGTTGGTACAAGGGTGTATTGTGAGGGAAGGCTAATTTGGCTGTGTATAGAATCTTACGAAGTGGCAAATTTATAACTAGAGCGAGAGAGAAGAAATTTGGTGCGAGAATTTTTGGGATTATAGTCCATCGATCATCTTTAATTTGTCTTTTTATTTCATTGGCTGGGTAAGCTTTTACAAAGATTTTCCGAAAACCTAACAACCATTATGTTTGTAATTTAGTAAATGTGCTTTTGCCTTTTGATCAAGTAATTAATCTCGAATCTCCACTTGGAAGGGGAGATTTCATAGTATAGTTACTTAAAAGACTCTGCAAAGTCTAAAGTTAATAGTGCAAGACCGCAAGTCAAGTTTGCCAAGATTTTCCAAAGGTATCTTTTGATTCTGCCCTTTTATATCATCAGTTAGGTAAGTTTTGCAAAGATTTTCCAAAAACCTAACAACCATTATATTAGTATTTTAGTAAATTTTGATTGTGCCTTTTCATCATACTTTGCAATTTTACGTGAAATAATTTGGGAAGATGTCCATACACCCCCTAAACTTTGAACTAATAGCCAAGACACCTTCTAAACTTTATTATTGGCCAATTTAATCTCTAAACTATATACACTTGCCAAATCAATACTCCAGTTAGTTTGCCAAAGGCCTTGTAGCTGAATTGACACCTCCCTATACACAAAGTGTCACTACAACAAATTTGAGTTTTTTCAGCATTCTTTTATCTATAGTTACTAAAAAATGTTAATAAAACCCCTAAGTTTTTACCGTTGTACTCAACTGTTGATCAAAATAAGGAAATTAACCTACTTATTTCCACAGTTGGCACAACTGTTGAAACAAGTGTAAAAAAAAATTAAATAAAAGTTTTATCCACAGGCTTGATGAATGTAGAAGATAAACTGCATCTTTTATCTACGGTTGTCAGTGTTGAAAATTAGAAACACGGAACTTATATAAAGCTTCAGAACAAATCAAAGTTTTATAGATAGCTCTCACAGTTTCTCATTTTCTCTCTAGTAGCTCAAATCTCTCTCACGCAAAACTTAGAAATTTCAAAGCCAATTTCATAGCTCTCAATCATGGAAATTTCAAAGCTCTAGGTCATGGCAATTGCATAGCTATTGTTCTCTCAATGCGGTGGCTCTGTCTCATCGTCACTCACAAAATCGAAGTCGAAGTCTTCTGTCAACTCCTCTACTCTTTGCCTACCTCATCTAATCTCCCCCAATTTTCTAGGGTTTCAAGCTTAATTGCCATTGCGACACGAAGATCATTTTGCCTGATTTGTCTCAATTCTTCAATGGACGAAAATTCGGTGCGTTTTCATGTTTTGTTTATAAATTGTAATGTTTGGTTCCTGGGAAAATTTGAGGGTGAATATTTAAATTCTCTCTCACTTCCTCTCACTCCCCAAACCCCCAAGGTTCCCTCTCTCTCTCTCTGTCTCTTCCTGTGTATATGCCTATATATAGGTTTTTGTATCTTTCTTAGATGGCTTTATGTTTTGTTTCAGAGTCTACTACAAAGGATGGTCAAGCTAATAAAGTAAGTTTCTTCTAATTTTTGCTCTTTGTTCCATAACTAATCCTAAGTTTCAATTATTCGTATTATTATTAATTGGAATTCTATAGCGTTCACTTATTTTCTGCCAAATTAGTGATCATAGTAGTTTTTTGTTGTAGTTAATTTATAGTGATTGGTTGATATTGGGGTGTGCTTTACGGCTTGTTTTTGTTCCCATCAAATGTGCTTTAATAATGAATTTTGTTAATTTTTATGAAATAATTCTTGAGATTGAATATGTAGAAGGATATTCTTACCATTTAATTATCAGCATAAGTGCAATATATGGTACTGAGCATTGAGAATGAAACTGACTTGCATTTTTTTTATACTGGCTTGCATTTTTTATATTAGATACTCTGTTTTTTGTTGGCTGAATCACTCAGTGCAATATATGGTACTCACTTGCATCATTGAGGTAATGATGCTACTTTGATTTTTTTTAGCAGGTGAGATTGATTATATTAATGTAATTGTTCCAGCAGTTTTTTTCACTATTTGTGGGGTTGAAAGCTAGAACATTTGTGAGTTCAAATTACAAGTACTTGGTAAGTTCATTTGCCTTTTAATTTGTGTTATATCTCTTTGCCATATTCACATGAAGTGGGTTTTGATGTTGTGATTGCATTTAAGTGGGTATTAGCTTGTTTTACATTTAAGTGGGTATTAGCTTGTTTTAGTTTTCATTTCTTGAATGTGCGTTGTAGCTGTCAATATATTTAAACACAATCAACAATTCTGCATAGGTAGTTCTATAAATGGTCTTACCAATACCAAAACCAAAGAATTTGGATAAGAAAAGAAGAAGGAGGAGAAAAGCCTAAACAGTTCTCTGTCAATTTGCCACTTAGTACCTTATTACTTTCTATGTATGTAGAAATGACAAGAAAATTAAATCATTGGTTGATCACTGGGTTAAATTTGTTGATCACTGGGAATTAGAATTTAGAAGAAAGGGGTTTTCAATGGCTCCAGTGCTGAGTAGAAGCCTAGCTACTGCTTCTCTCACTTCCCTCTTCCTCCTCATTTTTATTGAGAAACAGCAATAGGAGCAGGGTTTTAAATCTCACAACTGCCTTTGCGCCACAAAATGGTCTCAGAAAGCGCTTTTCTTCTTCTGGGTTGAAGTGGAAGTATGAGAGAAGAAACCACCAGTTTGCGCTGCGGTGCGAGGCTGCCGCTATGGCCGAGAAAGAGGCAGCCGACACTTCGGGTGAGAAATTTGAGTACCAAGCCAAGGTCCGTCTCTTTTCCATTGTCCCTTTCAATTTTGTATATCCTCTTTGCTTGTTTCTGACTGAATAACATACATAGTATAGGGATATCAAAGTTTCAAAAGTAGAGTCTTTTATTCTTACTGCTACAACTCTATCCAATAACTTCCACTTATTATTTCTTCTTACCAATATAATTGATCTTTTGCACTCAATTTCTGTTTCTTCGTATCCTTCTTTTAAAAAAAAATGAATATCAAAATTCGATTTTTTTCCCCCTTTTCATTATCATGTTTTGGGCAGTAATCTGCTCACCTAATTTGGATTATTTTTTTTCACTAACGAAATAGAAGATGAAAACTTTGATGAGATCTCCTTTGAAATTTTAAATAGTTGCAAGTTTTGTTTTCATTTTCATCTTTGGTTTTTAACTATCATAAAAATGGTTGAAAGAACTGGAGATGATAATGGATGGATTGAAGCTAATGAACAAGATGAATGACTTTAATGTTGTAAAAAGAAAAAAAAAAGAAAGCACGAATGGCTTAATATATAGAATATGGCTGAAAAAATGTACTATTAAATTTAACATGGTTAGAAATTTACCATTGGCATTAACTCCTCAACTTGCAATTTCAGTTGTTACATTTACAAGTAATATATAATCAAGACTATTCTTATCAAATAAAAACATAGAGTCAATTGTCAATGGTATGGTAAACTGCCCCAAGCTATTGTTGAAGAATCTTTATGTTTTTGGAATTCTCTACCATGTTGTAGGGGATATTCAATTTATGTCTTTTTTGATGTTGCCATCAACACAATTTAGTAATTAGTTTTCAAATTTGCTTTATGGTATGTGATACTATAATAAAACATGCTCATTAAATAAATGTATTTGAATTGTGGATGTTTTGATTGATGTGCAGTATGTCAAGACAGTGCATATGACTGTGGCTTTTACTTATTAGTTCTCTTTTAAATTTTGGTACTCATCTCATTTTTTAAAATGGGATCTTACTTTTTCATAGGCCCCTTCTTACAATTGATATTTATCTTACTTTATAAATATAAAAAATTAACATATCAATAAAAGAGAAAGACATAGCAAAATATCAAATATGATAAGTAGGAAGTATGAAAATGAATGAAGTCTAACTTCAGATGGAACCTCCCTTCATATAATAAATAATAGGGTGAGAGATGAGTGACTTATCAATAAAAGAGAAAGACATAGGAAATGAAATTTAGTTAAGCAATCTACTCGATGAAGCCTTAGTCTGAACTACAAGGGGTTGGCTGATTAATCACTTGAAATAGCAAAATCAAAATATTAGTTCATAGTATGAGGCATCAGAGGCACACTTCCAACCTGTGAACTAAAAATGCCAAAAAGTATTACCTACTTTTAGGCCTCAAGGCCTTTCTGTTATTATCCAAAAACAGGCCTTTTTTTATTTATTATAAGTAAAAATTCTTGTTATTACTTGTCAAAAACAGTACAACAGTTATTTTGGACACTTGCTTAAATTTCACCTCATAAGATTCTTCCTTTGGAGTGTGTTCAACAATCCACCCCATTAACTTACAGTTGCAACCCAAAATAGTTGGCTTTCAGCATTGAGTTTACCAGAAGCGGGAGTGTATATCTACTAAAATAATTGACAAAATGTTTAATTTACAAGTTTGATCCCTCTAGATTACATTTTAACCTCCTCTCACCCACCCCTAAATAAATATATAAAAAAAAGGATTTTAAAATAAATGAGAAAAAAATGACAATAAAATTTAGAAGGGCTTAGCTTTTTGTAGGTACAATCACAATAGTTTTCTTGCTTTGGTCTGACTATAATTAGTATTAATCGGGGGTCAAACAGTAAGAGAGAGAGAGAGAGATATATATATATATTCACTAATTACCTTTTATAGTGCTTGTAACTTAGTTAAAACTTTTTGAACCTTTTAATCAGACTTCTGGCTTTGCAGGTATGATGTAGATGTGTTCCTTGCCCACAGATTTCTTTCGGGTGAAATTGTAAGTCAATAAATCATAGTTTTTTCTTCAACTTTTGAAATGATACTGAATTAAAGAAGTGGTCAAACTCTTAATGGCATGGTGGTGTGGGCCTGTGGGAAGGGAAGGGTTAGTGGTTTAGAGCTTTTTGAGCTACAACCACCCCCTCCCCCCCCCCCCCCCCCCTTCCCTCTCTCTCTCTCTCTCTCTCTCTCTCTCTCTCTCTCTCTCTCGCAAAGTGTGCCACAAATATATACACATAGACCAAATAGTTAGGAACGATCAATACTAAAAGTAACCAGTTATTTGTGCCCTGTATATATATATATATATATATATATTTAAATATGTATTAAAGAACATAGACCAAATAATTAGGAACAAGGAATACTATAAAGTAACTGGTTATTTGTGCCCTTTATTCTACCTAATTACATTTGATAAATTTTGTCAAAGGAAGTTTACCATATTTTCCCCCACATTCACTTTATTTTGACCATTCAATGTAACGGTTCTAATATGAGATTGCCTTTACTGATTATGAAATGGGCTTAGAGCGTCCCCTCACACTTGTGGGTCACAGTATAATCTTTGGTGTTTTTGAGATGGGATCTTATGAATTTGTAGAGATACTGGTATTGGAATGACCCAAGAAGAGCTCATTGACTGTCTTGGAACTATTGCTCAGAGTGGTACTTCGAAGTTCTCAAAGGCTCTGAAGGTACTTTTAAACTCTTTTATCTATAGGGTGCATTATTTTATTTCTTCCTGTGTGGCTATTTTCAAGTTCTATGCTACTTTGAAGCTTACGTTTCCAGCCTTAAAATTTGTTAGGAAAATAAGGATCTTTGAGCAGACAATGGTCTGATTGGTCAATTTGGTGTGGGGTTCTATTCTGCCTTTCTTGTTTCTGAGAAGGTAACTTTTATAATTAAACTCAAGTCTTGTTGCAATTTTAAATTCCTTTTGAAGCCTTTAATGTGAATGCTTTTCGTGGGTGGCCACTAATTGTGCTTAATTTGTGTACATCATACACCATTAATTAGGTTGTCGTATCTACAAAGAACCCTAGATCAGATAAGCAATATGTTTGGGAATCTGTTGCTGACAGTAGCTCGTATATGATTGAGGAAGAAACTGACCCTGAAAAGTTCCTACGTCGTGGAACACAGATCACACTCTATTTAAGGGTATGCCACTCTTCTTTTATTCATTTAATGAGATAGATTGTGCATGTTCCTGTCACACTCTGCTTGTTTCAATGGAAAACAAAATAATTGAGTGGAGCTTCTTAAGATGTTGCTTCTTCTCTGGTCTTTATCATAATGATTGTGTTGTTATTATTCCATATGATTCATGATTTTATAGAGTGAATTGAGGAAGGTATCTTGGCTGTTGCTGTAAGACTAGCAGCTTATCTTGTTATGGATATAGGACTAAAAGTTTAAAAACATCCTAATCTGCTGTTTTTCTTGCAAAGACATGACAAGTATGAATTCTTAGACCCAGCTAGGATTCAAGGTTTGGTAAAGAATTACTCTCAGTTTGTTTCCTCCCCCATTTATACATGGCAAGAAAAATCAAGGACTGTTGAGGTGAGACGCCTTAAATTATCCTCTTTGTCAGGGAGGTTATTTGGGACATTGAAAATTTTAGATCTTTGCAAAGTTTTGTCTGATGGAAGTTAAAGGTTATAAGAATCTTCTATTTTGAAAGGTAGATGAACAATGTAAATTTAAGAGTGTAAAGGGCAATAGGCAGAGTAGTTGAGTTGTATTGATTTTTACAGTTTGTTTTAAGTTATTAAATTTTGATTAATGTGAAAGAGTGCATCCAATTTTTTTTTAACAAGAAAATACTTATTTCAACGGTTAGGTGCCTGTGGATAAAAGTAATGAGCATACTTTAATCTACATTTATGTGTATATATTTCGACGGTTATTAACCATTGATAAATATGTAATACTTTTTTCAACGGTTGCATAGGTCGTAGAAAAATATTCTCGACACGATTTTTAATAACGGTTTTCTATGGTCATTCTAACCATTGAAAATATTTTTTTCGACAGTTTTTAATACTTTTTTCGACGGTTTCAACCATTGTAAATAGCTAAGTTTCTTGTAGTGTGCTTAGGGATCTAAAGGGAAAAGAGTTTGAGCTACGGGGTTAGCAGTATGTTGTAATTATTTCTAAAAAAAAATTAAAAAATACTCCAGTTAGTTTCACGTTAAAACACTAACGATATATGAGCATGTGAGAAGCACATGACCTTTAAAAACTAATTAAATCACTATTTACATGATAAAAAGAAGAGAGAGGAGAACCTGACCAGCAGAGAAGAGAGAGAGGCAGTAAATATTAAGCGGGCTAGCTGATTGTACAATCGTTGTGTTCAAGGGAAATTATTTTTGCTGGTCGCTTTTGAATGATTGGTTGAAGTTGAAACCCAAGAGTGAATCTTTTTTTTTTCTTTTTCTATTTTTGGGATGAACCCATGTTTGAATCTCACCCTGAAAAATATTTTTATTTTTATTGATCACTATCTAATCGAGCATTCCCATCCATCCGGGGAGCTAAAAATGGAAAATAGCTCTCATTGTTTACAAAAATGCACAAAACACATTCCACAATTGGGAATGGAAAAATTTTACATCCTGCTACAGTTTGATCTACAACAAGATGTGTGGTCGGTCTAATAATCTTTATTAATCAAACCGTGTAATAGATGCCTAGACAGTGACCCATGATCCACATGGAATGCTATAGTTTTTCCTGAATTCTCGCGTGCCACACTACTAATTGTCCTCTTAACAATTAAAGATTTGGAAAATTGTAGTGTCCGTACTTGGTAAATTAATTTATATTGAAACTTTAATTGACCATACACCTCTATGATCATTATGTGTCCTGAAGATTAAATAATGGATTAGTACTATAAATAAACCAATGGTTTTTTTTTTTTTTTTTTCACACTTATTCACCTAATCTATTTATCTCAACTGGTAAAGTCTTTGATGATTGAATAAGAGTGATATGAGATTCAATCCCCGCCTACATAAAAAACTGATAGGTGTTTTGGTCTAATAATAAAAAGTTATCATCAAAGAGCAAACACCATAAGTTGAAATTCTCTCCAAAAAAAAAAAAAAACAACTAATCCATTGATTAGATAATAAAGATGCCTCATGGACCTATATGTCATGTTACTTTTCCCCTAACGGGTGAGAATTTTATGAACATAAAAAACTGATAGGTGTCTTGGTCTAATAATAAAAAGTTATCATCAAAGAGCAAACACCATAAGTTGAAATTCTCTCCCAAAAAAAAAAAAAAAAAAAAAACTAATCCATTGATTAGATAATAAAGATGCCTCATGGACCTATATGTCATGTTACTTTTCCCCTAACGGGTGAGAATTTTATGACATATACTTTTCCCCTATGTAATCCTTTATGTCCATTTATTACATGCATTACTTTCCCCCTAGTCCTCATTGACTACGCGGACTTGAGCGATTATAGAGAGTAGAGACATCTTTTTTATTTATTTTTTAGCTATTATAGGGACATTTGATAAGAAAAAAAAAGGGGAGTAACCTACTCCTATCTACCTCATTCAATATTTTCCAAAGCTTGTAAAAAACTATGTTCACACTCAGTTTATTTATTTATATACATAATTTTTTTTTATTATGAAGTTCACACTCAACTTTATAATTTATAATTTATTGAGATGGTATATTGTAAATGATAAACAAAATTAAAAAAAAAAATAGTGGTGAATGCATGTAATAAATGGACATAAAGTATCTATCAATTATACTTGAGATCATTTAATCAGACTTTTATATGTTTATATTGTACTTATAATGCAAACTTGTATTGTAGACATACAAAAAGAGGCAAATTTAAGTTTATCTTGCAATTACGATGTAGACATAAAGTTTTATTTCACCATGTTGTAAAATTGTAAATGGGGTGTGTCTTAAGTTTATTGAAATAGTTGGAGCACTTGCATTGGTCCAAGCAAAATGATCGAAATGCAAAATTTTGGCCAATCAATCTTAAAAATTATTCACATCAATCTATTTAAAGTTATGCATATATAGTCCATTTTTATTCATATATATATATATATATATATATATTGCTTTTTTCGAGAACGAAGGAAAAAATAGATGGTAATTGTGATGTACAAGATAAGAGAGAAACAATCAAAAAAATTTTAAAAATTAATATTTTAATAAAATAAAAAATATAATAGATATTATTATGTGAATGTTTTTTTTTTTTTTTAAGTGGTCTAAAAATAAATAAATTTTTATACTAAAAATAAACCAAAATTTTTGGGTGGAATATATTTATTTGACTTTTATGGCCAAGATAGATATTGACTGAATTAAAAGATTGCTGGACTTCACAGTTCATACCCATCGTCACTGTCAGGTATAGACATGGCAATACGGGTCAGAATTTTCTGACCTGACCCGAAAAATACTTGACCCGAAGTAAAAACAGGTTGACCCATGACCCGATCCAATTTTTTTGCGAGTCAACCCGACCTGACACGAATAACCCTTGAATGAACCCGTTAAAAAAAATTCGCTAAAAAAAATATTTAAATTACGTCTTAATACTAAATGCATAAAGCACAAAGTACCAAAACTAATAATCAATATATTATAAATATAAATTTATAAACAATTAAAACTCAAGACATGACATTGACATGAGAGAATCACTGTTTGATTCATCAAAACCAATAATAGCTAGCTTCAATGCTTGCTGCCAATTGCCATGAGTGATGAGACAAGACTACTCTACACGTTACACAACAACACAAGGGCCGGCCAAGGCTGTCAAGACTCAAGAGTCAAGACAACAATTAAAAAAAAAAAAAAAAAAAAAAAAACTCATTTAGTTAAGCTATAGGCCATTGTCCAAACTCCAAAGCCAAAGGCACAAACAAATGAACAAATGCACAAGCACAAACGACAAACGTGAATCATGTTGTGAATTGATTTTTTATTTTTTTGTATCGTATATAATAAGAATCACAAACTCTTAATAAAAACTAGTATCATCATACGCACTCTGCACGTGCGATGAGCCTTTTTTTTTTTTTTTTTTTTTTTTTTTTTTTTTTTTTGAGTTTAAAGTAATTTTTCAATTCTAATTTATCTATTGTTAGTGAATTTACACATGAAGAAATTTTTAAGAAACTAAAATTTAGAATTTGAAATGGAGTAAACTACTGGTTTAGTGTTTTCTACTTTTTAGGAAAAAATGCATTAAACGTATGTGAGATATATTTATAGAGAATGTGCTAATTTTTAGGAAAAAAGTTTCTTCGGTAGTTTTTCTTGTTTTTGAATTTTGTTGAATTACAATTTTAACCCCATTTTTATTTTTATTTTTTAGGAATAAGGATTATCTAATTAGATTATGGGTGTTTTTGATATTTTCTGAAGCCATAACTAATTTTTTGAATCGTCTTAATATATAGAGATTATAAATAAATAAATAAATAACTATAAGTATACATATTCAGAGGGTATATTCATTATAAATTTTGAATATATTCAACTAATGACTACTTTATTCATCACTTATATAATAATATTTAACTAGCTAACTAAATAAACTAAATTAGCATGTGTTTTTAAGTTATAACATACACATTCAAATTGACTAAACTTAGTGGTTAGCTCAATTGGTAAAATCTATAATGGTTGAATAAGTGATTTGGAATTCAATCCCGGCCTACACCAAATACCAATTGATAT
Source organism: Quercus gilva (assembly GCA_023621385.1). Lineage (NCBI taxonomy): Eukaryota > Viridiplantae > Streptophyta > Magnoliopsida > Fagales > Fagaceae > Quercus > Quercus gilva. The sequence goes on along the minus strand of CM042476.1, from coordinate 14,645,782 downwards.
CTTGGTCTAATGATAAAAAGCTATTATTAGGAGCGAACGTCATAAGTTATAGTGTTAGCGTTAATTCCTTTTTCTCGTCACCGATATCGCTTCAAGCTCTAATCTTCGATCACCTGCACTTAGACTAGCACAAAAGAGAAAAAGGAGATGATGACGATAATGAAGAAGTAATGGATTTCTTAGAAGCCAATGAATAGTGGTCATTACGAATTATAAAGAATTTCTCCGTTCGTCCATAAAAAAATCTACCTTCACCTGCACACCAGGCTACAAAAAACTTTGTTCTTTTTTTTTAATCTATGCTCCTCCTTTGCTCACAATCTATCACCCCCAAAAGATCCAAATCTTAATAATAAAATAAAAGAATTTCATGCTTCAAAAAACCATAAAAACATCCAAAAGAAATAATATTAACAATACTTTGCTGACTTACTTGTTTTGTTTGTTTTAAGATCTATCTCTTTTTGAAGATGTAAACTTATAATTATATACATTTTGATAGTGAACTATAAACATTGAAGACTTTTTCTATCGTGAATTTATGACTATAAATAGTTTTTGTCATGCTCAAAACTATCAGAATTGGAAAGATATTAACAAGTGACATTAAGTGCAATTTATTTGCTTAATTGATTTTATTCATTCTCTCTAAAGAGGTTGTCATTGATTTGTTTTTGTAATTGGAAAAAAAAAAAAAAAAAAAAAAAAAAAAAAAAAAAACTTGTTTGAAAAATACGGGTCAACCCGACCCGACCTGCAACTCGATTGACCTGTTTAAAAATGACCCGTTTTGACCCGCAACTCGTTTGACCCGCTGACCCGATTGACCCGACCCGACCCGACCCACCCGTTTTGCCACGTCTAGTCAAGTATGTGACCCATGTCTCATTATGAGACATTACTCTAGTGCATAAAAAACTTTTTTGTCACAGGTGATTTTAGTTTTAGCTTTTTTTAGTCACAGCTTTCCTTTCAAATGTGCTTGATGAGTAATGCCAGGACACCAATTTTGGCATAATTTTGTGCCCCAACTCGCCACATGGCGAGTTGTGATTGGTAAGGGTGTGTTAGTAGGCCATGTGAGGATATACTTTTACCAATCACAACTTGCCATGTGGTGAGCTATGGCACAAAGTTGTGCCAAAATTAGTGTTCCTAGTATTACTCCATTCTTAAGGGGTCTCACAAGTCACACATGACCACATTTATTATTCAATCCATCCTACTCCTTTGAAGAAATATCTAACATAGCAGGAAAAAAAATTAGTGCTTCAATTTATTATTATTATTATTATTATTATTATTATTGTGGGGGGACGAGAACCCATGGTAAAGGGAGCACAGTGCAACACTGCAACCTGAAAAGAGAGAAGAGTGACCTGGCACTGAACCAAAAAGAGAAGAAAGAAGAAGGACACAGAAGTCATCCTCTCCGCATTAAATGCATTGCAACCACTTGCCTGGTCGCATTAATAGGGAAGTGACCATGAACAGTGCCCACACAAATAAAGCTTCAGTGTATAGGCCTGTTAGTAAGGCCTTGATGGGACAAGTATCAAGATAGTGAAATCCTAACCCTCCAAATGTAGAGTCCAGATGCATTATGGCTAACTATATAAAGCCAAGAAACGTCTGGATCAAGGGAGGTGAAGGGAGAGAGAGAAAGAGAGAAACATGAGAGAAAGAGAGAGAACAGGAGGTAGACTAACCAACTGTAAAGCTCCTCCTCAAACTAAACCCAAGGATGAACACTTAACCAATAAAGGGCCTTCTTTCTTGAGTCTAATAACTACATACTATGAACTGATCTGTTTAGTATTTGTTGTATTGTAGTCGGGTACTAAAAAGGGTGATCTTGCATTCCACCTGTAAAAATATATTGTGTGTGCAAAAATAACATGTCACCATCCATGTGGTTTTTTAGCTATCAATTTTGCCCGCCACAATTATTATTATTATTATCAGGTACAATGTTTTTTTCAAGATTAACAAATTCATAGTGTTCATCCAAAACTCACGTTGTCTATATACTATATAATAAAAGTTGAGTTTAGAAACTGTGGTTGCGTCAAGTGAATGCACTAAATTGCAAAAGATTTATTAAATTTATTTTTAGAAAATTAAATTTAGTTAGTTGATGGCATACAACTACTATACCTAAGAGAGACCAAATCAATTTGAATGGCAAAAACTAAAATTGTTCATCTATATCTTTTTTAATTTAACGTCTCATGGACTCCTTTTTTTTTTTTTTTTAATTATTTTTTTCCTTCAATTTTTTATTCTTTGATAAACTCCAAAATTTAGTATAGAGTTATATATGATTAACGTTAATATAGATATAGAGTTCTAAATACATGAGGCCTACGTTAATTGATATACTAAAATTGTTCATCCATATATTTTCTAATTTAACATCTCATGGACTCATTTTTTAAAAAACTATTTATTTTTTCCTTCACTTTTTTATTCTTTGGATAAAACCCAAAATTTAATATAGAGTTATGATTAACGTTAATATAGATATAGAGTTCTAAATACATGAGGCCTTTTCTTCTTGGAGCGCTCATTTGCTCAAGCCGTTTGGCTGCAATCTCCTCTATTGAATGATTACAGGTTCTTTCCGAAGATGAAATTCATTGATGCAATGAATGCTGCCCTTAAGAAATTATCTACTGATCTCTTTGAGACATTGTGCATAGCTTGTTGGATGATTTGGAAATGCAGGAATAAAGTTGTTTTTAATAACAAGGCTCCTTCTTCTAATGGGTTATGGAACCGGGCTGACCTGTACAGAATGGAGTTTATGGAAGTGCAGCAGAAAAACACGCAGGAAGGCAGTTTGAAGGCAGCAAGGTGGATTCCCCCTCAGTCAGATGGTATTTATAGACTTAATGTGGCTTTTGCTTAATCAAAACAGTCACCTTCAGTGGGTATTGGTCTCATTATACGAAATAATGGTGGAGAAGTGGTAGCTGCTGCTTGTGACAAAGGTGTAAAGGAGTTGAATCCACTGTGTACAGCCGCTTGTGTGTTAAGGAAAGCTCTATTGTTCTGTCAAAATACCAGCTTTTCCCATGTGCAGGTGGAGTGTAATTTTGCAGAATTGGTGGACTTGCTGAACTCTGACCGAATATGTTCCCTGGAGGTAGCGTGGATTTTGGAAGATATTGCTATTATTAAGGATAGTTTTAATTTTATTTCTTTTTCTAGTATATCTTTAAGATGTAATCGAGCTGCACTAGTTTTAGCTAATGCTGCAAAAGAGAAAGAAGAGGTCATTATTTGGTTAGAAGAATGCCTCTCTTTTCTCTTTCCCATTGTACAAAGTGATATACATCAATAAAGTCTACTATCGTTTCTACTCCAAAAAAAAAAAAAAAAAAAAAAAAAAATTCAAATTAGGTGCCTCAAATGCAATTTTTTTTGTTTTGTTTTTATCTACAAAAGAGTTCTAATTAATTGATATACATGAGGCCTATAATTTGATATACATCCTTTTTATCTAACTTTTCAGATTAGGTGCCTGATCAATATTTTTTATTTTATTTATTTATTTATCATTTTTTTATCTACAAATTTTATGTTAGACGTTAGTTTAGAATATTTTGCTATTTCCTCTCATCACATGGCACAATTTTTTGTCCATATCAACTTCTTCAATGTGGAGACTTTTTGTTCATCATATCAACTTCTTCAACGTGAAGTATAAATATATGTGGTAAAATTATGATTTTTTACTACCTACCGTACAACTTTTTACTCTATTCTTCTCCTACCTATATAACTAGGTATGTATTATTATTATTATTTTTTTCATCAAATTGTGTATTTTTTTTTTTTTTTTGTCTTTTGTCTTTTGTTAACCTTATTTCCTTAAGTTTTATCCAATTTATATGTTTATAGTTTGAGAATCAATCATTAAATATGGTTAGAGGTGATTTTATATTATTTTGTATATTATTTTAAAAAATTTGTTATGAACTTGCATGTAAGATTTTTCTTTTTATAATTCTTCTCTCACGATCTCCCTTTTTTTTATTGATATTGAAGTTTTTAGTTAACCACAAAGATAAAGTGGGTTCCAATTTTGTATATCATATATAAATTACATGTTTATGACAGAGGTTCCAATGTTACTTTGTTGTTTCCATCCCTTAATTTTGATTTCGAGGACAATCTTCTTTTAACTTTAATTTGATGTTAAATTGTTGATAACAATTTATTTATTTTGTTTATATTACCCTCAATTTTGATTTAGAGGACAATCTTATTTTTGAGTTATTCATGACCCTTAGATTAGAAGAATCCACTCAATGATATTTTCGCAGAAGAAAACACAATAAAAAAACAGCTCATCTTTTAAGAGTTGGTATACAGTGACGTACAAAGCACGAACTGATTTTTTAATTTATTGATACTCATGTTAGCGTAGGAAAACTAGCATCCTGTACAAAGATTTAAGATACACAGATTAAACAAGAAGAAGATAAACGACATGTCAGTTAACAACTATCTTATAAGTGTTCGAATTATACTACAAGTCGTTGTTCTGGTTTTTAGTTAATGTGTTGTCGTTTTGCATGAAGTCAGTTACTTAATTAGCCACGTATAAGTATTAGATTGGTTCATGTTTCATCCTAGGTATGGCAAAGTAGCTTCTTCAGAAACTTTTGGGGATTATAGTCCCAGTCCAAGATTGCAAGAAATTTTTGGGGATTATAGTGAGGTTCTGATAATATTGGTTCAAATAAAATGACCTAAATGCAAAATTTTGGCCAATTAATCTTAGAAATCATTCACATCTTTAAAGTTATGTATTTATAGACCATTTTTATTCATTTTTTGCTTTTTTTGAAAATAAAGGAAAAAATAGATGGTAATCGTGATATATGAAATGAGAGAGAAACAATAAAAAAATTAATATTTTAATAAAATAAAAAATATAAAAATATATTATTATGTGAATGTTTTTAAAAGTGGTCTAAAAAGAAATAAAATTTTATACTAAACTAAACTGAAATTTTAGCATGGAATATATTTATTTGATTTTTATGGCTAAGATAGATATTGACTGAATTAAAAGATTTCCGGACTTCGTAGCCAAGGTCCACACTCCAATTATTCAGCTTTAAAAAAAAAAAGAAAAAAGAAAAAAAAAAGATCCACATTCCAAATACAGCTGGCCTTCGTCACTGTCAAGCACAAGCCCAACACAATTATTACCTATTAAAAGCGTAATCAGCAAATATATGAGACATATGAGTCTCGTTCGTCAACAAGTGATTTTAGTTTTAGCTTTTTTATTCACAGCTTTCCTTTGTATCGTGCTTAACGGATTGACGGGTCTCACAAGTCACACGTAGCCACATTCATTATTCAATCCATCGTACTCCTACGATGAAATTTCTAACATAGCAGGAAAAAAAAAAAAAAAAAGAGTCAGTGCTTCAATTGATTATTATTATTATTATTATTACGGACAATTTTTTTTTTCAAGATAAACAAATTTGTATTGTTCATCCAAAATTCATAGTTAAAGAATGGTAAAATTATTAGTTTTTATTATACCATTTGATAATGTAAAAAATCGTCAGTTAAACTCCTCGTTAATATTGATGGACGATTTCAAATCAATGGCTGTAGAATCTTGCAAATAGAGCTAAGTAGGCTTGGAATACACCGGTGTGGTGTGTCCCAAGGAGCCTCCAACGAGTTAGTCAGTAAGATCAAAGCTCAATTGTACATAGAAATTACTTATTTGGCTAGAGTTGTTGTGCATATGTTGCATACCTTTGTTGTGATTCTTTGTGCCTTTATATAGGTCTTTGTCCCTCAAGATGGGTGTAAATGCCTCTCTTTATGATTATGGATCCATTGGTAATGAATGTGGGGGCGTTATAGATTTCAATGGTCTTTTGTTCATTGGTCTGTCGGTTACGCTTTTGCCTGTTCGGTGTGTTAACCGTTACTTATGTCATTCATGGAGAACTCATTTAGGAGCTGTTTGGATGGCTTTTTTTCATCACTCAATTTCCATCACTCATCACTTTAAAATACCCTACCCGTTTGGCACCATCACTCACTTGCCATCACTCAATATTTTTCAACTGTTTGTGGGACCCATACACTAACCCAATGTCAGTTGACTTTTCTCTCTCCTCTTTTTTTTTTCCCCCGCCTCTCCCCTTCGTTTTCCCCTGTTTTTCTCTTCTTTTCTCTTCATCCATGTTAACACATATTTTAATCAAGCCCACCATGATCCTTATTTTCATGCTTTTCCCAGATCTACAATATAACAAAAAAAAAACCCAATGCTTTCCCCTTCGTTTTCCCTTGACCCAATGCTTTTCATGCTTTTCCAAAAACCCAAAAAAAAAAAAAAAAAAAAAAAAAAAAAAACCACCGCTGCAGCCACTGCTACAACCCACAATGGCAACAGCAGCAACAGCAACATTAACAGCGGCAACAACTTCGACATCAACAGCAGCGACAACTTTGACGAACTCGAGAAGAAAAAAAAAAGAATGGAAACCCAGTGAAAAGGAAAAAAAAAAAAAAAAAAAAGAAGCCAAACCCAGAAACCAAACTCAAAAACCAACGCGAAAAGAAAGAAAAGAAAAGAAGAAAAAAAGAAAAGGAGAATAGAAAAGAAAAGAAGGAAAAAAAAAAAAAAAAAGAACCAAACCTAGAAAGTGAAAAGAGAAGAAAAAAAGAAAAGGAGAATAGAAGAGAAAAAAAAAAAAAAAAAAAGAACCAAACCTAGAAAGTGAACAGAAAAGAAAAGAAGAAAAAAAGAAGAAGAAGAAGAAGAAGAGGAGCAGGTGTGTCCCAAACCTGTGAAAGACAAAAAAAAAAAAAAAAAAAAAAAAAAAAAAAAAAAAAAAAAAAAAAAAGAAGAAGAAGATAAAGAGTGGGCAAAAAGTCTGACCGTGGGACCCATGTGTAACTTTAATTACAAAAATGTCATTGAGTTATGAGTTATGGAAACTGAAAATAGCTAAAATGTGTTTTCAGTTTCCATAACTCATCACTCAAAAATTAGAGAATTGAGTGATAGAAACAGAGTTATGGAAACAGAGTTATGGTGGTGCCAAACAGACTTCTAACTATGGGTCCCACCATTTTTGAGTTATGAGTTAAGAAAAAAAATGATTGAGTTATGGAAAAAGGCCATCCAAACAGGCTTTTAATGTCTACTGTAGTCGTTCATTACATGGATGACGTTGGTTTTTATCTTTTTCTGCTATACAATGGACGAGGGTGATTTTTCTCCTCTTCAGTTGCCCTTCTATTCCTGCCATCATATTTACAAACACAGTTGGAATATTTGGTCTCGTTATGGCACATGTCAGTCTATGATTACTTGGGCGTGTTGGAGCCGTTTTTTGGGTTTCCCTAGACATGGCAAAATAGGCCAAAATTTGCTGACCCAGCCCGAATCTGCCCGTTTTATCCTGAATTAAAAACGGCCAACCCACTGCCCACCCATTTTTTGTGGGCCAACCCAACCCGATCTGACTAACCCGCTGACCCTTTTTTATTTACTCATTTTTTTTCTAAAAAATATTTAGACTACATACCAAGGTGCTAGGTGTATAGACATAAATGCATAAAGCACTGCACATACACTATTTAGCCATTTAGTAGCCACCAATGGCAGTGGCCATTCCCCCATTTATTAAAAAATTATTAATTAAAAGAAAATAAATACAAAGGCTAAAGCATCTACATTACTAAACGTCTAACACAAAGTTAAATACTAAGTAGTACATGAAAAAAAAATACAAAAGACAAAAGCAATTACAACTACACGTCTGCACTACTAAACGTCTAACACTAAGTTAAATACTAAGTAGTAGAGGAAAGAAAATACAAAATGAAAAATCATTTACAACTACCTGTCTATATTGCTAAACGTCTAACACTAAGTCAAATACTAAGTAGTAAAGTTAAATACAAGGATTAAGTAACAAACATTAAGTCTAACTAGCACAATACAAAACTAAAGTAAAAGAAAAGGTCCAAAAGTCCATATCATTAGTGAACTTTGAATTAGAAGTGTGTAAACTTAATATATACTTTTTGTGCTCCTTAAAATCTATCTCTTTCTCAAATTGTAAATTTGTAATTATAAGCATTATGCCTATGAGTTATTAACATGGAAGATTTTGTTATTATGAGTGTAAAGAATTTAGTTAGGCACAAAACAATCAAAATTGGAAAGATATGGAAAGTTTCATGTTTATTGGTTTGTTTGTTTTTTTCCCTTTACATATATACTAATAACACAAATAGTCTAGTAGGTGCCCACTTAACGGGAAAAAAAAAAAAAGGGTATTGTGTACAATTTGTTTCTTTGATTGATTTGATTTATTCTCTCTAAAAATTTGACATTTTTTTATAAAGGTTTTTTTAAAAAAATTTTAATGTGAAAATACAGGTCGGCCTGAACCCACACAACCTGCCCGTAACCCAATTGGTCCGACCCGTTTTCAACCCGTATAAAATAGCCTGTATTTTAACCCGGCAAGTTTATCCTACAACCCGATTAACCCGACCCGACCCTACTGTTTGCCATGTTTCCCGCACATTATTTTTTGGGGTTTTTATTTCTTTCCTCCAACTGTTTCTTCTAGGTCTTCTTCTTGGTTTTCCTCTACTTGGTGCCCTAGTTCCTGGTAAGTCTTCTTAGCTTTCTCTTTGTTTCATGCCTGTATCATTATTTGTGAATGATGATAGTTCGTATCATGTATTAACGATACTATTTTTAATGATTCATCATGTATGAATGATGATAGTTTGTATCGTGTATCAACGATACTTTTTTAATGATTCATTGTGTATGAATGATGATAGTTTGTATTTTTTAATGATTCATCGTGTATGGATGATGATAGTTTGTATTTTTTAATGATTCAACATGTATGGATGATGATAGTTTGTATCGTGCATCAATGATACTTTTAATGATTCATCATGTATGAACAATGATAGTTTGTATCATGCATCAACGATACTTTTTAATGATTCATTGTGTATGAATGATAATAGTTTGTCTTGTGTATTAACGATACTTTTTAATGATTCATCGCATATGAATGATGAAAGTTTGTATTGTGTATCAAAGATACTTTTTAATGATTCATCATGTATGAACGATGAAAGTTTGTATCGTGTATCAACGATACTTTTTTAATGATTCATCGTGTATGAAGGATGATAGTTTGTATCTTTTAAGTTATGGTTTTTCACATAACATTTATGTTGACTTTATTCCATGACAAAAATTGTCGTCATTGCATTAATTTATTTCCTTGTGTTTTGTAGGATTTAATTGTAATGGGTTTAGTATTTTTTTTTTTTTTTATACAAGATAGAATTTCTACTCTAGCCTAATCTAAGTGTATATGTGTGTGAAGCTTCCTCTTGGAGACTTGAACCCCGGCCCTTGCCCATCACACCCCACAAGCACTTATACTTGTGGAGTGACCATCGCACTTAACTTGGTGAAGATTTGATCAAGACAGTTGAAGGTCACATGAGGAGCACATGCCAAAAGCTGAAGAGTCAATGTATCTCGCGACTTATCTCGCGATTGGTCAAACTTGCAAGATGACCCACGAGATGCACTGATAGTTGGGACTTTAAGTATGCTTTTATACCCTTCACTCATACTATATATATCCTTGCTAGGATTTTAAGTGTGCTCTTCTACCCTTCACTCATACTATGTATATCCTCATTATCCACAAAATTGTAATGAGGGTATTCAAAAGAAAACCCCAAAAAAGTTTCTACAACACTTACCTTGTTAGAGAGAGCTACTGATCCTCAAGAGAGAAATCCTTGTAGTCTCTTCTCCTCCCCCTTCCCATCGTTATACCTTGACAAGATAGTTGTACATAAACATAACCCACACCCATTTGGAGTAGATGGTGTATATATCCTTGCTAGATTTTTTAAGTGTGCTCTTATACCCTTCACTCATACTATATATATCCTCATTATCCACAAAATTGTAATGAGGGTATTCAAAAGAAAACCCCAGAAAAGTTTCTACAATACTCACCTTGTTAGAGAGAGCTACTGATCCTCAAGAGAGAAATCCTTATAGTCTCTTCTCCTTCCCTCTCCCATTGTTATACCTTGACATGAGATTTGTACATAAACACAACCCACACCCATTTAGAGTAGATGGTGTTTTGGAGCTTGGGAAGCATAGGGTGTTTCCCAAAATAAGCCAGTGAGGCTTGGCAGTGCAATCAGGCAGTATTGCAGGATTCAAGAAGCTAGTGAAGACAAAACTTCGAGAAGTCCGTTGGTAGCTGGAGGTTGAAGGCCTCAAGTACATTGGGTAGATTAGTCTTGGAATGTCTTTTTGGTATCCTTGTACTCCCAACTTATTCACTAGTGGATCATTTCGGTTTAAAGGGCTGCGAAGAGGTTTTTAAGCCGAGTTCTTCGGTCTTCCTCTTTAATAACACATCGCCATGTTATCTTGGGTTTGAGTCTCTTTTCCCTACTGCCCTTTGCATATTTGTCTTGCACTTATATGTTCATCCATGCAATTGTTGAATGTTTCGTTTGATTAATTTGCTAATCACATATATTTCATATTAAGTGTTAAGCCTAAAATTAATCAAGCCGTAATTAAGAATTGGGGGTTTAAACAAACTCTGAGTATGTATTGACGATACTTTTTAATGATTCATCGTGTTTGAACGATGATAATTTGTATTGTGTAGTAATTATGTATATCATGTATCAATGATATACTTTGTATCATGTATTAATGATATATCAGATATTAACGCTAATAATTTGTATCATGTATTAACAATGATAATTTCTTGTATTAACGATTTATCGTGTATTAAAGATGTATATCATGTATCAATGATATACTTTGTGTCATGTATTAATGATTTATCATGTATTAACAATGGTAATTTGTATCGTGTATTAACGATAATAATTTGTATTGTGTATTAACGATGATGATCTTCAACTTTCCATACACATATATATGTAGAAGCATACTATATTTTATCAGTATTTTCTATGAGTTACGTATTTTTATGGAAAATTATTTCGTCTCTCTAAAGACTTCATTTTTATTGAGATAAAAGGACTTACTGGTAATACGTTTTTCGATGCTCAATATTTCATGGACGAGGTGATATGTTCCCTTCCAAGAGGAACAGACAAGGTCTACTAAACTGAATATTTTGATTTTGGTCCTTCTTCTGGATGGTGATCTATGTGTTCGTCTTGTTTCTTTCTTTTGCCGACAATTCCTTTAGACCTCTACATTCATATATTTCTGTGGCTTATGAAGCAACTCTGTCATTGTCTTTGGTGGAGTTTTGGTAATGGAGAAATAAATGTCTCTAGGAAACAATCTAGCTTGGAACGTGGTCAATGTAATTTTGTCTTCTACCTCATTAACTTGCAACACCTCCTTGTTGAAGTGATCTACATATTACCTCATTGATTCTCCTTATACTTGTCGGATATTCAGCAAGTGGCCCATGGGCTTCTTGTGGCATTGTCCCCTTATGAAATGACGAACAAAACTCTCACTCAGTTGTTCAAAATTAGCAATTGTACCTAGTGATATCTTGTTGAACTACACTCTGGCTATGCCTTCTAGAGTAGTTAGGAATGCTCTACACATGACTTCGTTTGGTGTCATTTGTAGGTGCATTAAAGTCTTGAAGGACACGATATGGTCTAGGGGGTCTTTTAATCCATTGAAGGATTCGAGCTCTGGAAGCCGGAATCATGCTGTCTAGGTTGGATGCAGATTTGTCCGAATCTGCGCATCTCAGTTCATCCATTTTTCTCTTTATGTAGTGAAACATCTCTTTCATCCTGGAGAATTTTCTCCCTCAGGTGTTCTTCTCCTATTATTCAATGGATCAGCCGTCACCTCATCATCATTGTTCTCCTTCCTTTCTTCATTTCTTTGATCACTTTGGGCTTCAGAGATCTGCCTTAACTCTGAATTTTGCCACGTCAATTCATCGACACTTGCTGTTAGAGCCTGAATTTTTTGCGCTACTTGAGTAGAATCCATCTGGTATCAAAAGGAATTCTTTTGTAAAGAAAAGGGAAATTGTATGGCTTTGTAAACTTCTCCACAGATGGCACCAAACTAATGATGTAGAAAAAGCATTAGTTGAACTCCTCGTCAATACAAATGGATGACGTCAAATCAACAGTTGCAAAATCCAGCAAAAAGGGATAAGTAGGCTTGGAATACACCGGTGTGGTGTGTGCTAAGGAGCCTCCGACAAGCTAGTCAATAAGATCAATGCTCAATTGTACAGAGAAATTGCTTATTTGGCTAGATATTTGTTGTGAATATGTTGCATACTTTTGTTGTGATTCTTTTTGCCTTTTTGTAGGTCTTTGCCCCTCAGTATGGGAGCAAATGCCTCTCTTTATCATTATGGATCTATTGGTAATGAACGTGGGGGCATTATAAAATTCAATGGTGCTTTGCCCGTTGGTCTATCAGTTATGCTTTTCCTTGTCTAGCGCATTAACTGTTACTCATGTCACTTATAAGGAACTCATTTAATGTTTACTGTAGTCGTCCATTACATGAACGATGCTGGTTTTTCTCTTCTTCTACTATACAATGGATAGGGTTGATTTTTCTCCTCTTCACTATTCATGTAAAATGTACATTATAAAATAAATATGTGTAAAATATTATACATTTTCATGCAAATGTGTATAATATTTTACATTTTTTAGGTGTGGATAATGTTTGAAATTTGAATTGCTAAGTGCTATTGATGGAAGGAAATTTTTTTTTTTTTTTTTTTTTTTTTTTTTTAAGTTTTTGATATTCGAGTTTACTTAACATGGGCTAGATGTGCCCTTCAGGACTTTCCAATTATAAAGCGATTATGATTGGGTTAATCTATTTTAGTAGAATTTGTTTGAAGAAGGACTTAGGCTAGTTTAATAGGTTTTTTTGACTTTTGAAGAAGAAACCCATTAACTTTTCTAATAAGAGAGGCCCAATTTCTTGAAACCATAATCCCGTTACTTCTTCCAAAAACCTTAATAAACACATTTTATTATTCCCCCCCCCCCCCCCCCCCCCAAAAAAGTGGTAAATGCATGTAATAATATCTATCACTTATATTTTAGATCATTTTATCGGACTTTTATATGTTTGTATTGTACTTACAATGAAAAGTTGTATTATAGATACACAAAAAGAGGCAAATGTAAGTTTATCTTGCAAGTACAATGTAAACATAAATTTTATTTCATCATGTTGTAAAATTGTAGATTGGGTGTGTCTTAAATTTAAAATAGTTGGAGCACTTGCATTGGTCCATGCAAAATGACCTAAATGCTAAATTTTGACCAATTAATCTTAAAATTACTCACATCAATCTGTTTAAAGTTATGCATCTATGGTCCATTTTTCATTTTAGCTCTCTAGTCTAGTAAATTTTCATTCTATGGCCCATTTTTCTTCATTTTTTTTTTATTTTTTCAAGAATGAAGGAAAAAGAAGATGGTAATTTTGATGTATGGGATGTGGAGAAACAATTAATTTTTTTTAAATTAAATTTTAATAAAATAAAAAATATAATATATATTATTATGTTAATGTTTTTGAAAGGTGGTATAAGAAGTAATAAATTTTTATACTAAAATAAACCGAAATTTTAGCTTGGGAAATATTTATTTGACTTTTATGTCTAAGAACATTAGTATTGGTGGTGCTAAAAATTTAGCAATTTGGCACTATAAAAAGTTATTTTATCTATTTTACTACCCCACTTTAAAAACACCCTAAATCAGTTATTTTATTTTAGCATTCAACACAATAAAATAATATAAACAACATAATAAAATAATATATCTACTACAATAAATAATAACCACCACCACTAACACAATAAAATAATATAATTTTTAATAAAATATTGTTTTTTTACCATCTTAGCTACAGTGCACAACCATCTTTAGCTGTGCACTGTAATTCAACAGCCAAATTTTTTGGCTTTCCCTCCACCCTTGCAAACTGCTTTTTAGTTTTGATAGTGCTAAAAATAGCAATATGGTTTTTTAGCACCACCAATACTAATGCTCTAAGATAGCTAATGACTGTGTGTGTTCTAATAAGTATTACTGTTTATTAAAAAAAAAATAGGAATATTTATCCTACATTGGTTGTGTGTGTCTAGTGTTCGCTGTTTATAATCCTAGTCTACAACTACTAAGGTCAGCCCCTTCTGTAGTTCTATTCTGACTATGTAATGTATTATAAACTCGATTTGAAATACTAATATTACTATTTTCGTGTGTGTTCTAATAAGTATTACTGTTTGAAAAAAAAAAAAAAGAAACAAAAAAGATAGCTATTGACTAAATTAAAAGATTGCTGGACTTCCCAACCAAGGTCCACACTCCAATTTCAAAAAAAAAAAAAAAAAAAAAAAAAAAAGGTACCTACTCCACATGCAGCTGGCCCTTGTCACTATCAAGAAGGGCCCAATACAATTACTTGGAAAAGCGTACTGTGTAAGATGGAGACCCATATATTACTGATACGCGGGTCTTCAAAAAATGAGTCTCATTGGTCTGGTGCATAATATTTTTGTCCGTCAACCCATCATCCATATGAAGGTGTTAAAATTTGATCAAGAATTGACACGTAAACGTTCTAAATTTAGGCGTGCGAAGAGCTGCGTCCCTAGTGTTTTAACCGGAGTTGGAATAAAAATATTTTCCAAAATAATAAAGAACAGCTTTCCTTTGTCGTTTACATGGTCACAGATCTAAATATCTAATTAAAAATGGTCAAGGGGTTTTGTTCTACATGGCCACATTATTAACTCAATTTTATTATGACTGTTCATATTTTTTTAAATGTTATCTTGCAAAATGTCTATAATATGCATATTATTAACTCAATTTCCTATTTTAAAATTTCATTAGATCTTATTATCAATAGCTTTCTCGTGTATTGTACGGATTAACGACTAGTCATATATAAAATGTAGTTAATATAAAGTGTAGTTCACGCTAGTTGTTGCCTTCATTGATAGTATTGCGCTGTTTGATTACTGTCACAATTAATGCACTGGTGGTGTTGCCATGAGGAAATGTGAGGGATCGAGTAAAGGTCAGACTAAAATACTCGTGGCTTTTACAATTGCACTCCACAGTTCACACTTCACAAACTCACTGATTGGTTTATTAGGTAAGTCCGTGCTTGACGTTTTCTTGACCAAGTGGTTGTGTTCTTAGTTCACACTCATTTTCCATCAATATACTAAGGTCCGGTCAACATATGATACTTTTCAAACGACACGATTATGGACAAAAATTAAATATATAATTGTGTTCAGTTCTTAATTCTTCAAAATTAAGCACTATACTCTTTATACTTATTTATACTTCTATGGTCACGAATAATGTGTGTTTCTGTGAAGTAGAACACCAATAATAAACTACAAAACATTCAAATGAACATTGAGATCACATGAACTTTTCAAGCCTAGCTTCTAAATTTGATAGTTCCATCTAATAGCTGACAAAGTTCTGCACTTCACTAGCTTAATACAATGGTTTGTGAGACCTTTAATTTAATCAAGTTCCAAATGGACTTTCAAAGCAAACCTATATGGAAATAATGGGTACGTAGAAAAACACCTTCACCTGTTTGTGAAAGGAATTGTGTGTGATCAACTAAGGAAATCCAGTTAACCCTGTCCTTCCAATTCAACTCATTGACAGCATAGTACTACACGGATTATGGTTAGGAACAATCAACTTGACCGTATTGAACTATAAAAGTCTCAACCCATTCAGTGGGTTATAGAATAGTAGGAATAAGACAAACAGAGAAATTATTCTGCACACCCAGATGAACATCAAGTCTATACGGGTGGCTCTTAAAATTCAATTATATGACTCCTTTCAAATCAATATATTGATTATTTGTGATAGTCCTTGAAATTCAATTGGGTACACACTTGAAGAAAATAATCCAATTATGTTAGTCCTTTCAACTTAGACCCCCCTCCTATACGCACTCTTGCTTGGCATAAATATCCACAGACATCATTTGTTCTTTAACCTACTCATACCTTTTGGTACCCAATTCTCCATCAAATACCTTAGCTGATAAGATGTTCAGCATGGGGAAAAGAAATCAATATCTGACTTTATACTTGGCCTCTTGTTTATTCTTTATTTCTCATTGTCAAAGTACTTCTAAACATCATTGCCTCCCTGACCAGAGCTCTGCTTTGCTACAACTAAAGCAAGAATTTGAAGAGGGAATGTCATCTGAGCCCGTTTACTATGTTGGTAATTACCCAAAGATGAAGTCTTGGAAAGCAAAAGTTGATTGTTGTTCTTGGGATAGGGTCACATGCAATAACAAGACAGGTCAAATGGTTGGCCTAAACCTGGGCAATAGTTGGCTGTCTGGAATTCTCAATCCAAATAGCAGCCTTTTCATGTTGCATCATCTTTGAAAGCTCAATCTTTCCATGAATGACTTCAGTTTCTCCTCAATCCCATCTAGTTTCAGCCAGCTTTTAAGGTTAACTCATCTTGACCTCTCTTATTCCAACTTTGATGGCAACATACCATCAAAACTTTCATGGTTGACCAACTTGATTTCGCTTGATCCCTCCAACTTTAATCTGCATCTTAGAGGGAAAGACCTGGAAGCAATTTCCAAGAATATGACAAATATGAGAGAACTTCATCTAGACCATGTGAACATTTCATCATCGGTACCTCAATCCCTGGTAAATTTATCTTCCTTGGCATCTCTTTCTCTCTCTGATTGCAGTTTGTTTGGTGAATTTCCCAAAAATGTTTTCTTGTTGCCCAAGTTACAAGCCATTGTATTGTCATGTAATGACTTGCTCATTGGTTTTCTTCCAAAATTTCTTTCTAGAAGCTCTCTAAGGGTATTGGATCTTTACTCTACAAATTTTTCTGGGAAATTACCCAATTCATTTGGCAACCTTGAGTCCTTGAACCTTTTGGATCTTCACAAAGCAAATTTTTTTGGGGAGTTTCCCAATTCAACTGGCAACATTGAATCATTGAGCTTTTTAAACCTCGATTATAATCAATTCTCTGGGGCAATCCCTTCTTCTATTGGGAACCTATCTCAACTCACTTCACTTTCCCTCTCATTCAACAATTTTAATGGTCAGACTCCATCTACACTGGGGAACCTTGCAAAGCTCAATTTTATTTCTCTTCAAAGTATTAATCTCCATGGGAAAATACCATCTTTCTTAAATAATCTAACACAACTAGAATATTTATATCTTTCGTACAACAATTTTGATGGTGGATTTCCAACCTCACTGACAAATCTTACTAAACTCAGAGAGATATATATCTCAAGATGTCAGCTGAAAGGGTTAATCCCATCGGAAATAAGTAGACTTCCTCAATTGTATACCTTTGACTTGTCATATAGCTCACTCTCAGGAGCCATTCCATCTCTTTTGTTTACAATACCTTCACTGAATAAGCTAAGTCTAAACCAAAATCAACTCACTGCCCCTCTCAAATTCAAAAATATCTCTTCGTCGTCGTTGTGGGTATTGAGTTTGGGTGGAAATGTAATGGGTAAAATGGAGCTAAAAATTTTCTTTGAGATTAAAAATCTTACATATTTGGATCTTTCAGGTACCAACTTATTGATTTCAAAAGGAAATATCAACTCCACCATTCCCAAATTTTTACGATTGTGGTTGTCTTCTTGCAATTTAATTGAATTTCCAAATTTCCTAAGAACCCAAACTTCTTTATTAGACTTAGACCTTTCCAACAATAAAATTGAAGGTAAAATACCTAAATGGTTCTGGAATGTTGGAAAGGTGGCACTGCAATTCCTCAATCTTTCTTATAATCATTTAAGTGGTTTTGAACAACCATTAACCATTCTTCCTTGGCAAACTTTGTCTCTCTTAGACTTGAGTTCCAACATGTTGCAAGAATCTCTTCCGATTCCTCCATTGTCTACAAATTATTTTTTTGCATCAAAAAATAACTTGATTGGAAGAATCCCTTCAATGATTTGTAAGGTGAATTCTCTGAAAATCCTTGATATCTCTGATAACCAGTTGATTGGTGAGATTCCACAATGTTTAGGTAATTTTAGTAGCTCTCTCTCAATATTGAATCTTAAAAGGAACCTCTTTAAAGGAAACTTACCTGAAACATTCTTGGAAGGGAGCAATTTGACATCATTGGACTTCAGTTACAACCAAATACAAGGGAAGATTCCACGATCATTAGTGAAGTGTCGAATGCTAGAGGTTTTAAATCTTGGAAATAACATGATGATTGGCACATTCCCCTTTTGGTTGGAGTCTTTGCCAGAGTTGCAAATTCTCATCTTACGAGAAAATGGATTCCATGGTCCTATATGGGGTCCTCACACCATGCTTGGGTTTTCAAAGTTGCTTGTCTTTGACATCTCTTACAACAATTTCTCTGGCATGTTACCATTGGAATACTTTGAAACATGGGATGCAATGCAAATGGTCCACGGAAGAGGTAATTCACATCCAGAATACATGGAAGATCAAGCCCCTTATTACAAAGACTCAATTACGGTGATGAATAAGGGAGAAGAAATGGTATTGGTAAAGATCTTGATCATCTTCACATCTATTGATCTTTCCAATAATAGATTTCATGGAGAAATTTCGGATACAATGGGAATGCTCAAGAATTTAATTGTACTCAACTTATCGAGCAACAGTTTCACTGGTCATATCCCATCATCCTTGGGAAATCTAACCGAGCTTGAGTCATTAGATCTCTCTCAAAACAAGCTCTTAGGGGAAATCCCTCATCAACTTTTAAGCCTCACATTTCTTGCATATTTGAACCTCTTTAATAACCAACTTATTGGTCTGATTCCCCAAGGTGGACAATTTTGGACATTTGATAATTCCTCTTTTGAGGGGAACTTGGGATTGTGTGGCCCTCCATTGTCAAAGAAATGTGGACATAGTGAAACTCCAACTTTTGAAACAAGCAAGGAGTCATCTTCTAGAGAGTGGTTCAATTGGAAAGTGGTAGTGATAGGATATGCTTGTGGGTTTGTAATTGGACTGGTTACCGGGCATGTCATCACATCGAAGAGGCCAAATTGGTTTGTGAGAACTTTTAGAGTGAACCTGCGGAGGCAAAGATAATTTGAATAGACTCGTAGAGGGCCTAGAGGCACTAAATGTGGATTTATGTTCTGTATTAGCTGTATTTCTGCAATAAGATAAGCTTTATTCCCCCCCCCCCCCCCCCCCCCCCAAGAAAGATAAGCTTGGCTGAATGTAATGAAATAACTCTTTTGGTAGTTTTGTTATATTTCTGCACCTTGTTATATTCTCATAATAACAAACATATGTTTCCAGAAGGCCAGATTCTTATTTTTGTGAGAACTTTTGTGTTGAGTTTGCACAGTTTTAGTTGATTTTTTTTTTTCTTTTTTATGAAGATGTTTAGATGAATTGAAGTAGATTATTTGAGGGAATTATCAATTTTTTTGCGATTATAATGATTGTAGTTGCATAGTGACCAAATTATGATCGTTTCAATCTAAAAAATAACTATATACTTTGTTTTTTTTAATGAGTTCGGCTTAAATTCAGTGTTCTTTGCACTAGACTTGATAGGATGCTGCCATATGTCCAAGAATTACCACATGTCAGCATCTTATTGGGTCAATGCACAAGACGCATTGGACTCAAGCCTCTTCCTTCTTTTACCCTACACATATTGTCCATGGTTTTCTTTTTCAAGAGTCAAAGTCCTTAAAATGAGTCTTTACTAGTTGAGCTAACTTGAACCTACAGAGTCTCTAATCTTATCTAATGACTAATGAGATGGCAATGTTTATAGCAATGCATATAAACATTGCCAATGCTTTATGGTTTGGTCCATACATAACTTGTATCTTCGTGTGGGTCATTTTTTTTTTTTTTTTATAAGAAATGCGTAACTTTTATTAAGAAGAAAATAAAAACATTACATCTTGAATCAAAGCTGACTTAATGAAAATAGGATTTTCTTTTATCCAAGTTACAAAACTAACAACACTCCAAGTATGCTAAGCTAAGAGGTGTACGAGAGTTTCAACTTATGGCGTCCGCTCTTAATGATAGCTCTTTATTATCAGACCAAGACACCAATCATTTTTTAGTGTAGACAGGGATTGAACCCCAGATCTCTTATACAACCATCAGAGACTTTACAAGTTGAGCTAACTGGAACCCACTTTTAATGTAATTAGCAAAGACCCCGATGAAATTAAAATATAGTTTCATTTTTAAATCAGGCACGATTAGGCCACATTCTTTATATAATTGTAAACCAACATTAGTACATGATGTTTAAGTATAGTTAATTACTAATATTTTGTTTTTAAAATAGATTTTATGAGGACAAGTTAAGTATCACGAATATTTTTTTTTTTCCCCAAAAGTAATTGAGGTCCACTTCTTAGATGCATCGGAGCACCTGTTGAATTCTGTACTTAACTAGATCGAACAAGCAGGAGAATGTTCATTTAGAAGAATTTCAGAGTTATGTGCCTACTATGATGTGAAGGTAAGAAGAGCATTTGTTGAATTTGCATAAAGAGTTACCAAAATTTTGTATGCCCCAACTAATTTTAACTGTTTTTTCTAATTTTGGATTCTTAAGAGTGGTTTTTTTTTCCCATTTGAAAAGGTACTTCGTTGATTTTCAACTTCATCACCAAATTTTTGTCTTTTATTGTTTTCATTATCTTGTTTTTGGGTGAGTTACGATGGTGGTTGAATTACGTATTTGCCTTATCTATACGGGATTGATATTTAGGAGAATTTATCAAAGAAAAGTGGGTTTACATTTTTGAAAAATTCTAAGACCACATCAAATGGCATAACTTGTGCTACAATTGATCAAGTGGCAAACTATGAATAGTGGAGAAAAAATTGTGCGTCAATGTAAAAGTGATAAGCAACTAATCACAGTCTAACATAGGAACAGAGCCATTCGTTGGCTTGGGGGCAATGACCTCCCTAAAAAGTTAAAGAAAACTTAGCCCAATCAACAAATTTTACCAAAAAATTAGCCCAGCCCTTAAAAATATTTGAAACAAAATCAATGTGAATCTTACATACCAAATCATTCCATCAAATTCCAAAAAAAAGAAAACAAAAAAACCTAAACTAAACTAAACGTGAGAGACAAAGAGTGAAAGATGCAGCAGCTGTGAGCTTGAGTGTTGAGACTTGAGCTCTTGACAATGAGTGTCGAACTTGTTTGGCTTCTAAGATCGAGCAATGTATGGATGCAACAACAGTGAGCTTCTTAGATCCAACAGTTAAGGGAGTAAGGGACGCAACAACAGATGGTTTAATTGTGATTTGATTTGATTTCTAGACTTCAAGTAGGTTCAAATAAGAAAGAAGAAAATTTATTAATTGTGATTTGATTTATAAAAAAAAATAATGGGTAATGGCTGTAGCCCACTAACTGTAAATAACATGCTTTTTTACTTGACACTATTTTTTGTTTGTTAACCTTTTTTTATTTTATTTTAAGAAACACTTGTTTACTTTAAACTTTATTTACATTTTTTGTTTTGGTTCGTGGGGCATATTTATTTGGTTTTTTTTGGTTAGGGATTAATTTCTAGTAAAGTATATTTGTAAGATATGAAAATAACGAAGCATCTTAAAAATAAATAAATAAATAATGGTTTTACTTCAGTGAAATTGGTATTACTTTATTGTAGTGTAATGAATATAATGAAAGTGGATGAGCTTACATTAAACTCGCCCCCCAAGATTCAATTCTGGGTTTTGTCCTTGGTCTAACATGTAAGATGTGGCAAGAATTGTGGTAATTTATGTGATACTAGAACTACTTTTATATTTTTACAACTTTAGTTATGGGATTGAAAGAGTGTTATCATGATACTCTTCCTCGTGCAAAAGAGATAGAAGATGAGGTGATGTGTTTTTGACCACTAGCTATGGACATGTAATTTCAAATAAAATAAATGGTTTTCAGTAATGTTCATTCCATTGTCTGCCACAATGAATGTATTGAAACTTGTAGATAGTAAATAGAAGAAAAACGCGTAGCTAAGTTGTGCTCAATTAGGCAGTGTTATCCACGTTGGTTTTTCTATTATTAGGCTATGTTTGGTAACAGTTTTTATTTTCTATTTTCAAAAACTTATTTTTAGAAATAAAAAGAAAAGAATATTCTTGTATTTTTGAAATAAAAAAACATGCTTGGTTAGTTGAAATAAAAAAAAAAAAGTTTTTTGAAGAAAAAAATAAAAAAAAATACTGAAATATGTTGTTACTAGGACTCAAAATCTTATGCTAACTCATTATATGGGACGGATTCATTAAATCAAGTGTGTTTTTTAATTGTCTTTTGAAAATTAAAAATTGAAAACAGCCTTTTATCTGTTTTCAATTTTCTTCACAACTTGAGTTTTGAGAATAATTTTTGCTTTCTATTCATTTTGAGTTGCCAAACAAGTTTTTTTTGTCTCAGAAATAGAAAATTGTTTTTGAAAATAGAAAATAAAGGGTAAAAACAGTTACAAAACTTACCCTTATATTCTGGCACTGATATGATTAAACTGACTACTTTTGCGCATCGCTTTTGTTTACTCAAAAAAAAAAAAAAAAAAAAAACTAGTTTTATAAATTGTTGAAGTGGGGGATTTTTTTTTTTTTTTTTTTTTTGGTTATAGTTACAATGAAAAATAAGGGATTTGAATTCTGGATATTTTTATTAAAAATAACAAAAGATTCTAACAAGAGGTGAATTTTATTTTCATAACATAGTGACTCAAAACTGTGTGATGTTCAAAAAATAAGAAAATAATATAGACTACATGATATTAATCGTAGTATTTTAGACCTAATTTCATCCCTAATATATTGGGTGCTGTTCTGTCAAAACAGGGGGTTTGATTTCACTGCTTATGTGCTCAAATTAACCTTCTAAAAAAAAGTGCTCAAATTAAAGCACATGTATAATTAAGAAGGTAGCGAGAACAAACCACTTCCGAACTTGAGCGATGTGGTACACATCATACCTAATCTTTTGGATTAGGAGGACTAGAAGGATTATAGTGATTTCTTTCTTTTCATTTTTTTTTTCTTCTCTTGACAAGGGACATTTGATAATAAAACAAAGTGGATGAGCCTTCCTATCTACCTCGTTCAATATTTTCTAAAGCTTGTAACCCTGCTCAATTTTAAAAGTCAAATATACCAAATGTGAGGTTAACACCAATTTTTAAAACTTGTTAAAGTGGTTGATTGTAAGTAGTAAAAAAAAGTGGTGATTTTATGTAAAAAGTGGATAGAAAGTATCCATTACTCATAGTGTATAACTTCCCTATATTGTGAAATTGTGTATGAAATTGACGTGTCTTAGATTTATAAAAAAAGTTAAGGGACATATATATGTATTTGGCCTTTATGCAATGGCGGAGCCACGCACAAAGACGGAGAGGAGGGGGGGGGGGGGGGGGGGGGGCGGCGGTGCCAATGCCCCCCAAAATTTTAAAAAATCATTTTATAGTATGTATATTATTTACATTTTAAAAAACGTAACTTGTAAAATTTGAAGTTGGCCCCCCCAAATTTTGAGGTCCCCCCAAATTTTGAGTCATTTCAATGGTACTCTTTAAAGAAAGAGAAATTATATTTAAAATTATATAATTTAAGAGGTTTAACAAATTAAACAATATAGAAAATGATAAATATTTGTACATGTCTAACATAAGAAATACACAGACTTTTATATGCTCATTAAAATTTAGAAGATGATAAATTCTCTCAGTAAATTAATGTGTATATGTGTGTGTGTGTGTGTGTGTGTGTGTGTGTGTGTGTGGAGTTTTGTCTTAACTAATATATTAGTATCACAACTTGGGCCCCTAAACTAAAATTTCTAGCTCCACCTCTGCTTTTATGTGTAAGAGTAATCTGATCCGCCATTGTCAAATTACTTAAGGTCACCTTACTAACTATGAGAATGAATGAGGCATGGTGGATTTTAAAAGTTCCCACGTACAAGGGGTCATGTTCTAATTCTACAAGACGTGCATGGCGGATTGACAGGTCTCTCAAGTCCCACATTGATTATTCTACATTTTCATTGCCTAAAATATTCCAATCCATCGTATTCCTAGGAAGAAATTTCTAACAGGGGCGAAATCAAGAATTTTAGCTTGTGGGACAACTCTTAATTTTAAAAGCTATATCTTAAAAAATGTTTAACAGTTATAAATATTATAAAGGATTTAAAAAAAAAAAAAAAAATTGAGCCCTCAGAGTCTTGGCTGTAATTCTGCCCCTATTGGCAGGGACAAAAATTTATTTCAAGAATAACAAATTCATGGGTCTCATCTATTACATCCAACCAAGGTGGTATTACATGTAGTCGAAACGTGATAGTTTATATCTACCAGCAGGATGATTATTATTGGATGGATACTGGTGAAAGGAAAAAGAAAATAGATTTTGATACCAGAGATGACTAAACGTGGTCTAGATGGCCATTTAACTATTAAGCAGAAGTGGAGGCCCATTAGGATTTAGGCTAGGTTTCCGAAAAGAAACCCATTAACTTTTCTAAGTGAGGCCCAATTTCTTAAAAACATAACCCTTTTTTTTTTTTTTTAATTTACAAACCCCGTTAAATCTTCCAAAACAAAACCCTAGTAATGGCATATGACTTTAAGCATGCTTCGGATATAAATTTGAATTTGCTTAATCACTTGCATAGTATGATTTTTTCAATACTTACTACAGATGAGAGATTTAAACTCTAAATATGTTTATTGAATACAAGTATACAACAAAAAATCCCAATAAACAATGAATTTTATTTTCATAGCATAGTGACCCAAAATTACATGATGGTCACGAAATAAGAAAATAATAAAGACAACATGATACTAATCATGAAACCAACTTTTCATACAAATTAATTAATAAAATAATGAAACCATCCAAAAGGTTGCAACCGAAATTAATGTGCTTGAGGTTGGTGCAATGGGATAAATTTCTTGGAATTTTGCCGCGAAGTGAGTTATTGTACAAGTGTAGGACTTGCAATCTGCATAAACGGTCAATTTCTGAAGGAATTTCATCATGAAAGCTATTGTTTGTGAGTATTAGATCATTCCAAAAACTTAAATTTCCAAATTTAAGTTGGAAATTTAAGTTGGTTATGTTGGAACGTGCGAGGGCTTGGGAACCAATGCACCGTTCATGAGCTTGCATCGCTGATGCGAGCGCAAGATCCTGCTGTCGTGTTCTTGGCCGAGACATGGGCAGACGAAGATAGGCTAATGAAACTTTGTGATGAGCTACATTTTGATGAGGTATGGGTTGTTCCAAGAGAGACAAGGGTAGGTGGTTTGGCTCTACTATGGAGGAATTTGGTTCAGATCGATGTGGACTCCTCTTCCCTTAACCATATTGATGTTATAGTCAATAAAGGGAAGGAGGATTCATGGAGGTTCACAGGCATTTATGGGATGATTGAAGCTAGTCGGACAAGTGAGACATGGGAATTACTCCGTAACCTTCACCGAAAATACTCCCTGCCATGGTTGTGCGCCGGGGACTTTAATGAAATACTGCTGTCGCATGAGAAATTAGGTGGAGCATTACGTAGTGAAACAGCCATGAGGGATTTTAGGGAGGTTGTGGATGATTGTGGGTTTATGGACCTAGGATTTACGGGGAATAAATATTCTTGGAGAGGTAAACGTGGAGAACACATGGTTTTGGAAAGGCTTGACCGTGCTCTTGCAACTCACTCTTGGCTTGCTTTGAATCCGGCTACAAGGGTACAATGCATTAGGTCCAATGCTTCTGACCACTATCCCATTGTTATTAATCCTGAAGGAGTAGCAAACAGACCTTGCAAACCCTTTAGGTTCGAACGAATGTGGTTGAAAGAAAGTGGATGCGGAGAAACTGTAAAGGCAGCGTGGTTGTCTCCTCTTCCCCAATCAAACTCTCCAGTGATGCATGAAAGAATTAAGTTGTGTGGTGTTAAACTTACGGAGTGGAGTAGACGTTCCTTTGGGAGTGTGAGAAAGCAATTGGAAGAAAAATCAAAGTTTTTGGAAAAGGCCGAAGTTGCAGCAGCTCAGGGGGCTGATTATGAGGTAGTGAAACTACTAAGAATGGAGGTAGATGAGTTGTTAGACAAAGAGAGCTTAATGTGGCAGCAACGGGCACGAGCTCTGCATCTAAAATATGGTGATAGTAATACACGGTTTTTCCATAATAAAGCCTCGAAAAGATTTCGACGTAATAGGATAAGGGGATTATTTGATGATACAAACTTGTGGTGCTCAGAGCATGGGCAGGTGGCTGAAATCATAGTTGGGTTTTATACAAGATTGTTCACTTCCGATAGACCAAGAAATGGCCATGATATTTTGGAGGTGATACAACCTTTAATTACTGAGGAGATGAATAGCAACCTGACTAAGACTTTTACCAAAGAAGAAGTTGATTTGGCGTTGAAGGAGATGGCACCAATTAAAGCTCCTGGACCCGACGGTATGCCCCCACTCTTTTTTCAATCTTTCTAGCACTTGATTGGTGATGATGTCTCTAAAGCTGTCCTGGATTGTTTAAATTTCTGCCACATTCCAAAAGAGTTTAATTTTACTTATGTTACTCTTATTCCCAAAGTGAAAAATCCTGAAAGAATCTCTGAGTTTAGACCAATAAGTCTTTGCAATGTAATTTACAAATTGATTTCAAAGGTTCTAGCTAATCGTTTAAAACCTTTGTTGCCATCTATTGTTTCTGAGAATCAAAGTGCCTTCCAAGCGGGGCGGGTGATCACAGATAATATCCTTATGGCTTTCGAAACATTGCATTACATGAAAACTCAGCAAAGTGGTTCTACAGGTTTTATGGCCCTGAAACTTGATATGAGCAAGGCTTACGATCGGGTTGAATGGTCCTTTTTGGAATGCTTGCTGACTAAGATGGGTTTTCACAACAAATGGGTTGATCTTATGATGGAGTGTATTACTACTGTATCTTACTCCATTTTGATTAATGGGGAACCTTTACAAACCATCCACCCTAGCAGAGGGTTGAGACAAGGAGACCCTTTATCCCCCTATCTCTTCCTTCTCTGCACTGAGGGTCTTCATGGTTTAATCTCTAGAACTGCTACTTCTGGTGATATTAGAGGTATCTCTATCTGCAGAACTGGTCCCAGATTAACCCATTTATTTTTTGCAGATGATAGCCTACTTTTTTGTAGAGCATCGGTCCAGGAATGTACACATATCCAAAACCTTCTTGCTGTTTATGAACAAGCATCTGGCCAAAAGCTGAACCAAGAGAAAACCACTTTGTTTTTCAGTAAAAACACGGCCACTGAGATCCAAGAGTCCATCAAAGAATTATTAGGAGTACCTGAGATTAAGCAGTATGAAAAATATTTAGGCCTACCATCCTTTGTAGGCAAGCGGAAGAGAGCTAGCTTGGCTTACATCAAGGATAGAATTTGGTCTAAGCTCCAAGGATGGAAAGAGAAGCTCCTCTCCCAAGCTAGTAGAGAAGTTCTTATAAAAGCAGTAATACAAGCAATCCCGGTGTACTCCATGAGCTGCTTTAAACTACCCACTACTCTTTGTCATGAGATAGAGATTATGATTAGAAAATTTTTGTGGGGCCAACGTGGTACTAGGAGACGTGTTCATTGGGTGAAATGGCATAATTTATGTAGGCCAAAAGCTTGTGGAGGTATGGGCTTTCGGGAGCTCCAAAAATTTAACGATGCCATGTTGGCCAAGCAAGTTTGGCGCCTTCTACAAAATCAAGACTCTCTATTTTTCAGATTCTTTAAATCAAAATTTTTCCCTCATGGATCAATTTTTGATGCTAAGGAAAATAAAGGGTCTTTTGCTTGGAGGAGCATTTTGAAGGGAAGAGATCTCCTTAAGAGTGGTCTGAAGTAGAGGATTGGGAATGGGTCACAAGTGTGGATTTTCCATGATGCTTGGCTGCCTGGGCCTAGGCTAGGCAAAGTCCTTTCCCAGGCCTCAGAAAATCATGAAAATGCTTTGGTTTCTTGCCTTATTAACCAAGTTGAGAGGTGCTAGAAGGTGGCAGAGATTGATAATCTTTTTCTACCTGAAGAGGCCGCAATTATCAAGGCCATTCCGCTGAGCTTGTTTGCTCAGGATGACTTTCTTCTCTGGCAATACACCCATGATGGAAGCTATTCAGTTAAGTCGGGATATCGGCTTTTGATGGAACAAGAAGAAACGGTGATATCTGGTGCAAGAAATGATGGAGTTAACTCGAATGTTTGGAAGGCTATTTGGAGTTTACGGGTTCCAAATAGAGTTCAGAATTTGTTATGGAGAGCTTGCACCGATTCACTTCCTATAAAGGTTAATTTGGTGCGGAGAAAAATTCTGAGCGAAGATGTTTGTACGGAATGCAAGGCACAGCCAAAGGACACGTTGCATGTGCTCTGGAATTGCTTGAAATTAAAGGATATGTGGAAGACTCAGTTTAGCAGGCCCATGGCTGTTACAGGTTCTTGCTCTAGCTTCCTTGAGATACTTGAACATGCTTCGAAAGATAAATCATCATTTGAACAATTTGCTATAACGATCGCTGAAGTTTAGCAGAGACGAAACAGAGCATGTGTGGGTGAGACTGTACTTCCGATCCATGAGCTTCCTCATACGGCGCATGGTGCTCTCCAAGAATTTCTGCACTTACGGCCTACCCATGCGGATATTCCAAGGACAGCCCGTGCTGTAAAATGGAAGCCACCCAACGCACCATGTGTGAAGGTGAATTTCGACGGCGCACTATTTTCTCAAAAAGGAATAGCTGGCATCAGTGTGATCATCCGGAATGACCAGGGACTTGCTATGGCTGCTCTCTCACAACAGATTCCATCACCTGCTTCGACGGAGATGGTGGAAGTGATAGCGGCACATCGAGCTTTGATGTTTGCTAAGGAACTCGGGTTTGATAAGGTTGAGATGGAAGGTGACTCAGAAATAGTTGTCAAAGCTATTGTTGGTGACTACATGGATAACTCTTATTGGGGTCACGTACTGCAAGATGTTAAATTTTTATTTTCTAGTTTTTCTTGTATTTCTGTTAAGCATATTCATAGAGAAGGAAATTGTGTTGCCCATAAACTTGCTAGAAGGGCTGTTAGAAATCCTTTTCTAGTCTGGATGGAGTTTGTTTCTCCAAATATTCTTGATGTTTATCAGCTTGACATTTTAAAGATGCATCAATAAAATGTATCCCCGAGGGGATCTTTCTCAAAAAAAAAAAAAAAAAAAAGGATTTTTTTTTTCTATGCGTGGCTCGTCATTCATGACCTTTGAGATCAAATGCAACCAATATCTCCATCTCCCTCTTCTTGAATACTCACATGCCTCACTACAAAACATAAAAGAAATTGGGTTAGGTAGTAGTTGTTAAATTATCAATTGTCTTAAAAACTTAAATTGTTACAAAACGATAAATTTAATTATTTAAACATAGTTCTAACACTCTAGCTTATGTGTAGAGCTAAACTCGCACTTAATAAATAGAGACCAATATGTGAAATTTTTAATATTTTAAATTAGAAGTAGTGTAAAGTTAAGGATCATACTTAGGACTTTCTACTCTAATAATAGGTAAAGTAGCTTCCATTTATAGCGGGAAAAGAAATATTTATTAAAAAAATTAGTAGGATAAGGTAATTGATCTCAAATCTCTACTTGGGAGGAGAGATTTCATAATATAATTACTTAAAGACTCAAATTGGGTGACTGAAATTGGCCCTTAAATACGGGTTCGAGTTGGATGCGGTTATAGTGTATTTTAAAAAATAAATAAATAAATGTCATGTGATTGAAAATAAGTTGTTTCATTGCTCCATTAGCCACAATGCCACATACACAAGAAAAATAACAGAACTAGTTGAAATGATTAAATAGAAGGCATTTTTGAAACTTTGGAGAATAAATATTCAATTGAAACATCAACATCAATGACCAAAAATACTTAGAGCATTAGCATTGGCTATGCTAAAATAGCATTTTGGGTGTTTTAGCACACCCAATGCTAATGCTCAAATGTGCTAACTTTAGGTAACATCATTATATTTTCGCTTATATTGTTTATTTGATAGTTGACCTAAATATCACCTTCAGAACAAGTGCTAATAATAGATTTTAGATGAAAATTGGGCTTGCATCGAGCAAGATTTTAAGAAGTCAAATAAATTTACCAACACTTAACTTTTATTTGGTGAAGCACCAGAAACTTTGACGTGGTCAAAATTTGGTCACATGATGTAAGTTTGGCATGGTTTTTAGACCTAGGCTGATCAAAGATTCGAAAAAATAAGAGATTCAAAGTTTTTGAAATTGAACTGAGATTGAACTGTGATGATGTCATAATTAATTTTAGATATATATATATATATATATAATTAGTAAAAATATAAAAATTGACTAAAATAGTCCAAAAAAATATAAAAATCTATCTTTCAAATGTATTTTTCAAATCAAAACTTTCATAAGACAAATAAGAAATATTAATTCCTAAGCAAACATAAATTGATTTTGAGTTTTTTTAATCAAGAGAGTTGATACTATACCAAAAGTTATTTCTATTTCGTGAGGGATTTGAAATATTTCAATAGAGATCAATATTGATATACCATTTTTGAAATTACCGCACATTTTTGTTAGAATTCAAAATTTTTTTTTTTTTTTAATGCAAGCCTATGTCTAAATTATCTTAAGCCATACATAAGCTCATTTGATAGTCTAATAAAATGGCTTCTCAAAAAAAAAAAAAGAAGAAGAAGAAGAAGAAGAAGAAGATAGCCTAATAAACTAATTTAATGAGATCCAATAGAAAGTTTAAGAGAGACAATAAATGGTCAAGTATTTCCCATAAAATAAAAAATAAAAAAATAAAAAGAAACAAATAATTCTTCCTCCTATTAGGAATTTAGAATATGATATTTGACAGATGACCACCAAACCAAATTATATTCATAGTCATACACACCAATACCGCGGCACTAGCCCTTGACACCAAAAAAGAACTCTCACAAACAGTAGTTGCAAAACTGTATAGGAGACTACCAAGAAGCATAATAGGAAATTCTTGAAGAAAACGAAGGCACAGCAGAAACAGCATAAGCCTCAGATATCTCATCCCAATATTTAATTTTATTGAAATATTGGGTAAAACTTGAAAGCTCGAAAATGTGTTGAAAACACACGAGCGATTTAGACCCTCAAATTAAAAATACGGCTTGGTTGATTTTACACTAACTTAAAGATAAGTGCGGAATAGTGTAGACACAAGCGTAAAACGAAACAACTACTCTAATTCATATTTAAAGCAACTCAGCAGTAAAAATGAAATAAACAAGAGTAGGGAAGAAGGATGCAAACACAAATAACACCGAGACGTGTTATCGAAGAGGAAACCGAAGAACTCGGCGAAAAACCTCTCCGCCGCCCTCGAAGCGGAAATCGATCCACTAGACAATCAGTTGGGATACATGGATTAGCAAAAGACCCTCTAAGCCTAGTCTACCCGATGTACCTAAGCCCTCCAAGCTCCTACTCCAACAAGGTTTCTCGGAACCGTGTCTTATCTTAGTTATCCAGATCCCGCAACAAGCTCCATGTTGCATCTGCCATTCAAGGCTCCTTCCTATGCTTTCCAGCAGCACCAAAACGTCACTCAGCACTCTCAAAGGTGTGTCAAGTGTTTGGGCTATCAACCTCTCAAAGATATGGAAAAAATGGAGAGGGAAGGGTTGAGGAGATACCACAAGCAAACTGTTTAGAGAAAGGTGGGGAAGACAATCTCTAATTACCAATGTGTTTGGCTAGGGTTTTCTCTCTAAAGCATCTCTCAACATTTGTGGGTAATGATGGTATATATAGGAGAGGTGCAAAAGGTGTGACTCAAAAAGTACAGGCTGGCAGAACAGCTTGCCTCGCGGGTGTCTCGCGAGCTCGCGAGACACAGTTGTCTCCACCTGGCATGACTCTTCACATTCCAGCATGTGCCTGGCACATGGTTCACTTCGCGGGATGCTTGGTCGCGAGATACCCGCGAGAATCCTTCACATCTTCAAATGCTTGAGTCTTCAACACTCTTTCTATCACACACCCCTTACATCAAATCCCACAACAAATACAGGGTTTTAAACGATTGAACATACTTACAATCAAATTTGGCACGGAATAAAAGCCAACAAAAACACAGTTGTAAATTACAACTTTACAATCTCCCCCTTTGGCTATTCCGTGACAAAACCCTAAAACAAACTCTAGACTTAAACGTGAGTTTGGGAACAAAGGCAAAACTCACTCACACCTAATTCTAGATTCTGATAAGCTCTTGAACATATGAACAAGTATCTCCTGAAACACAACAACACAATAACATTATTGTATGCAGAAAAACTTGAAGTGCATATGGAGCAAGTATAATGTGATCATGCAAGATGGAATAAAGCAGTAAACCATGGCAAGATCAAACAAGTGATCACTATACAAAAGAGATCACTATGCTCATTCACACATGGAATGAACATCCGGACATGCAAGGCGATAAGCTCATTTGAAGAGTATCACTTACACATCCAACACTCAACCAATGCGAAATACACGAAGTATTTGCATCTAGGAACAATCCTACTAGGGCACAAGAGTGTTCATCACTCAACCAATGCATAGAACTTATATGCATCTAGGAACAATCGTACACGGGCACAAGAGTGTTGTACTTGAAGTAAAATGCATAACATAGAACAACAAGCAAACATGCATAAAGGTTGCATAAGCAAGGTATAGCAAATGCATGGCACAAACCACAAAGACCTACAAACAATGCATGCAACAAACCCTTAAAGCTTACACAAGCAACATGGGTACAAACAAAATGCCACAAAGCATAGAAATCATACACATGATTCTGAAAATATACTGAAATTACTACTGAGTATAATATGATATAGACACATAGTACCAAAGCTTTAAACCAAAAGACCAGGTAAAAGCAGTAAATAAACATAAACATAGATAAAACGAGACTTCTTGCTACTGCTTCTCCCCCTTTCGCTGACATCATCTCCCCCTTTTTGTCATGGAATAGCTAGTTGTCATTCTCTTCTAGCTTCCTCTGAATTTCATCCATCTGAGTTTCAAGAGAGGTTAATTGTTTATCAAGACGGGAGTGTTGGCAGTACATGATCTGAGTGAGTCCTGAAAGTTTGGTGTTAAGATCCTGAAGGGCAACCATGATGGTGTCAAACTTTTCATCATAGGAATGAGAAGTAGAACTCGAGCTTCCTGCGGGAGCATGATGTTCTTGCTTGACATTCTTCTTGGACTGGCTCATACTTGCTTGAAGGGTACGACCATTAATTGGACTTGGCCTAGGAAACGGGCGCTCATTAGCAGAGGGATGCACACCTTTGAGTTTTAAAATCCGAGAAATAAGACGACCAAAGGGAATGCAATTCCTTGAGGCAGTGCGGGTCACCGTTTTAGCCAAGATGTAGAAGATGTGGGAGCATACATCAATTTCCTCATCAGATACCAGATCATGAAGAAATAATGCTCGTCCAAGGTTAATGTAACCTGTGCTTGACAACGGATAGAGACTGTTGCACATGATCATTGACAGAAGCCTTAATTCTGGAGAAAGTGAGGCCACATTGATTGATGATCTACTGGAAGAGAATTCCAAAGTATCTCCTAATGCTCTCCGAAGCGTGCCCTCAGATGGAACCAACTCATCATATACAGGTGGGATCGGAAGTATGGGTCGGTTGATGTGAAGAATTTCAGAAAGATAAACCGAAGTAATTGAGAACCGCTTTCCTCTAACCCAGCACGTGATCATTTCTCCTTCAACCACAGCATTTGCATAGAACTCTTTCACCATGTTCTCATATGCATCGTCAAGATCGGAAAGAAGAAAATTCCAGTCTTTTGTGGTGAACCAAGAGGGAATTTGGGTATCCAGAAGAGATGACTGATCAACAGCTCTTTCAACCAACAAAGGAGCATCTTGGAAGAGATTTTTATAGGATTCAAAAGCAGCATGAGAGCGAAACAAGCTAGGATCAAAGATTCCAGTTGAAACACGAGTTCTCTTTGGTCTCGAGGAATCTTCATCAACATCGATGATTGGTTCTTTCCCTTTGTTGCTGCCACCTTTCACCGCTGAAGTCTTGAACGGAGACATCTGTGCAAAAGAACACCCAGAAAAGAAGAAACACGGGCACAGCACACGAAAATAGCACAGAGCTTGATTAGATTCAAGTTAGTTTAACACAAAGGTAGTGCTTTGTATGAGGACAAACACACACACAGTGCATAAAGCTAAGTAGCTGATCATTCAGAATGAGTAAAGTGTAAGAAACACACACTCTATGACCAAAGGGAGTGAAAATTGGTCAAAGAAGTGAGACTCCACAGATTGAAATCACTTGATTTCAAATAGGAGAAGAAAATGTCACTTGGACATTTTATCGAACACTAAACATGCACACATTCAGATATGACATGAATAATGCATGAACATGGTGAAACCAGGCCTAAATACACCTTAAAGACGCCACAAGGGGCCAACACAAAGGCACAAACACCAAATGGAACAAAGCCCAATCAAAAGATTTGACAAAATTTCTCCCAATTTTGAAAAACAACCCAAAGATTCGAAAATCCCCAATCATCAAAACCCTAACCAAAGATTCTGCAAAATCTAAGTAAAGACTTAAAAGGAAATGATTAATCAACATACCTTGGAGAAGAAAATACAGAAAAAATGCTTGATTTGGAAGGGGATTTGATGGAATAGTGAGTTAGGATGAGAGAGGTTCGAAAAGATTTTAGGGAGGGATGTTTTTATGTTTTGAAACAACAGTCACATCAGCCCTATAAAACTGAAAACACGCGTTTTTTGCGGGATAGGGAGCCGCGAGACAGTCGCGAGACAACCGCGAAAGGTGCCACTGAAGCACAAACTTTTCGCGAGAAGCTCTAAGTCGCGATACAGTCGCGAGACAGTCGCGAGATTCTCTGTCTGAATTTAAGAAAATTTCAGTTTTTGCCAAACAGCATTTCGCGAGAAGCTGTTGGTCGCGATACAGTCGCGAGACAGTCGCGAGATTCTCTGAGTGACAAGAAAGAAAAATTATTTCCCTCAAACCTTTTCGCGGGAAGCATCTTAGTCGCGAGCTTCTCGCGAAACAACCCCTGAACCAGTTTTTTTTTTTATGAAAAACACACAAAATTCATTTTGACCAAAAGGAAACACAAGAAAGTCTAAAATCACTTTCAAAAACAAATAAAACTCACAAAAATCTTTTTGGATTTGATCAACAAAGATTGAGTATGTGAAACACATTTAATCAAGTACAATCACACAAATGATTATGACATTCATAGAGCATAGACTTGTGTGTTGTGTGTGGATATCAAAAATGAGATAGTCCTTAGTCCAATGTGAAGCTTCAATGATCAATTCAATCAAGGCATACACAACTAGCACTAGATTATGTGACCTATCTCAATTATGGAAACATGCATATATGACCTCCCACACGTACTTGATAACAATACATCGAAGCTTTTCATTTGGCTCCATACTTAACAATTCATTTGCAATTTTTGAGCAAAGAAAAAAACTCATTTAGAGAGGGATGCCTGAAATTTTTGATATTTCAATTGATGAGTTAGCCTTTGGCTTTTTGGGCATCATACCTTCTATTTTAGTCGCTTTCCCTTTTTCCTAGTCGAATACTAGTTTGTGCGACAGGCTTTTGCAGCTCTATATCTCTTTTCATTTGGAGATTTACATTTAGAGAGCTCTTTTAAGCAAAAAAAGAAAAGAAAAGGGAAGATATATAGGCATGAGTCTATGCATGTCTCAAGATCAACAAAACCATTCACTAATCATTCATGACAAGGTTGAAGATCTATTTACAACAGTCACATAGATTTCAGAATTTCTTCCACTATGATATGAGTGCATGAGGGACAAGCTAAGCTCGTTAAATGCACAAAGCCACAGGTACAAAAGTACAAGGCAAAACATGTTTTGAGACAAAAACTCAACAATGTGATCAAAACTTTTTGGATTTTATAATTTTTATGGGTTTTTGAATTTTAGAAACACACCCAAAACAGAACACGAAAAGAAAGATCAACAAAAACAGATGTGGACCAAAACAGGAAGCAGAAATTTCTGAAACAGAGTATGTGGAACCATAACAACAAATATGCAACCAAGATCAGTATAGGTTCACACAAGGGATAGAGTTCAAGGAATGATACCGACACCGATGGTCTTACGCAAAGATTCAAACTTCGGGCCATCGAGAGGTTTAGTGAATATGTCTGCCTTCTGATTGTCAGTGTTGATAAACTCCAAGTACACAATCTTTTCCTCCACCAAGTCTCGAATAAAATGATACCGGATTTCGATATGCTTTGATTTCGAGTGTTGAACAGGATTTTTTGACAAATTTATGGCACTTGTGTTATCACAATATACACACATCGTGTCTTGAGTGATTCCATAATCATGAAGGAGCTTCTTCATCCACAGTAATTGAGCACAAGCACTTGCAGCAGCAATGTATTCAGCTTCGGCTGTCGATAGAGAGACTGAATTTTGCTTTTTACTCATCCATGACACTAAGTTGTTCCCAAGATAGAAACACCCACCGGAGGTGCTCTTCCTATCATCAACACACCCGGCCCAATCAGCATCAGAGTATCCGGCTAGGCATTCATTTGAATCTCTTGAGTACCAAATTCCATAATCAGATGTCCCATTTATGTATCGAATGATTCTTTTGACTGCTGTTAAATGTGTCTCTTTGGGGGCTGCCTGGAATCGCACACATACGCCTACACTGAAGGCAATGTCTGGTCTGCTGGCAGTGAGATATAAGAGACTTCCTATCATGCTCCGATAGAGTGTTGGATCCACTTCTACACCTGCAGCATCCCTACTTAGCTTTGACGAGGAGCTCATTGGGGTGGAGGTGTGCTTCTTGGAGTCTAGCCCAAATCTTTTAACGAGATTTTTGGCGTATTTTTCTTGAGATATGAATATCCCATCTTTCCGTTGCTTCACTTGAAGTCCTAGGAAGTAGGTCAGTTCCCCCACCATACTCATTTCAAATTCCTTTTTCATTTCTTCAGAGAATTCAAGAGCCAAATGATCAATTGTAGATCCAAACACAATGTCATCCACATATACCTGAGCAACCAGGAGAGACTTCTCATCTCTCTTTACAAACAACGTTCGATCAGCTTGACCTCTTATGAATCCACGATCCAACAAGTATGTTGTGAGACGATCATACCATGCTCTTGGTGCTTGCTTTAACCCATATAGTGCCTTTTTCAACCTCAGTACATGATCTGGAAAATGCGGATCTTGAAATCCCTTTGGTTGTTCAACGAATACTTCTTCAGTTAGAAACCCATTCAGAAATGCACTTTTCACATCCATTTGGTATAATTTGAAATCCATAACACAAGCTATGGACAGTAGAATTCGAATCGACTCTAGTCTTGCTACTGGTGCAAACGAATCATCAAAATCTATGCCTTCCACTTGAGTATACCCTTGAGCTACCAACCTGGACTTGTTTCGAACAACCTCACCGTCTTCATCAGTTTTGTTCTTGAAGATCCACTTGGTGCCGATCACGTGAGTATCTTTGGGTCTTGGAACCAATTCCCACACATCATTTCTAAAAAACTGATGTAGCTCTTGATGCATAGACTCTATCCAGTTCTCATCACCAAGGGCTTCCTCTACCTTCTTAGGTTCGAATTGAGCAAGATAGCAATTGTATGTCACATGATTTGCACTGTATTTTGGTCCTTTTCTCAACCGAAGTCCTTCATTGACATCACCAATAATGTTACTTGATGGATGATTGAGTATTACCCTTGATGACGGTCTCTTGGAGGTAGACGTTTCTTCATCTCGAGAGATTGGAGGTTGAACTTCTGGAGGGGTAAGAGGACTAGGAGGCCCTTGTGTTGATCTAGTCTCCCTTCTTGGTATGGAGGGTGTAGTCTCTTTTTTCGGTGATCCGTTCTCAATATCCTCAGCTTCTGACATGTTGTCTTCACCATCCCCCTTCTTAGGGTCAGATTCTTCACCCTTATCAACATTCCTTTCAGTTATGGTGTCATCGATAACCACATTCATTGACTCCATCACAGTCTTGGTGCGTTTGTTGAACACTCTATACGCTCGGCTGTTTAAAGAGTAGCCTAGAAAGATCCCTTCTTCACTCTTAGCATCAAATTTTCCGGGGTTCTCTCTGTCATTAAGAATATAGCATTTGCTTCCAAATACTCGAAAGTATTTTACCTTCGGTTTCTTTTCTCTCCAGATTTCATAGGATGTCTTCTTCGTTCCAGCTCGGAAGTAGATCCTATTCCCAATATGACATGACGTATTCACCGCTTCGGCCCAAAATTTATGTGGAAGGTTTTTGTTTAGTAACATTACTCGAGTCATTTCTTGAATTACTCGGTTCTTCCTTTCTACTACTCCATTTTGTTGAGGAGTTCTCGGGGCTGAGAATTCTTTCTTGATGCCTTGTTCATCGCAAAATGCTTCAAACTTTGCATTTTCAAACTCCTTCCCATGGTCACTTCTGATCTTGACAATAGGTACTCCTTTTTCATTCATCAATCTCTTGCACAATTTCTTCATCTTATCACATGCCTCTGATTTTTCCCTAAGAAAGTCCACCCAAGAATACCTTGAGAAGTCGTCGACCACCACTATAATATATCGTTTTCCACCCATGCTTTCTGTTTTTGTTGGACCCATGAGATCCACGTGTAGTAACTCTAAAGGGCGAGAGGTTGCAATCACATTCACTTTCGGATGGCCTGACTTCGTCTGTTTTCCTAATTGACATGAGCCACAAATGTTCTTCTCAATTTTCCCAAACTTTGGTAAACCAACCACCGCTTCAAGCTTTGAGACTTTGGCCACTTGTTTATAATTGGCATGTCCAAGTCGTTGATGCCACAACTCCAAGAGATCTACCCGGGCACTCCGACATGCTATGCTTGGTTTGGGAATGACCCCATAGCAATTGTCGGTGGTTCTAAGCCCCTTCAGAATTTTGACACCTTCTTCATTCAGGATTAGACATCCTTTCTTGGAGAATTGAACTAAGAAATCGTCATCACAGATTTGAGTAATACTCAGCAAATTCACCTTCAATCCCTTAATATACAACACGTCATTCAGCAGTGGCAGTCCCAGAATGTCCACTGTTCCCTTTCCAAGAACTTGTGAGTGACTACCATCTCCAAACGTCACAAAGCCATCTTCCTTCTCTTTAAGTGTTTTGAATAAAGACTTATCTCCAGTCATATGCTTTGAACAACCGCTGTCAAGGTACCACAAACATGAATTAAAAACCTTCAAAGCGGTATGAACAAAAAGACAAGCATGAGAGAGACACTCTTAACCCTCGAAGCAGGGCTCTTTTTCTATTATTTCGTTCACGGATGAGTGAAGTTTTCCTCTTAGATGATCAAGTTCATCACACAAGTGTTTATTTCTTCTCTCATATTTATAGACTAAAGCCTTTGACTCACACAAGCTATTATGAATCTCATGGTTTCTATGAACTAGTGATCTCAGCATGTGACAGAATATTCTAGCATGTTTCTTGGACTTAAACAGCTCTAAAAACACATTACTAGAACAGTATTCAGAATTATTGACAGAGTCTTTATCACAAACATCTTTGCTTCCTATCATGTTGATTTTAACAAAGACACTATCCAAACAACACCAAGGGGTCAAGGATCACACTTAGGTAATTAAACCTCAACAAGTGTACCCGCTCTGATACCAATTGAAAGCTCGAAAATGTGTTGAAAACACACGAGCGATTTAGACCCTCAAATTAAAAATACGGCTTGGTTGATTTTACACTAACTTAAAGATAAGTGCGGAATAGTGTAGACACAAGCGTAAAACGAAACAACTACTCTAATTCATATTTAAAGCAACCCAGTAGTAAAAATGAAATAAACAAGAGTAGGGAAGAAGGAAGCAAACACAAATAATACCGAGACGTGTTATCGAAGAGGAAACCGAAGAACTCGGCGAAAAACCTCTCCGCCGCCCTCGAAGCGGAAATCGATCCACTAGACAATCAGTTGGGATACATGGATTAGCAAAAGACCCTCCAAGCCTAGTCTACCCGATGTACCTAAGCCCTCCAAGCTCCTACTCCAACAAGGCTTCTCGGAACCGTGTCTTGTCTTAGTTATCCGGA
The DNA here is from genome assembly GCA_023621385.1 of Quercus gilva. Taxonomy (NCBI): domain Eukaryota; kingdom Viridiplantae; phylum Streptophyta; class Magnoliopsida; order Fagales; family Fagaceae; genus Quercus; species Quercus gilva. The sequence continues at coordinate 14,605,342 of CM042476.1, read as the reverse complement.
TCCCGCAACAAGCTCCATGTTGCATCTGCCATTCAAGGCTCCTTCCTATGCTTCCCAGCAGCACCAAAACGTCACTCAGCACTCTCAAAGGTGTGTCAAGTGTTTGGGCTATCAACCTCTCAAAGATATGGAAAAAATGGAGAGGGAAGGGTTGAGGAGATACCACAAGCAAACTGTTTAGAGAAAGGTGGGGAAGACAATCTCTAATTACCAATGTGTTTGGCTAGGGTTTTCTCTCTAAAGCATCTCTCAACATTTGTGAGTAATGATGGTATATATAGGAGAGGTGCAAAAGGTGTGACTCAAAAAGTACAGGCTGGCAGAACAGCTTGCCTCGCGGGTGTCTCGCAAGAAGGCCTTACCCACGAGATACTCGCGAGACACAGTTGTCTCCACCTGGCATGACTCTTCACATTCCAGCATGTGCCTGGCACATGGTTCACTTCGCGGGATGCTTGGTCGCGAGATACCCGCGAGAATCCTTCACATCTTCAAATGCTTGAGTCTTCAACACTCTTTCTATCACACACCCCTTACATCAAATCCCACAACAAATACAGGGTTTTAAACGATTGAACATACTTACAATCAAATTTGGCACGGAATAAAAGCCAACAAAAACACAGTTGTAAATTACAACTTTACAAAACTTTTACCCAATATTTCAATAAAATAAATAAAAGGATGCATTGACAAGCAGAAAGAGAGAAATTATTGTGTACTCCCAGAATACCATAAATGCGTACTCTCCCCTCTCACATAAATGGTGAATCTCACTAATTAAATTCATGATGCGACCCATCATTTATGTGAGAGGAGGGAGTACGCATTTATGGTACTCCAGGAATACTTAATAATTTTCTGCTGAAATATGACGATGGCGACAAGCCCTAGTCCTAAAATTTTCGTATCCGCCATCATCAAATTAAAAGACTAATTAGGTCGATCTCATCATCATTACAATAAATTAAGGAGTAATTCAATGAGGAATTAGGGAGTAGTATTAATTAACCTGCCTAAGCACATGAAATATTCCACAAGGGTATTCATTGTTTATTAAAGAATGCGTACAAGTCTCATAAATCTATATATATATATATATATATATATATGAGATGGGTTCAAGTTACACCTGATGTAACTCTATAAAAGTTACATATTTTTTAGACCGTAAATTTCTAAAAGATCTAACAGTTAAAAAAAATCATTAAATGTGATTGCTTCAACCTTATTACCTAATTAATACTATCATTGTTTCTCAAAAAAAAAAAAAAAAATACTATCATTCTCTCTCTCTCTTATCATTTATTGCTTTCCAAGAGATAATATTTTGTTCAACACAACTTAAACAAAAAAAAAATCTAATTTTCTAATTAGACTGCGTTGAAGCAGATAATTTTTTTTTTTTATCAGATAACTTTTTCTCATTAGATAACTTAAAAAAAAAAAAAAAAAAAAAAACTTACGGTGAAAATAGAAGTATATATTTGTGTAAAAAAAAAAACGCACAGAAAAAACTGAGTTTGAAAACAGGGGCCACCCCGGTGGGCCATGGCTGCCCAACAGCATTAAACAAAACAAAAGAAAAGTTCCATAAAATTTTTTTTAAAAAAAAACTTCCAATTGGTCCTTAAAAAAAAAAAAAAGACCATAAAATTTTGAAAGGTAACAAGTCCAGAGGACCTGAAATCACCACGTAATGTCCGAGGATGATGTTGTTCTTTTCTCCAAAGCCAGCCCAAAGGATGCCTCAGCAATCGTTGAATGCCTTGAAAAGTAATATAGATGGTTGGGCCAATACTTGAATCGAAGTAAATCAGGAGTTTTCTTCTCAAAACGCACTCTTCTTCAGTCCTGCAAAACAATAAAGCAAACCCACCAAATGAAAAAGCTCAAAGCTGATGCTATATACTTGGGTGCACCAATGTTTCTCTCCAAAGACCCTACAAAAGATTTTATATTCCTTGAAGATTTTAAATTTCTTTTTTGGTAAGACTGCGTTGAAGCAGCAAGTCCAGAAGGTCTACCTTTCAAAATTTTATGGTCTTTTTTTTTTTTTAAGGACCAATTGGAAGTTTATTTTTTAAAAAAATTTATGGAACTTTTCTATTGTTTTGTTTACTGGGGTTTGGCAGCCATGGCCCACCGGGGTGGCCCCTTGTGTTCAAACTCAGTTTTTTCTTTTCTTTTTTTTTGCTTTTTTTTTACACAAATATATACTTCTATCTTCACCATAAATTAAAAAAAAAAATTTTATCTGGTGAGAAAAAGTTATGTGATAAAAAAAAAAAAAAAGTTATCTACTGCTTCAATCCGAAAATTTAGATTTTTTGTTTAGGTTGTGTTGAACAAAATATTATCTCTTGGAAAGCAATAAATAAGGAGAGAGAGAGAGAGAATGCTAATACTAATTAAGTAATAAGATGAAAGCAATCACATTTAATGATATATTTTTTAACTGTTAGATCTTTTAGAAATCTACGGTCTAAAAAAGATGTAACTTGAACCCATCTATATATATATATATATAAAATAATAGGTAAAGCTGAGAGAAACTCAAATTATGAGTTCCAATTTTGCGCCATTTGTCTTAAATTATTTATTTTTAAAGAGTTTTATTTCTTAATTTTAGAATCAAATGTGGGACCACATCATAAATATTCATCCAAGTGAGTTATTAAGTACAAAAACCAAAAGGTCTAGAATAAATGAATCGAAAAAAAAAAAAGTGCTTCTCAATAATTTAAAAAAAAAAAAAAAAAAAACATCGACAATTTACATTTTATACCTAATAATATACTTACAAAATTTTTTAAAGAGTTAACAAAATATAAAAATGACTATCAATAGTATTTAAATTATATATATAAATTATATTATGCATCTTATTATATATTTTTAAATGTATCTATGCATATGCATGGTGTTACAAGCTAGTTCATAAAAATATAAACAACACCGTTTTTTTTTTTTTTTTTTTTTGTGGTAGAAACTAAATGTATCTTCCACTATAAAAGTTATAAACCAGTGAGGGGACAGAATTGTGAGCACTGAATAAGTTGGGCAATATTCAAGTATCAAAGCTAATAATGTCTTCCATTATAGAAGCTATAAGAAAGATATGGCATATATACATAATAATATAAACAACACCGTTGTTTTGGGGGTAGAAACTAAATGTATCTTCCACTATAAAAGTTATAAACTAGTGAGGGGACAGAATTGTGAGCACTGAATAAGTTGGGCAACATTCAAGTATCGAAGCTAATAATGTCTTCCATTATAGAAGAGTTTAAATTCAGTCCGGATGCTGGCGTAAAACCAAGGTTTTATGCCAGCCAATAATAGCTCGCCACGTCATTATTTCAGTAAGAGTTTAAATAGACCTTACCACATACAATAACAGCACTCTTAAACCCCAGATCACAAACGCGTATCAGACCAAATTAAAAAATATCCTCTGCTTCCTCTTGCTTGGACCTCCACCGACCACACACCGCCACACAAGTCGCCAATTTTGTTGCTGGAGCCGCCGTGAGCATGGTGTTTTGATCCTAAGGTTTGCTTTCATGATTTGCGATTTTACCCAATTTGGATTTCGAATGGTTGATGGGTTTGGATTTTTTTTTTGGGACATTAATAACTTGATTTGTTATGGGTTTTTCTGTATTTTGGTATCTTTGAGGGGTTTTGATTAGACTCTTAAGTGTTAGGGTTCAAACCCAGAACGATTCTAATTGTGGTTCTTCAGTGATGGGAAGGAGGATTGATTTGTATACACTCTAATAGTTGTTAGGGACTGTATTCTTACGAATATGAGCATCCTTGCAGATTGGAGTTAAGAGGGATTTCGTTATTTGTTAAATTTGGTTGATTTTGTTGGTTGAAATTTAATTTGACAATTCCTGGATTAGTTTTTGTCCCATGTATTAGATATATAGATTAAAATCCTTGTCTTTGTCATCTAAAATATTTTTAGTTGTTGTTTCGATGATTTTGGGTATAGTTTGATGATTGGATTTTGAGCGTTTTGAATTTGTGGCTAATTTTGAGAGATGCCTTCTGTATAATAAGTTTATTAATATTTCATTCATTTTAGCTAGTTAGTTCTTTGCCAAAAAGACAAGGGTGGTGGAAAGGATACGCATGATGATTCTAAATTTCTAATTCACTGTTATGTTATGTTTATTTGGAACTTATTAATTGTTTGATCCTTGCAGGGTTGGCAAAGCAGATTGCATGTAATATTTTGAGTTTGATTAAGAAGGCATCAAAAGACCTAGATAACTTGTTGATGAGATAGAGTAGGTGTAATCATTAGAATTTGGCAGGCAAAAAAAATTCCTTTCTCTCTTGGAGCTCTAGAAGTTGAAGGAACAGCAGTGGACACAGACCTTATTTTTGCAAAAGATGTAGGGATTAGAGATGTTATTGTCGAAAGCGATTCCTGTTTAGCTACAAGGGCAGCTCTTGGACCAGCCTTGTCACCCACAACCATATCTAGGGTAATCTCTAGTATCCTACCATTTCACATTATAACAGAGAAGGTTGTGTCTAAGGTTTCTTTTGGCTATACACCTTTAACTCTTGTTCAAGAGATATCCAAGGTTGGAAAGAAGGAGACTCAACATCTGCTCAACATAAATAAGATTCTTTCTTATTCCATTATATAGGATAAAAGAGTTTAGTTTTGTCTAAATTTGTTTGCTTCTCATAGTACTATGTGCTATGGGAACTTAAGTTTATCGTGGTGGAAAATGTGTGAAGTTCTAATTGTAAATGAGATCCACTAGTCTTTCAACTCCTTTTAAAGTATGAATGTGTGTGAATGATTTTAAATTTTTTGTGTGTATTGTTTTGTTATGGATGTGTGTGAATGGTTTTAAATTTTTTTTGTGTATTGTGCTTTTAAAGTATGAATGTGTGTGAAAGGTTTTAAATTTCTTTTGTGTATTGTGCTTATAATTGAGATGGGTATTTTATGTGTGCTCTTGAATGGACTTTGGTTCCCCTTACTATGACTTGCTAATTTGATTCTGCGCCCACACCTTTTAGGTTTTCCATTAGCTAAAAGCTTAATTTTAAATTTAGTAGTCATGTTAAATTGTATCGATCAAGGTTGGCTATCTCTATACCAAGAATTTGATATTCCTTGAATTACTTCCATGTTGCCAATCACTTACCATCTTTAACATAAATGCTTTTCTTAATTAAATGTGATGGTTAGAACAGTGATCACATATGAGGATTAAAGAAAATTGTAGCTAGAACATATACTTCCATGCCGCAAGGACTCAACCAAAAGCTTCTTGAAACAATTTTCAAATGGGATAACTAAAAGACCTTTCAGTTAAATAAGCAATATAAAAGACATTTTAACAATTCTTTTACAGAATCAAAATTACATGGATACTTATTTAAATTCACAGACATGTCATGAATTTTCAAATAATTCAAGCCAACTAATACTCCTGTACCATACAAACTAAAATTTGACATAATAACAAGATCAAATTTCTCCTCACTATTCTCCAGAAAAGCATATGAGATTTTTACATTGGCCTTATATTTGATCCACTACAATGGCTCTCATACTTGGATGCATATAAGCTATGATATTGGCTCCATAACCAACCAAAGAAGCATCTACTAGTTTATCAGCAATGACAACAGACTAGGGAGCGTGATCTTCGTACGAGCATTAAGACGTTTGTTGGCCATCTTTCTTACTACTAATCTGGCACCCACTTTACCAAGCTAAGTCTAGTTGCCCCCTCTACTACCATGGTTTCTTTTGGTTTGGTACCTGTTGGGAAGTGCATATTAAAATATAAGTATTAGAAAGACAACCAAACTAGACAATGGGCTGTAACAAATCAAAAATTATAATAGGCCCTAAAGAAAGGTGCAACAAACCAACAAATTCCTATATATTGTATCATTTCATAAAAACTAGAAACTTAAAGGCAAAATTCCCCAAGAAGAAAACTAGAAATTTAAATTTATAAACAAAATTAACTTCAAATTCTACATACGGAATGTGATGTTATAAACACAACAAATATGCGAAACTAGTAATCGTTTCAGTTTACATGGATGAACCAAAATGAGAGATATGAAAAATGATAAAGCGTATCAAATCCACAAGTCACGAGCTAGTATCCTTGAGGGTTGGACAAAATACAAAATACAGTCAATGGAAAGTACCCCAACCATATAGAGCAAGGACCAAAGACTTGCAATCAGAAAATATGCACTACCTACAAGCAGTGTTCACTACACTCTGGTCCATTTGGAACCATAGAAACTGGGTAACCCATGAAGGGAAAACTCCTAACCCCCTAGAGGTCATTCTAACTGTTCAATCTCTTATATTCAGGTACAAGGAAGCCTTTAGCAACTGTGCTGTTACATCCCATTGAAGCACGGATCAGAAAAGATGTGATCAGAAAATTAGAGGTCCTTGGCAGCTCATCATCAAAATTGTTGGTGTCAAACAAAAGAGACTCAATAGAGCAGGGATTGCCTATGAAGCCAAAAGCATGAATAGAGATACCATTATGCAAGGAGTTTCAAGCTGTACAACAAAACCAGTACCAATTACCATTCAAGAAGCTATGCTAGAGGCAGCTATTTAAGCTAGGAATTTGGGCTACACCCACTTTTTGTTTCTCAGTGATAGTAGGAGAGCAGTACAGGTTTTCAATAGGGAATGCATTCCCAAAAAAATTTTGTTAACAGACTGGACTCATCCTAGCCTCAAGGACTGCACCTATCACTCTCTGTTTGTCCCAAAATTTGTAAATAGTCATGTCAACAAACTAGCTAAATTGGCAACTATAATGCCAATCCATAGCTGTATGGTAAACCCAAAATTTTTGTAACTTGAATCTTCTTAAAATGGTATCCAAAAAAAAAAAAAAAGGGGACCATTTGACTTCTTGGTCTTGGTTAATTTCTAACCACCAAAACTAAATTTTTCATAGCAAAAAATTAGTCCTATATTCAGTAGAGTACAAAATTACTTTCTTCAATATTCAAGATTTCCTTTAATATGAGAGTAAGTGCAAAGTCCTAAAATAGCTGCAAGACAAAGAATCTTCCATTGCACCTTTAGAAAAATAAACCATTTTTCTTTTTAATTTTAACCAAAAATTAAGAAAAAATCTTCCATTGCACCTTTAGAAAAATAAAAGTTTTATATTTCATATTGATTTCTCTATTCCCACATTACTCAACAGTCAAAACTTCTATCATACAAGCAACTAACACCGTTCTGAATTTTCTTAAAGTAGTTAGGTAATGGCCTTCTCTATGCCTCTATAAAAAAATATCAATCCTCCTTCCTATCATTGAAGAACCACAATTAGATTCGTTTAGGAATCTAATCAAAATACCAAAATACAGAAAAATCTATAACAAATCAAGTTATTAATGTCCCAAAAAAAAATCCAAACTCATCAATAATTCGAAATCCAAATTGGGAAAAAGGGCAAATCATGGAAACAAACCTTGGGATCGTGACACTATACTCACAGACTCTGGCATGTTTAAAAGCTCCCTGGCGACTTGTGTGGCGGCGTGCATCAGTGTGTGGTGGTGGAGGTTCGGGCAAGAGGAAGTAGAGGAGATTTTTTATTGAATCTGATATGCGTTTCTGATGATTTGGGATTTATTGGTGCTGTTATTGTATATGATGTAAGGTCTCATTAGATGACATGGCACGTTTTCATTCGATGGCGTAAAACTAGTGTTTTACGCCAGTTCCGGACTGAATGTTAACTCATTAATTATAGAAGCTATAAGAAAGATATGGCATATACTCATATGTGAGTATAGAATAAGTTTGATAAAATTCAACATTTCTTTCAAGAATCGTATTTGACAAGCCCTTTTCATTCGCTTTTGGAACTGCTAGAAGTGCTGCCTTCGGTTCAGTCCAAATAGACACGATTGATCTACATTCAAGAGTTTTTTTTTTTTTTTTTGAGAAAGAACATTCAAGAGTTATGTGCATAAAAATCACCCTAAGATTTTGGTTAAATTTGTAAAATAATACTTTTAATATTATTTATTTACTTAAATTGGCATTGCCCTGAAATTATTTGGAAACTTGGTTTCATTTTTAAAATCGTATTTTGGAGACCCGATTTCAACTGGTCTTAACGTATTTTTAGTGTAATTTTGTTTTAACCAAATATTTTAATACTTAAGAGTGTTCTCTTAATCTCAAATACTTTGGCCTTCCCCTCATCTCTTCAAAGTTTGTTGCTGGATAAATTAAATTGGTCAGCTTAAATGTTGTTGCTGGGAGAGTGCAACTAATTCAGTCAATGCTATTTGGCATTCAAGTTTCATAGACAAGTTCCTTCATTTTCAGTCCATTTTGGTCCAATTTATTCCAATTTTGGTTCACTTCAGTCCACTTCCATCCACTTCGGTCTAATTCACAGCTGACCATTCATTGGTTTTTTTCTTGAATTGGAAAATAATCAATTTCTTCATTAAAATTAAAAGTCCAAATTTGTTTTACACCATCCAATAAGAGATTGCCAAATCAGCATTTTATTTAAAATTCAATAAATTTTACAACACCTAATAATATCTCAATAACTCCTAATTTTGTTATATTTATATATGGGTATTAGAATTTTTTTTTTTTTTTTTTTTTTTTTGAGAATGATAAATGGGTATTAGAATTGATTGGGTGTGATTGTACTTGTTCTTAAATATATGATAAGATGATGTGATACGTTGAGCTTGGAGGGGTAAAACATGAGTTTTACACTATATCCTTACAGAAATTAATCTCTAAAATTAATTATTAGAAATTTAAATATACATCTAATGTTGCATTATTCAAATTTTAAAATAACGTTATAATGTGTATACTGTTAAATTCATAAAATATAATGTGAAATGGACCGTCTCTTTTTATTTAAGTATACTTCAAAAGATATTATCTGGAAAGCCAAAAAAAAAAAAAAAAAAGGATCTCATTAAACAAAAAAAGGCGCTCATTACAAGATCTATAAGCAACTATTGGATGCTTCTTAATAACCTTGATGGTATGATCTTGTGAGAACGCATCACTCTTTTTTGTTCGTAATCATCAAATTGTGGGTGACAAACATTTGATTTAGTGCTAATAATTTGCAGTGATAAAGGAACTAATCATTATCAAACTAGAAGCCTTGTTGGCTAACTGTTGGTGCTATCTAAGGCTCCAAGATGTAACACTGCTTTGTAAAAATGAAAGCAAACAAAAGAAATAAGACAATTTTAATGTGGTTTGGCCATAAAAGCCCACATCCACAAAGTCTCTATTACTTTCCTTTTCTTTTTAGTGAAAAAAATCTGTTATAGAGCTTTGTTTATATATACAACTTTGGGGAATAGAATCCCTATACTAATTCAATCTATATTCATGAAGGCGAGGCCTCTATCCAAGTGAATCATTAACTTCACCCCACTAAACACTCCACTGGATCAAGTATTGATGCAGATTAGGGACGACTCCACACTTAAGTGGCCAGAAATGCTAAAGGAGACCCAGACAAGTGATCTGAGGAAAAATATTGCCGCTTCCATTGTGACCATGGATACGAAACCTCCGAATGCTATGAGCTGAAAAGTCAAATCAAAGCCCTTATTAGAAAGGGGAAGTTGTAGCAATTTTTCAAAGGTGGACCTGGGATACAAACTTTACAAGGACTAAAGCAACTAGGTAGAGCAGAAGAGCGCCCTAGAGCAACCCTTGGAGAGATAAGAATGATCACAAGAGGCATTGCAAGATTGATGGCAGAGCGGAAGAGCCACTTCGAGCACCCATTGAAGACCAAAGATAGATGGTAGAACCGATGGAGGAACTGGAATATGTTGCTTTGGACGACAACCACCCGACAAGAGGCACTTGACGGGTAGAAGCTACCTTACCCTTGGAATGCCAAACACTTTACTACCAGTAGTTCACTCCTTCAACCATGTTTACATTTATTCTGCTTGCATTTCCTTTGCATACATTACTTATAAGTGTCATGTTTTGACGCAACTTATAGTATGATGTTATTTTCTTATTTGAGCCTTAACTTACTTTCTTGTGAGCTTACAATTTGAATAAAAACATTTTCTCCACTTGTGATGCTTGGGTGGAAGGAACCGAACAACCAAAGTCGCCTATGGGTGGACGGTCTAAACACAAAAGTCGCCTACGTGTGGACAAACGTCCAAAGATGCCTACAGTTGGACGAACGACCAAAGTTGCCTATGGGTGGACGGTCTAAACAAAAGTCGACTACATGTGGATGGTCTAAATAAAAGTCACCTACGGGTGGACGATCTAAACACAAAGTCGCCTACAGGTGGACGAACGACCAAAGTTTCCTACAAAATGGACGGTCTAACACAAAGTCGCCTATGGGTGGACAGACGACCAAAGTCGCCTATGGGTGGATGGTCTAAAGAAATTACAGTTGCTTATTTCTAAAATTTAGCATTTTTATTTGTTTGTAAAAAAATATATTTTCAAATTATAATAGATGTAAATTGTTAACCTTTTATTAAGACATATGTGGTTCACATGTTAAGAACATATGTCATATTTTTATGTAATTAGCTAATCTTTTGACAAAACGCACTTTACTTGTATTTGGGTAGATTTAGGATGTGTTGAAATACTTCAAGAAACCATGTTTCAAGATCAAGTATTGAAGCCTTCAAGTCTATCCAAGAAAACAAGCTGAGAGTGCAAGTTCATTAAAGCTCGACAGCTGGCTCGATAGCTGCATCTATTGAGCTTCAGTAAGCTGTTTCAGCCCCGTGTGCTCGACATCTGCTCAACAGCTTCTATCTGTCGATGTTTATAAAAATCAAATTTTCTGATCTAATTTCTTGGGATCCGTGAATGTGTCTTTGGGTCTTCTTTTCTCTTAACCCTGGACATATAAAAGGATTGTTTTAAGGGCCATCAACATAGATACAAGTTGCACAAGCATTGAGCAAAATCTGTTCAAGCAATTTGTAATTGGAGACAAAGTTCTGCCCTTGTTCATCTCTTCTGAAGAAGTTGTTGTGTATGTGCACCGTTGGGTTGTGTGACCAAGCATCTTCTTGATCTTCATCGTGTAGGATGAACTGAAGAACTTTGTAGCCAGTCTTTCTTTCTAGTTGGTGATTGAAGTCGTGTACTGGGATCCATGCAAACTAGTTAGTCACGTACTTGGGAGCTGTGCATCAAAAGTGAAAACTGTCACTACAGAACAAGTCCAATTGGGTATTGGGGTAAGGGTTCAACTGTAGGTTGGTAAGGTACTTGGGATTCCTTTACTTGTAACTGCTTGTGATAATAGTGGAGTTTCAGGAGTGGTGACCTGAAAATCACCCGGTGGGGTTTTTGCCGCGAGGTTTTCCCCATTCGTAAACAAATCACCGTGTCATTTAATTTCCGCTGCATATTTAGTTTATTGGTGATTTGTTTGTGTTGCCACGCAATTGCATGTTAATTAACTTAATTAATAAACTTGATTAAATTAATTGGTTAATTAATCACAAAGGGGTCAATACGCGTTTGGCCTATCACCTTTAACCAAAGAAAAATTGAAGAGCCTCTGAGCACGAGGCTAGTAAGGCTAGTAACTAACTAAAGTAATTATATATATAAATCAATTTATATTGAAACCTCAATTAACAATACACCTCTACGATCATTATGTGTCTTGAAAAATTAATAGAAGAATTAATGGAATCTAAAGACGGATCTCTTAAGAAATTTGTTACTAGCAAATAAATAAACATTTAGATGAAATTTTTTGTGGTATAGATTTATTATCAAAACTACAAGTTATAAAGAGCTTTTAGAAATAGACGAATATACTTTGATTAAAAGATAAAGTTATATAAAATGAGTAGTCTAATTCTTTTCCAAATGCATTTATTGCTTATAGAAGTTTTTTGATAGCACCTGTTACAATTTCTTACACAAAAAGAAAATTTTTTAAATTAAAAATGCAAAAATTTTACTTAAAAATTACCATACTAAGAGTCTTATAATTTAGTAGCATTGTAATTTTTCTGCTCATCTTTATGAGAGTTATGATTCGAATAATCCTTTTTTTGTTGTTGTAACTATCACATTTTTAACAATAAAAAAGAGAGAAAGAATGAAAGACTAGTAAATTAACCACATTATGATTATGAATTGAAAGAAAATATTAGAAAAACTTGAATACAAAATATTAAATACCAATTATGTATTTCAAAAAGCCAGAAGATTGGTTTTAAATAAACAAAATTTCTAACATGTATATATTAGAAATTTGTTGCTCACATAGTCACATCTAGTTCTAATTCTACAAGACGTGCATGACGGTTTTAACGGGTCTTTAACAAGGGAGTCAATACCGTACTGGAGGCTATATCGGTTTGGCCAGCGGTACGATATATTTCGAATACCGGTCAATACCGATGTATCGTTTCGGGTTTATCGCTATTTTTTTATATTTATATATATATATATATATCTGTGTGTGTGTGTGTGTGTGTGTGTGTGTGTGTGTGTTATAATAAATATAAAAGTTTACCATAAAACATTTCCTCAATTTAGAACTAATTATTCATGGTTTTAGACTTTAGTATCAATTAAAAGAAAAAAAAAACACAATATAAAAAATAGAAAGCTTAAAAGTTACTATTACATACTAAGAAAACAAATAATACTAATAAGTTAATGCAAATAAGTTACCATTCTGCCTTAACAAAAATTCAAAAATTACAAAAATTTTTAATTAAAAAAAAAAACTTTTTTCTGTACCGACCGGTAAGCCCGGTATCGGCCGATATTGCCCGAAATTGGCCGGTATGGTCGATACATGGCCAGTATTTAAACTGGTATGAAACGTTGATGTTTCGATACTAGTATACATACCGGCCAATACCGGTACGGTATTGACTACCTTGGTCTCCAATCTCTACATGACCACATTCATCTTTTCTAAATTTCCATTAACAACTATATTCCAAACCATCGTGTTCCTATGAAGAAATTTTTAACATAGCAGGGAAAACAAATTAATGCTTCAATTGATTATTATCAGCAAGGGCATTTATTTTTTTTAGATTAATAAATTCATAATCTTCACCCAAAAGACCAAAACCCACGTCATTGTTTAAGAATATTGGTGTTGATAACGTTTTGATTTTCAATTGTGGAATGCTGTTTGATGGATGTACGAAATGAAAGAGAAACAATTAAAAAAATTTAAAATTTTGATAAATATATATATATATATATATTACTATGTGAATGTTTTTGAAAAATGGCCTAAAAAGAAATAAAATTTTATATTAAAGTAAATGAAATTTTTGCACGGGATATATTTACTGAGTAATACTACAGCTACAAACTATTTTACAATATTTATACAAAATGTTAATGTGACCAACTTCTTATTGGTTTTTATCTAGACCTACTATTAATATCACTTTTTCCTTTACCAATAATTAGTCACTACAATAACAATTTGTATAATTTTTTGTAAAAAATTTTGTATCTCTAACATTATTTATATTTATTTGATTTTTATGTCTAAGATAGATATTGAGTGAATTAAAAGATTGCTAGACTTCGTAACCAAGGTCCACACTCCACATGCGAGTGACCCTTGACACTGTCATGAACCACCTAATACAATTACTTGGAAAAGCGTAATGAGTGAGTATGAGACCCATGTATCACTGATATGTGGGTCCTACTTCAAAATTAAATCTCATTAGTATGGTGCACAATAATTTTTCCATCAATAAGAGATTTCAGCTTTTAAAAAAATTTGTAGTCAACCCATCACCCATGTGAAGGTGTTAAAATTCAATCAATAATTGACACATAAACATTCTAGATTTAGGTGTGGGAAAAGGTGTATTGTTAGCGTTAACTAGAGTTAGGAATAGAAATTTTTTCCAAAATAATAAAGAGAAAAGAGGGAAGAGAAGAGAAGAGAAGAGAAACGAATAATAGCAAGGAAATGAGAAAGAAAAGAAAAGAAATCAATTCTCCTGTGTATGTTTGGAAATAGGCAGAGAAGGGGAAAAGAAAAGAGAATGATGTATTTCTTTTTCCTTCGTTTGGATTGCAATGAGAAAGAAAATGAAAAGAAAAAAAAATATATATATATATATATATTTTACTTTAATGCCCATATAAATGTAAAAAATATATAAAAGTTATGGTTAAATACATAACTTCATGTCATAATATGTTATGTATGTGTACCCCATTATTTAAAAACCATTCTCTCCCTTCGAATCCACCTAATTTGGGTGGATTGCAAATATGTGGGCCGGAAAATGGTTTCTTCATTTTTTTTTATTTATTTCTTCCATGGTAACCAAAAAAAAGGAAAGGACTACATATCTTCTCATTTTGTCTTCGCTTCCTCTCACCTCTCGCCTTTCCAAACACATTGTAAATTTCTAATTAAAAATGGTCCCACGATCAAGAGGTTTTGTTTTACATGGCCACATTCAACGTTCCTTTGTGTTAGGACTAAGGAGCTTTGTTACATAAATTTGACCCTGTGACACTTTGTGATGTGCTTGATAGATTGACGGGTCTTGCAAGTCACACATAGCCACATTCATTATTCAATTCACAGTTTTTGTCTTTGCTAAGTGGTACAATTGGGTGTTTTTTTTTTTTTTTTTTTTTTTTTTTTGTATGTGTGAAGACAGGTTGAGTTTGATTTCACAGCTTAGGTACTCAGGGAAAAGCACATATTTAGAATAAGTTAGGGAAGAACAAACTGGCTACAGGGACTTGAGGGATTATTGAAATATCTTTTTTGTTTTTTGTTTTTTTCCTATTTTCTTTTTTCCCTCTCAACTTAATAAGGGACATTTGACAATAAGACAAAAGGGAGGAAACTTCCCCTATCGACCTCATTCAATATTGGACAAATGTTATTTTCCAGACTCTTCCTATTTTTTATTATTTATTGAAAGTGAATTACGATAAATTTACCATTATTATATCAAATATCGATAGCTATGTCATTCAAGAAAATATCTAAAATTCATGTTTTTGTAGTTTTAAACTATGCATAAAAAATAAGTTTATGAATCAAATATTAAATAATATTAAATTTGATATGCATGTTAAGAAAATAAAGAACATTTAATCCAATTGTTAGATTTTCATAATATGCAGTCATATTAATCTTTTAGTGAGAAGTAATTTAAAGCATTTTTCTTTAAACTTATTTGGTAAGAAACTTTGTCCATCAATATTTTCCAAAGCTTTAAACCCAAATCAATTTTAGAACTTAGAAGTCAAATGTACGAAATACTATGCTCCAATGAATTTTCTTTTAGCCAGTAATTCTATAATTTGTTGAAGTGGGGGATTAATAATTATAGAAAAAACGTGGTCATTCATCTTAAATGTTATAAAAAGTGATGGATCACTTATAGTAGATCATTTCATCATGTTGTAAAATTGTGTGAGATTGCAAATTGGGTCCTAAATTTATTGAAAAATATAGTTATTGTACATACGATTTATTTGGTTTTTATGTGTAATAGAGTTATTTTTTACTTTCTTTTCCTTTGCTGATTAAGAAAAGGTGGAATAGTGGGAACAATTCACTTTCTACCATGTCGAGTTAAACTCCTGCTCTAAATAACCTTGTTAACTCTTGTACTAATATTTTCCACGTCTCGAATCCAAGTGCTAAGATTAGATAGATGAGATGCTTGATCACTTAACTCTTATAAATAATAAATAAATAAAAGTGAAATCTTGGAAGCAAGTAAAATATTCCGTGTAGGAGAGTTTTGGTTGAATTGCAATTTGCAAGAGATTGATGGTCTTCTGACTAGCCCTTGTCAAATTACATGGGTTAATGTCAAGGTATAGACAGCCCAAAACAATTTGTCGCTCACATATAGTCACTGTTAAAAGTAGTCCCACTTACAGTGAGTCGTGTTCTAATTCCACAAGACATGCACGACGGATTGAAGGGTCTCCATTATCCACATGACCACATATTCATTTTTCTAAATTTTCATTGCCAATGATATTCCAATGAAATTGTGTATGAAATTCACGTGTCTTAGATTTATAGAAATAGTTATGGGACATATATATTTATTTGGCTTTTATGTGTAAGAGTAATTTGATACGCCATTGGCAGATTACATAAGGTCACCTTACTAACTATGAGAATGAATGAGGCAAAGTCCACAGTTGACCATTGACCCTTGTTACTAAAAATGGTCCCATGTACAAAGGGTTGTGTTCTAATTCTACAAGGCGTGCATGACGGATTGACGGGTCTCTCAAGTCACACATTGATTATTCTACATTTTCATTGCCTACAATATTCCAATCCATCGTATTCCTAGGAAGAAATTTCAAACATAGGAGGAAAGATATTTATGCTCCAATATTATTGGCATGTAGGGGTGAAATTAGGAACTTTTGCTTGAGGGGACAACTTCTATTTTTAAAAGTTATATCTTAAAAAATGTTTAATAGTTATAAGTATTAAAAGATTTTAAATAAATTATGTCAATTAATAGTTTTTATTAACTTTAGCCTTTAAGCTGTTTTAAAATATAAGAATTCCCTTAATAGTTTTTAGTGAAATTGTCAAATGTGTGACCATTTATTCTACAAGCCTTAAACCTATTTTATGGAAAAACCCTCAATGCTCTATTTCATTACAAGAATTTGATATGAACCAATAGAAATCTAAAAATTTAATTTTGAGAAATAAACAGTCTTTCTTTTTCCTTCTCATATTTGTTCATGCAAAGGATATGCTTCAAAGTTCAAGCTTGTATGTCTTAAAATCTATCACAGATATTGAATAGTCAATACCACACAGATATTGAATTCAAGAGTAGAAGCATAAAAGTGTTTTACCACAAAACTTTGACAAGTCCTATGTCCACAATATTTTCACAACAATTCTTAAATGGTATGTTGTTGTTGCCTGTTGGTTCTAATTAAACTCACCATTGAAATTAATTGTTTGTCCACTAACAATAGCCAATAACAACCTACATGCCTTATGAAAATGTTTACAACATAGCATTTCTATAAAAATTATTCACATTGAGAAAATATGCATGAGGTTTAATATGATGGAAATTTGGAGCTGCTAAATCAACTAGTATTTTAAATTGTTTCAAGTTTCAGTAAGTCGGTTCTACATCAGCTGAAAAATGAAGTTTTTGTTATCATTTAACTTATTTTTGCTGTTATTCAGTTTATTTTTGCTATTATTCATGGGTCTCATTGCCCTTTTTGGTATTATTCATAGATTCCCTGGTACTATTTCAGGTAGCTTTTAACTTTATTTTTAGCACCTTCAGCAAAAAGTTTTCAGTGTAAGATAAATAAGTTGTTCTCAAACCGACTCTAAATATTACAAATTTAAATATGTTTTTAGTGTTGCATTATTTAAAATTCAAAATAACATTATAGTTTGTATATAGTTAAATTCATAAAATAAAATCTAAATTAATTATGAAATAGACCGTCTTTATTTATTTCAAGTAAACTTCAAAGGATATTATTTGGAAAAAAAAAATTCTTGTTAAGCATAAAAAGACTCTCATTATAAGATCTACAAGAAACTATTCGGTGCTTAGCAATAACCCTAATGGTATGATCTTGAAATACAAATCGCTTTTTCTTGTACGTAATCATCAAATTATGGGTGACAAACATCTTTATAGTGCTAATAATTTGCAGTGGCAAGGGAACAAATAACTACCAAACTAGAAGCCTTGTTGGCTACTAGTGCTATCCAAGGCTTGAAGCTATAAATTCCTTTGTGAAAAATGAAGGCAAAAAAAGAAGGAAGACAACAATTTTAATGTGGTTCGGCCATAAAAGCCTACATCCATAGAGTCTTTATTATTTTTTAAAAGCAATGTTATAGCCACAAATATTCCATGGATATTAAAAAAAAAATGACAAATACAAGATAAACTAATAAGCAAGTGTTAAAAGAAACAAAAGGCGGTGCTACAAATTTGATTATTTTGTTCCAACATTATACAAAATCAAAACCTCATCAAATCATGATGCCTTCCAATAGGGTCACCGGCCCTCTGTACCTGCATTCAAGTAGGACAATTATCCCTCTAAATCATTGAATTAAGGGAAATCATTTCTATGTATAGGAAGAAGTTTTGGTTTTCAAAATAGTAAGGGGATTCATAATAATGCAAGAAGGTTCAATTTTCAAATCCTAAACTCATTAAATGTTTTATGGAAATGGTTATCCTGGTACTTGAGAGATAGCTAAGATTATAAACAACTAAATCATTACCAGTAAATTAGTTAAACTTCTTACCCCTGAAAATTGCATGCTTAGAGTAATTTAAGCCTATGTCTACATCAAAGTCATCAAACGCATCTCTATAAAAGTACTGAGTGCAAGTACAATACCAATAATCACTAATGGTAGACATCACCAAATCGAAAATAGTTTAAACGTCATTTTGATTTATGTATTTTTCAACAAACATTTTAAGGGGAGACGGGACAAAAAAGAGCATATTTTGAATCATAGAAAACAAATTAGATGAATCTTAAACATATGAATAGTACCATCATGTATTCAAATTTCACATAGCATCAATATTATCAATTTCTCTAGAACAAAAGAAAGTACCGTGACAAGCACATAGCATTGTGTTGGATATATGATCCCCCTCCCTCCATAAAGGTTTGGAGTGGACGTTAGGGCAATAAGTACTGTGTCATGAACCATTTACCTGTAAGTTGAAGCTTTTCTCGGCGTATTCTTGTTCTGAGGAGCTTGTCTCTAATCAAATGCAATTGAGCTACAACATCACTAATGTTCATCCTTTCTCTTGGAGATTCCATAGAACAAGAAACTCCAATTCCAAATATCAAAATCATGCACTCTAGAATTTTGGGACATCCTATTCGATTTTGAATGTGACTGTCATTTGTCCTTGTTTCCATATCTTCTCTTTCCAAAAGAATAATAGGATCCACAATGTTAATCACTCGTTCGGGCAAAGCTCCTCTAACGAAATCATGAAGGTTCAAGTCGTCTTTGAAAATGTTATCAATGGGCCTTTTTCCTGTAAACATCTCCAATAATAATATATCATAACTGTAGATATCACCAAAAGTTGACACCTCATTTCCCATACCATATTCTGCAATTGCACATAGCATTTAGAGTATGATTGATCTAGTTTCATATTAAAAAAAATAAAAATAATATAATAGCACAACTTTGAAAGATATTTCTATTGGCATATAAAATGAAAAAAAAAAAATTTATGACAAGTAGAAATTTTTATAGGACATGCTCCATGTTCTAAAAGGCTTCCTTAAGTTATTTGCAAGCTTGAAATTAGAACACTAAAAAATATTATGAAATGAAAAGTATTTAATGTTCAAAAATGGAAAATATATTCACCTGGAGGAGCATAACCAACTGTTCCTTTTAATCCGATAGAGCTTGATTGATTAGTGAAACACTCTTGGGTGGCCTCACGAAGGAACCTTGCTAAGCCAAAATCACCAACATGTCCAATCATTTCATCATCAAGAAGAACATTGCTTGGCTTGAGGTCACAATAAACAATTGGTGAATGGCAATGATGATGAAGATATTCCAATGCATTTGCAACATCAATAGCAATATTCAGTCTTTGAAGAAAATTCAAATTTGTTTGTTCTTCAGGAACCTCATTTATTCTTGAAATCGGATGCAACCACTCATCTAGGTTACCATTAGTCATGAACTCGTATACCAATGCTTTGAAATCATGGCCTTGATAGTCAACACCTGAACATGCTGTGAGTACCTTTACCAGATTCCGATGTCTGATATTTCGCAAAGCCTCACATTCAGCAATAAAACTTTTTGAAGCTCCATGCTGCAAAAGGTTGAGCACCTTGACGGCAACTTTACGTCTATCATGACCAATAATTCCTTTATACACAGAGCCAAAGCTTCCCACACCAATTAAATTAGTGGAGGAGAATGCATCTGTAGCTTTTAGGAGACTTTGGTAAGATACATTCAAAAGTAAATTTTCTGACTTATTTAAAGTACTTTCTCTTCTTTTTCTTTTGAAAGAAAAGAGAAGTAGAAATGAAACCACCAAAGTTACTCCAAAAATTCCAGAAAGTATAGAGATTATTAGCTTCAAGGAATGAGTCAACTTCCCTTTCTTGGATTTATTGTATTTGCATATAGGAAGCTTGAACTTTGGCACTCCTCCACATAGCTCAGTATTTCCCTTAATTGAAGTTGCAGTTGTGTTCCTAAAAACTCCCTCTGTTGGTACCTCACCCTCAAAATGGTTATAAGACAAATTCAATAACCCCAAGAAGATAAAGCTCTCCAAAAATTTTGGAATATTTCCAGAGAAATTGTTTTTAGAAAGATCTAAAACTTGAAGACCCCTTAATGATTCCAAAGATGAAGGAATGACTCCTTTGAAGAAGTTTCTTCACATGGCTAGAAATTCTAGTATTACACAGCTACTAAGACTTGTAGGAATTTCACCAAACAACATGTTTTCAGAAATATCAAAGTGTTCTAGATTTTTTAAATTTCCTATTTCCATGGGAAGGACACCAGTAAAATTGTTACCTGACAAGTCTAGAGCAATTGGTGAGAATGAGATACCAATAACTAGATTTGATATGGTACCACTGAGATTGTTGATAGCAAGATCCAAATCAATTACATTTTGACACTTGCCTAGACTTAAAGGAATGCTTCCTTGAAGATTATTCTCGAATAAATACAACCTTATCAAAAGAGTTAAATTTCCAAGAGATGATGGAATGTTCCCAAAGAAATTGTTTTGAGATAAATCCAAAATTTGTAATTTTCGAAGCTTTCCAAATTCAAAGGGAATATTACCTGATAATTTAGTGTTCCACATGTCTAGTCTCTCCAAATTGGTCAGATTTCCTATCCCAGTAGGAAAATTGCCAGATATTTTATTATTATCTACATTCAATATGGTGATGAGAGTATTTGAGAAATTGACAATGCACTTGGGCAACTCTCCCCCGAAGTTATTGAAATTTATCTGCAGTACGGTTAGATATGTGGCATTTGTCAAAGAACAGAGAAAGCTCAAGTCATTTGCCCCTCCATTTCCAAGCTCGTTAATGGCCATGATAAAAAATGAAACACTATTTAACTTTTCCAAAGAAGGAACTTTTCCTCTTAGTTTATTTTCGGAAAAATCAAGTATCCTTAGATTTGAGGCATTAGATATTGAAATAGGGATAGGTCCAGTAAATTGGTTGGAGAAAATGCTTAATAATTCAATATTTCTTAGGGTGATACCTATGTCTGACGGAAGATGCCCTTGGATTTGGTTACTGCCTATATCAAAATTTTTTAACGAAGACAAATTGAAGATTGAGGGAGCAATTCTTCCAGACAACCTATTTAAACTGACACCAAAAAATGTAAGTCTTGCCAATTGGCCAAAAGAAGTAGGGATACTCCCACCCAAGTTATTATAATGTGTAGAAAACACTTCTAAAGACGATAAGTTTCCGAAAGAAGGTGGTATCCTTCCTGTCAAATTATTTACATCAAAATCCAAGAATTGGAGTTTTGACAAAGTGCCAAGAGTCGAAGGGATTTCCCCATCCAAAAGGTTGCGAGCAACTCTAAAGGATTTCAAGTTGGTGCAACCGGAAATATTGCTTGGAATTTTGCCACTAAGTGTGTTATTGTACAAATGTAGGAATTGCAATCTATGTAGACGGTCAATTTCTGGGGGGATTTCATCATGAAAACTATTGTTTTGGAGTGTTAGATTCCTCAAAAACTTAAATTTCCAACATTTGGTGATATAGAGCCCACCAGTTTCGTTGATTGCAGGTCCAACACAATGACCCTCTGATGTTGACGACCACAGGTAACCCCTCGCCATTGACAAAAGTGGATGCTATCATTCCAAGAGCTCAAAACCTGGAGAGGATCATCAGTGATCTTGGCTTTGAACTCAAGCAACGCCAGCCGGTCCGTATCATTATTCCCGCCAACAACAGAGGTGACTAACAAGCCACACCACCAGAGAAGGATAAAAGCATGCATGAAAAAAGAAGAGGACGGTGGAGATGAACTCCATTGGGAAAGCCCCATCTGCAATATGGTTGAAGAGGCAGTTGGTACAAGTGTGTATTGTGAGGGAAGGCTAATTTGGCTGTGTATTGAATCTCAAGAAGTGGCAAATTTATAAATAGAGCGAGAGAGAAGAAATTTGGTGCGAGAATTTTGGGGATTATAGTCGGTCTGATCATCTTTAATTAATCGGACGGTGTACCTATGATCCACGTGGAATGCTACAGTTTTGCCCCCTTTATATTAAACCAAAGTTGTGTTTATTTGGTGTATTTTAAGCTTTTAACAATTATTACCAAAAAAAAAAAAAAAAAAAGCTTTTAACAATTAAGGATTTGGAAGTGCAGCGTCCATACTCGGCTGAGCCCAAAATTAGGACTGTCCACGGGTCGGTCCGGGTCGGGTTTGTGCCCAACCCGGAACCGACCCGACCAGATCGGGTCTCCCAAACCTGGACCCGCCGCCGACCCGCCGACGGCAGCGAATCGGGTGGTCGGATGTCAGCTGTTCGCCGGTCGGGTATCGGTCGGTTTCGGACTGTGTAAAGCGTCACTGGATTTTGCAGAAATCGTCGCCGGAGTTCGCCGAAATCTTTGATTTTTGCTAGATCTGACCGGATCTCGAAGAGATCTCAGTAGATCTCAACAAGATTAGGCCGGATCTCGAAGAGATCCGGTGAGATCAACGAGATCAAGCCGGATCTCGAAGAGATCTCGGTAGATCTCAACGAGATCAGGCTGGATCTCGAAGAGATCCGGTGAAATCTCAGCCAGAACAGGCCGGATCTTGAAGAGATCCGGTGAGATCTCAGCCAGAACAGGCCGAATCACCGTGTAAAATCGACGGAGAACAGATGTTACCATTTTCAGATGCGTTTTCCGGTCGGGTCGGTTGAAAATCGGGTTTTCATGCTCAAATCCGTCAACCGACCCGCCAGTCTCGGGTTTTCTGGGCGGAGACCCGCTGCCGACCGTCGCCGGCGTCGGATCGGTCGGTTTTCTGGCCGGGTCGGCCGGGTTGGGCGGGTTGGGCGGGTTCCGGGTCTGCTTGGACACACCTACCCAAAATACACGTTTCCAGACCCTTCAGCGTGTCCCACACGCTAAGTCTGATTAAAAGACAGTCAGCTTGATGCTTCCTTTTGTCTCCTTGCTAAGACCATTGGTGAAATACAATGTGTCTTATTTAGTTTATACTTATTTTATTGTTTTTTTTTTGTTGGCTTTCATAGAAGCTGTTGGACACGCTGCAAGGCTTGCATGGCCTTTTGTCTTACAGGCTTACAGCTCTTGGGCCAAGTTTCTTTTTGTATACTGTTTTTCATTTTTTTATTAACATATTTCTATCATTGAGGTAAAAAAAAAGACATGGTGGTAGATGGTTGGCTTGAAGTGTGGGCTGGAATTCACGTGTGCCACACACACAACATTTTTTTTATTGTTAAAATTTACTAGTTGCAAAAAAAAAAAAAAAAAAAAAAGATTATTCGAACCATAGCTCTCATAAACATGAGCAGACAATACTATTAAATTATAAAACTTTTGTTATCAAAAAAAAATTGCAAGACTCTTAGATACTGTTTAGATACTATTTATTGTTAAATACAAGGTCTTTATCAAAAATTACAAGACTTTTGTTAAATACAAGACTTTTGTTATCAAAAATTACAAGATCTGTTTAGATATTGTTTATTGTTAAAAACTGAAAATATTGTAGCAAAATAATTTTTAAATGTGTGAATAGTACCGTGAGACCCAATTTTAAATTTGTTTTTTTGAAAAAAAGTATTTGCGGATCCCGTAAATAGTGCACAGAACCCACAAAAAACGCTGGACGCGCAAAAACATTGGACGTGGCCACTATCCAATCATACACTTAGGCTGTGTTTGGTTGCCGGAAAATATTTTTCGGAAAATAACCTATTTTCCGGAAATGCTATTTTCGGAAAATGAAAAGATTTTCAAGTGTTTGGTTGCATTATGAAAATTGTTGTGGAAAATATTTTCATGTGTTTGGTTCTATTCTGAAAATGCTATTTTCCTACAATTTTTCACATTTTCTAAGCTATTTTCTCAGCATCCAAACAAATTTTATTACAAAAAATTTCAAAATCACAGCCAATTCAACAACAAATTCCGGCAGCAAATTCTGGCAATCAAATATTAATATCATTTCTCAGTCCACAGTCACAAAAATACAAAACCCAAAGAAAAAAAATCATCAAATCCGATCAAAAGGCGAAGGCGTGTGGGTCGGGTGTGGGTTCGAAAGCGTGTGGGTTCGAAGGTGACGGCGAAGGCGCTTGAGGCAACCGTTGGAGTCGATCGTTGCTTGGAATCGATCTGGAGCTCGGAGCGATCTGGAGCTTGAGGCGACCGTTGGTGTTTGGAGTCAATCTGGAGCTTGAGGCAACCATTGGTGTTTGGAGTCGATCGTTGCTTGATCGGCGCAGTGCTGCGATCTGGAGTTCGGGGTTCGCCGGTGATCTGGAGCTAAGTTCTCTCTTCTTTCTCTCGCTCTCTCTCTCTCTCTTTTGCGTTTTCCGGAAATGGTTTGAAGGGAAAATAAAAACGTAAAACCATTTCCGGGTCAAAGGAGTAAATTTTGGTCAATTAAAGCATATTTTTCGAAAAATTTTATTTTCCTTGGCTTCCAAATAGTGGGGTCAGGTGGTAAATGATTTCAGGAAATCATTTACCACCAAAACAAACACAGCCTTAGTGTCCGTTTGGATACCGCTTATTTTGCTGAAAATTGGAAATTGAAAACAATAAAAAAATAATAATTTTCAGTTACTGTTCATACTCACAAAACACTGTTCATTTTCCTTAATGCACTGTTCATGTCATATGAACAATGCAGAGGTGCTGGTTAAAAAAAAAAAGAAAAATGCAGATGTGAAACGCCAATCCAAACGATCACTAAAGGTCTGTTTGGATACCACTTATTTTACTGAAACTGAAAACTTATTACTAAAAGTACTGTAAATAAAGATAAAAGTTAGTTAGAATAGTACAACGAGCTTATAAATAGTATCAAAAAATGTGAGCTCTTAAATAATAACAAAAATAAACTAAATAATAAAATAATTTTAATTTTTTATTGATATATAAACACACACTTAGTATAGTTATTTTTAAGTACCTTATCATCTTCACTCTTCTCTCTTCTGCAACAAATGGCCGAACGGCCTTTCCTGTTATTTCTTCACCTTTTTCTTCTTTTCGTCCTTTCCCACTCTTTACATCAAGTCACAATAAATGCAAGCACACAAGCTTTGAGTTTGAGTTTTGTACAACCAGCTTCTTTTTCTTCAACCAATTTTCTTCTTCCTTTAGCGTGTCCCACAAGCTTGAGTCTAATTAAGAGACATGGTTGCATATGGTTGGCTTGTAGACTTTAGAGACAAGTGCATTAATTGAGCTATTCCATCGAGTGTGGGTTGGAGCCCACGTGTGCCACACACCCAACATCTTTTTTATTGTTAAAAATTTGATAGCTGCAAAAAAAAAAAAAAAAAAGGATTATTCGAATTGTGGGGCCTGAAGATTTGGCAACCCTGGCCCACTCCATATCGGGCCCAAGGCCCATGCCGAGGACAATACAGTATCCGAGGATGAGCGGGGAAGGCCCAAGTTGTCAAGGAGCATCGCCGAGGACGACCATGTCCTCGGTCGGCCGATATTGAAGAGGGGAAGGTCGGCGCCCCACCAAAAGCACCCTCCCAGAGCATACCAAAGAAAAAGACAAGTACCTAGGGTCGAACGGGGGAATATGGCAAAAGAGTAATTCGTAGGGGAGCTGTCATCCTCACATTAAAAACATACAACTGACACTCTAGCCGCATTAATGAAGAATTGACCGCTGAACAGTGATGCTTTAATTACTTCAACTAACAGGAGGTCTAGAAAGACGGTTGATGGGACAAGCCCTTAGACACAGGCTTAGATGATCAACAAGTGGAAGGCAGAGATCAGCTGAATAGGACTATATAATGGAATGGACCCCTAGAGAAGAGGGGGTTCGCGTTTCAGAGGGCTGGGTGGCAACCCCTACTTCCATTAGCAATCAAGGAAGAGCTCTTCGGACTAGGCCAATGACGAACTTTCCCTTAAAAAACTTAGCCAAATCTCACTGATGATCTTGTAAACCCACACCAACTGTTGTGTCATTCGCTAATGCCTAGTCCTTCTATCCACTCTCTACAAATTTATTGTATAGGGTTAACTGGGCTTAGGTCCACTTATCCCCAGGAGGGAAGTGCCCGAACCAGGTCCCTACAATTGGCGCCGTCTGTAGGAAGGACTTGAGGATTAGCGAGTGCGACGGTTGGTGCGGAAGGATCGATAACAACACTTCTTCCAAGTTCAAAAAAAATAATAAATAAACAATACAAACAACGGCAACGTACTCATTCAAAAGGCAATCATCACAAAGAAATGAAAGATGCAAGAAGTAAAAGAAATGAAATGTGGCTACTTCTTTATTAAGTAAAGAAAAGTTACATTGTACAACAAATGCTTAGGCAGGCTTGTTCTAAAGCTAACTACAAAGGTAAATGCTTAGGTAGACTTGTTCTAAAGCTAAAAAAAAGAAAAAGGCCTAGGCAGATTTGTTTTAAAGCCAAGCCAAACATGGAGGGAAAGGCGGAGACAGGCCTGTTTTAAGACTGTCCACAGCTCCCCAACCAGCATAGGCGGCACTGGGAAGGAGAAGGAAGAAGAAGTCGCGGCGCCTGATGGTCCCATCTCAAGGTTTTTCCTTGATTCTCTCCCAGTCCCACGACGATCAGGCGCCGGCGAATCACTACCAGCTTGGAAGGCCGGTAGATCCGCACGCGGAGGAGAGATGTTATGTTCCTTTCGGATTTCCCTCCTAACTGCAAGGGGAGTCCTCTCTCTGGCTAGGTTGAAAAGAATGAGGATCTTTGGCTTTTGCTTATTTCGCCTCCACTGTGTCGTCTAGGATCGGGGTGGCATTCTCGACTCCTGAAGGGGGCTCGGCTTCCTTGTCCTTGCCCTTTTCTAGGGCGACTCCATCTCCTCAAGCACAAGTCACTATTTTGGCAAGGCCCTTGAAAATGCCCAAAAAACTTAAAGCCTTGAGCCCCTATTGAACCCAAGTGTTTGTGAAATTTGAAGAAAAGATTACCCCAAAATACCTTATATAAAAGGCAAGAGCTGGTGAAAACCAGCCGGCGCAGAATCCTAAGGAAGAATTAGTGGAGGTATTAACTCCGCCCAATTTCCAAATAGCTTACCAGCTGCTAGATCCTTGTAAATCAGCAAGGATATTAATGAGGACGCGCCTCGCACACCGAAGCGTCAAGCGCATTACTCGAATAGCCCAAAAGACGCCTCGTAATTGAAAGTGGTGCGTCGGGCCAAGGAGCTAGACCGGAGAAGGGTCCCCCCTCGGCGAAGCAAGCTCAAGGTCGTTATCACTCTAAGGGCAGGCTCCCCAACACTGAGGATGAGCTCCCTCACTCCAAGCAGTAAAGAAAACTCTAAGTGCTAGACAGAACCAAGGCCTTACATTGTCCTCGGACTCAAGCTTATGGGGAAACTAACTACTTCAAGAATCAAGTGCTAGACAGAACCAAGGTTTTACAAGGTCCTCGAACTCAAACCTATAGGGAAACTAGTCACTCAAGAAGAGTCAAGCGTCAGACAGAACCGAGACCTTGCATGGTCCTCGGACTCAAGCCTATGGGGAAACTAACTACTTTAAGAATCAAGTGCTAGACAAAACCAAGGTTTTGCAAGGTCCTCGGGCTCAAACCTATGGGGAAACTAGTCATTCAAGAAGAGTCAAGTGTTAGATAGAACAAATGCCTTGCATGGTCCTCGGACTCAAGCCTATAGGGAAACTAACTACTTCAAGAATCAAATGCTAGACAGAACCAAGTCCTTGCATGGTCCTCGGACTCTAGCCTATGAGAAACTAGTCACTCAACAAGAATCAAGTGCTGGATAGAACCAAGGTCTTGCATGGTCCTCGGACTCAAACTTTTGGGGAAACTAGTCACACAAGAAGAGTCAAGTGTTAGACAGAACCAAGGCCTTACATGGTCCTCAGACTCAAGCCTATGGGGAAGCTAACTACTTCAAGAATCAAGTGCTAGACAGAATCAAGGTCTTGCATGGTCCTCGGACTCAAACCTACGGAGAAACTAGTCACTCAAGAAGAATCTAGTGTTAGACAGAACCAAGGCCTTGCATGGTCCTCGGACTCAAGCCTATGGGGAAACTAACTACTTCAAGAATCAAGTGCTAGACAAAACCAAGGTCTTGCATGGTCCTTGGACTCAAACCTCTAGGAAAACTAGTCACTCAAGAAGAATCAAGTGCTAGACAAAACCAAGGTCTTGCATGGTCCTCGAACTCAAACCTATGGGGAAACTAGTCACTCAAGAAGAGTCAAGTGTTAAACAAAACCAAGGCCTTGCATGGTCCTCGGACCCAAGCCTATGAGGAAACTAACTATTTCAAGAATCAAGTGCTAGACAGAACCAAGGTCTTGCATGGTCCTCGGACTCAAACCTATGGGGAAACTAGTCACTCAAGAAGAATTAAGTGTTAGACAAAACCAAGGCCTTGCATGGTCCTTGGACTCAAGCCTATGGGGAAACTAACTACTTCAAGAATCAAGTTCTAGACAGAACCAAGGTCTTGCATGGTCCTCGGATTCAAACCTATGGAGAAACTAGTCACTCAAGAAGAATCAAGTGTTAGACAGAACCAAGGCCTTGTATGGTCCTCGGACTCAAGCCTATGGGAAAACTATTCACTCACGAAAGATCAAGTGTTTGGCAGAGCCAAGGTCTTGCATGGTCCTCGGTGTCAAACCTATGGAGAAACTAATTGCTTCAAGAGAATCCAAATATTAGACAGAACCAAGGTCTTGCATGGTCGAAGTACTCAAACCTATAGGGAAACTAGTCACTTTAGGAGGATTTAAGCACTAGACAGAACCAAGGTCTTGTATTGTCTGCAGACCCAAACCTGCGGCGAGGCTGACCACTTTGTTACTAGAAATGAGCACTGCAGAGGACAGTAATCAATGTAGTCGGCTGAAGCGCAATTAAAGCTAAGATTGTGCAAGTAAAAAAAATAATAATATAATACAAACAAAACTGATAAGAGAAAATAAAATATGTGCTTCATTGAATATTTAAGAGCTACACAAGGCAAAAATGCCATTAAAATGCTTAACAAAAAAAAAAAAAAAAAAAACAAAGTGAAAACGCCATGGAGGATCAGCCCTTCAGCTTCATCTCGATCCCTCCCTCAGGGGGCTGGGCAGAAAAGGTCTTAGGGTCCTTGTTACCCTCGCTTGGGATTACAGCCTGGGGAAGGCTAGTTGGAAGAGATATCTCCTCAACATGAGGGGCCTGAGCATCAACTAAGGGGTCTGCAGCCTCTCAGGGCGCCTCCGCACTGTGCTCTTGCTTGTCTCAACAGCCCCAGGAGGAGCAGCTTCCTTTGCGGGCTCGTCTGAAGTGGTAGCAGTCGGGGCATCTTCATCAGGAATAGCCCCAACTTCCTCGGGAGTCACCTCGGCCTCGGAGCTGGGAAGAGCAGCCTCACGAATGGCAAGAGGGTAGTACACACTCTTTACCTTCCACAGGTTAGATGAAGCCTCAACACTTGCTTGTTTCAAGGCTTCATTCCACACCTGGGAACAGTAAAGTCTACATACCCTAGGCACTTGAGCTCTAAGGGTGAATTCTGTATCAGCTACCCCTGAATCGTAGGCCTCCTGCTCGGCTTTACTTTTGGAAGCCTTAGCCTCAGCCCTGGCAGAGTTAGCCTCTTCATTGGCTTTCAAGGCCTCATCCCTAGCAAGCTCCGCAATGCCTCTGGCCCCCTCTGCTTCGAGCACCATCTTTTTCAGGGTCGCGATCTCCTCTTTGGCGACCCTCAGCTAATCCACCGCCTTAAGCAGGCGCTTCGTTTGATCTAGGGCCTTCTTTTGTGCACCAACAAGGCCTAATTCGGCGATATCTCAAGCCCTCTTCATCTCTTCTAACTCCTCCCTTGCCTTTGAAAGATCAGCCTTGAAGACTTTGAGAGTCCGTGCAGCGTCTAGCAGCTTTTCACGCTCCAGGTTCGCGTCCTTGCTTTGGCTACTGGCTATACCCTCCAGCCTAAAGGTAGCTCCAGCCTAAAGGTAGCCTGGATAGCCTGCCAATTAAAACCAATGCGCGATAAGTAAGAAGTCAAAAGGCAGGAAGTCAAGAGGTTCACAAGTGATCAGAAAACTTACCATGCCCAAACATTGTTTAAGGCCGAGGAAGACCTCCTTACTCCTCAGAGCCTCCAGCTGGGCTATATCCATGGGGAGTAGCAAGGATCTCCCCAATGCGCCAGCCACATACTCACTCTCGCTCCCTCGAGGGTCCCTAAGGGAGGCATTGTCCATCAGTGGCTCCCCATAGAGCATAGGGATAAGGAGCCAAGCCTGGACCCCGGGCTGGATGGTGGTCTGTTTTTCCTGACCTCGGCGCCCTGCTCTCAGCTGTTTCGATGGCTGCCGAGCATCATCATCGCCCTGGGAAGGATCAGACTCTTCGCCCCCCATAGGCCTCTTTGCTTTGTCTTTCTTCTGCAAAGGACTGGTGGGCTTGGACCCAGATGGCGAACTCTGTTGGGGTGGGGAAGGAGGAAGCTTGGGAGGAGACTTTCCTGGCGCATCCTTCCCTGGCTGCCCCTCAATCAGGGCCAGTAAGCTTGTCTAAGGTTGTCTCTTGAAACTCATCTTCAACCGAGGAGAGGCTTCTTTGGATGAAAAGTCCGCTTCAGCTAAGCAGGGGTCACCCAAATCGCCAGGAGGGTCCTCGGGC
Source organism: Quercus gilva (assembly GCA_023621385.1). Classification (NCBI taxonomy): domain Eukaryota; kingdom Viridiplantae; phylum Streptophyta; class Magnoliopsida; order Fagales; family Fagaceae; genus Quercus; species Quercus gilva. The sequence goes on along the minus strand of CM042476.1, from coordinate 14,574,349 downwards.
GAGGGGAATTGCTTAAACACGTCAAACTCGTCCTCGGACGGACCTGAGTCAGCCACTTCCTCTTCTCCTGGCTCTCATCCTTCAGCCTCTACAACTTAAGGTGATGAAGAGGTACCCGCCAACGGTACGCCCTCCGGAACAGGAGATCCCTCGGGGATCAAAAATTCGTGCTCGACTATGGTGATCTTATGCAGCCGAGGATCTTTAGCTCGGATCACGTACTTTGGAGTCGAGAACGATCTTTGAATCGATTCGTATCCTACGATCTCATGAGAGGCTCTAACTTGGTTGTCAGCTTCATTCACAAAAATCTCCGACCTTAGTACGGTTTGCAAATCCTCCTTGTTCACCAAGCCGAAGTGACGCTCAAAGGCGTGCGGATCTGCATAAAAGAAAACAAATTCCTGTTAACAACCAAACAAAGCAGAGTGCGAAGGCACAAGAAATTAGACCCTCTCCTAGTCTGAATGCCCCACCTGGTGTACCCTCCACTGTTGGACAATGAAGACTATCGTGCCACTCTCCGGACAAAATGTGGAAGTCTTTGTTCAAACCCTTACTGGACTCAGGGAGGCACTGGATGAGTTGGACCCGATCGTCCCTCGTCTTCATGTAATAAGACTTCCCCTTGAGGCACTGGAGATTGTAGCACCAATTTACATCATGGTGGGTTAACCCCAGCCCCATCTTCTCATCAGGGCATCCACACAGCCTAAGATCCTAAATACATTAATAGCACACTGGGTGGGAGATAACCGAAGTGCCTAAGATAATCCCTTATCACTGGCCCCATAAGGATCCTCATACCACCCTCTAGAAAGGCGATTATAGGAATTGCCACCTCATCCTCTTTTCTCCTAATGCTCCACTCCCTTTCTCTACAGTACCTCAAATCCACTATATTGGAGATCTTATAATCAGCAACGAATTTTTCCATCGCCTCCTTAGACTCAACTAACTTCTTAAACCTACCCATCCTAAAGAACTAACGAGGTGCTCAGGGAAAACGAAGGAAAGAGAAAAAGGAATAAAAGGACAAGGAACTTAGGCGGAAAAGTATGAACCGGAAAGAGAAGAGAACTTACAGAAACGAGGAAAGGCTCCTCGGACAGGCCTTTTATGTTGAAAGAAGGCGTAAGGTCAATTGGAGGCTTGATCAAGTTCAGTGTATGTGCGCAAGAGCTCTTGAATGTAAAAGTGAAGGGGCAAATCGGCTCAATTGGGTATTTGTACCCCCAATTAAAAGTAACCGCATGGGCTTTCCTGCCCATTAAATCAGAAGTATCCCTACTGTCCATTCATTATCACACCGTTGAACATGGAGGACATAGGGTCGCCAAAATTTAATGAAGGCGCGCTCCAAGTACCGAAACACCAGGAGCATTCCCTGAGCAGTTGGAAGGATTTTGGTACTGACAGGAAGACAAGATTCGCCAGGCCAGGACAAGGACCCGAGGACATCAAAATCCTCCTCCCCACCCGAAGAGCCGGGTAGCAGAATTTTAAGGGGATATTGTGGGGCCCAAAGATTTGGCAACCCCGGCCCACTCCATATAGGGTCCAAGACCCATGCCGAGGACAATGTAGTATCTGAGGATAAGCGGGATAGGCCCAAGTTGTCAAGAAGTATCGCCGAGGACGACAATGTCCTCAGCCGGCCGATATTGAAGAGGGGAAGGTCGGCGCCCCACCAAAAGCACCTTCCCAGAGCATACCAAAGAAAAAGATAAGTACCCAGGGTCAGACAGGGGAATATGGCGAAAGAGTAATTCGTAGGGGAGCTGTCATCCCCACATTAAAAGCACGCAACTGACACTCTGGCTGCATTAATGAAGAATTGACCGCTGAACAGTGATGCCTTGGTTACTTCAACTAACAGGAGGTCTGGAAAGGCGGCTGATGGGACAAGCCCTCAGACACAAGCTCAGATGATCACAAGTGGAGGGCAGAGATCAGCTGAATAGGACTATATAAGAGAATGGACCCCCCAGAGAAAAGGGGGTTCGGGGTTCAGAGGGCTGGGTGGCAACCCCTACTTCCATTAGCAATCAGGGAAGAGCTCCTCAGACTGGGCCGAGAACGAACTTCCCCTTAGAAAACTTAGCCAAATCTCACTGATGATGCAGAAAAAGCATTAGTTGAACTCCTCTTCAACAATTGCAAAATCCAGCAAAAAGGGATAAGTACGCTTTGAATACACCGGTGTGGTGTGTGCTAAGGAGCCTCCAACAAGCTAGTCAATAAGATCAATGCTCAATTGTACAGAGAAATTGCTTATTTGGCTAGATATTTGTTGTGAATATGTTGCATACTTTTGTTGTGATTCTTTTTGCCTTTTTGTAGGTCTTTGCCCCTCAGTATGGAAGCAAATGCCTCTCTTTATGATTATGGATCCGTTGGTAATGAATGTGGGGGCATTATAAAATTCAATGGTGTTTTGCCCGTTGGTCTATCAGTTATGCTTTTCCTTGTCTAGCACGTTAACTGTTACTCATGTCACTTATGAGGAACTCATTTAATGTTTACTGTAGTCGTCCATTACATGAACGATGCTAGTTTTTCTCTTCTTCTGCTATACAATGGACAAAGGTGATTTTTCTCCTCTTCACTATTCATGTAAAATGTACATTATAAAATAAATATGTGTAAAATATTATACATTTTCATGCAAATGTGTATAATATTTTACATTTTTTAAGTGTGGATAATGTTTGAAATTTGAATTGCAGAGTGCTATTGATGGAAGGAATTTTTTTTTTTTTTTTTTTTTTTTAAGTTTTTGATATTCGAGTTTACTTAACGTGGGCTAGATGTGCCCTTCAGGACTTTCCAATTATAAAGCGATTATGATTGGGTTAATCTATTTTAGTAGAATTTGTTTGAAGAAGGACTTAGGCTAGTTTAATTGGTTTTTTTTACTTTTGAAGAAGAAACCCATTAACTTTTCTAATAAGAGAGGCCCAATTTCTTGAAACCATAATCCCGTTACTTCTTCCAAAAACCTTAATAAATACATTTTATTATTCCCTCCCCCCCCCCCCCCCAAAAAAATAGTGGTGAATGCATGTAATAATTGGACATAAAGTATCTATCACTTATATTTTAGATCATTTTATTGGACTTTTATATGTTTGTATTGTACTTACAATGAAAAGTTGTATTATAGATACACAAAAAGAGGCAAATGTAAGTTTATCTTGCAAGTACAATGTAAACATAAAATTTTATATCATCATGTTGTAAAATTGTAGATTGGGCGTGTCTTAAATTTATTAAAATAGTTGTAGCACTTGCATTGGTCCATGCAAAATGACCTAAATGCTAAATTTTGACCAATTAATCTTAAAATTACTCACATCAATCTGTTTAAAGTTATGCATCTATGGTCCATTTTTCATTTTAGCTCTCTAGTCTAGTAAATTTTCATTCTATGGTCCATTTTTCTTCATTTTTTTATTTTTTTATTTTTTCAAGAATGAAGGAAAAAGAAGATGGTAATTTTGATGTATGGGATGTGGAGAAACAATTAAAAATTTTTTTAAAAAAATTAAATTTTAATAAAATAAAAATATAATATATATTATTATGTTAATGTTTTTGAAAGGTGGTATAAGAAGTAATAAATTGTTATACTAAAATAAACCGAAATTTTAGCTTGGGAAATATTTATTTGACTTTTATGTCTAAGAACATTAGTATTGGTGGTGCTAAAAATTTAGCAATTTGGCACCATAAAAAGTTATTTTATCTATTTTACCACTCTACTTTAAAAACATCCTAAATCAGTGATTTTATTTTAGCATTCAACATTGTTAGGTTCTAAGGTCTTAGGATTTTATGTATTTAGAACTCTAATTTGTAATGTTGGCAAACCATGATCAAAACAATGTATTTAGTCTAGGTTTAGGCTTGCTCAAAGTATGTTTATTTGTAAAATTGGAATCGAGTGATTGCAGAATTTATTGGACTAAATCTGTAAGTCTCGATCGATCGAAAATTAGACTCGATCGATCGAACCACGTACAGATTTATTTTTCTGCAGAGTTCCAGTTCAGCCCAAACTCTATTTAAACGTCTTGGGGTTCAAGTAAAACACTCCTATATATAAGGAAAACCCTAGAACGTTTTTGAGACTTTTGTGAGAGAGATTAGAGTGCCTCTTGTGCCTCCTTTTATTAGGGTTTTGTACCCAAACCTCTCTAAGTCTTTGTTGCTCATATTTGCTGTTTATGTGAATCTCTTGTGAGATCTTTAAGGAGCTTTCCTTCACATAAGCTTAGGGTTTTCAAGATTGAGATCACTTCAACATCTTGATGATCAACTTGGTTGCTGCCTTTGAAGCTTAAAGAATATCAAGCGTGGGTGCTTGTAGCTGATTGAAGGAATACAAAGAAAGAAGTAGTCCGTGGACTCGGAGCCTGCGCGTGGTCGTGTCAGGAAGTTTTACTGGTGGGTAGCATTAGGAAGTCAAGCGGGGAGCTTGTAAGTCCTTTTGTAAGAACTTCAATTCTTTCTTAGTGGATTCCGTTTTGCCTTGAGGATCAGTGGGTAAAATCCTCCCCGGGTTTTTCCGTGTGGTTTCCTGGGTGATCATATCATTGCGTTCTTTATTATTTCCGCTGCTTTATATGTTTATATGCATAATATGATTTTGTGATTATTTTAACCTAGAATTGCTTAATTTGACTAAGTAACAACTTCGCTAATTAATCTAGGCTACGCAATCTGGTTATAGTTTAAGGGGTCTAAACCGATCAAACATAATAAAATAATATAAACAACATAATAAAATAATATATCTACTACAATAAACAATAACTACTACCACTAACATAATAAAATAATATAATTTTTAATAAAATATTGTTTTTTTACCATCTTAGCTACAGTGCACAACCATCTTTAGCTGTGCACTGTAATTCAACAGCCAAATTTTTTGGCTTTCCCTCCACCCTTGCAACGTGCTTTTTAGTTTTGGTAGTGCTAAAAATAGCAATACGGTTTTTTAGTACCACCAATACTAATGCTCTAAGATAGCTAATGATTGTGTGTGTTCTAATAAATATTACTGTTTATTAAAAAAAAATAGGGATATTTATCTTACATTAGTTGTGTATGTCTAGTGTTCGCTGTTTATAACCCTAGTCTACAACTACAAAGGTTAGCCCTTTTTGTAGTTCTATTCTGATTATGTAATGTATTATAAACTCGATTTGAAATACTAATATTACTATTTTCGTGTGTGTTTTAATAAATATTACTGTTTAATAAAAAAAGAAAAAAAAAGAGAAAAGAAAAAAGATAGCTAATGACTAAATTAAAAGATTGCTGGACTTCCCAACCAAGGTCCACACTCCAATTTCAAAAAAAAAAAAAAAAAAAAAAAAAAAAAAAAAAAAAAAGAAAAAAGTACCCACTCCACATGCAGCTGGCCCTTGTCACTATCAAGAAGGGCCCAATACAATTACTTGGAAAAGCGTACCGTGTAAGTTGGAGACCCATATATTACTGATATGCGGGTCTTACTTCAAAAAATGAGTCTCATTGGTCTGGTGCGTAATAATTTTTTCCGTCAACCCATCATCCATTTGAAGGTGTTAAAATTCAATCAAGAATTGGCACGTAAACGTACTAAATTTAAGCGAGCGAAGAGGTGCGTCCCTAGTGTTTTAACCGGAGTTGGAATAGAAATATTTTCCAAAATAATAAAGAACAACTTTCCTTTGTCGCTTACATAGTCACATATCTCAATATCTAATTAAAAATGGTCAAGGGGTTTTGTTCTACATGGTCACATTCAGTGTTCCTTAATTTGTGACGTGCTTGACGGATTGACGGGTCTCGCAAGTCACACATGGCCATATTCATTATTCAATCCGTCATATTCCTATGAAGAAATTTCTAACATAGCAGGAAAAAAAATATATTAAAAAAATCAATGCTCAAATTGAATATTAACAATTTTTGTTTTTGCTAAGTGGTACAATTGGGTGTTTTTTTCTGTGAAGACAGACCGAGTTTGATTTCACTGCTTAGATACCCAGTAAAAAGCACATATTTATAATAAGGTAGGGAAGAACAAACTGGCTACAGGGACTTGAGGGATTATATAAATATCTTCTTCTTCTTTTTCTTTCCTATTTTCCTTTCTTCCCCTCCACTTAATAAGGGACATTTGACAATAAAACAAAAGGGAAGAAACTTCCCCTATCGACCTCATTCAATATTGGACAAATGTTTTTTTTCAGACTCTTCGTTTTTTTTTTTTTTTCCTCTCTTTTTTATTGAAAGTGGATTATGATAAATTTATCATTAGATTGAATTTTTTTATTATATCATCTATGTTTGCAAAATTTTAAGAAAATCAAATGTCAATAGCTATGTCATCAAGCAAAAATCTAAATTCATGTTTTTGTAGTTTTAAATTATGCATAAAAAAAATAAGTTTACGGATCAAATAGTAAATAATATTGAATTTGAACGAAATTTGACATGCATTTTAAGAATATTTAATCCAATTCCTAGATTTTCCAAATAAACAGTGTTAATTTTTTAGTGAGAATTTAAAGCATTTTTCTTTAAACTAATTTGAAAAGAAACTTTGTCTATCAATATTTTCCAAAGCTTCTAACCCTACTCAATTTTAGAACTTAGAAGTCAAATGTACAAAATACTATGTTCAACTGAATTTTCTTTTAGCAAGTCATCAATATTTATATATATATATATATATATCTAAAAGTTGAAGCATAGCATTTATTGTTGCTACACTCCAATTAAGCCACATCAATGTCATTTCTTCATTTATTTTCTTATTTTATTTTTTATTTTTAGACTTACTGATTGACATTTATTGATCATCTACTTAAATTCAGGTGTTATTCTATCTCCAATTCTGTCATGTGTCTCTTCATTAACCCAAACTCTTCAAATGCCGCTATTATATGAAACTCTAACACTGTGTTCGTTTGGGGTAAAAATGGAGAGGATGGAAAATAAAGGAAGGAAAATAGGATAGAAAATGATGTTTTCCACTGTTCGTTTGGGGAAGGAAAATAGGGAGGATGGAAAACTCGGGAGAAAATTTTCTCCCCAGGCCCACATTTTTTTTCCTCCCGATTTGGGAGGAAAATCTAAGGGAGAAAAGTGCTGCTATCCCCTTTTACAAAAATGCCCTCTTCCCACCTACCCCATTCATGACCTATGCCCCTCTCACCAACCCATCTGATGACTTTTGCCCACAAACATCTTCTCTTCTCATTCCCATTTGACTTCTGGGTGACTGAACGTTCATCTTTTTTTCTTTTTTTTTTTTCTTTTTTTTTTTTTTTCAACGTGACTGAACATTCTTTCTTTCTTTTTTTTCTTTTTTTTTTTCAAAATGACTTGATCTAATTTTTACATTATAATAATAAAAATAATAATATAAATTTATATATATTGTGGGGCTCCAAATATTTAAACAATCTTGGCCCACTCCATAGTCGGCCCAAGGCCCGCGCCGAGGAGGATATAGAGGCTGAGGGTAAAAGGGAAAAGTCCAAGCCCTCAAGGGGCCTCGCCGAGGATGCCCACCTCCTCGGCGAACCGACGTTGATGAAGGGAAAATATCTCCCACCCATTAAATGTACTCCACCAACATTCTGGCCGCTTTAATGGTGAAGTGACCAGCAAATCCAGGTGCCTTGGTCACTCCAACTAATAGAAGGCCTGCAAAGGCGGCTGAGAACTAACATAAAGCCTGCAAAAGCAGATGATGAGACAAACCCTTATACACCGAGTTCGGATAACTGACAAGTGGACGGTTAAGATTAACTAAAATGATACTATATAATCAAGAGGATTCCCAACATAAAAGGGGGGAGAGAGGAATCAATCCTAAGAAGGAGGAGAGGATTTAGATCAACTCTAAGAAAAAGAGATTCTCAGACTGAGCTGAGGACGAATACGCTTCACAAACACTTAACCAAAATCATCAGGATCTTCACAAACACTTAACCAAAATCATCAGGATCCTCACAAACACTTATCCGAAGTCATTATAAAGATCCTTATAAACACCTAACCAGAGTCATGGTCCTGATCCTCATAGAAAACACTCAGTAAAATTACTTTGTTATTACGCCTGTTGATTTCACATCATCCGTTGTTTGTATTGCTAATGCTTAGCCCTTACACCCACATCTCTACAAATTTTATTGTCATGGGTCCATTACAAATTAAGTCCCTACATATATGATGTGATAAATTTTATATTATTTAATAAGTACAAATAAATATATTTCTTACATATTATATAATAAGGGTATAATAGTCAATTTATATAAATTACATTTTCCATCCTTCCATTTTTTTCTTCAACCAAACAAAAGAGTTTTCCACCCTTCCAACCGAACACACCAGAAAGAAAACTAAATATTTTCCATCCTCCCACTTTTCCATCCTCTCACAATTTTCCATCGTCTCACTTTTCCACTCCTCTAACCGAACAGACCCTAATAGTCACCAACAGATTACAACATTCTTTCCTCCTCTATCCATCGTAACTTCTTCCAATTATTAGGTATGATGTGATAAATAACGCCATGTGGCAAACAATTATGGATACATGTCAATCTTTTTAGCATCTATCAATAATATGCACTATAAGTTCCACCATTATAATTAATATCCACTATAAACTTAAATACCCCATCAATTTTTTTTCCTTTTCTTTTTTCCCTCAGATTTTTTTTAAGTAACCCAAAAGTCATGTTTTACCATAACTAAACCACCCTTAACAAAATCTATGTTTCCTAAGAAAAAACAAAACCAATCTTTCCTTCTTCTTCTTCTTCTTTTGGTTTTTCCCTGTCTATCACTCCTAAAATACAAATCTAATTATATATTATGAAATTTGGATTTAAGACAATTTATGTGTTTTTTGCCCCTTCCATAAACCCATAAACCTAAAAATCTATGCTCTCTTTCCTCTTTTTTTCATTTTCCTATTACCATGATATCTATACTCTCTTTCCTCTTCTTTCATTTTCCTATTACCATAATGATTCTTAACATTCCAATTAAGCATATCTCTACACCTCTCTCTCTCTCTCTCTCTCTCTCTCTCTCTCTCTCTCTCCTTCTTTATCAGCATATGGACCAATATTACTTTTTATTTTTTATTTCCATGTGAATGTTAAGTTGCCAATATTTTTCTTTGTTGTTTTCATTCAGCATTTATTCATACTTCTTATTGTATTGCCATGATAGACTCCATTTACTTTTTTAAGTTTACTTTTTTTTAACCATTACATTTTATGGGTTTATATGGGGATTCTGGCATTTTACCCTTATTTTAAAAAAAAATTGGCAATATGCCCGTGTTTTCAAATTATATAGGGGCGTGCCCCTGTTTCGATACTCGATTACCTTAAAATCAAGTTCAATTAAATACTCGATTTGTAGAAAATCGAGTTATGCCCGATCAAACTTAAAAAAAAAAAAAAAAAAAAAAAAAAAAAAATTGCATGGAACTCGAGTTCTCGGAAATCGAGTTCCATGCAAATTTTTTTTAATGTGATTGTCCCATACCAAGTTCAGGGAGCCATATAGTGGCATTTTTAAGCCCTATAATGACGTTTTGAAGCCCTATAGCGGTGTTTTCCTACAAATTTTTTTTATAAGTGTGATCACCCCATATCAGGTTCAGGAAGCCCTATAGTGGCATTTTTAAGCCCTATAGTGACATTTTAAAACTCTATAGTGGCGTTTTCCTGCAAAATTTTTTTTTTTTTTTTATAAGTGTGATCACCTCATACCAGGTTCAGGGAACCCTATAGTGACGTTTTAAAGCCCTATTGTTAAAGCTCTATAGTGGCGTTTTCCTGCAAATTTTTTTTTATAAGTGTGATTGTCCCATGGCAGGTTCAAGGAGCCCTATAATGGCGTTTTAAAGCCCTATAGTGGCGTTTTGGAACTCGAGCACCATAAAATCGAGTTCCATGCATTTTTTTTTTTTTTAAGTTTGATCAGGCATAACTCAATTTTAAACCAATCAAGTTTTCATTGAAACTCGATTTTAAGGTAATCGAGTTTCGAAACAGGGGCACGCACTTAAATAGTTTGAAACATGGGCATATTGCCAAATTTTTAAAAAATTAAGGGTAAAATGCCAGAATCCCCGAGTTTATGCAACTTTTCATATGTTGATATATGATTGTTACTAAAAAAATTAATAAATCTTGTACTTCCTTTCCTCTTCTTTCGATAAAACAGTAAAAAACTTCTGCTCTATATATTTCTTATATTTGTATTGTCTCTTTCAATCTCTCTAATACATTTTTCACCCCCAAAAAAAAAAAAAAAAAAATTCTGTCTAATACATGAAGTTTAGGGGTTGCAGCAAGGAAATTAACTTCACCATGGCAACAATACCTCTCTCTCTCTCTCTCTCTCTCTCTCCCTATTCTTCATGTATTTGCATGTTCTCAAGTCACATATTTCATTCTTTGTATTTAGAATTGTGACCAAATATTTATTTTTCCTAAAAGTTTGAAATGGTTGATATTATTTCCAAGTTAGAGTTAAAGTTTTGAATCTCGGTGCTTGGATGGGTCTACTTTAGATTAATGTTTGTATAACTTTGAGCATAAAATAGTTTTATCGGAATCAATTTGTTTGTACAATTTTACTTGTATCTTTAGTACAAAACTTATATTTGGTTGGTATTCTTCTTTGTATGACATGTAGTACTGTTTCAGGTCTTTGTTCCTATGATGCTGCATTGATTAAAACGTGTGAAATTTGGATGAGAAGCAATGTTCTATAAATACCTCTACTTCTGATGCACATCAAACCCACGCAAACATACTTTTATTTTGAGCTATATATCAATTTGACTATGCATTAATTTTTTTATAATGATTTGCATATTGAGTATTCTTTTTATTTTGTGCTTGCAGGGATAGAATCGGGATTTGTAGTTGGGGGAGGCCAAGCTTACTATAAGTTCATTGAATTTCATGACGTCTATTAACAACTTAATCACATATTTGTGGACAAAATATTTAATCATGTTGCAATGAACTAGCACTTATTTCATTAATAGCAATTTTTCAAAATGTTGTTCAATGATTTTCAAAAAATAGGATGTCAGTAATGACATCGAATTTATTTGTATTTTCTTTCAAAAAATCAAACATTATAGTTGATTTTTCCATTATCTAGAAATCATATAAAAATTCATATAAATTATAAGGATTTATTTTACATCTACATAACATTCAAATAATTTCTTGACTTGTAAAGTCATGAGATTTTAGCCAATGTAAAAATCAGTGTTTGTTTGGTTTTTGTTTGGAACTACTTTTGGAACAATAGATTTATAAGATAGGGAAATAATGAAGTATCTCAAAATTAATTAAATAAATAGTAGAATGAGTACTCTTCATGTGTTATTTAGACATACCTTACACCCTTTTCTTTTTCTTTTTGGATGAGTACAGCTTTTATCATTAGCTACTTCTTTCGAACCAAAAGTTGAGACATATATATACTCCATCTAGCACTATAGCGAACACGTGCCACAACCCCCTCTAATTTATAAGTTCACTATTCACACAACACAATTGTTTTATTTTATTTTTTTTCGATGAAAACGATAGCCACAAGTTCAAACATACACTATCAGTTACTAGCCAGCATTTATTAGATAAAAATTGGCAAAGGATCTGCCTCATGGGCTCGCACAACACATTTTAGAGAGAGCAAAGAGAGGATTGAGAAGAGATTTCAGATAAGAGAGAGGCCAAATTAGAGAAGGAAGAGCTTGATATGCTTTATTGCCATAAGGGTATTCTTTTTATTTAGATTTGTGATTTGTTTGATTGGTTTGTTTGAAGGTTTTTTTTTTTTTGGGACAATTGGGCAAAAGGGTAGGTCGGATATTTTTTTTATTTGGGTCAATTTGTAAATTTTTTGGAAAGGGGGGCCAAGTATATAAATTTTGGGATCATATTTTAAAATTTTTGTTATATACATACAAAAGTAAAATTTTTTTAAAAGTGGTGGGGAGGGGGGGGGATGGTTCCCCTCTGTCCAAACATAGTTGCGTCTCTATGTGCATGTGTTATGTACTTTTTTCCATATTTATTATCAGCAACCTAATGCTTTAGTCTATCCATTTGAATATTAATTGAGAAAGTATATACAGTTTCAAGTGTAGCACAAACATATTTTGTTGGGTTTTGCAAAAAATAGCTTATTTATTAATTTTTTTGGGTTTTGGTATCTATTAGATAACTATTTTGTTTGTTTGTTTAATTTATAGGTTATATCATTGTTTAACAAATGTGTTTTTTTTTTTTGGAGTAGAGGTGAATCAACAATAGTTCAGATATATATATATATATATATATATATAATGAGTCCACGATTTTCCATGTTTTCTTTACACATATATAATGAATTTTTTTTTTTTTTTTTTTTGCAGTATTTAGAATTACAATAACAAGCAGCTTTTTAATGCATTCTCAGCAAATTATATGATAAGAAACAAACAAAAGAGAGAATAATTAACATTATAACATCCTATGCAAAATTTTCACAAATAGGATAATTCTAATAGAAAGACAATTTCTTTGTTTTTGCCTTATTAAATTGCAAAACAAATATATAAATTACTCGAATCAAAGCATCATACATATTTTTATATTTAAAAACTAAAGCATAGGTTGCTACACTCCAATTAAGCCACATCAGGGTCATGTCATCATTTATTTTATTATTTTTAAAATTTTTAGATTTACTGGTTGACATTTAATGATCATCTCCTTAGATTTAAGTATTACAATAACCACCACCACTAACACAATAAAATAATATAATTTTTAATAAAATATTGTTTTTTTACCATCTTAGCTACAGTACACAACCATCTTTAGCTGTGCACTGTAATTCAACAGCCAAATTTTTTGGCTTTCCCTCCACCCTTGCAAACTGCTTTTTAGTTTTGGTAGTGCTAAAAATAGCAATATGGTTTTTTAGCACCACCAATACTAATGCTCTAAGATAGCTAATGACTGTGTGTGTTCTAATAAGTATTACTGTGTACTAAAAAAAAATAGAGATATTTATCCTACATTGGTTGTGTGTGTCTAGTGTTCGCTATTTATAACCCTAGTTTACAACTACAAAGGTTAGCCCCTTTTGTAGTTCTATTCTGACTATGTAATGTATTATAAACTCGATTTGAAATACTAATATTACTATTTTTGTGTGTATTCTAATAAATATTACTGTTTAATAAAAAAAGAAAAAAAAAAGAAAAAAGATAGCTAATGACTAAATTAAAAGATTGCTGGACTTCCCAACCAAGGTCCACACTCCAATTTCAAAAAAAAAAAAAAAAAGGTACCCACTCCACATGCAGCTGGCCCTTGTCACTATCAAGAAGGGCCCAATACAATTACTTGGAAAAGCGTACTGTGTAAGATGGAGACCCATATATTACTGATACGCGGGTCTTCAAAAAATGAGTCTCATTGGTCTGGTGCATAATATTTTTTTCCGTCAACCCATCATCCATATGAAGGTGTTAAAATTTGATCAAGAATTGACACGTAAACGTTCTAAATTTAGGCGTGCGAAGAGGTGCGTCCCTAGTGTTTTAACCGGAGTTGGAATAAAAATATTTTCCAAAATAATAAAGAACAGCTTTCCTTTGTCGTTTACAGGGGGAATGGGCAGAGTAGCGGTGGGTGGGGGAAGAAAGTAGTAAGTTAGACAACGTTGGCAAGAATTAAGAAGAATAGCATCTCGAGTTTTAGAAACTCGAGATTCATATTAAAAATCGAGTCTTTGCAAGAGTTTTGCTGTTGAAAATGCCACACAAATCTCAAGCTTTAGAAACTCGAGTTCAATGCAAAAAAAATTTTGTGCGATTGCCCTATAGTGACGTTTTTAAGTCCTATAGTGACGTTTTAAAGCCCTATAGCGGCGTTTTTCTGCAAAATTTTTTTTCTACGTGCCCATACCAGGTTCGGGGAGCCATATAGTGACGTTTTTAAGCTCTACAGTGACGTTTTAAAGCTCTATAGCGGCGTTTCCTGCAAAATTTTTTCATAACTGTCATACAAGAGCCCTATAGTGGCGTTTTTAAGCCCTATAACGGCGTTTTCCGGAACTCGAGTGTTTAAAACTCGATTTTCACATGGATTTTTTTCCAAATCGGACCCATCCGCTTACAAATCGAGACTTAAAAACTCGAGTTTTAGACACTCGAGATGCTAGTTTTCAACGTTCTTCTCAAAAATGACAACTAACTAAATTTTTTTTATATTTATTGTTAAATGGAAAAAAAATTCGTCATTTACATGGTCACAGATCTAAATATCTAATTAAAAATGGTCAAGGGGTTTTGTTCTACATGGCCACATTCAATGTTCCTTAATTTGTGACGTGCTTGACGGATTGACGGGTCTCGCAAGTCACACATGACCACATTCATTATTCAATCCGTCGTATTCCTATGAAGAAATTTATAACAAAGCAGGAAAAAAAATATATAAAAAAAATCAATTCTCAAATTGAATATTAACAATTTTTTTTTTTTTGCTAAGTGGTACAATTGGGTGTTTTTTTGTGTGAAGACACACCGAGTTTGTTTTCACTGCTTAGATACCCAGAAAAAAGCACATATTTATAATAAGGTAGGGATGAACAAACTGGCTACAGGGACTTGAGGGGTTATATAAATATCTTCTTCTTTTTTTTTTTTTTTTCCTATTTTCTTTTTTCCCCCTCCACTTAATAAGGGACATTTGACAATAAAACAAAAGGGAGGAAACTTCCCCTATCAACCTCATTCAATATTGGACAAATGTTTTTTTTTTCAGACTCTTCCTTTTTTTTTCTCTTTTTTATTGAAAGTGAATTATGATAAATTTATCATTATTCCTTTTTTTTCTCTTTTTTATTGAAAGTGAATTATGATAAATTTATCATTAGATTGAATTTTCTTATTATATCATCTATGTTTGCAAAATTTCAAGAAAATCAAATGTCAATAGCTACGTCATCAAGCAAAAATCTAAATTCATGTTTTTGTAGTTTTAAATTATGCATTAAAAAAAAAGTTTATGGATCAAATAGTAAATAATATTGAATTTGAACAAAATTTGACATGCATTTAAGAACATAAAGAACATTTAATCCAATTGCTTGATTTTCCAAATTTGCAGTGTTAATTTTTTAGTGAAAATTTAAAGCATTTTTCTTTAAATGAATTTGAAAAGAAACTTTGTCTATCAATATTTTCCAAAGCTTCTAACCCTACTCAATTTTAGAACTTAGAAGTCAAATGTATGAAATACTACGTTCCACTTAATTTTCTTTTAGCAAGTAATCTATATTTATATATATATATATATATCTAAAAGCTGAAGCATAATATTTATTATTGCTACGCTCCAATTAAGCCACATCAGCGCCATTTCATCATTTATTTTCTTATTTTATTTTTTATTTTTAGACTTACTGATTGACATTTATTGAGTATCTACTTAAATTCAGGTGTTATTCTGTCTCCAATTCTATCATGTAGGGGTGTTCATGGTGTGGTGCGGTGCGGTTTTGGGCCATTTTTAGGACCACACTTTGTGATGCGGTTTAACTAAAATCATAACTGTACCACACCTTACTTTTGCGGTCACATGTTCTGTGCGGTGCAGTGCGGTTTAAAGTTTATCCAAAATCATAACTGCACCGCACCTCATTTTTGCGGTTACATGTGCGGTGCGATGTATAAGATGTGGTTTGAATGGTTTGAAGTTGGTATATTTTTCAAAATTTGGGCTTTTCCTGCCCAGCCCAAAACTAATTTTTCCCTTTGTTTTGATCCAAGTTTTAAACTATTGAGTTAGTTTTTCTTTATTTTGGGTTGGCTTTCTTAATCAACACTTACTAGGGTTATCAAACTTTTTTTTTTTTGGGTGAAAACTAGGGTTATTAAACTATTAATAATATATTTAATATTAAAAATATTAATATATAGAGAGGGTGCAGTGCGGTGCGATTTGTGCAGTTTTCTTATTATAAAACTGTAAACCGCACTGCACCATGCGGCGTGGTGCGGTTCGGTGCACTATTACTTGCAGTGTGGTGCGGTTATGCCATTTTGCAACGATTTTGGTGTGGTTTTTGTAGTTTGTGTGGTTTATGCGGTTTGGTGAACACCCCTACTATCATGTGTCTCTCCATTAACCCAAACTCTTCAAATGCCGTTATTATATGGAACTCTAATAGTCACCAATAGATTACAACATTCTCTCCTCCTCTATCTATTGTAACTTCTTCCAATTATTAGGTATGATGTGACAAATAACGCCATGTGGCAAACAATTATGGATACATGTCAATCTTTTTAGCATCTATCAACAATATGCACTATAAGTTCCTCCATTATAATTAATATCCACTATAAACTTAAATACTCCATCAATTTTTTTTCCTTTTATTTTTTCCCTTAGAATTTTTTTTAGTAACCCAAAAGTCATGTTTTACCATAACTAAACCACCCCTAACAAAATATACGTTTCCTAAGAAAAAACAAAACCACTCCTTCCTTCTTCTTTTTTTCTTTTTGGTTTTTCCCTGTCTATCACTCCTAAAACACAAATCTAATTATATATTATGAAATTTGGATTTAAGACAATTTATGTGTTTTTCACCCCTTCCATAAACCCATAAACCTAAAAATCTATGCTCTCTATCCTCTTTTTTCTTTTTCCTATTACCATAATATCTATACTCTCTTTCCTCTTCTTTCATTTTCCTATTACCATAATGATTCTTAACGTTCCAACTAAGCATATCTCTACACTCTCTTTCCTCTTCTCTCTCTCTCTCTCTCTCTCTCTCTCTCTCCCCTTCTTTATCAGCATATGAACCAATATTACTTTTTATTTTTTGTTTCCATTTGAATGTTAAGCTACCAATATTTTTCTTTGTTGTTTTCATTCAGCATTTATTCATACTTCCTATTGCATTGCCATGATAGACTCCATTTACTTTTTTAAGTTTACTCTTTTTTTAATCGTTACATTTTATGGTTTTATACAACTTTTCATATGTTGATATATGATTGTTACTAAAAAAATTAATAAATCTTCTACATCCTTTCCTCTTCTTACGATAGAACAAGAAAAGAAAACATCTACTCTATATATTTCTTATATTTGGATTGTCTCTTTCAATCTCTCTAATATATTTTTCTCCCCCAAAAATTTTTTTTGTCTAATACATGAAGTTTAGGGGTTCCGGCAAGGAAATTAACTTCACCATGGCAACAATACCTCTCTCTCTCTCTCTCTCTCTCTCTCTCTCTCTCTCTCTCTCTCTCTCTCTCTCTCTCTCTCCCCGTATTCTTCATGTATTTGCATGTTCTCAAGTCACATATTTCATTCTCTGTATTTAGAATTGTGACCAAATATTTATTTTTCCCAAAAGTTTGAAATGGTTGATATAATGTTAAGGTTAGTGTTAAAGTTTTGAGTCTCGGTGCTTGGATGGGTCTACTTTAGATTAATGTTTGTATAACTTTGAGCATGGAATAGTTTTATAGGAATCAATTTGTTTGTACAATTTTACTTGGATCATTAGTACAAAACTTATATTTGGTTGGTATTCTTCTTTGTATGACATGTAGTAGTACTGTTTCAGGTCTTTGTTCCTATGATGCTGCATTGATCAAAACATGTGAAATTTGGATGAGAAGCAACGTTCTATAAATACCTCTACTTCTAATGCACATAAAACCCACGCAAACATACTTTTATTTTGAGCTATATATCAATTTGACTATGCATTAATTTTTTTTATAATGATTTGCATGTTGAGTATTCTTCTTATTTTGCGCATGCAGGGATAGAATCAGGATTTGTGGTTGGGGGAGGCCAAGATTACTATAAGTTCATTGAATTTCATGACGTCTATTAACAACTTAATCACATATTTGTGGACAAAGTATTTAATCATGTTGCAATGAACTAGCACTTATTTCATCAATAGCAATTTTTCAAAATGTTGTTCGATGATTTTCAAAAAATAGGATATCAGTAATGACTTCGAATTTATTTGTATTTTCTTTCAAAAAATCAAACATTATAGTTGATATTTCCATTATCTAGAAATCATATAAAAAGTCATATAAATTATAAGGATTTATTTTACATCTACATAACATACAAATAATTTCTTGACTTGTAAAGTCATGAGATTTTAGCCAATGTAAAAATCAGTGTTTGTTTGGTTTTTGTTTGGAACTACTTTTGGAACAATAGATTTATAAGATAGGGAAATAATGAAGTATCTCAAAATTAATTAAATAAATAGTAGAATGAGTACTCTTCATGTGTTATTTAGACATACCTTACACCCTTTTCTTCTTTCTTTTTGGATGAGTACAGCTTTTATCATTAGTTACTTCTTTCGAACCAAAAGTTCAGACATATATATACTCAATCTAGCACTATAGCGAACACGTGCCACAACCCCCTCTAATTCACAAGTTCACTATTCACACAACACAACAAAATTGTTTTATTTTATTTTTTTCAATGAAAATGATAGCCACAAGTTCAAACATACACTATCAGTTACGAGCCAGCATTTATTAGATAAAAATTGGCAAAGGATCTGCCTCATGGGCTCACACAACACATTTTAGAGAGAGCAGAGAGAGGATTGAGAAGAGATTTCAGATAAGAGAAAGGACAAATTAGAGTAGGAAGAGCCTAATTTGTTATATTGCCATAAGGGTATTCTTTTTATTTAGATTTGTGATTTGTTTGATTGGTTTGTCTAAAGGTTTTTTTTTTTTTGGGATAACTGGGCAAAAGGTTGTGAGTATCTTTACAAGATTTAGAGCCTGAACATGCTGTGAGTATCTTTACAAGATTTCGATGTCTAATATTTCTTAAGGCCTCACATTCAGCAATGAAACTCTTGAAAGCTCCATGGTGCAAAAGGTTGAACACCTTGACAGCAACCTTAAGTCTATCATGATCAAGAATTCCTCTATACACATATCCAAAGCTACCCACACCAATTAAATTAGTGGTGGAGAATGCATCTGTAGCTTTTAGGAGACTTTGGTATGACACATTCAAAAGTAAATTTCTTGAATTATTTGAATTACTTTCTCTCCTTTTTCTTTTTAAAGAGAAGAGAAGTAGAAATGATACCACCAAAGTTACTCCAAGAAGCCCCGAAAGTATAGAGATTAGTAATTTCAAGGAAAGAGTCAACTTGCTCTTCTTGGACTTGTTGTATTTGCATATAGGGAGCTCAAACTTTGGGATGCCTCCACAAAGCTTTTTATTTCCTTTAATCGAAGTTGCACTTGTGTTCTTGAAAACTCCTTTGGTTGGTAACTCACCCTCAAATTGATTATAAGACAAATTCAATAACTGCAAGAAGTCAAAGTGCTCCAAAAATCTTGGAATATTGCCAGAAAAATTGTTTTCAGAAAGATCTAAAACTTCAAGGCCTCTTAATGATTCCAAAGATAAAGGAATGACCCCTTGGAAGAAGTTTCTTCTCATGGCTAGTATTTCTAGTTTTACATAGCTACCAAGACTTGTAAGAATTTCACCAAACAACATGTTTTTAGAAATATCAAAGTATTCTAGATTTTTTAAATTTCCTATTTCCATGGGAAGGGTACCAGTAAATTTGTTTGCAGACAAGTCTACAGCAATTGGCGAGAATGAAAGACTACTGACTTGAGATGATACGGTACAACTAAGATTGTTATTAGAAAGAATCAAATAAAGCACATTTTGACACTTGCCAAGACTTAAAGGGATGCTTCCTTGAAGATTATTGTGGGATAAAAACAACTTTGTCAAAATAGTTAAATTTCCAAGAGAAGAAGGAATGTTCCCAAAGAAATTGTTTTTAGATAATTCCAAATATTGTAACTTATGAAGCTTTCCCATTTCAAAGGGAATATTACCTGATAATTTGTTGTTCCACATCTCTAGTATCTCTAAATTGGTTAGATTTCCAATCCCACTAGGAATGTCTTCAAATATTTTATTATTATCTAGAATAAACCAGCGGAGGTATATTGAGAAATTGACAATGCACTTGGGCAACTCTCCCCCAAGGTTATTGAAATTTATCCCCAATATAGTCAGATATGTGGCATTTGTCAAAGAACAGAGAAAACTCAAGTCATTTGCCCCTCCATTTCCAAGCTCGTTACCGCCCATGACAAAAATTGAAATTCTATTCAACTTATCCAAAGATGGAACTCTTCCTCTTAGTTTATTTTTGGAAAAATCAAGTAAATTTAGATTTGCGGAATTAGATATTGAAATAGGGATAGGTCCAATAAATTGGTTGAAGGAAAAGCTTAATACTTCGATATTTGGTAGAGTGATACCTATGTCTAATGGAAGATGCCCCTGGATTTGGTTGGTTCCAACATCAAAATCATTTAAGGAAGAAATATTGAAGATTGAGGGAGGAATTCTTCCAGACAACCTATTTGAACCGACACCAAAAAATGTAAGTTTCGTCAATTGGCTAAAAGAAGTAGGGATACTCCCACCCAAGTTATTATAAAATGTAGAAAACACTTCTAGAGATGATAAGTTGCCGAAAGAAGGTGGGATACTTCCTGTCAAATTATTTGAATCAAAAGCAAAGATTCGGAGTTTTGACAAAGTGCCAAGAGTTACTGGGATTTCCCCATCCAAAAGGTTGTGACGGGCATCAATAATTTTGAGGTTGGTGCAACCGGATATATTGCTTGGAATTTTTCCGCTAAGTGTATTATTGAGCAAATATAGGACTTGTAATTTGCGTAAACTGCCAATTTTTGGGGGTATTTCATTATGAAAGCTGTTGTTTTGGAGTGTTAAATTCTTCAAAAAACTTAAATTGCCAACATGTGATGATATGGAGCCTACCAATTTCGAAGATCGCAGGTCCAAGACAATGACCTCTATTTTTTTATAATTTATAATCCCCCACTTCAACAAATCACTTATAGTAGATCATTTCATCATGTGGTAAAATTGTGTGAGATTGCAACTTGGGTGTGTCTTAAATTTAATGAAAAATATAGTTATGGGACATATAATTTATTTGGTTTTTATGTGTAAGAAAGTTGTTTTTTTTTCTTTGCTGATTAATAGAAGGTGGAATATTGGGAACAATTTACTTTTCATGGTCACGAGTTAAAGTCTTGCTCTAAATGACCTTGTCAATCCCTGTACTAATGCTTTCTGCATGACTTGAACCCAAACGCTAAGATGCGACAGATGAAGTGTTTGACCACTTAATTCTCGTCCGCCCAATAAAAAAAATAAAAATAAAAGTGAAATCTTGGAAGCAAGTAAGTTTCCGTGTAAGAAAGTTATGGTTGAATTGCAAGATTGATGAACTTCTGACCAGCCCTTATCAGATAGCATGGGTAACCTATAAAAATGAATAAAGGCAATTTGTCGCTCAAATAGTCACATCTAGTTTGAATTCTTCAAGACGTGCGTGACGGTTTATGGGTCTCCAGTCTCTACATGACCACATTCATTTTTTTCTGAATTTCCATTGCCAATGATATTCCAATCCATCATGTTCCTATGAAGAAATTTCTAACATAGTAGAAAAAAGAAAAAAGAAAAAAAATCAATGCTTCCATTGATTATTATCAGCAGGGACAATTTTTTTTTTTTTTTTTTTTTTGTGATTAATAAATGGCTAAAAAGAAATAAATTTTTATATTAAAATAAACGACCTTTCTGCATGGGATATATTTATACGACTTTTATGTCTGAATTAAAAGATTGCTAGCCTTCATAATCAAGGTCCACACTCCACATGCAGCTGGCCCTTGTCACTATCAAGAAAGGCCCAATACAATTACTTGGAAAAGCATACTGAGTATGTATGAGAATACGTGTGACAGGGTTTAGACCCCTTTAAACCACAAACAAATTGCGTAGCCTAGATTAATTAGCCAAGTTTTTACTTAGTCAAATTAAGCAATTCTAGGTTAAAACAATTACAAAATCATATCATGCATGTAAACAAATAAAGCAGCGGAATAATAAAAGAACACACGATATGATCACCCAGGAAACCACACCGGAAAAACCTGGGGAGGATTTTACCCACCGATCCTCAAGGCAAAACGGAATCCACTAAGAAAGAATTGAAGTTGTTACAAAAGGACTTACAAGCTACCCCGCTTGACTTCCTAATGCTACCCACCAGTAGTAACTTCCTGACACAACCACGCGCAGGCTCCGAATCCACGGACTACTTCTTTCTTTGTCTTCCTTCAATCAGGTACAAGCTCCTCACTTGTTAATCTTTAAGTTCCAAAGGCAGCAACCAAGTTGATCATCAAGATAAAGAAGAATCTTAATCTTGAAAACCCTAAGTAATGTGTAAAGGAAAACTCCTCAAAGATCTCACAAGAGATTTACACAAAACCGCAATGTATGAGCAACAACACAACTTGTGCAACTATGAAAAACGTAGCTAGGGTTTGCCTTATATACCTAGGGCAAAAACATAAAAACCTAGACGTTTAAAGAGTTAGGGCTGAGTTGGAATTCTGCAGAAAAACGCATCTGGGCCGACTTTCAATCGATCGAGTCTAACCTTCGATCGATCGAGCCAGGCCGAGAAGCCCCAATGCTTCTGCAGTCACTCGATTCCAACTTTACAATATTAAACCGACTTTGAGCAAACTTAAACAAGACTAAATACATTGTTTTGATCATGGTTTGCCAACATTACAAATTAGGTTCTAAATACATAAAATCCTAAGACCTTAAAACCTAACAAACTCCCCCTTTGGCAATCCGTGACAAAACACTAATCAAAAGCTCAAAGTTTACAAGTAAAAAGCCCTTTACAAAATAATGCTCAGTTCAACCTAACCACTATCCATCGGTTGCAAGTGTAGACAGCAGCTTTGATGAATCAACCTGTATATTCCTGAAATACTCAACAAACACATAAACGCATGTGTGGCAAAAACTAGTATATAAACAGGTATAATATTCTTGTAAGATTCACACAACACAAAATAAAGAAATATATCAATGAAGCAACTCATAAATATAAATCAATAAGCAGTGAATCATAAGTCAACAAGAATCAAAAGAAATCATGTATATCAATATATCAATGTTAATGTTACTCCCCCTAACATGAATGTCCCCAAAAATGATATACAAAGTGAAGCGCCTAGATACAATCTAATAAACTCCACAAAAAATATCCCATGCTAAACATATGTCTCCCCCTAACTACAAAAACTCCACAAAGTACAAAAACTCCTATACAAAACTCCTCTACAGTAACCACTCCCCCTTTTTGTGACGGAATGCCAAAGGGCAATC
The DNA here is from genome assembly GCA_023621385.1 of Quercus gilva. Taxonomy (NCBI): domain Eukaryota; kingdom Viridiplantae; phylum Streptophyta; class Magnoliopsida; order Fagales; family Fagaceae; genus Quercus; species Quercus gilva. Next base: position 14,550,947 of record CM042476.1, on the reverse strand, counting down.
AAGAGTCACCATCAAAAGGTGGTGGTGAAGGTGAATGAAGTCGCGCCAAATCTGCCCGCAAAGCTCGAATCTCGTCGAACAAGTCCATCAAAATCTGACCATGAGCCGCCTGAACGGTCATGACAGTCTCCAAAGTACGACGAACATCAAAGTCAGCCGCAGGAGGTGGAGGAACATCAGTAGCAGCAGCATCATCACCAACTGGATCCGGAATATCCTCACCAGCAGGACCTGTAGAAGATGAAGGAGGAGGAGCGCTAGAAGAGGGATCAGTCCTAGGGTGTTTAGAACCAGCTCGAAGATGAGCGGCCCTCTGTCTAAGAAAAGACGCACCAATAGGACCAATAACATGAACAGGCTCAGAAGCAGGGAAGTCCTCTAAACCTAGAAACAATAAAATCCTATGAATGAAAATAGGATGGACAAGAGCATGAGCAGTAGATGAACTCCTATAAACTTCGTTCAAAGAACGAAGAAAAAGATGGGGAAAACTGATAGGAGCATCAGTGACAAGAGCGTACAGAAATACACACCTCTCAAGAGGAATGGTGTGCAGATGAGAAATGGGCCAGAGAGAGTGACATGCTATCCTAGAGAAAAGATAAGTAGTCTCAGGAAGCTCAGCAGAAGTGATCCGAGGATCAGAACCCCACTGGATAGATGACCCAGTGATGTAAGATATGACATCACTCAACTCGGGTGACTCATCATAGGGATAGACAGGATCCCTAACTAAAGGTACCTCAAGAGCATCAGCCACTACCTGAGGAGTAATGGAGTACTCTACGCCTCGTATCCAACTCTGAACAAGAGTGTTGGAATCATAGACGCGGATAGAGATGTTCGAATAGAACTCTCTAATCAAGGTAGCTGGAGGAGGAGGGTCAGACATAGCAAACAAGGGAAGCCAACCCCTATGCTCAAAATTTGCCCTAATGGCAGGATCAAGCTCATCGAAAGAGACAGATCGCTCAGCCCATATCTTCCTCTTAGGGTTTAAAGTGTCATAAAGCTCTTGGTTTTTCTCACTAGGGAACCGCTCTCTATCAAAGGAGGGAGGGGAAGGAGTAGGAGTGGGAAGAGTCCTACGTGCTCTAGTCTTCCTAGGCATGATGCTAAGGAAAAAGAACAAAGACACAAAGAGAAAACCAAAAAAAAACACAAAAACCAAAGGCAGACTGCAAATTAGCACAAAAAAAATATAGAATGAAAATCTATATGATGCATGAACATTAATAATGTTATGATGCATGAACTAATGCAGTAACCAGAATCAAATCAAGATTAAGTTCACAAAATTGGCTTGAACATAGAGCTTTTTAACAAAAACCCTAAAAAATTTTGAGAACAATTTGAAATTTTTGCAAAATATTGATGAATTAATCATTACATACCATTGGAAATAGTTCATAATAACCAATTTCATCAATTACACAAGCCAATTCATCAATTAAACCCAATTGCACAGAAATCCCCAATTCGGACCTATTCTAAACCCTAGAAATTTAAAATTTTCACAAAACTCAAAATTGATCAAATTAATCACTCAAGAACATGATTATAGAGTGTCCCCAACAAAACCCATTGATCAAATTCAAACAAATTTGTCCGAATCAATGAAAACCCCAATTTGAAAAGTTCCGAAAATCTCTTCCTAAAATGCATGAAAAATGCATGAAATTGAGTAAATAAACGGAAAAGCAAGGGTATAAGAGACATACCGGCTTGAGGAGAGAGAGATTATGCAAAAAGATCGGAGGAAAACGACAAAAATGTGAAGAATTGGTCCTGCCTCGTCGGAGAGAGAAAAAGGAAAAGTTTTGAAAAAGTTTTGAACATTGAAAAAGTCAGATTTCCCTTTTTTTAAAAAGCATATTCACGATGTTCGATCGATCGAGAATTACATTCGATCGATCGAAAGTGACAGACGATTTAGCACTTTCTGAGGCACTTTTTCGATCGATCGAAAAACACTCTGAATCGATCGAAAAGTGTAAAAACACACTGAATTTTGGGAAAAACACAGTTTTGAAAAAGTTTGCAAACCTAATTTTGAAACAACTCCTCAAAGCTTTTGAACAATGAATGTACAATGCATGAGTATGAGATGGAATGCATTTTCAAAAACCCCAAAATTTTAAACCCAATTCTTTCAATTTGTCTTCCAAATTAATTTTTCTCAAGCAACAAATATGTTGTGCACAAATCTCAAGATATTTTCAAACTTGGTTGGTCAGACCAAGGACACACACACTAACATGTACAGTGTTTAACAAAGAGTAACTTGTGAAGTGTGTGAAACTAGCAAAGACTTGAGATACATGTGAGGTGATATGTGAATGGCAATCAAGCACAAAGTCTACACAATTCATCACATAGAATTAAAAGAGACTATCACCTAAAGAGTTACATCCTATAACTCCCACATCTCCTAGAACAAAAGCTTGCAATCATGTATGTTTCTTTCATTTTTGCCTCTTATTTATATGTGAATTGGCATTCAGCCTAATAGTACACACCGGTTTGAATTAAGTGAAATGGTATCAAGCCTAATAGTACACACCAATTTTAATTTAATTTGAGGCTACACCTTATGTTCTTTTTGTGCATGTGCTACACTTTCTCGAGTACAAAATATTATGATATGCACTAAGGTGTTCATGATTGGCTAGTGAACAGTGGTGAGATGGTTATTTATGCCTTTCTCTCAAGGATCAAGTCCGACAGTCAAAAACATATGACTTCATGATTAAGGCAAAGTGATTAAAAACCACACACATCTTTCCCACACAACATGCACTACAAAGTTTCAACTAGTCAAGTGCAGTAAATAAGCTCATCAAGGTTAAACAAGGTACACTAAACATGACATGTGTAAAAAGAATGACCAACCTTGTTTTCAAAAAATCAAGAAAAATAGTGTTCAACAAAGATTTTTGCTTTCCCCTTTTTTTTTTTTTTTTTTTTTTTTTTTTTATTAAAAGAGAAAACAAATAAATCCTAGAATGAAATGCATGTATGTAATGCAATGCAAGTCCTAGAACAAAAGAAAAAACACAAAAAAACAAATAACACTGGTCACAACAGAATAGAGCAATGAAGCACAAGGACCATGTCAGAAAGACTCAGTTAGTTCGAGTCTTTTGCATCCAAGACTTTTTAGATGCACCCCGAGCATTGGAGTTCTTATTCACTTTAGAGTGATTCCCAACTCCAGAATTGGAATAAAGGTTTAACGCCTTTACCAGTTCACCAATTAGTGCCATAGGATCTTGTGCTTGAGGCACAGGCACTTTTGGTCTTTTTGCTCTCTTATCGGCTTGAAGCTTGTAACAGTTAGGACGAATATGTCCAGACTTACCACAATAATGACAAACCCAAGCAGGTTTACCATGCATCTTGTCCTTCGGTTTGGATTCTCTTAGGTCTACCCTAATCTTCTTTGGTGGTGAAACTTCTACAGGTTTAACAACCTCACTCTCAGGGGGTTTAATGGTTTCACTCACATCCTTATTCACAAGAGGTTCAGAAGAAGAAGAAGAAGGAACAAAGACAGTGGAACGGGGTCCAGAATCAAAAATGCTTTCAACATATCCTAACCCAGCTTTATCAGATGGATTCTTTTGAACATTTAACATGTGATCAAGTTTAGAACTAGCAGATCTAGGAACAGTTAAATCATGTTCCAAAGTTCTAACTTTATCAAGCAAAAGCATGTTTTCAGATTTCACATTATTCAAAAGATCATTAGCATCAAAAAGTTTTACAAGCAGATTTTTCTTCTCAAGCTCAAGAGCATCAATTTTCTTCAGGCCTAGATCAACTTTCATAGCATCCTTTGCAGCAATTTTGCAAAGTTTGTTATAGGCCTCTTGAAGATCTGCATCTTCAGAGAGTTCCCCATCAGCAGGGTTCTCCTCAGCAGATAAGCTTTCATCAACTTCAGCAGTAGCGGTGAAAGCAATAAAGTTTCCATCCTCGTCACAACCGGACTCATCATCAGAAACCTCATTATCACTAAGGGTGACAGCCATAGCTTTACCCTTATTCCTCAAGAAAGTAGGACATTCAGATTTGACATGACCATACCCTTGACAACCATAACACTGAGGACCCAAAGAGTTATTAGAAGATTGACCTACTTGTTCTCTAGGTTTTTCAAAATTGTTAACCTTAGTGGGATCATTCTTCCTAAAGTTTCTAGGTTCAGCAGTGTTGGTATTCCTTGCCTTCCTGTTTGTATTTCTAAGAAAATTTCTAAAGTTCTTGGCAAGGTAAGCTATCTCCGTGGGAGAGAGCTCATCATCAAATCCACCATCTTCAACATCATCAACAGACTTCAGTGCCATTGATTTGGATTTGACAGTCTTAGGTAAGTCAGACTCATAGGACTGAAGAGATCCTACAAGCTCATCCACAGGGATGGAGTCAACATCCTTACTCTCAGTAATGGCTGTTACTTTGGGTCTAAAAACTTCAGTCAAAGATCTAAGAATCTTCCTAACAACTTTAGGTTGATCATAGACTTCACCCAAATTATAAGCAGAATTAACAATATCATTTAGTTTTGCATAAAACTCATCAAAGGTTTCATCATCAGACATTCTAATGTTTTCAAACCTAGAAGTTAATTGCTGCAGTTTGTTAATTTTCACAGCCTTTGTGCCTTCATGCACAGTTTGGAGGATTTTCCAAGCAGTATGAGCAACCTCAACATTAGAGATCCTCTTAAATTCCTCCATTGAAACAGCATTAAAAATGGCATTCATAGCTTTGCTATTAAATGCAGCTGCTTCTTTTTGAGAAGTTTGCCACTCACTCACAGGAGTAGTGGGCTTCTCCCAACCATATTCCACAGAGTTCCAAACTCTCTCATCAATGGATTTCAGGAATGCTTTCATCCTTACTTTCCAGTAGGCATAATTGTTCCCATCAAAGTGAGGAGGAACAAACAAAGAGTGTCCATGCTCCATGACAGCAGGGGTCAAGGATCAGCTCAGAGATAAAGATCTCAAACAAGAAGAGCTACCCGCTCTGATACCACTTGACAGGGTTTAGACCCCTTTAAACCACAAACAAATTGCGTAGCCTAGATTAATTAGCCAAGTTTTTACTTAGTCAAATTAAGCAATTCTAGGTTAAAACAATTACAAAATCATATCATGCATGTAAACAAATAAAGCAGCGGAATAATAAAAGAACACACGATATGATCACCCAGGAAACCACACCGGAAAAACCTGGGGAGGATTTTACCCACCGATCCTCAAGGCAAAACGGAATCCACTAAGAAAGAATTGAAGTTGTTACAAAAGGACTTACAAGCTACCCCGCTTGACTTCCTAATGCTACCCACCAGTTGTAACTTCCTGACACGACCACGTGCAGGCTCCGAATCCACGGACTACTTCTTTCTTTGTCTTCCTTCAATCAGGTACAAGCTCCTCACTTGTTAATCTTTAAGTTCCAAAGGCAGCAACCAAGTTGATCATCAAGATAAAGAAGAATCTTAATCTTGAAAACCCTAAGTAATGTGTAAAGGAAAACTCCTCAAAGATCTCACAAGAGATTTACACAAAACCGCAATGTATGAGCAACAACACAACTTGTGCAACTATGAAAAACGTAGCTAGGGTTTGCCTTATATACCTAGGGCAAAAACATAAAAACCTAGACGTTTAAAGAGTTAGGGCTGAGTTGGAATTCTGCAGAAAAACGCATCTGGGCCGACTTTCGATCGATCGAGTCTAACCTTCGATCGATCGAGCCAGGCCGAGAAGCCCCAATGCTTCTGCAGTCACTCGATTCCAACTTTACAATATTAAACCGACTTTGAGCAAACTTAAACAAGACTAAATACATTGTTTTGATCATGGTTTGCCAACATTACAAATTAGGTTCTAAATACATAAAATCCTAAGACCTTAAAACCTAACAACGTGGGTCTTACTTTTATATATATATGGGTCTTACTTTTATATATATATATATATATATATATGTTTATAAGATAAAAATTTTCTTTTAACTTAACCTAAGTGTATATGTGTATTTATTTTATTTTATTTTAAATGTATATGTGTTTAAAGTTCTTTCTTGGAGACTTAAACTCCTACTTTTGCCTCTTACACTCTATAAATACTTATACTTGTAAAGTGACCATCACGGTAAGAGTACGTAGTGATTTACTTTAAAATTGTGTCTCATTTGTTCGGTGCATAATAATTTTTCCACCAATAAGAGATTTTAGCTTTTTAAAAATTTTGTAATCGATCCATCACTCATGTAAAGGTGTTAAAATTCAATCAGTAATTGACGCATAAACATACTAGATTTAGGTGTGGAAAAAGGTGTTTTTGTTAGCGTTAACCAGAGTTAGGAATATAAATTTTTTCCAAAACAATAAATAACAGTTTTCCTTTGTCGCTTACATAGTCACAGATCAAAATATCTAATTAAAAATGTTCCCGCAGTCAAGGGGTTTTGTTCTACATGGCCACATTCAATGTTCCGTTGTTTGACGGATTGACAGGCCTCATAAGTCACACATGGCCACATTCATTATTCAATTCATCGTATTCCTATGAAGAAATTTCTAACATAGTTGAAAAAAAAAAAAAAAAAATTCGACGCTCAAATTGAATATTAACAATTTTTGTTTTTGCTAAGTGGTACAATTGGGTGTTTTTTTATTTTTTATTTTTTTGGTGAAGACAGACTGAGTTTGATTTCACTGCTTAGGCACTGAGGAAAAAGCACATATTTATAATAAGGTAGGCAAGAACAAACTGGCTACAAGGACTTGAGGGATTATAGAAATATCTTCTTCTTTTTTTCTTTCTTTTTCTTTCCTATTTTCTTTTTTTCCCCTCCACTTAATAAGGGACATTTGACAATAAAACAAAAGGGAGGAAACTTCCCCTATCGACCTCATTCAGTATTAGACAAAAAAATTTTTGCAGACTCTTCCTTTTTTTTTTTTTTTTTTATTGAAAGTGAATTATGATAAATTTACCATTAGATTGAATTTTCTTATTATATTCTCTATGTTTACAAAATTTTAAGAAATCAAATATCAATAGTTATGTCATTAAGCAAATACTTAAAATAATGTTTTTGTAGTTTTAAATTATGCATAAAAAATAAGTTTATGAATCAAATAATAAATAATATTAAATTTTGAATGAAATTTGACATACATGTTAAGAACATAAAAAATATTTAATCCAATTGTTAAATTTTCAAAATATGCAATCATGTTAATTTTCTAGTGAGAGTTTAGATCATTTTTTTTAAAACTAGTTTGAAAAGAAACTTTATGCATCAATATTTTCCAAAACATGTAACCCTACTCAATTTTAGAACTTAGCAGTCAAATGTCTGAAATAATATGTTCCCCTAAATTTTCTTTTAGCAAGTAATTTTATAATTTGCTGAAGTTGGGGATAAAAAATTATAGAAAATCCGTGGTCATTCATCTTAAATGTTTTAAAAAGTGATGGATCACTTATAGTAGATCATTTCATCATGTGGTAAAATTGTGTGAGATTGCAAATTGGGTGGGTCTTAAATTTATTGAAAAATATAGTTATTGTACATACGATTTATTTGGTTTTTATGTGTAAGAGAGTTATTTATTTATTTATTTACCCTCTGCTGATTAAGAAAAGGTGAAATAGTGGGAACAATTCACTTTCTACAATGACGAGTTAAACTCCTACTCTAAATAACCTTGTTAACTCTGGTACTAATATTTTTCACGTCCCATCCAAGTGCTAAGATTAGACGGACAAGATGCTTGATCACTTAACTCTTATAAATAATAAATAAATAAAAGTGAAATCTTGGAAGCAAGTAAAAGTTTCCATGTAGGAGAGTTTTGGTTGAATTGCAATTTGCAAGAGATTGATGGACTTCTGACTAGCCCTTGTCAAATTGCATGGGTCATTGTCAAGGTATAGACAACCCAAAACAATTTGTCACTCACAGAGTTACTATTGAAAATAGTCTCACTTATAGTGAGTCGTGCTCTAATTCCACAAGACGTGCACGACGGACTGAAGGGTCTCTTGTATCCACATGAACACATTCATTTTTCTAAATTTTCATTGCCAATGATATTCCAATGAAATTGTGTATGAAATTGACGTGTCTTAGATTTATAGAAATAGTAAGAGTAATCTGATCTGCCATTGTCAGATTACATGAGCCAAAGTCCACAGCTGACCCTTGTGATTAAAAATGGTCCCATGTACAAGGGGTCGTGTTCTAATTCTACAAGACAGATTGACAGGTTTCTCAAGTCCCACATTGATTATTCTACATTTTCATTGCCTACAATATTCCAATCCATCGTATTCCTAGGAAGAAATTTCAAACATAGCAGGAAAGATATTTATGCTCCAATTGATTATTATCGGCATGTAGGGGTGAAATTAGGAACTCTGGCTTGAGGGGATAACTTCTATTTTTAAAAGTTATATCTTAAAAAATGTTTAATAGTTATAAATATTAAAAGAGTTTACAAAAATTATGTCAATTAATAGTTTTTTTAACTTTAGTCTTTAAGCTCTTTTAAAATATAAGAATTCCCTTAAAACTTTTTAGTGAAATTGTCAAATGTGTGACCATTAATTATTCTACAAGCCTTAAACCTATTTTATGGAAAAACCCTCAATGCTCTATTTCATGACAAGAATTTGATATGAAACAACAGAAATCTGAAATTTTAATTTTGAAAAAAAAACAGTCTTTCTTTTTTCCTTCTCTTATTTGATCATGCAAAGGATATGCTTCAAAGTTCAAGCTTGTATGTCTTAAATTCTATCACATAAATATTGAATAATCAATACCACACAGATATTGAATTCAAGAATAGAAGCATAAGAGAGTTTTTGTCATAAAACTTTGACAAGTGTTATGTCTATAATATTTTCAAAACAATTCTTGGGTGGTAAGTTGTTGGTGGTTCTAATTGAACTCACCATTGAAATTAATTGTTTGTGCACTAACAATAGCCAATAACAACTTAGATGCCTTATGAAAATATTTACAACATAGCATTTCTATAAAATAAAAAAAATAAAATAAAAAGTATTCACATTGAGAAAATATGCATGAGGTTTAATGTGATGGGAATTTGGAGCTGCTATGATCAATCGACTAGTATTTTAAATTGTTTCAAGTTTCAGCAAATCGGCTCTAGAGTTGAGACCATGCACAATTGCATGCATGAGTATTCTTAGGGGATGCATTGGCATGGTGAGACCATTTGAGTATTGATTTTCTAAATTAACCACACCAAAAATGATTATGAATTCAGATTTGGTATGCATACAACTGCTTTCGCAAATAAGGATAATAATTTATTAGGAACAATATAGGGGAACCAACCATCATCATCCTCAACCAAGGCCCAAAGCAAGGGATGTATGTGAAGAGTTGGAATTTCTATAAAGTTGTGATTTAAAACTATGTTTTATATTGGCCTTATTCCATTACAAAAAGTATTGTAATTGCTTTAATTTTATTTTTTAAGAGATGGATGAGATACTTGATAACTTAACTTTTATAAATAATAAATAAATAAAAGTGAAATCTTGGAAGCAAGTATGTAGAAATATGTGTTGGTGAAAAGTGTGTGAAAATACGTATTGTGGTGTTTAAACATCTTTACCAAATGGGCCTAAATTTCTAGGAGAGTTCTGATTGAATTGCAAGAGATTGTTGGACTTCTAATCAGCCCTTGTCAAATTACATGGGTCACTATCAAGGTATAGACAACCCAAAGCAATTTGTCGTTCACCAAGTCACTGTTAAAAATAGTCCCACGTATAGTGAGTCGTGTTATAATTCCACAAGACGTGCACGACGGATTGGAGGGTCTCTAGTATCGCATGACCACATATTCATTGTCAATGATATTCCAATGAATCCAGTCCACCATATTCCTATGAAGAAATTTCTAATGTAGCAAAAAAAAAAAAATGCTTCAATTATAAAGCCATTATCATTTTGATTTTTTTTTTTTTTTTTTATAATAAGAATAGATTTTCATATTTTAGTTTACTTAATGTTAGCCCCCCATTTTTTTTTTTTTAAATACTAAGTATTTTAACACATACCGGAAGAGGAGAGAATGTCTTATGAAAACTGACAGTCTTAAAATACTTAACATGAGCTAGATAGGTCCTCTAGGACTTTCCAATTATAAAGCAATTATCATTTAGTTTAGGTTTTGAATAAAAAATGCATTAACTTTTCCAAGAGAGTTCTAATTTTTTGAAAACATAACCCCGTTACTTCTTCCAAAACAAAACCCAACAAATGCTAAACACATTTATTATTTTTAGGACTTTAAGCATGCTTAGCATAAAGAATTTGAATGAATCCTTAATTTTTATTTTATTTTATTTGTTTTTTTGAGAATCAAGACTTTGAACTTTATTAAATAGTAGAAATTTAATAAAGTATATACAGTTTCAAGTGTAGCACAAACATATTTTGTTGGGTTTTGCAAAAAATAGTTTATTTATTAATTTTTTTGGGTTTTGGTATCTATTAGATAACTATTTTGTTTGTTTGTTTAATTTATAGGTTATATCATTGTTTAACAAATGTGTTTTTTTTTTTTTTTTTTTTTTTTGGAGTAGAGGTGAATCAAAAATAGTTCAGATATATATATATAGGGAACTTTATCTTCAAGACTTTCTTTAGTTTCATGTCTCTCCTCTTTTGGATAATGATTGAAAGGATTATAATGAGTCCACGATTTTCCATGTTTTCTTTACACATATATAATGATTTTTTTTTTTTTTTTTTTTTTGCAGTAGTTAGAATTACAATAACAACCAGCTTTTTAATGCATTCTCAGCAAATTATATGATAAGAAACAAACAAAAGAAAGAATAATTAACATTATAACATCCTATGCAAAATTTTCACAAATAGGATTATTCTAATAGAAAGACAATTTCTTTGTTTTTGCCTTATTAAATTGCAAAATAAATATATAAATTACTCGAATCATAGCATTATACATATTTTTAAATTTAAAAACTGAAGCGTAGGTTGCTACGCTCCAGTTAAGCCACATCAAGGTCATGTCATCATTTATTTTATTATTTTTAAAATTTTTAGATTTATTGGTTGACATTTAATAATCATCTCCTTAGATTTAAGTATTACTCTACCTCCAACTCTACCATGCCTCTCCACCGTTCAAATACCACCATTATATGGAATTCTGACAGTCACTGATAGATTACAACATCCCCACCTCCTCTATCTATCTATCTATAATTTATATATAATATAAAATAGAAGACTTTGACTTTTCGTTGACCTTTTAAAATTTTGACACATCATTTTTTGCAAGCCTCACAAATTTACTTGTCATTATAATTTATTTTGTTTTATAATTAGATTGCAACATTAGAGAAACTCATGTTAGGATTTAAAAAAGAATTAAAAAAAAAAAAAGACTTATGTTAGGATTAAAAAACAAAATAGAGAGACACGTAAAAAAGACTCACACTATTTTATTATGACCGTTCATTTTTTTTTTTAAATGTTATCTTGCAAAATGTCTATAATATGCATCTTATTAACTCAATTTCCTATTTTTAAATTTCCTTAGATCTTGTTATATATCAATAGTTTTCTCGTGCATTGCATGGATTGACAACTAATCATATATAAAATGTAGTTAATATAAAGTGTAGTTCACGCTAGTTGTTGCCTTCATTGATAGTATTGCGCTGTTTGATTACTGTCACAATTAATGCACTGGTGGTGTTGCCGTGAGGAAATGTGAGGGATCGAGTAAAGGTCAGACTAAAATCCTCGTGGCTTTTACAATTGCACTCCACAGTTCACACTTCACAAACTCACCGATTGGTTTATTAGGTGAGTCCATGCTTGGCGTTTTCTTGACCAAGTGGTTGTGTTCTTAGTTCACACTCATTTTCCATCAATATACTAAGGTCCGGTCAACATATGATGCTTTTCAAACGACACGATTATGGACAAAAATTAAATATATAATTGTGTTCAGTTCTTAATTCTTCAAAATTAAGCACCATACTCTTTATACTTATTTATACTTCTATGGTCACGAATAATGTGTGTTTCTGTGAAGTAGAACACCAATAATAAACTACAAAACATTCAAATGAACATTGAGATCACATGAACTTTTCAAGCCTAGCTTCTAAATTTGATAGTTCCATCTAATAGCTGACAAAGTTCTGCAGTTTATTAGCTTAATACAATGGTTTGTGAGGCCTTTAATTTAATCAAGTTCCAAATGGACTTTCAAAGCAAACCTATATGGAAATAATGGGTACGTAGAAAAACACCTTCACCTGTTTGTGAAAGGAATTGTGTGTGATCAACTATGGAAATCCAGTTAACCCTGTCCTTTCAATTCAACTCATTGACAGCATAGTACTATACGGACTATGGTTAGGAACAATCAACTTGACCGTATTGAACTATAAAAGTCTTAACCCATTCAGTGGGCTATAGAATAGTAGGAATAAGACAAACAGAGAAATTATTCTGCACACCCAAATGAACATCAAGTCTATACAGGTGGCTCTTAAAATTCAATTATATGACTCCTTTCAAATCAATATATTGATTATTTGTGATAGTCCTTGAAATTCAATTGGGTACACACCTGAAGAAAATAATCCAATTATTTTAGTCCTTTCAATTTAGACCCCCCCTATACGCACTCTTGCTTGGCATAAATATCCACAGACATCATTAGTTCTTTAACCTACTCATACCTTTTGGTACCCAATTCTCCATCAAATACCTTAGCTGATAAGATGTTCAGCATGGGGAAAAGAAATCAATATCTGACTTTATGCTTGGCCTCTTGTTTATTCTTTATTTCACATTGTCAAAGTACTTCAAAACATCATTGCCTCCCTGACCAGAGCTCTGCTTTGCTACAACTAAAGCAAGAATTTGAAGAGGGAATGTCATCTGAGCCCGTTTACTATGCTGGTAATTACCCAAAGATGAAGTCTTGGAAAGCAAAAGTTGATTGTTGTTCTTGGGATGGGGTCACATGCAATAACAAGACAGGTCAAGTGGTTGGACTAAACCTCGGCAATAGTTGGCTGTCTGGAATTCTCAATCCAAATAGCAGCCTTTTCATGTTGCATCATCTTCAAAAGCTCAATCTTTCCATGAATGACTTCAGTTTCTCCTTAATCCCATCTAGTTTCAGCCAGCTTTTAAGGTTAACTCATCTTGACCTCTCTTATTCCAACTTTGATGGCAACATACCATCAAGATTTTCACTGTTGACCAACTTGATTTCGCTTGATCTCTCCAACTTTAATCTGCATCTTAGAGGGAAAGACCTGGAAGCAATTTCCAAGAATATGACAAATATGAGAGAACTTCATCTAGACCATGTGAACATTTCATCATCAGTACCTCAATCCCTGGTAAATTTATCTTCCTTGGCATCTCTTTCTCTCTCTGATTGCAGTTTGTTTGGTGAATTTCCCAAAAATGTTTTCTTGTTGCCCAAGTTACGAGCCATTGTATTGTCACGTAATGACTTGCTCATTGGTTTTCTTCCAGAATTTCTTTCTAGAAGCTCTCTAAGGGTATTGGATCTTTACTCTACAAATTTTTCTGGGAAATTACCCAATTCATTTGGCAACCTTGAGTCCTTGAACCTTTTGGATCTTCACCAAGCAAATTTTTTTGGGGAGTTGCCCAATTCAATTGGCAACATTGAGTCATTGAGCTTTTTAAACCTCGATTATAATCAATTCTCCGGGGCAATCCCTTCTTCTATTGGGAACCTATCTCAACTCACTTCACTTTCCCTCTCATTCAACAATTTTAATGGTCAGACTCCATCTACACTGGGAAACCTTGCAAAGCTCAATTTTATTTCTCTTCAAAGTATTAATCTCCATGGGAAAATACCATCTTTCTTAAATAATCTAACACAACTAGAATATTTATATCTTTCGTACAACAATTTTGATGGTGGATTTCCAACCTCACTGACAAATCTTACTAAACTCAGAGAGATATATATCTCAAGATGTCAGCTGAAAGGGTCAATCCCATCGGAAATAAGTAGACTTCCTCAATTGTATACCTTTGACTTGTCATATAACTCACTCTCAGGAGCCATTCCATCTCTTTTGTTTACAATACCTTCACTGAATAAGCTAAGTCTAAACCAAAATCAACTCACTGCCCCTCTCAAATTCAAAAATATCTCTTCGTCGTCGTTGTGGGTATTGAGTTTGGGTGGAAATGTAATGGGTAAAATGGAGCTAAAAATTTTCTTTGAGATTAAAAATCTTACATATTTGGATCTTTCAGGTACCAACTTATTGATTTCAAAAGGAAATATCAACTCCACCATTCCCAAATTTTTACGATTGTGGTTGTCTTCTTGCAATTTAATTGAATTTCCAAATTTCCTAAGAACCCAAACTTCTTTATTAGACTTAGACCTTTCCAACAATAAAATTGAAGGTAAAATACCTAAATGGTTCTGGAATGTTGGAAAGGTGGCACTGCAATTCCTCAATCTTTCTTATAATCATTTAAGTGGTTTTGAACAACCATTAACCATTCTTCCTTGGCAAACTTTGTCTCTCTTAGACTTGAGTTCCAACATGTTGCAAGCATCTCTTCCGATTCCTCCATTGTCTACAAATTATTTTTTTGCATCAAAAAATAACTTGACTGGAAGAATCCCTTCAATGATTTGTAAGGTGAATTCTCTGAAAATCCTTGATATCTCTGATAACCAGTTGATTGGTGAGATTCCACAATGTTTAGGTAATTTTAGCAGCTCTCTCTCAATATTGAATCTTAAAAGGAACCTCTTTAAAGGAAACTTACCTGAAACATTCTTGGAAGGGAGCAATTTGACATCATTGGACTTCAGTTACAACCAAATACAAGGGAAGATTCCACGATCATTAGTGAAGTGTCGAATGCTAGAGGTTTTAAATCTTGGAAATAACATGATGATTGGCACATTCCCCTTTTGGTTGGAGTCTTTGCCAGAGTTGCAAATTCTCATCTTACGAGCAAATGGATTCCTTGGTCCTATATGGGGTCCTCACACCATGCTTGGGTTTTCAAAGTTGCGTGTCTTTGACATCTCTTACAACAATTTCTCTGGCATGTTACCATTGGAATACTTTGAAACATGGGATGCAATGCAAATGGTCTACGGAAGAGGTAATTCACAACCAGAATACATGGAAGATCAAGCCCCTTATTACAAAGACTCAATTACGGTGATGAATAAGGGAGAAGAAATGGTATTGGTAAAGATCTTGATCATCTTCACATCTATTGATCTTTCCAATAACAGATTTCATGGAGAAATTCCGGATACAATGGGAATGCTCAAGAATTTAATTGTACTCAACTTATCGAGCAACAGTTTCACTGGTCATATCCCATCATCCTTGGGAAATCTAACCGAGCTTGAGTCATTAGATCTCTCTCAAAACAAGCTCTTAGGGGAAATCCCTCATCAACTTTTAAGCCTCACATTTCTTGCATATTTGAACCTCTCTAATAACCAACTTATGGGTCTGATTCCCCAAGGTGGACAATTTTGGACATTTGATAATTCCTCTTTTGAGGGGAACTTGGGATTGTGTGGTCCTCCATTGTCAAAGAAATGTGGACATAGTGAAACTCCAACTTTTGAACCAAGCAAGGAGTCATCTTCTAGAGAGTGGTTCAATTGGAAAGTGGTAGTGATAGGATATGCTTGTGGGTTTGTAATTGGACTGGTTACAGGGCATGTCATCACATCGAAGAGGCCAAATTGGTTTGTGAGAACTTTTAGAGTGAACCTGCGGAGGCAAAGATAATTTGAATAGACTCGTAGAGGGCCTAGAGGCACTAAATGTGGATTTATGTTCTGTATTAGCTGTATTTCTGCAATAAGATAAGCTTTATTCCCCCCCCCCCCCCCCCCCAGAAAGATAAGCTTGGTTGAATGTAATGAAATAACTCTTTTGGTAGTTTTGTTATATTTCTGCACTTTGTTATATTCTCATAATAACAAACATATGTTTCCAGAAGGCCAGATTCTTATTTTTGTGAGAACTTTTGTGTTGAGTTTGCACAGTTTTAGATGATTTTTTTTTCTTTTTTATGAAGATGTTTAGATGAATTGAAGTAGATTATTTGAGGGAATTATCAATTTTTTTGCGATTATAATGATTGTAATTGCATAGTGACCAAATTATAATCGTTTCAATCTAACAAATAACTATATACTTTGTTTTTTTTTAATGAGTTCGGCTTAAATTCAGTGTTCTTTGCACTAGACTTGATAGGATGCTGCCATATGTCCAAGAATTACCACATGTCAGCATCTTATTGGGTCAATGCACAAGACGCATTGGACTCAAGCCTCTTCCTTCTTTTACCCTGCACATATTGTCCATGGTTTTCTTTTTCAAGAGTCAAAGTCCTTAAAATGAGTCTTTACTAGTTGAGCTAACTTGAACCTACAGAGTCTCTAATCTTATCTAATGACTAATGAGATGGCAATGTTTATAGCAATGCATATAAACATTGCCAATGCTTTATGGTTTGGTCCATACATAACTTGTATCTTTGTGTGGGTCATTTTTTTTTTTTTTTTATAAGAAATGCGTAACTTTTATTAAGAAGAAAATAAAAACATTACATCTTGAATCAAAGCTGACTCAATGAAAGTAGGATTTTCCTTTATCCAAGTTACAAAACTAACAACACTCCAAGTATGCTAAGCTAAGAGGTGTACGAGAGTTTCAACTTATGGCGTCCGCTCCTAATGATAGCTTTTTATTATCAGACCAAGACACCAATCAGTTTTTAGTGTAGACAGGGATTGAACCCCAAATCTCTAATACAACCATCAGAGACTTCACCAGTTGAACTAACTGGAACCCACTTTTAATGTAGTTAGCAAAGACCCTGATGAAATTAAAATATAGTTTCATTTTTAAATCAGGCACGATTAGGCCACATTCTTTATATAATTGTAAACCAACATTAGTACATGATGTTTAAGTATATTTAATTACTAATATTTTGTTTTTAAAATAGATTTTATGACGACAAGTTAAGTATCACGAATACTTTTTTTTTCCCCAAAAGTAATTGAGGTCCACTTCTTAGATGCATCGGAGCACCTGTTGAATTCTGTACTTAACTAGATCGAACAAGCAGGAGAATGTTCATTTAGAAGAATTTCAGAGTTATGTGCCTACTATGATGTGAAGGTAATCAGAGCATTTGTTGAATTTGCATAAAGAGTTACCAAAATTTTGCATGCCCCAACTAATTTTAACTGTTTTTTCTAATTTTGGATTCTTAAGAGTGGTTTTTTTTCCCATTTGAAAAGGTACTTCGTTGATTTTCAACTTCATCACCAAATTTTTGTCTTTTATTGTTTTCATTATCTTGTTTTTGGGTGAGTTACGATGGTGGTTGAATTACGTATTTGCCTTATCTATACGGGATTGATATTTAGGAGAATTTATCAAAGAAAAGTGGGTTTACATTTTTGAAAAATTCTAAGACCACATCAAATGGCATAACTTGTGCTACAATTGATCAAGTGGCAAACAGTGAATAGTGGAGAAAAAATTGTGCGTCAATGTGAAAGTGATAAGCAACTAATCACAGTCTAACATAGGAACAGAGCCATTCATTGGCTTCGGGGCAATGACCTCCCTAAAAAGTTAAAGAAAACTTAGCCCAATCAACAAATTTTACCAAAAAATTAGCCCAGCCCTTAAAAATATTTGAAACAAAATCAATGTGAATCTTACATACCAAATCATTCCATCAAATTCCAAAAAAAAGAAAACAAAAAAACCTAAACTAAACTAAACGTGAGAGACAAAGAGAGTGAAAGATGCAGCAGCTGTGAGCTTGAGTGTTGAGACTTGAGCTCTTGACAATGAGTGTCGAACTTGTTGGGCTTCTGAGATCGAGTAGTGTATGGATGCAACAACAGTGAGCTTCTTAGATCCAACAGTTAAGGGAGTAAGGGACGCAACAACAAATGGTTTAATTGTGATTTGATTTGATTTCTAGACTTCAAGTAGGTTCAAATAAGAAAGAAGAAAATTTATTAATTGTGATTTGATTTATAAAAAAAAAATAATGGGTAATGACTGTAGCCCACTAACTGTAAATAACATGCTTTTTTACTTGACACTATTTTTTGTTTGTTAACCTTTTTTTATTTTATTTTAAGAAATACTTGTTTACTTTAAACTTTATTTACATTTTTTGTTTTGGTTCGTGGGGCATATTTATTTGGTTTTTTTGGTTACGGATTAATTTCTAGTAAAGTATATTTGTAAGATATGAAAATAACAAAGCATCTTAAAAATAAATAAATAAATAATGGTTTTACTTCAGTGAAATTGGTATTACTTTATTGTAGTGTAATGAATATAATGAAAGTGGATGAGCTTACATTAAACTCGCCCCCCAAGATTCAATTCTGGGTTTTGTCCTTGGTCTAACATGTAAGATGTGGCAAGAATTGTGGTAATTTATGTGATACTAGAACTACTTTTATATTTTTACAACTTTAGTTATGGGATTGAAAGAGTATTATTATGATACTCTTCCTCATGCAAAAGAGATAGAAGATGTGGTGATGTGTTTTTGACCACTAGCTATGGACGTGTAATTTCAAATAAAATAAATGGTTTTCAGTAATGTTCATTCCATTGTCTGCCACAATGAATGTATTGAAACTTGTAGATAGAAAATAGAAGAAAAACGCGTAGCTAAGTTGTGCTCAATTAGGCAGTGTTATCCACGTTGGTTTTTCTATTATTAGGTTATGTTTGGTAACAATTTTTATTTTCTATTTTCAAAAACTTATTTTTAGAAATAAAAAGAAAAAAATATTCTTGTATTTTTTAAATAAAAAAACATGCTTGGTTAGTTGAAATTAAAAAAAAAAAAAAGTTTTTTGAAGAAAAAAATAAAAAATACTGAAATATGTTGTTACTAGGACTCAAAATCTTATGCTAACTCATTATATGGGACGGATTCATTAAATCAAGTGTGTTTTTTAATTGTCTTTTGAAAATTAAAAATTGAAAACAACCTTTTATCTGTTTTCAATTTTCTTCACAAATTGAGTTTTGAGAATAATTTTTACTTTCTATTCATTTTGAGTTGCCAAACAAGTTTTTTCGTCTCAGAAATAGAAAATTGTTTTTGAAAATAGAAAATAAAGGGTAAAAACAGTTACAAAACTTACCCTTATATTCTGGCACTGATATGATTAAACTGACTACTTTTGCGCATCGTTTTTGTTTACTCAAAAAAAAAAAAAAAAAAACTAGTTTTATAAATTGTTGAAGTGGGGGATTTTTTTTTTTTTTTTTTTTTTTTTTGTTATAGTTACAATGAAAAATAAGGGATTTGAATTCTGGATATTTTTATTAAAAATAACAAAAGATTCTAACAAGAGGCGAATTTTATTTTCATAACATAGTGACTCAAAACTGTGTGATGTTCAAAAATAAGAAAATAATATAGACTACATGATATTAATCGTAGTATTTTAGACCTAATTTCATCCCTAATATATTGGGTGCTGTTCTGCCAAAACAGAGGGTTTGATTTCACTGCTTATGTGCTCAAATTAACCTTCTAAAAAAAAAAGTGCTCAAATTAAAGCACATCTATAATTAAGAAGGTAGCGAGAACAAACCACTTGCGAACTTGAGCGATGTGGTACACATCATACCTAATCTTTTGGATTAGGAGGACTAGAAGGATTATAGTGATTTCTTTCTTTTCATTTTTTTTTTCTTCTCTTGACAAGGGACATTTGATAATAAAACAAAGTGGATGAGCCTTCCTATCTACCTCGTTCAATATTTTCTAAAGCTTGTAACCCTGCTCAATTTTAAAAGTCAAATATACCAAATGTGAGGTTAACACCAATTTTTAAAACTTGTTAAAGTGGTTGATTGTAAGTAGTAAAAAAAGGTGGTGATTTTATGTAAAAAGTGGATAGAAAGTATCCATTACTCATAGTGTATAACTTCCCTATATTGTGAAATTGTGTATGAAATTGACGTGTCTTAGATTTATAAAAAAAGTTAAGGGACATATATATATATTTGGCTTTTATGCAATGGCGGAGCCACACACAAAGAGGGGGGGGGGGGGGGGGTGGTGGGGGCGGGGCAGCGCCAATGCCCCCCAAAATTTTAAAAAATCATTTTATAGTATGTATATTATTTACATTTTAAAAAACGTAGCTTGTAAAAATTGAAGTTGGCCCTCCCAAATTTTGAGTCATTTCAATGGTACTCTTTAAAAAAAGAGAAATTTTATTTAAAATTATATAATTTAAGAGGTTTAACAAATTAAACAATGTAGAAAATGATAAATATTTGTACATGTCTAACATAAGAAATACACAGACTTTTATATGCTCATTAAAATTTAGAAGATGATAAATTCTCTCAGTAAATTAATGTGTATATATGTGTGCGTGTGTGTGGAGTTTTGTCTTAACTAATATATTAGTATCACAACTTGGGCCCCTAAACTAAAATTTCTAGCTCCACCTCTGCTTTTATGTGTAAGAGTAATCTGATCCGCCATTGTCAAATTACTTAAGGTCACCTTACTAACTATGAGAATGAATGAGGCATGGTGGATTTTAAAAGTTCCCACGTACAAGGGGTCATGTTCTAATTCTACAAGACGTGCATGGCGGATTGACAGGTCTCTCAAGTCCCACATTGATTATTCTACATTTTCATTGCCTAAAATATTCCAATCCATCGTATTCCTAGGAAGAAATTTCTAACAGGGGCAAAATCAAGAATTTTAGCTTGTGAGACAACTCTTAATTTTAAAAGCTATATCTTAAAAAATGTTTAATAGTTATAAATATTATAAAGGATTTAAAAAAAAAAAAAATTTTGAGCCCTCAGAGTCTTGGCTGTAATTCTGCCCCTATTGGCAGGGACAAAAATTTATTTCAAGAATAACAAATTCATAGGTCTCATCTATTACATCCAACCAAGGTGGTATTATATGCAGTCGAAACGTGATAGTTTATATCTACCAGCAGGATGTTTATTATTGAATGGATACTGGTGAAAGGAAAAAGAAAATAGATTTTGATACCAGAGATGACTAAACGTGGTCTAGATGGCCATTTAACTATTAAGCAGAAGTGGAGGCCCATTAGGATTTAGGCTAGGTTTCCGAAAAGAAACCCATTAACTTTTCTAAGTGAGGCCCAATTTCTTGAAAACATAACCTTTTTTTTTTCTTTTTTATTTACAAACCCCATTAATTCTTCCAAAACAAAACCCTAGTAATGGCATACGACTTTAAGCATGCTTCGGATATAAATTTGACTTTGCTTAATCACTTGCACAGTATGATTTTTTTAGATACTTACAACGGATAAGAGATTTAAACTCTAAATATGTTCATTAAATACAAGTATACAACAAAAAATCCCAATAAACAATGAATTTTATTTTCATAGCATAGTGACCCAAAATTACATGATGGTCACGAAATAAGAAAATAATAAAGACAACATGATACTAATCATGAAACCAACTTTCCATACAAATTAATTAATAAAATAATGAAACCAACTTCAGTGAGAACATTACATAGTTTTGGGCCATTATGACATTAAAGTAAAATATAGTTTTGGGATACATAGATGTTGGGGGTGGGGGCATTTACTGTGTAGTAGTTTTGTTTAAAGTCAGTTAGGCTTGGTTTTGACTAGAATTTTCAGGATTTGGGGGTTTGATTATGATATTCCTGATTCCTTATTAGTTGAGCTGCCAGGTGAATGTGCTTTTAAAGTTACTATTGAGAGCCCATGGAAGCACAACAAATGCTCGCATAGAAAGGTGTCTGGCCATTATTTACCACATACCTTAAAAAGCCAGTTAAGGTTATGATACCAAAGAATGGCGGTCGACCAAGTACCTCTTCACAGGCTTCAAAAACAATAAGAAGAGAAAAAAAAAGTTGAAAATTGCATTGTTGTTTTCAGGGACGGAGCCAGACTTCGAACCTAGGGGGGGCAAGATTAATGTAAGCTTATCGAATTTTATCATGTTCATTAACATCATAATCTCATATTTGCAAATGCAACCCAAAATCACACTACAATATATAAACTAATACCAATTTCATTGATGGTGATTTTTCAAGATTTTATTTTAGGATTTTCAAATATTAGGACATCAACACTAGAGGTTAGCAACACTAAATCATCATTATTAATTTATGAATTATTTATAACTTTTCTTTGAATAATGCTAGGGACACCCAAATTCACAACATTCCCCATGAAATTAATCCCAAACAAAAACCCAAATAAACATGCCCACAGAACATAACAAATTTAATGTTAATTATTTATTGATAATAAAGTCACAACAATATTAATATTAACAATTCATTACAAAATTTCTCAAAAAAAAAAAAAAAAAAGAAAAAAGAAAATTCATTGCAAAACATTAAATAAACAATTTTTCTATTGTCCTAAGACCACAAAAGTCAAACAAACAACCAATTTCTTTTCTTTCTTTTTTTTTTCCTCCTTATTAGTCTCTACAGCACTACCCAGTACTCTAGTCCTCTAACGATAGCCACAAGTTTGTTTTTATTAAAAACCTTTTCTTTTCTTTTTTGGTCTAAATATTAGAGGCCAGACCTTTATACTTGAATATTGAGAAATATCAGTTACCATCCGCATCACTACTAGTTCTATACTTTGTCACTGCATACAAGCAGAGAGACAATCAAGAGCTGGGAGACGGAGACTGGGTTTCATAAAATTACAAAAAGGGGCAGAGCAGCTAGAGTCTCTTCCTCACACAACACATCGCAGAGAGAGGACTGTGGTTTGTTTTTTGTGGTTTTAAGGTTTTGTCTAAAGGTTTTTCAATTATTCTTAGGGCAATTGGGCAAAAAGGAAAGTCAGTCGAATTTTTTTTTTTGGATGTTTCATGGGGTAATTTGTAAATATTTTGGAGGGGGCTAAGTGTATATATTTTGGAGTCAAATATTAAACTTGTGTCTATATATATGCATAAATCAAATTTCCAAAAAAGTTGGGGGGGGCCATTGCCCCCCAATGCCAAAGCATAGCTCCGTCCCTGGTTGTTTTTTTGGATTATATTTGTCATCATTCTCATTTCATTAGATTCAACAGAAAAAGTATCGGATTGTAGATATTTACTCATTTTCCAAACCTAAAGAGAGAAATTGGTAAGTTTCAAAGATAAATGTGGAAATTATGAACTATTCCAAACATAAAGGGGGAAAGTACTTTTTTTCCAATTATAAATATCTACATAATCATATAATACCTAAAATTATAAAATATTATATAAGATAAATATAAAAATAAACAAATAATAATATAACCCTAAATGAACTTAATTGTTAAATATATGTAAGTTGCATTATGTTAAATTTAACAACCTTATTTATACTAATTTTCTCATTTTCGGTAATTTACGCCTCAAACTATAATTTTAATAGGTACTAGCCAAACAATCTGATTATTGAAACAGAACTTTTTAACAACCTTAATTAAAGGTTCTAGCTTTTTCAAAAAGCCCATTCTGTCAAAAAAAAAAAAAAGTCCATTTTCATCAAGCAATTATCAATATCACCATTTAAAAAAAAAATCCCAGCCAAAATCACCCTTAAACTTGGTTATATACTTAACAATTATTAAATATAAAAAATGACACACCCACAAGGCCACAACACACTACACTACTCATGGTTCGTTTGGATTAAAAGGGAAGGAGGAAGAGTAAAGTAAAGTACAGTACAGTAAATTTAAACCAAAATTAACTTATTTTTAGCGAATTCTATTCAATCCAAATGGGCTCTTAATACGGAAATCTGAGATTTCATATCAGATTTCATAAGTTAGTTTAAGGAGAGGCTATTGTAAATTGTCTCTACTTAGAAGATATGCATAAGGTGTCTCAAGTTTCAACAAGTTGGCCCCAAAGTATTTTTCACTAATGTTAAATGAAGGCGTGAGAGTTGAGACCATACACAGTTGCGTGCGTGAGTATTCTTTTCTTTTTTTTTTTTTTTTCTTTTTTTCTATGCTGAATGCGTGCGTGAGTATTCAAGACATGCAAAGATACCTTACTTATATGAAAAGCCGCATTCGCTTTGGGATTAGCTAGAAACAATATGTACAAGGCCCAATAAAACTAGACCGCAGAATGATTTGGACCCAAAATATCATAAGTTACATGTAAGGGTCATCAAATAGCCCATGACCCATGGGCTGGCCCAATAGCCCGCTAGCCCACCAGGCTAATGGGCAGCCCGGCCCGGTAATATTGAAGCCCGTGGGCAGCCCAGAAGCCCAACGGGACAGGCTATGGGTTGGTTTCTTTACCCATGGGCACCCGGTGGGCCGGCCCGTTAGCCCAGCCCATTAGCCCGACCCGTTAGCCTGACTCATTGCCCAAAATTCATAACAAAATAATTTGGGAGTTGGGTGGGTGAGGGATTAAACTTTAGACATTATAAAAACTTTAAGACCACACACCTAACCACTTAATATTTGGAGTGATTGTGATACAATATGCATAATAAATATATATATTTTGGTATTAGTCTAGTAGTTTTGATTTTTAAAACTAAGTTACTAAGATGACCGTTGCCCTACCTCTGTGCCTCTGGAAAGAAAGTCATTCTTTCCTTTGATAAATTCTAATTCTTTCCTTACAAGTTACAATTACAAAAGAAATTCCTTTAAAAAAAAAAGCTTACCGTTGGTTGGAAGAAATTCTTTCCTTATGGCAAGCATTCTTAAAGGAAATATATGAAGAATCAAATATTTGATTCTTCAAATATTTCCTTTAAGAGGTATGTCTTAGTATTTTTTTTAATAGAATCTTTTTAGTAGATTTAATTGTTCAATTTGATAGTTTGTAATAACATATAATTATAATTTTTTGGTTAAATTTTTTATAACCCCATTGAAGTCCAGTTAAAAATGCCCATGGGTAGCCCATTAAACCCACCTCACTAGCCCAGCCCGCTAAAGCCCAAATGGGCATTGCCCATGGGTAGGGCCATGGGCTAGGGTTTTTCCATCCAGCCCAGCCCGACCCAGCCCATTGATTAATCAACAACCCGTTAAGCCCAGCCCATTAGACCCATGGGCCAAGTAAAAAGGGGCCGGGTCGGCCTGGCCCGGCCCATTGACGAGGCCTAGTTACATGAATAGAATTGGTGGGTAAATATGGCGGTCCCTTATTGAGATTAATGATAAGATATATAAAAATGTTAAATAATTTGGTATTGAACAATGTTCTCTTGTAGAGCTTTTTAGTTGTGGTTTTGGATTAACTTTTTTTTTTTTTTCCCTACAAAGTTGAAAAATGTACCTCTGTACCTAAATAATTTGAAGTTTTAATAAGTTAAATTAAAAAAGAAGTAAAAAAAGTTAATGAAATTAAGTAAATCCACACACTCTTATAGTATTCTTCTGAAATGTCACTGAATACAGTTGTTTTGTTGAAGCCTAGTTCCATTGTTTCCGCGGGAAATTAAAGGGAAAAAAGTGGTAGAGAAAACTCTATACCAATTTATGGGATGTTATAAATCTCATGATTCAAATTCAATATTACAAATGTAAAATTGTATTAAGTTCCACATTATTTATTTATTTTTTGAATTTGATAGTTACTTTGAAGTATTGGAGATTTGAATCTTAGATGTCATGGACACATTAGAAGGTGTCAACTAGTTGAATTACAAAATTCTTAACAAAATAAAATTTTAACGGTAAAATAGACTTTAAAATAAAGACTATGGAATAAAAAATAAAATAATTAAAAAAAAAAAACTAGTAATTATGATCCTCTTGCATATCCAAATTTGAATCTTAAATGTCATAGACATACTAGGAGGTGTCATCTAGTTGAACTACAAAAAAATGAAGAACATAGTCATGACCCATGACTTATGAGCATGACAAACATTAAGTATCACGGTTTTAAAAACCGAACAGGTCAATGAACCGGTTTTGCACCTAGTTCCCGATTTTTACCAATTCTGGGTGGTTTTATCGGATCGGACTAGTACCTAATTCCTAGTTGAACTAGTTGGACCAAATGATCCGGTTTGGTTTTTATAACCATGTTAAGTAGTGCCAATTATTATTATTATTTTTTTTAAAGAGAGTTTCAACTTATGGCGTCTGCTCTTGATAATAACTCTTTACCATCTTATCAAACCAAAACACCAACCAATTTTTGGTGTAAGCAGGAATTAAACCCCAGTTTTTTTATTCAACTATCAAATATGCATTGCTTTTACCTGTACTTATATTAAAAAAATGGAGAACACAGTCATTAATTATGAGCATGACAAACATTGAGTAGTGCCAATTTTTTTTTTTTTTTTTTTGATGGCCAGTGCCAATTATTATTATTATTTGGAGAGTTTCAACTTATAATATCCGCTACTAATGATAGCTTTTTATCATCTCATTAGACCAAGACACCAACTGGTTTTTGGTGTAGATAGGGATTGAACCCTAGATCTCTTATTCAACTATCAAAAATTTTAACAATTGAGCTAATTGAAACCCATTAGTGCCAATTAATTTTATTGACAATTGAAACACTCATTATTACCTGATCAGAAGCGCTGTTGGTTCCTTATGCCATCCAAGATGTCACGTTACTCTTCAACAAAAACGAAATTACCATCTACAGAGTCTAGACAGTCTAGACCATCAAATAATTGACTATCAGGAAGTATTTCTCTTCTACAGGCTTGTAGTGCTTTCCCCTCCAAACCAAGCCTGTATTCCTTCTAAATTGTCATTAATTATGATACATGGCATCAAGTCTAGCATCCACATTTGGAAAATAAATTTCTCATAATATTTTAAGATGCCAACAAAGCTAAGACACAAACGAAAGAGAGTGAGAGAGAGTTTTGAAAGTAATTGCAACAAGAGAAAAGGTTGGAAGTAAAAAGTGCCAAAGTTGATTACTTGAAGGATATGGAGAACTTTCTGTGCTCTTTTCACTACAATTGATTATTTATTTATGGAAAATGCTAACAAGTGCCCTTAGGACACTGGTTAATAATCCATTTAAAGAAAGTTTTTATGGGAAATGAAAAAAAAAAGTAATTAATATTTTAACAGCTTTTTTCATTTCCCATAAAAGTGATATCAAAACTTTCCTAAAATGAATTATTAACGAGTGTCCTTAGGGCACTCGTTAGCATGACCCTTTATTTTTTTATTTTTTTGTCTACATAGTTTCAATTTTTTCAATAAAGTCATTCAACCTTTATTTCGATTTCAAAATTTTGACAATTTTGATTCCGTCCACGTTTGTTTAGATTGTGCCATTATATACTACAGACTACCAAGTCTGCAATATTTTGATTTGTTTTCCTACTGTTCAATTTTCAATTTGAAAAAACAAAAAAAAAAAAAAAACAAATATATTATTTGTGAAAACAGGTGTTTAAAAATATAAGACATCTAGATCTATATCTATATAATACCTAAAAACTGAAGTGTAATATTATTGTTACTATGCTTCTGTTAAGCCATATCGGTGTAGCATTTCAGTCCATTGGCTCCAATTTGGTTCATTTCAGTTTACTTCAATCCAATCTGGTCCACTTAGATCCAGTTCCGTCTATTTTGGTTTAATTCGGTCCTTTAGGTCCATTTCTGTCAACTTAAGTCCACTTTAGTCCATTCGGTCTAGATCCTTCCATTTCGGTCCATTTCAGTTCATGTTCGTCTAGTACGATCCATTTTGGTGCATCTTGGGTTTAATTCAATCCATTTAGTACACTTCGGTTCATTTCGGTTTACTTTGATCTATTTGGTCCATTATGCTCTCTCTCTCTCTCTCTCTCTCTCTCTCTCTCTCTCTCTCTCAACTTTAGATTGATGAATTTTTTATTTTTTTTAATACCTCTACTTTGGGTTGTTTTGGTGTTGTGTTTTTTGAGTTCCTCGTCATCCTCTCTCTCTCCCTCTTATAATTTTAATTTGACTTTTGTTTGATTTAATCATTAGTTTGGAAGTGAGAATTTGTGGTCATATCAAAACACAATCTATATGGTCATATATTTGAATGTGCCTGTCAATTATTTGAGCAATATCAATAATTATATGATAAGTTTTTATTATTTTGATTCATGATAATCTCCTTAAATTAATAAGATATTAATTTGTACCTTAAAAACTTTAGTGGTATCAAAAGAAATTAGGAAAATATAATGCATAATAACAATAGTTAGAAAAATACAGACCACCTAAAAAATAATAATATCAATCAAAACACTAAAAAT
This sequence comes from Quercus gilva, assembly GCA_023621385.1. Classification (NCBI taxonomy): domain Eukaryota; kingdom Viridiplantae; phylum Streptophyta; class Magnoliopsida; order Fagales; family Fagaceae; genus Quercus; species Quercus gilva. The sequence continues at coordinate 14,522,531 of CM042476.1, read as the reverse complement.
AATAAAATTATTTATTTGTAAAAATAGAGAGATTAAAATTATATTTAGAACTTGCTTAATTTTTAGGGAATTAAAATTATCTACAAGAAAATATAGAAAGTAAATTATACATCATACTATATCTCAAAATAATTATATATGCGTAGGTCTACGACTAGTTATTGTTTAAAAGAATTAGCCTAAATTTTTTTATTTTTTTATTTCTTCTCTTTTCCTCATACTCCTGTATGTCTCCACCACTTCATGTCACTACATTTTGAAGAATGAATCATATATTTGTACAATGTTCCTGAATCTTCTCATATTGGAATTCATTTTCTACATGAAACTTCGGCCATAACAAGGTAATCAAAAGTAAATTACAAACACGGAGAAATAATTGAACAAGAAAACAATGACAAATACAAGAGAAACTAATAAGTGATTGTCAAATTATTTTGTTACAAGATTATACAAAAATCAAAACCTCATCAAGTCATGTTGGCACTTCCCGATAGAGTCACTGGCCTTCTGTACCTACAATGAATGAAGACAATTGCATGTCTAAATCTTTGAAAGAAAATGCTTTGGATTTTAAAATAGATCGATGTTATGTGGTGAATGAGGTTACCCTCAAAAGTGTGAGGAAGAGGATTCATAATAATGCAGAAAGGCAAGTCTAGTGCCAAAAATGGTGGAAATCACCAAATCAAAAATAACTTAAATGCCCTATTGGAAAAAAATTTTTGGTTTTCCACAAACAATTTGAAGGGGAGAAAAAAAGAGTTTTCCTGAATCATAGAAAAGAATTAGATTCATTCTTACTTATATGATTGTTATCAAATTTATGACATCTATATTTTCAATATTTATGAATAAAAGGAACTAATGTGAAAATCACATGGTGTTGGCTATATAATCCTCCTCCCCCGGTCCCCCTAAAGGTTTGTAGTGGGTGCTAGAGCAAATACTGTGTCATAAAAAATTTACCTTTCAGTTGAACCCTTTCTTTGCATATTTTTGGCCTGTTTGGGAGTTTAAAAAAGGAGGGGGAGTAGATTAAAGGGAGGGAGAGTAATTCAATTACCTTGTTTGGAAGTTTTTTAAGAAATGAGGGAGAGGGATTTGGAGGGGTTTCAACTACCTCTAACCCCTTATTTTTAATTCCCCTAAATTGGAGAGATTTGGAGGGAGAGTAGAGTAGATAAATTATTAACCAAATTAATTTCCTAATTTATCCTTTTTAAATTAACAAAATTACAAATAGATTATATAAATAATCTTTGTTTGTTTTCTAAGAAAATTTGAGGTGAATGGAAAAAAAAAATATTGAATCTCACTATTTATCTTTGTTACTGACTTTGCAAATAAGGCAACCCAACAAGAAAAATTCAAGCTCACAATGAAATACAAATTCCATTAGAAATTGAAACCCTAACCACAAAATCAAAACGATGAAAAAAAAACAAAAACAAAAACAAAAATTTAAAAAAAAAAAAAAAAAAAAAAGCAAAACGATTCTGATTGAATCTGCAAAATGCTGTTGCAATAGCAAGTGTTGCCGGAATTTTCGAGACCGAAGTAGCGCTTGCCTTCAGGGAACTGGTCTCAGAGAGCTTTTTTGAGCTTCGATCCCGCAGCACCCATGGGAGCGCATTGCTCCAACTTTCTGGTCTCCGTCAACGCAGCAAGCGACAACAACGGCGAGTACTCGCCGTGCTCTGACACAATGGTGGCTCGCTCCGACGGGTTCTCCTTGGGGTTCACTTTCGTTGGGAAAACCTCTTTCTTCTTTTTTTTTTTGGTTAAACTTTTTCTTCTTCAACACAGCACAAGTATATACAATAAAGAAAATTTAATTTCATTTTTATTATAATTTTTTTTGAGGTAATAAAAATTATTTTTTAATAGTTAATAGTAGTTATATATATATATATATATATTGATGGATAGTTTTATTATTAAACTTTTATTAGTGGTATTTGATGGAATGAGAATGTTGATTAAGTAATTATTTAATCTAACAAATTAATCATAAACTAATGTTGCAAGTCTATTTTCAAATAAGGGTAAATTTGTCTATTTAAATCATTTCCTCTCATTTCTATCCTAATTTTTAAAACATCCAAACAAGAAGAAGGTCTAATTACTCCTTTCCCCCTTACTAATTTTAAAAACATCCAAACGAGGGAGAGGATAACCATTCCACTCTACTCTCCTCTCCACTACTCTCCTCCCCTCTACTCCCCTCCCTCTCTAAACTTCCAAATAGGCCATTAAGTTCTGAGGAGCTTTTCTCTAATCAAATTTAGCTGAGCTACAACATCACCAATGTTCATCCTCCTCCTTGGGAATTCCATAGAACAAGAAACTCCAATTTCAAATATCAAAGTCAAGCACTCTAAAATTTTGGGACATCCAATTCGATTTTGACTGTAAGTAACATTTGTCCTTGTTTCAATATCTTCTTTTTCCAAATGAAGAGTAGGGTCCACAATGTCAATCACTCGTTCAGGCAAAACTCCTTTAACAAAATCATGAAGGTGCAAGTTATCTTTGAACATGTTATGGTCTTTTTCATGTGAACATCTCCAACAATAATATACCATAACTGTAGATATCACCATTGATTGAGACCTCGTTTCCCATACCGTACTCTACAATTGCAAATAACATTTATTATTTGATTGATCTAGTTCCATATTAAAAAACAAGGGGAAACATATAACGTCACAAGTTATGTAGCATATAATAGGAAAAAAAATATTATGTCATGCAGAAAAGCTTTTTAAAAACTTGCTCAATCTTGTACAGGACATTCTTATTTGAATTATATTTCATCCTTGAAAGTATATTAAGAAATATTATGAAAAAACATAAATTAAAGTAAAGAAATGGTAAAGTTTTTTACCTAGAGGAGCATAACCAATTGTCCCTCTTAATCCGATAGAGCTTTGATTGATTAGTGAAACAGTCTTGGGTGGTCTCAAGAAGGAACCTTGCCAAGCCAAAGTCCCCCACATGTCTGATCATTTCATTATCGAGAAGAACATTGCTAGGCTTGAGGTCGCAATGAACAATTGTTGTATGACAATGATGATGAAGATATTCTAATGCATTTGCAATATCAATGGCAATATTTATTCTTTGAAGAAGATTCAAATTCCTTTTTTCCAAAGGAGCCTCATTTGTTCTCACGATTGGATGCAACCACTCATCTAGGTTGCCATTACTCATATACTCATATACCAATGCTTTGAAATCATGACCTTGATAGTCAACACCTAAACATGCTATGAGTACTTTTACAAGATTTCAATGTCTGATATTTCACAAAGCATCACAAAGAAGGTGGGATACATCCAATCATATTATTTTTCTGAATAGCAAAGTATTGGAGCTTTGTCAAGGTACCAAGGTTTGCAAGGATTTCTCCAGACAAATCATTAAAACCAACATGGAAAACAATGATGTTGGTGCAGTTGGATAAATTGCTAGAAATTTTACCACTAATTGTGTTATCTTGCAATTGTAAGAATTGAATTCTTTGCAAATGAGCAAGTTCAAGAGGGATTTCATTACGAAAGCTATTGTTTTGGAGGGTTAGATTTCTCAAAAAACTTAAATTTCCAATATATGGTGAAATGGAGCCTACCAGTTTCAAAGATTGCAAGTCTAACACAGTGACTCTCTGATGTCGACGACCACAAGTTGTCCCTTGCCATTGGCAAAAGTGGATGATGTCATTCCAAGAGCTCAAAGCGCCAAGAGGGTCATGAATGATCTTGGCTTTGGACTCAAGCAACGCCGAGCGGTCTGTCTCATTATTCCCACCAATCACAGAGGTTACTAGCAAGCCACACCACAAGAGAAGAATAAAAACTTTGACACAAAAAGATGAGGATGGTGGAGCTAAACTCATGCGGTAAAGCGCCATGCAATTTGGTACGCTTTTTTTTCTTCTTTTTAGGCTAAGAAATACAACTGGGTGTTGTTTGGTTTAAACAGAGGGATTGATTTCACTGCTACTTAGGTGCTCAGGGAAAAGCACAATTATAAAGATGGTAGAGATGATCGTGGCAGGATAGAAATTGATGAAGAGTCATCTATGTGTTCTTAATCGAACCTGTCGTAATCAAGCGAAGTGTCGAGAAGAGAACATAATTGACATAAATTTAGCAAGTGGTAGCGAAGTCATGAGTGTGATTGAATTTTGTCTATGATGCCAACTGCCGAGTATAGAGAGAAGAGAGACCGTATCAATTATATTTAAAGAGATTGAAAACTGTGAAGAAAAACAAACGACGGGTGAATAAACAGGAGAGACCGTATTAATAGTCTAATAATCAACAATGACACTTTTGGAAGCTTTATGGCTCAAAAGGTTGAGCACCTTGACGGCAACCTAATGTCTATCTTGAGCAAGAATTTCTCTATACACAAATCCAAAATTAATCCACACAATTAAATTTCCTTAATACTTTTTTTACTTTTTAAAGAGTAGAGAAGTAAAAATGGCATCACCAAAGTTATTAACTTCAAGGAAAGAGTCAACTGTCCCTTCGTGGATTTTTTGCAATATATGCATACAAGAATCTCAAATTTAGGCATGCTTCCATAGAGCTTACTATTTCCCTTATCAAAGTTGTGTTTTTGAAAACTTCAATCATCAAATAGTAAGACTTGGAATTTGTGCAATGCATGGAAAAGTTTTGGAGAGAGTCTCAAAAAGCTCTTGTGATGAAAGGAGTATACACGAAATTCCCAGATCTGTGAGATGAAGAAGTAAAGAAAAATGTGCATCAAAGAAAATAATCCCACAATGCAATATTTACATGATTCTGCAATTTGCCTACATCTATGGACTAAGCCTCATAAAAAACCCCATTAAAAACAGTAGCACTTTTATATTGGGTTAGGTCATAATTCAAATTAAACACAAATAGGCTTTACAAAGCCCAACCCAACAAAGGAAATATTTGATAGCTAGTAACTAAATAGAGAGAAAACAAAAAATTGGAGAGGAACCCTGATCCCAAATTCACAAAAATTTATTTCATTTTCAAAAAAATTCTTATCGTTTCCTACCTTCATGTCTTTTAGTGTTCTACTTCTACAAGACATGCATGATGGATTGACAGGTTCTTGCAAGTCCCACATTTAAAAAAAAAATAATTGTAGTATGCTGCTAACTTCATAACTCGAACTTTTTCTTCCTTAAACTCCAAGTACTTTGTACATGGTGAGGTGCCAATTAAAACAAAAAACTCTTGACAAGTCCCATATTAATTGTTCTACATTTTCATTGCGTACGGTATTCCAATCCATCATATTTGAAGAAATTTCTAACATAGCTGGACAAATTTATTTCAAGATTAATAAATTCATAGTTCTCATCCGCTTCATCCAAACCCACCACGAGGTTGTTTGTTTAAGAATATTGGTTTTGATAAGATTTGAAACTTTGAATTGCTGAATGCTGTTTGTTGGATGAATTTTGGTGGGAAAAAAAAAAAAAAAAAAAAAAGGATTTTGATATCTGAGTTGCCTCAACGTGGGCTAGATGGGCGGTCAACTATTAAGCAGAAGTGGAGGCCCTTCAGGACTTAGGCTAGGTTTCGAAAAAGAAACCCACTAACTTAATTTCCTAAGAGAAGCCCAATGTCAGGAAAACATATCCATATATATCCCGTTACTGTGTCTTCGTTTGATCCTTCATAACTATATAACTGAAGAACCAAAGAGGCTTGGTTTTTGCTAGAATTTTGAGGATTTGGGGGTTTGATGATGATTTTCGTGATTCCTTATTAGTTGAGCTGCCTGGTTCATGTGCTTTTAAGGTTACTATTGAGAACCCTGGAAGCCCAACTAAAGCTTGCATTGAAAGGTGTTCGGCCATTATTTTACTTCATTCCTTAAAGAACCAGCTCAGGTATGATACCAAGGGATGGTGGTCGACCAAGCACCTCTTCGCAGGCTTCAAACACAAAGAAAAGAAAAAAAAAGTTTGAGAATTGCATCATTGAGAATTGATAGTTATTCACTAAAAAGAAGAGAAAAAGTTGAGAATTGCGTTGGTTTTTGGATTATATTTGTAATCATTGTGATTCTATTGGTTTTAAATAAAGAATATCGAATTGGAAATATTTGCTCAATTTCAAACATTTAGAGGTAAATTAGTTAGTTTCAAAGAAAATGGGGAGAATTGTGAACTATCCCAAATATAGAGCGGAGAAAGTTTTTTTTTTTTTTTTTTTCCAATTATAAATATCCAAATAATAATATAATTCCCAAATGATAAAATATTATATAAGATAAATATGAAATTAAAATAAATAATAATATAATTCTAATTGAACTTAATTGTTAAATATATGTAAGTTGCATTATATCAAATTACAAATTTAACCTTACTTATATAAATATTCTCATTTTGGGTAATTTATATCTCAAACAACAATTTTAATAGTTGCTAGCCAAACAATCTGATTACTGAAACAACACTTTTTCAAAAAGTAAGGCCCGTTTGGTAATGTTGTTCTAATAACATTGTTTGTATTTTTTAGAAATACGTGTGGGTGAAAAAGTATGTGAAAATACATGTAATGTTATTTAAACACTGAAATATGTTGTTTAAAATACGGTACCAAACACCCTGTATATTTTCATTAAGCAATTATTGAAATCACAACTTTTTCAAAAAGCCTAGTCAAAATCACCCGTAAACTTGGTGATATGCTTAACAAATATTAAGTATAAAAATGACACACCGAAAAGCCCACAACACACTACATAGTACGGAAATCTGAGAAGATATGAAATTTCTCTCATCAGGTCGACAAGATTCATAGAAATGTAATTTTGTTGACCCGATTGAAGTCATTGATTTTTGGAGGCACCGTTAAATGGCAAAATTATGAAACTGTGAAGACTGGAGGATAGTCAAGCGACAAGTCAGTGTAGTAGGTTGAGTTCATACAACAACCTCTTTACTAGTGTTGGAATTATACTACAAGTCGTTGGTTGTAGTCTTTAATTACTGTGTTGTCGTTTTGTATGCCAATATTGTAAACTAGTTGCTATCCTATGCGATGCACCGGATAGTTAACAAATTAGTTTAAAATGAATAAAAATCAATATTTATTGCACAAAATAAATATTGTGTCTTGAGAAATTGTGTCATTTTTATAAGATAAAACAAAGACGCATTATTTATGTTTCTACTTTCTACCACACACTATTTATTTCCACAAAAATAATTGACAGACATTCACAACATAAGGGTAAGCTTGACCAACCGACTTAAGCGTGCTAGACCAGTGGTGGAGCTAGGAATTTATCTTTGGGGGGCCATATATATATATATATATATTTTTTTTTTTTTTGGGTTATGAAATGTAAAATAGTTAGTGGCGGAACCAGAATTTCAATCGCGGGGGGGAGGGGGGGGGTGGGAGACAGCTGGAACCCTTTCTCCCCCTAGACTCCCAAACACTTTGTGCATGGGGAGGTGCCAATTCAGTTACAAGGCTTTTGGCTATAAGAGACTAATCTAAATACATAAACTTTGAACATATAATTTAGTTCCTTCAAATAAATTGAAAAAATAAATCAATGTAAAGGTAATAAGAATCTAGAAATAAATTTAGTATGTGCATCTCACCATCTTGATTGCTTAAAAATATATATATGAAAAAAATAAAGTTTTTTCTTCTTCATTCTTCAAAATATTTGAATTTTTGGGTCTATAGCAAAACGGCATCATTTGTAATTGTAAAAAAGTAAAAAAAAAAAAAAAAAATGGTAGAGAAAAAAAAAATTAACATAAAGGTATTTTTACTATAAGGATATAACATATAAGTAGTTTTGTTTTTATTATTATTATTATTATTATTATTATTATTATTATTATGTGTAAATTATAGGATCCAATAATTAAAGCCTTGTGGACTTGTGGTCGAGGTACATTGAGAAAGTTTTTTTAAAAAAGTGATTAGCTAGAAAAAGTGTAGTGAGCTTGTGAGTGATTATTAAGGGTAAATTTGGAATAAGGAAAAAAAAAGCATGGGACAAAATTGGTATGATATAAGCCTATGGAGTGCTAAGGACTACGTATTAACTTTTTCTTCCCTTTTTTTTTTTTTTTTTTTTTTTTTTTTTTTTTTTTTTTTTTTTTTTTTTTACCTTCTTTTTGGTGTCAGCATGTCAGGTTTCATTGTTCTTTAAATATCAAAAGAGGTGTGTTTTGTTTATCTGTCAGGAGAAGATTGCTTAATAGTAGTATTTATGTAAAATTTCTGGTGGAGTCTGCGGGGCAGTTGCCCCCTCTTGCCCCCCTTGGCTCCACCCATAAAAATAGTAATGTTTTTAATATCTTTAATCACCTATGAAATGTTAATATAGTAGTATATAATATATATTTTAATAAACTTATCAAGTAAATTTATAATTTATAATGCCATTTGGTATATAATATATTGATTATTATATAATAAATAATATATTATAAGGAATATAAAAAAGAAAGCAAATGCAAAGTACCTGAGAAAGAGTTGAAAACAAGGGGTCAGCCAGTTAGTTAGGGGCACAGAGCATTGCACAGTTAGGGAATGAAGGGCCCACAAAAGTTTCAATCTTTCACTCTTTCTTGTCTTGTTTAGTCACACAATATAGAACTTTTACTTTTTATATTGTAAACAAACTACAACAGCAGTGTGAGGGAAAAGGAAAAAAAAAAAAAAAGAGGCAAACGCCAAAGAGAGCAAGAGAGAGAAAATCACCTATGTGAGGCAAAATGTTTATGCAACTGTGAGGGAGACTTGGTGGTGTGACAGTGTGACACATCGACAAAACTTTTGACTTCTCAAATTTTCTACTGTTGTGGTACAAGTAAGCACTACATGTGTAAGGTTGAAAATTTGAATTTTTCTCTTTTATTTGTTGAGGTAATTGTTAAAATACTTATGCGTTCATTTTAAAGATATTGAAGGTTTAATTATTGTAATTTGTTGACATATGTATTTATGGATAGTATTTATTTAAATGAAAATTATATTTATTTTTAAACTTTCTTAAATATGTATAGTATCAGGTATGGGGCCAAAATGATAAGGTTATTTAAAAATTTTCAAATTATTTTAGGTATTTCCAAAAAAAAAATAATAATTTTTTTCAAAAATTTTGGGGTGGCCAAGGCCCCCGTCGGTCCTCAAGTGGCTCCGCCACTGTGCTAGACATAGGATCTGGTTTTAACTTTTAACATAAAAAGCAAAGATAAAGGTATTAGAATGTCTCTTTTAAGAACTCCAAAGATAATAATTTTTATATATTGTAAATAAGGATAATAATTTATTAGGAACAATAAAGGGGAACCGAACCATCATCATCCTCAACCAAGGCCTAAAGAGGGGATGTATGTGATAAGTTGGGGGTTCCAATTTGTACGAAAAGAGGCCAATCAAGAAAGGAGAGAAAAGTAAGGAGACATTGATGGTTTTAACATCAAGAGATCCAAGACATGAAAAGATGCTTTACTAATACACATTCTTCTCACTTATGATCATCCCTTCAGTTTTTCTTGAATTGGAAATTAATCGATTTCTTCATGAAGAATAACTAATAAATATTATTAATTTAAATATCTATATAGTGATGCACTATTTCAAATTTAAAATAACGTTATATTTTGTATACTGTTAAATTCATAAAATAAAATATAAATTAATTCTGAAATAAAGCCTCTCTAGACCCAAGTGTTGAAATAGGCCGAATAAAATATAAATATGTCCAAGGCTTTATACCACAAGAGCCCAATGTTTCCCGAATCCAAATTCCAAAATGTCATAAATGGGTCCAAGGATACTGGTAGGTCCAAAGTTATATAACCACACCCTAGTTCTTTTTTTTTTTTTTTTTTTGGGGGGGGGGGGGGGGGGGCTCAAAATATACCCAAGTGTTGTTTGGGTCCGAAGTTCCATAATTTAAAATGAATGGAATTGGTGGGTCAAGCTTGGGTTTCAAGCGATAATTTAGTAGTAATGGTATTTCTTTTGGGTTCTAAACTAGACCAAAGTGTTATTTAAAAATCGTGGCTAGGGTACATTCTTTTCACTGCTAACCATTCACTGGTTTTTCTTTTTTTCTTGAATTGGAAATTGATCAATTTCTCCGTTTAGATTAAATATTAGAAATTTAAATATACATCAAGTGTTGCATTATTCAAATTTTAAAATAACTTTATAATGTGTATACTGTTAAATTCATAAAATAAAATTTAATTAATTATGAAATGGACTCTCAATTTATTTCAAGTAAACTTCAAAAGATATTATCTAGAAAGCCAAAAAAAAAAAAAAAAAAAAAGATTTCACTAAGCATAAAAAGGCTCTCATACCAAGATCTGTAAGCAACTATTGGGTAATTCTTAATAACCTTAATGGTATGATCTTGAAGAATGTATCGCATTTTCTTGTATGTAATCATCAAATTGTAGGTGACAAACATATGATTTAGTGCTAATAATTTGCAATGACAAAGGAACTAACCATTATCAAACTAGAAGCCTTGTTGGCTAGCTGCTGGTGCTATCCAGGCCTCTAAGATGTAACATTGCTTTGTGAAAATGAAAGCAAACAAAAGAAAGAAGACAACAATTTTAACGTGGTTCAGCCATGAAAGCCTACATCCACAGTCTCTCTATTATTTTCTTTTTTGCAGTGCAAAAATCTATTATAGAGCTTTGTTAATTAATTTATATATACAACTTTGGGAAATAGAATCCCAACACTTATACAATCTATATTCAAGATCACATTCATTACCTTCCTCTTGTATTTGATTTTGCTGATGACACTGGATATAACTTTGTTGATTGGGTTGGTGCATTTTCATTAACGATTTGGTCTTCCTCAATAGACTAGGTTGGTGGACTTTCCTTAAATGTTTGATCTTCAACATCCTTTGCAGTTTGCACCACAACCCAAAGGATCATCAAATGATTCACAATCAAGAAGAATGAAGCATCCATCACAATCTGTTCTTCTCAAATGTCAGCAAGGATACAAGGCATCAAGCCCTACATTCAGCTTAGAAAGAACTTAACAACTAAGATATTTATAGAACTACAATTTAAGATGCCAACAAAAAAAAGGAGGATTGAGATTGAAAGTCCCATCTTGTCTAGAACTTTTAGCTATATCGTATACCCATCAAGCCATCACTATATATTGTGAAAGTAAGTGCAACAGGAGAAACAGTACAGTAAAAAGGTTCAAAGTTTTTTTTTTTTTAACAAATTCAAGTACGGACTAAATTATAAATTTCACTCTCTAAATTTAGCATGTTTTTAATTTTTTTTTTCCCATAGTTTCATTCTATTTATTTTTCAATAAAGTTCAACTTTCATTCATTTTTAATTTTCAATATTGTCATTCCATCTACTCTTGTTCAAAGTCTTTTCAATTTTCAAATCTTAAAAAAAAAAATTGAAATATATTAGATAATACTGTTTAAAAGAAATATCCTAAACTTATGGTTTTTAATTTTTTTCTTCTCTTTTCCTCATCTTCATCTGTGTCTCCGTCACTTCGTGTCAGAACTTTGTTAAAGCATATTGGAATTCATTTTCTACATGAGACCTAGGCCATAACCAGGTAATCAATAGTACATTACAAATACAGAGATAGTTAAACAAGAAAACTATGACAAATACAAGAGAAACCTCATCAAGTCATTATGGCAACTTCCAATAGGATCATTTGCCCTCTGTACCTGCATTCAAGGAAAAAAATTATCTTTCTAAATCATTGAATTAAGGGAAATCATTTCTATCTATAGGAAGAACATGCTTTGGTTTTCAAAATAGATTGATGCTATGCGGTGAATGAAATTTTCCCTTCAGGAGTAAGGAATTGAAAAACTATTTTTAGTTTGTCTTTCTACTAAGAAAATTCATAATAATGCAAGAAGGTTAAGTTGTTGAATCCCAAACTAATTAAATGTTCTATGGAAATGGTTATCCAGGTACCTGTGAGATAGTTAAGATTATAAACAACTAAATCGTCCCAGTAATTTAGTTTTACCAAATACTTGGAAATTTAAGCCTATGTCTATGTCAAAGTCATCAAAGGCAGACCATAAAAAGTACAGTGTAAACATGTGCCAATAATCTCAACCACACCAGTAGGTATCACCAAATCAAAAATAGCTTAAACTTCATTTTTATTTTTGTGTTTTTCAACAAACATTTTTAATCAAATTGGATGAATAGTACCATTTTGTAATCAAATTTCCCATGGCATCAATATTATCAATTTCACTAGAACAAAAGAAAGTATGTGACAAGCACATGGCATTGTGTAGGATATATGATCCCCCTCCCTCCATAAAGGTTTGGAGTGGGTGTTAGAGCAACAAGTATTGTGTCATGAACAATTTACCCGTAAGTAGACGTCTTTCTCGGCATATTCTTGTTCTGAGGAGCTTTTCTCTAATCAAGTGCAATTGAGCTACAACATCACCAATGTTCATCCTTTCTCTTGGAGATTCCATAGAACAAGAAACTCCTATTCCGAGTATCAAAATTAAGCACTCCAGAATTTTGGGACATTCTATTCGATTTTGAATGTGAGTATCATTTCTCCTTGTTTCCATATCTTCACTTTCCCAAAGAATAATAGGATCCACAATGTTACTCACTTGTTCAGGCAAAGCTCCTGTAACGAAATCATGAAGGTTCAAGTTGTCTTTGAAAATGTTATCAGTGGGCCTTTTTCCTGTGAACATCTCCAATAATAGTATGCCATAACTATAGACATCACCATAAATTGACACCTTGTTTCCCATACCATATTCTGCAATTGCACATAACATTTACAATATGATTGATCTAGTTTCATATTAAAAAAATATATATAGTAATACAAGTTTGAAAGAGCTCTTTAATGGCATATAAAAGGAAAAAATAATGACAAGTGGAAATTTCTTTCAGGACATGCTTCATCTTCTAAAAGGCCTCATTGAGTTAATTTCATGCTTGGAAGTACATTAAGATATATTATGAAAAGAAAAGAATTTAATGTTCAAAAATGGAAAAGATATTCACCTGGAGGAGCATAACCAATTGTTCCTCTTAATCCGATAGAGCTCGATTGATTAGTGAAACAATCTTGGGTAGCCTCCCTAAGGAACCTTGCCAAGCCAAAGTCACCAACATGTCCAATCATTTCGTCATCGAGAAGAACATTGCTAGGCTTGAGGTCACAATGAACAATTGGTGTATGGCAATGATGATGAAGATATTCCAATGCATGTGCAACATCAATAGCAATATTCAATCGTTGAAGAAGATTCAAATTCATTTTTCCCTTAGGAACCTCACTTCTTCTTGAAACTGGATGCAACCACCCATCTAGGTTGCCGTTAGTCATGAACTCGTATACCAATGCTTTGAAATCATGACCTTGATAGTCAACACCTGAACATGTTGTGAGTACCTTCACTAGATTCCGATGTTTGATATTTCGCAAAGCCTCACATTCAGCAATAAAACTTTTGGAAGCTCCATGGTGCAAAAGGTTGAGTACCTTGATAGCAACTTTACGACTATCTTGATCAAGAATTCCACTATACACAGATCCAAAGCTACCCACACCAATTAAATTAGTGGCGGAGAATGCATTTGTAGCTTTTAGGAGACTATGGTAAGATACATTCAAAAGTAAATTTCCTGAATTACTTAAAATACTTTCTCTTCTTTTTCTTTTTAGAGTGTGGAGAAGTAAAAATAACATTACCAAAGTTACTCCAAGAAGACCAGATAATATAGAGATTATTAGCTTCAAGGAAGGAGTCAACTTCCTCTTCTTGGATTTATTGTATTTACATACAGGAAGATGAAACTTAGGCATGCCTCCACAAAGCTTACCGTTCCCCTTAATCACAGTTGCACTTGTGTTCTTGAAAACTCCATTTGTTGGTACCTCACCGTCAAAATCATTATAAGATAAATTCAATAACTGCAAGAAGATAAAGCTCTCCAAAAATTTTGGAATATTTCCAGAGAAATTGTTTTTAGAAAGATCTAAAACTTGAAGACCCCTTAATGATTCCAAAGATGAAGGAATGACCCCTTGAAAGAAGTTGCTTCTCATTGCAAGAATTTCAAGTTTTACACAACTACCAATACTCGCAGGAATTTCACCAAACATCATGTTTTCAGTAATTTTCAACTCTTGTAGATTTATGAAATTTCCTCCTTCTATGGGAAGGACACCAGTAAATTTGTTGGCTGACAAGTCTAGAAAAGTTAGTGAGAATAAGAGACTAAAGACTTGATATGATATGATACCACTGAGATTGTTATTAGCAAGATTCAAAACAATCATATTTTGACACATTCCAAGACTCAAAGGGATGCTTCCTTGAAGATTATTAGCATCTAAATACAAGTCTATCAAAAGAGTTAAATTTCCAAGAGAGCAAGGAATATTCCCAGAGAAATTGTTTTGAGATATAGCCAAATATTGTAACTTTCGAAGTTTTCCAATTTCAAAGGGAATATTACCTGATAATTTATTGTTTGACATGTCTAGTGTCTCCAAATTTGTCAAATTTCCTATATCATTAGGAATGTTTCCAGATATTTTATTTTTTTCTAGACTCAAAAAGATGAGAGTAGTTGAGAAATTGGCAATGCACTTGGGCAACTCTCCCCCAAAGTTATTGTCACGTATCTGTAACATTCTTAGATGTGTAGAATTTGTCAATGAACAAAGAAAAGTCAAGTCATTTCCCCTTCCATTTCCAAGCTTGTTGTTTGATATGACAAGAACTGAAAGTCTATTTAACTTCTCCAAAGAAGGAACTTTTCCACTTAATTTATTTACACCAAGTTGAAGTAACCATAGATTTGAGGCATTAGATATTCAAATTGGGATAGGTCCGGTAAATTGATTGAAACTAATGCTTAAAAATTTGATATTTTGTAGGGTGATTCCTATGTCCAATGGAAGGTGCCCTTGGATTTGGTTGCGTCCTACATCAAAATTCTGTAACGAAGACAAATTGAAGATTGAAGGAGGAATTGTTCCAAACAACCTATTTGAAATGACAGAAAAAAATGTAAGTTTCGTCAATTGGCCAAAAGAAGTAGGGATACTCCCACCCAAGTTATTAAAAGTTACAGAAAACACTTCTAGAAAGGATAAGTTGCCGAAAGAAGGTGGGATACTTCCTGTCAAATTATTTATTTGAAAAGAAACTAATTGGAGTTTTGACAAAGTGCCAAGAGTTGCAGGGATTTCCCCATCCAAAAGGTTGCGACCGAAATTAATGAATTTGAGGTTGGTGCAATGGGATAAATTTCTTGGAATTTTGCCGCTAAGTGTGTTATTGGACAAATGTACGAATTGCAATCTACGTAAACGGTCAATTTCTGAAGGAATTTCATTATGAAAGCTGTTGTTTTGGAGTGTTAAATTTTTCAAAAAACTTAAATTACCAACATGTGGTGATATGGAGCCTACCAGTTTCGAAGATGGCAGATCCAACATAATAACCCTCTGATGTCGACGACCACAAGTAACTCCTTTCCATTGACAAAAGTGGATGTTGTCATTCCAAGAGCTCATAACCTGGAGAGGATCATCAGTGATCTTGGCTTTGAATGCAAGCAACGCTAACCGGTCTGTCTCATTATTCCCACCAACCACAGAGGTAACTAACAAGCCACACCACAAGACAAGAAGGATAAAAGCATGCATGTAAAAAGATGAGGATGCTGGAGCTGAACTCATGTTGTAAAGCTCCATCCACAGTCACGCAGCTTGGTACAAACTCTTTTTTGTTTTTTTGGCTAAGAGGTAAAATTGAATGTCCTTTTTGTGAAAACAGTCTGGATTTGATTTTGCTGCTTAGGTACTCAGGGAAAAGCACATATTTATAATAAAGTAGAGAAAGAACAAACCTTCTGGGAATTTTCAAGAGCGATGTAGTGCACATGTACCTAATCCACTATAAAATTAAGGAGTAATCAACCTGCCTAAGCACATGAAATATTCTACAAGGGTATTCATTTTTTTTTTTTTTTTGAAAGAATTTATTACTAGTTTATCATGGAATACGTATTAGTCTTATAAATACATAATAATATAAAAACAACACCGTTGTTTTGGGGGTAGAAAATAATTGTATCTTCCACTAATAAAAGCTATAAACCAGTGAGGGGAGAGAATTGTGAGCAATGAATAATAAGTTGGGCAACATTCAAGTATTGAAGCTAATAATGTCTTCCATTACAGAAGCTATAAGATATATACTCATATGTGAGTATAGAATAAGTTTGATAAAATTCAACATTTCTCCTTCAAGAATCGTGTTTGACAAGCTCGTTTCATTCGCTCTGGGAACTTCTAGATGTGCTGCCTTGGGTTCAGTCCGAAGAGACGCATCTAAATTCAAGCTTGGGGATCATAGCTAGAGAGAATGCTGGACACAATATTTACATGGCCCAATACAACCAGACCCCAGCATTTTCCGAGTCCAAGATGTCAATAAGGCTCCAAGTACCAAGGGCATGTATGAAATTACAACTAGACTGCATGCAGAGTAATTTGGGCCCAAAATGTCGTAAGTTGCATTAATAGAAATGGTGGGTAAATATGGTGGTACATTATCGAGATGAATGATAAGATAAAAGTGTTTGATGTTTTCAACATTCCATTTAAATAATTTGGTATTGAACAATGTTCTCTTGTAGAGCATTTTAGTCGTGGGTATGGATTAACATTTTTGCTAAAAAATTGAAAAAAAGTACTATTGTGCCTACATAATGTGAAATTTTAATAAGTTAAATTATAATAAATAAATAAAGCAAACGAAATTAAGTAAATCCACACAAACTTCCTTGTATTCTTCTGAAATGCCACTGAATACTGTTGTTCTTGTTGTAGATTCGTCCTATTGAGTCTTCTTACGTTTCACAATTTTTTCTACCTTTGAGGCTTTGGAGAGCTCCAAACATTGTATGCCAAGGGCGGACTGAAACACTTGTTCTAGTGTAACCACATTTCCCTTATATGCAACTATGATAGCCCAAGTAATGTGGATTGGATTGGATAATTGTATGTTAAGTGGAGTCCCACATTAAGTGTTTATAAGTTCAAACTATTTTTATGCAAGTACTTAGAAGAAGCCTTAATTCAAACTTAAATAGTACATTTGAGTATGGGTTAGACGTGGCTAACATTTTCTTGAATCTTGACAAATACTACCAAAAATTACTTAGCAATTGCATGTGTAGCACAACACAATGTGACCTAACAAGAATACCTTTGGAAGATCCTTCTACATCTTTCTCTTCAAAAGAACACTAGCTAGCAGCATGCCCTGTGAAGATTGATAGCTAAATGCTACCAAAATAAAAAAATAAAAACAGCCAAGGCTTTTTTGATTTGTTTGGCTGCCAAGAAAGAGAAGTTCAAATGAATCAAGCGTTTTGGAATTAGGACACATTTTTCATTCCACAACCATGCAGCTAGTCACCATGCATGAAGCCCCAAAAATTACATGCCGCTTTCTAATATTACAATTTCAAAGGAGTCTCCTTCTGGTCTCTCTCTCTCTCTCTCTCTCATATATATATTCTGTAGAAGACACTTTACAGTAACAGTTTTTGATACTCAACTTGTCCAGCAAACAAAAACCTACAAATGTGGATCTCTCTTTCATCACCTGATACATGACAAACAAACTTAGTTAATGTTCTGAAGAGTCAGGTGAATCTGCATTAAGTACTAAGAAGGCAAGAACTGAAATAGCAGAGAAAATAATTGCAAAGGTAATAGATTATCATTTAGCAACAGGACACTTATGACTTGCAGGTACTATGGTCTCAAATTTATTATGTCAAATAATGGGCCAAGACAAGGACTGCATGAGTGACTAAAGAGCCCAGCCACTTGTAAGAGTTGGGAAATCCACTCTCAACCGACTTCAAGGTGCACCATCAATACATAGAATATAATTGCAACATAAATACAATGAGGAATAACATGCTGTTCAGAATAAAATTTCCAACTCAATGTTGTTGCTCTAGGACTGTTTACAATTTTTTAAGTTTGGTTAAACAAATCAATAATTAAACATTTTAGTCGATACACATTTTATAAATATGCATTTAATTTAGATATCGTTTTCAAGTCAATTATGTTATTGCTTCAATTTTTAAAGTTTAATACATAAAAAAAGAGTGCTGAAAAATCTCACCTCAGGAAATAATCAGATGGAGACAATATGTGATTATCTTTATAATAATGCATGATGACCAGATATAAAAATGCAAAACTTAATAAATAGAATGCTAAAAGTAATACAATATGTAAAAAGGAATGGCATTATGTTTCACGGCCATGGCCACACTTTTTATTTGTATCTATTTTTGGCATATTTCCAATCAGAGTTGAAATGAACATGAACAATAGTTGAAGTGCATTACTAATGAGAATGTTCTTTTATATTCCTGCATCAAGATATCCACTAAAAACTTGTCTGGCATAAAAGAAAGAATTGTTTATGCTTAAGGACATGATTACATGATAAAGCAAGGGTGTAGCTACATGAATTCTGCATGAAAATTCTTACATGGACATGAAGTTAGAAAACTAACAGTATGAAGCGAACAAAAATGGAAAAATGCATGCTACCCTTGCCCATGTCATTATCTTCTTTCTACTATAGATTTGAAGTTGTCACTAGTAAAAAAAGAATAAAGAAAGTTAATTATAGCATGCGAAGAAAGATCAATTATTTCCATGCTTGTCTCCTATATCTAAAGCTCAAATAGATAGCCTAAGGTCAATGGGTGAGGTAAAGATACCAAATTATACATATTTCACTTGCAGCATCCCTAAGAAATTTTAGAGAATGCACAAGAAACTACAAGTTACAGAATTCTTAATCACTCAACCAATTGCCCAAAAAAAAAAAAATTACACATCAGTACAAGACCAATGCACTATTAATTCGACTCTAAATAAAAAACGTTGTGCCCCTTATACAAAGGGAAAGTAAAGGGAAGAAAGGAGTATAAGCCTTTGCTAGGATTTACATATATTGAGGGAAAACATACATTGAGACTGGATATTGAACACACAAAAAGCTTGATAGAAACTGGAATAAAAATAATTGGGCCTACAAAAAGTTTTTATAAGAAATTGAATCAAGTACATGTATATCATGCCTAGATGCACAAAAGTAATGCATTTCCCTTTTCGACAGTGATGTAGAAAAGGACAAATGCAATGCCTTTCCAATTTCTTCACTGATAAGTAATGACATAGCAACAACAATGCTTCCAAGCTTATTAAGAAACTTCGAACTAGTTAATGGCTTAATGCTCACAAATCTAACTTCATCGAAAGAATTCAATAAGAAAACCATGATATGTTATAATAAATTGAATTCAATAAGAAGCTATTATGTCTTCAGCTGCAAGTTTTTCTACAAACTAGAGAGACATAATTCTAATTGACCTTTGATATGAAAGGTTACAACATTGCGATTTGTGAATGATAAATCCTTGTACAAACCAAATACATATTATCTCAATTTTTTATGAAAATTGAACTTCTTAGGAAGAAGGACACACAAACGCCAGAGTTTTAGGCTTTTTTTAGCATTGCATACTATGTGAAATTCCTAATAACTTCATATTTTAGATATCTTCCAAGTAATCAGTATGATTCACATTTGACTCTTAAACAAGTTAATCATTTCACACGGCTCTAGAAACATTAAGCTATTGAGTGTGTTAGGCCTCACCATTGAGCAATTTTCAGCTGACAGGGGCCGGATGGGTATTTGATGGAGCCACAATTGGAGATGAAGAGGCGTCCCTCTTCCTTCCACTGCCACTACTTACCAAATGCAGTTGTGAAATACTTGGGAATGCATTTTTCTCATCAAACCCTTGATCATAGAGATACCCTCTGAATACATGGCCACTGATGCTCACAGTAGCCTGGTAGACAAACTCAGCTGCACCATCACTGATGGTAGTGACTCTGTGACACCTAAAAACTGCCGGTGCACGAACTTGGCCTGGTAAGGACTTTTTAAAACTTGCATCTGTGATTTAACTAAACCCAATTCAGTGAAGTGCCTCAATTTCACTTACAAAAAAACAAAATTAAAATAAAAAAGGTTCCTCAATTCCATTAATCAGCCACTTAGAAATGCAGAGCATTAAGACAGAGGAAAAGACAGAACCTTATCTATAATCCAGCAAAAACAAGTCATTCTGTTTAAAGGTTGCTTCTTTAGTTCAACAAAATCCAAGTTAACTCTCTCAAGTTCATGTTACAACCACTTTCAAACACTCAAAATTCCAGATAAAGGGAATGAGAGAAATTTGAATCAATTATTCAACAAACCAAACTCCTTTTTTGGATTACTCTAATAATTAAAAATCACTCCCCTTACAGAGAAGAGGAATATAAAAAGGCATAAATAGAGTACAAGTAGAAAGTGTAAGGCTTGCATCTATTAGATTCCTTAAACTCAAGTCAGCTTTTGCAACAGTCCATTACCATATAACTTTGAAACATAGACAAATCAAAGAGAGAGTGAGAAAGAGAGAAAGAAAAGGGTGAGTACCTTGATGTCTGGAGCTAATGTCAATACTCCTTGGAGTGGTAGCATTAGAAGTAGAAGCATGAGAAGCACTGGTAACATTAAAATTTGGCACCACAACTCTTGTCCTTTTAACACCAGAAGAAGACCCAGAAGAACCACCACCAATAGTACTAGCACCACCCACCATCAACATCTTCCTCTCCCTTCTTCTAGCTGCTGGCACCCACGTGCTCCTCAAGTGAGTAGAACAATCATAACCACGAGTCTTACAACAAGTCCTACACCTCCTATGACTACAATCCTTCTTGGCTCTATTCCCACAGTCCTTGCACACTCTCATACCATTCTCCACCATTTGCTCAGAATCATCATTTTCGGCAGTGTTGTTATTTAGTCCATCTTTCTTGCTACAACTCTGTTCTTGGCCTCTCTTTAGGCTCCAATAACAGTTGGGGTTATTAGAGTTATTACCACAATCTTGGACACCATGATTAGAAGGTGGTGTAATGCATGGAGTGGCAGTGAGGAGCGGGAAAATCCCGAGGCTAACTCCAAGTGAAGCTGAGGAAGGTATCGGAAGGTTGGGATGGTGATCAGAGTTAATGGGTTGGTTTTGTTGGTGCATGGTTGGAGTTGGAGCTATGAGAACCAAGTCTCGGAGACCCAACATGCTTAGAAACGTGGTGAATGATATGGTTTGTGAGTGTTGGTTATATTTAGAATAAAAATCAATAATGGTACTGGCGGCAGACAGAAATGGTAAGAGTGAAATAGGACTATATGCTCTAATAGGAGAATCAGAATGTGATCTGATTTCAGAATCTTTTTGATGTATGTGAATGAATATCTGAAGTAGTTTGGCAGTGAGAGTTAGAAAGAGAGAATATTATTAGGGAGCCATTGATGGTGAGGTGGTTGTTGCTACCATTGCTGCAAGTACTGACACTGAAGTCGCACCTTTTAAAAAGTTCATGGCTTGGTACAAGAATGATGATAATTTGAGGTTTTTTTTTTTCTTTTTAATAAATAAATTTTAATTTTTTTTTAAGTCATGAAAAAGGCGGTGATTAAATAGTAACTCGTTATTTATGTCATTTTTTTTATATGTTGCACCATTTTTTTTGGGGGGGGGGGGGGGGGGGGGATTATTTTTTGCATAATATATATTTAAATTATTCTTTATAATCCAATCATCCAATGTAAGATTAGTCTAATAAAAAGTGCAAATGGAAAGAAGGCCTACCAAGATAACGTTATGAGTTGCTATATAATATTGGTTTAGTTTATCTTAATTTGTAGTATGGAATTTTTTATTTTTCCAAAGTGAAATACCCTAGTAGAGTGATAAAGTGTTTTTGTTCATACGAGATAAAAAGTCATCCAATCTTAATACATGTATTAATTTATTTGGAACTATTAGAGTGGCATCTACTTTTTGAGAAATATAAGTTAAATCAATATTAAAAATATTTCTAGTGGAATGTCTTTTGCAGTTTCTAAAGATATAGTTTACTAATAGCTCAAAGGATAAGTAATTCGATTTATTCACATATAGATCGTGAATGTTTGGAATGATATAATCAAATAAGAAAAATAAGATCAAAAACGCTTTATAAAAATATAGTTTTTGGTAAATTTAGTTTTTTATTTTTAATTCTCCTATTCATTTTTTTTCTTAGGTCAGTAATTAGTGGCAAGGGAGGAGATGAGATTCAAACAATAAATATTGACGTTATAAAAGATACCAATACTGTTGAGTCATCACTTGAACAGAACTCTTACTATTGTTCAACTAAATAGATGAAATTATTATAAATTATATGTTTTTTAATAAAACAAAACTAAAAACAAAAATCTTACTAGAATACATAGAAGTTTTCAAGAATAGTTGATTAATTAGGTATATATTGATGATAATGTTTCTTGGTACAACCAAATGATATTTCAAGAAAAACCACCATTTCTGTTTTCATCAAAATGAATATCATTTACAATTATCTCTTTTTCTTTTTCTTTTCTTTTTTTTTTTTTTTTTTGGTGGACAAAGACAAACAATCTTATTTATTTTGAAACAGAGAAAACTACATTCATGTGAAAGAAAGCATAATATGACAAGATCAAGATGGGATACCATTTTCGAAGCAATTTCTTCAAGACAGGTCACACTAATAAAAGCTTCTTTTATACCTGTGGGGGTAACTTATTATAGACTTTTTCAATCAGTGGACTAATTAACATCTTTCTTTTTCAGAAACCTTTTAATTGGAATTATTGTCTTCATTAAATGTAAGAGTCTAATAAGTAGCTGAATGTTTGAATACCTGCACTTCTCACAAAGAAACAAAAATATAAAATTTACTATTCTTTTCTCAACCTTCCAAAATTCAAATATGGTTTGCAAACAATTTTCACAAAAAAATAAAATAAATTCAAAGCATTTCTCAAACATCCACCATTTTTGGTGGGTCAGGTTGGACTGTGGCAATTGGCATGTTATTTATAAGGAGACATATGGTTAGGTAAACATCACTAAGGTTTTTCTTTGAAAAATATTACTCATATATAGCATCAAACAAAATGTTGTTGGTGGACCAGCCAGTCTAGTCTAAATAGGTCAAGATTGGACCCTAGGAGGTAGGGCTAGGCTAGCTACCCTATGGGGCTAGGCAGTAGGCTAGCTCATTTCACTGGATAAAGTTGAACCCTTTCTTTGGCCAACCGGATTGATATTGATGTGCCATAATGCGAGGGACCTTTTTCTTTTCTAAAATTTTAATAAGTGGAATTATTAGTGTTCTAATAATTTTGTCATGAACATAATACTCCAATGATATTACTTCATCTACTTCAAGTAGAATGTGGTTGTGTAATTACAATTCATGAGAATGTTTTTATCTTCAATGTGAATATACCCATTAACACATTTTTAGGTTAATTACAATTGCTTACCTAAATTATATATAATGTATTTTTCAGTATGTATCTTAAGTTCCAAAATTTTGTAATCAACACCCTAATTCGATATTAATCTTCAATGTCTATCCCCATGTCTGCATTAGTAATCAAATTGGTAGTGTGGTAGGTAACTATTCACCCTAAATTATGAGAGAATTTAGAATGTGCATCGTAAACTATAAAAGTATTTGTAATGAGTACCACTAGTTTAGACTTTAATTTGCACGGTGGGTGGATAACTAGTGGATATGGCATTTATAAAAATAAAAATAAAATAAAAACCATAGATTGAACACTAGCTACAAACACCCATATAAATCTTGCACTTTTTTTTTTTTCTTTTACCGAAATAGATATAAGGATAACTTCAGAAATGATATACTTACTACTTAAGACTATTAGAAAATGAACTAATTATTCATATTTTATCACATCTATTTTTACCATTTGATTATATTTGTTTGTGAAAATTTAATGTGTCAAAAGCACTTTTTTTTCCCTTTTTTTGCTAATCAAAAGCACAATATTTTGGTTAAATGTTTGAGCCTTATCTCTATATTTGAATACATCTAAATTTAGATTTAAGTGTGAGTTACTAGGCAACATTATTATTATTATTTTATTTTGGAGGGAGTACTAGGCAACATTAGAGAAAAAAAAAAGTTCGAATTTTAATAACGCTTGCACATATGTGTACCATTATTAGCCTAGGTAATGGGCATAGGTTTACATTTGGGTGGAAGATCTACTTTCCAAAAAGAAATTAAAAAAATAAGGCCAGTGTCTTGTAATTTAATTAATACTTTTTAAGGTTTTTTTTTTTTTTTTTAAGAGAGTTTCAACCTATGACGCCCACTCCTAGTAATAGCTTTTTACAATCAGATCAAGACACCAATCAATTTTTTGTGTAGACGAGAATTGAACCTCAATTCTCTTATACAACTATCAGAGACAATTATAGTTCAAATCCTTCCTCCATGTTGTAACTAGCTATCACATCTATCAAAAATTAAAATAAAGTTTGAGTTAGATTACCATGATAATTAGTAACAAATTAATAAAAGTATCAATTAGCAGATAGAGAGACCACTTTCACACAATGGTTCTTTATACTTCAATAATTCAAATTATTCAAAAAAAAAAATCTTAACCATTTCATAATTTTCATTAACTAATTGATTGCTTGGGATGACATGCATTATTTCTGTTGCCACAATGATTTTGGAATGTTTATCTCTTTATATTATCTCTTTATTATATAATTTTTTTTTTTAAAGTCAAGAGAGAATTCGATCATGAAAAAGGTAAAAGTTCAAGTCCTAATACTTTACTTTTTATTTTATCTGTTTATATATGAAATTTATAGACTATTTTACTGAAATGTGAAACCTTTCAATAATAATTACTAATACTTACTAATGAATAAGAATCCTTTTTTTTTTCTTTTTTCTTTTTATACTATTATTTAAGGGGTTTTCTCTATTTTGATTCTTTTTTTTTTTTTTTTTAGTTCATAAATGCTCCTACAACCCTATATTTAAGTAAAGACAAAATTAAAGGACAATCCAATAAAAATGCAACTCTAACTTTCACTCTATACTATTATTTAAAAGGTTTTTCCGGTTTGGATTCTTCATTTTTTTAGTTCAAAAATGTCCCTACACCCTTATGTTAAAGTAGAGACAAAACAAAAAAACAATCCAGTAAAAATGCAATTTTAACTCCCACTAAAACATTATTTAAAAAATAGGATCACTCTCTTATTAATTTTCAAATTAATTTATTCACTTATAAATTAAATTTTCAAAATAAAAATTATATATATATATATATAAATAAAAAAACACTTTTTTTTTTTTTTTACAAAATAGAACCACTGAAAACAAAAACAAAAAGCCTTATCGCGCGGAGCGTGTGTGTTGATCCTAGTCAATATATAAGAATATATTAATCAAACTTACTCGTGAGTCGTGACTTTGCTTCTACGTCCAAATCGTTGTAAAAAGCCCTCGCTTAAAAGGCGTCAGAATCAAGACATATCACATATGTATCTTCACAAATGTTTGCAAAAAGTTGTAACCATCACACTTGGTTGGCTTCTACATGGTGGTTTGGAACATTAAAACTTAGTTATTGGTGTATAAGTGTCCTCTAGTTACATATTAAATTTGGTATTTTATTGGCTTATTCTTAACATCACTTCCTATGCAGGACTTATTATAATAAATGATTATTGCATAAATTCTGTATTTCAAAAAAAAAAAAAAATTAAGAGTTTTATAATTCAACTAGTTAGTACTTAATGGTATTTTCAATAGAAATATCCAATTTTAAAATTTATAAGTTTTTTAACAAATATACATAAATATATTAAGATTTTTGTCCTTTATTTTTTGTGTTGTAGCCATGATTCAATCATAAGTCTCTTATTTGAAGATAAGAAATTTTACCATATTAGATAATTGAGACTTACATATTTATCTATTTTTAAATATTAAAAACTTTGCAATTCAACTTGCTGACATCTTATAATGTTTCCAAATAAGACTTTTAAGATTCAAATCCCCCATCCTTCAACTATAAAGTTATTTTAAAAAAAAAAAAAAAAACAATTTGAAGATAAAGTGTAAATTTAACTTAATAAAAACAAGGCCAAGAGCATTATAAAATATAGCTCAATAATATAGCTCAATTGGTTGACACGTTTTTGTGTTTCCAACATAGTTATCAAAGGTTGAAAACCCTCATTCCAACTATCTAATTACAAATAATAATAAAAGCTTAATTAAATAAGAAATAAGTTTAGTTATTAATGTTATTGTTAATTATTAGATAATAAAACAATACTGAACCTTTTATTTTTACTAATTAGTATCACATGCACCAATTACCTAATTTACAGCAGAGGTAGCTACTCTCTAAAATACTGATTTGTTTTTGAAACTTGTATTGCTTATATTTGGATTTTTTTTTTTTTTTTTTTTGCCTGAATTAATGGATATAGTATTATTTGTATCAAAAATTTTCACAAATCCATCGTAAAGCAATAATTTTCGATTAAAATTATAGAAATAGAATCCTAGTTTTTGTGCACACATCATATGCATATTCAGCTGACGTAGAAGAAAATATAAACTTGTGTTCTACGCGTTTGTTTTCATTCACAAGTCAATAGGGTTAGGTATATATACATCAATAGGGTTAATTTTTCTAGGTTTCAATCAAAGATAATATATATATATATATATATAAAGAAGGGATGGGACTAACGTAATCTATATATATATATATATATATAGGTTAAGGTTAGTGTCTAATCAGCCTATAATCTATAGCCTATCTATAGTTCATCCAAAAAAAAAAATCTATAGCCTAGCTTAGGCATCAAAATGGGATTAGTTTGATTTTTCTTAGGCCTTGTTGATATTGAATCATTCATAGATATGATGAAGGATTTAGAGGAATATTTTAAAAACTATTGTGATGACTTTTGGCTGTAGAATAAGATTATTAGTAGAATATTTTTTTGGCAAGGCACACACTTTTAATGGAAATAGAATTTCAGATGCATTTTTTAACAGTACCAAGTTAATTATATAGCAAAGCTTCTTGGTGGGTATCCTCAATCTTAGATGATATAGCTTCCCTTTGCAATAATTTTGTTGGTTGGAAATTTTCTGTCGTAAAAAGAGATTTTAACTCTTTGTTTCACTGTTTCCATCTCTATCATCCATTCGTTTGGGGAAGGGTAGAGTTGGTTGGATCATTTCTCTGTTTTTTTTTTTAAGTTTTTGTGTTAATAAAATTTTCTTATTCAAGAAAAATAAAATAAAAAGTCAGTTAATATAAAAGGGACTTATTTAAATTTCATGATAAGAAAAAGATAAGAAGCTATGCGTATACCAATTTCACAGGAAAATTTTGACTAAATAACAGTAAGAAATGGTTGTGGTTTTTGTCATGCACATATATCCAAAGAAATGTGTATTTTGCACTCTGGGTTGTCTCCCATGATAGACTACAGGATGCTAGCTATGTCCAAATAGATATAAAGACTTACCATTTTTCTTGTAAGAACAATTAGTAATAACAAACTTTTGTTTTTTATTTTTTTTATTTTTTTTTATTTTTATTTTTTTGGTTTTGGTTGAGTAGTGATAACAAACTTCTTATTTCTTAGTGATGATTTTTATTATTTTAAGGGATTTTGATCTCTAGAGTTTCCAAGATAATTCTTTTACAAAATTATGAAAATCTTAAGTGTTCATTATTAGTTAAGAATTTTAGAAGATCTCAATTTTTTTTTTAATATATAAAACGTTTTCAATTAGATTATTTCCCAATGATAAAAGATTAAAAGTATGTCTAATGTGTCCGTGTGATATTTTCTGGGGGTACAATGTGATGCATGTGGTTTGCTATTATGATCACAAACTTTTAAATGGGGTAATCATTTTTACTTCTCTTATTGAGAAGATGAGGACCCAATTCAGCAACAAAAAAAAAAAGAGACCCAAAAAAGAAACCCCTTCAAGAGATGGTAATAATTATATGGAGTTTGCTAACTAATAGAGTTTCTAAATTTTTATCACCTCATAAAAAAAAAAAAAAAAAAAAAAAAATGAGTAGAACCTCTTCAGTGACATGCATGTATGAAAGTCGATTGAATCGATTAGCAAATAGAAAGTGAAGAGTCTCGAAAATCGATGCTTATGCTCTAAACCATAATAATTTGGGAGTAACATTATTGACCACACCACACGTCCACATCTCTCCAACGCTGCCTCTATGTTCTGTCGTTTTTTTTTTTTTTTGGGTCCCTGATTTGATAGGTACTTTCAAATTTTTTACATTCTAATGCAAAAATGAAAAACATAAGATTTTCTTTTTCTTTTTCTTTAATTTAATAAAGAATGCCACTATAACATGATGAAGTGAGGCCCATCACTATTTAAGGTCTATTTGAATCTGTTTATTTTGTTAAAAATGAAAAAATTTTGTTGAAAGTACTATAAATAAAGGTAAAAGTTAACTGAAATAGTACAGTAAGACTTATAAATAGTACCAAAAAGTGAATAAACTGAATAGTAAAATAAGCTAACTTTTTTAATTTGGAGCCAAACGCACATTTAGTAAATTATGACAAATATAGTTGTTCTTTGCATTGAAGAATTGGTAGAGGTTCGTAACAGATAAAACAAGATCGAGAAAGGAAAGAGATTAAAACAAATATGACAAAATTACAATCAGAGACCCAGGCAACAACGTTGTGAGCTAAGCAGTTAACTATTCTTAAAACGTCAAATATAACATCGTACGCTATTTATTTTCTCGACGATTGAGCTGTAGCTTCCCTGCTTGTAATACAATATTTGCAGCTCCTTCCAACATTATGACTTTGGAGGACAGCTTTTCTTGGGTAGATTTTTGTTGCTGCTAATAGCTACAGTAATAGAGTTTTCATTCGAATTGCTTCATTACGTGCCTAATTTATTGTATCTAAGTTTACATTTCTAACAAATTTATCATGCCAGAAACTATAACACTCTTTCAACTTCATAGTCATTGAATCTATCAAAGTAATTTTAGTGTTGGCTAGTTTCGTGTCAAAAGTTTGGTGTAACCACAATAATTTTTATGAAAAATTAAGAACAGCAAAGTCTTGGGCCAAAAAGGCCAAGAACCTTTTTAAATAATAAATTCATTTAAAAATCTCAGGCCCAACCTAAGAACTAAAGTTGAAACCTTGGTCCAAAGTCCCAAGGTCCTTCACAAACAATCAAATTTCGAAATGGGGTATATATTGAATATCACCATCCACAAAATAGATAAAATAACGAAGTAAAAACTAATCAATATAATCTAATATAAAATTAAATTCGTGCATGACATCAGTTTCGGGCTTGAAAAGGCTTATCATAGCTTTGAAACTTAAATACATCACAAAATAAAGTCTTGTAATACACTCTCCTACATAATATTACTACACACACTACAAAACGCGGGCCCATTAGGCCGCGTTTTTTTGGGCCGCGTTTATTAAAACGCGGCCCCAGAAAAACGGGGCCATAGAGAGGGTCTAAAGCCGCGTTTATGAACGCGGCCCAAGCCCGTAAGCTATGGCCCCGCTTAAAAACGCGGCGTAAGGACCTTGCTTTTTTTTTTTTTTTTTTTTTTTTTTTTTTTTTTTTTTTTAAAGCTGAAGTAGTAAAACGCAAACACACAGTACACACTCAAACAGCTAGCACACTCAAACACTCTCAGTCCTTCTCAACTTCAGCCCTCAAGCGGAATAACCCAAGCACAATCTCCTAGCCTCCACACAGCTCCTAGCCTCCACCACAATCTCCGCCGACCTCCACCATATCCCTCCCTCCGATCGACCCTCTCTTCCAAACCAGCGGCGGTGTTTCGATGCTGTAGATCCCTTCGCTATCATCGACGCCGCCGTGATTTGTGGGGTCCAAGGGTTTTGAAGGGTTGGCCCTCTTGTTTTTTGCTGGACTCTGCTTCTTCTTCTTCTTCTTCCTCCTCTTCTTCCTCCTCCGCCTCCTCCACCGTTAACAACGCTGTACATCTCACGCACCATCGCCGACCCACGCACCATCGTCGTCCCACTTTCTGAGATCGATCTTCAAAAAACTCCGACGACTTGTCAAGCACCCAGTCGACTCAGGCGAGTTTCCCCTCTTTTTCTCTCTTTCCTTCAAATTTCTATTGTATGCAATTTTCAATTTCATGATCTGGGTCTTCGGGTTGCAACTTTTAAACTGGGTCTTCCTATGAAATAAACTCTTCAACCACGCGACCCATAATAAATACTTGCTTTATCTGCTAGCCTAAACTAAATTATTATATAATTGTGGATCAATTTGTTATTATTATATCTGTTTTGGTTTCATTATGGTTTTGTTTAGTTTCTCTTAATGGTCATTATTCCTTGAACTGAGAAGTACAAGTACTCGCTTCCATATTTTTCTGTGTGTCTTTTGAGCTCGAACTGAGTATAAGAGTGCAGCAAACAAGTTACAATAGAAGAGGGGGTTCAGGACCAGGGGTGTTTGCTACGCTGTCTAATAATTAGTTTTTAGTTTTACCTGCTGTGAGTGAGTGGGTTGGGCAAAGCCCAAGAATGCCATTTTTTGGTTTTTTCAAGTATTTGGACAATTGACACACCTTTAAAAAGATCCATTTTTTTTAATAGTACTTTCAAAATATATATATATATATATATATGCCCTTTTGTATACATTTGTTATTTTTATTTATGGATATGGCTTGTATACTATGTTCAAACACTAGTTTAGTTTAAAAAGATACTAGACACAAGCTTCATTTGTTATTTATCATCTTATTTAATGGTTAGGTTCAGTTCTTATCCCACATCCTAAAATCATTGATATGTTATGGGAATTTTAAAGATTATTATCTCAAGTCGTTTAATAATCATTACCTTTAAATTTAAGGGTTATAATTAAACTTATTAGTGATATGCTATGGGGATTTTAAAGACTACTATCTCAAGTCATTTGATAATTATTATGTTTAAATGTAAGCGTTATTGTTAAACTTAAGATTCTTGTACCTTAACTAACATATTGGTGTTTTTAACTATTCCTTAACACCATCTATAATTCTCAATCAAAAACAAACCACAAAAAAATTTATTATTTTTAACAATATTCTAACAGTTGCTTTTGCACTTTAAAATATTTGTTGATGGCTTCTATTTGAGGAAGACTGCAGCCTATGTGTAGTAGATTCACTCTATTCTTGAAGTATTTATATTTTAGTCATTAGCTCGAACTCGTAGGATTCATAAAATAAAGTTTATTAAAAGCTATTTATAAATCATTCATATTAAATATTTATCAAGACAAAAATCTAAATAGTTTTGGCTTTTAGAAACATGTAATGAAATTAACTTATATTGTTAAAAATAATAAATGTAGTTTAATCAACGAGTTTTTAGTGTTGGATTACTGTATTCTAATAAAATAGTGAGTTACAATCTTTAAAAAAATATAGAAAACAAACAAAAAAAAAGTAAAATAATAATTAGAAGAAGAAGAGAAGAAGGGTGTCAAAAGGTGTGAGGTTTCAAAAGCATAGGTATAAGAAATAAACTTGTTATATCGTATGTCTTTATAAGTATCTTATGGGTTTGTCATAAACTTTGGCCCTATTAAGTCAAATATTGATTCAGCCAATGTATAGTGTGAAATCCATATTAATTCCATATAAGTGAAAAGTTGATATAATATTATTGGTTCCAAATCCATAGCCCTAAAACCACCTTACCTATTAATTAATCTACACACATAACACTGGCAATCCCCTTTTAATTTTTGACTTGTATTTGTGATTATTTGAGGTGGGTTTTAGTCTTCTTTCTGAGTGTATGCATCCAAGGATGCAATATGGGTTATTACTTATTAGGTGTCGTATTGCGTACTTGAATGTTGCATGCATGGAACGTTATTCATGAGTCAATTGGGTGCTAGCTATTCCTTCAATATTGAGCAAAGAATAGTGTACTATCGTATGCGGCTCAATTTGTTTCTTCGCTTTAGGAAGATTGTATATAAAGGTAAGTAGATGCCTCTTATTGAACACGTTCTCAAATTAAAACTCTCTTTATAATTAATATTGTACACAAAGTAGTTGAGAGATTCTTATTGTTGGTTCGTTTTATTGGATTACTTGGAACTTTGTTGCCTGCGTTTGACTGCTCTTTTAACTAGTGAAACCAAACATTTTTAGCGGATTGCATTATAGATATTCAACTGATATACATAATAATGAATTATCAATAGCAATCCTTTGATTTAATGTTTATTTAAATGTTCATTACTCAAGGAAATCTAAGCTTCTATTATTCATTTAAACCAACTAGTTACTTGCATTCAAAGATTGATATTTTAAATATTTGAACGAAGTAGAAAGTAGAAACAAGTCAGTTGATGCATGACTTTTCCTTGATACATGTAAACGAAGGAAATATACGACGTTGTACAGAAAGTAAGTAAATTAAAAGTAGATATCTATTACACATCAACATCTTATTCTTTGGCATTGTAGTACTGCATTTGCATAATGGACTCGGCTAGGCTTCTATCCATGCTTCATTTCAGCCTCAGATTCCTCAGCCTGCATTGACAAATCAGTACAAAACGCGGGCCCATTAGGTCGCGTTTTTTTGGGCCGCGTTTATTAAAACGCGGCCCCAGAATAGCTAAAGCCCCGTTTTTAAAACGGGGCCATAGAGAGGGTCTAAAGCCGCGTTTATGAACGCGGCCCAAGCCCATTTATGCTTAGCCCCATCAATGAGGGTCCCAAATCCCTCAAAACTAGCATGTGAATGCCTCAATTGAAAGGTACCCCCCGCCACTTCACAAAAAATAAAAAATAAAAAATAAAATTCCATATTCTTTTTTCTTTTTTCTCTTCTAGGCTAGTGTGTTCATCGGCATGACGGTTAGGTAATGTGAAGTGCTATGTTCTGTACCAATCAACTATAGTAAGTTGTGAAATCATGAAAATACGATCCGAATTTATTAGTAAAGAAACAAAGACGAAATTGATTAGAAAGAAAAAACAGTGCCAAGTGGAACGAAAAAGTTGTAAATTGTCGGCTTCCAGATCCCCAAAAGTTTGCTGCTTAGGTGTATTGGAACAAATTGTCATATGATGGTTTGGATAAGTAAAAGAAAAATAAAGTGAAAGCATTGAGAGAGAGAGAGAGAGAGGCTTCTTCTTCTTCTTTAATGGCTTCTCCTTTTGTTTCCTTTTCCTTTTTCTCTCTCTCTCTCTCTCTCTTTCTCTTTAGAATCTTTTTTGTTTGGTGGGGGTAACAAGAACCCTATGACATAATTTCTCTCCCAAGTCATGCCCACCATAAGAGACTACTTTAATAGTTTCTTAATCCAACTAAATATCTTTAAAAATTGGTTTAAACACTTAATTATTAACACATATTGTAAGGATATATAACTATGCTGGTATGTTACTCTATGTCTCTCTATTTCATTATATTATACAAAGTAGCTCATCAAAGCATCAAGTGGACTAGGGGGGGTCTTTGATATGTACGGCTAATTAAGGGGGTGCGTGACTGATATAAATTATAGCAATTTTCATGTTTTATCGAGTACTACTAATTACTAAGTAATCATGATAGCTAAGCAAACAAAAAAATATACACAATCAAGAGCACCATTGATGTCCCATGCAATATGCATGAGTGGGTTTCATGCAATTTTTATTTACCAACTTTCTGTGCAAATTATGATTATATTGGGAATAGCCCACTAAATAATTGTTACCCTACTATACGTTTGGCTTAATTTAGTACTCAATTACTTTACTATAACACTAGTAGTATATAGCTTTAGCTAGGCCGTGGTATTTTGCAAAAGTCATAAAGCTTTAGGTGTTTTTATCAATTTTGCTCTTCTGGTTCTTCTCTTTTATGTGTGATTAGCTTATAATAATGCCAATAATGGTGTTATCAAATTGAAGACAGATAATACTCATATGTTTTTCTTTGCCTTTCACCGTGTCATGTTTTCCATTAACTTATAAGCTGGACCACCCTAGAAGAGAAGCTAAAGTTTTTGGCTTTTTAAAAATTTTTCTCTAGCTTTTTCATGTTTGCTAGGCTTTATTATTTGATGGATATATAAAAACTTCCATGTTCACAAAAAATTGACATCTCATTATAGCTCAGAATGCGAACGTTTACACACTCACATGAAAAAAAAAAGTGTGACTTCAAGAAGAAGAGAAAAAAAAAAGTGACTTAAAAAAAAAACTTCCTTGTACCTAACATTACTGCGTGCACTGCCTAATTCTGTTGTCCTACATAAAATTATTGACAAAAGACTAGTACTGTCTTTGCTAGCCATTGGGACTGCGGATGAGCTCATTTTGACAAGGGCAGCTATACATCTTGTTGTTAGCTTAGCTTGTGGAATACCAATAGTTTTGGTTCATGCAGCTTTACTGGTTAGTGATGATCTTTTTGTGGGTGAGGAGGCTTGTGCTGCTGGGGAATTGGTTCCTCTTGTACATGGGAAAACTGGTGATGTTGATATTCAGTCTCCAGCTTCTGTTTGATTGAATGCTTTTTTTTTTTTTTTGGCCTATTAGATTTTGATTGTCATTTGAGAAAGCAATAAAATAAAAAATAACTGACCTGCTATTTTTAAATTATTAGAAATTTTAATTCCAGAAAATCCCCATCCATTAGAATTTTGAAAGGTGTGTTTTGTTTTGATTCACTATTAATGATGGAAAAAAGGGTGTTTGGACTTCTGGTTGATAGCTGAGTCACAATTTATTTATTTTGCCTTTGTTTTTTTCTTCTTCCCTTTTTAATGATAGGAAACAGAAAAGAAAAAAGAAAAATTAAAGTGAAAGTCAAGTCACTGATTTGCAAACTTGACCAAAACAATATAAAAAGAAAAGAAAATTTATTTTACTAGAAAAGAAAAGAAAAAGAAAAGTGAAACACCTTTGTAAGGTACTCAAGTTTATCCAATTTCATTTTCTTAGAGAATCAACATTAGCTGTACTGAACAAATTCTATTTTTGCACATCAAAAAATTACTTTATTTCTTTTAACACATCATTTTACAATTCACCTACATCAAATATTCTATCTTATGTGCACATATTCATTTCAGGGTTGCTGACTGACGTTCAGACAGCAACAGTTCAGCTCAAAGAGCCAAAAGTCAAGTTGGTTGTCGACAAGGTCAGCTCTGGTGCGTCTTTTATTGGTCTCATTATTCATTCTCATTAATTTTAGAATTCTCCCTTGAAATTCCATCTTGATGCAAGAATGGGTTGTTTATAGTGTTGTAGATTTTTTTTTTTTTTTTTTTTTTCAAATGCTTGTAATTATCCTTATAAATGAAATCCATACGGACACCTGGAGATTGATTTGGTTACTAGCTTTCTTTACCCTATGTTTATATTGTTGTATCTTTACATTTGTTTTTTTTATAAATCAAAGTAACTACGGGATTCATCTTTGCACTATCAAAAAATAATCTTCACATTTGTAATTTCTTACTTTTTCAAGCTTAACTTCAACAAAAACAAAGCCTTAGTCCCATATCCATGATTCCTTGGTTGCTTAGTTAGGGTTGGATGGAGTGGATCCATTTATAATAGAGTGATTGCCATTAATCTACTGCAACCCTGCTTTGATTAAAAACAAGAATCTTGTTCCCTAATTTTTCTTCGTCCAATTTTAAATAGCAGTAGTTGTGTATAAAATTCAATGAAGAAAAATTAGAGAACAAGATACATGTTTTTAACATGTGATGAAATGACTACTGCGGGAGGACCACTGGTCCACTAGTGCTGCTTTATGTGGGTTCAGAAATATCTTATAATTGTATGTGGTAACAAACTTTTGTTTTGTTTTGTTTTTTTATTTAAATTTTTTTTTTAAATATAATTTTGGACCTTAAACTTTATCA
Organism: Quercus gilva; assembly: GCA_023621385.1. Taxonomy (NCBI): domain Eukaryota; kingdom Viridiplantae; phylum Streptophyta; class Magnoliopsida; order Fagales; family Fagaceae; genus Quercus; species Quercus gilva. The sequence goes on along the minus strand of CM042476.1, from coordinate 14,486,475 downwards.
AAAAAAATTTTTCCATCTCTAAATATTAAGAAGTTTGTTCTTCGTCCTTGAACTATTGAAAAGAGAGAAGTGACTAAGGACAAAAGAGATGGTGGTGTTGGGAATAAAAAATTGATGTTTGTGTTTACAAATTTCATTGTTGCTTGAACCTTTTTTTCTTTTGTTTGATAGAATTATTAATTTTGTTTTCTACAAGTTTCAGCTTCGAAGCGGCTGCGAATAAAGTGAAGCCAGTTACTTGGACGTAAAGCACTAGCTTCCATACTGAGGTTTGGTTTCTCCTTTGTTTTTCAATTTTTCAAATTTGATTGTGTATTGTTGTTTGGTTGCTGAAAACATGTGGATAATGAACTTTATTTTATGGGTTGTTGAGGAAGTGTGGAAAATTTTACTTATTGTTGTTAAGGAAATTCATACATTTGCTAATTGGCTATGGATGGGAATTTACACAAATTTTCTTGGCCTGTTTAGTTGTTTCTTGCATCTATGTAGTATGTGATTATTGACTCATACCGTATGTTTGCATTTGTCAAGGTATTGAGAATGACCAGAAAATAATTCTACCACAAGAAACATGCTTTTAGAATGACCAAATCAGTGGTAGTAACAATGGTGGGGTATAATCAACATGACAAAAATGGTTTGTTCATAGTCAGATTTTTTACCCCAACATTTGCATTAGGGGAAGTGGAAAAAGTAATTGGGGCTGACTAAACTTTTAATCTATGATATAAAAAAAAAAAAAAAAAAAAATCACTAAAGTGATGTAGATATATTGTTAATGCCAAGATTTATGGTACGCCCATACCTTTCTTTTGTTATAAATTTAAGCGAACATACCAACTATGCAACGAAATGGTCCCTTGAGTGTTCCTTTAAAATATGCATGTCCTGTCCCCACATTGATGTCACAACACACAAGCCATTTTGAACCCTTAAACAATATGATAAAAATTTGTCCTTCAGAGTGAAGTGGGAACTCTGAAGTACTAGTCAGCTTTGTAGCAAGTTGTTGGCCAGTATTTTATCTCCTGATGTACGTAGCTTCTGGGAAAAAAAAAGAAAACTCTCTTTAGGCTTTGGCATTCGCTTCTTTCATTCTCAGTTCTCACCTTCTGGATTAATACTGTATAAGCACACAGGGCCAGCACACTTGTTCAGGGCCTCATGTCTGCATTTAACTTCACATTATTAGGTTTGCTATTCGGCCCTGCATAGTATTATAATATAGTATATCATGAATATTTTTTTGGATGAGATAGAAGGGAGTTATATGTATTACAGTTTCCTTACTTTCTTGTTTTTGTTTATTAATTAGCTAGGCAGTAAAGTAGATAATACATCTTAGAGAAATCCATTTCACAAATGCACATCTTTTTGAGCAGAAATTCAAAACGGTTAAATGATTACTAGCTAGAGAATTGTTAGTCTAGGACAAGTGTGGTGTGTCCTAAGAAAATTTATCCACACTTGGGTATGTCTGTTCTTAACAAATGACAAATGAATGTAATTATAATAATTATTACGTTCGTATTAACAAACCTTGGTGTAGGTTAAATTCCGTACATATTGTATCGCAATGGATAAAAGTTGGATGGACAAGAGGAGGGGTTCAAGGGAATATTTTGAAGGTGTAAACCAATTCGTGGAATTTGCCTCTCTATCCGCGCGTAATGGGAAGATCTTATGTCCTTGTGCGAAATGTGTGAATTTGCTTTTACAACCAGTAAATGTGGTACGTGATCATTGTTGGGCTTCGGGGATGCTTAACAATTACAAAGTTTGGACATTGCATGGGGAATCGGCGGTTGCTACGACGGCTACCGAATGTAGTAGCTCTCAAGTGCAAGAAGCCGAAAATCTATATGGCGATTTCCGCGGGATGTTGCACGATTTGTGCCCCCCGCATGAAATGCCACCCGAACCAATGGAAGAAGGTCCAACTACACAACATTCGGCTGAAGGTCAGAATGATGAGGCGAAGAAGTTTTACAAGCTGATAGATGATGTACACAAACCTTTATATGAAGGTTGTACGAAATTTAACATTTTTTCAGCCATTGTCGTGTTGTTCCAGTTGAAGACTCTGTGTGGTTGGACGAACAAGTCATTTACTATGTTGCTTCAAGTCCTGATGGATATGCTTCCTTCAGATGCTAAGTTGCCAAAGAACCATTATGAGGCGAAGAAGATAGTCCGGGATTTGGGTTTGGGTTATGAGAAGATCCATGCTTGTCCCAATGATTGTATGCTCTTTTGGAAGGAAAATGTTAACCTGGACTCGTGTCCTTGTTGTAAACAATCAAGGTGGAAAACAAATGAGGCATCTGTTGCTAGTAAAAATGCTTCAACCATTACAGGGAAGAAGAAAGCTGCAAAGATCTTACGGTGGTTCCCTTTAAAGCCAAGATTGCAGCGATTATTTCTTTCACCCGATCTAGCTACTTCTATGAAATGGCATGTTAATGGTCGTACTGATGATGGGGTTATGCGGCATCCTGCTGACTCAGATGCATGGAAAATGTTTGACAATAAGCATTTAGAGTTCTCGTCTGACCCTCGTAATGTCAGACTTGGATTAGCTGCGGATGGTTTCAACCCCTTCGGAATTATGAGTACTAGTCACAGTACGTGGCCTGTCATGTTGGTCCCCTACAATCTCCCTCCTTGGCTGTGCATGAAACAGTCATCTTTGATTCTATCATTAGTTATTCCTGGTCCTACCTCGCCAGGGATTGCGATAGATGTGTACTTGCAACCGTTAGTAGAAGAACTAAGGGAGTTATGGGATGTTGGAGTACAAGCATACGATTCATCTTCAAAAGAAATATTCCAACTGCGTGCAGCATTGATGTGGACCGTAAATGATTTTCCTGCATACGCAGATTTGTCGGGTTGGAGTACCAAAGGTGGATTGGCTTGTCCTTCATGTGCTGTGGAGACCGATTCTCGATATTTGAAAAATGGCCACAAATTCTGTTACATGGGACATAGACGATGGTTGGATGTTGACCACGTTTTCCGGAAAGAATGTATGTTATTTGATGGATCTAATGATACGCGATTTGCTCCTGAACCGCCGGTCGCGTCAGACATTATTCTGGAAACTGAACATTTACTTGGACGTTGTCTGGGACGGAAATGTCAACTTGCTTACAATAAAAGAAAGCGAGGGGAGGCAACCGAGAGTGGTTGGAAGAAGAGGAGCATTTTTTTCACCTTGCCTTATTGGAAGGATCACAAGTTGCGACATAATCTTGATGTGATGCATATAGAGAAGAATGTGATGGATAATATACTCGGCACAGTACTGAACTTGAAGGACCAAACAAAGGATAATTACAAGGCACGCCTTGACTTGGCAGACATGGGGATCAGGAGTGAACTCCACCTACAACGAAAAAGTGGTGATAAGTATACCATTCCGCCCGCTTGTTTTCATATGACTTCATCGGAGAAAGATGGTTTCTTGCAAGTTTTGAAGGATGTAACAGTGCCTGATGGGTACGCTTCCAATATCTCACGCCGTGTGAACATGAAAGAACGCAAGATTTCTGGTTTGAAGAGTCATGATAATCACATCTTGATGCAGCAACTTTTTCCCATTGCCTTACGCGGGTCTTTGCCCTCTCATGTTACTAGGCCTTTGATAAAGCTAGCTTGCTTCTTTAGAGAAATCTGTTCGAAAACCCTTACGGTTTCAGATATTGCGATTGTTGAGGCAAACATTGCAGTTACATTGTGTGAATTGGAAAAGATATTTCCTCCATCCTTCTTTACAGTGATGGTACATTTGGTCATGCACTTAACTGCTGAAGCCAAGATTGGTGGTCCAGTGCATTACCGTTGGATGTATCCCATTGAGAGGTAAGACGTGTGTAATGTTATTGATCAACTATGAGCTTCATGTGCATGTTCCAATTACCATTGCCACTCATTAATCTTATCATTCCTCTATAGGTACCTCTCACGCCTTAAGTCTTACGTACGAAATAGAGCTGCTCCGGAAGGGTCAATTGCTGAAGGATACATAGTAGAAGAGTGCTTAACATTTTGTTCACGGTATATGGAAGGAGTTGAGACTATATTCAATCGACCCACCAGGATGATTGAGGAGTCAACAGGGGTGGTTTCGATCGTGGCACTAAACAATAGAGAGTGGACCCAAGCCCATCGCTACATTTTATTCAATTTCGAAAACATCAACTACTTTCGTGAGTAAGTACTAAGTATACAAATATGATTGCACGTCAATTCAATGTACGTTATCTCTATTAACCGTAATACAATTGCATGCACAGGATGCACAAAAGATTGATAGAGGACGAACTTCGAAACGGTCACAATCGTAACGTTTCCAAGGCCGTTATACATAAGCACCACATGGAGAAGTTTTGTAATTGGTTTAGGGGTCACGTACGTATGACATTTTCAACATCTTAAACTTGTAACACTGTCCTAACTATGATTACTTGTACTGATATGAATAATTATGTTTGGATATGTTAGGTGATGTCATTGCCTACTGCTGATAGGGAAAGGGAGGGAGTTAGTGATACCCTTGCTGCATTGTCCAAATGTCCATCTATTTATGTAAAGCGGCTGAAGCATTATGTCATTAATGGCTTAAAGTTTAGGAGTGTAAATGATGAGGCGAACAGGAAAACGCAGAATAGTGGAGTTAGTGTCGCTACTGATGGTGGCAATACGTTCTATGGTATTTTAAGTGATATAATCAAGTTGAATTATTCTGACAATATCCAATATGTGTTATTCAAGTGCAAATGGGTTGATGACCAAAATAGGAGAGGATATAGGACTGATGAATTTGGGTTTCCTATGGTGAACTTTACACACTTCATACATGGTGGGGATAAAATGGTGGATGAACCATATGTGTTGGCATCTCAAGCTACACAAGTTGTTTATGTGGAAGATAAAAGGCACAAGGATTGGTATGTTGTTGTCAAAACTAAAGCTAGGGATGTGTTCGATGCTGGTATTGGTCCCCAACGTGATGAGGATGACACTTATACTTTTTCTGAGAATGTTCCGTACAATATAAGCACTAATGAGGTCGTGCGTGACAACCTTGGTTGGGCTCGGGATGATGTAGAGGGAATGACAATTGATGCCTCTATTATTGATGAAAGAGATCGTCGTGAAGTAAACAACTTAGACGATTGTGAGTTTATTGACGATGAGTCCGACAATGAAGATGACAACGAGGACGAGTACACTGACGATGAGTAGTGTAATAGTTTAGTGGTGTATTCATTTATGAATTAGTTGGAATGTCTCTGTGTAATATTTGATGAATTTGGTAATACCTCATACTGTGGGAGTGTATTTCCTATTATTTGTACTTATTATGCATTCAATTTCTTATAAACTTTGCAATGCTATTGGATTTGAAATTCCTTTGTTATCAACTTGGATATAAGTTCCTGTGGTGTTAGGGTTTCAGTTTGTCATTGTTGTGGTGTTTGGCTAACAATAGCTCGTAAACTTGGCTATATGCTTGTATATTGTGTGATGTTAAAATGAGGGTTTTACTAATTTGTCGTTTTCAGTTACACTGTATGCAAGTTTTTATGTTGTCTATAATTAACAGTTTCTCCGTGTGGTAATGTTTTTGGATGCAGGAATAGGGAAGAAACGTCGACTGCTAATTGTCGAAGTTGGCGAAGGACCCTCACCTTCACGATTGAGGGGGGAGGAGAACTTGGACCCCGCCCATACTGCACCGCAACCAAGAGCGGATGCTCGTGATGCTCGGACAGCACCCCCAGGTAGTTTACACATTGATTGTTAATGTAACACTTGATATTTACTATTGGAAAGTTAATTTTTTTGTTGTTGGCTGCAGGAAGGAAAAAGAAATTTCCATTGACGGTTGTTGAAGTCGGGCAAGGCTCGTCCCACTCACGACAGAGGGTGCAGGACGATCTAAGGGCTGCCTTTGCGACTGATGAAGCCCTAGGGGATGCAAGTGATGATGATGAGACCCAACCCCCTTCTCCAGGTAGTTGCCATGTCTTCAAATATAATGTTTCAAAATAAATACGAGTTGGATATTTTTCCATTTCTTTTAAGTGTGGTCATTTCGTCCATTTCTTTTCATAGAAGTAGCCGTCAAGTGTCCAAAAATGATACAATTTTTCCCCTTTTGCATTTTCAAAATACGACTCTTGAAGTACACCAAATGATACCATGTGATTGTGACAAACTGAATACAATAATTACATTGAATACATGTCAAACTTATCGTATTACCTTAAAAAGACCATAGAAGTTAGAAGACTAAATTCAACTTTTGACAACTTAGGTGATGTAATTTGTAATTTAACCTAACAATTGTATGTAATGAAAGTAGGCTTTCAATTCTAGATTTATGTGAGGTACTTGAAACTTTAAAAGAGTTTCATCTGTGGAAAATGTAGTAGTATTTGGGCTAAGGATAGCATGTATTGCATTCATTTTGTACGGTATTATAAATTTAGAACTATATTTTCATAACATTGTTTTGAGTAGTTGTAGCCATAGAAGAACTGAACAAGGTGTCTATGTGTGTCTATGAACATTTTAAATCTTTAGTTAGCACATTTCTTTCAATTTTTGTTTACTAACTATAGAGAATCTATTCTCCCTCATTCTCAGAAAAAGGAAAAAAAGAAAAAAAAGAGATACTATTCTCCCTTTATCTTATTAGACTGATTTGAGAATCAATCTACACATGCTTTGCAACAGGTTTTTTATTATGTTCTTGAGATAACAATGCAAGGCTGCCCATTGCTTCTTTTTTATTCCTGAAAATATGAACGACTTAGTTCACTTATTGTCCTGACTAATAAGTAAATTAAGAAAACAAATGGGAAAACAGTAAAGATAGAAAGCAAGTATGAAAATGTCCACATTTTCAGACACCGCTATCATGTTAAGAGGGAACTTGAGTTATATACAGTAACTTGTATCTAATTGTGAACTTTGAAATTTTATTCCTAATGGCGGTTTACTATATGCAGAAGATTTGGGTCAACAAACACCAGCGACTGCTAATGTGCGTGCGGAAGATTTGGCTCAACAAACCCCCAGCTCCAGTAACAGTAATGGGCCAAAAAAGCGTGGGAGAACGCTAATGCGACAAATATGGGCACTTCCACCGACCCAAAAAATTAAGTGTCCGTTAAATGCAGAACGCCAACCAGTTGGGGAGAGCGAACAGACATTCAAAAGGTGGTTGGGCACTTTTTGCCTCTGCCCCGCCTACTGCCCACTTATGCCTTTGAATTGGACGCATGTCTCTCGTCAACACAAAGAACTAGCCTGGACAGAGATTCAGGTATCAGCATACTTTATCTTTATCAGTGAAATATTTCTGAGTTAGCTTACCCATATATATATGCCCTAATATGCTCAATGCATAACAAGCACATTGCTGCCACTACTGCCACTTTGCTAATTCTTTGTATTGCTGTATTTTCCGAAAATACGGGGTTTAGTCTATCTAAGTTGTAATTAATAACGAAGCAAAAGTTTAGGATCCCATGATCAAAACCGATCTTTAACATATGTTGACAGCATAGGAAAGTATGGACATATAATAGATTTTAGTCCATGTATCATATGTTGACAGCATAGGAACTATGCTGGCAGGGGCACCAACAGTCCTGAAATGTATAATAGGAATCTTCGCTGGAAAATTGTCATACATCTTTCATAACAATTTACCTTACAGAGTGTTTGAAACTTTGAAGGGAGAGGAGAGTACAGGGTTTGAAGGAAAATGAGAGGAGTCCATTAACCTCATTTGAAACTTCTAGAATGAAATAGTTTATAGATTGTTACTTGATAGGTAAAATAATAATATTGTGAAATTTTTTATGTTTGCACACATTGCTCTTCTAAAATGGGCCATTGTCTATAGTAGTTAAGTACCAACCAAAATCAGATTATGGTTGCTGCCAATTTGTGCTTGTGTATAATTATTGCCATGCATGTTAACGGTTTGGATCAATGTGGAAAATCCATACGAAAAACTAGCATGATTGGTCTTAGTCTATTGGTGACATATGCAATAGAAGATGGCTTGTTTGATTTAGCATAAATCAATTATGAAGTACTATAAGACTCAAGTCTTAGATAAGACCAAAGAATTCATAAAAATTATTTTATGGCACAGAGCATCTTGTAGTGGATATTATTAGGAAATTGGTATGTGGAGAAGTCTTTGGGCTTATGTTTCATGAAGTGGTTGTTAACCATCCAATTCATTTTGCTTAGAAATTCAGACTTGTTCATTCTATAGCATGTACAACCGTATGTGTGCTACATAAATTATCAGTAGGGTGGACTATTGTATTATGCTAACTCAGTTTTTGTATTTCAGAAAAAGTGGATCATTGACGCAGAAGTTGTCGCACCAGCAAATCAAATGAGTTGGGCGATGCATCTATTAGGGGAACTGAGGAGGAACTGCCGTACTAAGTTGAAAAAGAAATGCTACCCAAAAGATGCGTCCAAAGAAGAAGTCCTTCGAAATATACCGGACTGGGCTGACGTGCAACATTATGCGCAGCTAGTTGACTATTGGTTTGATCCAGATACACAGGTTCAACTACTTGCTTGCTCTATTATGCGTTTTATTTATAATATACATATGATGGGGTATTTGAATTTAGCAAGTACAGTTTATTTAACTAATTTCTTTGTTTTAATTCGTTCGCGGGAATGTGTTCATAGACATTAGTTGATAAGAACAAGAGAAGTCGTTCGTTTCAGAAGGACATAGCGAGGTCAGGGCCTATAAGTTTTGCCCAAATTGCGGACAATATGGTAAGAAATGCATTATACAAACAACTAGCCAAGGTTCTAATATTCTGCTATTTTAGATTCAAATGTTATAAATGTAAAGAGTTTGATGAAACTAATTTCATTATGAATCTAAGGATACGGTACAGAGTTAGTATGAAATTTGTACCATTGCTTGGCTCATTAGTATCAATTCGTTATAAAAACTAATGTCAAAGGAGCATGTTCTGACTGTTAATAAACTTTTCTGCTGATGTTTGCTGTTCTTCATTACTGATGTCAGTAATATTATAAGAATTTCCTTTTCTGTGTTACCTGCTTATATGTGAAAAACTAAATAGGTTGAAAGTGGACAGCTCCAATACAGTTGGCATGTATATGTCTTGTTTTCTAGCCGAAGAAGTAGCAATGTCATATGCATGGAGTAGAGAAATTGGTTGGAGATAATTGTGTACCATATGCTTTAGCTTTCTGGGGACAACAAAAAATTGGGACCAAAAACCATAAATTAATAGGAACAATACATTTTTTTTCATTGTTCTGTTTATAGTTATGACGTTGTGACAGTAAAGACAAGTGAGAGAAAGGAAATGTTTGTAAGTTGTGTGAAAGAAATTGGGTTGGGGTACGTAGTAGTTAGCCAAGTTATACAACTTTGGGATGGGGCTAGCTAGGGACTATTTCAGCCATTGTCACGTCTTTTTGAACGTAATCATCAACGGCTTTAAATTTGTTATACATTATATTGCATGTTATGTTCCAAATTCCATTTGCTATGTAAGGCTTACAATTGCTGCTTCATATCACGAACATTAATTTTTGCTCTTGTGATGAGATTGTTGAGTATGATGTAGGCACAAGAAAGTGGGGAAGCAGTGGAGCGGGCGGACGTTTTCATCAAAGTATACAGCAACAAAGATGGGACTCCTATTAGTCCTGCTGTGGAAGATAAGATAGTAAGCCTTATATTGTACCCTATTTCTTTTGTATTTTGTTTGTTCATTATTTATAGCAAGTAATAAAAGTTATTTGGCTCTTTAATGAAAACAGACTAAAATGAAAGCAATTTTAAACGATGGGGGCTCACTACAAGGAGAGCGTGGGCAAGGAATCCTATGGTCAAACACTGATGCGTTTGCACAAGTGATGGGAAAAGAACGTTCTGGACGTGTACGAGGGGTCGGTTTTGGACCAACCCCATCAGGAAGAAGTGCGTCCACCCTTCCATGTTCTACATCGACTCCACCATCGTCTAGTGAAACGGCCCAGCTGATGACTGAATTGGAAAATTCGTTGAGGGACGAACTTGCCCAGTCAGAGCAGAGGCATAAGGAGGAAATCGCCGACATGCATGCACAGCATAAGGAGGAAATCGCCGAATTAAATGCGCAGCATAAGGTGGAAATGGCCGCAGTAGCAGCCGAAGCAATGAGAAATGTATTAAAGCAAATGCGGTCATATCTAGATACTCTTCCCCCATCTCAGGTACTTTCAATGTTGTAATGGGTTTAATGAGAATTGCATGTTAACTGCTCCTCATTGTTATGTGTTAGTAATACGATGTGTTTAATATATTCAGGATTGCACTGCACCACAATGAGAACTCTTTTTGGAACGCCTCAGTGCCTTGAGAACTTGCAGGTATATGATCAACACTTTTAAAAGATTTGAAGTGGTTGTTGTTTAGTTGCTTTGAAGTGGTTGTTGTTTATTTTTGATAGGATTATTTCTTTATTGATGAGTGTCTAGCTGCTTTATTTTATATATATGCCACTGGGTTAATTACTTGCCAAAACTGGGTGGAAGATACTGATCAAGAATTTGTGCAATCAACATTAGATGATGATCAGAACTTGCCGGCTTAAGTGTAAGTGAGCCTACCATTTTTTTTTTCCCTACCAAAACTGATCACTCAAGAACCTAAAACTATTGAAACTTTAAAATCATTCAACCATTATAGACCTTTACCATTGAACATTTGCACTATGCATTCAGCTTAATCCAACTGTTCTGGGTCTAAGTCTTATTAACATGCATATATATTATAGTAATTACAATTTTTATTATTCCTAGGTCCTATCCAATGTTTTTAGGATTCTGTGAAGTTGTTCAATGTGATGGGAGTTACTAGGAAATATGATTCAATTGCCGACTTTTACAATTCTATTACTACTGCTGTGTATGATACTAAAAGTTGTTTGTTTGAGTGTATATTGTGCAGGCGTGTGTTGAGTCTCATATAAGGTTTTTACTAGATGGATTTTGGGTTTATAAGTGATTGGGAGGAGCTCTAATGATAACTTGACTAGTTCTATTGGGTGATAAATGCAAATGTGGCTAGTGCTTTTCCTTGGGTGGTTATAGTAACAATTCAAAATCTTAAAAGTATGGAAAAGAAAAAGAATACTAGACTAGTATTTAATTAGGGTATAGCAAAGATATGGTTAATGATTTTCCTTGGGTCTTGTGTGGTTATGTATGATAAGTCGTACATCGAACATATACTAGATTGATTTAGATTTTATAACTAACTTGGGGTTCAATTGTGAGTAGTCATCATATGGTATAACGCATGTGTGAGTAGCACTTTTCGTTTGTGAAATTAGTTATAAGGCTCACATTGAACATATAATAGGTCATTTAGATTTTGTAAATAACTACAAACAATCTCAATTATAACTAGTCAAGGTTCTAATATTCTTCTATTTTAGAAAATGTTGTTATTATTTCAAGTGTTACTTTGTACGCAACAACTGTAAAACTTGCCGGCTGCCGGTTTTACTTGGGCAATGAGGATTAATGAGGCACTAATTAGAGTAGTCTAGCGAAGGCATGATGAAAATCTCTTTCACACTCTTTCTCTCTAATTGGAATCTCTATTCATGACTGAACAAGATTCCACATTTGGCATTTTATGCATAAGAATAGAGAAGTAGTTGATTGAAAAGAAGAAATTAAAATAATAAGGGAAATTGCTAATGCTAATTCCAGATTTGTTGCTGAGGATGGGGTGGGAAGGTGTTTTTAATAGAATTAGATATATCTGTGTATGTGTGTGTTTGCGTTAAGTGTTAGTGGAAAATATCATTGAAAACTGACTCTGCAAATAGAGTTGTGTGTTTAGCTATTGCAAATCAAGAAGGCATTAGTAAATTTCAATTTCCTTTTTGTTCATGATATTTGCATTTCTGTGCTTTTTCTTGCCAATCTAGTGTTTGCACTGACACCTTTTGCTGCTTCGGAATGTAGGAATTGATTACTTATCTGTTGCTGCCTATGATGATTTGATCCCATCTCATCTTGTCTTGCTGGACGAGAGGGTAAGAAAATCTTTATTTGATCTTCCATGTTTTGGCTTTTTTAAATGTTTTGCTGATTTTACCTAGTATTTTAATTGAGCATAATATATATGGGGAAGATTCATTTTTCCAGCTTCAAAAATTGAGATTCTTTTGTCCAACTGTATAAATAGTTTGGTATTTCATTGTTTGGGTTTGTGTTAGAGATTCTTGTGAGATTTCTGAGGTTGATTATCTGTCTATGAATCTGAAGTAATGTTGTCCTGGTGATTGAGGCCAATATGACAGAAGATTTGGTCTCAAGTAGTGTTGTCATTCAATTGTGAATCATTAGTGTATATCAGGATTGGGTCATAGGTACCTCCGTTTGCTGTGTGTTTCTCAGCTGTTAGTGCAGTGATGTTAACACGAGCCAAATGCATCAGACTACTTCCCTACTACCCTTCTCCAATCATGAAAATCATCATTGTCCCAGACCCCACAAACACCGTCATTAATTGGTTTAACCTCAACCTCATATTTTGGATGGAAAAGTTTTTGACTAGTAAGTTACAAACACACCAGTGGGGCTTGAACCCACAACCTCACCTTCCATCCCGTTATTATGGGAGGAGGAAATGGCAGTAGGGCTATATATTAGGGCATTAGGGCTATATATTAGTGGGCTATATATTAGTGTGGATGACTGGCTATTGTATAGTAAAAAAACTGCCATTATCTTTATCAACAGTCATATTCCCCTGTTGGCCATTGTAGAGATTGTTAATTTAGTCAAGCTCTCAATCAATGTCTTCTTCCCCCTTCCTGTATTTGGCTAATAAGCATCTACCAGTAGGTTGATGCCTGGGATCTTGAATTGCAGAGCAGCTAGTTCTAGTTTAATCTCAGACATGTTTGTTTTCCCACATTTATCTTCTTTTACATTAATGAGTGCAAAGTCCCATTTGCAAAGCATCATTGATTAGTCTATAGGTGATCCAGATTGGGATTAAAATTCTATTATATGTCTATGCCATGGCTTTAAAATATAAAGTAACAATTGAATATTGTTGTGTTTGGATCCATATAGAAGTAGTAGGGTCAACACACGATGCTAATAATGCTTTAAACTTATTATGGTGTTTTATTTATTGGGATATCTATTTGGCTTGTTCCACAAAGTAAAAGGTAAATTATTTCTTGGTGCAGTTGGATGATGGCTTTTGCTTCAGACTGTGAAGGCAGGATGGTTTTGAGGTATTTATGTGTAATATTTATAGGAAGTTAGAAACAGTCATGTCTGTAATATTTGTAGTTAAGGTATAAATATGTGTGAAATGGACCCTAAAGTTGACGCCTATTTTGTTGCTGTATAACAACATATATATGTGATTGATAATTTTTCGTATTCCTTAAAGAATATTGATTGAAATTGTAACAGGTTTGAGAAAATTTCAGAATTTTGCTAGAAATAGAACTTGGAATTGTGTGTGTGACAGGTTTTTATAGTAGCGTTTGCCAAACTTATAGCAGCGTTTTGTATTTGCACTTGTCATTCAGCCTGGGAAAAAAAAAAAAAAATTGTGCCTATAGCCGCGTTTTAAACGCGGCCTAAGGTCCAGCCTAAAAAAAAAAAAAAAAAAATGGTACTTGGGCCGCGTTTAACACGCGGCCTAAGGTCCAGTACTTGGGCCGCGTGTTAAAACGCGGCCTAAGTCCTGGTCCTTAGGCCGCGTGTTAAATGCGGCCCAAGTACTAGGACTTAGGCCGCGTTTTAAAAGCGCGGCCTAACGACCAGACTTAGGCCGCGTGTTAAACGCGGCCCAAGTCCTGGTCCTTAGGCCGCGTGTTAAACGCGGCCCAAGTACCAGGACTTAGGCCGCGTTTAAAGCGCGGCCCAAGGACCAGGACTTTCGTCGCGCTCTAAACGCGGCCCAAGTCCTGGTCCTTGGGCCGCGTGTTAAAACGCGGCCTAAGTCCTGGTCCTTAGGCCGCGTGTTAAACGCGGCCCAAGTACTAGGACTTAGGCCGCGTTTTAAAAGCGCGGCCTAACGACCAGACTTAGGCCGCGTGTTAAACGCGGCCCAAGTACCAGGACTTAGGCCGCGTTTAAAGCGCGGCCCAAGGACCAGGACTTGGGCCGCGTTTAGAAAGCGCGGCCATAGCCCGATCTGGGCTATAGTCTCGCATTTTGGGCCGCATTGCAAACCGCGGCCCAAAAAACCGCGGCTACAGCCTATAGCCGTGGTTTTGGGCCCTATGGCCGCGTTTTTAAAACGCGGCCACAGGCCTTTTTTTTTGTAGTGACAACTCAAAACAACACAATTTAAGAAACTTGAAATTTCCATATAGCAAATCTAATTGGTGCACCAACTTGGAGATTTCCGCTAACAGACTTTGAAGCCATATCAAGCTTAAAAAAAAAAAAGAGTAAAACTGCATGAAAAAGAAGATAGAAAAATATGCTTCTAGTAAATATAAATAACATTTTCTCTTTATGGTATCACAAAGCATTTCTAGTGAATAACTAAATTCATCAAATAATAGCGTGTAGTTGTGAATACTATGAAATCATCATGTACTAAGTTAATAATATATCACAAACTACTAAGGAACTTGTAACTGAATTGGTATCTCCCCAAGCACAAAGTACTTGAGGTCTAAATGGGGAAAATGGTTCGAGTTAGGGGATTAGCAGCATATTATAATTATTTCTAAAAACAAAGTTAATAATATATTACTTCTATCCTAAGAACATGTTTTCAAGTTTGGTTGTGTTAGGTTATAAAGATTTAGGATTAAATATTTAGAATTTGAACTTCTAAGTGTTGGCAAACCGAGAACAAAAACATATCTAGAATAAGTGTTAGACATTGCTCAAAGCTGTACAAGTCAAAACTCAAGCATGTACAAACTGTAGGAAAAAGAATTAATTTTCTGTGAAGCTCAACTAATCGAAGGATAAGGCTCAACCGATCGAGAATTACAGAAAAATAATTTCTACAGAATTTTTAAATAGGCCCAAGCCGGCGAAAAAGTTTAGAGTTTCAGTCCAACACTCCTACATATAAAAAGAAAACACTAGGCACATTTTGAAGACTCTTGGAAGACTTGTGAGTTACTCCTGTAATATCTGAGAGGTTTTGTACCTTCTAACTCTACAAGCATCTACCGGAACAAGATCTACAATCAAGTGCTGGTGGAATCTAATTGCTGCATAAATCAACAAGCCGTGATCAAAAACCTTTGAGTGGGATCTCAAAGTCACAAGCGTGGGTGCTTGTGTGCTCCAAATCCACAGACTCCTTTTCTCTTAGAGTTACTACCAGAGGTAGCAATAGATTTAGGGTTAATCTTTTGTAAAAACTTCAATTCTGTATTAGTGAATTTATTTTACCTTGAAAATAAATAGGTCAAATCCTCCCTAGGTTTTTACCTTGAAACTGTTGGTTTCATTGGTTTTCCTAGGTCATCATATTGTGGTGTTATTTATTTTCCGCTGCTTTGTATGATATGATTGATTATCATTTAACTTAGATCTGGATAATTAACTTAAGTAATCACTTCGCTAATATATTAAGTTAAACAATCTGCTTTTAAGAGGTATAAACAAACAAACATGCCCCTACACCTTAATCACCGTGAAATTATAAGAAGCAAGCTTCAGCCAAAAAGAGCACAAGTATGTTAAAAATGCTGATACGTACGTATGATTTATTCTTGCATGCACAGTTACCGGCCAAAAAGCCCTAGATGGGAAGTTTTTTTTAGCAAAAAGTGATGCAAAGCACTACTCCCACATTGCTAGTGCATGGATTCTGCCATTTTTAACTATAAAAAAAAGGGCTCAGACCTAAGGCAAAGCATCAAACTTAGTGATCAAAAAGCACTTAGAATAGTTAAAATTTAACTAAAATACTAATTAAAGACTTCCAAAAAGCCTTTTCTTAGCACTCTCTTTTAGTTCAAGCTTTTGATCAGAAACCTGTATGATATATTTATGGTCTTTTGTTTAAGCCTTCTTATGATATGTATTGGTCCTTGCATGTTCCCACATTAAACTCTAATATTCATTGTGCTATTTCTGATTTGTGACAAAAATGGGGAGTGAGAATTGTTTATTATTGACAAGGTCAGAGATTATTCAAGGGGAGGGTTATTTGTTTTTTTCATGGGGAATTTTGTGTTATTTTTGCTAGGGGGAGCTGGGGTATATTTTTAATGTAAAACTTGGATTATCTAACCATTCCTTTAATTTTGATATCCTGTTGTACTTATTGCAAATGATTTTAGTGCTTATTGCAAATGATTGTATTGCTTACTTCAATTGATTTATGTTGATATCTGTTTTTTATTTTTTCACATATGCCTTTGTTTATTAAATATCTTCTTCCTATATGATACATGCTCTCTTTAAGCTACTAAACTATTTGTGTTTTTACCTGCTCTATTTTCCACATGATGCACCACTTAATGTTTTTGTTCACATTTTCATGAAAGATTGGTACATCTTTGTGTTATTGAATATTCTCAAACATAGTTTAGTCTATGGTTTCTCAGGATTGTCTATACTAGACTAGATGGGATTGCATTTGACATTGGAGTAGGGTGTTTGGTCGCAGAATGGCCAAAGGGGAAGTTTGCTAGATTTTTAGTGCCCACCTCATGACATCTGCTTGTAAACAATTTCAATTTTATTGGTGTAATTAATTCCTTGTCAAAGCGGCCGGTTGAGTAAAAGTTAGAAATTGATCAAAGAAGACAAAGTTTCAATGTGCTCAAGATGAGGAGTTGGTGATCTTTTGCCCAAATCTTTTGCACAATAATAAATTTCTTAATTTTCATCAATATCACGACCAGTAAAAACCCCTAGCCACATCTTTTATATACACAAAAAGAATTAATCAAGATGGAATTAGGTGTCACCGTAATCACTTACAAAGCCCTAATCGACCAATTACACATATGATGTAAGACTCAATGCACGCCCATTCAATTGACATTCACATCCAATTTAAGACTAATCTTGACAAATAGACATATAAAAGTTTTCCTTCCTTCTATCCCATATGTCCTTGTCAGGGCCTATGTGATACCCCGAATCCACAATTCGGGGTATCACAATATTTTCAACCTAAATTCCTAATATCATTGTTAGGTTGTCCTTAAGCTACAATGCCCCCAAGCCACATGGCATTACTAGGTTGGCTATGATAGCATTTATTCTAACCAAAAGAAAGTATTATCCACATCTACACTATACCTAAAAGGAATGATCAAGTTACAATTAGGACTCCCCATAATCACTTACATAGCCAATACACTAATGTGGTATTTACCATAAGCCAACACAATACACTCATACATTGTAATCCAATCCAATCAAAATTCTCATAACTCTTGGTATTACAATCTCCACCTCGAAAATCATTGATGTCCTCACCCACACTTGTGTGGCGCTATAGTGGCCCTATGCCACATAACCTAAGAAATACTAGCTACATTTTTTTCTATACCCAAAAGAACTAGTAAAGTTACAATTAAGAGTTATAAATAATCAATTATATAGACAAAATTTTCTAGTAAACATTCAACATTCGATTTTGTATAGGACAACACAACATACACTCATACATTACAATCCCATCCAGTCAAATCCACAAAATTAGGGGTATGACAGTCAAATTTGTAGTTAGGTCTTCTCCACCATAATCACAATTAAGGGATTATTCTCCATAAGACACAACATAAAAGCACATAGGAAAAATTTTGTTGACTTTGTTTGTAATGAATTCAAATTTATTGGTGTAACTTATTCATTGTAAAATTGGGTTGAGTCCAAGCTAGAAATTACTGAAAGATAACAAAGTTTTGGTTTGCTTAAGATGAGAGTTGGAGATATTTTACCCATAGCTTTTGCACCATAATGAATTTCAAAGTGAAACTTATTTCATTGGAAGGTAGACATTTAGGATTTCAAAATAGACACGCATTTGACCTAATTAGGATTTGAAATAAGTGATATATAGTTGTTTGAAGTCACACATGAATGTCAAACTCGAAGAGCACAAGATTTTTACTTCATTCAATCGACTTTCGATCGGTCAACAATCGGGAACATAGTGACGTGTTTTAGAACTCAAAGGCAGTTGCTTTGTTTTCAAAACTCTACTAAAGTTTACTATAATAAGGACTTATTTTGCATAGCCTATATACAGTTAGAGAGGCAAAAACATAGAGAAAAATAAAGCCTCTATCTTAGTGCACCCATGAGTTCAGAAGAGTATATTCCATCAGGTTTTATCCATATGGTGTGATCAAAGAACTAGCTTGAAACCACATCCTAGTGAAGCTCACTGTGGTATCAAATTCGCAAAGGTGCCTTGGTATTGGTTCTAGGCTCTAGTTGTTATGTGTTATTCGTGAAGGGATTAATGTAAAAAAAGTTATGAAATTTCGAAGTTACAATGTGTTGCAACAATGAGTTCATCTACTAGAATTGTGAAGTCAATGTAACATAGTTTTCTTCTAGATTTTATACTTCTTCTTTCATGGTGAATTGCATTATTTGGGGTAGTGGTTTTTCCTTTGCAGACATTTTCCATCGATTTTTCTACTTCGTCACCGACTCACCATATCATTGTCTCTTTTTTTTATCTTATCTTGCTGTAGAGCTTTGGTCACTTTCTGATTTTGCGGTTTAAATTGTCATAATTGTGATCACATAATTTTGTTATTTGGAACGTAATTGTTAAATCCATTGCATAATCAATTCGGGTCTAAACAAGATTTAGGGATTGGAAGGTAAATTTGAATAACAAATACATTTCTCTTTTTATTTTTTTACTACGCCAGAACTTATTGTCTATAAAATTACGCAGACTATCATGGAATCATCTAAAAATTTTAAATATTCACAATTAGATCAATGAGACTAATAATTTTAGTTTACTAAAATTTAAATGCTAATTGCTAAAAGATACTTTTTTCGAACCCATAAGGCTAATGGTGTAATCTTACAACCCATTCTTAGGATGAATTCAATATGAGTAACTTGGTACAAAAAGGTATTGGTTGGTCACATATTTATTTCTCATGCATGTGTACATTCTTATTCACACACACACACACACAGACTATTTACCAAATTTATAATTTGGGTTAGCTCTTGGATTTCATGTGTTATTATGTCTCAATGCTTTTTTATATGCGATATGTACCATTCATATAAGCAATTTCCACGATGAAGAACACTTTTGCGGTTTTCAATGCAATTTTCATAACCTTCAAAAGCCTTCTTATATAGTGGACCATCTTTATGTTCAGCCTTATTAAAAAGGCAGTTTCGATAACTCCTAGTAATACATAATGCATGATCGTAAAGTTCCTTTTCTTGATCTTTTAAACAACTTTTAATGTTTTTTTCAATGCAAATATAAAATACTCCTTGAAAATTATCAAAATTGGAAGTAAGGGGAAGCTGGATTGGAAGTGAAAAGGAATGAAAATAGGTGAGAGCAAGGTTACTAGCTTGCATTATGATGAGAATAAGAATGACCAAAGGTGTCATCACCACCATAAGTTTTCTCATAAATTTCCTAACCATTGATTGATTTTCTTTTACTTATGAAATTTTCTTATTTTTATGTAAAATTAGAACAACAATTAGAATTTAGACATTTCACTTTATTCTATTCGTATTTTTATTTAAGCTTAGAACAACAATTAGAATTTAGGCATGCCTTATATACAACTAATGAACTAAATGATTAGACATATTTAAAAATAAAGATATTTTACTCTATAAATTGATTTATTTTTAAGATATTTTTGTTCATATATATATATAGACACACATTAAATGTGATATTTGGAACAGAGTGACTTCTACTTTAAGTAATTTCTTTTGGCTAAAATAATATTTTTAAAATAAAGATTAGACACATTTAAGAATAAAGATTTTTTTTTTTCAAATATGACCATTTTTTAGTTATGGCTGCCCCTTTTAAGTAATTTTCTTTTTCAAGGGTCAAAAGGTTTAGCAATATTTTTTATGTTAACGTTTGGCTTTTCACAATAGTGCAAATAGTTTCGATTGAATATTTGAAAAAGAATGATCCAATAGTTTCAATTTGAGAAATTTAAGCACCCATTTCAAAGGTTTTGAAAGAAAATATTGGTTCAAAAATTGTGATAAACAAGTCATATTAGAATATCTGCAGTTCAAAATCATACTAGTGTTTTTTTGTTAGTGCGTATATGGGGTTAGAGCTGCATGTTGATATTACTATAGGGAAAAAAAAAAAAAAAAAAAAAAAAAAAAACACCTGTGTTAGTGGATTTGGGTGTGTCCCTAGCATTACTTGCAATTGATGTTGCAACAAATTCCCTAGGCTAGATTAATGAACTACTGCCTACTGCCAAATAGACTAACTGCCAACTACCAAATAGACTAAACAACGAACGAAATATATTCTTGCCTTTATTTTTACCTTTTTACAAAATGTTGATACCACATAACACAACAACCAAATGGTGTCCAATGTTTGTCCAAAAAAAATGAGAAGGTGTCAAACAACGTAGATATGAAAAACAAAACAGATAACACAAAGGAAAAATTACCCTTCTGCTATTAATAATAAGCTGCATATATATAAAGAAAATAAGTTTGAAGATAAAGAACACTAATTAAACTTAGGGATGTAAAGAGTCACCATTACCACACATCTCTCACATAGCATGAAGATTCAAGCAAGAGGCTGGCCTGACGGTTACGGACTCTGTCTCTGTAGAACGGGACTCTTGATCTCTATTGTTGGTTTTCTTCATATACCTCTCTTCTTCTTCAGAAAATTCCAAACAGTGAGCTAATTTCTCAGATTTCTCTCCCCTCTTGTGACTTACCAACTCTCTATCCTTTTCTTGATCCAGATTTACCTTTTCATTGGTCTTAGATTTTATGGTATTTATGACACTGATACGGTACCAAGTACCAACTGTTGAATGTAGTGTTTTTTGTTCAAAAAGAAGTCTGAATGAACGGTTATATCTTTCAGGCTTGGCAGGTGTATTAAGCCAACCGATACACTGGATTGGTGCAGTGTCTTTTGGGAGTTGTGTTATAGTGTATTTGAGATTTAAACTTTGCGGTGGTTTGGAACAAAACAAATGCCACATGTCTTAACAGGAGTGATTTTAGTATTTACATTCTCTCAGCTTCTGCTATTATATATAGTAATAGAAGCATTGCAACTCCTGGGATTCTACTACTGTGAAAGATTTATGTTTGTATAAACAACGACTCTGCCCAATTTTATAAGAACCAAATTCAGATCAGGTTTCTTAGGGCTGTCAGACAATATACAAGAGACACTACCATGGTTCCGAGTTATTACCAATATAATTTCTAACATGCGAGGGCTCACTCCAACCTTCCTCCATCAAAATGAGGTCGAGGCGTATCATCAATTTCTCCACAGCATCTTCCTCTAGGCTGCTGAGTGAATCAGCTGATTGACTTTTTAAGGAAGAATCCTGGAAACATTTAAGAAATCTCCTTAGTTTATTCAAAAGTGACATCACATGTTATGCCATAAAGATAGAGAATTGTACCTTGGTGTCCTGATACAACTTCAGATACTGGAGTGATTCCTCAAAGAATCCACAATGGTAGAGAAGAATGCTATAATCTCTTAATTCCTTAGCATCAGTATCCAGGAGGATAAGCCGTTCACATGCTGCAAAAATGGAGAACATTTCCAGATAAATAGGTGCATAAACAATTGAGAAGATCTTTTTCCTTTGAAGATAGCATTTAACTCATTCAATGATTTGGTGGGTAGGGCATTCACAATATAAATGAAAAAGAAAGGAACAGCGTCATAGTTTGATGAAATTCTACTTCGCAACCTGATGCCAGACAATATCAAATAAGGATAAACAGGAAGATTAAATAAACAAAAAATGAAAAACCCTAATCAGCATCTAGGGGTTTACCTGGAATCAACCCCAAGAAAAAAAAAATTCTAGGAATAAGCACCTAAGTTTCTAGGAATCAGCACCCAACAATTGGAAATTTTCCAATTCAAATTTTCATTTCATCAAAGTCTCCCCTACATGTTTATTGGAGCCTTTTTTAAAAAGGCTTTCAAAGAGTACATCAATAACAATAAGGAAACTCATTCAAACATAAACATAATCTCACAAAATTATCAATCAAGAAAATAACATAAATGAAATTTCAAAATTTGAAATTCAAATTAGCAGTAATCTCAGTGCATCTTGGTGTCCACACCGCAACCTTAACCATTACTTTAGTGAAATAAGGTATAGATCAAAATTACAATGGAATTATAAGCTAAATTTTTTAAACATGCTTTATTTACTCTCTTTTTTCCCTTTTTTGGTGGGGATGAGGAATACAAAATGTGAAGGTAGTGAATTGATGAAGCCCACGTCACAGCATTGAATTTATTTTTGGTTCAAATAGCCTTATATATTCCACACCAAGTATGTCATCTATTTGTATATCAAGAAATGACATCATTTCTGTTATCATTTTTATGAATACTCCTTGAAATGACTCCATCATATGTAATTTTTAACATGCAATAGATATATGCCATACACCCTCCAAGCCTACTAATATGTTAGATTTATCTCAGAAGTAACTCCATCATATACTTTTGACTGATTCCAATTCAGGGATAGGTTGAGCAATAAAATCCTGAAGGAAGAAAAATGTATGTCATTAATAATTGAAGACTAAAATCTCAACCATAGATACAAACCAGAGAAAAAAGAAAAAGGGGGGAGAGGGGGGGGGGGGGGGGGGGGGAAGAGAGAGGTGGAGGGACACTGCATGATTTACTTCAAGCTTATATCTTTTCATCCTACTCCAATTCTTTTTATATTAAATATCCCTTGGATCAGGTATTCCTAAAAGTTGGGAGCAACCAATCAATCCAAACTTGACAAATCACAAGACATACAACATATTGCCCAGCAACTAAGGTAAAATTCCAACATGACCACTTTTGGAAAGAAATCAAACTCTTACTAGAAGTTTCTTGATACTTTCTCAGTAACATCGGAGATAAGAAGTCACTGGTCTCTTCAATTCAAGCAGTTCTTGAAGGTAGAAAATATTGACAAGATGCATAGCTGAGATTTATAAGTCTCAAACTAACATATTCCCAACCCCCACTTTAACCATTGAAAAAAATAAAGTCTCGAACTAACATTCCATTAATACCCAAAAGGTGCAGTCTTGTGCAATTTAGAATGATATTTTTGGTCACTTATGCTAGAAAGGCATAAATAGCATATAAAAATGCAGCTATCAAATTTTAAAACAAATGTCACAACCTATCTGTAAGTGATAACTTCTTCCTAGAAAACTGACGTCAAATTTATGGTGTATTCCATATTACATTCATATATACAACAAACCAAACCTCCAGTTACTACAGTTATAAACTAAAATAATTCCAGCACTACAGTGACCTTGATGCTATCAGCATGTAACTGAAGGCTAACACTAATCACTAACCAGGAAACTCATTAATTCTTTTAATGTTATCAGCACATAACTAAAGGAGTAACTTATAGATGTGCATGACTCCAAGGTTTCTTCTCTTATAAACAATTTAAAGGGAAAAACTTAAGTAAAGTACCTTAGGTGCAGTACTTTAAATTCCTCTCTTAAATTTAAGCCATGTGTATAAAATATACAACTCAGCAAATAGCTTTACAAGGAATTGTCGTCTCTTTTTTTTTTTCTTTTCTTTTCCCCTACTTTCGCTCATCTTTTCCCTCACATGCATGAAAACCAGATAACTTCAAACACTATCACCCTTACTTTCCCAAGAAACAAATAGATTTCAAACAAAAATTTTGGCTAAAACTCAACAAATTTCTAGCAAGACCCCTTCACAACCATGCCTCGCATTGATTCTGGCCACCATGTGTGGCGGTAGAGTGGTTTCACTTTTCACCCACAAGAAACCCCATGCTTTTATAGAGAACCAGGCTAAGAGAATGAAGAAGACGGTGGGGCATGGTGGCTGCAGAGGGGTTCGTGGTGGTCAGTTGAAAGGAACAACTCTCAAGCACTCTCTCTCATCGTGTTTCCTTTGATCTGGGTTCACCTTATTGATCCATGGCCTGAATTTTTGGTTAATGGCCTTGCCCCTTATTTCCTATGATTAGTTGTTGATCAATAATGAGAAGAAACTGTTTTTGAGAGAGGAAGTGTGGATTGCCACTTCTGGGTAAGTAATAAAGAAGAGAGGATTTGAATAAAAAGCCAAAGAAATATTAAACAAAATTGGTGGGAAAGATCTAAAATCTTAAAAAGCCAAAGAATAAAAAACCAAAGAAATATTAAAAACCTGATCATGTCTTTGAAGGAGGAAACTTAGCAGAAGAAGTTTGGTGGGGTAGATCTGAAATCTAAAACTAACTTTATTTGGTTCTCCATAGCAGGCCAGTCAAATATAAAAAAATAAAAAGCGCAAAGTGACGGAGCATTATGTTTTAACGCCTGTTTGTTGAGTTGTATATTTTATACACGTGGCTTAAATTTAAGAGAGGAACCTAAGGTACTACACCTAATGTACTATACCTAAGTTTTGCCCTAAAAATGGTACCATCGTTCTAATCCTAGCTAATATTGCCCTGCCAACATCATCAATTTTCCCCCTCACAATTTTTCTTATACTGGCTAGAATGGTTTTGTTTATGTGTTATTGCCAAGTATGGTACTGTCAACATCATCAATTTCCCCCTCATGATTTTTCTAGACAACATAAAACCTCAAAAGCATGTTATGTCATAAACCCTAATATCTTGATGTGTTTATAATTACTAATTCAAGTAGTCTTAAAACTCCAAACAAATCTTTTGGGGTTTAATCACAACTATGATCAAGAAGAAAACCAAGCATATAGTGGTCTAATATTCAAGACCTTACATTGGTAACATAAACTAGCACTGTGCTTGTGGGACATATGGATTGCTATAAAAATCATGTGTAAACTAAACAAAATGCTTCTAGTATAGTTGAAACTAAACAATATAGAAAAAATAACAGAAAAAAATTATTTTAAATCAAATGGAATAAAATATTAAGATCATTTAAAATAAACAACGAAAATCCTTTTAATTTTTGAAACTTTTGGTAATTGAGTTTTAATTTAAGTAGTATTTAAAATTTCTTGAAACTTCGGTAATAGAGTTCTATTTAATTTTGCATACTTATATTGGGAGAAAAATGAATATATATATATATATATATATAATAAAACATGATTTACAGGGGAGGGTTCACTTGGCACAACCATAACATGTAGGACAGAACTTCTATTATATCGTATATGATTTGAAATTGATGATGATAGGATATGTTTAGTGAAACAACTCCAGGTATTAATCCCATTCATTTTTGTAACTCTATTTGTCTTAAGACATTTTAGGGATTTCATTGTTATTTCTAATACAGAATCAATATCAGGATTGAATATGAACATATGAAAGACATCTTCCTTCCCCAATCCTCACTCTCCCCCTCTTTTCTCTTCTATTTTCTTAAATGCATAAATTCTCTTTCTCCAGGGAAAGCTTTTTCCACTTGCCTACATCTTCAGCTTTACTCCTATTTAAGACCAATAAGCAGCATTTGAAGATTCCATACTTTTTTTTCTTTTTCTTTTTTTTTTAACTCAGGACCAAACCCACCACAATCCCCCCCCCCCCCCCCCCCCCCCCCAAATCTGTTCTTCCCTGATTGTTAGCATAGAAGGCAAATAGCACTGCAAGCTTGTAGGATCTATGGTTTTGAATGAAAACATCTCCACAAGAAAACGCATTTCTGTATTTAACCAAATGCAACTCACACTTTAAGTCCATTTTAGTTTCTATTGGCATTGACTCACCCGCAAAAAGAAAGAGTATACTAAAATGTAGCATCATCTTCTAGATACTAGGAGTAAAAACTGAACATGGTACATACCAGATAATGCACGCCTCATGTCCCCAAAACGTACACTGGTCCAAACACCACGTTCAAGCCTATGTCGAGCAGCCTTAGCAGATGCAAGCTGAAAGCCACTGCAGAAGAAAAATTATGATATTAACATCTGATCTAAACATTTTGTGTAAAGTTAAGAACAGGTCACATTGCAGTGTAATTGAAAACTAAAAATACCTTTCTTCTGCAATATTTGATTTATCAATGCAGTTAGCGGCATGTGCTGCCCATAAGAATAAACTTCTGGTATGATCATGTTGAAATGGCCAGAAAGCATTCTTCAGATTTCTCAAAATCTGCATTTGTAGTAAACTCTAAGGACAAGAGCTAGAATCAAGTAGGATTGATGAATCAAAGATTTTCACCCATATTGAGCATATGTTATACTCCAACCTCTCATATTACACTCAAACGAAAGTTAATCTGAAATGCTATTCCAGAATGGCTGGATTAGATGTTTTTAAAAGACAGATGTGAGCCATGAAGAAAATATTTTCTATTATAAGTAACATTTTCTATTATAAGTAACAATATCACCTTGGAGCTGTGTCAGTAACATACATGCACAGCAGCACATCTCAGACTTCTGAGCTTTGTCAGTGATAACTATTTGGAGAGAGAGAGAGAGAGAGAGAGAGAGAGAGAGAGAGAGAGGGAGGGAGGTATTAATAGCTTAACTTTTATAATACATTAAACATATTTTCTCATGAAATTTCAAGGTGGCCTTTCCTGTGGTAAAGTCGAGCATCATGCAGTATATAATTAGTCTACAAAATCATTAGAAAGTTTCCAAGTGTGCAAAAGGATCAAAGAAATTTGGAAAAAAATAACATCTGTTATAAAATTTAGGATATCAACTTCAAAAAGGGCTATGTATTCAAAATCCAGTGCATATTTTCTGAGCAAATTAACTTTATGAAGAATTGGACGAATGCCTAAAAGAAAGGAAAACAAAAAGGAAGGCAAAGCAGGAAACTACAGCACAATACTATAACTTGTGTCTTCTAATGAACTTTTTTTTTTTTTTGATAGGTAAGAAAGATGTATATTCAAAAAACAGCTAAATGCAAAGTAGCACTAGCACATCGAAAGTACAAAAAAAGATGGAAAAGCAAAAACATAAAAATAAAAAAAATAAAAATAAAAACACTAATTACAAAGAAAAAGAGAGCTAAGGAATAAAGAAAGAGAATAACTAGATGTGAGCCCCCAAGCCCTAGCCCAATCAAAAAGGGAACCAAAAAAGAGAGCAAGCAGTTGGTCATTGGATTTATCCAAATTCTCAAATGTCCACCAATTGCGCTCCCTCCAAATACACCACATCAAACACATTGGAACTAAATTCCAAATGTGAGATGAATGCTTCTCCAACCAATTCCACCAACCGAAAAGAAAATCTGACACCGTACATGAGGGGACCCATGAAATCCCAAAAGTTCTATAGACAAAGCACCACTGCCAATAAGCCTTTCCACAATATAACAACAAATGATCTACTATATCCCCACAATGACACATAATACACCAATCAACAAAGTCAAAGCCCTCTCCCGTGAGAATCCTATTCCATGCCACTGTCCAAACAAAGAAAGAGACACATCGAGGTGCCTTAACCTTCCAAATACCTTTCTAAAGAACTTCACATTGATTTACTTGACATTTGACTTAAATATAACTAAAAGAATACAAGAGGGATCAGTAAAGAATATATTATAACAAAAAACCAATCCAGAGCCTTTTTCACCTAATCTCTGCCACCGCCATCACCAAATCCTTCTGTCAAGACAATACCTACATGAGATTGCCAATCCTTCATTTCATCCTTACACCACCAAGCCAAGTCAACAGCAGTTCACAAACTGCAAGACATCATCTAGTTAACTAGGCATTTCATCACCACTAACCCAAAGCTTCCACCATCAATAACCGTTGAATTATTGATCCAAAAGCCCATTGAAGTGGCGCTTCAGCCACTAGAAAGGCTCATACCACCTTCATGATAGCCCATGGCTCCAACATTTGAATTTTCAGAGGTTAATCGTTTTTGTGAAATTGTCCAATGGAAAAAATTGTAATTTAACCTGACAATAACATATTTATTAAATCATTTATTGAATATGACATATCTTATTTGATGGAAACATTATTGCTCTTTATAATCAAACCAAGACATCAATCGGTTTTTGATGTAGGGATCTTGTATAGCTCCCTTGAGCTTGAGCTTGGTGATTTAAGGTACAAAGCTCAAGCTCAAGGGAACTATGCAAGATCCCTACACCTCCAAAGCACATTTAAAACAATAAGTCTACAACCATAAGAAGTTCAAAAGAAAGGAGAAAAAAAAAAATATATATATATATATATATTGCATAAAACTTGGATAGAACAAATATGCTCCTCTAGCATAAGAAAAACAGTCTCTATTGCATAAAACTTGCTCAAAATTCCAGCAAAGTTGTGATTTCTAGAAAAACAAAAAAAAATCAAGCACCAAAATTATACTCAACAACTTCTAGGGGAATGAAATTTTATAGACGTAATTTCTATTGAGGGTTTCCAATTTTCCCAAATGCATGCCCTCACAGAAGCTTTATATTAAATTTATTTAGTTTGAGTGCTGAATATATATTAATTGGCCTTTCTGCAAAATCTCACCAATAATAAAGCTAATAAACTAGAGAAGTTGAACAGTTTCAATTGCTCTTAATCTTTTATTTTATTTTAATAAAAGTAACTCAACTGTTTCTGTTAATCACCAGTTTATCAGATATTCTTCAAATTGATTAGTTAACAGTATAGAAAATCAAACCCTGTGCACCATAAGATATGGGAAAAAATTAAATGTCATAACCACAAATACACCAGGTACACACCTTACATGTGAAGATTGTTCATTCTTCCATTGAAGGGTGATAGTGATACCACTACTTATATCATAAATAACGTAATAAATAACAGGCTTTATTATACAAAATAAGGCAAAAAAATGTAAGCAAGCAGGAAAACAGGAGTTACCTCCAGCAACAGCGTTTGCGATGTAATTATATGTGGCTGATCTGACTCCTTGCTTTTTTGTTTATCATAGCCTCTTGGTAGACTATGAAGATCATGGGGAAAGAATATCTCCACATCAAAATCCACAAGGCCCCACATGCGAAGCATTTTCAGGAGTTCTGAGTATATAAGCGAAAGCATGGCAATGGAGCCTGAACGATGGGTCAAAACCTATTCAAAATGTTAAGAAAAAATTACTAAAAAATCCCTCATTTAAGAGAATGCTCTCGAAAACAAGAACACTGTAACAAGATAGAAGGTAGAATTCCATACAGAGTGAAGATAAAGAGCTCGTGGCTCTGATTGATTTCTTGAATGAGTTCTTCGAAAACCCTGAAAGAAGAAACCATGTCATACAAAAGTAAATATCATGCAGCAAGGGTCACAAATTGATCCATGAGATAAAATATGAATTAGCGTTTAAAGGTAATAGATCTATATGAAATCACAGATGACATGACTACATGTAACAGTCAGTCATTGACTAAATTCTTGCTAGCAGAGGTGTAATATAGTTTTGCTCTGGTAATCCACACAACACACACATTGTGGAAAATTACTGGAAGAAAATAAGACATATTCTGGTCTTGGAGATAATTCTAATGTTCATTTTAGGCATGATCTGTAGAATGGTGAGACTACTCTTAAGAAGATTCTAAGGTGGCAGATCATTTAGAGTACAGAATGAGTTGTTTTTATTCACTAGAGAGGCGCATGATTGGAAATTAAAATCTATGACTCAATTGTTGGATGACATATACGCTAGGAAGATACATCATGGGGAAGTAAATAAATTGGAATGGATCCCTTCAAAAAACCAAGGCTTCCAGGTGAAGAACTATTATAAGGCATCAAGAAGAGAGAAGGGGGTAGAGGGAATTTTCCTTGGCAAAGCAACTAGAAAGTTCTTGTACAGCCAAGGGTTTTTTTTTTTTTTTTCATGGTGTGTCATAGGGAAAAACCTTGACTACAGATGAAATAAGGAAATAAGGGTTAATCATTATGGATTGGTGCTTTGTGTGCAATAGTGATTGAGAGAGTACGGCTCATCCTTGCCTACATTCTGCAGTGACTTAGTAATTGTGGCCTTTGGTTTTCTTTTTGTTCTTTTGTATTTCATGTGGTGCCTTTGAAGAGAAGGAAATGTTTGATGCTTTGTATGTTAAGAGTTACACATAACAAAGTTGAAATTATTACTTTTGAAGACTTTATATTGCTGGACTTCGACTTCTCATATTCTCTTTTTTCCCCTCTATCATGGACTTTATAGGACTCACAGATGCCTGAAGTTTTCATTTACCTTTGTTTAGTTTTATATTGTTCCTTTTGCTTTGGGCTATTCTTTTGTATTCTTTTGAAGTGCTAGGGTTGCGCCCCTCTTGCGCTTTTTCTTTTAATGGATTTTTGTTACTTATAAACACATACACATGAATTCCCTAACAAATTCAACAGTAAGCATGAAATGGATATATAAACTCATAATCAAACGACGAAAAATTAAAAAAGCAAAATTATAGATTGAAATAGCACAAACATATTGACCTTAGACAAAATAAAGTGATGTGCTCATCATACAAGTTTCATTTTTCTTAGTACACCTACTATTCAACTTTGAATACGCATATAAAAATTCCTTCAATGAACATACCCTTGTGCCATATAGATATCTCTCTATGCTCTCCAAAAACTTCTCTGGCGATGAACTATAAGAGGAGTTATAGTGAGAGCAGTAGCCTACGGAAAGATCATCCAATCTTTCAATGAAAGCATCTACAGGGAGAGGAACTGAAGAGTGAGAAACAAGAGAATCATCCTCTGCCGCTATATAAAGAGCCGTTTTCCCCAAATCAACACGACTATTAATGCTAATGCTGGTTTCCCTCTCAATGTCAGACAATTTCCGGATCTGCCCACAGAAACCCTCCCTTCCCTCCTGCTCACGCACAAATTATGGACCAAATTCACCAAATCAAACCATATTACATCCTAAGAGATATCTAACTGAACAAAATAAAATAAATGAAATTAGTAATCACATGAATTCTTGAAATCCCATAAAAAAAATGCAGTACAAAGACAACTAAATGGACTAAAAAAAAAAAGAGAGAAAGAAATCAAGGCAACTTGCTCTGGCTAAATTGGTACCTCCACTCGTTGTAAAAACAAGGTGGAGGATGAGGTTGTAGATTCAAGACCCAGTGAGTGCGTGTACATAATTACCAATATATATATATATAATACCCCTAGATTATTCGGCACTGGTTCTCGTGGATGGGTTCAATTGTTCATATCCATAGCTTTTACTGGCCAGAGCGCAAGTACAAAGGGCTGTTCTTTAGAAAGGTTCCCTACATTATCATGTCAGAGCAACCAAATTAAGAAATGCTCAAAACCTCTTTTTAAGAACTGTGAGGAGGGTGTGCTAATGTGTTTTATATAATAATTTTCACCATTAATATTCCCAAAAAAAAAAAAAAAAAACACCCAAATTCACTCCAGAAAGAAAATAATAATATTAAAAAAAAATCATCAATCATGAATCACGCTTACCACAAAAGAAATAAATTTCTATCAGAATCTAGAATATCAATTCCACCAAATTTCAATTAAACCAACCAGCATTGTTCCCACTGGGTGCTGTACCCGTGTCATACAAGTGTCTTGTGTTATATACCCGTGTCTGTGTCAGTGCCCGTGCTTCCTAGCTTTTCACACACGCCCCCAAAAATAATAATAAATAAATAAAAGAAACGATTTTGGGCATTTTGGGTGCTTCTATATGAGGTCCCAAAAAAAAAAAAAAAAAAAAAGGCTTATTTTGCAAAATTTTCACAATATTAATAAATAAATAAATAATCTCTCTTATATTAATAAAAACTAGAAACAAAGTGAGCAAGCGATAGATAGAACAAAAATTCGAAGGCCACAGAAAAAAAAAATTTCGAATTTTTGGAGAAAAAAAGGTTTTGGAAAATTTTTTACTCTGGCATGGGAGGTGTGGATTCCAGAAGATTCCAGAGCGTCGTGGAGCACGAACTTGAACTCACGCGCCGCCGCATCGGAGCTCGATCTCGATGTTCCCTCGGTTCCGCCACTGCTACAAACAACGCGAAAGCACGAAGAAGAAGGAGAAGGAGAAAAGGAATGGAATTTGAAGAATTTGGAAGGAGGTGGTGGTGTTGTTGATGTGAGAAACGAAGGTCTGCGAATCGGAATCCATGGCGATGACGTGGCAGCAGCTGAAGACCCTAACAACGAACTCATATCGTGGTTTTAAACTGTTTTTTTAACAGTTTTATTCTGATTGAAGGTTGTTTGAATTTGAACTAACCGTTTTTCACACACATCTATATATAAATAGAGAGAGAGAGAGAGAGAGAGTTGTGCTTTTGATATTGACAGGTGTTGGAATAAAGTTAGGCGGCTAGGAGAAGGAGTTACTATTTACCTTTTTTTTTTTTAATTTATTGGCTAATCCTCGTTCTCCAAATGATTGATTCTCATTTTTCAAAACCAAATGATCGATTGATTGATTGATTTGGCATATAGTTGTGGAAAATGAGAAACCCTTCCGACTGCTCATTCTATCTTCAGTGAAGTTTGTGTTCAATGTATTTGTGCACAATATGATTAGGACTCATGTCCAGTTTTGAACACGGGCATATATCTTATATTTTTGGATTTATCTTATTTCAAGTACTTTTTTTATTTGAACCATTATTGTTATTTTAAATATGGAATGACAAGTAATAATGGGTTTTAATATACATTTTATCTAGTTATCAAGTGATGTGGCAATTTCTCAATAAAACAAAATAAGACTCTAGTTAAAAAAAAAATGTATTAAAAATAAACTAAACTCTATATCTTTTGTATTGAATGTGAATTTTGAAAATCTATAAATTGTATATTCTTATTAGATCAAAAATCAAATAGTATGTCATTAATCAAATTATGCATAAAAAATAAATTTATTAATTGAACATGCTAAAGAACATAAAAAAAATGTAATCAAACGGTTAGATTTTCAAAATTCACACATAATAAAAAGATATATGAAAAATTTGAAAGATTTTTATTTAAACTAGTTTAGAGAGATACGGATCACACAATGCTACATCTCATGTTCAAAACATTATTTTAATTAAAATTGTGAAATCGTGTTTTTACCGTTTCATAATTATAATTGAAATCGTGTTTTCAATACAAAATTTCACATAAGTGTGCAATAAAAAATGTGTAAAAAGATGAGCAAAACTTAAATACAGTACTTAGGTGTTATTCCTTAAAATTCAGCAATGTGGCCGTACTCAACTAAAAATACACTTTCATCTTATTAAAAAAAAGTCACATGGCTAAATTTTAAGATATGAACATAAAAACAACAAATGAGATAATGTGTCCTAAAAAGATTTAGCTTTATTGTTTAAAATAATTTTTCGCGTGAGAGACACTAGTTTATGAGCTATTTATTTATAGAATTTGTTAAATCTGCTAATCCCTCAAATGATTGGCATTTTAATTATTTACTATAATTATTTATGTGAGTTTTTTTTTTTTTTTTGGATTAAAAGTTAAAACCAATTTTTATTAACTAACCAAAAACACCACCACAAACTCTTGGCGCGATGATCACTTTATAAGTATATGTACTTATAGGGTATAGGGGGGTAAGAATCAAAATTCAAATCTCCAGAAGATTGCTTCACACAAATATACACTTAGATTATATTAGAATAAAATTTATATCTCGTATAATAAAATAAAATAAAAACTAAACTGAATCAGCAGATTTGAGGATAAAGAATTTCATAGGACTATCCCAAATCCCAAATTCTCGTGAAAAAGCACTAAACAATACATTTGAAGCAAAAAATTAATAAACATAGGTCCACGAGTTATTTTTATATAAATGGCATGTCTCATGTGTGTATTCTTTTTCTTTTTCTTTTTTTAAGAATTAGAAATTTAGAACACGTGTGTTCAGTATTGTGTCGGTCTTTTTATATAAAAATAAAAATCATTTATGCAGTGATAGCTGTGAGGAAGTGAAAAAGTGTTGATGCAATTTCCTTCTTTTAAAAATAAAAATTCTCCTACTAGAATAGATATTTACAAATAATAGGGTGAGAATAGTCAAATACCACGTTTTGGCAAAATTTGTGACAAACTAGCACTATTTCAAAAATATTTAGCAATCTATCACTTTTTTAATACTCGAGTTTTACAAAATCAAATTCTAAATAGTACTCGAGTTTAGTAAACTCGAGTTCCTAGGTGAGTCATTAACGTGACACTACTAACTTAGAATTTGTGTAAAAAAAAATGTAATATGATACTCGATATTACGAAAATCGAGTACTTCTTTATAGTACTCGAGCTTACCAAAACCCAGTATCTTGTTTTTTTTTTTTTTTCCTATTTTTTGTTTTGTACAAAATTTTTACTTATTTCATCTTCAACTGCTTGCGATCGTTGTGTACACCAAACTAAGTACAATATCTGGACTTGAAAAAGTTAATGTGCAAATAATTGAAATTGCAGTTAGCTAAGCACAGTATACCTGCCAGTAACTATTCACTAAAGGTGACCATGAGATATTCGGAAAAATGGCCCTTACCTGGATAGTGGATAGCACCTAAACAAAGCACCAGAGGGCAGAAGTCTTATTGAGTATATTGTTGTAAAAGTGCTACACAAAAAAATAATAAGAGTTGGTAATTCAATACGATTCTAAATAATAAAAAAATGATAAGAGTTGGTAATTTTATCTAATGGACAAGCTGACAAGGAAAGAAATAGAGCACTGGGCCATTACGTCGCGGGCAATATGGAACGCCAGAAACAAGTATTATTTTGAAGACACACAAGCGCAACCTGAGGCTATTTTACGTGGGGCATCTTCTTTACTTGATGAATATCAGACGCTAGTGGCAAATCAAAGAACTATGTAGCTAGTGCTAGGTTTGCACTACTGATAAATGTCTTGTCCATGGGCTTAGGATAGCTGTTTCAACCTATGTTTAGCTCCTGGACTCTCTTACATATGTATTACTTTATTCTTTTAATAAGATATTCTACCTACCTATTCAGTTAAAAAAAAACCAAAACAAAAAAGATAAAATAAATAAAAGTTTTATACGAAAAAAAAAAAAGGAAAAAAAAAAATACTCGACTTTGAGAAGTTCAATTACTATTTCAAGTATCAAGTATCGTATTACTTTTTTAATTACATAAATTTTAAGTTAGCAGTACTACACTGGTAACTCATTTAGAAACTCGAGTTTATTAAACTCAAGTACTAAAAAAGTGACAAATTGTTAAATATTTCTAAAACAGTACTAGTTTATCACAAATTTTGTCAAAACGTAGTATTTAACTATTTTCACCCAAATAATAGTACTAGATTTTCAATGCAAATTGAAGTACAAATCAACCGCTCAATAGTGACTTTTTTACCTTCTTTTTTTTTTTTTTTCAGTAGAAAGGCCATACAGTGTAGGTAACAAAAGGACGCAAGAATGGTGGGCAACTAGACCAAATTTGTCTTATGCTAAATTTGCCCTTGTGGGCAACTAGACCAAATTTGTCTTGTGCTAAATTTGCAAGAAATTTTGCTGCCCTATATATGTGCCACCAACAAACTCAATTTCACAGCCTGCCAAATTGGTCAATTGTGAATAGTAAAAAGAAAAAATAAACTTTGTTGGTTTAGATAAAAAGTAGTAAACACTCACAATCGACCACTTCAACATATTGTAAAATTGGGTTTGTCTCTAGATTTATTCATTCACGAAAAGCTTTAAGCTTTACGCATTGAAACGTAATTTCAAAACAAGACAAGCGAAAGTACATCATCCACCAGCAAGCCTAACAAGAACAAATTTGGAGTTGTAGAATTGATGGCCAAAACAGCACTTAATTCCATGGTTTCTCCACCTGGAACCCTTTCAACTTTAGCAGCAATGACATTTTATACAAAGGTATTGGCACAAGTATTCCCAATTCTTGAGCATGGAAAAACAAACAAAAAAGAGATCTTAAACCTTCCAATGACACTGGCTATATCTTCATTAACATAGCCACTGATGTTCTATATCTACATGAAAATCATACAAACATCTTTGAACAATCACTGAACACTGACTATTTCTTCCAATACCATGTCCAAGGATTGTTTTCTGCTAGACATATCAATATATCATTTGCTTCCGCAATAAATGCAACTCCATACCATAGTTTTACTCCCAATAAAATTCAGCCAGGAGCTATTATTCCCTTTTCTTTTGAATCAATTTTCTGTACTTTACTCGAAGGCTTTCAAGGATAGGCCTGTACCCCAGAAACATATGTTGCCTCAATAGATGCAGATCCTTCTGCTGCAAAGTCATCCCATGAATCAGTAGATAGTATGACAAAATCTGCAAGTTTCCCAGGTGATAAAGATCCCAAATCATTGTCAAGGAAGCATGCCCGAGCAGCTGAAATAGTGTGCCTGCCAGTGTGAAAGCACAAATTTTTCATGTACAAATGTGATTGACACTGATGTAAGAAGTGATATCAAACAGGTGTAAAAGGCACTGATCAGGTGAATAACAAAGAAATTTAAGAAGAAGAAAACACACACAAAATAGAGGCATCAACAAAAAAGACCATTGAATCATAACAAAAAAAGGTAATTTGATATTGGGGATGGAGAGAATACATTGTTTTTGGTTTGTGGCTCAATGGTGGATGGTTTTTGTTTAGATATAAAAGATAGTTAATGTTTGTTGCACGTATCCATACACACTTCCTTGAAAATTGAGTGCTTAATAAACTATTTTAGTTATAATTTTGAAAAAGCAAATCGTGCCTTGAAAACACGATTTCACTATTTAACTGAAATCATGTTTTGAACACACGACTTCAGCTAACGTGTCGCACAACATACACAACAGTGTGTAATTAACAGCACTCATAAAGGATTAAGACTAGGGATATTAATGTGGCTGATATTTACAGGGGGTGATAAATGGAGGCAGCATTTGCTCCTTTGGAGTACAGCATACTTAGCATCTGTATGGGGTTCCCCTTGTTTGACCATGAACCACCAACTGAATTGTTTTGACTCTATTTAGAGAGTCTAATGAGTCATTACAGAGTTTTGGGGCTGGTTTGTTGGTACAATCTTGTATGGGGACATGTTAGAAAATTCTTTGACATTATTTTAAAATTATGAGTCATTTGGTTCAGAGGGGGTTTTTTTCTGACAATCTATGCCCACATACCATTAAGACTTTGTCTACATTTTTGAAAGCCTTCAGTTTAAATCACATTTATCCCTACTAATACTTTTTTTTCCCAATTGGTAATTACATATGCACCTAGTGGGTCTTGAAGCCACAACCTCACCTTCCACCTAGCTCTTAGGAGAGGAGGTGCTACTTGAGCTATGTAGCTCATTGGCCAAATTTTCATGTCTGAGATTACTTAAGCATCCTACACGTGCAAATAATCTTACCACCCTGCATTTAGCTTTAGTGGCACTGACAAAACATATCAGCCTCAATTCAATTGGTGCATTTCAATAGAATCTCTTCAATTTGTCCATTCCATCCTAATCCAGTAGAATAGTTCTCCTCCAATCTGTCACTTCTTAACACCAATCAACAATAATAATAGGAAACGTCCAAACACATGGTATATCTTAGTTCCAGTCCTGACAAACTATGCTTGTAGTCCTTCACTATTATCTTAACACGCCACTCCATGCTTGAACTTTAGCATAAGCCACCCATGTTTGCATCACCACTACCACCAGGCCATCACCACAATCAAATGCCTCTATCATCATCTGAGATTATGGCAATCCCAACATGGCCTTCAGGATATTCTTTTTTATATGAGAAAAAAAAATGTTTTGACATTGAATCCAGCTGAGGCCTTAGGAAGAAGGGGAGGAGGGTTGGTTTGTATCACCAAATGTACATGTCTTGTCTGCTCAGGGAACTCGACTACCCATGCTAGCAGACT
The DNA here is from genome assembly GCA_023621385.1 of Quercus gilva. Taxonomy (NCBI): domain Eukaryota; kingdom Viridiplantae; phylum Streptophyta; class Magnoliopsida; order Fagales; family Fagaceae; genus Quercus; species Quercus gilva. The sequence continues at coordinate 14,448,288 of CM042476.1, read as the reverse complement.
TGGTTTTTTGAACTCACACATGACAATTCCTATATTATAGCATGTTACCAAGCATACAAAATCTTGGTTTCATATATGTGTGTGTGCGTGCGCGTGCACAGAACAAATAAACATTCATTCTATGTCAGGAAGATGAAAACTTCTAAAGGATAAAATATCTTAATATTGCCTATGCCTTTAATGCATCATTCAGTGTAAGGCACTCTGATGGAATCCAAGCATCATCCCAAGCTGGTTTGTATCACCAAATGCACACGTCTTGTCTGCTCAGGGAACTCAACTACCCATGCTAGCAGACTTGGTTTTTTGAACTCACACATGACAATTCCTATATTATAGCACGTTACCAAGCATACAAAATCTTGGTTTCATATATGTGTGTGTGTGTGCGCGCGCGCGTGCACAGAACAAATAAGCATTCATTCTATGACAGGAAGATGAAAACTTCTGAAGGATAAAATATCTTAATATTTCTTACGCCTTTAATGCATCATTCAGTGTAAGGCACTCTGATGGAATCCAAGCATCATCCCAAGCTGGAGGTATTCTCTTCATAGCTGTCCTGATACTACCTAAAGGATTAATATCTGCAACCTGAAACAACAGCACTGACCTCAAATTTTGCAGAGTATGTCAACATTACTAATTAATTTAACAAATATATCAGAGTCTATCAACAATAATATGCAAGGACAAATAATTGTTTATGAATCTTGAATACTTACTGGCCAGTCAGAGCCAAATGCCAACAGGGCATTGCTAGCTAAGAGTGACCGAAATAGAAAAGATTCCTTTTGAGCCCTGTCCATCCCAAGTTTCTTTGTAGCAGAATCAGCATCATCCAATAGGTGCAATGGCTGTTCAAATTGGCAATCATGAAAGCATATTCATTCAGAATGACAGAGTTTGTAAGGATGCAAGTTGTCCTTTTCAGAAATGATATATTATCTTATCTTCTCTGATCAGGCAATGATAAGCCACAACGAAGCAAGGAAAAAGGAAGAAAGAAATTGATCCAATCAAGATACTTCCATCCACAAATTGGAAGACTGAAAGCACCTACATTGGGAATAACATACCATCTTACAATGAATTATACTTGGATTTGTCTCCAATTTACATTTCCTTCAATTTTAATGAACAGGTAGGGATCATTGCCAAGCATCCAAAATCGACATAAGGTACGTGTTTCTAAAGACTCATAGACACTTAGCATGCACTTTGCATGTTGTCCATTACTGTTAAAAATCAAAGTTGATCACAGTGGCAAGTGAAAGGAGGAATCATTCATCCTAATAATTGCACTCAGCAGCAGATTTGCATAACATTTTCAACTATGAGCCTTGATGCAGAAAAATCCCAGAAATGAACAATTACAAGCAGAATAGGAATAGCAAGATTCAAACAAAATAATGCCCAAAAGATGGTTGAAATAAAAACCTGTACAGAAGCAACAATCCCTTGTCGACCAAATCGGGCAGCTGCCCCAGGTACGAAATGCTGTGCATGCTCAATCTGATAGCATCAATCCAGTTGTGAAAAAAATAAAAATCATAACCAAAAGGATGGGGGTCTCCTTTATTTCAAAATATGCATGAAAAAAATTTTAAATATTGTCAGTCATTTTCTTAAATTTACCCTGAATCTTCGATCCCTCATTCCATTAGTAGAAACAACTGACTCATAAATATCCAGGATCAAGTCGTTTGCTTTGTCACCTATGGCATGCATAGCAACCTGAAACAAGCTAGAGGTAAAAGCCAATTAGTACTAATACATATAAGGTGATTTTTGTAAATCAAGGAAACACCTGAAGGCCTGATTTATCCGATGCCATGGTCATGTTGGAAAGAATTTCGCTTTCTGTCACTTGTAGGCCATAATTGTGAGGCTCATCGGCATACGGCTACATTACAGAACACAAATCTTAGATAAATTAGCTTACATTGTAGATAAATGATAAAAATCATCTTGTGATAAAGTTTTATGTAACACAGTTGCAGCAGCAGTTTGACTAACTAAGCTTTTTTGTCATCTCTTCTTCTTCTTTTTTTCTCCTTTTTTTCCTTATACAAATAAGTGGTTTGAGTGTAGATAGCAGGGCCAGGCACACAGCACAGCTTGTATGGGTGGTGATCTCGATCATGGGGTTTATCCATTTAGGTTTGAGATCCAGGACAACTAGTGAAGCTAACTAGAAGCTATAAGACACGCTCAACCTCTAAAGGGAAAAACAAATTACAGAACAGATTTAAGTGCAAATAATAGATGGACTAAAACAGAGATAAAAGTTTTATAAATGCTAAAATATCTTTCTTCTCACCTCATAAAACAGTGCGCTATTTGAACCCAAAGAACCATCAGCAAAAGCCTTTACACCACCCAAGTAAATCCACTGGCTTATGGCACGACCCTTTTCTTCAATTAGATCCTAAGTGGGAATTACAAAACTCAGTGAGTAACAGTTAATGGAGAAAATTGTAAAGCATCCACTCAAGGTACCAATTAATTTAGACTCATCAAAATGGAGAAAATTCTCAGAAAGTTTGTGTTGCTTGTGAACAAAATAAGACACAATAGCTTAACCGAAGGAAAAATAAAAATAAACACACACACACAGTACTACTGTTTCTAGATTCAGCATAAAATGAAGGCCATATTACATTGTTGGTTCCTAAACTTTAGCCCATGAGCTATTTTAATCTATGTAGTTTAATGTGATCACTATTCATCCCTAACAAACTTAAAGTGATTGATTTAGTCCCTAAAAAACTTTAAGTGGTTGATTTAGTTCCCTAACAGACTTTTAGTCCCAAAAAGGTTTACTGGAGTAATGGCATGTCAGTTTTTAGCCTGGCCAAGTCATCTAAGGTATCAAAAGCAACCCCTTTAAACTATAGGGATGAAATTCTCTCATGTGCTAAATTTTAGGGACCAACAATGTATTTAAGAAGAAAATGAACCTTTAGAAAATTTAAAAAAAAAATTGCTCAAACACCATAAAATTGCACCAAACTTCCAAGAAATTACTTTCCACATCTCATACTAATAGGGGAAATCATTTGGCAGAAGAACCATTTTAACACCTATGGGAAGCCAGTCTCATCCACATAATTTGAGATTAAGTTAAAAATATATAACTTGGATTCAAAACCCTGCATAGTAATGACACTGGCATAGACATAGCTAAACCAGAGTAGAAAATATTTGCTTCTTAAAACTATTCCTAATGACACTAACTTAACATGCACTGAATCATTGATTAATTGATTTGACCACTAGGTCCTACACAGGTGCCAACCATGGTCTAGTTTTCTATACAAATCTTGAATAGGTCCATTGCCTAGATCAACAAAACAAACATCAATAGAAGCTATGTTAGGATTGAGAGTGACTGAGAGAAAAGTGGTTCAGCGTAGTGACTTACATCAGCAGCAGAAAGCCCTTAATGGCTACAGCTTTACAATGACAAACTTTATGTGTTACAGTGAATCCATTGAGGGGTAAATATAATTCAGTAAACCATAGGCTAATTCTACAATTAACCATAAGGTACTTTACTTGCACTACAAGTAGGGTTTCTACAAGAATGATTACTTTGTTTTTACTCCAAGTAGGTTCTAGTACTATGAATCTAGACTAAGATAAAGGATTTGGGCCATGACTAGGATTGGCCCCAAATGTTTCTAACAAACATTATTGAGCTCATTAAAATAAGAGCAATACAACACCAAAAAGCCACCTAATGCAAGCAAAACCTAAAAAAGTAATTATTAACAAAAGAATCACTTATTATAACTAGCAATGATAAGAAAGTCATACATGTAAACGTGACCATGTCTCCATTGGAAAAAATAGGCAAACCCTGATTATCATCTTCTCTGAAGCATCAGCCCATTGATACACATCTGTGAAAATCACAAAAAAGAAAAACTAGTGCATGAAGGTAAAAAGGCATTATCACGACAATAATACTATTGCATATGAGACTGAAATGTAAATGTTAAAAACATAGAATTTGAACTACTTACAACTTATGGGATTATCCATTGAGAACAGAGATGAGAGAGACAACAGAAGACTGGCAACTAAATTTTAAAATTACAATCTTTCCCTTAATAATACATAACTATCTTGACATGGCTACATTAAATTCACCAATCAATCCAAGGGGAGCATTTCGATGTCCCGTGGATTTTAATTGATATTATTGGTTTATTAAATTATGTTGCACTTCAATGTTCAAACTCATTTGTTTTTACTTTGCATTCCAATAGATTTTTTTTTTTCCTTAAAACACATTCAAAATAAAGCCATTTAAAAATCATTCAATATTCATTTTGGTAGTTTTTTATTGTAATTCCCTTTTACCTTATGAAAGCGTTGAAGTGCATGATCAAAAATAAAACACTTTTCATTCTTTGATAAATACAAATTTCATTTAACATGACATCCAGTGAGACTCAAAATATTTAGCAGAGACCTGAGAAGTCTTTCCAGGAAAGCTCTGCTGATGCTCCAGGATAATATCTCCCAAAATCAACTACTGTTGTCACACCCCTCATCAAGGCAAGATTACTGGCTTTAAGCAAAGCTTCCCTCCTTTCATTCACCGTGTCCTCTGGAATATAAGGAAGGAGAAGTTTCCTAGCAGAATCAATCAGCAATCCAGTAGGTTCTGCTTGATGATCAGAATGCAATACAAGTTATTTATTGTAGCAGTGTCACCCTATTTAAACATGTAAAGAATCTTAGAATTGAAAAAGTAACGTATATTGCTATGCCATTAGTAAATATGTGGCATTTATAAGATCTTTTATCTTTACTAGTAGTTAAGTACCAATCAGATTGACAATAGACTCCATAAATATGTTTATGAAATGGGGAAGTTCATCCAGTACCAGATCAAAATAAATAATTTAAGCAGATTAATGGAGAATTTAGAGGGTAAGGAACATGCAACACTAACTTTGCCAACAGGGGTTAGCCATATATTTATAACATCTACCACAATTTATTTGAGTTTCATGTGTAATGTGATCTTATAGTCGTACTGCTAAAATTTTTAAGTGTTACCCACCAAGAGCAATGATGCCGGTGAAACAGTAGAGCTTGTCTACCACACAGCATCCAGTCTTCTGATATGAAAATTTCCTTCTTTTTTTTATAATTCAATTGTTATAACAAGTGGGGGAGGAGGATTTAAATTGGTTCTCCTCATAAAGAAGACACAGCAATGCTACTGAACTACAAGGATCTTGGCGATACGAAAAATTCCTTTAAAAGAAATAGAAGAGTGAGATTGTTCCTTTTGTGATGATTCTAGAGATCAAGTGATGTCCATTAGGCTGGCTTTGACTTGCTTCCAAGTTTTTACTGGTTTGAAAGTTAATGTGGGGAAGAGTGAGATTGTTCCGGTTGGGGAGGTTGGAAATATAGATGCATTGGCTTCCATACTTCAATGTAGGGTGGGTAGTCTGCCTATGAAATACTTGGGAATGCTGTTGGGCACTCCATACAAAACTGTTTCTGTGTGGAATCCTATATTGGAAAGGATGGAGAAGAAGCTCTCAGGTTGGAAACGTCTTTACTTATCTAAGGGGGGTAGACTTACCTTGTTGAAGAGTACTCTTTCTAACCTTCCTACGTACTATCTATCATTATTTGTCATCCCTGTAGCTGTGGCTGATAGATTGGAGTGTATTTAGAGAAATTTTTTATGGAGATCTTCAGAGGAGTGCTTCAAATATCCTTTGGTGGCTTGGGAGAAGGTGTGTTTACCGAGAGATTTGGGGGGTTTGGGGATCAGGAAGTTAGTGCATTTTAATAAAGCCTTGTTAGGGAAATGGTTGTGGAGGTTTGGGCGAGAAGGAACTCATCTTTGGAGGAGGGTTATTGCATCTAAATATGGAGAGGATCAAGGGGGGTGGACTACTAAAATTTGTAGAAGGGCCCATGGATGTAGTCTGTGGCATGGTATTCAGGATGGTTGGGAGATTTTCTCCAAACATGTGGCCCTAGTGGTGGGTGATGGCACTCGTATTCTTTTTTGGCATGATAAGTGGGTGGGAGATAACTCACTTAAAAGGCTTTATCCTCAGTTGTATGCATGTTCTAATGACAAGGAAGCTTGCATTTCTGATGTATTATGCTTCCAGGAGAGTGGAAACGTTAGAATTTGGAATTTGAGATTTCATAGGGATTTTCATGAAAGGGAATTAGAGGCTACCTTCTCTTTCCTTGAGTTCATTCAATCTCGGATCCCTAGGGGTGGTGGAAGTGACACTTCTCATTGGTGTCTCAACGGGAATGGCAAGTTTGATACCCGGTCCTATTACCATAACATGAGGGGTGCAGCTGCCTCCAATTTTCCATGGAAGGGTGTTTGGAAAGCTAAGATCTCTAAGAGGGTGGCATTTTTTGTGTGGACAGCGGTTCATGGGCAAATTCTTACATTGGATAATCTCATGCTTAGGGGGCGCACTTTGGTGAATTGGTGTTGTATGTGTCATCAAAATGAGGAAACTGTGGATCATCTGCTCCTCCATTGTCCTGTAGCTCACTTTCTATGGGTTTATATGCTTCAGGTCTTTGGGACCCATTGGGTCATGCCAGGCTCTGTGGAAAGCTTGGTGTTTTGTTGGAGCTATTGGCTGGGTAAATTTAATTCTGACATTTGGAATATGGTTCCTAGCTGTTTGATGTGGATTGTTTGGACGGAAAGAAATAGGCGCTCTTTTAAGGATACCGAGAAATCCTCAGCTCAATTACAAGCTCTATGCCTGAAGACTTTATTTGATTGGTCTAGGTGTTGGGGCTTCTCGGATTGTGCTACTATTTTGGAGTTTATTTCTTCTCTTAGTATTGCTCTTTAAGTTTTTTGTTGTATTTGTTGGTTGCATTTCCTTGTGTTCACCATCATGAACACCTTGTATTTGCTTTATTATGTTTTTCTTTGGGTTTTAATATATCTCTTATTACCTATCAAAAAAAAAAAAGAAGAGGTTCAAAAATAAATACTGTGAAATATGTCAAAGACAGGGAAATTTGGCTGAACTTGACCATATATATATATATATATAAAGGGGAGTGGTGACTAAGACCATATTCTTTCTTGATTAGCTGATGAGGTAGAAAAAGAGAGATCTGGATGGAAAAATAACAATTGTCATGGGTTCAATTCCATACTGGTGTTTCTGTTGTATTTATCTAAAGAAGGAAAAAAAAAATATTGATATTAAACATTAGAAAGAAGGAAACAAAATAACGAAGCTTGAAGAGACCTCACAAATAAAATGGAGAGAACTCAATCTTACAATCAACATGCCAGTTTGATAAAACCAGATGCTTTGAGCAGTTAGAAGCATCTTAACACAAATGAATCAAATTCAATATTACCTCCATCAACAGTTCTCACAATAGTTCCACCTTCAGGATCTTTGGTTAGATTGCTAATTCCAGACAACTTTAGTGCCACTGAATTTGCCAATCCCATATGACCATCTGTCCTATACAACCAAACCTGCGTATAAAGATAGTTTAACTTGGTCCACACCATTCTGCTTGTTAGTATTCATACTAGAAGCCAAAATTAATGAAGTCACCACTTACAGGATTATAAGGTGTGATATCATCAATCCAAGAAGCCAGTGGCAATTCTCCTCCCCATAGATCATTGTTCCATCCGCCACCCAAAATCCAGGAACCCTCTTTTGCATCTGAAAATTTGTGTTCAACCACGAACAATTTGAAAAGGTTGCATAAGCTTGACAGTTCATGTTTTACAAGGAAGAAATGCTACAATAAGTTCATGTTGTGTACACAATTGGTTGATAGAATGCATTGATTATAGTAAGACCACATGAACTAGATTGTGCAGTTTATGACATTTAGATCTGACTATGAATTGACAAATCAGCCATTGATCAGAGAATATATACTCACTACATGTGTGTGTCTATAATCACATGAAAATTGGCAGTCAAAACTCTAAAACAAGAAAACAGATGGAAACGTTTACTTCTCACTGAATCCTTGATCTTTCTCACGAACTCATCTTTTTGATTTACACCTCGTAGTTTCACCCTTGCCATCTGTATCCCCCACATGAAATTTCAGCACAACATAAAGATTTAGATCCGTATGGTGAAAATAAAGATCATATCACAAAAAACAATAAACAATAAAACAAACTTTTGGGAAAATATGGCAGTAAAATTTTGAGGCAGCAGTCTTAATACTCTAGGAAGAAGAGGGGAGGGGAGGGGGGGAAAAGGCCATCATTTGAGAACAACTATTCAAGTTCAGAGATGGTAGAGTCCCTTTTTAAGTTAAGTTCAAAAATATTATGGAAATTAGGCCCTCTACTGCCCTCAGATAGGAAGGATACCCAAAATGATGGTCGGATAGATGTGTGGGTGTAAACTAGTAATAGGCAATGGCATGAAATGATTATAGTGGCATGGCAGTGACATGAAATGATTATAGTGGCAAGGCATACAATGAAACCTACAATGGAGTGCACATATCCTCCATGTACTGATCTTTAAAGAGTAAAAAAAAAAAAAAAAAGGATCTCAACAACTGAAATGCTAATCGAGGAGCATAAAGTAACAGCTGTCTTCTTGTGCAATATACGGAATGCCTGATAGTTCAAACAAAGTCTACATCATCACAAACTAGTCATGTGAATGATAGATGCAATGGAATATTTGTGTACACAATAAAAATGCTTGTAACAAATTACAAAATTTCAATATAGAAAAAATGATTTCCATAGTAAACATAATTCCCTACCTGAAAAGTCAAATAATAGAAAGGGGTAATCTTCTCAACCAATTCAGCACATAAACATTAAGAGGAAAAAAGGGGGGGGGGGGGGGGGGGGGGGTGGTGTGTTGGGGAGAGGAGATAGAGAGAGGGGGAATGAAGCATAAATTTGGAACGGGATCAATTTAGAGGTTGAGGTTTCGCTAGACCTGGAGTCCAGCATAAAGCAAGTGTACATGGGAATCAATAAACCCAGGAACCACAACTTTTCCTCCAAGATCTAACTCTTCAGTCCCATTTCCTGCCAGCTCCTGCATTCATGTAATTAAAGCATGAGAAAGAAACTTTTACAACTTACAGGCACCATAAAGTTTCTAGGAATCAATTTTATTGATTAACTAACAATGACATCCATTTTACTCTTTTTTCACCCACCACATTTTGGTGGGCTTATTATTCCTCATGTTTTCTTTTCTTTTCTGTATTCCATCACAAACCAAACATTGGAAAAAGAAGAAAATTCAAATTTTCTTTTTTTTCTTTTTTGTTTTTCTCTAGGGGTGAATCCAACATAAGTGTAATTGCATCAATTAAAACACACACACACACACACACACAATCACGTGTGCTTCATATTTTAGAAATCTAAAGTGGTTTTAAGAGAATGATAATGAAGAAGAACATAACAAAACACACACACACAAGCATGGTTCATATTTATAGAAACTAACAAATAGGTAAAAGAGAATGATGGTGAAGTTGAATAACCTGGATAACAAACACAAACACGAGCTTCATAGTTTTAGAAATTAGCAACTGGGTATAAGAGAATGATGATCACGATGAAGAAGAACCTGAACACCACACACACACACACAAGCACATATGGTGCATATTTTTAGAAATGAACAAATGGGGGTACTAGAGAAAAAAAAAATAGAAGAACCTGGAAAACACACACACACACACATGTGCTTCATATATTTAGAAATTAGCAACTGGGTGTATAAGAGAATGACACTTTCTTTATGAACAAGAACCCGAATAAAACTCAAACACATATGCTTCACAGTCTTAGAAAATTTAATAAATGGGTAGTATTACAATAAGAGAATGAAGAAGAAGAACCTGAACAAAGGAGGAGTTACCAAGTCTGAGAATCCTGCCATTGCGAATGGCCATAGAATTAGCAAAAGGAAGAGACTTATCGCTTGTGTATATCACAGCATTCCTTACCACCAAGTCTGCTGTCAGAGACAATGAAGACATTGACGAAGATGGTGTTGGTATCCACCACAAAGACTTCAAATTCAAACTCAACCAATCTGCCAAAACAAAAACAAAAAAAGTAGTCATGCTTTAAGACAAATAAAGCGTTATGTTGAAGCAAAACAAATAGTTGAAACGAAAACCTTACAAGTGGGGTTGACTGTTGAGGGAAGATGGCCAAAAAGACCACGAATGAAGCTGATATAAGTGTGTAGACTAGAGGTTCACTGAAGCTAAACTGAGCTTTTAAGTTGACTTCTAAAAATCAGTTTGTTTCACTTTCAAGTTCAAGCTTTAAAGTGTTTATAAATTAGTTTTTTTTTTTTTTTTTTTAAATGTATTGTTTACTAGTTTAGTATTACCTTTTGTCTCAATTTTATTTTAAATAATTTAATTTTAAGCATTTTTAATATAAATTATTTTTTAAAAAAAATTGCCTCACATTATGCAAATTAACTACCCAAAATAAGTAACTAACCTTTAAAAAATTTACTTTTAAGTTTCAAGTTCGGAAGTTTTTATAAATTTTTTTTTTTGTTTATTTTATGTATTATATACGGTTTTCATATTATTTTTGTCTCATCTTTATTTTAAATAATCAAACTTTCAATTTTTTTAGTTTTTAATTTTTCGTTTCACATTATAAAATAAGCTATCTTTATTTCAAATAATCAAACTTTCAATTTTTTTAGTTTTTAATCTTTAATTTTTCATTTACATTATAAAATAAGTTACCAGGAAATAAGTAATTTCCAAACTGATAATAATTAAAATACTTCTACTAAGATGATTCTACTTTCTAATTGATTGTAAGCACATCGTGTAAGTTTTTTTTTTTTTTTTTTTAAATAATTACAACATGCTGTTAACTCCGCAGCTCGAACCCTTTCCCCTCTAGACCCTCAAGCACTTTGTGCATAGAGAGGTGCCAATTCAGCTACAAAGCTTTTGGCAAGCGCATCTTGTAAGTTGACTGTTGAGGAAAGGTAACACTGTTGTGTGCAAGAAAATATTCTCTCCGGCAATGAAGTGGATTTACGATTTAGAACTATGGAATAAGATTCTTTTTTTTTTTTTCTTTTTCTTTTTTAGGTGAATACAATCTTGTATTCTTTTGACAAGTCAAAACTATAATTTTAGGAAAATTTCATTTTGAACCAAAAAATAAAAATCATTTAAAACCTTATATAGGGGTGGTAACAAATTAAAGGATAAAATATTATTTTGGTTCTAAACTTTAACGAAAATTTGTTTTTCAACTCTAAACTTTATAAAAGTTTTTTTCAATAGTTTAGAAACAAAAATAAAAACAAAAAAGTAGCTTTTTTTTTATAATTTACATATGAAAAATGATTTTTTTTTTTAAGTTTAAAAATAATAAGTGAAATATTTTCAACTGTTTAGAGACAAAAAATAAATTTTTCAATAGTTTAAGAACAAAAAACGAATTTTTTAAAGTTTAGAGATGAAAAACAAATTTTTGATAAAGTTTAGAAACCAAAATAATATTTTAGCCTAAATTAAATCCTAAATTTTCAAAACTTAGAAATCAAAACTTTTATTTAAAATAGACGCGATAGAATTTTCAATATTTTTTTTTTGTTTTTTTGTTTTTCCCAATAGAAAGGCGATATAGTGTAGGTAGCAAAAGGACATAGGAATTAGGAATGGTGGGCAACTAGACCAAACTTGTCTTTTGCTAAATTTGCGAGCTCTTGCTGCCCTACCCACTATCAACAATACCACCAAAGCTTGCCAAAATGGTCGATTGTGAGTAGTAAAATAAATATTATAAAAAATGGTGTACCAAGAGTGTCTGCCACTCACGGCCGACCATTTCAACATGTGAAATTGAGTGTAAAATTGTTATGCCCTTAGATCCATTCATTCACAATAGGCTTTACACAATGAAACTTAATTAAGGCATAAATCCTCAACCAACAAGCCTAACTAGAACAAAATTGGAGTAGTAGAATTGATGGCCAAAGCAGCACTTGATTTCACGGCTTCTCCACCTGGAACCATTTCAACTTTAGCAGTGATGACATTTAATACAAAGATATTGGCACAAGAATCCCTAATTCTTGAGCATGGCAAAACATGATAACTGGATGCCTTCTTATACAATTGACACTGACTATATCTTCATTAACATAGCCATTGATGTTCTATATCTACATGGAAATCATACAAACATCTTTGAACGATCACTGACACTGATTATATCTTCTGATATCGTGTCCAAGAATTGTTTTCTACTAGACATATCTTTTTTTTCCACAATAAATCCAACACCATACCATAGTTTTACTCCCAATAAAATTCAGCCAGGAGCTATTATTCCCTTTTCTCTAGTATCTATATTATGTACTTCACTTGAAGGCTTTCAGGGATAGGCCCGTACCCCAGAAACATATGTTGCCTCAACAGATGCAGATCCTTCTGCCGCAAAGTCATCCCATGAATCAGTAGATAGTATGACAAAATCTGCTAGTTTCCCAGGTGATAAAGATCCCAAATCATTGTCAAGGAAGCATGCACGGGCAGCTGAAATAGTGTGCCTGCCAGCGTGAAAGCGTAAATTTTTCATGTACAAATGTGATTGACGCTGATGAAAGAAGTGATATTAAACAGGTGAAGAAGGCACTGATCAGGTGAATAACAAATAAATTTAAGGAAAAAAAAACACAAAAAATACGCATCAATAAAAAAAGACCATTGAATCATAATAAAAAAAGTAAATTAATATTGGGGATGGAGGGAATACATTGTTTTTGGTTAGAAAATTTGCAGGGATGTCGCTTACTGGTGGATATTTTTGTTTGGGTATCAAGGATTAAGACTAGAGATATTAATGTGGCTGGCATTTACAGGGGGTGATAAATGGAGGCAGCATTTGCTCCTTTGGAATGCAGCATACTTAGCATCTGTAGGGGCGGTTCCCCTTGTTGAATCAGGAACCACTGACCAAATTGTTTTGGCTCCATTTAGAGTGTTTGGTAAGCCATTACAGAGCATTTGGGGAAGATTTATTGGTACAATCTTGTATGTGGAAATGTCAGGATATGCTTCGACATTAAGTTATATCATGAGTCATTTGGTTTGGAGGGGGTACTTTTCTGACAATCTATGCCCATGTACGATTAGGACTCTGTCTTAAATCACTTTTTCCTCACTAAGATATATTTTTTTCCCTGTTGGTAATACATATGAACCTAGTGGGTCTTGAGCTACATAGATACATGGTAACATAATTCACCTCTAAGATGATTTAAGTGTCCTACTACATGTGGCAAATCATCTTACCACCCTGCTTTTAGCTTTAGTTTAGTGGCACTACAAAACATATCAGCTTCAATTCAATTGGTGTGCATCAATCAATGATATTTCAAAAGAATCTCTTCAGTTAGTCCATTCCATCGTAATCGGTTGAATACTTCTCCAATCCGTAACTTCTTAACACCAATCAACAATAATAACAGGAAAAAAGGACACTCATGATATATCTTAATTCCAATCTTAGCAAACTATGATTATAGTCTTTAGTCCTTATCTTAACACATCACTCCATGTTTGTAATTTAGCATAAGCCACCCATGTTAGCACCGCCACCACCACCAGGCGGTCATCACAATTCAATGCCTCCATTATCATCACCATTACTGATGTACTGGCAAATGAGATTCTGCTATTACAGCCACCACTTCTGATTTATCACGACAATGTTCCACTTCTAGACTGAATCAAGAGCTTGCTCAAACGCCAGAAAAGGACTAGTTATTAAATTATTTATCCCCAGTTAGTTATTTTAGGATACTATATATCTATGTATATCCCCATTTTGGCAATCAAAACATGGACTTCAAGATTTTCTTTATTATATGAGAAAAAGTTTTCACACTGAAACCAGCCGAGGCCTTAGGAAGAAGGGGAGGAGGATTGGTTTGCACCACCAAATGTACATGTCAAGTCTGGTTAGGGGAACTCAACTACCCATGCTAGCTGACTTGGTTTTTTGAACTCACATGTGACACTTCCTATTTTATAGCACCGTACCAAGCATACAAATTTGGTTTTATATGTGTGTGTTTGCACACACAGAACAAATAAGCATTAATTCTATGATTAGAAGAAGATAAATACATCTGAAGGATCAAATATTTAATATTTCTTACGCCTTTAATGCATCATTCAGTGTAAGGCACTCTGATGGAATCCAAGCATCATCCCAACCAGGAGGTATTCTCTTCATAGCTGTCTTGATACCACCTAAAGGATTAATATCTACAACCTGAAGCAACAGTACTGACATAAAATTATGCACAGTATGTGACGCAGGACAACTAGAATAAAATTGAAATAACGGAAAAATAAAGGGATATGACCTAGGAGTCAGCACCTAGGCCTTGCTTGGAGTCAGCACCAAGCGGGGATACTACTAGGAGTCAGCACCTAGGGTAGACCTGGAGTCAGCACCAGACCAAAGAAAGACCAAACGGCCATTGTTCTTATTCATCAAAAATCAACTATCTCCTCAAAGAGTACAATAGCATGCTTATATAGGATTGCTAAACCCTAGTTCTAATTGGCTAGGAAACCCTAATTGCCTTATTACAAAAATAACCTTACTTCTAAATTAAAATACTAAAAGCCCAATAACTAAAAGCCCAATAAACTAATAGGACCTAAAACATAAAAATACAATGGGCTTGCAAACATAAATAATACTAAGTAATAATCTTCTTGTGTCTCCCGCATCATTCTCCTCTGGTTGGAGAAAACTCGACCTCGAGTTCTAAAATGTTGAAGAATTAGGATGCTGATAAGTAGCACTTGCTTCAAATCTAGAATCACCTTAGGGAGCACAGGGAAAAGAAAAACCTTGAAGTCCACCACATCAAACTCATTTGGAATAACAAAATCAATGTGTGGAATCAGTATAATCTCGTCTTGAACCTTATGAACCATAGGAAGCATTGTAGTTTTAACCTTTTCGACTTCACCAAGATGTAGATCTTCAAGGACTGTGGAGGTTTCAAGGACTGTGGAAGGTTGATCAGAAGCACATTCAACAACTTCAACTTTCACATCATGTGCACCCTCTAACATAATACTCTCCTTAGGCACCATCTTTTCACCTTGCTGCTCTTCAATAGATTCATTTCCTTGCACGCTTGTTAAAGCAACACTTGTCGAGGCATGTATGTCTGTGTCAACATTAGGCTTTGCTGTTGCTGGAGGATTCTCCACGACCAAGATATCACCATCAATGTTGTCTTCCATGGGGGCAACAATAAGTTCATTGTGATCTAGTATCCTTGAGTTCCCAATTGAATCGGTTTGAGTCTTCTTTTGTTTCATCTGAGCAATCACGTCTTGAACATTTTTCATGAGCTTTACAGATAATTCCTTTAATTCCTTGATAGATTGTTCAAAAGTGCACTGAGGACATGAAATAGGATGAGGATGAGAATTCATCGTACTTGATTCAGCTGGAAAAGTACCACACTGAGATTGGGGTAGATACTTAGCTCGATAGTATGGTGACAAATACTCATCACAAAGCTTTTCTTTCATATCTTCCCACTCACTAATGGCAGGTTTATAATCCAGATAGCGGAAATATTCAAGCTTCTCCCAAAACCTTTGTGCGTGACCTCTTAACTTCATCTTTGCATACCTAACCTTTTTGTTATTTGCCCAATTTGCTTGCTCAAAGAATTGCTCCATCCCATTCATCCAGTTGATAAAATCTCGTGGATAAGTAGTATCACCATCAAAATAAGGTGCATCTAATATTACCATAATTCTCTAAAAATAATGCTTCAACAAATAGTTGAAAGTTAGAACAAGAACTTGTGGAGAACAATTTAAAGGCCCAAGACAAACAATGGGCTGTCAAAGGAACAATAATTTCTTCTTTTTTTTTTTTTTTTTGATGAAAAAGTAACAACACACGGACTTAAATGAAACTCAAAGTACAGACTCTAGAAGGAACTCAAGCCACGGACAAAAAGAAGAACTACAGAAACTAAAAGAGAACGGCGATGGGCTTGCGGTGCTAGGGACCGGCGACAGTGGCAGCGCGACGCTAGGGAAGGTAGCGGTAGCACAATACATGGAGGAGTGGTGATGATGTTGTTGGTGGCAGCTAGCTGATGGGTTTGTCCTGTGTGGTGGTGATGGTGTTGGCAGCAGGTGGCTGATGGGTCGGCGGCAGGTGAATGATCTGTGGGTTTCGACGACTGGTGGGTCAATACTAGAATGATGAGATTACGGCAGCGTGACAATGGGCAAATCTGACTGTGGACGTTTGTCGGTGCTGGTGTGGTGCGACGGCAGTGATGGGCTCGTATCTCTCTTCTCTCTTTGTGGTTGTAAAGGATTTAGAGGCCTGATTGTGGGTTCTGGGCTCGTTTCTGGTTGGCTTCAAAATCTGGGATTTTTTTTTTTTTTTTTTTATTGGGTGAGATTTTCTAGCTCTTCCTGCGGTGATGCTTCAACGGATCGGTGTTTGCTCTGATACCAAAACTGACGCAGGACAACTAGAATAAAATTGAAATAACGGAAAAATAAAGGGATATGACCTAGGAGTCAGCACCTAGGCCTTGCTTGGAGTCAGCACCAAGCGGGGATACTACTAGGAGTCAGCACCTAGGGTAGACCTGGAGTCAGCACCAGACCAAAGAAAGACCAAACGGCCATTGTTCTTATTCATCAAAAATCAACTATCTCCTCAAAGAGTACAATAGCATGCTTATATAGGATTGCTAAACCCTAGTTCTAATTGGCTAGGAAACCCTAATTGCCTTATTACAAAAATAACCTTACTTCTAAATTAAAATACTAAAAGCCCAATAACTAAAAGCCCAATAAACTAATAGGACCTAAAACATAAAAATACAATGGGCTTGCAAACATAAATAATACTAAGTAATAATCTTCTTGTGTCTCCCGCATCAGTATGTCAACATTACTAATTAATTTAATACGCATATCAGTCTATAAACAGTAATATGCAAGGACAAATAGTTATTGATGAATCTCAGAATACTTACTGGCCAGTCAGAACCAAATGCCAACAGGGCATTGCTAGCTAAGAGTGACCGAAATAGATAAGATTCCTTTTGAGCCCTGTCCGTCCCAAGTTTCTTTGTAGCAGAATCAGCATCACCCAATAGTTGCAATGGCTGTTCAAATTGGCAAGCATGAAAAAATATTCATACAGAATGAGAGAGTTTGTAAGTATACAAGTCCTGTTCAAAAATGATATATCATGTTAAATCTCACTGATCTGGGCAACGATAAGCCACAAGGAAGAAAGAAAAAAAAGGCAGAAACGAATTGATCCAATCAAGATGGTTCCAAGTTCCAACCACAAATTGGAAGACTGAAACACCAAGAAAGAAAGAGATATCATACTACAAGGGAATAACATATCACCTTGCAATGAATTATACTTTGACTGCACTCAGCAGCAAATTTACAGAATATTGTTAATTGTGAGACTTCATGCAGAAAAGTCCCAAAAACAAATAATTACAAGCAGCATAAAAATAGCAAGATTCATAAAAGAGAATGCCCAAAAGATAGTTGACATAAAAACCTGTACAGAAGCGACAATCCCTTGTCGACCAAATCGGGGAGCTGCCCCAGGTGCCAAATGCTGTGCATGCTCAATCTGATAACATTAATCCAGTGCAAAAAATAAAAAACATTACCAAAAGGAATGGTGGTCTCCTTTATTTCAAAATATACAACAAAAACAACAAGAAATTTAATATTGTTGATCATTTTCTTAAATTTACCCTAAATCTTCGATCCCTCATTCCATTAGTAGAAACAACTGACTCATAAATATCCAGGATCAAGTCGTTTGCTCTATCACCAATGGCATGAATAGCAACCTGAAACCAAGTAGAGGCAAAGCCATTCAGTACTAATACATATCATGTGATTTTGTAAATCAAGGAAACACCTGAAGGCCTGATTTCTCCGATGCCATAGTCATGTTGTAAAGAATTTCGCTTTCTGTCACTTGCAGGCCATAATTGTGAGGCTCATCAGCATACGGCTACACAATAAAACACAAATCTTAGATAAATTAGCTTACAGAGCAGATAATTGATAAAAGTCATCTTGTGATAAAGTTTAACACAGTTGAAGCAGCAGTTATGAGGTTGACTAACTAAACTTTTTTGTCCTTTTATTTTTAATACGTATAAGTGGTTGAGTGTAGATAGCTGCACCAGGCACACAGCACACTTGTATGGGCAGTGATCTCAATCATGGGGTTTATCCGTTTAGGTTTGAGATCCAGTACATCTAACGAAGCTAACTAGAAGCTAAAGAAATGCCCAACCTCTAACAGGGAAAAAATTACAGAACAGATGTAAGAGCAGATAACAGATGGACTTGAACAAATATAAAAGTTCTAGGAATGCTAAAACATCTTTGTCCTCACCTCATGAAACAGTGCACTATTCGAACCTAAAGACCCATCAGCAAAAGCCTTTACACCACCCAAGTAAATCCACTGGCTTATGGCACGACCCATTTTTTCAATTAGATCCTGAGTGGAAATTACAAAACTCAGTGAGCAACAGTTAATGGGAACAATTTAAAGCATCCACTCAAAGTACCAATTAGATTAGGCTCATCAAAAAAGAGAAAATTCTTAGAAAGGTCCAGTTGCCTGTGAACAAAATAAGACACAGTATTACAGTTTCAAGATCCAACTGTACACCTACCAATATGGTATTTTAAACATAAAATGAAGGCCAAAATACATTGTTGGTCCCTAAACTTTAGCCCAGTGCCGAACTTTAGTACCAATAGTGTATTTAAGCCTAAAATGAACCTTTTGGAAAAAAATAAAATGCTCAAACACCATAAAATTGAACCAAACTTCTGAGACATTTCTGTCCACGTCTCATCCTAATAGGGAAATCATTTGGCAGAAGAGCCATTTTGTGACCTTCGGGAACCCAGTCTCATCCACAAAATTTGAGATAAAGTTAAAATACATAACCTGGATTCACAACCATGCACAGTAACGACACTGGAATAGACATAGCTAAACCAGAGTGGAAAAGAATATTTGCTTCTTAAAATATTCCTAATGACACAAACTTGACACTTACTGAATCATTGATTAATTGATTTGACCACTTGGTTCTACAAAGGTGTAAACCATGGTCCACTTTTCTGTACAATATTTGAATAGATCCATTACCTAGAGCAACAGAACAAACATTGATAGAAGTTTTAATAGAATTGAGAGTGAGTGAGAGAAAAGTGGTTAAGCCTAATGGCTTACATCAATAGCAGAAAGCTCTTAGAGCCTACAGCTTTACTATGACAAACTGTGTGTGTTACATTGAACCCAATGAGGGGAATATGTAATTAAGTAAACCTTAGGCTAATTCCAAACTTGCCGTAAGGTTACTTTACTTGAACTACAAGTGGGGTTGCTACAATTATGATTACTTTGCTTGCACTTCAAATAGGCTCTATTACAATGAATCTAGATTGAGGTAATGGACTTGGGCCTTGACTAGGATTGGCCCTGGATGTTTCTAACAAACATTGTCTAGCTCATTAAAATAAGAGAAATACTACACCAGTTAGTCACCTAATGCAAGCAAAACCCAAAAAAGAAATTATTAACAATCGAATCACTTTGTATAACGAGCAATTTTTTTTTTTTTGATAAGTAAAAAAAAAAAAAAATTTGCTCGTTAGACAAAACGAGCAATGATAAGACAGTCATACAAGTAAACGTAACCATGTCTCCATTGGAAAAAATAAGCAAACCCTGATCATCATCTTCTCTGAAGCATCAGCCCATTGATACACATCTGTAAAAATCACAAAAATAAAAAACAAGTGCATGAAGGTAAAAAGGCATTACCACCACAATAATAATATTGCATATGATGCAGATATATAAATGTTAAAAACATAGAATTTGAACTATTTACAACTTATGGGATTATGCATTGAGAAAAGAGATCAGAGAGACAACAAAAGACTGGCAGCTATATTTTAAAAGTACAATCTTTCCCTCACTAATATATTACTATCTTGACATGACTACATGAAATTCAACAATCAATCCAAGGGGACCATTTAGATGTCCCATGGATTTTAATTGATATTATTAGATTTTTTTCTATTATGTTGCACTTCAATGTTGAAACTCATTTGTTTTTACTTTGCATTCCAATAGACTTTTTTTCCTTAAAACACATTCAAAATAAAGAATCATACAACATTCTATAGCCATTTTGGTGGTTTTTTATTGTGAATTTGTGATTCCCTTTTACCTTATGAAAGTGTTGAAGTGCATGTTCAAAAGAATACTTAAAAAATAAAACACACACATATTTATTCTTTGATAAATACAAATTTCATTTAACATGACAGCCAGTGAACCTCAGAAGATTTAGCTGAGACCTGAGAAGTCTTCCCAGGAAAGCTCTGCTGATACCCCAGGATAATATCTCCCAAAATCAACAACCGTTGTAACACCCCTCATCAAGGCATGATTAGTGGCTCTAATTAAAGCTTCCCTCCTTTCATTCACCGTGTCCTCTGGAATATAAGGAAGGAGAAGTTTCATAGCAGAATCAATCAGCAATCCAGTAGGCTCTGCTTGATGATCAAAATGAAATACAAGTTATTTATTGTAGCAATGTCCCTCTATTTAAACATTTAAAGAATCTTACAATTGAAAAAGGAACATATACCGCTATGCCATTAGCAAATATATGGCATTTATAAGATCTTTTATCTTTATTAGTAGTTTAGCACTAATCAGATTGACAGTAGGATCCATAAATATAATTATGAAATGGGAAATTCATCCAGTACCAGAATAAAAGAAATAATTGAATCAGAACAATCATTAAGGGAGAATTTAGAGGGTAAGGAACATGCAACACTAACTTTGCATGCCAACAGGGATTGGCCATATATTTATAACATCTACCACAATTTATTTGAGTGTCATGAGTAATGTGAACTTATGACCCAGACTGCTAAAATTTTGTTGTGTTAACCACCAAGAGCAATGATGCTTGGGAAACAGTAGAGCTTGTAACACAGCATCCAGTGTTCTGATTTGAAATTTTCCTTCTTTTTTATAATTCAAATGTTACAACTTACAAGGCTCTTGGCAACACAAAAATTTCCTTTAAAAGAAATAGAAGAGGTTCAAAAATATAACATGAAATATGCCAAATACAGGAAAATATGTTTAACCATATATATATATATATATATATAAAGGGGAGTGGTGAATAAGGTTCCTTCTTGATTGGCTAATGAGGAGGAAAAATGTCAACGGTCATGGGTTCAATTCCATACAGGTGTCTCCATTGTATTTTTCTAGAGAAGGAATATATATATATATATATATATTGATTTAAAATAACGAAGCTTGAAGAGACCTGATACTCGGAATGTAGGAGAGAACTCAATCTTATAATTAACATGCCCGTTTGATAAAACCAGGTGCTTTGAGCAGTTAGAAGTGTCTTAACACAATGAATCAAATTTGATATTACCTCCATCAACAGTTCTCACAATAGTTCCACCTTCAGGATCTTTGGTTAGATTACTAATTCCAGACAACTTTAGTGCCACTGAATTTGCCAGTCCCATATGGCCATCCAACCTATTCAACCAAACCTGCATATAAAGATAGTTTAACTAGGTCCACACCATTCTGAATGTTAGCATTCATACTAGAAGCCAAAATTAATGAAGTCACCACTTACAGGATTATAAGGTGTAATATCATCAATCCAAGAAGCCAGTGGCAATTCTCCTCCCCATAGATCATTGTTCCATCCACCACCCAAAATCCAGGAACCCTCTTTTGCATCTGAAAATTTTTGTTCAACCATGAACAAATTGAAAAGGCTGCATAAGCTTGACAGTTCATGTTTTACAAGGAAGAAATGCTACAATAAGTTAATGTTGCCGACACAATGGGTTAACAGAATGCATTGATTACTATAAAACCACATCAGCCGTTGATTAGACTATGAATTGACACATCAGCCGTTGATCAGGGAATATATAGTTATTACATGTGTATGTCTATAATCACAGGAAAATTGATAGTCAAAACTCTAAAACAAGAAAAAGGATGGAAAGTTATACTTTTCACTGCTTCCTTGATCTTTCTCACAAATGCGTCTTTTTTATTTACACCGTGTAGTTCCACCCTTGCCATCTGTTTTTCACTGATGAAATTTCAGCTCAACATTAAGATTTAGATCTGTGTGGTGGAAATAAAGACGATTTCACACAAAAAAAAATAAACAATAAAACAAAATTTTGAGAAAATATGCCAGCAAAAATTAGGGGCAGCAGTCCAAATACTCAAGGAAGGGGAGAGGGGAAAAAGGCCATCATTTGAGAACAAATATTTCTAATTTACAGACACCCTGTTCAAGTTCAAGATCCAGTCACTTTTAAAGTTTAAGTTCAAACATATCATGGAAATTTGGCTCTCTACTCTCCTCACATAGGAAGAAAGGATACCCCAAATGATGGTCTTATAGATGTGTGAGTGTGTACATTAGCAATTGTGGCAATGGCATCAAATGATTATAGTTGCAAGGCATACACTGAAACATACAATGAAGTGCACATAGCCTCCATATACTGATCTTTAAAAAGTGAAAAAAACCAAGGATTTCAAAAACTGAAATGCTAATCCAGAAGCATAAAGTCACAGTTGTCTTCTTGTATACAGAATGCATGATAGTTCAAACCAAGTCTACATCATCACAAACTAGTCATGTGAATGATAGATGCAATGGAATATTCGTGTACGCGATAAAAATGCTTTTAACAAATTACAAATTTTCAATATAGAAAAAATGATTTTCATGGTATACATAATTCCTTTCCGAAAAGTCAGTTTTATTGAAAGTAATGAGAAGTCAAATATTAGAAGGGGGGTGATGAATGAAGCATAAATTGGGAACAGGATCAATTTAGAGGTTGATATTTCTGCTAGACCTGAAGTCCAGCATAAATCAAGTGTACATGGGAATCAATAAACCCAGGAACCACAACTTTTCCTCCAAGATCTAACTCTTCAGTCCCATCACCTGCCAACTCCTGCATTCATATAATTAATGCATGAGAAGAAAACTTTTACAACTTAAAGACACCAAAAAGTATCTAGGAATCAATTTTATTGAATAACTAACAAAGTAACAATGACATCCATTTACTCTTTTTTCTACCACCTCACATTTTGGTGGGCTTATTATTCCTCATGTTTTCATTTCTTTTCTCTATTCCGTCACAAACCAAACATTGGGAAAAGAAGAGGATTCAACATAGGAGTATTTGCATCAATTAAAACACAAACACACACACAATCTCATGTGCTTCATATTTTAGAAATTTAAATTCGGTATAAGCGAATGATGATGATGAAGAACATAACGACACACACACAAAAGCATGGTTCATATTTATAGAAATTAACAAATGGGTACATGAGAATGATCGTGAAAATGAAGAACCTGGATAACACACACAAACACATGTGCTTAATATATTTTAGAAATTAGCAACTGGGTATTAGCGAATGATGATTATGATGAAGAAGAACCTGCACACCACACACACACACACACACACACAAGAGCACATATGGTACATATTTTTAGAAATTAGCAAATGGGGGTGCTAGAGAATGGTGTGAGGAACCTGGAAAACACACACACACACACACACACACGCTTCATATTTTTAGAAAATAGAAACTGGGTATAAGAGAATGACACTTTTTATGAAGAAGAACCTGAATAAAACACACACACACACACACACACACATATTCTTCATGGTCTTATTAAATTCAATAAATGGGTATTATTATAATAAGAGAAAGAAGAAGCAGAACCTGAACAAAGGAGGAGTTACCAAGTCTGAGAATCCTGCCACTGCGAATGGCCATAGAATCAGCAAAAGGAAGAGACTCATCGCTTGTGTATATCACACCATTCCTCACCACCAAGTCTGCTATCAGAGACGATGAAGACAGTGAAGAAAATGGTAATGGTATCCACAACCAAGACTTCAAATTCAAATTCAACAAATCTGCCAAAACAAAAACAAAAAGTAATGCAATTTTAACATAAACAAAGTGTCAAGAATAGTAATGACTGGAAACGAAAAACTTACAGGTGGGGTTGAGAAGAGGAAGAGAGAAGAAGATGGCCAAAACGACCACAACTGAAGCTGAAATGAGAGTGTAGAGGTTCATTGAGACTAAAACTGAACTAATAAGAGTGCAAGGACATTCGGAACATTGAGCTTTAAAGTTGACACAAAAATTGGTTTGTCGCTTTTAAGATTCTGTTCTACCCACCTTCTACTCTTCCTTACACACACACACACACACACACACACACACACACAAAGAGATTCTGTTCTGCCTTTGTAGATTATGGAATCCAAAAAGTTTCCCATTGTTTGGTGTAAAATCTTTTTAATGAGTTCTTTATTATTGTTATTTATATATTTGGTCTTATTCTTGAAAATTTTCTTGAAATCATTTTAGGTGTTTGGCATAGTTGTCAGTGTTGAACCGAACTCATAAACACACGGGTTTTTGCGAGTTAAAGTTGGGTATTAGCGGGTTTGAGTCATAAACGGGTCGACCCTGAAAGCGACACGATAAGAAATGGGTCATAAACGGATCAACCCACGTAACCCGCAATTCGTTAACACCTCAATTTATTTGCGTCAACTTGAAATGACTTATTTAACATTACCCGTTTAACTCGTATAACAAATAAATATTCATTTTATTTTAGATTTTTCAAATATCTTTTATATCCAACTTATATTTTAAACTAAAAAGAAAAGTAGGTAATTAAAAAAACTTATAAAGGGATATAATTTGAAATTGAAACTTTACAAACCCTATATCTCTAAGCCCTACAAACCTTAAATCTCTAAACATTCTTATATTTTTGTAAAGAACTTATTTCTAGATGGATGTTATATGTTTGTTGAACTATATTATTTTGAATGTGGGCTAAAGACTTGAAATGTATACACCACTTTTGAGATGTAAAAAAAAAAATTATTTCTAGATAGATTTATATTTAATATTAGGCAAGTTGAAAATAAGTTGTGTAACATTCGTGTTAACCTAACACGACCCGTTTATTAAATATATCAAGTGGGTTGAGTCAGGTCAACTTGCCTTATTAACAGGTCAAGTTAGAGTTGAAGGATCATAAGACGATTATTAAATTGGTCAAGTTCGGGTTAAGTTATTTAGTCGAATACCCCTACCATGACATGAACATGACACACTAAACTAGATTGACAACTAATGGTGTTAAATATTTTTAATGAGTTTTTTTTATTATTATTATGGTTATTTATATGATTGGTTGCATTCTTGAAAATTTTACAAAAATTATTTTAGAATTTCGCCCAACCTAAACACAAATCAGAAAAACAATAATAATAATAATAATAATAATAATAATTGTGGGTGTAAAAGCCCAACGTCATGTGTTGGGCCTAGGGCCCAATTCGAATACCACTATGTATCCGAAGAGAAGAAAGGGGTTAGGAAGGAGTTCTAGTGGAAGAAATGTACCTGAAAATGAGCGAGAGGAGCAATCTGAAGAGAACCCTATTGGTTTGAAGAGGTCATTCTCCTCGGATCCCAAAGGAACTTGGTCAAACAAATATACTGAAGGTTTGAATGATCTTCCCAACTACTTCCACGACAAGGACAAGCTTTGGGCGTGCCTAGAGATGACAAGAACAGAGAAATATCTAAAAGGAAAAGCTACTACCACCGCATTTAATGCACTGCAGCAACTTTCCTAACCGCATTTATGTGGAGAAGACTCTTAAACAGTGCAATCTCAGCTACCACCACTCACGGAGAATTAAAGCAGATATCTGATATGACATGTACTTAAGTAAAGGCTTAGATAAAAAACAGGTGGACGGTGATGATAAAGGAAAAGAAGAATATATAAACGTAATAGGCCTCTGAGAAAGAGGAGGGGGAGAAAAAATCTGTAAAAGAACTCTAAGAATTGTATTCACCTTTCAATTAAGAACAATCCTCTTCGGATTTGAGTTTATTTTAACTTTTAAGCGTGTTCTTATGTCAATTGACTGTTGCTAGATTCACAACCAGCCTAGCTTTTTCACCCACTCTCCACAAATTCATTGTTCTGGGTTCGTTGGGCTCATAATCCTAATCTTTTGGGCTTGGGCCACGAAATTTGGACCCTACAATAATAATAACACCCCATAGAAAAGAGGAGGGGTCAATGTTTTTAAGTTTTGGAAAATGTTTTACAAAAAATATTGGCCATCTAATGTTTTCCAACTTTTACATTACTTGTCATATCGAAAATGTTTCAATTTGATCAAGATTTTAAATCAAAAAAAAATTAAAAAAAAAAAATTACAACACCTGAAACTGTTGAAAATATTTTCTTATAAAAAAATAAAAAATAAAAAACTTTGGCTAAAATCCAAAAAATACTCCTTGGAGTTGCCCTAACCTCATGTGTTATCAATTTTGTATTATTGACTCCAAGGGTTTAAAAATGATCCAAATTAACCACTTCATTTTGTATTACAACCACTTTAAATTATCCTTGAAGTCATACAATTAAGTATTAGTGTCTCTCACCGGAAATCATCCAATTTAGCATTTATGCAATCCAACAAATTTATGAATAAGTCAACCTAAAAAAGAGAGAAAAAATATATATATTACAACTATTTTAATGCAATAAAGTTTGCACTTTACCACTTCTACTATAATAAAATAAAAGTGGCAATACATGCATACCACATAACCATTTTTTATCAATTGTAGTTAACAAGAGTGATATAGAGGTACCAATTTGGACAATTATAACTCAAAATTGATAGCATAAGTGGTCAATTAGCAATTGAACCAAACCTCGGGGAGTTTTTTTTTTTTTTAGCATTTTAGCATTTTACCCAAACATTTTATATCAAAACAAAAAAATATTAAAGAATCTAGTCACTGCACATGAAAATGTATAATTATTTTGAGATGTGATATAATATATAATTTATTCTCTAAATCTTATTGTAAATAATTTAATCTCCCTAAAAATCAAATAATTTCTAAAAGCGAGTGTAGGGACCTGGTTCAAGCACTATTCCTTGAGAATAAGTGGACTCAAGCCTAGCTGGCCCAATACAATGAATTTATAGAGTGCGAGTTAAAGAACTTGGCCCTAGTGAGGATTGCAACAATTGAACATGGTAATACATGGATCGGGTGGCAAGAACACAAGCTAAAATATGAAATTAGGCTCCTCGGCCACTTTCTTGGATCGTATATTTCTTATTCCTTCTTTTGTACTAGGTTACAAAGATCATACAAGTGCCATAGTCTTTTTTCTCTCCTAAAACTGCCGTCCTCCTTTCTGGAGGACTTGTTACATTTATATCCCCCTCTGGTTAATCCTAACCCTCCATTTGTTGATCATGCAGGTCACCATTTGAGTGCCTGTCCCATCAGCCACCTTCCCATCCTTCCTGTGGGTGGTAGCAGCTAAGGCGGCACTGTTCAGAGGTCACTTCTTCATTAATGCGGCCAGAACGTTAGTTGTGGGCATTTAATGTAAAGGTGACAACTCCTCCTGGAATTGCTCCTCCACTATGCTTTCATGGCCAACTCGTTGTACTGGCCTTTGTCTTGAATCGCTCTGGAAGGTAACCTCTGAAGGCACTTTGTTCTTCCTTTCAATGGTTCATGTGGGCCGAGGACATGATTGTCCTCAGCAGTATTCCTGGCGAATAGAGCTTCCTTGACTCGTCCTCGGACACCCCCTTATCCTCAGCGTGGGTCTTGGGCTTAACATAGAGTGGGCCGGGGTTGCCAAATTCTCTGGCCCCACAGCGAGCATTTCGATCGACTTCACTTTATTTGAGCAAATGAGGGATCCAAAGTCCATATACAAAACATTTAAGCTTTCATTGAAGTGGACTAAATTGGATTGAACAGACCAAAGTGAATCAAAGTCGACCAAAATGAACCAATCTGCTACACTAATATGGTTCAATAGGAGCATAGTAACAATGAATACTACGTTTTAACTTTTAAATATTATGTAAATATAGATGAGGGGTTGTGAGGCGCTCAACCGCTCCCTTTCACACACTTGAGCTTAGAGCTTAGGCAAGCATTCAAGTAAATCAGGGCTTAAGCAAAATGTACAACAATTGAGGAATGACCTCAATATATATATTTATTTATTTATTTAAAGACAATTTTGTAATTTGGCAACAAAAAAGTAGTTTTGTACAAATTAGTAGTCTCTTTCTCACCTACTTTTCTTTTTTCATCAATTTTGAATAGATAAATTTAAAAAATATATATATATAAATCATATAATCATGTAGCTTTGATAGCTGTTATGTTAGTTTTATTATTATTATTATTATTATTATTATTAAGTTTCCCTCTCTCCCTTGTGTGTGTTTGTTTCTCCCCAAAAAAAAAAATTATATAAGCTTTCTATAAAGTCTATTATGAATTAACAGGGTATATTAGATAACATACGGCTTGAATTCACCATATGTATAACAACCATTTCTGGAATTCGGCATCTTGCCACACTTGGGAGAACACCTTTAATTACACTGAATCCTATACCAAAGCCTGGATCCAACTGAGTGAAGAGGCAAAGTGTGTACATCATCTAACTTTCCCTACAGTGAGGAAGGTAATCTAAGTTAACAGGATATACTTGGTTGAAAGAACTAAGCAGACCTTACCTATAAAATGATCAGAGCGGTTCAATTGAATCAATCCTTGTTAAGGCTCTTTCAACAATGGTATGTGCCAGTGTGTCACACCAGCAAGCAAACACAATGTGATCATCAAGGAGAGGAAGCATCCTCCAACAATTCGAATGGGAAAAGTTTATGTACTTTTAAAAAAAAAATGGTAAAAACATTCCAAACTCCCTTGGCATAGGTAACCCTCTTGAGATTTAGACTAACTTCTGCTGCTAGAGCGGTTTGTAGAGAATTATTCTCAGTCACATTCTATTGCCGCACATTTTATAACTCATTTGATCGAAAACTCCATTGCATGTATCAGTGTCGTCAAGTTGATTGTATTTACTATTCCTAATAGTTACTACTGAAATGAAAGTTTTACCTTGAACCAAAACCATTCCTAATACCCCAGTACCTTACCCTAGAAATGAAACTTTTACCTTCAGTACTGAAACTATTGTTAGCACCTCCTTTGACAGTAATCAATCATCAATCATCAATATATATATATATATATATATAAATAAAGGCAGAGACCTCGTGCAGGAGAGCGTGAGGTCCTGCCATGAGCCTCTGGAGTCTGGACAAATGCAAACAAAGACATGTTCCTCACGTACTCTTCTGCCCAAGCTATTTCCACATCTTTAAATCTCACATATTTGTCAAATAAAACATCTTTTTCAGCAGAATTTTCTGGTTACTATATTCACGAATAGAAATTGCAATTGTTGATTGGGAAAAAAAATAACTACAAAAAATATAGTGTAGCTCGCAATCATTGATAAATAAATACACTGAATTGTTACCACTGCACTGGTGTCAAGTAAGTAGAAGTCTCACAATCAAGAACTCACTGGTTGTTTTTTCTTCTTATTTCAGAGAGCACAGCAAGAACCTGTCATTGACCGCGAGAATATAATATTTAGCAAATATGTGATGTTTTCATAATGCTGTATGGGTATAAATGATACTGGAATTTTGAAAGAAAAAAAAAAAAAAAAAAAAGAAACTCACCAGTAATATTCTTTGATGCAGGCTTTGCAAGCTATTGGCTTATCTTGGGTCAAAGTAACACAGCATAGCAAGTAGGCAGGCATTCTTCTTACAAGTATGGGAATCTTTGGCTGGTTCATGAAATACTATAGGAAGATGATAGATAGCAAAACAATGACTACTCAAATGCATGTAGATGGAACTTTTTGTTTCTCAACTAAATGTATATCAAAGGGCATCCCAAAATTTCAAATTCTGAACTATTTGAGCTGTCCGGCAAGCTTTGAAGCCTGTCACATTCCCATATGTCCAGATTATCGAGAGAGGTGAGGTTTTGCAGTCCCTTGGGCAGGGATTCAAGATTTGGCAGTCGTTGAAGACAAAGAGAGGATAAACTGGTGGGCAGCAACCACTTCTCAGGAAACGATACTAACCCCTGACATCCACCAAAAGAGAAGTCCATGAGAGTAGTTAGTCTGTGCAGCCCCCACTCATATGAAGGCTTGAGATTCTCGCAGTCTAAGATTGAAAGTGACAACAGATTGGATGGTAAACCCCCCGCTGGAAATGAAAAAAGACTTGAGCAACCATCTATGTGTAGTTCTTGAAGAGATGTGAGTCTGTGCATCTGATTTGGTAGGGACTTGAGACTACTGCAATTTGATATTCTCATTGATCGGAGCAAGGGTGGCAAGCCTGGTTCTGGAAAAGACACAAGCAATGGGCACTCAACTATTTCCAAGTAATCGAGACTCATGTGGTTGTGTAGGCCTCTAGGTAAAGACTTGAGTTTTGAACAACTGTTGATAATGAGCTCCTTCAGGTTCATGGCAGTGCTGGATGTGACTGTGGAAAGCACAAAAGTACTTTCTGAGAAGGACGTAACAGAATGGCATAATGAAATCTTAAAGAATTCAAGACAACTATTGTTATGAATCATCTGCTCTGGAACTGACTCCAACTTCATGCAGTTATGGATTTCAAGTTGTTTAAGCGTGCTTGGCAATTGGCCTCTTGGTAAAGATGTGAGAGAAGAGCAACCTTCAATTACCAAGTATTCAAGTAAAAGAGATGCCTTCTCATTGTTATGCATTCTCCACCCAGGTAGGACTTGCAAAGCCTCACAATCTATGATCTCAAGGCCTATGAGTGTTGAAGGCAAGCTTGTTTCAGGAAAGGACACAAGCGAGGGACATTCTGAGACCCTCAACTCCTTCAAAGATGAAAGTTTGAATAACCTTTGTGGCAACTCTATTAATAATGGACATCCTGAAATCTCCAATCGTTGAAGGCATTGGAGATTTTGCAATCCAATTTCATTGGATAAAGTTTTCAGTTCGTTAAGATGAGTTATCCGTAATTCTTCAAGAGTTGTTAACTTTTGAAAACACCCTTCAAGCAAACATGTGATCTTGGATATATGACACATACGCAAGTAGGTAAGCGAGGTGAGCTTAGCTATACTTCGTAACACCCCTTCATTAAACTTGTTTACTTCTAGTTCACGGATTGAAGGAAGCCTTGGAAGTTCTAACAATTCTTGGCATCCATCTAATTCAAGCATTGCCAAAGAAGGAAAGAGATGAGGTAGTTCTCTCAAGTTGGGACATGCCAATATAGAAAGCTCAAGAAGGCATGGGAATTCTCTGCCTTGTTCTAAGCTATCATCAACAGTCAAAACCCTTGGTAGAGTTTCCAATTCTTCACACCCCTTAATACTCATTCTTTTCAATCCAGGAAAGTGGTGAGGCAATTTTGTTAGCTTAGGACAGTTGCGAATCTCAATATTTTGCAGGTTATTGAAGTCCTCCCTCCCTTCAACTCCAGAAGAAGACCACTCCTCCCATTGTAACATGCTGTCGAACTTCAAAGTCTCCAAAGATGGAAAAGGCATAGCAGAAGAACACCCATCCCCGCAGAACTCTATCCCTACTCTTTTTATTCTATCCATTCCTTCCACTGTGAGGTTTTTGAGAGAGGGTAGTTGCCCAAGTGGTGGCAGAGAACTACAATTTCTACAATTACTAAGTCTCACAAGAATCAGATTGGAGAACAAAGGGGATCCAATCCAACTTGGGAATTTTGTACCTCCAAAGTCCTTGATTATGATTTGCTTCATGTTTTTGTGTGGTTGCAACATCTCAAGAACATCCGTTTCAACTGTTTCATTTCTTGAATCATCTAAACTGTAGCTCCGTTCCAATGTTTGCTTGGTACGTTCCTGTTCATAAGCTTTCATGGTTTCCCTAAAGCTTGGAAATCTTTTACGACCATAGCCTCCAAGGCTGAAATCTTTCAAAAGTCTCAGAACTTGTGGCTTGTGTGATACTTCTTCTTCATCCACATTATTAATTGAATATCCCAAGCTGGTACTCCATTGTAATACCAATTGATCAAGTTCTTTCTTATTTTTCAAATTAGCCTCCATTGCATCAGTAAAGCTGACAACATTTTTCAGTCCTGAAATCAGAAGTGATCCTTGAAGTTGCAGCATGTTCCTCAAGTCTCTAATTCCTGACTCAACATCTTTACCCACAACAAAAGTAGGCAAAGATTGGAGATTCTTCAATCTACAAATTTGCTGTGGCATCTCTTTTAACCTGCTTCCACTAATACGGAGATGTCTTAAGTTTGTTAGGCTCCCCATTTCTGCAGGCAACTTAGTGAGAGACCGACAATTCAATAGGATCAATGTCTGTAAATTGCAAAGAGTACCTGTGGAGTCAGGTAACCTTTTAATTGCCGTATGAGAAAGGTCCAGGTAGCGTAGATGTTTCAAGTCACCTATGGAATCTGGCAATTGAGTGATGCGACAAGCATTAAATGACAACACTCGTAGATATGTTAATTTTGGCAAGAGATCACTAGGGACTTTATTAGCCAAATAGCTGATTCCAATCATGCCTGTTGGATCTAAGGGTAGGAAGGTGCGTAAGCATTCAACTCCATGAAAGGGCTCAAATTTTGAGAGCACATCACGTCTGCCACGAATGTATGAGGAATGACGAGCCTTCTCAAAAATTCTGTTTTGATTACCATCCTTCAGCCTATCCCCCAATCTGAAACAAAATTCTCCAGAAACAAAATGAGATAAATCTCTAATGAGGCCATGCATTACATATTGTGATTTATTGTTGATAGATTCTTGAAAGAATGACCTTGATACTAGCTCCCGAAAATATTCTCCACCCACTTCTTCCACCCTTTTCTTCGCCTTAGGTTGCTGCACAAATCCTTCCGCCATCCATAACAAAACTAGTGTGTCCTTGTCAAATTCATATTCCATAGGGAATATTGAACAGTACGCAAAACATTGCTTCAAATGTGCAGGAAGGTGATGATAGCTTAGCCTTAGACTCTGAAGAATATCACTCTCATCATCCGGTAGATCCCATATTTTCCTGTTCAATATGTCTTTCCATTCGTTTTCTTCTTGTCTGGAGCGCAACAGGATTCCCAGTCTCTTAGCTGCTAAGGGCAAGCCTTCACACTTCTCCACAACCTTTCTACCAATTGTCTCCAAATTTGGGTAAACTTCATTGTTTATTATGTTCTCAAATGCTTGACTCCTGAACAATAACCAGCAATCTTCAAATGACAAAACTCCCAAATGATGAGCTGGAACTGTCCCCATGCTCGATGCAACATCCTTATTGCGTGTTGTTACTAATATTTTACTTCCTTTGGCCCCCGTTTTTAATGGATTCCATAAGAGATCCCAATCATTATTTCTCTTGTTCCAAACATCATCTAAAACAAGCAAAAATCTCTTCCCAACCAATTTTTCTTTCAAACTAACTTGAAGCAGATTTAAGTCATTGAGATCGGTGTGTTTCAAAGTGACTGACCTAAGAATTGTTTTTGTTACCCTCACTACATCAAACTGATCAGAGACACAGACCCAAATTCTTAAATGAAAATGCTTCTCTACTCTGTTGTTGTTGTAAACAATTTGAGCAAGAGTTGTCTTACCAATACCTGCCATACCAACTATAGGAACTACACCAATTTTACTGCTTGGTGCATCCCTTAGTAGCTGCTCAATTATCAAATCTTTATCATGATCCCTGCCATAAACACAAGTTTCATCTACCAATGAAGTTGTTGGCAATCTTTGTTTAAACCCAAATGACTTTCCCCCAACATTGTCTTTTAAACCAAGAACATCTTTATATTTGGCAATAAATTCTAACTTCTCAATAACTTTTTTCAATTTTGACTCTATCCCTCTATTAGATGGAGTGCTGCAAGGGGAGGAGATAAGGTTCCAGTTCCATACCTGATTTGGGCCAGCCTTAGATTCAGCTTCTAGCTTATACCTCAAAGTTTCAGTAGCAAGCTCATCCAATATGTCCTCTGCATCATAAAGAGCATCTTTAGCCATGTGCAGCCACTTCTCCACTGCAGGGCTATGGAATTGCTTCTCCTCAGCATCATTAAGCAATGCTGTAACAGTCAGCAATGTGATCTTCAGCTTTTCCAGCAAGTCATCAAACTTCCGGAAGCGTAGCAAGTCTATGAACTCGCGGGAAGCCAATCTGTCAAACAGCACTTGAAGGAAAGCAGAGAGAAAAACCTCCCCGACAGCCATGATTATCAAACCAGATACCAAAAACAAGGATAAACAAGTACAATACAAAGAGAAGTGGAGATGAAAGTGAAACTAAGGAAGTAAATATAGTAAAGGTGGCTGTACTGGTTGGACATGCAATATAATATATTTCGAATTCCTGTCGATATCAATATCAGTATACTATTTTGAATTTATCACTATTATTTTATATATATATAAATATACTTTTTTTTTTAAATAATATATATATATATATATAAACATACTTATTATTTATTTAAAATTATTTATAAATTTATATAAGAATCTTTAAATTTATAATAACATATTTTTTAAAATTAATTACTTAGTTCAATATGATTATTTCTTACTCAAATATCAATCTATTAATATCACCTGACATATTAGATTGTAAATTTGTAATAATAATAAAAAGCTAAAACGATGCCATTAATTATTAAAAGAAAAAGATAAATGATATTTGAGTGGCAGCCAGCCAATAACTCAGTACTCACTTTGAACTCATTAGAGTTCACGTGGGGTGTCAGAAGACTCCGTACTCACAGAGAACAATTAAACAGCCGCACACAAACAACTAAGACAGAAGGCACAAGTTAGGGGATGTTTGGCTCACCATTTTTTGTCACTCAATTTTCATCACTCATCACTTAATTTTTTACACCTGTTTGATATCATCACTTACTTCTCATCACTCAATATTTTTCACACTATTTATGACCCCATTTCTGTTACTTGGTCAGATTTTTTTTTTCTCCATTTTTCTTTCTTCTTTCTCTGTTCTTCAGTTCGTTCTTTTTTCATTTTTCATTTTTCTCCCTTTTCACCTTTCTCATCTCATATTTTTCATCCAGAACAAAATTAAACATGCATAAATATATTTCAGAACAAACCCAGATTTCTCAATCATGAAAAAAAAAAAAAAGAAAAAAAAAAAGCAAACTCAAATCTGCCCAGGCCATTGATGTTGATGTTGTTGTTGCTGTTGTTGTGGCTGTGGTGGGTTTCAGAGTTTTTAAGGAGCGGAACGTCGGAAACGATCAGTTGTTGTTGTTGCTGCTATCAGAAATTAGGCACCTTGGAAACGATCAAACCCATAGCCACCGCTGCTGCTTCACGATTTCACAAACCCAGATCACCGAACCAATGAAAAAAAAAATAGAGGAAGAACAGGGGAGACTGAACCTAGGAGAAGAAAGGAAAAAAAAAAAAAAAAAAAAAAAAGGAAGAAAACTGGGGAGACCGAACCTAGGAAAAGAAAGGGAAGAAAAAAAAAAGGAAAATGTGCGGTTGGTACTGTTTGTGGGTCCCTCATGTGTGTTTAATTACAAAAATGCCATTAAGTTATGAGTTATGGAAACTGAAAACAGCCAAAATGTGTTTTCAGTTTCCATAACTCATAACTCAAAAATCAGATAATTCAGTGATGGAAACAGAGTTATGAAAACAGAATTATTGTTTGCCAAACAACCATTTTGTTATGGGTCCCACCATTTTTGAGTTATGAGTTATGAAAACTGAGAATTGAGTTATGGAAATTGATGAACCAAACACCCCCTCAGTCTCGATCAAAACTGAAGCAGAAGAAGAAGAAGAAAAGCAGAAGAAGAAGAAGAAGAAAAAAAAAAAGAGATGCAGCTGGATAAAACATAAGGAGGAAGGCTGAGGGAATGGCCGACAACATGGGAACAACCAGTGAGGACGGCATCGTGAGCTTTCTACTGCAAACTTTTTCCATTTTCTTCAAGTTTTAGTATCGCCCGGTTTTTATTTTTCGGCTGAGATGTCTGATATTCGGCGGTACGTCTGGTATAGTCCGATAAGAACAATATTTTAAGCGGTACAAATCATGGGTGTTTCTGTACCGATTCACCTCCGGTACGATAAATTTCGACCGTATCGACTAGTACAGTACGAAATTGACTCCACTCATGAAACAGAATATGATACAAGTTACCTTACACCTAGCTGCTCATCATTGACTATTCATAAATATCAAGGCGGTCCATTCTAGGAAACTCTTCCTTTTTTGTTTTTTGTTGATGTCATTTTCGGGTGCATTCAAAGTAAAAAATTATAGTTGTTTTTGTCAACCTTATTATCTTACATTATATAACAAACAAATAAAAATTTAATCTCATTATTTTTTTTTTCATGATATTAAGGGTCTATATAGGTTTTACTTATTTTGCTGAAAATTGAAAATTTTTTGCTAAAAGTACTGTAAATAAAAGTAAAAGTTAATTGAAATAGTACAGTGAGATCTATGAATAGTATCAAAAAATATAGTTGAGCTCATGAACAGTAGCAAAAATAAGTTGAATAGTAAAATAAGCTGGCTTTTTAATTTTTGTCAAACACAGCCTAAGGGTCTGTTTAGATACTTATTTACTGAAAATTGAAAACTTATTACTGAAAAAATTGTAGCAAAATAATTTTTTAAAATGTGAATAATGATGTGGGATCCAAAAATGCATGGGTATGCCCATTTTTCAATTCTTAGTGGTCTGTGAACAGTACCCATGGGACCTATTAAAAAAACACAAAACGCACCGATTGAGCAAAATGCCTAATCCAAACACACACTAAGTGTGCGTTTGATAAAAATTATTTTTGTCAACTTATTTTACTATTTATCTTATTTTTGCTACTATTTATTGATTTCACTGCTCTTTTTGATACTATCCTGAGTCCCACTGTATTATTTCTGTTAATTTTTACATTTATCTATAATAATTTTAGCAAAAAATTTTAATTTCAACAAAATAAACGAATCTCAAACAAACCCTATGGCTACCAAGAAGCCCAAAAGCTCACGCTTCTCTTCAAATAATTGAAAGATACCAAAAAAAAAGTGACACAGTAATCCAAAACTAAAGATATTAATTGTTCAATGCAAAATGAAGCAGTCAAACAATGTCTTCCAAATTCCAATGGTGGTTCAAAAAGTCTCAAGCAAACACAAGTCTCATGCTTCTGTTTTTGGAGTTATTGCCAGTGTAAATAAATAAAAAAGAGTTCCAAAAAAAAAACGAAGAAGAAGAAGACTAGTGGTGGAAAGAACTACTATAAGTTACGTAACAGTCACTGGTAAAGCATCTGTATCACACAGGAATATTTAGATATTGCAAACAAAAACAGCGAGTCTGTGTAGTCAGGACTCAGGACTAATACAAACTAAAACATGCATAAGCACATTTTAACAAATAAGTAGTGGACACTTTCCCCAAGTTCACTACCCAAAAGCAATTCTTGCCTCTTCTAAACTACCGAAGACTTACAATTGAACATGCCACAAGTCAATTAGGAAATTCAATTTCATATTAGGTGCTTGCCATTTTAAAAATTTTAATTGGTAATACCCCAACTTAAGGAAAAATACCCTTTTAATCACAAACACAAATCATCAATATCAACATCAATATATCATATACTAAATCAAGAGACCTCATGCGAGAGAGTATGAGGTTTTGCCATGTGGCGCTTCCTTTGAAGAGTTTACTCCCTCCATATCTCTCTTCTCTTCATGTCTTTCAGCATAACCAAACAGCTGCCTTAGAGTATTTTTCCATTTGACCTTCCACCTTACCTAAATGTTTAAAGAGTACTATAGGGACTGGGCTTTTTTCCCATGCGACGCGGGGGTTTTTCCCATGCAACGCGAGAGTTCAGGATTTTCACCCTACCAAGGGTTGACCTTGTAGTGTAAGACTTGACACCTTAGTCCCACATCGGCAAGAAAAGCGCCCCTGGGAGGCAGTGGGCTCAAGCCCAAGTGGTCCGATACAATGATTTTGTAGAGAGTGGGTAGAAGGACTAGACATTAGTGAATGATACAACGGTTGATATGGGTTTACAAGATCATCAAATGAGATTTAGCTAAGTTTTCTAAGGGGAAGTTCGTCCTCGGCCCAATCCGAGGAACTCTTCCCTGATTGCTAATGAAAAAATAAGGGTTGTCCCCGAACCTCCTCTTCTCTGGGGGTTCATTCTATTATATAGTCCTGTTCGGCTGATCTCTGCCTTACACTTGTTGATCATCTGAGCCTGTGTCTGAGGGCTTGTCCTGTCAACCGCCTTTCTAGACCTCTTGTTAGTTGAAGTAACCAAAATATCGCTGTTCAACGGTCAATTCTTCATTAATGCGGGCAGAGCGTTAATTACATGCTTTTAATGTAGGAATGACAGCTTCCCAATGGATTATTCTTTCGCCATATTCTCCCGACCGACCCTGGGAACTTGCCTTTTCTTTGGCATGCCTTGGGAGGGTGCCTTTGGTGGGGCACCGACCTTCCCTTCTTCAATATCGGCCGGCCGAGGACATGGTCGCCCTTGGCGATGCTTCTTGACAATCTGGGCCTTCCCCGCTCATCCTCGGATACTGCATTGTCCTCGACATGGGCCTTGGGCCCAATAAGGAATGGGCTGGGGTTGCCAAATCTTCAAGCCCCACAATAACTCCTCAAAATTCTGCTGCCCGGTTCCTTGAGCAGGGAGGAGGATTTTGATGTCCTCAGGTCCTTGTCGTGGCTTGCCAAGTCTTGCCTTCCATCAGTACCAGTGCCTTTTCACCTGTCCAAGGCGTGTTCCTGACGCCTTGGTATGCGGAGCGTGCCCATATTAAATTCGGGCGGCTCTGTACTCCCCACGTTTAACGGTGTGATGATAATCTAACGGTGGTGATCCTCCTGACTTTGCAGGCGGGAAAACTCGCACAGTTGTTATTTTTTATTGAGGGTATAAATACCCATTTGAATTGATCCGCCTCCTTACTTTTGCATTCAAGAGCTCTTGCGCACATATGCCGAACTTGGTTAAGCCTCCAATCGACCTTACGCCTCCTTTCAACATAAAAGGCCTATTCGAGGAGCCTTTCCTCATTTCTGTAAGTTCTCTTCTCTTTCCGATTCATACCTTTCCACCTGAGTTCCTTGTCCTCTTATTCCTCTTTCTCTCTATCCTTCGTCTTTTACTGAACCCCTCGTTAATTCTTTAGGATGAGTAGGTTTAAAAAGTTAGTTAGTTGAGTCTGAGGAGGCGACGGAAAAATTCGTTGTCGACTATAAGATCCTTGGTACCATGGGTTTAAGGTACTGTGGAGAAGGGGAGTGGAGCATTAGGAGAAAAGAGGGCGATGTGGCAATTCCCATAATTGCCTTTCTGAAGGGTGGTATGAGGATCCCCATGGGACCAGTGATGAGGGATTATCTTAGGCACTTCAGCCTAACTCCCACCCAGTGTGCCACCAATGTGTTTAAGATCTTAGGTTGTGTGGATGTCCTGAACGAGAAAATGGGGCTGGGGTTAACCCACCACGATGTAAACTGGTGCTACAACCTCCAGTGCCTTAGAGGGAAGTCTTATTACATGAAGACGAGGGACAATAGGGTCCGGCTCATCCAGTACCTCCCTGAGTCTAGTAAGGGTTTGAACAAAGACTTCCTCATTGTGTCCAGAGAGTGGCACGATGACCCTCATTGTCCAACAGTAGAGAGTACACCAGGTGGGGAATTCAGATTAGAAGAGAGTCTAATTTCTTGTGCCTCTGCGCTCTGCTTTGCTTGGCTGTTAACAGGAACTTGTTTTCTTTTATGCAGATCCGCACGCTTTTGAGCGTCACTTCGGCTTGGTCAACAAGGAGGATTTGCAAACTGTACTGAGGTCGGAGATTTTTGTGAATGAAGCCGACAACCAAGTTAGAGCCACTCATAAGATCCTAGGGTACAATCCGATTCAAAGATCGTTCTCGGCTCCAAAGTACGTTATCCGAGCTAAAGATCCTCGGTTGCATAAGACCGTAGTCGAGCATAGATTTTTGATCCCCGAAGGATCTCCCGTTTCGGAGGGCGTACCGTTGGCGGGAACCTCTTCATCACCTCAAGTCGCAGAGGCTGAAAGGGGAGAGCCAGAAGAAGAGGAAGTGGCTGACTCAGGTCAGTCCAAGGATGAGTTTGACGTGTTCAACCAATTCCACTCGCCCGAGCACCCTCCTGGCGATTTGGGTGACCCCAGCTTAGCTGAAGTGGACTTTTTACCCGAAGAAGCATCTCCTCAGCTGAAGATGAGTTTCAAGAGATGACCTCAGACAAG
Organism: Quercus gilva; assembly: GCA_023621385.1. Taxonomy (NCBI): domain Eukaryota; kingdom Viridiplantae; phylum Streptophyta; class Magnoliopsida; order Fagales; family Fagaceae; genus Quercus; species Quercus gilva. The sequence goes on along the minus strand of CM042476.1, from coordinate 14,407,733 downwards.
CTTACTGGCCCTGATTGAGGGACAGCCAGGGAAGGATGCATCGGGAAAGTCTCCTCCCAAACTTCCTCCTCCCCCACCCCAACAGAGTTTGCCATCTAGGTCCAAACCCACCAATCCTAAGCAAAAGAGACACAAATGAAAGAGGTCTATGGGGGACGAAGAGTCTGATCCTTCTCAGGACGATGACGACACTCGGCAGCCCTCAAAGCATCTGAGAGCAGGGCGCTGAGGTCAGGACAAACAAACCACCATCCAACTCAGGGCCCAGGCTTGGCTCCCTGTCCCCATGCTCCATGGGGAGCCCTTGATGGATGATGCCTCCCTCAGAGACCTTCGAAGGGGCGAGGGTGCGCATGTGGCTAACGCATTAGGGAGGTCCTTGCTACTCCCTACGGATATGACCCAGCTGGAGGTTCTGGGAAGCAAAAAGGTCTTCCTTGGCCTTAAACAATGTTTGGGCATGGTAAGTTTTCTGATCACTTGTGATTCTCTTGACTTCCTGCCTTTTGGCTCCTCACCTATCGCGCATTGGTTTTAATTGGCATGCTATCCAGGCTACCTTTAGGTTGGAGGGTATAGCTAGTAGCCAAAGCAGGACCGCAGGCTTAGAGCGTGACAAGCTGCTAGACGCTGCGCGGACCCTCAAAGTCTCCAAGGCTAATCTTTCAAGGGCGAGGGAGGAGTTGGAGGAGATGAAGAGAGCTCGAGACATCGCCGAATCAGGCCTTGCTAGTGCCCAAAAGCAGGCCCTAGATCAAACGGAATGCCTGCTTAAGCAGAGGATCAGCTGAGGGTCACCAAAGAGGAGGTCGCGACCCTAAAAAAAAGGGTGCTCGAGGCAGAGGGGGCCAGAGGCGTTGCGGAATTCGCCAGGGATGAGGCCTTGAAGGCCAAGGAAAAGGCTGAGTTTGCCAAGGCCGAAACTGAGGCTCCCAGAGGCTCCCAAAGGCAAGGCCGAGCAAGAGGCTTACGAGTCAGAGGCAGCTGAGACAGAAGCCATCCTTAAAGCTCAAGTGTCTGGGGTATGCAAACTTTACTATTCCCAAGTGTGGAATGAAGCCTTAAAACGAGCAAGTGTTAAGGCTTCATCTGACCTGTGGAAGGTAGAGAGCGTGTACTACCCTCCTGCCATTCGCGAGGTTGCTCTTCCCAGCTCCGACGCCGAGGTGAATCCTGAAGGAGTTGGGGCTATTCCTGATGAAGATGCCCTAATTGCTACCACTTCGGAAAAGCCCACAAAGGAAGCTGCTCCTCCTAGGGCCGTTGAGACAAGCAAGAGTCCCAATGCGAATGCGCCCCGAGAGGCTGCGGACCCCTTAACTGATGCCCATGCCTCTCACGCTGAGGAGATATCTCTTTTAGTTGACCTTCCCTGGGCTGTAATCCCAAGCGAGAGTAATGAGGACCCTGAGACCTCTTCTACCCAGCCCCTTGAGGGAGGAATTGAGATAAAGCTGGAGGAATGATCCTCCATGGTGCTTTTGCTTTGTTTTTTTTTTTTTTTAAGTATTGTAATGACACCTTTGCCTTGTGTAACTCTTAAAGATTCAATGAAGTGCATATTTTATTTTCTCTTATTTGTCCTGTTTGTATTATTTATTTATCTATTTTTTTTTTACTTGCACAATCCTGGCTTTAGTTGCACTTCAGCAGACTACATCGATAATTATAATAGCGTATGAAGGTTTTTACAAATGGAGAACTACCTCCCTCTTGTTTTTAATTTAGAACCAGGGTAGGTCGAGATCACCAAACCCTTCAATTATTTAGTAAGTGTTTAAAGTTATGGAAACAGGAGAACTCTTTAGAGCCAAGTCCATGGCACTCTAAAACGCTTTAAGTGATGCTCATGGGCTTAATTCTTTAGATTTCATTATAGGAAAGATCATCATTGTTTGCAATGATCACGACGGGCATCAAAGTAATTAATCAAGTCGGACTAACCTGTTCATGGGCTTTGCTTGACACCCAGGCAGACTTTGTATGGTGTAAATTTTACCAAGGCTGATGATCCAAGGATCAGGCACGGCTCTAATTCTACCCCACAATTAGGTTATTCTTGAAGTAGTTAGTTTTTCCATAAGTTTGAGTCCGAGAACCATGTAAGACCTTAGTTCTGTCTAACACTTGTCTTCTAAAGTAACTAGTTTCCCCATAGGTTTGAGTCCGAGGACCATGCAAGACCTTGGTTCTGTCCAGCACTTGATTCTTGAAGTAGTTAGTTTCCCCACAAGCTTGAGTCCGAGGACCATGCAAGGCCTTGGTTCTGTCTAACACTTGTCTTCTGTCTGAAGTAACTAGTTTCCCCATAGGTTTAAGTCTGAGGACCATGCAAGACCTTGGTTCTGTCTAGCACTTGATTCTTGAAGAAGTTAGTTTCCCCACATGCTTGAGTCTGAGGACCATACAAGGCCTTGGTTCTGTCTAGCACTTGATTCTTGAAGCAATTAGTTTCCTCACAGGCTTGAGTCCGAGGACCATGTAAGGCCTTGGTTCTGTCTAACACTTAGCTTTTCTGAAGTACCTAGTTTCCCCATAGGTTTGAGTCCGAGGACCATGCAATACCTTGGTTCTGTCTAGGACCTAGTTTTCTTGAAGTAGTTAGTTTCCCCACAGGCTTGAGACTGAGAACCATGCAAGGCCTTGATTCTGTCTAACACTTAACTTTTCTGAAGTACCTAGTTTCCTCACAGGTTTGAGTCTGAGGACCATGTAAGGCCTTGGTTCTGTCTAACTCTTGAAATTTTCTTTACTGCTTGGAGTGAGAAGACTCATCCTCAGCGTTGGGGAGCCTGCCCTTAGAGTGAGAAAAGCCTTTGATCTTGCTCTGCCGAGGGGGGACCCTTCTTCGGTCTGGCTCCTTAGCCCGGCACTGGCCCGGACATGGGTGAGCTCGTCCTCCACCCCTACGTACGATAGTTGCTCCTACCCGGTGCGCCACTTCCAATTACGAGGCATCTTTTGGGCTATTCGAGTAACGCACTTGACGCTTCGGTGCGCGAGGCACATCCTCATTAATATCCTTGCGGATTTACGAGGATCCAGCAGTTGGTAAGCTCTTTGAAAATTGGGCGGAGTTAATACCTCCAGTAATTTTTCCTTAGGATTCTACGCGTTTAGGTTTTCACCAGCTCTTACCTTCTATATAAGGCATTTTGGGATAATCTTTTTCTCAAGTTTCACAAACATTTGGATTCAATAGAGACTCAAGGCTCTCTGTTTTCTGGGCATTTTCAAAGGCCTTGCCAAAATAGTGACTTGTGCCTGAAGAGATGGAGTGGCCCTAGAAAATGGCAGGGACAAGGAAGCCAAGCCCCCTTTAGGAGCCAAGAATGCCACCTCGATCCTGGATGACACATTAGAAACGAGATAAGCAGAGGCCAAAGACCCTCCTTCTTTTCAACCTAGCAAGAGAGAGGACCCCCCTTGCAGTTAGGAGGGAAATCCGAAAGGAACATCACGTCTCTCCTCCGTGCACGGGTCTACCGACCTTCCAAGCTAGTAGTGATTCGCCAGCGCCCGATCGTCGTGGGACTGGGAGAGAATCAAGGGAGAACCTTAAGGTGGGACCATCAGGCGCCACGGCTTCCTCTTCTTCTTCATCACTAGTGTCGCCTATGCTGGCTGGGGAGCTATGGACGATCTTAAAACAGGCCTGTCTCCGCCTCTCCCTCCATGCTTAGCTTGGCTTTAAAACAAGCCTACCTAGGCCTTTTTTCTTTTTTTTTTTTTTTTTTTTTTTAGCTTCAGAACAAGCCTGCCTAAGCATTTACCTTCGTAGTTAGCTTTAGAACAAGTCTGCCTTAGCATTTGTTGCACAATGTAACTTTTCTTTACTTAATAAAGAAGTAGCTGAATTTCGTTTACTTTACTTCTTGAATCTTTCATTTATTTATGATGATTGCCTTCTGAATGAGTACGTTGCCGTTGTTTGTGTTTTTTTTTTTAACTTGGAAGAGGTGTTATTATTGATCCTTCCACACCAACCGTCGCACTCGCTAATCCTCAAGTCCTTCCCACAGACAGCGCCAATTGTAGGGATTGGGCTTTTTTCCCATGTGACGCGGGGGTTTTTCCCATGCGACACGGGAGTTCAGGATTTTCACTCCACAAAAGGCTGACCTTGTAGTGTAAGGCTTGACACCTTAGTCCCACATCGGCAAGAAAAGCGCCCCTGGGAAGCAGTGGGCTTAAGCCCAGGTGGTCCGATACAATGAATTTGTAGAGAGTGGGTAGAAGGACTGGACATTAGTGAATGATACAATGGTTGATGTGGGTTTACAAGATCATCAAATGAGATTTAGCTAAGTTTTCTAAGGGGAAGTTCGTCCTCGGCCCAGTCCGAGGAACTCTTCCCTGATTGCTAATGAAAAAATAGGGGTTGTCCCCGAACCCCCTCTTCTCTGGGGGTTCATTCTATTATATAGTCTTGTTCGGCTGATCTTTGTCTTACACTTGTTGATCATCTGAGCCTGTGTCTAAGGGCTTGTCCCATCAGCCGCCTTTCCAGACCTCTTATTAGTTGAAGTAACCAAAGCATCGCTGTTCAATAGTCAATTGTTCATTAATGAGGCTAGAGCATTAGTTGCGTGCTTTTAATGTGGGGATGATAGCTTCTCTATGGATTATTCCTTCGCCATATTCCCCCGATCGACCCTAGGTACTTGCCTTTTCTTTGGCATGCCCTGGGAAGGTGCCTTTGGTGGGGCGCTGACCTTTCCTTCTTCAATATCGGCCGGTCAAGGACATGGTCGCCCTTGGCAATGCTTCTTGACAATTTGGGCCTTCCCCGCTCATCCTCAGATACTACATTGTCCTCGGCATAGGCCTTGGGCCCAATAAGGAGTGGGCCGAGGTTGCCAAATCTTCGGGTCCCACAAGTACCATGTGGTCATCTCTCTCTCTTTCTCTCTCTCTCTCTCTCTCTCTCATTTTAAAAGGGTGAATATCCTTATCTTAAAAGGAATTAAAATGTTTTTCATTTAACTGGCCTTGATATTAGATTTGGGCTTTTCGTCTCCACCTTCACATGTATGATATAACTCTTACATTGCCTAACTTCTCCTATTCCCAATCTTCTTATATAAGTACTAGAACTAGAATACAAATGCAAAAGCATTAATGTGAAGGAGGCAGGTTTAAAAATATATTGAACCCTGTGGGTTGTGATCATGTTGGGAATCACCAATTTGTTGGATGGCACTTCCTCTGGTATTCTCTCTCTCTAGATGTTGACAAGCATATGGCTGTAACTAAAATTATATTGAAAGCTAATACTCATTTTGACAAGAAAATAGTTGTTTTCCTTCTTTCTTTCTATTTGTGTGTACATCGTTGAATCACAACAATCGAGGATTTGAAGCTTGCATTGAAGAAGAAAGTGAACGTCATGGATGGAATAATTCAAGATCAGTCATGGTGATATCACATGGTAATTGTTCTTTATTTAGGTTAATTATGGAGTACATGAATTGGTAGCCTATAGCGTTATTTCTATATTCCTTGAAATTTTTGCTTGTGCTAAGATCAATTTACTCATTGTACAATAAATAAATAAATAAACACATCAAGGATTACTATAAGATCAGAGAAATGGTATTAGCTAGATAAATCTAACATGGCATGTGTCTGTAGATATTATTTCAGCAAACGATTTCATATTTACAAAACACAAATTGACCTTTGGTGCTTGGCAGCTTGCTGATGCCAATTAAGGGTGAATATGGTGATGGTTGCTGGTGGTGACTCAACATTTGGTCTTGCATCAATTGAGATTACTTTCAAAGGTACAAAGTACAATATTGAGTCACATGGCCTTAAACATGTATAATTTTATTTAAATGGAATTATAGTGGTACCCGTATGGCTTTAAAAATTCATATGATTTCTTTTTCTTTTTTTATTTACAAATTATTTGGAATTTGTGACAATTCACTCTTGGCACCATGTATTTCTATATGTGCAATATATTATAATTCATTTTGTTATCTTATCTTAAGTTCCGTAGCACCATATTTGGTCATTTGGTGTTCTTCCATTCTTAAACTATTTGTAATATTGATTCTGTCACAAAGGAAACGTGTAGCCATAAAAATAACTTCATATATATTATTTTAAAACATAAGGTTCCATTATATGGTGCTTTATTAGAGTAATTTTGTATTTAACTTTTAATTTCATATTTGCACGTAACTTTGAATGATTGGCATTCAGCCCTTAAAGCACGTAACTTTGAGGTATCCAATTGAGAAAGAACTCGAAAAGGATTACAACCAAAATTGAATTTTGTGTTGTTTTGTATTGTTTTGTTGTCTTATAAAAATGCACACCATAGTCATTGAAGTGTATTTCCAAATTAAGAGGCTTCATATCTATTTAGCACCCAAAAAAAAAATGTAATGGATATATGCGTATAACTTAAAATTCTTGCTTTTTTTGACAAACTATTTGCTTCATCTAATTTCTAATTATTATAACAATTATGCTAAAGTCTATACTTTTTATCACCTTAATTTGTGCTACTTTAATTCAAAAAAAACTTCATGTTATCGCAACAATAATTCATATTATTACTCTAACATATGTTCAACAGTTTTCATAACCTTCTTACATAGAAGATTACAACATTATCCACACATCACTTGGGCAGTTCACTAGTTTCTATAAATTAGAGAGGTCCTTACTTTGTCATACTTCAACAACTTATAAGTGTAAATTAAAATTCCTCTCCGGTATGATACATTCAAACACAATTTAACTGGAAAAGGAAAAGGATAATTGATTTGGTTCTAAGAGCATAGGTTTTAGATACAATATAGGCAAACAATGGCAAAGGCGTGCAACCTTAATCATGACAAAAGTTTTAAAAAATAAATTAGATTAAATTTAAGGCAATCACACAATTGCAAAGTTGGGGAAAAATTAAATTAAATCCAGCCAAAGCTTAACAAAATGAAGATACTGAACCAAATAAAGAAGTAGATAACATTACCAAGCAACATTATTCGAGGTAGATGAAAAAAAAAATCATCTCTCATGGAAGAAAATTTTGTCCAACCATTAAAGGAAACACAAGTAGTACATGTTAATTGGATTTGTTCCAGATTCTAAAACAATGGTAAAGGCATCGAGTTCTCTATACAACTTCCCAGGATCACGCACGAGCATGTGCAGAGCATGCACAAACTACTGAACTAGTGTAATGAGACATTCTTACAATCTCCAAAGAACACTAAAGTTTGTCTGAAGCCATTCCATTGATCATCTCCAGATCCATCTTGCAGTTCTCTCTCAAATCCTTTAGCGTATTAAAACTGGCTTGCTGCCCAGAAAATTGACATATTCAACACATTTGAGATAAGAAAAGAAAACTGAAATTTCATGACATGAATAAAGGATGATCTTGAAACTTAGTCCGATCATAAGGAGCCATTAATGCTTGCAAATTGCAATGAAGCATTGGTTAGAGCAATGACTCACAGAACACAATCACATAGAGGGTTGAACACTAAGCCATAGGAAATAAAAGTTGCACTCACAAGCTGGTTGCTTTCATGAACAAAAATTTCCTCCATGCGAATAAAGAGTGACTTCCACTGACTCGTGAGATCAGATTCTAAATTCAATATTTTGCTGTTTCCTTGGCCATGAGTGCCAGTCTCCTTCAGCCTTTGAACCAAGATGCTTGCTTCTTTCTGACTCTTCTTCAATACTGGCACAAAATTAGGTGATACTAATGAGGGAAACAATATCACTACGAGAAGAAAACAAACCAAACATGTAAAAGTTCTAGACAAGTAATCTATAAAACACCATCCACAAACTTACCAGATATTCGACCCTTGATATCCTGGTAATGGAGGTCCGACCAAATATAACCAGCTGGTTTGCGAATCGTAAAATAAACATACCCATTTTAGAATTAAATGCAGTATAAGAAGTTTAATTCCATTAACACAAGCAATGAAACATAGTTAGGTGTTATGAGCTTATGATTACCTGTCAAGCAAAATGAACAAGAGCAACCTTTGAGAATGTTGTCACCAGCATTTAGATTAGCACAACCATCACCCTTAAGTCCTGTACATCTTTCCAATTTATGGATCTTAGAACCCTGGGACTTAGGCAATCTAGACAACTCAATAGACCCATAATTGCTCGAGGTCAAATTATCAAGACCAAGATCCTTCTCATTATCCTTGAAAACACGCGTGACTAATCCTTCGCTTACTTCACTACTTTGTTGTGCAACACCAGAAGTGAGTCTCACTTCCTCATCTCGACACTTCCCTCCAACCACGCGACAATCTTTCTTGCACGGTTCAGAACACACAGGCATGAAAACACCAGACACACAACTGTCTCTTAATGCATCACCAACCTCCACACTACTTTCACATATTCTGTCATCTTTAACAAGATGGACAATACCATCAAAAATATTCAATGTCTCCTTACTTCTATCAGGTAAATTTACAACAGCAGAAGCAACATTCTCCAGTGAAGTACCAACCTCACTACAAGTAGGGGACAAATCCTTTTCACTAACATCTACAACTCCAAACTTAATTTCACATTTGTTTTTAACTGAATTCTCAACTCCTAAACACACTTTTTTCGCAACCCGCAAATTCCCATCTTCACCATCCACATTTCCACCATACCCATCACCAGATTTAAGCTCCAAATCACCTGAACCAAACAAAAACCCCCTTTTATGATTGGTCACATCGGCTAAAGCCGGACGGGTTTTGCCAAACCCATCTGTGAAATTATCTCCACTCATCATGAAACTCAAATCTTAAGCTCTATAGCAGAATAAATAAAAAAAAATAAAAAAATAAAAAAAATAAAAAAAAAAACCCACTTCTCCAATTTGACAAAAATTCAACAAAATCTAAACACACCCTTTGGTCCAAAACTTCAAGAATCCTCAATTCACTACACAACAACAACAACAAAAAAAAAAAAAAAAAAAACATCACCATTCAAATTCAACATAGATTCACCCAACAACCAAAAAAAAACACTAGTAGCACAAAATGACATATAATATTTGAACCCAGCAATAATGATTAACAAAATTTGATGAAATGGGTGTGAGAAAATAGTACTGACCTTGAGAGCTGAGATGGGATGAGATTTGTGGAAATTTTTTTTGAGTGTTTGGAAGTGAAAATCACAGAGGAAATGTGGTTTTTGTTTGGTTCATGTGAATGTCAACCGGGAATAGTCTTAAAAATGCAGCGGCTAATAAGTAAGGCGCTTTATAGTATTGAATTTTTTGGTTAAGGCGGGAACCATTTTGTTTAAAATAATGCATCACATTTTATGCACATGGCATGCTGCAGTAAATAATGACATGATTATCGCTTATTTTGGTGGAATAGAATTTAAAAATGATATGCCATTATTATATACGTACTTAAATTTATACAAATTAAATACCAATCTGAAATAAATTCTCCTCATTTCCAGCAAAACAGGGAAGCTCCAGGTTTTGCAGCGTGATTCCTTTAGGTGTTTTTCGTTTTTCTTTTTTGGGTCCGGATAACGGATGCTTACAAGGCATCTATTAACGGATCATTTTATGAAAAGTTGAAGGGTTATGTTAACGAGTGTCTTTAGGATAATGATTAATAATCTATTTTAAAAAATATTTGATACCAATTTAATGAGAAATGAAAAAAAGTTATCAAAATATTAATTTTTTTTTTCATAAAAATTTTCTTAAATTGAATTGTTAACTATTGCCGCATCCGTTAACATTTCCCTAATTTTAATATTATTTTCATAAAAAAATATTAAGAAAAATATCCATAAAGTTTATATTTTCTTTTCATTTTCTTTCTCATTGCAATCCAAACAAAGGAAAAAGAAATACATTATTCTCTTTTCTTTTCTCCTTCTCTTCATTTTCCAAACATACACATGAGAATTGATTTCTTTTCTTTTCTTTCTCAATTCCTTGCTATTATTCATTTCTTATCTCTTCTCTTCTCTTCCCTCTTTTCTCTTAATTATTTTGAAAAAAAAATTTTATTCCTAACTCTAGTTAATGCAAACAATACACTTTTTCCCACACCTAAATCTGGTATGTTTATGTGTCAATTATTGATTGAATTTTAACACCTTCACATGGGTGATGGGTTGACTACAAATTTTTTAAAAAGCTAAAATCTCTTATTGATGGAAAAATTATTGTGCACTAGACGAATGAGATTCAATTTTAAAGTAGGACCCACATATCAGTGATACATGGGTCTCATACTTACTCATTACACTTTTCCAAGTAATTGTATTGGGCGGTTCATGAGAGTGACAAGGGTCACTTGCATGTGGAGTGACAAGACTCTTCAAAATTTTGTACTGTTTGGAGAGTAAATAGTTCTTTTTATCTTTTAACTACCTATTTTTTTAAATACACTTTTTAACAAACTCTCTATTTTTTATCTATTCCATTTAAATATTATTTCTTCATTCTTTTTTTAATCTTTCTTTATTTATTTTTTCAACCTTCTTTCATTTATTTCTAACAACTATATTTTTTCAAATACCCAACAACCATATTTTTAAAATCTCCCAATGGTAATATTTTAAAATTTTTCCTAATGATATATTTTTAACAAATCTTGTGAAGCACTTGTGGTAACAATATAGTAAGTTGTAGGTCATCTAATTTTAACTAGAAATTATTTTTAAAAAAAATTAACTAAAAATGCTACATTCACAATATTTTGTACAATACTTTCACAGTAAATCCTATGCGATAAGTTGTTGTTGTTTCTAGATTACCAATAAGAAGTTGGTTATATTAACATTTTGTAGAAATATTATAAAATAGTTTGTAACGGTAGCATTACTCAATAAATATATCCCATGCAAAAATTTCGTTTATTTTAATATAAAAATTTATTTCTTTTTAGGCCATTTTTCAAAAAATTCACATAATAATATTTTTTTATTTTATTAAAATTTAATTTTTTTAATTGTTTCTCTCTCATTTCGTACATCCATCAAACAGCATTCCACAATTGAAAATTAAAACCTTATCAACACCAATATTCTTAAACAATGACGTGGGTTTTGGTCTTTTGGGTGAAGATTACAAATTTATTAATCTAAAAAAAAAATTGTCCTTGCTGATAATAATCAATTGAAGCATTGATATTTTTTTTTTCCTGCTATGTTAAAAATTTCTTCATAGGAATACGATGGATTGGAATATAGTTAGCAATGGAAATTTAGAAAAAATGAATGTGGTCATGTAGAGACTGGATACGGTCTCCAGTCTCCACATGACCACATTCATTTTTTTGTAGAATTAGAACTAGGTATGAGTATATGACTATGTGAGCAACAAATTGTTTTGGGTTGTCTATCCCTGACAGTGAGTGACTAGGGTCAGGCCCATCTGTGAGCAAGGAAAAATGCTATTACTACAAACTTATTTATAAATTGTTGATACGGTGAATGATTATTAGTATATAAAAAAATGATGTAAGTGGTGGGCCCAAATATTAACCAATATAATTTACTATCTCAACAGTTTATAAAAATATTATAGAAAAGTTTATAACTATAGCATTACTCTTAGTGTACGTTTGGCATTGGCTTAAAAAGTCAACTTTTTTTACTATTCAACTTATTTTTGCTATTATTCATAGGTTTCATTGCACTTTTTGATACTATTCATAAGTCATACTATATTATTTTAGCTACCTTTTAACTTTATCTACAGTACTTTTAATAAAAAAAAATTTAATTTCAACTAAATAAGATATTTCCAAATAGAAACTTAAAAGAATCAGTGATATTATTAAAGTGATTATGCATGTAATATGACCTCCAGGCTCCAGCTGTGGAGGTTGCCTTATTCATTTTCATAGGTGACCCATGTAATCTGACAAGGGTTGGTCAAAAACCATCAATCTTGCAATTCAACCGTAAATCTTTTACACGGAAACTGACTTGTTTCCAAGAGTTCACATATTTTTAATTGGACCTTGGGAAGAGAGAGAAGCGGTCAAGCACCTCATTCACCTTATTTAAAATCTTTGGGCTTTAGTTGTGCGGGACGCATTAGTATTGGAGTTGACAGAGTCATCTAGCTGCGAGTGTTTAACTCATCATGGTAAAAGTGACTTGCTAATAATAATCAATTGAAGCATTGATTTTTTTTTTCTTGCTATGTTAGAAATTTTTTATAGGAATACGATGGATTGGAATATCGTTGGCAATGGAAATTTAGAAAAATGAATATGAGGTCTTGTAGAGACTGGAGACCCATTAACCTTCATGCACGTCTTGTAGAATTAGAACACGACCCTATGTACATGGGACTTCTTTTAACTAGACGTGACTGTGTGAGCAACAAATTGTTTGGGGTTGTCTACCCTTGACAGTGACAAAGGTCAAGGTCCAACTGTGGAGCTTGGAAAAATTGCTAAAACTATGATATTTTACAAAGTTTTTGCCATAACACGCCGAAGGGTGTCAATTCGGATTAACATGTCGGATTCATGTCATGTCAAGATAGGAGTATTCGACTAAATAACTCAACCCAAATTCAACCCATTTAATAATCGTGTCATAATCCTTCACCCCTAACTTGACCTATTAATAAGGTGGATTGACTTGACCCAACCCACTTAATACACTTAATAAACGGGTCAGTTGGGTTGACACAAATTTGATACAACCCATTTCAATCTGCATAATATTAAATATAACATCCATTTAGGATTTTTTTTTACTCCTTAAAAATAGTGCATACACTTCAAGTCTTCAACCCACATTCAAAATAATATAGTTCAACAAAACTATAACATCTATTTAGAAATAAGTTCTTAACACCTCAAAAGAAGTGCATACACTTCAACCCCAATTCAAAATAACTCAGGGTTTGTAAAGTTTTAATTTTCAATTATAACCCTTATAAATTTTTGTAATTACTCACTTTTCTTTTTAAATTTAAAATATAGGTTGAATATAAAAAGTATTTGACAATCTAAAATAAAATGAATATTTATTTGTTATACTACTTAAACGGGTTGTGTTAAATGAGTCATTTTAGGTTGACACAAATAAATTGGCGTGTCTATTGCAGGCTGACCACACGTTTCTTATCGTGTCGTTTTTAGGTTAACCCCGTTTATGACCCAAACCCGCTAAGGCCTAACCCTAACTGGCAAAAGGCCATATTGGGGTCATGTCCTATTCGCGAGTTGGGTCGAACATTGACACCCCTACTTACTACATGACGAATTATGAGTGATGGAGGTATGAAGCCTCCATGTGGCAAAAGTTTTGTAAAAGGTTATTGTCCTAACATTGTTCATGGACCTTGCCTTATTAATTCTCATATGTGACCCATGTAATCTAACAAGTGCGTTTTAAAAGTTCATCAATCTTGCAATTCAACCATAACTCTCTTACATGGAAGCTGACTTGTTTTCAAAATTCCATGTTTTCTTTATTGGACCATGAGGTGAGAGCCTAATGATCAAGTACCTCGTCCACCTCGTCTTGGCACTTAAGTTCCAGTCGTGCAAAAAGCATTAGTACCAAAGTTGACAGGACCATCTAGCATAGGGGTTTAACTCTTCATGGTAGAAATTGACTTGCTCCTAGGATTTCACCATTATTTATTCATAAAAAAATAAAATAAAATAAAAAGCACTCTTACACATAAAAAGCAAATAAATTATAGGCTAAGATACAAATTGCACCCTCTAAGTTTTATTGAAATTTATTTCAGTTTTCCAACTTTACTTTCCTTTAATTAAATCATCTAAGTTTCAAAACTCAAGTGAGATGAGTGTGATTACTTCTTTATTTAATTAAGATCTTTTGTCCAATTTCGTTTAAAATTTGCCACTAGAAAAATATTTTTCTCAAATGAAAAAATATCTTCAAAATTAATAAAAATATTTCATAGATATTTTATGTGATAATTTTTTCATTGGTTAATTGCACAATTAATGGTAATTTTTTAATTGAATTGGATGAAATGCTTGAATTGAATAAATATGAAACTTAGAGGACTCAATTGAACGAAAGTAAAGTTAGATGACTAAAATGAATTTTAATTAAACTTAGAGGATGCAATTTACATTTTAACCTAAATTATATGTCCTATAACTATATTATTCAATAAATTTAAGACACGTCCAATTTGCAATCTCACACAATTTTACCAAATGATAAAATGATCTACTATAAGTGATCCATCACTTTTACTTTTTATATAAATCCACCACTTATTTTCTATAATTTATAATCCACCACTTCAATAAATTATAAAATTGGATGTAAACTTGCTAAAAGAAAATTGAGTGTGAACATAGTATTTGGTGCATTTGACTTCTAAAATTGAGTAGGGTTACAAGCTTTGGAAAATATTGATAGAAAAAGTTTATTTCCAAACTATTTTAGAGTAAAATCATTTAACTCTCAGTAAAAAATTAACATGGCTATATATATTTTGAAAATTTGAGAATTGGATTGCATGTTATTTATATTCTTAATACGCATGTCAAATTTCGCTCAAATTGAATATTATTTTTTATGCATAATTTAAGACTATAAAAACTTGAAATTTAGACATTTTATTGATGATCCATAATTTTTTATGTTTGATTTTATTGAAAAATTGTAAATATAAAGGATGTAATAAGAAAATGCAAATCTAATTATGAATTTATCATAATTCAGATTCAATAAAAATATATATATAAAAAGAGTGAAAAAACAATTTAGAGTTAACAAGGTTAACAAGAGCGGGAGTTTAACTCTATATGGTAGAAAGTGAATTGTTCCCACTATTCCACCTTTTCTTAATCAGCAAAAAAAAAAAAAAAAAAAAAAACTCTCTTACACTTAAAAACCAAATAAATTGCATGCACAATAACTATATTTTTCAATAAATTTAAGACCCACCCAATTTGCAATCTCACACAATTTTACCACATGATGAAATGATCTACTATAAGTGATCCATCACTTTTTATAACTTTTAAGCCAAATGACCACGTTTTTTTCTATAATTTTTAATCCCCCACTTCAACAAATTATAAAATTACTTGCTAAAAGAAAATTCAGTGGAACATAGTATTTCGTACATTTGATTTCTAAGTTCTAAAATTAAGTAGGGTTAGAAGCTTTGGAAAATATTGATGGATAAATTTTCTTTCTAAACTGATTTAAAGAAAAATACTTTAAACTCTCACTAAAAAATTAACATGACTGCATATTTTGAAATTTTAACAATTGAATTAAATGTTCTTTATGTTCTTAACATGCATGTCAAGTTGCTTTTAAATTTAATATTATTTACTATTTGATCCATAAACTTATTTTTTATGCATAATTTAAAACTACAAAAACATGAATTTAGATTTTTTTTTTTTTTTATAACATAGCTATCGATATTTGATTTTCTTGAAAATTTGCAAACATATAGAATATAATAAGAAAATTCAATCTAATGTTAAATTTATCATAATTCACTTCCAATAAATTAAAAAAAAAAAAGAAAAAAAAAAAAGAGGAAGAGTCTGAAAAAAAAACATTTGTCCAATATTGAATGAGGTCGACAGGGGAAGGTTCCTCCCTTTTGTTTTATTGTCAAATGTCCCTTATTAAGTGGAGGGGAAAAAAAGAAAATAGGAAAGAAAAAAAAATATTTCTATAATCCCTCAAGTCCCTGTAGCCAGTTTGTACTTCTCCATCTTATTATAAATATGTGCTTTTTCCTGAGCACCTAAGCAGTGAATAAGGGTGTGAGTGGGTCGGTTGAAATGATTTTTTGACCCAATCCACCATGATGAGTCAAAAAAAATTCAACCCAATCCACATGGGTCGAGTTGCACCCATGGGTTGAACAATTTTTTTTTATTACTATTATTATTAAATTGAACAGAAAAAAATATATCACACTTGCCACCTGAGTTGATAAATAAAATATACATTAATATATAAACTAATATTCCAACTCTATTGTAAACAAAATATGTCTAAGTATCCAACTGAGTTGATAAACAAAATATAAATGAACTAGTTGTTATGGATATTTTGTGGTATGATTGAATGGGATATTTGTGGGATATTTTGTAGCATGAATGTGAGCAATTGTGCAAGTGTATTAGTCGGTTAAGCATTGTATAGTGTTGTTTGTAATTGTTGGTATTGTAATGTGCAAAGCTGTGACAGGGTGGCAACTCAATTAGTTAGGAATTAGTTAGAAATTGGGTTTAGTGGAGTAAGGGTTAGTGGAAGCGTACCAGACACGGGTTAGAGGGGAAGGCATTAGTCAAAGGGGTATTAAATAAAAAGGCTGTAGAGAATAAAGGAATAATAAGAATGTTTCCAAATTTGCTTTCTCTTTCTCTGATCTCTTTCTCTATTCTTTTCTCTTTCTTTTCTTTTTCTCTTTTCCTTTTGGAGGACCAGCCGACCACAAACCCAGTTGAATTTTCACTCCATTCTTAACACTAGTATCCTAATTCACTTATAAACAAAATATACATGAATTTCTAACTCAGTTATAAGCAAAATATATAATATATATTTAAATATATATATATATAATATATATATATGATAGTAGAAACCGAAGTGTCATACAGCTGATTTTTTTTAAAAATTATTAAATATATAATATATTTTAAATATATATTAAATAAGTGTGGGTCGGGTCGGGTCGGGTCGGGTTTGACGGGTTTATAATTTTATGATCAAAACCCAACCCGATCCACTATAAAAAAAAAAAAAAAAATTTTGTAACCCAACACAACCCACCAAACCCTAAAAACTGACCCAACTCGACAGGTCAGGTTGGGTCGGGTCGAGTTTGGCAGGTCGGTGAGTTTTCTACACACCTCTAACAGTGAAATCAAACTTAGTCTGTATTAAAAAAAAAAAAACCCAATTGTACCACTTACCAAAAACAAAAATTGCTAATATTCAACTTGAGCATTGATTTTTTTTTTTTTTTCAACTATGTTAGAAATTTCTTCATAGGAATATCATGGATTGAATAATGAATGTGGCCATGTGACTTGCAAGACCCGTCAATCCATCAAGCACGTCACAAAGGTCACTTGCAAGTGTGGACCTTGGTTATATAGAGTGATGACTGTCTCTGTCTGAGACACTCTCTGATATATAGAGTGATGACTCATTGAACTCCAAGTTACCAAACGAGAAAATGCATGTACCAAAGTGACTGTTTTTGAGTGTGGGAGTCCCTGTTTCGTTTGATTAACTTGGATTCTTACACGCAGTCACACTTCCCATCACTCTCTTTCCTTCCATCTCTCTCTCTCTCTCTCTTTCTTTCTTTTATATAAAATATTTTTCTGATACGTTTGGACTCCACTAAGTCCTTTGATTTTGACCTCCATATCTCTCGCTCTTTATTTTCTTTCTTGCTTTCTCTAACTTTTGTGAGAGATTGAGTCATTGTGTAATTGATGATGGAAGGGGGAAGGTGGGTTTGGGCTAACGTGGTGCCAGGAGTCCGGCAAGGATTACTGTGCAACCATGTGGAAAGTGGGGTCTATGGTGTGGAAGGAACCAGGTATTTAGAGAAATTTAGACAATTGATTTCTTTTCTTTTCTTTCTCATTTTCTTGATATTATTCATTTCTTTGTCTTATCTTCTCTTCCCTCTTTTCTCTTTAGTATTTTGAAAAAAATTTCTATTCCTAACTCTAGTTAACGCTAACAATACATCTTTTCCCACACCTAAATCTAGTATCTTTATGTGTCAATTATTAATTGAATTTTAACAGTAATAGGTTAACTACAATTTTTTTTAAAAAGCTAAAATCTCTTATTGACAAAAAATTATTGTGCATCATACTAAAGAAATTTAATTTTGAAGTAAGACCCACGTATCATGATACATACGCCTCATACTTAATTATTACGCTTTTTCAAGTAATTGTATTGGGTGGTTCATGACATTGACAATGGTCACTTGCAAGTGTGGACCTTGGTTACGAGGTCTAGCAATCTTTTAATTCACTCAATATCTATCTTAGACATAAAAATCAAATAAATATGAATAATGTTAGAGATATAAATTTTTTTATAAAACATTTTAAAAATTACTAATGTAGTGAGTAATTATTGGTAAAGGAAAAAATGATATTAATAGTAGGTCTAGATCAAAATTAATAAGAAGTTAGTCACATTAACATTTTGTGAAAATATTGTAAAATAGTTTGTAACTGTAGTATTGCTCAATAAATATATCTCATGAAAAAATTTCGTTTATTTTAATATAAAAATTTATTTCTTTTTAGGCCATTTTTCAAATTCACATAATAATATTATTTTTTATTTTTTAAAATTTTTTAATTTTTTTTTCTCTCATTTCGTACATCCATCAAACAGCATTCCACAACTGAAAATTAAAACCTTATCAACACCAATATTCTTAAACGATAACGTGGGTTTTGGTCTTTTGGGTGAAGATTACGAATTTATTAATCTAAAAAAAAATAAAAAAATTGTCCTTGCTGATAATAATCAATTGAAGCATTAATTTTTTTTCCCCTGCTATGTTAAAAATTTCTTCATAGGAACACGATGGATTGGAATATAGTTGGCAATGGAAATTTAGAAAAAAATGAATGTGGTCATGTAGAGATTGGAGACCCATTAACCGTCATGCACATCTTGTAGAATTACGGGTCACTAATCCTCATATAATCTATAACTATAAGAAAATTTCACTCTTTTAACTGAGTTTTTATGTAGTTCAAAAATACCTTCATCAACGAAAGGTCTCTTAGAAATATAGTAAAAAATGTTAAATAACAAATTTCATTTTGAATTACAGAGGAGACTCCTAAAATTTAGAATTTTTTTTTTCTTTAGATTCATCTTTGTATTCCCTAAAATTTAGCATTTTT
Source organism: Quercus gilva (assembly GCA_023621385.1). Classification (NCBI taxonomy): domain Eukaryota; kingdom Viridiplantae; phylum Streptophyta; class Magnoliopsida; order Fagales; family Fagaceae; genus Quercus; species Quercus gilva. The sequence continues at coordinate 14,388,810 of CM042476.1, read as the reverse complement.
TATTCATTTTTCATCCAATAAAAGTAAAACAGCCCCCAATTTTAAAAAATAAAAAACTAAGAGAACTTTTAAAATTTAGTCTTCTTTCCCATTACATTCATCTCATCTTTCCTACCCAAACTTTTCTCTATATATCACTATACCACTTTCAAACACACATCCAAGAAAGAAATTACAGTTACTTATTTCTAAAATTTATCATTTTTATTTGTTTGTAAAAAAAAAATATTTTCAAATTATAATAGATAGAAATTGTTAACCTTTAACAAAAAAAAAAAAAAAAAAATAGAAAAGCCTCTGACCATGAGACTAATAACTAACTAAAGTAATTATATATGTAAATCAATGTATATTGAAACTTCAATTAACAATACACCTCTACGATCATTATGTGTCCTGAATTTTAATTATGGCCTAAGACCATAAATAAACCACTGGTTTTCTATTCACACCTATTCACCTATCCCATTGATTAGATGATAAAGATGCCTCATGGACCTACATGTCATGTTACTTTTCTTTTCCTTTCTTCTTTCAGTTATTTCATACACACACACACACACACACACACATATATATATATATATATTATCAACTACAAATGAGAAACTAGACCCATTTCATGATAGACCTAATTCATCCGTTAATCATTATAATTTAACGACATTATGACAGATTCAACTAAATTGACAATATATTATTGGACAAATTTTAGCTACAAAGTTGGTTATAGCCTAAAGCTACAACCTTATTTAATATCATTAACATTATTACATATTTCAAAAAGCTAACTATTGAATTGCATGTTCTTTACGTTTTCAATACATATGTCAAATTTTGTACTAATAAAATATTATTTACTATATAATTTATAATATTGTATTTTACGCATAAATTTAAAATACAAAAACTTATAATTTAAACATTTTATTGATGACATAACTATTGATTTTTAATTTTTTTTAGAAATTTTGCAAGTATGGAAGATATAAGAAGAAAATTTAATCTAATAGTGGATTTATCAAAATTCATCTCTAATAAAAAGATATTGAGTAAGATTGTACTTTTAGGTTACAATTAATTTTGTAACTAAACTTTATCCTATATATTTTCATTTGATGGAATTACCCATTCAGTTTGAAACAAATACTAGTGCATTTCCAGCAATAAGTAAAACTCTCACATATAATGCATTTGATAAATTATGTTTTATCACAGTGTACTCTTGGCGCGATAGTTACTTTACAAGTATAAGTGCTTGTGGATAGTGAGGACAAGCACTAGAGTTCAAGCCTATAGGAGAAAGCTTCACCCACATATATTTAGGTAGAGTTTCGTAACCTACTTTTGTTAAAAACATAGCTAAATATTTGATTTTGCTCCACTTTTATATCTCTTTCCTCTAAAAATACAAAAAACATAAAAATACAAGATCAAATTAGAACAAAAAGAAATCGACGGAAGACTTGCATAATGGAATTTCAAACCACAGGTAGACAACTTAAATTTCGGTCAAATCTCAAGTGGGTAAAGTGTCAAATTTCAAACTGCAGGTAGGCAACTTTAATTTTGACCAAACTATAGGTGGGTAAGTTGTAATTTGCCAAAAAAAAGAAGAAAAAGGTTTTATTATACTACACTTTACAATTTATTTTATCCTAGTTGGATTAAAATTTTTATTGTAGATCTTGTTTATTTTATTTCTACATATTTTTAACCGATAAAGGTATATTAAAAAATATGAATATACATACTTTAAAAAAAAAAAAAAAAACAGAGAATAGAAGAATTAATTGAATCTAAAAAAGGATCTCTTAAGAAATTTGTTACTAGTAAAAAAATAAACATTTAGATGAAATTTTTTGCGGTATAGATTTATTATCAAAACTACAAGTTATAAAGAGCTTTTCGAAATAGACGAATATACTTTGATTAAAAGATCTAAAGTTATAAAACATGAGTAGTCTAATTCTTTTCCAAATGCATTTATCGCTTATAGAAGTTTTTTTGATAGCACCAGTTACAATTTCTTACAGAAAAAGAAATTATAGAAGTTTTTTGATAGCACCTATTACATTTCTTACACAAAAAGAAAATTTTTAAAATTAAAAATGGAAATATCTTACTTAAAAATAACTATACTAAGTGTATGTTTAGTAGCGGCCACATCCAGAGTTTTTGGGCGTCTAGCATTTTTTGTGGATTCTATGCGCTATTCACGGAACTCATTAGTACATTTAAAAAAAATAAATTTAAAATTGAATTTTACGGTACTATTCACACATTTAAAAATTATTTTATTATAAAATTTTTTAATTTTTAATAATAAATAATATTTAAACCATCCTTAAAAATCTTGTAATTTAGTAATATTACATGTTCATCTCTATGAGGGCTATGGTTCGAATAATCTTTTTTTTTTGATGTTGTTGTTGTTGTAGTTGTTGTTGTTGCAATTATCAAATTTTTAACAATAAAAAAGATGTTGGGTGGATGGCACACGTCTAGCCCACCCTGATGGAATAGCTCGATTAACGAGCTTGTCTCTAAAAGTCTTCCAGCCAACCATATGCAACCATGTCTCTTAATCAGACTCAAGCACGTGGGGCACGCTGAAGGAAGGAGAAAATTGGCTGAAGAAAAAGATGTTAGATGTTCAAAAGTCAAAGTTTGTGTGATTGCATTTATTATGACTTGATGTAAAGAATGTGAAAGGAAGAAAAGAAGAAAAGGGTGAAGAAAAAGAAAGAAAGGCCATTCGGCCATTTGTTGCAGAAGAGTGAAGATGATTAGGTACTTAAAAATAATTATGGTAAGGGTCCGTTTGTATAGTTCTTATTTTGTTAAAAATTAAAAATTAAAAATATTATAATAAAATAATTTATAAATATATAAATAGTGTCGTAAAATTTATTTTTAATGAAAAAGTTACTGAAAAAAGAGGTTTATGAGTCATATAAACAGTGTATGGAACCCACTAAAAAAATGTTTCAACGTTGAAATGTGCTGCAAAAAAAAAAAACATATAATACTTTTCAGCACTATCCAAACACACACTAAGTGTATGGTTGGACAACGGCCACGATAAGTGTTTTTGCGCGTCCAGCATTTTTTGTGGGTCTTATGTACTGTTTATGAAACCTGCAAATACTTTAAAAAAAATTTTAAACTGAATCTCACGATACTATTCACATATTTAAAAAATTATTTTGTTATAATATTTTTAATTTTTAATTATAAAAATATTCAAATAAATTTTAAAAGTCTTATAATTTAATAGTATTGTCTGCTCGTCTCTATGAGAGCTATGGTTCGAAAAATCTTTTTTTTTTTTGGTTGCATCTATCAAATTTTAATAATAAAAAAGATGTTGGCTGTGTAGCACGCGTAAGTTTCAGCCCACTTGATGGAATAGCTCAATTAATTAGATTGTTTCTAAAGTTTTCAAACCAACAATCTGCAACCATTCATGTCTCTTAATCAGACTTAAGCGTGTGGGACACGGTGAAGGGTCTGGAAACGTGTATTTTGGGGGCAAAACTATAGCATTCCACGTGGATCATGGGAACACGGTCTGATTAATTATAGATGATCATACCGACTATAATTCTCTCTGGCTCTCGTTATAAATTTGCATTCAATACACAGCCAAGTTAGCCTTCCTTCACAATACACACTTGTACCAATTGCCGCCTCTTCAACCATATTGCATATGGGGTTTTCCCAGTGGAGTTCATGAGATTCTTCTATACACAGCCAAATTAGCCTTCCCTCACAATACACCCTTGTACCAATTGCCGCCTCTTCAACCATATTGCAGATGGGGCTTTCCCAATGGAGTTCATCTCCACCGTCCTCTTCTTTTTTCATGCTTGCTTTTATCCTTCTCTGGTGGTGTGGCTTGTTGGTCACCTCTGTTGTTGGCGGGAATAATGAGACGGACCGGTTGGCGTTGCTTGAGTTCAAAGCCAAGATCAGTGATGATCCTCTCCAGGTTTTGAGCTCTTGGAATCATAGCATCCACTTTTGTCAATGGCGAGGGGTTACCTGCGGTCGTCGACATCAAAGGGTCATTAAGTTGGAGCTGCAATCTTCGAAACTGGTAGGCTCCATATCACCACATGTGGGTAATTTAAGTTTTTTGAAGAATCTAACACTCTCAAACAACCGCTTTCATGATGAAATTCCTTCAGAAATTGAGCGTTTACGCAGATTGCAAGACCTACGTTTGGCCAATAACACAATTAGCGGCAAAATTCCAAGAAATTTATCCCATTGTACCAACCTCAAATTCCTTAGTTTCAGTCGCAACCTTTTGGATGGGGAAATCCCTCCTACTCTTGGCACTTTGTCAAAACTCCAACACGCTTCTTTTGAAAGTAATAATTTGACAGGAAGTATCCCACCTTCTTTCGGCAACTTATCCTCTCTAGAAAAGTTTGGAGCAATGTATAATAACTTGGGTGGGAGTATCCCTGCTTCTTTTGGCCAACTGATGAAACTTGCAATTTTTGCTGCCGGTAAAAATAGGTTGTCTGGAAGAATTCCTCCTTCAATCTTCAATTTGTCTTCGTTGCAAGGGTTTGATGTAGGATTCAACCAAATCCAAGGGCATCTTCCATCGGACATAGGTATCACTCTACCTAATATCGAAAATTTTAACATTTACAACAACCAATTTATTGGATCTATCCCTATTTCAATATCTAATGCCTCAAATCTAGAGCTACTTGACCTCTCCGAAAATAAACTAAAAGGAAGAGTTCCTTCGTTGGAGAAGTTATATATTTTATCATTTTTTAGCATTTATCAAAACGAGCTTGGAAATGGAGGGGCAAATGACTTGAGTTTTCTTTGTTCTTAGACAAATTCTACGTATCTAACGGATTTAGAGATAGGCGTCAATAACTTTGGGGGAGAGTTGCCAAAGTGCATTGCCAATTTCTCAACTACTCTCATCATTCTGCTTCTAAATAATAATAAAATATCTGGAAACATTCCCACTGCAATAGGAAATTTGACCAATTTGGAGGACCTAGAGATGGGGAATAATAAATTATCAGGTCATATTCCTTTTGAAATTGGAAAGCTTCATAAGTTACAACATTTGGATTTATCTGCAAACAATATCTTTGGGAACATTCCATCTTCTCTTGGAAATTTAACTATTTTGATAGCTTTGTATTTACAAGATAATAATCTTCAAGGAAGCATCCCCTCAAGTCTAGGCAAGTGTGAAAATATGATTCAATTGAGTCTTGCTAAAAACAATCTCAATGGTACCATATCATATCAAGTAATTGGTCTCTCATTCTCACTAATTTTTCTAGACTTGTCAGCCAACAATTTTACCGGTGTCCTTCCTACAGATTTCACAGATTTAAAAAATTTAGGACACTTGGATATTTCTGAAAACATGTTGTTTGGAAAAATTCCAAGAAGTCTTGGTAGTTGTGTAAAACTAGAATATCTAGCCATGAGAAGCAATTTCTTTCAAGGGGTCATTCCCTCATCTTTGGAATCATTAAGGGGCCTTCAACTCTTAGATCTTTCTAAAAACAATTTTTCTGGCAATATTCCAAAATTTTTGGAGAGCTTTATCTTCTTGAAGTTATTGAATTTGTCTTATAACAATTTCGAAGGGGAGGTACCAACAAATGGAGTTTTCAAGAACATAAGTGCAGCTATGATTAAGGGAAACAGTAAGTTATGTGGAGGCATGCCAAAGTTTGATCTTCCTATATGTAAATACAATAAGAAGAGGAAGTTGACTCTTTTCTTGAAGCTAATAATCTCTATAGTTTCTGGCCTTCTTGGAGTAACTTTGGTATTGTTATTTTTACTTCTCCGCACTTTTTTTTTTTTTTTTTGAGAAGGGAATTTTACGGCTATTAATCAAGGAGGAGGAAAATCCTCCAATACAAAAGACAAAATATCCGTTGGAACACACTCCAACCAAATTTGAGACGAAAAAAATTGTCTCGCTCGCTGGGCCAAGGCATGAGCCACTGCGTTGCCTTGCCGACCTACGTGAGCGAAAGATATACTCATAAAAGAGTTTGAAAGGGACTTAATGTCCATAATTATATGTCCTCCCCGGGAGTTCTCCATGCCAGGACACCTCAGCGAATTAACCACCAATTCAGAGTCGCCTTCACAAACCATCCTAGTGAAGCCCGATTCTGCAGCAAAGGAAACAGCACGTCGCGCAGCCAGAAGTTCCAGGAGCTCAACAGTTGGGGGTTTTGCAAACTGCTCGGATAGAGCAGCCAACACATGGCCCACGTCATTACAGATAACCACCCCACAACCCGCCATGTCCGACTCATTGAACCAGGCACCATCATAATTTACCTTCACCACGCCATCAGCAGGAGGAGCCCATCTGCGAGAAACCGCCCGACGTCTGAGTGGATGGGGGCAAACCAAACTCCTGAATTCCTGGAGATAGTTTTTTGCAAAACCCGCAATGTTATGAAGGGGCAGAGGATTGTCAAGGTGACGAGCTTTATTTCTTTGATACCAAACAGACCAGGCCGTAGTAGCAAACAGAGATAGCAAGGCAGGTTTGGAAAGGATCCGAAGCACCACATCTGAAAAGGACTCAGTAGCTGAAGAACTCCGATCCACCCAGTCAAAATCTGTCCGCCACACAGCTTCAATACAGGTACAGCTCCATAAAGCATGCACAACTGATTCTGAACCACCAGAGCATCGAGGACAGCTAGACTCAAGGAGGATTTTTCGCTTCAGTAAATTTTCTTTAGAGGGCAGCGAATTTGTGCAGGCTTTCCAGAGGAAATGCTTTATCTTCCCCGGAACTTTCATATGCCAGATGCTTTTCCAGAGACCCCTTTTAGAATCCACAACAGTTGGACGGCTTGAGTCAGGAAGAATCAGCTCACAGAGGAGCTTATAACCCGACTTCACGGAATAACAACCCGAGCGTTCAGACCTCCAAACCAAAGTGTCAGGTTGCGGACTAGAGCACAGAGGCAGAGACTTAATCAACAAAGCATCAGGTGGATAAAAGCACAGATCAATGAGATTAGTGTCCCACCAACCCGAATCAGAATTAATCAGGGAGTCCACTGTAGATTCAGGAGCAAGATGCATCACTGGGGAATTTAAACGACCATCAAGACTTGGTAACCAGGCATCATTATAGATCTGAACCGATTTGCCGTTCCCAATTCTCCAAAAGGCTCCTTTATCGATTACATCCCTAGACCACAGAATGAGAAAGAGCCCGAAGACGTTTTAGCTTCAAAAATTGAGCAATTCGGGAAATATTTAGCCTTAAAAACTCTATAAAATAGAGACTCCGTATCATGAATCAGTCTCCACACTTGCTTTGCCAACATAGCTTTATTGAATTTGCATAGATCTTTAAAGCCTAAACCCCCTTCACTTTTTGGTTGACATAACACCTCCCATTTTGCCCAATGAATTTTTCTTCTATCCCCCCTTTAACCCCACCAAAATTTTCGAATGAGCTTCTCAATATCTTGACACAGACCGATTGGCAAACGAAAACAACTCATTGCAAACGTAGGAATGGCTTGGACCACCGCCTTCAAAAGAACTTCTTTACCGGCTTGCGATAATAATTTTTCCTTCCACCCTTGAAGTTTACCCCACACCCTATCTTTTATGAAATTCAAACTCGCCTTTTTTTTCCTGCCAACTACCGTCGGTAAACCCAAATATCTTTCATACTCCTTTATTTCGGCCACACCAAGCAACATTTTTAATTCTTCTTTTGTACCAACTGAGGTATTTTTACTAAAAAATAGGGTAGTCTTGTCCTGGTTGATTTTTTGTCCTGATGCCCGTTCATACTTTCCCAACAACTCCTGAATTTTTTCCACATCTCCCACACTAGCACGGCAGAATAGCAGACTGTCATCTGCAAAAAAGAGGTGAGAGATCTTTGGTCCATTTTTGCAGAGAGAGACACCCTCTATATGTTTACAAGCCACAGCATGCTCAATTAACCCATTCAAACCTTCGGAACATAACAAAAAAAGATAGGGAGAGAGGGGATCACCCTGACGAATACCTCTTGAGGGAACAATATGACCCTTTGGTTCACCATTGACTAGGATTGAATAGGACACAGATTTTATGCACTCCATAATCCATCCTATCCACTTCGAATGAAAGCCCATCTTCTCCATGATCCTTTGAAGGAAGATCCACTCCAACCGATCATAGGCTTTGCTCATATCCAATTTCAAAGCCATATGTCCCGTTTTTCCCCTTTTTTTCCTCTTCATATGGTGCAAAGTCTCAAAGGCAACCAGGATATTATCAGAAATGGCTTTGTCTGATTGAAATGCACTCTGAGATTCAGAAATAACATGGGGTAGAATTTTCTTCAGCCTATTTGCTAGCACTTTAGAAACAAGTTTATATAAAATATTACAAAGGGCAATGGGGCGAAATTCAGATACACATTCAGGACTCTTCACTTTTGGAATAAGAGTAATAAAAGTATGATTCAAACCTGTCTCAATTGAGTTTGAATTTAGGCAAGAGATCACAGCTTTTACAATATCGTTTCCAATGCTTTCCCAATAATGCTGGAAGAAAACAGGCGGCATACCATCCGGCCCCGGGGCTTTCAAGGGGGCCATTTGCTTCAAAGCCATTTCAACCTCGTCCTTTGTAAAGTTTCTGACCAACCCGTTGTTCATATCTTCGGACACCACCTGCTTTGTAAATTGCACTACTTCCTCGATGTCTTGCGGGTTTGAAGAGGTGAACAAATGTTTATAATACTCCACAAACATAGCTGAGACCTCAACATCACCCGAAACCAGTCTGCCTTGAGAATCTTTGAGTTCTGTAATACTGTTTCGCCGAAAACGTTGTGAAGCACGGTTATGAAAATAGCTAGAGTTTTTGTCGCCCGAAATCATCCAGTGCACGTGGCTTCGCTGCTGCCACATTTTCTCCTCCAGTCTAAGAAGCATGGCCACCTCAGCTTTTAACTGGAGAAAAAAAATCCACATTCCCACCTTTCGTAGCAGACTCTTCTGCTTCCTTCAAGTTCTTTTTTTTCTCCGAAAGCGTGTTTACCACGTTACAAAAAGATTTCTTACTCCAAACTTTCAACTCGGTCTTACATGAATCAACATTCAACATAACTTTTGTCATAGGTGGATCCGAGGAGATGGTGTTCCAAGCTTTTCGAACAGTATCATGGCAACCTTGTTCTTCAAGCCACATATGCTCAAACCGCCAGGGGCGTTGAGGCTTTAAGTTGATCCCCTCGGGTAAAATAATGAAAGGGCTATGGTTAGAAGAGGCACACACCAAAGTCTTAACCTTTGTAGCAGGGAACAAGTTAGACCATTCGGCTGTACTAACAGCTCTATCCAGTCTTTCCCACATCACTCCACCACCCACCTGAGTCTTGTGCCACGTGAATTTATTGCCCACAAATCCAAGATCAAACAAACCACATTCATCAAGGACATCGCGGAATTTCTGCATTTGTCCATAAGGTCGTAAACGGCCTCCTAATTTTTCGTGAGACTTTAAAAGTTCATTAAAATCCCCCCCACACAGCCAAGGCACAGAGAAACGATTGTTTAAATCTCTTAATAACTCCCAGGATTCCATACGAAGCTAAGTTTCTGGTGCTCCGTAAAAACCCGTAAAGCGCCACACATTTTCCTTTCCTCTATTGATCAGAACGTCAATATGATTTTTTGAGGAAGACATAACTTGAACATCAAAATCATTCTTCCAAAACAGCACCAAGCCACCCCCACGAGTTACTCTTGAAACCCCATGGTGATGACCGAAGCGAAGAGAATCACGTAATCCAGCTAGCCTTGACTCATCCAGCCATGTCTCAGCTACAAACACAGCTGTGGGATCTTGTGCCCGGACTAAATCACCGAGCTCTTGAACTGTCTGCCAGTTCCCAAGCCCCCGACAGTTCCAACAAAGGATACTCATTGCACTCGGCGGGGTTGCTCCGCAACCTCCGCCGATCCCAAATGCGTGTCAAACCGCACCCTTTGTTCCTTCTTTTCCTCCTCAACCTTTTGTTTTTTTTCCTTCTCTGAATTGAGTTCTTCACGGGCCTGGTTCTCCCTGTCTTTACGTTTAAGGCCATCAAATCCGTGAGAGTCATCCCCTCCTAAACCATAATTGGGCCTTCTTGAAATTCTGGTCCATTGCCCTTTCTTCATAACGTTTTGTAGGCCGGGCCCAAGTCCTTTTCCCAAACCATCCAGTCCAGTGGGTTCTTTTACTAATTCTAAATCCGTGCACTTTAGATATTCCTCTGTTTCAAAGCCCATCGGGCCCAGTTCCCCAATCTGGCAGTCCTCAATTTGTGATAACTGAGCACTTTGTTGATTTCCTGCGCACTCCTTTTCCTCATATGGGACATTATCAAACTTTTGTAAGTCACGGTCAATTTCTTTGAGTTTTGCAAGGAAAGGATCACCCTCTGCGTATGTACCCGTGATTTGTGGATCAAGTACAGGCTTTAAGATCTTTGGAAGGATTTTTGCAGCACCCATTAAGGATCCGCCTCCCTTTATATTCACATCCCCTTCGTTGGGATGGTGAAAACCAGCTGATGGTGTGGATAAAGCAGCTTTATCCTGAGCGTCTGTCGTCATATCAACATCAATCCGCAGACTCGAGGCATCCGGAAGTACATTCTCATTTATTGCATTCATCGCCCTAGACGAGGTTTCTATGTCAGCTTTTCCACCAGTGGGAGGATGGCCAGTGTTTACCGGTGGAGGTATCGGCTCGGATTGACTACAAGAGCTCGCCATGGTCTTCCCCTTTCTAGGTTGGAAACCTCCCCTATCTTCATAAAAGCCCGAAACATGCAGAACGGTTTTCCTTGGATTTGCAGACAGAGGGGCACGCATAAAAGGTCCAAACTGCTTATCTTGAGGCTTAAGAGTGCCCTTGCTTTCAATCCACAATGGGCAATCTCTTTCATCATGATCAAGGCGCCCACACCAGTAGCAGATAATGGGTAACCTTTCATATTTGAAGGATACCCAAACTTGGCCACCCACTTCCATGTCAACAACTCTTCCACGACATAAAGGTTGTGACACCTCCACTCTGACCCTAACTCGCGCAAAACAACCTCCAACTTCCGTAGGGTGAGTTTCAGAGGGGCAAACCTCTCCAATAGAACTACATAGATCTTCAGCCACCTCCTTTGTCATGTATCTTACTGGAATATCAAACACCTGTACCCAAAGAGAGGTTTTGTTAAAACTTATATTCTGTAAGGGAGTATTTTTTTCGAACTTTTGGACCACCACCAGGTGTTTGTCGAAAGTCCAAGGCTCACTGAGTAGGATCCTGTTGACATCTTCCTGTTTTTCGAAAGCAAACAACAGGGTGTGATTGCCCATATTTTTTATTGTGAAGCCATTCATCGCTCTCCACAATGGTTTGAAGGTTCTACCAACCGCCTCAACATTCAACGCTCTACGAGTTAAGAACTTTGCAGCAATGATATGTTCATTAGATTCTCTATTTTTTCCCAATATGATTTTGTCTCCCTCTCTATCTAACAACGAAAGCTTTGTCCATTGTTTTGAAAGGTCTTCCATGACACTATGGCAGGAATAGAGAATATTTTAGAGAGAAAAAAAAGTAGAAAATATTGATAGAAGAAAGACCAAACTGTTTCCCAAAACCCTTGAAGGATGGACCCACTAGCCCTACAGACAACAGTGTTGTCTCAGGGGATAAACAATCCTTCAGATGAAGGAACGACCTATTTCACAACCGTAGGGAAGACTTAGGGGAGACCAGGTCAGCCACAGCGGTCGTTTGAATGTTGAGGGTATTTAATATTGAATGTATCTTACCAAAGTCTCCTAAAAGCTACAGATGCATTCTCTACCACTAATTTAATTGGTGTGGGTAGCTTTGGATCTGTATATAGAGGAATTCTTGATCATAACAGATGTAAAGTTGCTATCAAGGTGCTCAACCTTTTGCGGCATGGAGCTTCAAAAAGTTTTATTGCTGAATGTGAGGCTTTACGAAATATCAGACATCGGAATCTGGTAAAGGTACTCACAGCATGTTCAGGTGTTGACTATCAAGGTCATGATTTCAAAGCATTGGTATACGAGTTCATGACTAATGGTAACCTAGATGAGTGGTTGCATCCGATTTCAAGAATAAATGAGGTTAATGAAGAACAAACCAATTTGAATTTTCTTCAAAGACTGAATATTGCTATTGATGTTGCAAACGCATTGGAATATCTTCATCATCGTTGCCATTCACCAATTGTTCATTGTGACCTCAAGCCTAGCAATGTTCTTCTTGATAATGAAATGATTGGACATGTGGGTGATTTTGGCTTAGCAAGGTTCCTTCGTGATGCCACCCAAGAGTGTTTCACTAATCAATCAAGCTCTATTGGATTAAAAGGAACAGTCGGTTACGCTCCTCCAGGTGAATATCTTTTCCATTTTTGAACATTTAATACTTTTCTTTTCATAATATTTTTTAGTGTGCTAATTTCAAGCATGAAAATAACTTAAGGAAGCCTTTTAGAAGATGGAGTAGGTCCTATAAAAAATTTCTACTTGTCATATTTTTTTTTTTTCATTTTATATGCCGATAGAAATGTCTTTCAAAGTTGTGCTATTATTATTATTATTATTATTATTATTATTATTATTATTATTATTATTATTATATGAAACTAGATCAATCATATTCTAAATGTTATGTGCAATTGCAGAATATGGTATGGGAAATGAGGTGTCAACTTTTGGTGATATCTACAGTTATGGTATATTATTATTGGAGATGTTCACAGGAAAAAGGCCCACTGATAACATTTTCAAAGACGACTTGAACCTTCATGATTTTGTTAGAGGAGCTTTGCCCGAACGAGTGATCAACATTGTGGATCCTATTATTCTTTTGGAAAGAGAAGATATGGAAACAAGGACAAATGACACTCACATTCAAAATAGAATAGGATGTCCCAAAATTCTGGAGTGCTTGATTTTGATATTTGGAATTGGAGTTTCTTGTTCTATGGAATCTCCAAGAGAAAGGATGAACATTAGTGATGTTGTAGCTCAGTTGCATTTGATTAGAGACAAGTTCCTCAAAACAAGAAGACGCCGAGAAAGACTTCAACTTACAGGTAAATTGTTCATGACACAGTACTTGTTGCTCCTAACACCCCCTCCAAACCTTTATGGAGGGAGGGGGATCATATATCCAACACAATGCTATGTGCTTGTCACGGTACTTTCTTTTGTTCTAGCGAAATTGATAATATTGATGCTATGTGAAATTTGAATACATAATGGTTCTATTCATATGATTAAGATTCATCTAATTTGTTTTCTATGATTCAAAATATGCTCTTTTTTGTCCCGTCCCCCCTCAAAATGTTTGTTGAAAAATACATAAATGAAAATGACATTTAAGCTATTTTCGATTTGGTGATTTCTACCATTAGTGATTATTGGTATTGTACTTACACTCAGTACTTTTTATAGAGATGCGTTTGATGACTTTGATGTAGACATAGGCTTGAATTACTCTTAAGTATGGAATTTTAATGGGTAAGAAGTTTAACTATTTTACTGGGAATTATTTAGTGGTTTATAATCTTAACTATCTCTCAAGTACCAGGATAACCATTTCCATAAAACATTTAATGAGTTTAGGATTCGAAAATTGAACCTTTTTGCATTACTATGAATCCCCTTTACTATTTTGAAAACCAAAACTTCTTCTTATACATAGAAATGATTTCCCTTAATTCAATGATTTAGAGGGATAATTGTCCTCCTTGAATGCAGGTACAAAGGGCCAGTGACCCTATTGGAAGGCATCATGACTTAATGAGGTTTTGGTTTTGTATAATGTTGGAACAAAATAATTAGATTTGTAGCACCTCCTTTTGTTTCTTTTAATAGTCACTTATTAGTTTATCTTGTATTTGTCATAGGTTTTTTTTTTTTTTTTTTTTTTTTTTTTTTTTTTTTTTTTTTTTTTTTTTTTTTTTTTATATCCATGAAATAATTTGTAGCTGTAACATTGCTTTTAAAAAATAATATAGACTCGTGGATGTAGGCTTTTATGGCCGAACCACGTTAAAATTGTTGTCTTCCTTTTGTTTGCCTTCATTTTTCACAAAGGAATTTTACAGCTTCATGCCTTAGATAGCACCAATAGCCAACAAGGCTTCTAGTTTTGTAGTTATTAGTTCCTTTGTCACTGCAAATTATTAGCACTATAAAGTTGTTTGTCACCCATAATTTGATGATTACGTACAAGAAAAAGCGATTAGTACTTCAAGATCATACCATTAGGGTTATTGCTAAGCACTGAATAGTTTCTTGTAAATCTTATAATGAGAGTCTTTGTATGCTTAACAGGATTTTTTTTTCCAAATAATATATTTTGAAGTTTACTTGAAATAAATAAAGATGGTTTGTTTCATAATTAATTTAGATTTTATTTTATGAATTTAACTATATACAAACTATAATGTTATTTTAAATTTTAAATAATGCAATACTAAATACATATTTAAATTTGTAATAGTTAAAGAGGTTTAGAGTCTGTGCTGTGTATCCAAGAGTTAGGCCTTTTTGGATATACACCACTGTAAGTTTCTTAAAAAAAAACCTTCTCTCTTCTCCCTGTGTGTGTTAAAAAATACTTAGTATTCTCAAAAGAAAAAAACAGTGAGTTAATCCCACATTAAAAAATGAGTGTGAGTTAAAGAGGTTTAAAGTATGTGCTGTGTATCTAAGAGTTAAGTCCTTTTGGATATACACTACTATAAGTTTCTTTAAAAAAAATCTTCTTCCCTCTTCCCACGTGTGTGTGTGTGTGTGTGTGTTAAAAAAGACTTAGTATTCTAAAAAAAAAAAAAAAATTTAGTATTCTAAAAAAAAAAAAAAATTGTAATATGTAGAGTCTGTTTGGAAACAACTTGTTTAACTAAAATTAAATTTTTTTTGCTGAAAGTACTGTAGATAAAGCTAAAAATTAGCTAAAATAGTATATGGAGACCATGAATAGTACTAAAAAGTTCAATAGAACCTATAAATAGTAGAAAAAATAAGTTAAATAGTATAAAAATATAATGATAAAAAACTGCATTTTTCAACCAATGCCAAATGCAACCTTAATCTTAATGAATAATTTGATCAATTTCCAATTCAAGAAAAACACAAAATATGGTACGGTGGAAGCGAGAAGAATGTATATAAATAAAACGTCTTTGCATTTCTTGAATTTAAAACTTAAAAAAGAAATAGAAAAAACCATCAATGTCTTGACACTTGATCAGTAGGCTTCCTTTTGCACAACTTGGAAACTCCAACCCATCATATACATCCCCTGCTTTGGGCCTTGGTTGAGGATGATGATGGTTGGTTGACTTGGTTCCCTATATTGTTCCTAATAAATTATTATCCTTATTCGCGAAAGCAGTTGCATGCATACCAAATATGAATTCATAATCATTTTTGGTGTGGTTAATTTAGAAAATCAATACTCAAATGGTCTCACCATGCCAATGCATCCATCCCCTAAGAATACTCATGCATGCAACTGTGCACGGTCTCAACTCTAGAGCCGACTTGCTGAAACTTGAAACAATTTAAAATAAAAGAAAGATTGTTTATTTCTCAAAATTAAAATTTCAAATTTCTATTGGTTCATATCAAATACTTGTAATGAAATAGAGCATTGAGGGTTTTTCCATAAAATAGGTTTAAGGCTTGTAAAATAAATGGTCACACATTTGACAATTTCACTAAAAAGTACTAAGGTAATTCTTATATTTTAAAACAGCTTAAAGGCTAAAGTTAATAAAAATATTAATTGACATAATTTTTTAAAATCTTTTAATATATATAACTATTAAACATTTTTTAAGATATAACTTTTAAAAATAGAAGTTGTCACCTCAAGCAGAAATTCCTGATTTCACCCTTACATGCTGATAATATTGGAGGATAAATATCTTTCCTCCTATGTTTGAAATTTCTTCCTAGGAATACGATGGATTGGAATATAGTAGGCAATCAAAATGTAGAATAATCAATGTGGGACTTGAGAGATCTGTCAATTTGTCACACACTTCTTGTACCTGGGACCATTTTTAGTCAAGAGGGTCAAGGGTCAGCTGTGGACTTTGCCTCATTCATTCTCATAGTTAGTAAGGTGACCTTGTGTAATCTGACAATGGCGGATCAAATTACTCTTACACATAAAAGCCAAAAATATATATATGTCCCATAACTATTTCTATAAATCTAAGACACGTCAATTTCATACACAATTTCATTGGAATATCATTGGCAATGAAATTTTAGAAAAACAAATTATGTGGTCATGTGGATACTAGAGACCCTTCAATCCGTCGTGCACATCTTGTGGAATTAGAACACGACTCACTATAAGTGAGACTATTTTTATCAGTGACTATATGAGAAGGGCTGGTCAGATGTCCATCAATCTCTTTCAAATTGCAATTCAACCAAAACTCTCCTACATGGAAACTTTTACTTGCTTCCAAGATTTCACTTTTATTTATTTATTATTTATAAGAGTTAAGTGATCAAGCATCTTGTTTATCTAATCTTAGCACTTGGATTCGAGACATGGAAAATATTAGTACCAGAGTTAACACGGTTATTTAGAGCTGGAGTTTAACTCGTTATGGTAGAAAATGAATTGTTCCCTCTATTCCACCTTTTCTTAATAAGCAAAGGAAAAATAATAATAAATAACTCTCTTACACAAAAACCAAATAAAGCGTATGTACAATAAATATATTTTTCAGTAAATTTAAGACCCACCCATTTGCAATCTCACAAAATTTTACCACATGAAGAAATGATCTACTATAAGTGATCCATAACTTTTTATAATATTTTAGATGAATGACCACATTTTTTCTATAATTTTTAATCCCCCACTTCAACAAAATTGTAAAATTACTTGCTAAAAGAAAATTCAGTGGAACATAGTATTTCGTACATTGGACTTCTAAGTTCTAAAATTGAGTAGGGTTAGAAGCTTTGGAAAATATTGATGGACAAAGTTTCTTTCCAAATTAGTTTAAAGAAAAATGCTTTAAATTAACTCTCACTAAAAAATGAGCATGACTACATATTTTGAAAATCTAACAATTAGATTAAATGTTTTTTATGTTTTTAACATGCATTTCAAATTTAATTCAAATTTAATATTATTTACTATTTGATTCATAAACTTATTTTTTATGCATAGTTTAAAACTACAAAAATATGAATTTAGATATTTTCTTGAATGACATAGCTATCGATATTTGATATAATAAGAAAATTCAATCTAATGGTAAATTTATCATAATTCACTTTCAATAAATAAAAAAATAAAAAAAGGAAGAGTCTGAAAAAAAACATTTGTCCAATATTGAATGAGGTCGATAGGGGAAGTTCTATCCCTTTTTTTATTGTCATATGTCCCTTATTAAGTTGAGGGGAAAAATATAAAATAGGAAAGAAAAAAAAAAAGACATTTCTATAATCCCTCAAGTCCCTGTAGCCAATTTGTTCTTCCCTATCATATTCTAAATATGTGCTTTTCCCTAAGTTCCTAAGCTGTGGAATCAAACTCAGTTAGTCTTCACCAAAAAAAAAAAACGCCCCACTGTACCACTTAGCAAAAACAAAAACTGTGGATTGAATAATGAATGTAGCCATTTGTGACTTGCGAGACCCTTCAATCCATCAAGCACGTCACAGAGTGTCACAGGGTCAAATTTAAGTAAAGCTCCTAAGTCCTAACACAAAGGAACGTTGACTGTGGCCGTGTAAAACAAAACCTCTTGATTGTGGGACCATTTTTAATTAAAAATTTAAAGTGTGTTTGGAAAGGCTGGAGGAGAGAGGAAACAAAGAGAAATTAGAAGATATGTACTCATTTCCTTTGTTTGGTTACCATGGAAGAAATAAATAAAAAAGGAAGAAACCATTTTCCTTGAACCCACGTATTTGCAATCCGCCCAAATTGGGTGGATTTGAAGGGAGAGAATGGTTTTTAAATAATGGGGCCCATATACATAACATAATATGACATGAAGTTGCGCATTTGCCCATAACTTTTATTCATCTTTTACATTTATATGAGCATAAAAGTTAAAAAAAAATAAAAAATAAAAATAAATAAAAATAAAAAACTTCAGTTTCCTTCACAATATGAAAATTGAAAATAGTTTTTGATTTTTGCCTAAAATAAGTTACCAAACAAATTTTTTGTCTTAGAAAATAGAAATTTGTTTTTGAAAATAGAAAACTGAGGAAAAAAATAGTTACCAAACATACACTTAGTTTGGTAACCCTTGGAGCAACCATGAGTGTACCACAACTACACATGTGTAGTTGTGGTACACTCATGATTGCTCCAAGGGTTTACAAACCATGAGTGGGAGGGTTACTTAAGCGATGTGGGACAATTCCACCCTTTCATAATACAAAACCGTGAGGGCTTGGCTCCCCAAAGCGGACAAAGCCTTCTAAGGTGAGGTGTAGGGTGTCAAGCCTCAAAGAGGTGAAAATCCCGATCACCCACAATATTATTAAGTATAAAATGTAAATTGTCCATGTTTAAAAAAAAAAAAAAAATTATTGTGAAGCACT
Source organism: Quercus gilva (assembly GCA_023621385.1). Lineage (NCBI taxonomy): Eukaryota > Viridiplantae > Streptophyta > Magnoliopsida > Fagales > Fagaceae > Quercus > Quercus gilva. Next base: position 14,370,127 of record CM042476.1, on the reverse strand, counting down.
TTTTTCTTTTTTACGATTCATTTATTCTAGACTTTTTGTTTTTGTATTTAATAACTCACTTGGATAAATATTTATGATGTGGTCCCACATTTGATTCTAAAATTAAAAAATAAAACTCTTTAAAAATAAAATAATTTAGGACACATGGAGAAAAATTGAAACTCTAATTTGGAATTCTAATTTAAGTTTCTCTCAATTTCACTTATTATTATATATACAGATATAGATTTATGAGACTAGTACGCATTCTTTAATAAACAATGAATACCCTTGTGGAATATTTCATGTGCTTAGGCAGGTTAATTAATACTACTCCATAATCCCTCATTGAATGATTACTCCTTAATTTATTGTAATCATGATGAGATCAACCTAATTAGTCTTTTAATTTGATGATGGCGGATATGAAAATTTTAGGAGTAGGGCTTGTCGCCATCGTCATATTTCTTCGAAAAATTATTAAGTAATCCCAGAGTACTATAAATGCGTACTCCTCCCTCTCACATAAATGGTGGGTCCCACCATAAATTTAATTAGTGAGACCCACCATTCAAAAAGTTTTATTATTGATTACAATTCACAATCTCACCTATCTCTCACGACTCTACGTAAAATCTCGATTTTGACAACGTTGGTTGGTTTCATATATTGTACCTAATAAATTATTATCCTTATTTGCGAAAGCAGTTGCATGCATACCAAATATGAATTCATAATCATTTTTGGTGTGGTTTAGAAAATCAATACTAAAATGGTCTCACCATGCCAATGCATCCCCTAAGAATACTCATGCATGCAACTGTGCACGGTCTCAACTCTAGAGCCGACTTGTTGAAACTTGAAACAATTTAAATAAAAGAAAGACTGTTTATTTCTCAAAATTAAAATTTCAGGCTTTAAAATCTTTTAACCTATATATATATATATATATATAATAATAGGTGAAACTGAGAGAAAGTCAAATTAAAATTCCAAATTAGAATTCTAATTTTGCACCATGTGTCCTAAATTATTTATTCTTAAAGAGTTTTATTTCTTAATTTTAGAATCAAATGTGAGACTACATCATAAATATTCATCCAAGTGAATTATTAAGTACAAAAACCAAAGAATCTAGAATAAATGAATTGTTAAAAAAAAAAAAAAAAAGTGCTTCACAATAAATTTTTTTTTTTAAACACGGACAATTTACATTTTATACTTAATAATATATTATGCATCTTATTGTGTATTTTTAAGTGTATCCATGCATATGCATGAGGTTACAAGCTAGTCTATATATCTATAATAGGTGAAACTAAGAGAAACTCAAATTAAATTCAAAATTAGAATTCCAATTTTTGCACCATGTGTCCTAAATTATTTATTTTTAAAGAGTTTTATTTCTTAATTTTAGAATTAAATGTGAGACTACATCATAAATATTCATCCAAGTCAGTTATTAAGTACAAAAACCAAAGAGTTTAGAATTAATGAATTGTTAAAAAAAAAAAGTGCTTCACAATAATTTTTTAAAAAAAAAAGACATGGACAATTTATATTTTATACTTAATAATATCCTTACAAAATTTTTTAAAGAGTTAACAAAATATAAAAATGATTATCAATAATATTTAAATTATATATATAGGAATTGTATTATACATCTTATTATATATCTATAAGTGTATCCATGCATATGCATGGCGTTATAAGCTAGTATTTATAACTATTGAACATTTTTTAAGATATAACTTTTAAGAATAGAAGTTGTCCCCTCAAGCAAAAATTCCTAATTTCACCGCTACATGCCGATAATAATCAATTGGAGCATAAATATCTCTCCCCCTATGTTTGAAAGTTCTTCCTAGGAATACAATGGATTGGAATATTGCAGGCAATGAAAATGTAGAATAATCAATGTGGGACTTGAGAGACCAGTCAATCCGTCATACATGTCTTGTAGAATTAGAACACGACCCCTTGTACATGGGACCATTTTTAGTCACAAGGGTCAAGGGCCAGCTATGGACTTTACCTCGTTCATTCTCATATAGTTAGTAAGGTGACCTTATGTAATCTGACAATGGTAGATTAGATAACTCTTACACATAAATGCCAAATAAATATATATGTAGCATAACTATTTCTATAAATCAAAGACACGTCAATATCATACACAATTTCATAATACAGGGAAGTCGTACACTATATGAGTGATGCATGCTTTCTATTCACATTTTTATATAAAATCACCACTTTTTTGTACAACTTACAATCAAACACTTTAACATGTTATAAAAATTGGTGTTAACCTCACATTTGGTATATTTGACTTTTAAAATTGAGCAGGGTTACAAGCTTTAGAAAATATTGATTGAGGTAGATAGGAAGGCTCATCCACTTTGTTTTATTTATCAAATGTTCCTTATAAATAGAAGAAAAAAAAATCACTATAATCCTTCTAGTCCTCCTAATCCAAAAAATTAGGTATGATGTGTACCGCATTGCTCAAGTTCCCAAGTGGTTTGTTCTTCGCTACCTTCTTAATTATACATGTGTTTTAATTTGAGCACTTAAGCAGTGAAATCAAACCCTCTGTTTTGACAGAACAACACCTAATATATTAGGGATGAAATTAGCTCTAAAATACTACGATTAGTATCATGTAGTCTATATTATTTTCTTATTTTTTGAAAATCACGTAGTTTTGAGTCACTATGCTATGAAAATAAAATTCACCTCTTATATAGAATTTTTTGTTATTTTCAATAAAAATATTCAAAATTCAAATCTCTTATTTCACTTTTTAACTAAAAAAAAAAAATCCTTATAGTGCAGTTAATTAAGGATTCAATCAAATTCTTTATACTAAGCATGCTTAAAGTCCTAAGCCATTAGTTTTTTTTTTTTAAGGGGAAAAAAATAATAAATGTGTTTAGCATTTGTTTAGCATTAGTTTTTTTGGAAGAAGTAACGGGGTTATGTTTTCAAAAAATTGGACCTCTCTTAGAAAAGTTAATGCATTTTTTATTCAAAACCTAAACTAAGTGATAATTGCTTTATAATTGGAAAGTCCTAAAGGGCCTATCTAGCTCACGTTAAGTATTTTAAGGCTGTCAGCTTCCATAAGATATTCTCTCCTCTCCCAGTGTGTGTTAAAATACTTAGTATTATAATAAAAAATAAAAATAAAAAAAGCTCACGTTATGTAAACTCAAATATGAAAATCTATTCTTATTAAAAAAAACCAAAATGATAATTACTTTATAATTGAAGCATCATTTTTTTTCCTACTACGTACAAATTTCTTCATAGGAATACGATGGATTGGATTCATTGGAATATCATTGACAATGAATATGTGGTCATGTGGATACTAGAGACCCTTCAATCCGTCGTGCGTGGAATTATAACACAACTCACTATAGGTGAGACTATTTTTAACCGTGACTATGTGAGCTACAAATTGCTTTGGGTTGTCTATACCTTGACAGTGACCCATGTAATTTGACAAGGGCTAACCAGAAGTCCAACAATCTCTTGCAATTCAATCATAACTCTCCTATGGTCCTGTTTAGTAACAGTGTTTAAATAACAAAAATTATTTACCAACACATATTTCCACATACTTGTTTCCAAGATTTCACTTTTATTCATTTATTATTTATAGGAGTTAAGTGATCAAGTATCTCGTCAATCTAATCTTAACACTTGGATTCGAGATGCGGAAAATATTAGTACCAGAGTTAACAAGGTTATTTAGAGCGGGAGTTTAACTCTACATGGTAGAAAGTAAATTGTTCCCGCTATTCCACCTTTTCTTAATCAGCAAAGGAAAAAAAAAAAAAAAAAAAAAAAAAACTCTTACACATAAAAACCAAATAAATTGTATGTACAATAACTATATTTTTCAATAAATTTAAGACCCACCCAATTTGCAATCTCACAAAATTTTACCACATAATTAAATGATCTACTATAAGTGATCCATCACTTTTTATAACATTTAAGACGAATGACCACGTTTTTTTCTATAATTTTTAATCCCCCACCTCAACAAATTATAAAATTACTTGCTAAAAGAAAATTCAGTGGAACATAGTATTTCATCCATTTGACTTCTAAGTTCTAAAATTGAGTAGGGTTAGAAGCTTTGGAAAATATTGATGGATAAAGTTTCTTTCTAACTAGTTTAAAGAAAAATGCTTTAAACTCTCATTAAAAAATTAACATGACTGCATATTTTGGAAATCTAACAATTAGATTAATTGTTTTTTATGTTCTTATGCATGTCAAATTTCTTTTAAATTTAATATTATTTATTATTTGATCAATAAACTTATTTTTTATGCATAGTTTAAAACTACAAAAACATGAATTTAGATTTTTTTTTTATGACATAGTTATCGATATTTGATTTTCTTGAAAATTTGCAAGTATAGAGGATATAATAAGAAAATTCAGTCTAATGGTAAATTTATCATAATTAACTTTCAATAAATTAAAAAAAAAAAAAAAAAAAAAGAGGAAGAGTCTTAAAAAAAAAAAAACATTTGTCCAATATTGAATGAGGTCGATAGGGGAAGTTTCCACTCTTTTGTTTTATTGTCAAATGTCCCTTATTAAGTGGAGGGGAAAAAAAGAAAATAGGAAAGAAAAAGAAAAAAAGATATTTCTATAATCCCTCAAGTCCCTGTAGCCAGTTTGTTCATCCCTATCTTATTATAAATATGTGCTTTTCATTGAGCACCTAAGCAGTGAAACCAAACTTGGTATGTATTCACAGAGGGTAAAAAAAAAAAACCAATTGTTCCACTTAGCAAAAACAAAAATTGCTAATATTCAACTGAGCATTGATTTTTTTTTTTTTCCAACTATGTTATAAATTTCTTCATAAGAATACGATGGATTGAATAATGAATGTGGTCATGTGTGACTTGCAAGACCCGTCAATTCGTCAAGCACGTCACAAAGGAACGTTGAATGTGGCCATTTAGGAAAAAGACCAATTGATGATTGTCTGAGACACTCACTGAACTTGAAAGTTACCAAACGAGAAAATGCATGCATCAAACGATCGTTTGATTAACTTGGATTCTTAGAGCATTCACATCAGTCCATTTAAAATTTTCCATCTATTTTAACATAAAAATCTACTTTTTCTATTTTACGTAACTCCTTTGCAAAAACTCTCATGTCAAATTATCTATTATACAGTCTACTTTCTTTTAATAATATTTTTTATTCTTCTTTTATTATATCTCCTACGGTCCTACCAACACCAAAACACTCCTCTCTCTCTCTCTCTCTCTCTCTCTCTCTCTCTCTTAGTTCTTAAAAAAAAAAAAAAAGCTTCTCCCTCAGATTTCTCTCAGTTTTCCGCATTTCTCTTCTTCTTCTTCTTCTGTGTTGCAGTTCTGGGTTACGTTTTTCTTCTTCTTCTTCTTCTTTGCTGGGTTGAAGACCACAGTGCTGGGTTATGGTGATGGATTTTATTTTGGATCTCCACTGGGTTTGATTTGGGTTTTTGTTGTTGTTCTTCTTTGCGGTTGTGGGTGGGCAGTGATGGGTTTGATTTTGGATCTCTATTGCACGGTTTTTTGTGATATCGAATGGATATGATTTTGGGTTTGGGTTGATGGGTTTGATTTGGGTTTTCCGGTTGATGGGTCAATCGAGTTTTGTGATAGGATGAACAATTTTGTAATGGTTTGTGACTTGTGGTGGTGGTGCTGTCTGGTTGGTGATGGCTGTGTTTATCTGAGAGACACAGTGAAATGGAGAAAGAGGAAGAGAGAGAGATGAAAGAATGAGAAATTAATAAAATATTAGGATACAAAGCTACAGTAACTGTGTATATTTATATGGTTACTGTAGCAAAAATGTAAATCTACAATGTCTTAGAAGAGCTGATGTGGGGACTTTTTGAAAAAAAAAGTGTGAATTTGACGATTTTTTCTATTATACATCCACTGATGTGAATGCTCTAACACGCACTAGCACTTCCCATCACACCCTTTGTTTCCATCTCTATCTCTCTCTCTCTCTCACATATAAAATATTTTTCTGATTCGTCTGGACCCCACTAAAACATTCTATCGTGTCAAACGTTAAGTCCTTTGATTTTGACCTCCATATCTCTCGCTCTTTATTTTCTTTCTTGCTTTCTCTAATTTGTGCGAGCTATATAGTGAGAGAGCGAGTCATTGTGTAATTGATGATGGAATGGGGAAGGTTGGTTTGGGCTAATGTGGCGCCAGGAGTCCGGCAAGGATTACTGTGCACCCATGTGGGAAGTGGGGTGGGTCTATGGTGTGGAGGGAACCAGGTATTTAGAGAAATTTACAATCTGTTTGGAAAGGCTGGAGGAAAGAGGAAGAGTAGAGAAATGAGAAGATATGTGGTCCTTTCCTTTGCATGGTTACGACGGAATAAATAAAAAAGAAGAAACCATTTTTCTTGGGTCCATATATTTGTAATCGAATAAATTTTTTTTCTAAACTAGTTTAGAAAGAAATTCTATAAACTCCTCATATATATATATATATATCTATATTGAGTATGAATTTTGAAAATTTAACCGTTAGATTGCATGTTTTTATTATAATCTTTATGCATGTAAAATTTCAAGAAGATCAAAGATCAATTGCTATCTCATCAAACAAATGTTAAAATTTCAAATTTTTATAATCTAAAATTATGTATAAAAAATAAGTTTATTGATCGAATAGTAAATAATATCCAATTTGAACGAAATTTGATATGTATGTTAAGAATACAAGGAATATGAAATTAAACGGTTAGATTTTCAAAATTCACAAAAAAAAAAAATAATAAGAAATATATGAGAAGTTTGAAAAGTACTTTGTTCTAGGCAATCTGCCCAAATTGGGTGGAATTGAAGGGAGAGAATGGTTTTTAAATAATAAAACCCACATACATAACATAATATGACATAAAGTTACATATATACCCATAACTTTTATATATCTTTTACATTTATATGGGTATATCCATAAAAAAAAAAAAACATTTATATGGGTATAAAAGCAAAAAGAAACATATATTTTCTTTTCATTTTCTTTCTCATTGCAATCCAAACAAAAGAAAAAGAAATACATTATTCTCTTTTCTTTTCTCCTTCTCTTCCTATTTCCTAACATTATTCATATTTATTTGACTTTTATGTCTAAGATAGACTTCGTAACCAAGGTCCACACTCCACATAGGGCTGTCCAAGCAACTTGGAGACCCGGTCAAACAGACCAAACCGACTGGACTCGACTTGTCATAGCCAAATTCGACACCTCCGGCAGTCAGTGACGGTTTCTATCCTCTGAAACCCGACTGTGAAGGGTTGAGTGGTGGGTTTCGGTCTCTAAAACCCGAGCCACCCGATTCGACAGACAAATGCTAAAAAAAATGCCAAAATTACCTAGATCCGATGACTTTACATTTCTTACACAAAAAGAAAATTTTTAAAATTAAAAATGGAAAAATCTTACTTAAAAATAACTATACTAAGTGTATGTTTGGATAGCGGCCACGTCCAGCGTTTTTGCGCGTCTAGTATTTTTTATGGGTTCTGTGTGCTATTTACAGGACTCATAAGTACTTTAAAAAAAAAAAAAAAAATTTAAATTGGGTTTCACAATACAATTTGCACATTTAAAAATTATTTTACATAGTATATTTCAATTTTCAATAATAAATAACATTTAAACTGGCCTTAAGAGCCTTATAATTTAATACTATTGCCTGCTCATCTCTATGAGAGCTATGGTTCGAATAATCCCTTTTTTTTTTTCTTTTTTTTTTTTTGTTGTTGTTGCAACTATCAAATTTTTAACGATAAAAAAAATGTTGGGTGTGTGGCACACGTCCTGCCCGATGGAATAGATCGATTAATGAGCTTGTCTCAGGTCCGTTTGGTTAGAGGATGGAAAATTGTGGGAGGATGGAAAATATTTAAGTTTCCCTTGTGTGTGTTTGGTTGGAGAGATGAAAAAGTGGGAGGATGGAAAACCCTTTTGTTTGGTTGAAAAGAAAAGTGAGAGGATAGAAAAAGTAGTTTATATAAATTGACTATTATACCCTTATTACATAATAGGTAAAAAATAGATTTATTTGTACTCATTAAATAATATAAAATTTACCAATAATTATATTTTTCAATAAGAAGTGTTACGTCCACAACATTTTTCGCAATACTTTCACAACAAAATTTATGTGAAAAGTTGTTACTAGTTATAATTTGAACCCACCACTGAAATTATTTTTTACACACCAATATTAACTAATAACAATCTGTTACTTAAAATTTATTATAAAAATATTGTAATAACATTCTTCAATTAGGATTTTTTATGCTTTATATTATTTCTCTTTCCTCTGTTTTCATTTCATCCATATGCTTTTGATTTTGTTTTTTTTTTTTTTTTTTTTTCTACGCTATCTCCTCCACACGTTGTTATCTCTGATTCTCTATCCCCACCCCCTTCTTTTTCTTTTTCTTTTTCTCCTCACACGTTCCAGGCTTCCAGCAAATCATCTATCACTCTCATTCTCTCTTTCTTTTCTCCAGCTTGCTCTCTCTATGTTTTTTTTTTCTTTTTTTTTTCCCTCCATACTCGTTGGCAAAGGAGGACTTGGGTGCTCGGCTCATAGTCATGTGGGCTTTGTAATTGGATTCTTGATGGCTCCTTTTTCTCCCTCATTCAAGAAGTTCTTTCTCTCTTTTTTTTCTACAGCTCTCAGTCTCTATATATATATATATATATATATATATTTTTTTTTTTTTTAAACTTGATTCCAGAACAGCCTTTGTGGTTGTGAGGTGGGTAAGTGGAGAGGGCATTTGTGTAATTCTAGGTACGGGCAGTTTTCTCTCCATAGTTTTCCTCCCGATTTGGGAGGAAAAAAATTGGTGAGCCCGGGAGGAAAATTTTCTCCCGGTTTTCCATCCTCTCCAATTTTCTTTACTTCCCAAACAGTGAAAAATACGATTTTCCACACCATTTTCCACCCTATGTTTTCTATCCTCCCTATAATCCCTCCAACCAAACATAGTATAAAGTTTTCCAGCCAACCACATGCAACCATGTCTCTTAATCAGACTCAAGCGTGTGGGACACGCTGAAGGAAGAAGAAAATTGGCTGAAGAAAAAGAAGTTAGCTGTACAAAAGTCAAAGTTTGTGGAAGGAAGAAAAGAAGAAAAGGGTGAAGAAATAAAAGGAAAGGCCATTCGGCCATTTGTTGCAGAAGAGAGAAGAGTATTAGGGTCCATTAGGCCATTTATGCTAGGGGTCCATTTGTAGAGCTCTTATTTTGTTAAAAATTAAAAATTAAAAATTAAAAATATTGTAATAAAATAATTTTTAAATATGTAAATAGTGTCGTGAAACTTATTTTTAATGAAAAAATTACTAAAAAAATAAGTTTGTAAGTCATATAAACAGTGTATGGAACCCATTGAAAGCGTGTTTCAGCACTGAAATGTGCTGCAAAAAAAAAAAAAAAAAAAAAAACATAGACGATCATATAGTGCTTTTCAAAACTAACCAAACCCACACCAAGTGTATGGTTGGACAACGGCCGCGTCCAGAATTTTTTTGTGGGTCTTATGTATTGTTTACAGGAGCTGCAAATACTTTTTTTTTAAAACAAATTTAAAACTGGATCTCATAATACTATTTATATATTTAAAAAAAAATTTTATTACAATATTTTTAATTTTTAATTATAAAAAGTATTCAAATAAACTTTAAAAGTTTTATAATTTAGTAGTATTGTCAGCTCATCTTTATGAGAGCTCTGGTTCGAATAATCCTTTTCTTTTATTTTATTTTTTTGGGTTGCAACTATCAAATTTTAACAATAAAAAACATGTTGGGTGTGTAGCATACGTAGGTTCCAGTCCACACTTGATGGAATAGCTCAATTAATGAGCTAGTTTCTAAAGTTTTCAAACCAACAATCTGCAACCATGTCTCTTAATCAGACTTAAGCGTGTGGGACACGGTGAAGGGTCTGGAAACGTGTATTTTGGGCTCAGCCGAGTACGGACGCTGCACTTCCAAATCCTTAATTGTTAAAACTTAAAATACCCAGCAACCAAAAAAAAAAAAGGGGGAGGGGGGGGGGGGGGGGGGTGGGCAAAACTATAGCATTCCACGTGGATCACGGGTACACGGTCTGATTAATTAAAGATGATCAGACCGACTATAATGCCCAAAATTCTAGCACCAAATTTCTTCTCTCTCGCCCTCGTTATAAATTTGCCACTTCTTGAGATTCTATACACAACCAAATTAGCCTTTCCTCACAATACACACTTGTACCAACTGCCTCTTCAACCATATTGCAGATGGGGCTTTCCCAGTGGAGTTCATCTCCACCGTCCTCTTCTTTTTTCATGCATGCTTTTATCCTTCTCTGGTGGTGTGGCTTGTTAGTCACCTCTGTTGTTGGCGGGAATAATGAGACGGACCGGTTAGCGTTGCTTGAGTTGAAAGCCAAGATCACTGATGATCCTCTCCAGGTTTTGAGCTCTTGGAATGATAGCTTCCATTTTTGTCAATGGCGAGGGGTTACTTGCGGTCGTCGACATCAAAGGGTCATTAAGTTGAACCTGCAATCTTCGAAACTGGTAGGCTCTATATCACCACATGTTGGAAATTTAAGTTTTTTGAAGAGTATATCACTCGCAAACAACAACTTTCATAAAGAAATTCCTTCAGAAATTGACCATTTACGCAGATTGCAAATCCTACAAATGTACAAAAACACACTTAGCGGCAAAATTCCGAGAAATTTATCCCATTGCACCAACCTCAAATTCATTAATTTCGGTCGCAACCTTTTGGAAGGGGAAATCCCTGCAACTCTTGGCACTTTGTCAAAACTCCAACTTATTAATTTTGAAAGTAATAATTTGACAGGAAGTATCCCACCTTCTTTCGGCAACTTATCCTCTCTAGAAAAGTTTGGAGCAATTTTTAATAACTTGGGTGGGAGTATCCCTACTTCTTTTGGCCAATTGATGAAACTTACAGTTTTTAGTGCCGGTACAAATAGGTTGTCTGGAAGAATTCCTCCTTCAATCTTTAATTTGTCTTCGTTGCAAGGGTTTGATGTAGGATTCAACCAAATCCAAGGACATCTTCCATCGGACATAGGTATCACTCTACCTAATATCAAAAATTTTAACATTTACAACAACCAATTTATTGGATCTATCCCTATTTCAATATCTAATGCCTCAAATCTAGAGCTACTTGACCTCTCCGAAAATAAACTAAAAGGAAGAGTTCCTTCGTTGGAGAAGTTATATATTTTATCATTTTTTAGCATTTATCAAAACGAGCTTGGAAATGGAGGGGCAAATGACTTGAGTTTTCTTTGTTCTTTGACAAATTCTACATATCTAACCGATTTAGAGATAGGCATCAATAACTTTGGGGGAGAGTTGCCAAAGTGCATTGCCAATTTCTCAACTACTCTCATCATTCTGCTTCTAAATAATAATAAAATATCTGGAAACATTCCCACTGCAATAGGAAATTTGACCAATTTGGAGGACCTAGATATGGGGAATAATAAATTATCAGGTCATATTCCTTTTGAAATTGGAAAGCTTCATAAGTTACAAATTTTGGATTTATCTGCAAACAATATCTTTGGGAACATTCCATCTTCTCTTGGAAATTTAACTATTTTGATAAATTTGTATTTACAAGATAATAATCTTCAAGGAAGCATCCCCTCAAGTCTAGGCAAGTGTGAAAATATGATTAAATTGAGTCTTGCTAAAAACAATCTCAATGGTACCATATCATATCAAGTAATTGGTCCCTCATTCTCACTAATTTTTCTAGACTTGTCAGCCAACAAATTTACTGGTGTCCTTCCAACAGATTTCACAGATTTAATAAATTTAGGATACTTGGATATTTCTGAAAACACTTTGTTTGGAAAAATTCCAACAAGTCTTGGTAGCTGTGTAAAACTAGAATATCTAGACATGAGAAGCAACTTCTTTCAAGGGGTCATTCCTTCATCTTTGAAATCATTAAGGGGCCTTCAAATTTTAGATCTTTCTAAAAACAATTTCTCTGGCAATATTCCAAAATTTTTGGAGAGCTTTATCTTCTTGAAGTTATTGAATTTGTCTTATAACAATTTCGAAGGGGAGGTACCAACAAATGGAGTTTTCAAGAACATAAGTGCAACTGTGATTAAGGGAAACAGTAAGTTATGTGAAGGCATGCCAAAGTTTGATCTTCCTATATGTAAATACAATAAACCCAAGAAGAGGAAGTTGACTCTTTCCTTGAAGATAATAATCTCTATAGTTTCTGGCCTTCTTGGAGTAACTTTGGTATTGTTATTTTTACTTCTCCACACCTTAAAAAGGAAAAGGAGAGAAAGTATTTTAAATAATTCAGGAAATTTAATATTGAATGTATCTTACCAAAGTCTCCTAAAAGCTACAGATGCATTCTCTACTACTAATTTAATTGGTGTGGGTAGCTTTGGATCTGTATATAGAGGAATTCTTGATCATGACAGACGTAAAGTTGCTATCAAGGTGCTCAACCTTTTGCGGCATGGAGCTTCAAAAAGTTTTATTGCTGAATGTGAGGCTTTACGAAATATCAGACATCGGAATCTGGTAAAGGTACTCACAGCATGTTCAGGTGTTGACTATCAAGGTCATGATTTCAAAGCATTGGTATACGAGTTCATGACTAATGGTAACCTAGATGAGTGGTTGCATCCGATTTCAAGAATAAATGAGGTTACTGAAGAACAAACCAATTTGAATTTTCTTCAAAGATTGAATATTGCTATTGATGTTGCAAATGCATTGGAATATCTTCATCATCGTTGCCATTCACCAATTGTTCATTGTGACCTCAAGCCTAGCAATGTTCTTCTTGATGATGAAATGATTGGACATGTTGGTGATTTTGGCTTAGCAAGGTTCCTTCGTGAGGCCACCCAAGAGTGTTTCACTAATCAATCAAGCTCTATCGGATTAAAAGGAACAGTTGGTTATGCTCCTCCAGGTGAATATTTTTTCCATTTTTGAACATTTAATACTTTTCTTTTCATAATATTTTTTAGTGTGCTAATTTCAAGCATGAAAATAACTTAAGGAAGCCTTTTGGAAGATGGAGCATGTCCTATAAAAAATTTCTACTTGTCATTTTTTTTTTTCATTTTATATGCCGATAGAAATATCTTTCAAAGTTGTGCTATTATATTATTATTATTATTTTAATATGAAACTAGATCAATCATATTCTAAATGTTATGTGCAATTGCAGAATATGGTATGGGAAATGAGGTGTCAACTTTTGGTGACATCTACAGTTATGGTATATTATTATTGGAGATGTTCACAGGAAAAAGGCCCACTGATAACATTTTCAAAGACGACTTGAAGCTTCATGATTTCGTTAGAGGAGCTTTGCCCGAACGAGTGATCAACGTTGTGGATCCTATTATTCTTTTAGAAAGAGAAGATATGGAAACAAGGACAAATGACACTCACATTCAAAATCGAATAGGATGTCCCAAAATTTTGGAGTGCTTGATTTTGATATTTGGAATTGGAGTTTCTTGTTCTATGGAATCTCCAAGAGAAAGGATGAACATTAGTGATGTTGTAGCTCAGTTGCATTTGATTAGAGACAAGTTCCTCAGAACAACAAAACGCCGAGAAAGACTTCAACTTACAGGTAAATTGTTCATGACACAGTACTTGTTGCTCTTAACACCCCCTCCAAACCTTTATGGAGGGAGGGGGATCATATATCCAACACAATGCTATGTGCTTGTCACGGTACTTTCTTTTGTTCTAGCGAAATTGATAATATTGATGCTATGTGAAATTTGAATACATGATGGTACTATTCATATGATTAAGATTCATCTAATTTGTTTTCTATGATTCAAAATATGCTCTTTTCTGTCCCGTCCCCCCTCAAAATGTTTGTTGAAAAATACATAAATGAAAATGACATTTAAGCTGTTTTCGATTTGGTGATTTCTACCATTAGTGATTATTGGTATTGTACTTACACTCAGTACTTTTTATAGAGATGCGTTTGATGACTTTGATGTAGACATAGGCTTAAATTACTTTGAGTATGGAATTTTAATGGGTAAGAAGTTTAACTATTTTACTGGGAATTATTTAGTGGTTTATAATCTTAACTATCTCTCAAGTACCAGGATAACCATTTCCATAAAACATTTAATGAGTTTAGGATTCGAAAATTGAACTTTTTTGCATTACTATGAATCCCCTTTACTATTTTGAAAACCAAAACTTCTTCTTATACATAGAAATGATTTCCCTTAATTCAATGATTTAGAGGGATAATTGTCCTCCTTGAATGCAGGTACAGAGGGCCAGTGACCCTATTGGAAGGCATCATGACTTAATGAGGTTTTGATTTTGTATAATGTTGGAACAAAATAATCATATTTGTAGCACCTGCATTTGTTTCTTTTAACAGTCACTTATTAGTTTATCTTGTATTTGTCGTAGTTTTTTTTTTTTTTTTTTTTTTTTTTTTTCAATATCCATGGAATAATTTGTAGCTACAACATTGCTTTTAAAAAATAATATAGACTCGTGGATGTAGGCTTTTATGGCCGAACCACGTTAAAATTGTTGTCTTCCTTTTGTTTGCCTTCATTTTTCACAAAGGAATTTTGCAGCTTCAAGCCTTGGATAGCACCAGTAGCCAACAAGGCTTCTAGTTTGGTAGTTATTAGTTCCTTTGTCACTGCAAATTATTAGCACTATAAAGTTGTTTGTCACCCATAATTTGATGATTACGTACAAGAAAAAGCAATTAGTACTTCAAGATCATACCATTAGGGTTATTACTAAGCACCGAATAGTTTCTTGTAGATCTTATAATGAGAGTCTTTTTATGCTTAATAGGATTTTTTTTTTTTTCCAAATAATATCTTTTGAAGTTTACTTGAAATAAATAAAGATGGTTTGTTTCATAATTAATTTAGATTTTATTTTATGAATTTAACTATAAACAAACTATAACGTTATTTTAAATTTTAAATAATGCAATACTAAATACATATTTAAATTTGTAATAGTTAAAGAGATTTAGAGCATGTGTTGTATATCCAAGAGTTAAGCCTTTTTGGATATACACCACTGTAAATTTCTTTAAAAAAAACTCTCCTCTCTCCCTCTCCCTGTGTGTGCGTGTTAAAAAAAACTTAGTATTCTCAAAAGAAAAAAACAGTGGGTTAATCCCACATTGAAAAATAAGTGTGAGTTAAAGAGGTTTAAAGTATGTGCTGTGTATCCAAGAGTTAAGTCATTTTAAATATACACTACTGTAAGTTTCTTTAAAAAAAATCTTCTCCCCTCTCCCCGTATGTGTGTGTGTGTTAAAAAAGACTTAGTATTCTTTAAAAAAAAAATTGTAATATTTAGAGTCTATTTGGGAACAGCTTATTTAACTAAAATTAAAAACTTTTTACTGAAAGTATTATAGATAAAACTAAAATAGTATAGGGAGACCATAAATAATGCTAAAAAGTGCAATAGAACCTATAAATAGTAAAAAAAAATAAGTTAAATAGTATAAAAATATAATAATAAAAAACTGCATTTTTCAACCAATGCTAAACGCAACCTTAATCTTAATAAAGAATTTGATCAATTTCCAATTCAAGAAAAACACAAAATATGGTACCTCAGAAGCGAGAAGAATGTATATAAATAAAACATCTTTGCATTTCTTGAATTTATAACTTAAAAAAGAAATAGAAAAAACCATCAATGTCTTGACACTTGCTCAGTAGGCTTCTTTTTGTACAACTTGGAAACTCCAACCCATCATATACATCCCCTGCTTTGGGCCTTGGTTGAGGATAATGATGGTTGGTTGAATTGGTTCCCTATATTGTTCCTAATAAATTATTATCCTTATTCGTGAAAGCAGTTGCATGCATACCAAATATGAATTCATAATCATTTTTGGTTTGGTGTGGTTAATTTAGAAAATCAATAATCAAATGGTCTCACCATGCCAATGCATCCCCTAAGAATACTCATGCATGCAACTGTGCACGGTCTCAACTCTAGAGCCGACTTGCTGAAACTTGAAACAATTTAAAATAAAAGAAAGATTGTTTATTTCTCAAAATTAAAATTTCAGATTTCTATTGGTTCATATCAAATACTTGTAATGAAATAGAGCATTGAGGGTTTTTCCATAAAATAGGTTTAAGGCTTGTAGAATAAATGGTCACACATTTGACAATTTCACTAAAAAGTACTAAGGTAATTCTTATATTTTAAAACAGCTTAAAGGCTAAAGTAAATAAAAATATTAATTGACATAATTTTTTTAAAATCTTTTAATATTTATAATTATTAAACATTTTTTAAGATATAACTTTTAAAAATAGAAGTTGTCACCTCAAGCAGAAATTCCTAATTTCACCCCTACATGCTGATAATAGTCAATTGGAGCATAAATATCTTTCCTCCTATGTTTGAAATTTCTTCCTAGGAATACGATGGATTGGAATATAGTAGGCAATCAAAATGTAGAATAATCAATGTGGGACTTGAGAGACCTGTCAATCTGTCATTCACGTCTTGTACCTGGGACCATTTTTTGTCACAAGGGTCAAGGTTCAGCTGTGGACTTTGCCTCATTCATTCTCATAGTTAGTAAGGTGACCTTGTGTAATTTGACAATGGCGGATCAGATTACTCTTACACGTAAGCCAAAAAAAAATATATGTCCCATAACTATTTCTATAAATCTAAGACACGTCAATTTCATACACAATTTCATTGGAATATCATTGGCAATGAAAATTTAGAAAAACGAATTATGTGGTCATATGGATACTAGAGACCCTTCAATCCGTTGTGCACATCTTGTGGAATTAGAACACGACTCACTGTAAGTGGGACTATTTTTATCAATGACTATATGACAAGGGCTGGTCAGATGTCCATCAATCTTTTGCAAATTGCAATTCAACCAAAACTCTCCTACATGAAAACTTTTACTTGCTTCCAAGATTTCACTTTTATTTATTTATTATTTATAAGAGTTAAGTGGTCAAGCATCTCATTTATCTAATCTTAGCACTTGGATTCGAGACATGGAAAATATTAGTACCACAGTTAACACGGTTATTTAGAGCTGGAGTTTAACTCGTTATGGTAGAAAGTGAATTGTTCTCACTATTCCACCTTTTCTTAATAAGCAAAGGAAAAATAATAATAAATAACTCTCTTACACATAAAAACCAAATAAAGCATATGTACAATTAATATATATTTCAATAAATTTAAGACCCACCCATTTGCAATCTCACACAATTTTACCACATGAAGAAATGATCTACTATAAGTGATCCATAACTTTTTATAACATTTTAGATGAATGACCACGTTTTTTCTATAATTTTTAATCCCCCACTTCAACAAAATTGTAAAATTACATGCTAAAAGAAAATTCAGTGGAACATGATATTTCGTACATTGGACTTTTAAGTTCTAGAATTGAGTAGGGTTATATTTTTCAATAAATTTAAGACCCACCCATTTGCAACCTCACACAATTTTACCTCATTAAGAAATGATCTGCTATAAGTTTTTTATAACATTTTAGATGAATGACCACGTTTTTTCTATAATTTTTAATCCCCCACTTCAACAAATTTGTAAAATTACTTGCTAAAAGAAAATTCAGTGGAACATAGTATTTCGTACATTGGACTTCTAAGTTCTAAAATTGAGTAGGGTTAGAAGCTTTGGAAAATATTGATGGACAAAATTTCTTTCCAAATTAGTTTAGAGAAAAATGCTTTAAATTAACTCTCACTAAAAAATTAACATGACTTCATATTTTGAAAATCTAACAATTAGATTAAATGTTTTTTATGTTCTTAACATGCATTTCAAATTTAATTCAAATTTAATATTATTTACTATTTGATTCATAAACTTATTTTTTATGCATAGTTTAAAACTACAAAAATATGAATTTAGATATTTTCTTGAATGACATAGCTATCGATATTTGATATAATAAGAAAATTCAATCTAATGGTAAGTTTATCATAATTCACTTTCAATAAAAAGAAAAAAAAGAAAAAAAAAGAAAAAGGAAGAGTCTAAAAAAAAAACATTTGTCCAATATTGAATGAGGTCGATAGGGGAAGTTCCCTCTCTTTTTTTTTATTGTCAAATGTCCATTATTAAGTTGAGGGGGAAAAAAATAAAATAGGAAAGAAAAAAAAAGACATTTCTATAATCCCTCAAGTCCCTGTAGCCAGTTTGTTCTTCCCTACCATATTCTAAATATGTGCTTTTCCCTAAGTTCCTAAGCTGTGAAATCAAACTCAATCAGTCTTCACACACACACACACACACAAAAAAAAACCCAATTGTACCACTTAGCAAAAACAAAAACTGTGGATTGAATAATGAATGTGGCCATTTGTGACTTGCGAGACCCTTCAATCCGTCAAGCACGTCACAAAGTGTCACAGGGTCAAATTTAAGTAAAACTCCTAAGTCCTAACACAAAGGAACGTTGAATGTGGCCATGTAAAACAAAACCTCTTGATCGTGGGACCATTTTTAATTAAAAATTTATAGTGTGTTTGGAAAGGCTGGAGGAGAGAGGAAGCGAAGAGAAATCAAAAGATATATACTCATTTCCTCTATTTGGTTACCATGGAAGAAATAAACAAAAAAAAGGAAGAGACCATTTTCTTTGGACCCACATATTTGCAATCCGTCCAAATTGGATGGATTTGAAGGGAGAGAATGGTTTTTAAATAATGGGGCCCATATACATAACATAATATGACATGAAGTTACGCATTTGCCCATAACTTTTATTCATCCTTTATATTTATATGAGCATAAAAAAAATAAAAATAAAAATAAAAAACTTCAATTACCTTCACAATATGAAAATTGAAAATAGTTTTTGATTTTTGCCTAAAATAAGTTACCAAACAAGTTTTTTGTCTTAGAAAACAGAAATTTGTTTTTGAAAATAGAAAACTGAGGAAAAAAAACAGTTACCAAACATACACTTAGTTTTTTTTTTTTTTTTTTCTCAAAAAAAGTTTCTAATAATTCTAAAAATATTTCCAAAATCAATGTCTTTAAGGCATTTGCTAAATTTTCTTCCTTTTTCAGGTTTTCTCCCACAAAGGAGACAAGTTTAAAAATTTCTTAGGTATGTAATTCAAGAGAGCACTAACCAAACATTTATTAATAATGTCAAAATCTTATGAGAAAATTTAGGAATACAATTATAACGATGCAAGAAAAAGCACTAGCCACATTTGGGCTAAACCTCAAAAGAATTAGTCACAATTGAGGCTCCTTTTAGTTATTAATAAAGTTTAGATCCATCCAATAAATATTTGATATAGGACTCATCACACACCCATACAACACACACAATCAATCAAATTGAGGCATCAAAACAATTTTTGCCACATTTTTTGAATAGATTGTGGGTGGTGGATGGGTGTTCATGTATTAATGATTGTCTGCTACTTACAATCAATTACTTCAACATATTATACAAATTGTTTGTGACAAATGATGATATAATCTTAAAAGATGTAAAATATTATACTTGAACACAAGCCTTTTATTAAATCAGTGACATGATATCCCTTTTATAAAAAGAAATTTCACCATCCCTAAGAAAAAAAAGGCTTTGTTGTTGCTAGCTTCTCTATTGGCTTATCCCCCACTGTCTCACTAGCAGACTTTGATCTCTATTATTTTGAGGACATAACCAGTATTCAGAGTTTACCTCAATTTGGTACCGCTCTCACGGCCTACACCGAAATAGTGCTTTACCCCTAGATGTCCTATCAACTGTTGTGCCTCAATGCATTTCAAGGAGAACTAGCTAGAGGCTGGGGATCTAGGTTACTGTACGAGAACCTATTATCCTAGCTCTTATTACCTAGTTATTATTGAGGTTCTATTACCCTTTTCCATCGAAATAGTCTAGGGTTTGAGGAAAAAGTTAACAAATGCCCTAAAAGCATTAGTTCAATAAATGCTTTTAAAAACATTTATAGAAAAAGAAAAAAAAAAAAAAAAGCAACTGATTTTTTTTTGAACAGATTTTATATTTTTCATAAAAATGATATCAAAACTTTCTTAAAATTGTCATTTAACAAATGTCTCCAAGGCACCAGGACCCTTTATAAAAAGGCTACCAACCTGTTTTTGACATATTTAATACATAAGTAATAATGCATTGAAATGAATCAATGAAGATCTAACATACTATATAATAGCCTATGACATTTTATCTAAATTTACAAACAAATAATCAGCTAGATAAGACCAAGTAGCCAAAGTGACGCAGAAATAAAATAAGTCATGGATTTTTTTCTTTTTTCTTTTTGGGGTGGGGGGGGGGGGGGGGGGTGGGCGGGGGGAGGTAAAGAATTTCATCTTTTTATGTGCGTTTATCATCATAGACAATAATTTTATTTTAATTACTCACTTATTTCTTTAAAAATTAATTATATTAAATTAAAAAAAAAAAAGTCATATGATTAAACAAGTTTTTTTTCTTTTTAATACAAAATAGAAATTTTACTCTAGCCTAATCTAGTTATCCATTTGGATTGAAGAAGAGGGAGGAAGAGTAGAGTAGATTTAACTCAAAATTAGCCTATTTTCAGTCAATTTTACTATACTCCCCTCCACTCACCCTCCCTCTCCCCCTCCATCCAAACGGTCCCTAAGTGTATATATGTATGAAATTTTCTCCTAAAAACTTGAACCCCGACCCTTACCCTCTACACTCCACGAGCATTTATACTTGTGAAGTGACCATCGCACCAAAAATGCGTAGTAGTTAAACAAGTTAAATAAGATGGACTATTAACAAATCTCGTCAATCCAACACAAATAATTAATTTGGTCTATTTGGGTTGATGCAAGTTAGACATGTCAACCCATTTATAAATTCCCTCTCTAAGTAGCTAATTTTATGTTAGGTTCAGGACTCGTAAAAATTACACCCAAAAGAAACCAGAGTTTTCAACAGTAGCGTAGCAAAAAGTTTCTAAAAGAGTCCAATACCATTTTACTTGTAATAGATCAAAATCTTGAATTAGTTACTTTTCCTATGAGATTTTATTAAACAAGATGACAAGTAGTTTGCATAAAAGTATTATGTCCATAGCATAGGCTTTCAAGCATTGATCTTGGCAAGTAAACAACTTAATGACCAATCCCCATGACTAAAATGCCCCAACTTGGTAGTGGAGCTACCCAACTCGCATAGAAAGAGCTTTCTAGCCTCAAGGTGGTAGTCCCAATTTAATGATGTATATGGGTTGGATTGGACATTTATTTACTATAACTTATAAGGTAACATATGATCTAATATACATCCTCAACCTTCCATCAAGCCATGCAACCAAAAAACAGTTGCTAGTTTTGAAGTTGGGATTTGTAAACGTCGGGGCCAGAGGTGGCTCGAGTTATTGGAGACAGCCTCATTGAGAATGAGTAGGGTACAGCAGGAATCAGATACTTATCATGGACACATGGGGACCAGCTATCATCTCCGCCCACTCCCATGTGCTTGTGATCAAGATGAACCTGTAACACCATAAAACAATATAACATGGTGATGACAAAAACAATGACAGAAGCAGGGAAAAAGGAGGAAAGCAGTAGAACAAGTAGCAATCAATTGCAGCTTGAAATAGACATGCAAACTTGCAAACCCGAGCTGGAGAAGAATTTTTCTCTTTTCTTTTCTTTTCTTTCATTATGTATGCATGTAACTACAAAATTACTGTTGTTGATGCACATGTTTGTAATGGGAAATCTGGAAATTTTTTTTGGTGGTAAAAATCAAATAACTTCCTTCTTGAAATTTGTTAGGTATCGAAATCCATATTGTTGTATCTTGTATGGGAATGAAGGCAGGCTCATGGTAGTAAGCAATTATAGCTTCCCCTATGACTTTTCCATTAAGTGGCCACCTCAAAGACCGTCTATATGTAGATGCAGCTTGAAAATTCTAATAATGCTTTACAATTATTTTTTTTTTACAAATATTAAAAATATTTATGGCAACAAATCCAATGCATAGATTGTCGGCTTACAAATCTTTCAACCCACTCCATCTCCTCTACGTAATTTATAGAATGATGGTGAATAGCATTATTGCTAATGATAATGCTAATAAGTATAGTCTAGGAGTTTCAAACTTCAAATCCGTGGGGCATAACACATGCGCATTTGCAACCAAAAAAAAAAAAAAAAAAAGACCACTAGAAGAATCAGTAGAAATTACCTCAATGTCATCTCCTTTAATAAGCTCTTCAATGCGTGTTGCCCGGTCAAGCTCTGCTGTAGTGTAGTAACTTGCACTCATTTGCATAGGAGGAGAGCTGCCATAGATGGAAGCATAAATCCCACATCCATCCTTCCTTTGAAATGTCACCCATCTAACATCTGCCCTACCTGAAGATTCCCCAGGAACAATATAAGGAACATGCATGTCACCCACTTCCTTCTCATAGACCCCAACATGTGCAGCTGCTTTTCTATCTGGATAACATTCAAATGGACCTCTTCCGTACCACTTTATCTGGTCCAATGACTTCTCCAGATGGAATTCTAGACCCACACGTGGCAAAGGTGGAAGATTTGAAGAATTTGGTTTCACATTGCATTCAACAATGACATCCCCAGAACCATAGATTTGGTAAATCATATCAATTTTGAACAATGCATTTGCTTTGTCAAACTCTGGGACAGAACCCTTCTCACCCCTTGGAACAGCAATAAAACCCACTTCTATTTTCACAAGGTTGTCTGTCATATTCTGTGCAGAACAATTTTCTGTAATATAGAGGAGACTATCCAAACGAGCAGCTTTCCAGTTGGATAAATAACTTTCTGCCTCTCCTCCTTTATCATTATCAGTAGGTGCTCGCCAAAAGCATGGGAATATCCCCTTATTCATCACAGTCACTCCTTCAACCTATCATTAAAAACCATATCTTTAGAGTTGCAGCTGTCATTTATCATAAGCTGATATTCTTCTATGCGTATCAGGACATGAGTACATATCAAACAACTTCTGCTTGAGAAGTTAGATATTTAAAATATCATATGAAGAGGATGTAAACTGAGACACATGTTACCAAAAATAAAGGAAGAGAGAGAGAGAGAGAGAGTTCAGAATTATGGACATATAGAGGGAAGCTTACATCCCTCTTCAAAATATAATTTTGAAAAAGATAATCTATCAAATGAAATCCTAATATCCTTAACAGACACTCCCTCTGAAGTTAAACCAAAGGATATCCAAATAATTTTTCTATAAAAAATCTCAATTATGGCATGCTTCATTTCATCTTCCACAAGCATGTTTATTAAAGTTCTCAAAAACTTGAAATTCATAAGGAAAAAATTGTTTTTTTTTTCAAAATTTTATATTTTTCCATCATATCCTCTCTTTTTTTTTTTTTTTTTTTTTAATAAATAAATCAAAGAAAAAAAAAAGATATGAATCTAACAAAAAGTATGTCATACAGTTTCGGGAAAACATGATATTTGTAGAGAAGTTTCAATTTACAGTTTTTAAACAAGTCCAAGACAAGTTGGTCATTCTCCTTTCCTAATAATGAAACTTCACACCATTATATTCCAACTATAGAGAGAATCTGGCTAAAGAAAACAACCTGAAGGTCTATCAGCAGAGAAGGTACAGCAGGAGGCACAAAGACTAACTTATAATTTAAGGAAGCACTATAAAATACCAAGACTTTAGTTAATTCAACTAAACTGAAATTCCCAATTGAATTGGAGACGACTCTATAGATCCTGATAAACTAATAGACTTTGATCATATGTATCTTTTTCTGCCATTCTATACTATTTAAGCACATAGTGTCACCTCTCTATTTAAAACCCTTTATTACTTTTATTTATCTATACAAATCACTTTTATTAGTTGCAGAGAAAATCACATCAAAACATTCCTATGCCCATTTCCTTCATTTAACAAGTAAATTACATTAAAAGAAAACCTTTGTCTTTCAAATGAATCAAAAACAGAATACCATCCACTTCTATAAATTCAATGGTATAGACTACCTTCCAGCTTTCAATTATTCCTGTTTTAGCATTCAATTCTATCTCCCAAACATTGTGTTGGCTCACTCTTATTTTGTCCCCAAGAATTTCTCCTCGGAAGGTAGCATCTGTAGCTTTAATGACCTGGTAACCAAAGTAATTTGTAACCTCTTAGTCATATAGTAAAATAAAAAAGTTAGTAAGATCATAAAAAGTTATTAAACTGTTCATAGTATCAATGTAGGAACGAAGGAAGAGAAACTACATGAGGAACAATCTCTCTTTTGGCAGGCAACTGTACTTGGGTAGAGGAAATGACATGACCAGCCTCAACCCAGCGTGTGGAGTGCAAAAGCTTAGCAGATATTGTAAGAAAAAATTCTTCTGCAAATGAGGAAGCCCATAGAGAATACCATGGACCTGACTCCCATTCAATATCAAAACTGCTCTGTGGTCCTATTGAGGGAAGAGGTAGAACTCCAGTTCCAAGTTCGCATCCGTCCCCATGAGCAGCCCAGCTAAACTCCAATCCTTGTGTTGTTTCATAAAAATTAGTGTTTGTTATCTGCAAAGTAAAATTCCAACCAAACATAAGCAAAAGATTCAACAAAAGACATGTGGAATGTGAATGGAGTACGTAAGTACCTTAAGTATTCTTTCCTTTAACGAAACCTTGATTGGTTGATGGACATACTTGACTTCTGAAATAATAATTAAAGCCATGAGTCATAGGGCAAACAGATAAATGACACGTGTTATGTTGCAGAACTTCAAGCATGTTTTAAATTCAAAGCAAGAAACAAAACATTGAGTTACCATGTAGTGCAGGATGTGGAGTTCGATCTGGCCAAGTAAGGCCATTCAAGCAGAAGTTCAAATCATTAGGAATATCCCCAAAGTCACCTCCATATGCCCACTGCTTTCTACCATCTTCTCTATCCTTCAACAACCCCTGTATACAAAGTGCAAATCTTTAACCCTCAACTATACATCCATCTTGTGAAACAACACCAGGAGAGGGAAAAGAATATGCGAGCGTGTGTGTGGCGGAGGGGGGGGGGGGGGGGGGGGGGGTTCAATAATCACTTCAATTCCTAGCCCATGGACACATGAGATCAACCACAAAGTCATTGTCTACATTTTGTTTCTGGCTCTGCAAAGTGATTTTACCATCTTATTTTCACTTTGTACTATGAGTCTGTAACCTTCAGATTTGTTTCAGCTGTGGGAACCTTTTTACATAAGTTGATGGGTCCAAATTAACGTTACAACTTATAAGCCAACATGTAGCATAAGCACAGACATCTGAATTGCTCATAGTTTTTGCAATTGCCTAGTCATTTCTTTCTATAAAATTCAAACTTTTGACATTTATATTTATTTCTATATGACAAGAAAAATAGTTTACTGGTCATTCAATATATTCATAAGGACTTGAAGATTCTTGACCTGATCAACCCAATCCCAGATAAAGCCTCCTTGTAGACCAAATGTGCTATCTATTGCTTCCCAATATTCATGTAGATTCCCGCTGCTGTTTCCCATTGCATGCGAATACCTGCCATTCATTCATAATAAGTATCCTCAAGTACAAAAGGCCATGACCACTAGAACATTTTTTTTTAAGAAAAAGAAAAGAAAGTCACGGAATTATTAAGAAATATTGAACTTTTAAAAAAAGTAACATATTTAAGAACAAAGATAACATACTCGCACAGTATCAAAGGACGTGTTTCACTTGGATCTTTTGCAATCTTCAAAATGTCCCAAACACGCATATACATGGGGCATACAATATCTGTAGATGAGGTTCTAGATCCACCTCCTTCATAGTGTACTACCCGTGAGGGATCCCTTCCCCGAATCCAACCTGAATTAAAGTTTACACACTGAAAGTGAATGAAAAGGAAAAGGTGTCTGTGGAAGCAACTTCAATAATATTGTCAAAACTTTGAAACAAAATCCAAAATTATAAATAACATCTTCTGCATTGGATAAAGCCCAGGTTTAAAGTAACTTATAGACATGTTTCCCCAAATATGGTGAAAGAAATTTGATGTAGAATTTCAGAGAGAGACCGAGAGAACAATTTTATATAAAATTCTATATAATGATTAAATGTTAAGAAATTAGAGTGCACACCTCTCTCCCTAAAAGCATCGGTGTTCCATAATTAAGTTTAATCTTAACTTCTCACAACATTTTCACCAATTTATGTGTGAAATTCATTAAGCTCAAATCATCATATCAAGCAAAAACAACTTCTGATACTGTCAAACTGATTTTAATAGCCAGCCTATTCCCAAAGATTTATTGTCACTTCTATGTGAGATGTGCTAAGCAGAAATTCAAATTCTCAATCATTTGTATTCAATAAAAAGCTTCTCTGAAACACAAACCATGGTTCTAATATGAGTTTACCACAAAAGCAAATGATATTTTTTAGAAACCACACCATTAACCAAGTTTTGTACAGAAATCTTATTTAAACAAATTTATGATATCAAACATGTCTAGAAATTAAAAACAAGCTAATAATATGTATGATTTAAAATGACAAGGCAGAAATCTTTTGCCAAAGTTGCTTCCAAGCACATGCAAATAGCACACCCAAAACAAGGATATATACCAGCTAAAGCAGAATGATTAGGGCCGTATCCAGATTCATTTCCTAAGGACCAAGAAATAATGCATGCATGATTTTTGTCTCTCTCCACCATGCCAATTACACGATCCATCATGGCAGCAGCCCAACTTGGTTCAGAAGTAGGATGCTTCAAATGTCGGGATAGATCAAAACCATGTGTCTCAATATTTGCTTCATCTATCATGTACATGCCAAATAAACTACACAACTCGTACCAACGGGGATGTTGAGGATAATGGCTGTTTCTCACAGCATTGATATTGTTTTGCTTCATTAGAACCAAATCCTGCAGGCAGAATAGTAATGAATGTCTTAATGATACCTAAACCAGTATCATCATCATAATCCGAGACATCAACTTGGAAAGCAGAGAAAAAGCCAGGAGAAAAAAAGCAGTCACCTTAACCATGCAGGATTCTATATTTGTCTTCCCCAGACGTGGGTGATGTTCATGCCTGTTAACACCTCTTATTATAATGGGATGCCCATTAAAAAGTAACTGTTTAGGGGCTTTAGATACTTGTCTTATGCCCACAAGGCTCGATTCACAGTCCACTACACGGCCAGATGCATCTTTCAGGACAACAACCAGTGTGTACAGATTTGGCTGGGAATAAATGCAAACAATTGCGTAAGATATCCAGATGCAAATTCATTGGTAAATATGGAATTATGTCAAAATTGTTGAGAAAAAAATGAAATGGACGGCTTCACATAATCTTGGACAAAACAAAGAGGAATTAGCAACTAACATAGAATGGAAAACCAAATATATATATATATATATATATACACATATATATCCAATCCCCTAAAGTACAACTCTTCAGCTTTCTAATAAGTCATGAAAATTTTCAACTCTTTAACAACTTAACATTTCACACTTTCAATCATAGGTCATGAAAATCAAACTATTCAACTTCAAAGAAACAAACACATAATCAATGTGAAATGAGAAGCAACTTAAGTTCATAGTCAAATAATTAAATATTAGTAAACTCTATGAGTTCCAGTTTTCAAGGCCATGGTATCAAAAGAGACTGAAACTTTGTTAAAAATTCTTAACTGAAAACAATGAAGGTCTGTAAACGGTGCTTCCTATAGTGTTTTTTTTTTACAATATCCATTAACAAGTAACAAACTTCCAAGGCTAAGAAAGTAAAAGCTTTTTCAAACTAATTGAAGGCCTATTGTCTAAAACACTCATAATTACACTAAATTTTCTAATTGAGCTGGATATTAGGAACATGGAATTAATTTTTTTTACTAATCAAAAGGAGTATATATAGTACACAAGAAAATAACAGCAGAATGTAGGTACAATATTTTCAAACAGATATCAATCACATTCTAAACTATCTTGATATATTCATCTTTTCATCATATTTTAATTTGAAGAAATTATTGTGCTTCATTCCATCTTCCTCTGTTCCTTATGAAGATGTCCCTTTATTTTGTTGGGGCCACGGGGGATTTTGGGGGGAGGGGGGGTAAAGAATATTATAAAATATTATCTAGGCAAGTGTAACAGCACATTATGTAGATTCTGCCAGGCAAACTGGTCACCTGGCACCTAGCTAACCAGACTTCCATTCAGCCCAGTCAAGAATGAGTAACCCACCAGGGTTTAGCTTGACCCATTTGATTGAGGTGGATGAACTGGTCAAGTCAGGGAACACCAAAAGTTAAAATTGGCGTCCACTGTTGCTTGAACCTATGTAAGGAAACACATTGACCATTAGGCCAAAAGCCAGTATTTATCAACAAAAGTACATCCAGCTTAGATCTAAAATTGAAAAGGAACCAAATTAAGTAAGCTCCCTCACTTGCTCTGCAGACCAAAGCCTTGGACTTTCAAGTCTACCACCAAGCACATAACCATGAAATCCCAGCCTTCTTGTAGAGGGACTGAGCTTTATATTAGCAACATGAGATGCAAGCAGATCAGCATGTCCATCAAAGTTGTACCAGCTCCCAGTGTCAAATAATGCAGCTTCAATAGTGTAGTTCTCAAGAACTCTGTCTTTTGATGCTTCACAAGAGTTGTCTATTTTCACTTCAACCTGGATGATAAGTGCAAGAAAAAGAAACTTGAAATGTCTCCCATAATTGGATTTTGTAATGAGGAAAACATAATCTTAACATATTGCAACTATTGATCATACCTAAATTTTGATAAAATATTTGAAGAATATTTAAAAGTAGACAAAAATAGATTTGTGCATGCAAAATCCTTTTTTATTGATAAGTTAGTTGTGCACCTAGTGGATTTTAAAGGATGACATGAACCCTAAAAGGAACAATATCATTAATATATTAAATATCATTTGGAAAGGGCAATAACTAATGTTTTGTAACTATTTATGGTGAATTTTGCATGGACAAGTTATAACACCTGTGAGGGAGAGGAACCCGTGCAAAGATTAAGCAGACAGCTGCAATGCCAGGAAGGTTTCACCTTAAAAAGCCAAATTTCCGCTTTGATGTGTGACACAGAAACTTTGGCACCTAGAGGGTGAAACTTACTGGCAGACTTTTGAGTTTGTTATATCTTATGAAAGATGGACATGGGTGAATGAAAACCAAGTCTTATTATGTGTAAATGGATATTTCAGATATATAAAAACAAGCAAACTGCACATATTAGTAGGTAAACTAAGAGAGCAGATACGCTATCAACTGTATATTTACTCATTTACTCACCAACGACAGAGAGTGGAGATCAAGAAGATAAATTTAATATTCTCCACTCAACATAGAACAAAGTTAAACTCTGGCAAGTTATCAGTTTCTAATTTTAAAATTTTAATTCTTACCTGTATATCTGCATAAGAAAAATCTTCCGCCAGGTTTGATTTGAAAAAATAGTCAGCAATGAATACCTGCATACCATATACTTCTTAAGTTAACTCTTGTGCAACTCTAAAATGTTGGAATAAATTGCCCAAAATAAATATAAAAAATGATAATGCATTTGTTCAGTTAAAACGTCAGAGGCAAAGTGATGTTGAAAAATAATATTGAACTTCCAAGGGCGGCAATATTCAATTAATTATTACTTTTAGATATAGACAATATCTAAAAGACCTACTGCTTTTACACCAATATAAAATATTTGATGAAGTATCTAGTGGTTCCCTGGCCAATTCAAAAGGAAGAAAATGGCACAATTTTTTAAGACAAAGTAGACAACTTATCTGAGATAATCAATTAAGGTTAAGTACATTTCTTTTTCTTTCTTTTTCTTTCTTTTTTTTTTTCTTTTTTTTTTTTCTTTTTTTGCGCACAGTGTTCCTTGATTTAGTGATATGCAGAAGGAGAAATTATATAACAAGTAGACACATCTAATCTATAGTTTGCATTCTTGTTTTCTAATTAAATCTGCTTTGTGGCCTTCTTGCTATGTTATTACCCTGAGATGGTTTCTGATACCTTCTTGATTTCTCTTATCTCCTCAATCAAAACAGAATTGCAATAAAATAAAAAGATGGTACATCCATCTGTAACATCATACTGTAATGTTTCAATGCCTCTCATGTTAAGGGAAATGAGCAGAGGAAATAAATTGTTTCATGAAAGTGGCAGGGTGCTCTTGGTACAGTGTACTAACCACTCAATTCATCATGTGAATCCCCTGCCGATATACAAAGAACTCCAACTACTAACCATTAAATTATTTTAGCTGTAATAGAACAACACATGGAAGCAAGGTTGATCAGAACACAAACCTGTGGCTTGGAAAGAAGAAGCACATCACGATGAATACCAGATAACCACCAATGATCCTGATCTTCAAGGTAGGAGCCATCACTCCATCTAAAAACTTGAACAGCTAGAACATTCTTCTCATCCGAATCGCAAGGGTAACAATAATCAGTGATTTCAAACTCGGCAGGTAGTCTACTATCCTGACTGACCTAACACAATTATAAAAAACATGTTAATGGATACAGGATATATATCAAACATCACATCCCATACAACTGGACACAAGACAAATTGTTTCACTATGATGCAATTTAGAGCAGTACATAGTTTATGACCACTATATTTTATTAGCTTAAAAATGTGGAATTATATTTATTAAACATTTCACATTAAGTATGCAGGGGTATTAGCTTGCCATTAAGAGATAAATTACTGAATAAAAATTTTTAGAAGCATATTTGTTTTTCTTAAAAAACATAAAATGTGGGATGCCTTGGTGTGACCATTTCTCAAACAAAATATATACCATAAAATTTTAAGATTTTTTTTTTTTTTTTTTTTTTTTTTTTTTTTTTTTTTTTTTTTTCATGTGTAACACATAACTAATCAAGACAATTTACCGATCAAAAAAATAAATAAATAATCAAGACAATTTAATTTTAAAAATAAACTAAAATTTGTAAATTGATGATGTGCAATGTTGAGGCTCCCTTAGAAATACATACAAAATGTCACTGAAACAGGATATGTTCACTGAGAAAACTACATAAAATGGTAGAGAAAATATAGGATATCCAAATGACAGAAACTAAATGGAGTAAACTTAATTTAATTTACAAAAATTTCATTAGAAATATGCTTAATTACCTATATCCTACAGGAACCCCATTTACCCATGCACAGAAGGCAGAATCAACAGCTTCAAAGTGCAACAAAATCCTACGACCTGTCAAATATAAATAGTATATCAGAGTTCATATGAAAACCAAGTAAACATGAATAAAACATTTGAATAGATAAGCTTCCATTTAATATACTTTGATCAAGAAGCCAAAAACCAAAGAAGAGAAGAAAATAAATAAGAGGATCAAGATGCATCAACAGACACAGTAATGAGCTAAAATTCTACTAATGTCCATATAGATCATACCCTTCAACTTATCAAAAAAAAAAAAAAAGATCATACCCTTCCATTCTTTAGGAACATTGAAGTATGTTCTGTAGCAACCCGTGGGATTGTCCTCAGGAACAGATGGAGGATCCATTGGAAATGGATATACTACATTTGTATAAATAGGCTGATCAAATCCATGCATCTGCCAACTTGAAGGAACTGTTTCAATTAAAGAAAAAAAAAAATTATGAGACATGTTTGAAAGGGGATCACTTGTAAGCATTAGATATGACACAATGTTTAAGATGATTCAAATATCAAACAATTAAGAACTTGATACATTTTTTCAATGCCAGTGTTTGCATAACTCAAAATACTGTAACAAAATTGAAAATCATGAAATAATAAGCATCCCAAATCGTCCTCAAGCTTCTCTATCTACAAAGGAAAAAAGAAAGGCTAAGAGTTTTTAATAATGTAGAAGAAATGCAAAATAATAGATGCTACATTTAGCATCCATGAAATTTATCAGAAAGCTCATCTAAACTCACATTTCAATTTTGTATCAATCATAGCTTCAAAATAATACAAGAAAAATTAAATAGGTTATCCTATTTAATTAATTTAGTGTTTCGCACAATGCCAAATATCATCCTGAAGTTGCAAGGGTTATAACTACAAGTCAAAAAGCGGTGCAGGAAAGAGCACATCAAGACACGATGCATGTCTTTCTAGTTTCTAAACAGACCTACTAAAATGTACATAGTTGCCCTAGATTGACTAGGAGTGTCACATTGAAAATTTGAAATTCAAAAGACTATGCAAATTAGGAACACATAACCTCAAGCTGACAAGCATTAGGAGGAAATTTTCATATTAGGATGGTGGCAATTGAAGATTTCAAAATGAAAAAGAAATCAAATAGAAAATGGTGAAATAAATTAAAATATATACATATTTACACATAAGTCTGTGTGTGTGTGTGTGTGTGTGTGTGTGTATGTTTGTGTGCAAGGATATATGTGTGTGTGTGTGTGTGTGTCATCTATATGTATGCAAATACCTGGCAGAGTCTTCCACTCAGAGTCTGGAAATGAACCGCCATAGAAATTCACAGGAACACTGTTAGGATTGGGAGCCAAGAAAAATTTCCAGTCGCCAGACAAAGACTTAACGAATGGTAAGCCCTTGACCCAAAACGTAGCACTCTCAAGGGCTCCAAGAACAGCATCATCATTCCAAACAGCAGAATTAGCCACCAAAACATCAACTTTGTTGCGTTCATACCAGAATTTAAGAGATCCTATTAATAGAACAAAATGTCAGATTCCCTACATGTGAGAATTAAAAAGAAAGAAACTAATACAAAGAGGAATTTAAAAAATGATGGAACCAAGGTGCTTATTATGTGAAGAGGTATCCAATTAGAATTGGTGTAAGAAAAATAGACAATACTCATAGACCACTTGAAAATAATATCAGAACTCGTGTTATAATAAATACCACAATCATATTATATGCTCCAGCCTCAAGCACCCCAAACCACTCCAACATTTCACACTTTTTGAATCAGTTTGACCATAAAGATCCTTGTTTTATTTCTCTCTTTATTTTTAATATTTTTACAACCTGGTGTGACTTTTTTATAGACCACAAAAAGAATTCCATCAGGACCCATGCTGTTAAAAAAGACCACAATCAGTTTACATGCTCCAGTCTCATTTTTTATCAAGATTGTTTGTTTTTCCTCTTTGCAGTTTAGATGAGTTTCTGATCAAAGAAAATGAATCAGTTCTACCATGTACTAAAGATAAAATGCGAGTTCTAGTTAGTTTAAATGGTAAAATCTTCAAATCACAACTACACCAATAACGAATTGATGACACAACCTGATGATAAATGGCAATCATTTCCACGGTATCTATAGAAAAAAAATGTACTAAAGATAAATTCTTGATTTTTAAGAGAAACCCATATGTTAAAACCTCAAAATACAGCTACCCAGATAACAAAAACAACATGGGAAAGCAAAACAATAACAAAAACAAAAACACAGATCATAAAGAAACAGTATTGAACTATTGATACAAGTACAAACATTGAAAATGAAGACAGAGGGAACCAGTCTGACCTTCAATGGAATCATGGCAATGCAAAGTAACATGAGAGTCTCTCTTCCTCCACTTGATGAAAGATTGGTCCTCCCAAACCTTATAGTTCCCATTTTCTAAGGGAAGCGCCATCAAAGACTGCCCAACCAAAGAGACCATTGGGTTCATTCCACACACTCTGTTTGTGAATACAATCACTCCCAGATAAAGTTCACAATTCAAATACAAATATACGAGAGAGAGAGAGAGAATGTTAGTGAACTGAACTGGCTTTGTTGTGGATCAAAACGTGGAGTTGATGATTAGATGATTACAACGTTGAACTATCATGTGACTTTTGAACATTCAACGTTTTCTATAATGTTTCCATTGGCCAGTGGTTTGAACCTCGTGGACTTTCCATTGGACAGTGGTTTGGTGCTGTAACGTGCGTGTACCTTTAACGTTTTCTTTTTTTAGTAAAAACACATTATAATGTGCTTTCCTGCTTGGATATGTTTTATTAAAATAAGGAAAAAAAATTAAAAAAGACGTTTTTGGATATGAGTAAGATACTCATCATCAACTGATAACAAGAGAAATACTATGTTTATAATATCTCCATAACAAATCTTAAGTAATTTTTTTTTAGAGATAACTACAATATGCTACTAACCTCGCAGCTCGAACCCTTTCTCTCCTAAACCCCCAAGTATTTTGTGTATGAAAAGGTGCCTATTCAGCTACAAGGCCTTTTGGCTCATAAGTAGTTGGATGTTAATTGTGGGTGAAAAAGTAATTTCAAACTTTCAATAATAAATTTAAATTAGAATCAGTAATAACTTACCACCTAAAATTTGTTGTAAAAATATTATAAACGAAACACTTCTCCTATGATAATGAGTAGGTATTAAACCCATCAATTGATCTAACCCAACACAACACTTTAAATTAGTTTTCATGAGTTTATAGATTCTTTTAAAAACACACAAATTGGAGTTGTTGACAAAACTTTCAATCTAACTAACCCATACCACGTTATTAATACTTAAAAAAAAAAAAGAATATTTGTAATCATTTAGTTTAATTTATTTAGTATTTTAATATAACATTACAAGTTAAAGCGTAATGTGAATGTATTGACGCACCATTGAACTCGTCTTTTGTAGGTTTGTATAAGTTAAGAGCATACAGCTGTTGGTTATTATGTGACAGATAGGTAGAATTTGCTGCTTTTTTTTTTTTTTTTTTTTTTTTTTGGTAAGATTGAATTTGCTAATTTAAAGGTGTTTCCAAAATGGTTTTGGTCATTCAAGTTTTGTCTCTCTCTCTCTCTCTCATTTTTATCAAATAGGGCTCGAGGCAGGGAACAGGAGATTTTAAAGTCCCCGATACACATCCCGCCCCACCTAAAAAGGGGACAAAGCACCCATGATTAAACGTCGCCCCGCCCATAAACCCGTTTTCGAAGTCCATGTTACACGTGCAAAACCTTCTCAAATACTATAAGACAATTTTGAATCAGGCTAGTTACTATATACAACAAATTGCATTGCTTGTCAAAATAAACAAGACCCCTATGCTGTCTTCACTCTTCAGTGTCTTGCAAAACACTCCCGACATTTATAAGCTAGGATAGCACACCATGTCCGTTTTATTAATCACACATCACAATTGATCTCACTAAGATAAGCAGCAGACTAATCAAACTGGAAAAACACAATAAATAAATGAAAAGAAGGAAGAAGAAAGTAGAAATTGGAGAAGTTTTGATGAGAATGCAACACTTCCATCTATTTTGCTTCAAAAACAACCAGAATAAATAGCCTGTGATTTCCCAAAACCCACTGTATAGGTTACAAACTACCAAATAAGCTAACTACAGGGTAAATAAGAACCGCTCTTGTATGAAAAATGAGCAACTGAGATGGAAGCACGCTTCAGTTTGATTTTTGTTGTGGATGAGCTGGAAGTAAAACTAAAAACATCTGCCCAGTATATATACAAATCAGAATAGCAGATGATGGGAATTTGTTTGTAACTAGTTACATCAGGGAGGCAAGCTAAAAGATTTACAATTAACATAAATTAGAACCCCCATACTCGGCCTCACTGCCTATTTTCATTCTCAGTTTCCTCTGGAGTGTTGTTGTTCCTCTCCTGATTCCCTCCAGAAGAACCAGTTTCTTCTGGATTGGTGTGTCTCTCCCGGTTGCCTCCAGGAGGACCAGAACGGGGTTTTCTGAAATATTTACCAATGAATGTTTCAGCAACATCTGGATACTTTCCCTTGATGAAGCTATCCAAGCATTTGCGGTAGGAAAAGTCTTCTTTACGACCATCAGTTGAGACAACGTAGAAGCACCGGCTTTCCTGGAAACTGCTGTGCCTGCTAACCTGCTCAACATTATAGCAAACATCAATTATCATGTAACACAAATGCTTAAATTACCAATTGAAGGAAAAAAAAAAAAGAGGGGGGGGGGGGGGGGGGGGGGGTGTTACTCCATTCTCAAGACCTACTAAAGACCTAAAATTTTCTTCCGTATTATTAAATAGAGAAACACTGCAAATTAGTCTAGTCAAAATCCATGTTTGCAAAGTCATCTGTTCTGGACTACAGGATTCATCCAACACTGCAGCATTGAAGTAAAACAGTCCACAAGCACAAATAAGATTTTCCAACTACACAATAGATGTGTCACCCCATTTCAATAATCAGCAAACTATATACATTTTCTATTTAGAATAATGAGACACAAGACTTCACCAGTTTGGGAGAACTCATCATGGAAACTCAGTTATGGTAGATGTAAGATCATGAAGTATCA
Source organism: Quercus gilva (assembly GCA_023621385.1). Lineage (NCBI taxonomy): Eukaryota > Viridiplantae > Streptophyta > Magnoliopsida > Fagales > Fagaceae > Quercus > Quercus gilva. Next base: position 14,333,585 of record CM042476.1, on the reverse strand, counting down.
ACTATTTTAGATCGATTTATTAAGTAGTACTGTAGTACGAACTTATCAACCAATTAAAGAAAAAGGGATCACATGAAATCATTAGAGAAAATTTTGCAAGAAAATTATCCCCATGGTCTTGGACATTTTTAAAAAAAGTAAAGTTAGACCAAAGAGGAAGGTCAGCAAAAAAAAAAAAAGGCACTGAGCAAAATATTAAATTTTGTAAACAATTATGTTTAATTAATGTAAATTTGAGACATTGCATTCCTGAATGTTGTGGGAAAAAGTGACCATTAGTTTTCTGCAGTAACAAGATAATTATCCCTTGAATGTAACTCAAACTGCAAAACTATTACTCTTGTATATTGAATCATGGTCATGGCAATTCACCTCAGGTAGGTGGAGACTGGAGAGCATAGCTTTCCCCTATGTTTGTCCACCAATGCATTAAGAAGCCAATTGCACTGATTTTTAAATTCAATGCACATATTTGGTGTCAAAAGGATTTCAGCGTATACATGGCCGCTTGAAATCATTGGGAAAAAAATAGGCATGGATATTCTGTTTGGAAAACTTTGCCAGATCAAAAGATCTGTTTTTATTATAAATAATCACTTTTGAAAAGGCAAAACAAACAATAAACTCTCACATATCCAACAATAAACATCCAAAAATGTCCTGAATCCAATGTATCATATAATGAGGACGGTATAATAACGGACAAAATTGCAAGAACATTGTTGTGAAGCATACCATGAAATGATCAATTCCAGCACCCATTTTCACTGCTTTATCTGGGTGATGGTTAAAAACATTATCAAGTACATAGGAATGATCCTCGGCTGACAGCGGATCTCCATCATTGTACCTTCAGAAAATAACTTAAAATCAGAAGATGTCCATATGATGGGAATGGATCACATTTCAGGAAATGACCAAGTTAAAAAAAGAAATTAGATAGAGATCAAAGAGTAGAAAAATGAGTCATCAATGAAAAAAAAGGCATCAATGAAAGCTTCTGGATTTTATTTCTGGTTTAAAGATCCCATAATGAAGACCATAATTGCCAATACACATTTACCTAAGGGGTAAGTGATACCACAAAAGTGGCTCCCAAGTGGGTGTGTGCCTAGCCAGTATCCTAAATGTGCAAAAGGTATAATACTAAATATATATATATATATATATCAATAAAAACATAAAGTAGAGTCAGCCTTCTAGCCTTGGGAAAAAGGGCTAAGCATGGAAACAGAGCACAAATGCAGGATACACGGTACATGATAAACAGCTCACATTGCATCAAGCAACTTCAAAAAGTTATGCATTTAAATGATTAGAATGGTACCATGTTAGTTGCCTATAGCTTAAAGGAATAATGTACTGAGTAGTGCCTCTAATTCAATTGTAAAATTTTATGATTCACAGTTGTCAATAAAATTTTAAGCACACCTCATTTGCCATCATCCTCAATCTGGACTCTATTCAACTCCAAAGGAGAGATTTCCCTGAATAAACTGGTCCATTCTAATTGGACACACAACATTTTATATGACAAGTAAATGCCAATATCCTTTGGTTACAGTTTTATTCATATAACTTGAAATGCAAGTGTAACAATCATCCCATATTATCGAGTTGCTTAGCAACAAAGACAACAACGACTAGCACACATTGTTTAGAGCTATACAAGTATAAACCATGGAAAACATACCCAGTCCGATGCATTATTTTTCTGATAGTCTGCATAATCTGTTCAATTTCCACAAGAACATCTTGTTCCTCAGAAGTGAACATATCTAATCGTTGTCTGGTTGCAGTAAATATTCCACCTGCACCAGCATCATCATGAGTCCTTCCAGGTCCAGGTGATTTTGCAGGACGGTTCTTAGATTTCCATTCTCCATTATTTGTACCCCAACCCTTTGAACCTTCGAATCGGTTTTTCTTGAAGTGCGGTTCCATGCTTCCTCTTCCCCACTGATTATTATGTCTGTCACTTTCATTGCCACTACCAGCATTTGGTGAACCCCACCCATGCTTTGACTCATTCTGAGAGCCCCAACCTTGTGAAGATTCTGGTGACTTCACCTGCCCCCATGGATTACTATTGGCAGGTGAGTCAACATCCACGGTTAGGGATGAGTGTTCATCCCTACTCGAGTCTTCAGCAGTTGAAGAAGCCCAACTAGATGTTGACTGAACTGTCTCCTGTGTCAACTTCTTATTAGCAGGTGACTCAACATCCACAGACTGGGATGGGTGTTCATCCCTAGTCCAGTCCCCACTAGATGTTGACTGAACTCTCTCCTGTGTCCGCTTCTTATCCCAATCGAGAGGCTCTGTGCTTCGATCACGTAGAGGCTTCCCATCATTTCTGCGAGGCTGAGATTCATCACCAGCTCCAGCCTTTTTCCCCCAAGGAGATGCAGCATCCCAGCTGCGAGCTCTGGGAGAGTTCTCTTGAACTTTTGCAGAGACAAATGAATCTCGTGATTTATTGCCACCCAACCCCCAACCAGAAGAAACATTTTCTGAGGAGATGACATCACTTGCTTCAGCTTTCTTGGTCCCCCAAAGAGATGACTCACTTTTTTCTGCAGTTCTTTTCTCCCAAGGCACTGAAACATCAGATCTGAAAGAATCATCTTTTTCAGAGATGACAACACCAGCTTCAGCTTTCTTGGTCCCCCAGCCAGATGATTCACCTTTTGCTGCAGTTCCTTTCTCCCAAGACGCTGCAACATCCCAACCATCAGATCTGAAAGAATCTTCTTGGGCTTTTGTGGAGATGATGTCGCGTTGTTCAGATTTAAGGGTCCCCCAATCAGATGAAACACTATCACCTGTTGTTCTTTTCTCACTAGTCCCCCAAGCGGGAACAGAATCCCAACCACCTGACCCAGCAGAATCCTCCTGCGGTTTCAAAGACGGGACATCTTGTTTTACAGCTTTGTCCCTTCCCCAATCATTTGTTGTTTTTTTATTGCCAGTCCCCCAAGCCGGCACAGCATCCCAACCTCCTGACCCAGCAGAATCCTCCTGGGGTTTCAAAGATGGGGAATCTTGTTTTACAGCTTTGTCCCTTCCCCAATCATTTGCTGTTTTTTTATCGCTAGTCCCCCAAGCCGGCACTGCATCCCAACCACCTGACCCAGCAGAATCCTCCTGGGGTTTCAAAGACGGGACATCTTGTTTTCCAGCTTTGTCCCTTCCCCAATCATCAGTTGTTTTTTTATCGCTAGTCCCCCAAGCCGGCACAGAATCCCAACCACCTGACCCAGCAGAATCCTCCGGGGGTTTCAAAGACAGGGCATCTTGGTTTTCAGCTTTGTCCCTTCCCCAACCAGACCATACATCACCCTTTCCTGTAGTTGTTCCTGCATTTTTATCAACATCCCATCCTCCACTAGAGCCTGAATTGAAAGCCGAAACCTTTTCCCAAGTTGATTCACCTGGCAGATTATCTAGACAATTCTCAAATTCAGCACTGTCTTCAAAGGATGGCTTATCAAAACTTGAGTTATGTTCTGGGGAGGGTTCCCACTCTGCATATTCATCTTCCAGCACAAGATCATCAACATCTACACCCAGACAGTCAGTATTTGATTCTTCTCCATTTGCACTTCCTCTCACCATATGTAGAAAGTTATAAACATCTATTCCGCCCTCTTGATTCAATCCTCCCTGGAAAAGAAAACAATATCAAACAAATCTAGCAGTACCCCACAAAGTAAGTTAAAACAGTTGTAAAGACATTTGGAGAACTTTAAAATCATTAATACCTCCTTCTTGTCCCAGAGCACATCAAATCTAGAACCTGTACCCACTGCCACATGTTTACCCCAGGAACATGATGCAACAATGCTCGACAGAGAATCCACGTGACACTTCTCAGAAGCTCTTTCAAAACATCTTCTTGGTGTCTGAATCACATATGGGGCAAGGTGAAACAAAAAATTAATAACAGATTATCTTACAGGGAAGCATAAGTGTAGTTTTTAAATTCTCAACTTGGATCAAAAATTATTTACTGGTTTTTCAAATCTTAGTTTAGATTGTTGTTAAGTTGCATTATTTTGTGCTCCAAACTCCAACAAACAATCCACATTGCTTCAAAAATCAGTGGTAGGCTTAGCTGGGACCAGGATATAAAATCAGGATCTTATCTTATGTGAGATCCCACCAATTCAAATTTTGTATGAACTTAGGGACGTTTTCTTGCAACAGGGTTGTCATTTGCATTTGGTTGTTAGGTCCAATATAAAATCAGTTCGAAAAGAAAGAGGCAAGGCCAAAGATGCATTAAAACATGCCTCAACACAAATTTCCTGGGCCATCAGCTCTCTTATTCACTGCTGTTACATCTCATTAGGGCAATTAGCCCCTTTTCAATGCCAAAGGAGTACAGAGGCAGACTAGGAGCAGAAGTTAACATCAGAACACCAGTGGCATCAAAACTCTCTCTCTCTCTCACAATGAAATTCCCAGTTTCCTTTTCCCTCAGCTATTTACTTTTCTTTCTCGCTGCTTCTCCATTCTTTGCTTATTATTTTTTTCATTAGTTTCTCACTCTTGGCTTTCTGCATCACCTACCTATTACACAAATTTAAACATTGCTGAAAACCTGCAAGCTTCCTTATTTGTCAACAGGGTTGCAATCTTGGGATGGCTAAATTAATATATTTTTTATCACTTATTTATTGTTGCAAACTTGGGATGTCTATATATCTTCTGTAACTGAACAATTTTTTTTTTATTTAGCTTGGATACATATTTATGTACTTTTTGCAAGGAGTCAAACCTTGATCTTTACATTTTTAAATTGTGAGGGCTCCACCTTTAGAGCTATAATTAAAAGGTCTAACCTTACCTTTTTTTTTGTTGACAAGGAACGTAAGAAATATTATTAGCCAAAGCCACTCCAAGTACACTGGAAATGTACTATAGAAAAAAAGGTTGAGTAACCTCTTATCTTTTTTTCTTTTAGTTAATTAGCATAATTTATAAAATATTACAATTTTACGATCAGATCCTATATTCCAATCCAAAGAAACCACTTTGAGCCAGTGATACTCAGTAGGATCCCAATTCTGACAAATGCTTGCATTTGAACTATACATATTTCAAATAATTCAAAACGAAAGCTATTACTTACAAAAAGTGTTGCTTCAGTAAATGGTGCTTGGACATTCAATGAGCGAGACAGTGCCTTATAACCAGCAGTATTGAAGCCAACCAAATTTCCAGCACATGTCATACTATTTGCCAAGAGAAGGAGATGCTCTTTCAGAACACCCTTTGCCACCATTGTCACCGATCTGGCCAGGCGCTGCACAATGAGCAACAACATTAGTTGTTTCTCTTAGGGGAAAAAGGAGAGGAAAATAGAAAAAATAAAAATAAAAACAAAAAGCCGTTTCATTGAGCTGATAATTAGAATCGAAACCTAATGTGGAACAGTTCATAAGGTGGTATAGGAAGTCTAAAAATACCTGAACTGCCTGATCAAAAGCACAAGAGATCCCAAGCAACTCCTGAGTTTGCTTAATCGCGTATGGTATGGAGCGCCTCGTGTCAATTAAATGAAGCACTGGAAGACAGGAGTCCATAATGATCCTCCAAGCATCACCGGTACGCTTCACAACAGATTTCTCCAGAGTGACGTCCACTGCCAGTTCACCCTTGTGAGACTTACAAGGGCTTCTTATCCATGTTGTTGAATCTGGATTAATCCAGATTATGCTTGCCATGCAAATCCTGGGGTCACCTGCCCATTCAAAAGGAAGAGTACATCTCATTTCATATTCTAGATTCTATGGAATTCTTAAAATGTCAAAACACAGCATATATGACCAATGAAATAAATACTTAGGCTGGACCTAATAAATCAAAGGTAAAGGTACATTATACAGTTTGGTATACAGGGAAACATCAATAGTTGTGGAACATGTATGGAACCCTGGACTAAGTTAAAATGCTAAAAACTTTTTCCATATTTGAAACTTCAGGATCACACTTTCAGAAGGTTTCCTTCTCAAAATTTTGCTTAAGTATCACCAATTGATCTTAAGTATCTTAGACTTTATTTTTTTTGGATCCAAGTTAGTATTTTTTTAGGTTTTAGTTTACTATTCAAACTAGGAGTCCTAATACTGCTAGTACAAGAAGGGGTCCTCATAAAAATTATGCGCAATGTATTCAAAGGAGATGGAGTTGATTAACAAAATTTGAGTATTTTGAGCATAGACGCAAGTTGGCCTTTGTGGTTTCTTTTCTTACTCCTTTTCTCTTCTTTCATTGCTTTCCTTGGCATTGTTCACGGGTACTGTTCATACAGCCTCTGAAGACCCTAAAATTCTCTCTTACTCTTATTCTTTACAATCCCAGATCAAGCTCTTTCTTTTACCTATCAAAACCCTAAATTCCCACATACTTTATTCTACTACATAGTCATCAAATAACTCATCAAACCACCTTTAAATTTCTATCACAATCCTAAACCCCTCTTCAAAAATTCTAAAAGTAGATCTACAAGTTCTCCTAACCCCAAGCCCACCACAAACACACGTAGACACGTACCTCAGTTTGTCCTACGTCATTTAATCAGTTATGTAAACATTGACTAAGAGGGAAAATGTCTCAGGAATGTTGTTTTTAGAAAAGAAACACACAAAAAACAAAATAAAAATCAGAAAAGCACAAAACTAATTTTATATATATATATATATACACACACACAGAACTCTAAAAAAGACTATGATCTTAATGGAGTTTAGTCACCCTCATTTGCAGAGCCCTTTAACATAAGGGAATAGAAAAACGTTTGAAAAATATGAATAAAACTGTTCTTACATCTGTTTCAGAGAATCCCTTCCAAACTAAAGAAAAAACTCTAAAGCATTCAATTCAAAGAAATTGAAAAGCAGCTTAAGAGCCTATTTAACCAAATTCAAGCATGACATTGACAATTAAAACTTTTCAACCCTCACAATTCCACAAGCAGAGTGAAATTTTAAATAATGGAGAAAGCAGGAGTGAGTGAAGCAGAAGAAAAGCCATTTTGTATTTGTTTGTTATCCAGCACAGTTATTGCATATCAGCAGGAGAGAAAAATCATTTTTATTGACTAATATATATATATATATATATAACGGAGAAAGCAGGAGTGAGTGAAGCAGAAGAAAAGCCATTTTGTATTTGTTTGTTATCCAGCACAGTTATTGCATATCAGCAGGAGAGAAATATCATTTTTATTAACTTATATATATATATATATATAATTAGTTTTAAAACAAAATCATGATAACGAAACTGTATTAAGAAAGAAAAACAGAACACAGGTTGCATGCACCTGAGCCTAACAATGACCAATTTTGAGGTAAACTCACGTACTCTACCACGTTCATATACAGGTACATAGCAGAATTCATGAAACTTTAAAACAAAAATCATGTAATAACAAACAGCTGCAATGAATTATACCTTTGATGATCGTCTCTAGAAGAACCGGAAAAATCATGTCAGCAAGGATATGTGAAGTATTCTCCAAATGAATATCACACATATCCTGCAACCAGAACATCAGGCACGGCATACCAGCGATTTCGTTTGCACAAGACTGCTGGAAGTAGCAACATTCACTGCCAAGAAAGACCATAAAAAAAAAAGGTAACTTTTCACTCTTAAGAGTTTCAGTATTGTGCTAAATTGCAGTAAACATGTGGGTTAGAAGGGAATAAAATTGCACACACAAGGGCAAAAACTAAACCAAACATTTCATTAGTTTATACCATGTAAACAACAAAAATGCTAGACCTAATATTACAAATTTACAACTAAGAGAGATAACATGCTTAGAGAGATTTTGAAACTTCTTTTCAAGCCAGATATTCATAGTCATACTCATGGTGTCTATTCATAGTGAGATAACATGCTTATGGTGTCTATTACCATACTCATATATCAGGTTTTAAGATATTCTCACACTTTATATTCTTTTTTGTTCCTTAAAAAGACCATTGGAAGCAATTACAAAATATGACAACAAAGCCATCAAAGAAAAAGGTGTCTCAGATAAACATTTCATCGGGATTCTTCTGCTGTTATAGAAGGATTCAACAATGATGGATAACAGATCACAACAGCAATGAAAGAGTAGCTTCATGGGCTGTGATGTCATGTTAAAATGCAATAATGTGGACATTATTTATTTATTTACTTATCCAAAAAGATAATGTAGACAAGACCCAGAATAAGAAATGAGACAACGATTTATTAGTCTACTAGTGAAAAAGATTCACAACAAAGATCTATATTTGACAAATACAAAATGTTCAATCCCAAGTGTGGACATTCTGACCGCTAAATTGTTAGGATGCCAACAATGACAAAAAGATTAGTAGGTAGTTCTTTGTTTGGGGTGAAGGAAATGAACTTTAATTTAATAGGCCCAGTAAGGGGCACATGCCATGAAACATGGTAAGTATACACGTGAAACACCCTATAAAAAGAACAAATTTCTAAGATTTAAAATCTCCAGTCCCTTGCTAATCTGTTCAGGATCCATAGCCAACCCTAAAATTTTGAGACTAAGGCTTTGTTGTTGTTGTAGGTATATAGGGGGCAGAGGGGGCGGTGGGGTACAAACCCAAGGCACCAGACACCACAGAGGATGCTCATACCACCGGGTAATGCTTGAACCTTAACTAATCATAAAAAAAAAAAAAAAAGTAAGAGGTTCAAATCAAAAACTGATTTTTCACAACCTTCAGAAGTTGAGAAGTTACTCTCCCTCCACACATACCTCATACGAACCTCATAAAAAAAAAGTATTGGTGTATGTACTGATTCTACTTTGGCGCCAAAACAAAACTATCATGCTGACCTATAAAAGTTTAGATTTTAATCAAATTGTAACCATCAACCATAATGCTAATCTTCATCCTCCATTACAACTTCAACAGGAAGCATAGTCTGGTAGATTTGGATTCTTTGAAACTTCAAGAGATGGCCAAAGGCCAATGCTTACAGATTTACATTTTGGTATGACAAACATAAAATTCTTTGCAATAATTTTATATTACTGCACTGTATAAATAAATCAAAAAATATTAAAAATTTATCAATTAAAAAATGCAACTTGAAGGAAGGAGGGGGAAAAGGGTCAAAGTAAGCAAAAGCTGTTTAAGCCTCCCCACCCCCCGGCGGCAGGCACCCCACACCATGTAAGCAGTTTTCCTAGTCATCTCAAAAAGCACATTGCAGAAAAAAATAAACCTTAAATTTAATGACCATATGGCAAATTTATTATGTGATTACAAGTTAATTGAGACTAACCTGAAAGACAGAGCCGTCCTTTTAAAAACACGAGTAACTTTCTTCTTCTTCCTGAATGAATTAATAGTCTCTTGGCACTTTTGAAGAACCTCATGCATACTAATGTTCATATCTTTCAACATTTTCTGTTCAACAAATCTCAAGTTACTCACCAAAAGAATAATCGCAAAACAGCAAGCAACAGCAACTTCAATTGTAAAATATACTCCAGAGTAATAAACAAGTTAAAAGCAAATGCACCAACCTCATTTAGATGGATATGACCAATCAGGCCTGCATCAATCTCTAAACCTTCTGATACAGATCGATGCCCCTTATATCTGCATGTAAGAAGCACAACTATCAGAACTTTGATGGAGCTTGAATTAAATTGAACAGGGAAAAAAAAAATTGGAGTATGACAAATTGTAAGAGAGAGGGGAGATTGCATTGTATGTTGGTACTAAAAAGAGCACCATATTGTCATAGAAAAAAGAGAGCAAATCAAACAAAATGGGATCTGTCATACACAGGATGGTGAACAAGCAATTCCCCCCACTATGTTCTCACTGAAATTTAACCATAAAGACAATTAGCAAGCAAAGAACTCAATCGCACATCTTTTTTGAGGATGACCATCTCTTGCAATTTTCATTTTTTCTACAGACATTTAGAACCTGCTCAAACAAAGCTACTCAGTGGAAGAATTGATTTGTAATATACACTTGTCACAATCTCTATTTTACATCCAAAGCAATATTTATATATTTGATACAATGCATGGACAGTAAAGTGACCATTATGGGGCAAAGCAAGCTTTTAGAACTTCTTTTCACTAGATAGAGGTTAGAAAAGAATGACTAAAGAAGAAGATGAGGGAAAAGTATGACACAGAAACAATGCTCAGTGATAATCCAAGCTCTTTAAAATTCACAGTGAGATGCATCTTAGATAATAGTTGTACAGCTTAACTTGACAAATATTCCTCCAAAGTGGCCTTTCTAATTCTGGACTTGTTTGCTACCAAAAGGGTCACTTGCTGACTTGGTTTAAGCATGTGAGCAGAAACAAGGGAAGAAATGAAACTATCTGCAAATTATATTTGTGGCACCAGCACAGATTGATGCAGGAAAGAGAACTTAAATCTACTGCTGATTGATAATAGCCTAATCCTAGAGTCCTATCTCATCTTCCAAATAACAAATAAATTTTAACCATCTAATTTCATTTAGAGTCACATGCTAGTTACTCCACCTTTTAAAATGCCAAAGGAATAATAATAAACAAAACAAAACATAACATAGATGCATAAAAGACTAGTCTTGTAATAGCGAAGGGGCTGACAAAATGGACAAGTGTGCATACATTCCTTTGGGATTAAATTCTCTTAAATCACACATACAGTAAGGCAAAGAATGGAAACAAAATGAATGCCGAACAAATGCCTAATTGGTTAACTAAGGCCATGCTCACCTTTAATGGACACAGTAGACCCTCCAGAACATTTGACTCAATAAAGGTCAACAAAACTTGATCACAGATATATAAGAACTTAGGCAAATAAAGGAGCAGATCCAGATATCAATTACAGCACATGTGAGACAACCAAGGGTCAACAAAACCTCATCACAGATATATAACAAGTTAGGCAAATGAAGGAGCAGATCCAGATATCAATTACAGCACATATGAGACAACCAAGGGTCACATGACTTTCAAAATTTATAGCTTCTACTTCACAAAATTTGTATTATAGGGAATGACACAAATGATCATATTTTCTTGGATCCAACTTTAAAACCAATACACTTATATATAATACAAAAAATACATATCAACTAACAACATAATAAAAAATGAGCATAGATTTGAGCCATATTGTTCATGCATAGGAAAATGCATAGATATGTAATGGAAGATAAATAAGTAACAAAAGGCACCAAATGTAATGGCAAAACATACTCAATCAGGAACTCAACCGCAGAATCTTTAAGGCTGACTTTCTTCAATTGATTCTTTACTAAATATGCTGCTTTTTCTCGGCAATACTTTCTCCCACAACCACATTCATTCAAATACAATATTACTCGGCGGTCAATAAGTTCATTTTTAAAATTGACTTTGCAAAGCAGTATTTCCTGAAGAGGGAAAAGTAAATAAAAATATGAGTGTACAATTATGAGAGACAACTATGCACTTGCTATAGAAGAAGCAAAGAAAAGATGAATAATATCATATGCACCAGCCAAAAATTTAATACCTTCATCAGCTCCCATGAGGAATTGCTGCTTGGAGTAGCATCAAGAACTGCCTTATAAGCAGGATTCGACATCGCCGTTGCAGCTAAGACACCAACAGGTTCCCCAGCAGGAAATAAATTCTGAGGCTTAGTTTTATCCTTTACTCCATACTCAAATTGGATTATAGAATTGCTACTAACATTTCTGACAGTGCCATCATAACAAATAACAACATCTCGAAGGATGGCCATTAAGTTTTTAAATAAAGTACCAGGTTCAGTCAGTCCTCTCGATGAGCGAACAATAATTTCTCTTGTAGATATTGAATGAACCATCTCCTCATATGGATCTAACCCATGAAAAAAACAGCTTTGAATCAATCCATATTCTGCAGAAGGGTAGTCAACTCTAACAGAAGAATATTTTCCATTAAAAAGGGAGGCCACGTCTTCAATCAATGTCTTGGAATAGAATTTTCCCTTATCAGAAAGTTGCAGGCCCAGGAACCCAATTTGTTGCACTACCTTGTTAATAGCTGAATCACTTTTAGAGTCAATTAACTCACCCAATGAAGATGACTTTAGAATAAAATTTGTAACTGGTGCTTTCACAACTTTGATGTGATTCTCCAGTTGCAACTCCACCGTCTCATTGTATGTAGACCTGAGGTCATACAGCAAAGGAGAAATATCCCGAATATTCTTTTGAATATCTTGTATGGCCTCCCCGGAAATGGAAAAATCATCCAAGCCAACACTGAAACCATCTGCAAATATGTTTTCCATCAACAAGGGCTGTAGAGAATTAAAAAATTTTAATACTTCTTCAGGACCCTTCTCAGAGAAAATAGCAGTAACAATTTCATTCACCAAAGAGGATATTACATCTCTATTGAAGTCAAATTTTAACACGTCACTTTGACTAATCAAGTATCTTTCTCCAACACAGTCAAAATGAGCAGGCAAAGCAGTCTGTAACATTTGTACAGCAGTCCAATGAGGGGCACCAGAATGAGCCTTCAACAAAGCAGGACGAGGCAAAGAAGATGAAGCAAACATGGCCAATTGCTGAGCTGCAGCTCTGGGTAAGAAATATGTCTTAAACATTGTCTTTAGAGACAACAATGAGTCTGTGGTCAGTTGCAAGTTGAGGTTGCCACTGTGAGAGCTAAGCAACTGTTTATCCACAGAAAAAAGCTCCAAAACTTCTGCTTTTGCAGCAAGAGACTGAGGATAAAATAAGTGAATGCAATCACCATCAAAATCGGCACCTAAGGGCCCACAAATAAGCGGGTTTATCTTCACCGTATGATCATCATGAACATACACTGCTAGAGCTTGCAAGGAATGCTTGTGAGTAGTTGGTGGCCTATTAATGAAGACAAAATCCCCATCCATTATCCTCCGATGAACCACTTGACCAGGCCTCAAGAAAGTATGCCCCTTCGAGCCCTCCCTCAGTGAATAAGTTGATAACCCATCTCTAAATGTGAGGCATAACTTGTTATCTACCAGCTCTTGTAGATAGTTCATGTTGTGCACATTAACCTTCTCCTCAAATGTAATTCTTTGTGCAATCTCAAATGGGATACCAATCTCATTGACCCTTGTATAAGCATCACCCGTAACCACAGTGCGAGAAGAGAAGCCTGAACCCTTTCTGATGAACAATGTTCTTATTTTCTCAAGCCATGCTTTTGTTGAGGAATCATTGGACTCCTTGCTAACCCCGAATCTTGTATCTATATCACGAGATGCTTTTGCAGTACCCCTAACTTGCAGATACTGATTAACTGCTACTTGCAAATCATTAGCTTCAACTTCATGAGATTGAAAATTTGGTGTACCAGATCTTGAACTTTTGATAATTTCAACTTGCCTGAGGACTTTCTTGAGCATTGATATAGAAGGATCCTGGAATAAAACAAGACACAAATGCTTGTAGACCGAGAATTCAACCTCAGACAAAATAGGTGACAAAAAAGAAGATCCACTGCTAAGATTTGCTCCTTTTTTAAATTTAAAAAAGAGATAAATTTCTTTAAATTAGCACAACATGGGCTGCAACCCTAGAACACAGGAATCAAGATGCATACAAGAGAAACACCCACAACAAAATTAAGATAAAAAATTTAAAAGAACTAGGAACTCCAAGAAGTTTGTGGAATAGAGTAACCAAGTAGCCGTCATCCAATCATAGAGAGACCTTAAAAACAAAAGCTTCAATCTCACTAGCAGTAACCTCCTCAAAATTGAGCAAAATCCTCTCTCCAAATACTAAGACATTAAACACAAAAGAATTGTAAGATTTGCTTATAATTTGGCTTACCGAAGACATGACACTAACACCATCAGAAATTTCTGGCACAGACAAACAGTTTGGCGGGACAGGCAAGTATTGCAGGATATATCCATCTTGAGGGAAATACCCCTTCGCAGAAAGCTTTTTTCTAGTCTCTGCAGGAATTCTTTTGAGCATTTCCATTACCTGTTAGTTATTTACACATGTACAAGAGGCAATATCAAGTTGCAGCACAAGTCTAGTTAACAGATATCACAATCAACAGTAAACCACAGCATTTTCTAATATTCATATGATTTACACGACATGCTTTCTCTTCTCATATCAAATACCTCTACTAAACAACACATTCGTCCCAATCACGAATAATTGAAAACATCATTTAATTGGTGGAATACTTCAAAATATATTCTAAAGTTCAGCCAACTTATACATCCATCAAGATAAATGAGTGAATTTTATTCCAAGCCAATCCTCAAAGCCAAAACATTTCACAAAAGCATTAGGCAGACCATGGCCTAAACATGGCATAAATTTAAGTCAAACTAACAACCTAAGAAAATAAGATGGTAATATCGCCAAATTACCATGATTAGAAATGTGAGCCAAAACTACAAATAGTATTAGCACGAACATGCAATTCATAGATTGCTGTCTAAGACAATAAGATGATCAAATCACCAAATTGCTGTCATCAAAACAAAAGAGTAGCTATTTGTGTCATTCAAAAACAATGTTACTAGTACAATACATGCAATAAAAATAAGTAATAAGATGATCACATCTCCAAATTTCTGAGATAAGAACAGATGAGTACCAATAGATGTGTGCGAAAAAACACAAACGGTACTAGAACACTGCAACATGGAGAAGGGTGTAAAACTCAAGGCAGAACAGCAATTTTCACCACAAATACAAAAACAATAAAACAATAGCAGATAAGAAGTCAATTTAAATATATAAGACCTCCTCCTACATTTATCAACTAGGCCCCAAAAAAATACATTCTAGTGTCACTGTAACAAGCAAAAATCAAACACAACTAAGAGTAGGAACCAAACCTCACAAGGAAGTAAAGTTCGACTTAAGTCATCACCATAGCGAAAACCATATCTTTCCAAAAATTTCCAAAAGTCCTCTCCTCTTGTCCTTTGTGGCAGCTTCAGTTCCAAGTAACAAGCACCTTCCTTTTTAATCTCTTTAATAGAAACTTGTGAAGCTTCCTAAACAAGGAAAAAAAAAGATTTAAATGCACAGAACAATATTATCAGAAAAATTTTCAAATCTATACAAATAAGCACCGCTACAAAGACCAAATTTTAAACAATCTTAGGACAAAAAGGTGGCCTACAAGAAAGGTTGTTACAAGGTAAGGAGACAGTTCTAACTTCTAAGTTTAAGAAGCTACAGACAGAATCAAAAACCAACCCCAATCCCTTTATAAACCCCAAATTAGCTTTATCTATCAATTTTTAGTACTTTCATTCATCTCATAGCTTATCAATTGATGTGGATGAATATAAATAAAATAAGAAAAGAGAATGGGAATGGGAATATAAGAAATTTATACATGGCTTACTTCAATCATTCATATTAATAACCAAGACATGGTGTCTTGAAGTACAAGCAACATAGCTCAACAAAGGCTTCACTCAACTTTATAGAACCATAGACAGTATTAACCGCACCAAAGGATATGGCAACAACATCTTAAGGACCCATCCTTTATTTTTGGGTAATTATACACACAACCGATGAGTCTTGAACCCAAAACCTCACCCTCCACCTTGCTCTTACAAGGGGAGAAGGTGCCAATTGAGCAATCACTCACTAATATCTTAAGGACCCGTCTATAGGGCAAAGAATTATGATCATACATGATATGAACCAAAGACCATAACTTAAAGTCATCTCTTCTCCCTAAAAAGAAGGTTCATCAGTCATCCAAATGGGGAAAGTTCTTTGATCGCCAAACAAGAATACTAAGACATGATGTCACAGCAGTGACACATAAAAATTAATACGTAATGGCAAGAATAAAATAATGTATATCTACCAACAAGGAAAATATAGTACCATCATTTGATACTCACCTCACAACATGAAGCTAACAGTCTTTCTGCAAGACCAGGAGTATTCTTGGCCGGAAACTGAATGGTACAATCAAGCGTATAAAAGTACAAGGTCAGAAATTGTAAAATCTCAAACAGAAGGTGTATCATAACTGGTTTACAAAATAACAAAGGATTGAAAATCAAGATACAGTGTAAATTATCAATTCTTTCTTGACAAGATATTAACAAACAAGAGAGTCATAGGTTCCAAAGCAGGGAGTGTCATGAAATATGTTGAAAATGTCAAAACATTGCACAAAAATTAATGTTTCCCAGCTTATATATATAGAGATAATAAAATTAAGGGATACAAAATAAAAATAAAAATAATTATAAGTAAAAAAAAAAAAAAAAAAATTTGGGTAAAATACAAAACTGACCCTCTTAAGTTTCTTCAGATTTCATTTCAGTCCTCTAACTTTGCTTTTGTTCATCTCAGTCCTCTAACTTTCAAGTTTATTCAATTAAGGTTTTTCCATCATTTTTTGCTATATGTTGTGGTTAATTTTTCAATTTTATAAATTTTTCTTCAAATTTTTTAAATTAAAAAAGCTCAATTAATGATTGAAAAATATTTTTCAGATGTTTTTTTTCAAAAAATTTTAACAAAAGTTAACAGAAAAGCCTTAATTGAACAAATCTAAAACTTAGAGGACTGAAATGAACGAAAGTAAAGTTAGAGGATTGAAATGAAATCTAAAGAAAGTTAAAGGGTTAGATTTGCATTTTAGCCTCTTTCTTTTTTTTTTTTTTTTTTTTTTTTTTTTTTTTTTATGATAGCCAAGTACACAGGAAATGTACTACAGGGACATCAACATCAAGAACCCAAATTACAATGATCAAACAAAACAGGAAAAACAAGAAAAGGTAGGCAAAACTAAACACCATGCAAGAAGAGTAAGAAAGAAAAAAAGACTTAAACTCAAGAGTGGACCATTCAAATCCCTCAAAGCTTCTAGTAATATTGTAATTACTTAAAAAGATAATACTATAATTACAAAGAAAGAAATAATATTCAAAATAGATTTTAATAGGCAAGGCTTCTTGACAAAAGCACTTCATTTCTTAGCAGAAAAGTGAAAATAAAACAATGAGTTCCTTTATATTCCCTTAATCAACAAAGAGAAAAGACTCAGAGAACAAGTAAAATTAAATTTGCATGAAGTCTCTGCTTCACATACAGAATCAGGAGATAAAAAGGAGCCCTCAAGTCATACCTTGCTTTTTTTAATTTTTAAGCATTTTAGACACAATAAGCTCAGCATTTTCTTCAGTTCACTAACATGGCTGGGATGATATATTGGTATAGGCATCTCAATATATCCAAAATGCCCTGAAAGGAACATAATGAACAAGACTCAGTTACTTTTTTATAACACATGCAAATGAATGATTATCAGCATGCCATACATTTTAACATTTAACAATATCCTATCATTTTTACACAAGATAACAAGGTAGACGAACGTTTACACACCTTCACACTTCCCAGCTTCAGAGGTACCACAAGATTCACATTTCCCAAATTCCAGAGGCAGGCCAAGAAAGGGATTTGCAAGTTGGCTGGCATGGCTAATGGGACAATCACTGATGGATGCTGTACACTATGAAAACATTGTAACAACAAATGAGAAATTGACCCAGTAATTTGGTAAATGGTTCAAAGTCTAATTCTACTTACAATTTCTTGACGAGTGGCCAAGCCAAATCTTATCCCCAAAACCTCCCCATCTAAAAAACTAGTAGAGGCAATTTCTTCCATCTATTTCAGGATCTGTGAAGCCAACATTGTTTATGGAAGCAGATGTCAAACTCGTGGACAGTAAACAAGACCATAACAAAAATAAAATTGAAAGAAAAAAAGAATAATCTTCCAGGAACTTTCAGTGATGTTGAGTAAGTATATAATAGCAGTATTTGTTTAGCTCAGCACCAGTTTACAATTTTCCTAGCTTTATATATAAAAAAATACATAAATAAATAAAAAACCTTAAAAATTCTCAGAATTTTTTCATTACTTATCAAAATGCCATCCTATTATATGGTTTATAGTTGTGAAATAAATAAAAAGGAATGGCAAGATTACACTTTCACAAGTGAAATCCAAGTATCAGTACAGTATACCAAAAAAACAAAAAAGCCTGAAACAACATTTTAGCAAAACTGAACAGAATAAATGAATAATTAAATATAAGCAAAAAAGGGAATAAATTTAGTCAACGTAAAGGCTTGGTTTTGGCTTCTGAGAAAATGGATGAAAATTCCTTTCATCTAGTGCCCTTTTCCCCCCCTAATTTTTAGGCAAAAACCAAAACCCAACAACAAAAAAAGAAGGAAAAAAAAAATCACCACTTTCTTTTCCCTCCATTTTCTCAGAAGCCAAACACTTCAAAAAAAAAAAATCAACATGCATGCAAGGAAGAACAAAATTACCTGTCTTGAGTCGTTGGTATATACTTGAAGCTGAGATTTTGCTCACAAAACCCTAAATTAAAACCAGACAAAAAGTCAAAAACACACAACAAAATGGTTATACATGGGTTTAGAGAGTGACAGTCAAACAAAGAGGTAAGAGAAACTAAAAAGCCTCCGTTTGGTTCCCGAGAAAACCCAACAGGGAGAAAAAAATAAGGAAATGAACACAAACCCATCAATGTGCTAACTTTTCCACTCCCCAACACACAACAACAAAACACAATGCCCCAAAAAATTCCCTCATTTTCCTTCTGACTTTCTCAGCAACCAAACAGAGGAAAAAAAGTGAAAACCCAGAAATGCAAATGAGCTAAAAAAATGAAAAACCCACCACAGATTTTCACTCTCTCTTCCCTTAGAATTTCTGGGCTTTCATCAAAAACCCTAAATTTTACCCCCCTAAAATGCCAACAGATAGAGACATGTTAGGGGCTAGAGAGAGAGAGAGAGAGAGAGAGAGAGAGAGAGTGAGAGTTTGAGCTGAGAGAGAGTCAAGAAGAAATTGTGAGAAACAGAAAAAATGTTTGGCCTTTTTGTATTTGTAGTACAGAACAATAACCAAAGCAAATATTTTTGGGGGAGTGGCTGTTTCCAATATGGCTGTGTTTGGATTTGTGTGCTCTTTTTTGAACAGGCAAAGAGAGAGAGAGAGAGAGAGAGAGAGAGAGAGAAAAGGGGGAATAACTAATTGAGTAATTTGCTTTTTGCATGAATGAAATTAGTATTTAGGTGTTTTAATTTTTAAAC
Organism: Quercus gilva; assembly: GCA_023621385.1. Classification (NCBI taxonomy): domain Eukaryota; kingdom Viridiplantae; phylum Streptophyta; class Magnoliopsida; order Fagales; family Fagaceae; genus Quercus; species Quercus gilva. The sequence goes on along the minus strand of CM042476.1, from coordinate 14,314,411 downwards.
AAATTAGATTGAGATTTGATGTTGGTTTTTTTTTTTTTTTTGGGGTGAGAAAAATAGATTTATGATGGATTAATTAGGTGTTAAACTTTTTGTTTATTAGTATTATTTCAGGTCCAGTTTCATAATTTGTTTGCTGACTTATGCAATTGTGAATAGTCAATGAAATGTCATCAGTTTATACAATTGTAGTGTACAAAAAGTGTGCTCTTTTTTTACCAAAGAGAGAAAGAGAATGGGGAGAATAACTAATTAGCTTTTGCATGAATGGAATTATTACTAATTAGTTGTTTTAAACAAATTAGATTGAGATTTGAGATTGATATATTTCTATTTCGTGAAGAATAGATTTGAGATGAAATAATTAGGGGTTTAAACTATTTTTTGTTAATATTGTTTCAAGTCCAATTTCACAATTTGTTTGCTAACTTGTGCGACTGTTATAGACTCTATATAACTGTAGTGAACAAAAAGTGTGCTCTTTTGGAAGAGAAAGAGGAATTACTAATTAAATTTTACATGAATGAAATTAGTACTAGTTAGGACTTTTAAACAAATTAAATTGAGATTTTGAGACTAATATTTTTTTTAGAAGAATAGATTTGAGATTGAGAGTGGTTAATTAGGGGTTAAACTTTTTTTTTTTTAAATTGTCATTTCAAGTCCAATTTTAAAATTTATTTACTGACTTATGTGACTGTGAGTAGTCCATGAAATGTCACTAGATTTTTTTTTTTTTTTTGTAAAATAAAATGTCACTAGTTCATACAATTTTAATGAACAGTTCACCGCTCAAAATTTCACAAATCCATAAGTTATGAACTTTGGATACGTGGGTAAGGGTGTAATTTTGTTTTAAACTTTGGTGGGGGTTTTAACTTTTAGGGACCATACTGAAAAGTTACAGTGGGTTTGGGGTTTTGGGAAGGCTGGAAAAGACCAAATTGGGTTCTTTGACCCATTGGATTTATGTGGGGTTTACTTTCGGTTGATCATGAATCAAGGGCAGAATAGGTACTTTGAGGACGTTTTTATATGGAAGAAAGGGATACACTATACATCAACAGCCAAATCAGAGCATATAATAGTCTGAACTTTGAGTTGAACATGATTAATATGGGTTGGCAACTGCCTCTCAAAAAAAATATGGGTTGGCAACTTGGCATATAATGGCATTTGGCAATCTGGTTTGACAAAGTAGTGAAAGCACTCGGAGTATTTAGCTTAAAGAGTCAATTTGGTAAAAATATAATTGTACCATAACAAACTAGCTAAGGTACGTTTAGTACACTAAATATAAATTACATTAGCAATAGTAATCTTTATTACTGGGAATAAAAGATATTATAATGGAATAACTATTACTATTCATAAGTTTGATTGTTACATAAGGAAAACTTGTAAAAGATGATTTATAAGGGAATTTTATATTTTTGGAAATATAATAATTTTAAAAATTATTATATGTACTAAGGAATAGTTATTACATCCATTTTAAAGAGGAATAGTTATTCTTCAATTTAAAGAATAGTTATTCCAATGTAATAACTAATCCATGTAATAAAAATGCAACCAAATGACCGAATTGATATTACATATGAATAATTATTCCATTACATGAGCTATTACAGCGTACCAAACATACCCTAGGTAAGAGTATTTTCTCAAAAAAAAAAAAAAAAAAGGTTAAGAGTAATTACAGCAATAGCTTAAACTTTTGCCAAAATAATAAGAAGTATATAATAGGTTGCAGTTAAGTCAACTCCTAAAATTCTTATTTTGGAGTAAAGGACATGTGTTCAAATTATAAAGACACCATGTCATAGATTTCAAATCATATTCTTCATAAAAATTAAAATGTAACTAAGACTTTAAAAAAAAAAAAAAATCAACTTATAAGTTATACCAAAAAATTTGCTAAATGATAATTATAAATGGACTTACTTATGCTTACGACTAGACCATAGGACATGACCTACTCTAAGTGGGATTTCTTTTTCTAATTAATTAATTGAAAAGCATTCTAAAAAAAATTGAAAAGGGTAGTGAATGAAATATCTTATAGGTGTGAGTCTCAAGCATGAACTTTTTTTAAAGTGACAAAGGGTGTGTTTGGTTGAGATAATGAAAAATGGAAAAGATAGAGAAGATATATAAGTGAACGGAAATAAAGTAATTTCATTTATCCTATTTGTGTGTTTGGTAAGAGGGATAGAAAAAATGAATGATAGATATTGAAAAACTATTATGATTGTACTTTGAAAAAATGGGATAATGGGAATAAAATAATTATGCAATTTGATTACTCATGTCCATCTTGTCCCCCTTTTTTTGGTGAAGAGACCATATTGTCCCCGAATTGAAAATAATCAAATTGGGGGGGCCAAGAATAAAATCTTCGTCCCCACTATTTTATTTTCTCTCCCATTTTCTATGATTTCCTGTTTACCTATCTCCCTTAAAGTTTATAATGAAATGAGTACTAATTAGTCCAACTAAAGTTATTTATGTATTCCAACTCGTCCATACAACCCGGCCTAAGTAAGAATTTACAAGATGTACTATCATAATGAAAGGGAAGTTCCATAAATTACCCACCCCAACTTAAAATGCCAAATCACCTAAACATGTATGGCTATATTCATGGCTATAGCTATGTAGCGTTGAAGATGGACACACAATCTCAAGACTTCTACCCCTACTTCACAACCCTAATCATGGGATGTGATTGAAATTTTGAAATCAGTCATATGCATATGTCAAGCAACAACATACTTCAAATATATATATATATATATATTGTACAGTTTACTACATAACATTCTAACCTTTATTGGTTATTGGGAAAAAAACAAAAACAAAAATGCCTTTCCTAAGCTTTCAAAAAATAACATCATTTTATTACATAACCTTGTTGATCATTTCACTTCTAAATCAACAATAATGTACCAAATTAGTTGAATAAGTAATACTTCCTTTGATCATTTAATTTGTTACTTTTTAAATAAAATTTTATACGTACTATAAAAGGATTTAAAATCCATATATTTTTTTAGAAAGGTTTAAAATCCATATTTGTGTGACAATAATATTTTAGATGATTAAACATATCATATAATATTATATGATATAATAGAAATAACATGTTACATGTTGATAAAGTAGATGCCTGTCTTTTATGTCACTCAGACAATAATTTATTTTAGCCACTTAAACTATTGTATAACATGCCTTTAAATTTGAAAAATTCAATTACAAAAGTTCTAAAAATTTTGAAAATACTAATTCAATTAAAATTTAATTACCAGAATTCAATAAAGAAAAAAGTTTAAGTACTTATTAAATTCTAATAACCATGCCAAAACAAGGAAGAAAATGGGTGGCATTGAGTCTCGTTGTGGCATAAAAAATTAATTAAATCAAGAAAGGTGTACGTACCAAGAAAGAGAGATGGTAGATTGCAGTGCTTGATTTTGTGCTCTCTCTCTCTCTCTCTCTCTCTCTCTCTGAGATAGAGAGTGTATAGAATACTTTTGCAAATGAAAATAGTAATTATAAACTGGTTGAAAAGCACTTGTTTGGTGATTGAGACCTTGGGGAACCATACTGAAAAGTAGATGAGTTTGGGGTTTCATTGAATTGTCGATTTTATGTCGGGTTTTTGTTTTATGGGAATTTTGTCATGTTATATGTTATATATTGTAGGCTGTAGCATAGACTCTTTTTTTATTTTTTTTTGAGAATCAAGACTCAAAATGCGGAATCCGCCTAAACTACATTGTGGATATGTGGTGGAGCATCCTCCATCCACACAACAAAATTTGAAACATTCCTTGTATATCTAGCTAGATTGTGAGCGACCATATTACCTTCTCAGTTCTTTCCTTATGTGAGAGTAACATAATTAAGTAAAAGACATGGAGAGAAAATTTGCCTCTTGGAGAATCAAACTATGAGTTGTCAGGGGATATTGATCATCCTTGAGAGCTTTGATTATAATATCTGAATTTCCTTCCAACACTACTTCTGAGATGTCCAACTCTTGTGCAAATTGTAGGGCCCTAACTAATTTTTAGAAGGAAAAAGTTTTGCTTTAAATTAGTTTGGAGCTATCTTGTTTTAATCTATGTTGTGGTGATTAGAGAGACCATCCATATGTAGTTTTAGTCACATGAGTTTTTTTAATAATTTATGTAACTTGTTTAAATAATACACATGTATTATCTTAAAAAATCGACCATATAATAAGCTAAAAAAACTAATTTCAAACTAGTTTAAAACCAAATTTTGTCATTTTTAGAATGTTATGCTAATGAAGCAGAGTCCAAGCCAAGTAACACTAAAGCCTTCCTTACCTTCATCCCTATGATTAAAATAATTATTATGGTTGAAATAAGGTTTAAAAAATTTTGGATTAATTTCTCAAAAAAAAAAAAAAAAAAAACATTTTGGATTAATCATGTTTAATAGATGAGTTGCCAATATGAATTGTACTGTGCATTTTATTTTATTTTCTTCATATTTTTTTGAAATTTTCCAGTAAATTCATGGACTTCATGTATTCACCTTACCTAAAAATAAAATTGCAAGTTAATTACTGTATCAAATGGGTGATTAGAGAAGCAAATGTTGCTACCCATGCCTTAGCCAAGTGGTATTTGGAAAACAACTTTTTTGGTTTTTTTGACGTGGGATTGGGGTCTCTTTGTTTTGTTTCGTATTTAGAGCTGAGGCTCGTAATCCTTCTGTGTAGTTGCTATTTTTTTGTCTTAATAAATATTTTATTTCCAATTCATCAAAAATAAAAAATAAAAAAAGATAGCCCATGTTGAGTATTGAATATAATTCAACAATGTAGGTCTGAAATTGTTTTATAGGGAAGCTGTACATGGTTGTACATGGTGGTATCCTTTAGCAAAGCAATGGTCCAATCCACCAATGCCACGTGTCCAAAATAAAATAAAATAAGAAAAAGAGACAAGAGAAAGCTATATGTTTGTTTTAGTTCATTGAGTTAACTCAATAAATTAAAGATGAGTGTGAACATTTGCTAGGAGCCTAGGACCATTCGTGGCTTACATATGGCTAATTTGGTTTTGTTTAAAACATTTAGTCTTTTCCATGGTTGCAAATACATATAACTATTAGGACAAAACTTAGGTGCAGTACCTTAAGTATTGTTCTTTAGGTTTTTTTCTTAGGTTTCTTAGGGAAGTTGTACATGGTTGTATACTTCTATTCCATGAGAAAAAAATCCACATGACAAAATCTTAAAATGAAAACTTAAAGAATATCATCTAAGTATTGTACCTAAGTCTTATCCTAACTATTAAGTATTAACCTATAGACATCGAAAAAGACAAATACTAATTAAACAAATTTATGCAGCCATAAGGCAAAGTTCTGTTGGCATCTACTCCACACCTATTTTTTTTACTTAGGTTGTGCTTGGTTCTGGTAAAATATTTTCCGGAAAATAGATATTTTTCGGAAATGCTATTTTCTGGAAAAAGAAAATATTTTCAAGTGTTTGGTTGTATTATGAAAATTATTGTAGAAAATATTTTCATGTGTTTGGTTCTATTTTGAAAATGCTATTTTCCTACAAATTTTTCGCATTTTCTCAACATCCAAACAAATTTTATTACAGAAAATTTCAAAATCATAGCCAAATCTCAATCCACAAAACAAACTCCAATTCAACCCATGGTAGCAAACTCCAGCAATCAAAAGCCACAATCACCAAAACAACACCACCACCACATCACCACAACAACAACAAAAATCAAAAATCACACAGGAATCAAAATCACACAGAGAAAGAGATCGAGCAGGTCGAAGATCGGTGGGTCGAAGGCGAGAACGCGCGGCGGAGGCGAGATTAAGGGGCGCGGTGCGATTGGCGCGGTGCTCAGGGTTCGCCGGTGATGAGATCGGTGCGATCTGGTACGTGCGATCATCGGACTAGAGCTCGAGGTTCACTGGCGACGTCAAAGGTGTTCTGGGCTCCCTCTTCTTCCTCGTGCTCTCTCTCTCTCTCTCTCTCTCTCTCTCTCTCTCTCTCTCTCTCTCTCTCTCTCTCTCTCTGGAAATCAATTGAAGTGAAAATAGGAACGGAAATGCATTTCAGTGGTCAAAGCTTCTCTCTCTCTCTCTCTCTTCGGAAATCAATTGAAGTGAAAATAGGAACGGAAATGCATTTCAGTGGTCAAAGCTTCTTTTTTACGGTCAAATGAAAATGATTTCCGGAAAATTTTATTTTCAAAACCAACCAAACAGCCTATTTTACGAAAAATGATTTCCTGAAACCATTTTCACCCAAAACAAACGCAGCCTTAATGAAAAAATGGTTTTTAGTGTGAACTTATCTATCTTGACCCTCAAAAAAAAAAAAACTTATCTATCTTACGTCACATGATTGCAATGCGTAATATTAAAACTGTGTACCACTAGGACCTTGATAAGGCTATTATCGTAGACAAAACATATTCATTGAAGCGTCAATCACTACTTAAACCGCTCAATTCCTATTAATCATCATATGAAAATTGTACGATGGCTTCTATCACCAAGTCACACCTCGCAGTGGTATAATCTATCACTTTTTATGAGAGCAAGGTTGGTGAGTAATGCTTGACATAAGTGAGGGATTTTATTTAGCATTTACACTGGCCACTACACTGACAATAACAAGAGTTTGACCATACTTCAGTGGAGCACCAGCTTGTTGGACAAGCATATGTGTGCACAAGAGCATTATTTTTGGCAAGACTAAACAATGTTCTCAAATAAGAAAGCAACACAATGTCCCATAAGAAATCAATACATTGTCCAAAAAAATTAAAAAACAATACACATCTACAAATATCACCCCCTTTTCTACCATAAAAGGATGATGAAGGAGAACTCAAGGGGGACACAATTTTCCGGACTTCGAAGTTCACACTTCCAAATTTTCTTGCTCATTATTCCTCATCTCTTTCTCTCTTGTAAACTGATACAACGTTGGGTTAATCGATTGACTTGAGTATGTGGTTTTCTTGGTCTCCAGTCACAAACGATTTCCATGTAAAAATATATGTTTTTGTTTCAGTTTTACGTACATTTTCCTGTAGCTTTATTTTCTCATTATCAGACTCTAGTATCCATTTGCTGCATGGATTGATAAAATGTCAAACTCAATACCTTATTCATATAAAATTACCCTAGCCTACCACGCGCAAAAGTTATGTAAGTTTATTATATAGAAAGTGCATTTTCTTGTTTATATAGTATTTTGCTAAATTGCAAATACAAGGTTTTGAATTCAACCTCAAAAGAAGAGAGGTGGACTTGCTAGTTATTTGTTTCCGTGTGTCAGACTATTAGTTGGAGTTTTGGAGAGGAGAAATTGAGAGAAATTAGTAGGTTTATCGGGAGGCTTGTTGAAATGGTCTTTCCAAGTATCCCAACTAATAAAACATAGTTATCTAAAGATTAGCATACACAAAAAATAATCACCAAGTGATAATTAAATCACACTTACATAGGTGGTAGTGTTTTATTGGTTGAGATAACCATTTCAGCAGTTTTACTAGTGGACCTAATAATTTCTCCTTGGGTATTGTTAAATGATCGATTCTCCCAAAATATTAAATTATTGAGATATGGTAAATTTAATCATTTAATTACATATTTCTAACACGACCCCTCATGTGTGGGCTCAAATTTCCTTTTAATAGGTGAGACCCAACATGTGAGATTTTAAATGAGACGTAAAGTGGAGGAGACAAGGATTAAACTTAGAATATCATGCTTTGATAACATGTTAAATTATCATCTAAAAATTATTTTGTGATTTTAGATGTTTTGAGAAATTGTTCTTAAAAATTGTTTTCTAGAGCTTTTCCACCCGTATCTCTTTGGCACTTGTTTTCTATTTCAATTTATTTTTACTCAAACCTTCTTCTCGTCAAAAACAAAACAAAATTAGATCAAACACAAACACAACTACCCCTGGCAACTGGCCAATCCTTCTACCACACCCAAACCACCAATTGCACAACTCAATTAACTAAAATCAACCACTAATCACAAATTAACAACGATATATATATATATATATACACACACACACTCACACAAAAGAAACCGTATAAAAAATATAATTAAAGAAGGTGAATTGTATCCATATAGTTGATAGTGAATATATTTCGTTGGCGTTGCTAGTGAACGTAGGCATAAAGTTGACCAAACCACATTAAATATTCTTATCTCTTGTGAATGTTTTATTATTTTTTTTCATGTGAATGCGCTTCTGTTGACCTCAAATAACAATAATTGATCCTAGAACTTTTGCTATTGCACAACACCCCAAAAATTGGATAGAGAACATTATTACGCATTGATAATATTCTCCCAAATGACTCTTTGGATTGAAAGGTAGAGGATGGTTCAAGGATTTAATTGCCACATGTTTGTTTCCCAAATGGGCTGGCTTAGCTCCCCGGCCTGCTAACAACGCCTGTGACTTGGTTGACCCAGGTGTACTCATGTTCAAAGCCCAAATTGTTTCACACGAATCTGCCATTCAATTCTATACAACCATAAGTCCATAATATTGGAATATTCAAACCCATCACATTTCCCCATAAAAAAAGATTTCTCCTACTTGAGCAATTCAAACCGTAAACAAATCAATTTAAAAATGGTCAAGTAGAATGTTATTTGAGTTTAAGTTTGTTTGTTTCACGGAAATCAAAGTTTTATTTATTTATTTATTTTTCTGTTTAAGACAATTTTATTGTTTTATCAATAGATCTAGTGATACAAATATTTTTACAACCAATGAAGCAATGTATTATGATTAGTGCAAATACAAGTGGTTTTAGTAGCGAATCATATGAAAGTAGTGCTGGTCCAATCATTATCCCTCATCTCAACATTTGTAAAAAGATTGCGAAAATTTTGTGTTACTAGCATTATTTTTGTTATAATGGCTGTGAGAGTCATCAGTCATCACGACTCTAGCACTAGGCTGGTGATAATCTCTTCAACTATTTTGCATGCGTGACTACAAGCAAGATGCCAAGAAATTGTGAATGTTAGGTTTTTAGACCCCTTAAACCACAATTGGATTAACCTAGTTAATTAGCCAAGTGATTAATTTAAGTCAAATTATACAAATCTAGGTTAACACAAGCATATAATCATATCAAGCATATAAAGCAGCAGAAATATAAAGAACACAAGATATGATGACCCAGGAAACCACACAATAAAAACTTGGGGAGGATTTGACCTAACTATTCTCAAGGTAAACTTGAATCCACTATGCGAAAGAATCGAAGTTCATACAATAATACTTACAAGCATCCCCGCTTGACTTCCTATTACTACTCACCAGTAGAACTTATTGACACGACCACGTGCAAACTCTGAATTCTCGGACTCCTTCTTTCTTGGATTCTTCACAAGATACAAGCACTCCCACTTGTGTTTCTTTAAGCTCTAATGGCAGCAAATGAGTTGATCATCAAGGTGTTGATAATATCTTTACCTTGAAAACCCTAAGTTTATGTGAAGGAAAGCTCCTCAAGGATCTCACAAGAGATTCACATAAACAGCAATACGAGCAACAATACAACCAGAGCAACTCATAAAAACGTGGCTAGGGTTTTGCCTTATATGCCTAGGGCAAAAACATAAAACCCTAAACGTTTAATGAGATAGGGCTGAGTTGGAAATTCTACAGAAAAATATTCTAGCCGACTTTCGATCGATTGAGTATAACCTTCGATCGATCGAGCCAGGCCAAAATGCATTAATATATCTGCAACCTCTCGATTCCAACTTTACATGAAATACACAACTTTGAGCAAGTCTAAACAAGACTAAACATATTGTTTTGATCATGGTTTGCTAACATTACACATTAGAGTTCTAAATACATAAAATCCTAAGTCTTTAGAACCTAACAGTGGAGAATGCTAATAATGTGGGAGGTTGAGTTCTGAAAAGGAAAAGTCTTCTTTCCTTGACTTTTCTTCTCTATGATTTCAACAATTGCAACTTTATAGGATAGTTTCATTTGCTTTCTGGTGGAAGCATATAGACTTATAGTGCTTTGTTTTTATGTCTCCTTTGTAAGTTCTGTATATAGCTTCTACGGTTATGCATGTAAGCCATCTGATAAGAAAGAAGTGATGTAGGGCCTGATTGGATTGAGCATCATATATAACTTATAACTCATTACTCATTATTCAATTCTCATAATTCAAACTCAATTTCCATAACTCATTTCTCTAACTGTGTGGGTATTGTAATTTTTAACCAATTAGTTGTTTGTATGTGAGTTAGTGGTTGATGTGAATGAAATAAATTGTTTGAAACTAAAACTCTTGATTTTTTTTATAACTCTCATGTAGAGGCATTGGAATTCATATAGGAGAAGTAATCTTTCTAAAAAAATTTATAACAATTGTGTGTAATTTTGTTTTTGTTTTTGTTTTTTTAAAGAAAGATGCAAGATAATCATATGGGTATTAGTAGGGGTGTTCATCAAACCGTATAAACCACAAAAATCACACGATTCGCACCAAAACCGTCCGCAAAATGGCATAACTGCACTGCACCGCACCATACCGCACCACATGGTTTAGTGCGGTTTGCAGTTTTATAATAAGAAAACCACACAAACTGCACCGCACCGCACCACACTCTCTCTATATATTAATATATTTATTTATTTTTAATATTAAATATATTATTAATAGTTCAATAACCCTATTTTTTTATTTTATTTTTTAAAGTTTGATAACCCTAGCAAGTGTTGACTAGGAAAGCCAATTCAAAATAAAGAAAAACTAGCTCATTAGCTTAAAACATGGCTCAAAACAAAGAGAAAAATTAGTTTTGGGCTTGGTAGGAAAAACCCAAAATTTGAAAAATATATCAATAGTATTAGAAACATGGAGTAATTTTTAAAAGTGAGATAGAGATAGTATCCTAAGGACATTTCTCTACGTGAGAATTTGTAAAAGTTTAAAAATTTTAATTTAAAATAAAAAGTGTAATTCATAATGAAGAAAGGAAAGGAAAAAGCCTAAATTTTAGGAAATTAAAAAAAAAAGAGTAAATTACTCTTTTAACCTATTTGTGTTTTTTTTATTTTAAATTATTTAACTAAAAGATAGGAGTATTTTAGAGAGTTTTAGAATTTGTGTGAGGATATTTTAGTACGCAAAATGAGGAAATCAAATAGAAGAATCTTGTTAGTAGTAGCATAGAATCTATAGATAGATTAATGCAATTTTAACATTTTCAAATGAGGGCAATTTTGTACTGTAGGAAATTGAAACTCAATGAGACATTTGAATTTATAGATTGGGAATAGTTAGTATGATAAGAAGTGGAGTGTTGAAGTATTTGAATTTAAATAGATAACAAATATCCCATCAAAAAACAAAAATTTCTAAAAGTTTTAAAGAAATCTATAAAAAAAAAAGGGTAGTGGCTTTTGGTAATAGATTTTAAAAAAAAATGTGGGTAGTGGGTTTTGGTATGTTTGAGATGACTCCTTTAACCTTTATGCGAGGATATTTTGGTACACAAAATGATAAAACTCAAATAAGAGAATCATATTATTAATTAGTTGTATAGATAAGATTACCTTGTATGATTGCAAATAAAATAAATGTAAAATAAGTAGATCCAAAAAATAATTAATTTGTTAGAACTTACTTTCTCAAAATTCTATAAGTAATGTACGTTATTCTTATTCAACTAGTATTATTCCCATGCGATGCATAGCTTGATGAAGATTCATATGTAAGCTCAAAAATTTTAAAATAATTAAAACTAAATTATTAAATAAATAGTAATAATAAATAATAAAATGAGTAAATAATTTTAATAAAAAAATTAGTTTCAGTTTTGATTGTTTAGAGTTTAAACTTCATCAATGTTTATCTATTTTTAAAATTTTAAATTCTCTTTATGCTTTGTGTTAATTTCTTAATATGAGATATGGAATGAGTTTGATCATTCCTTTTGGGTTATGTTTATTCTATGCCCTAATTAGCACAAATAATAATAAACAAAATAGTTCCTGTAGGTACCTAGGCATGCATACAACTTCCTAGGCATGCATGGCAACGTCCTAAGCATGCATGCAACGTCCTCGGCATGCATGGCAACGTCCTAGGCCGTCCTCGACATGCATGGCAACGTCCTAGATATGCATGGCAACGTCCTAGGCATGCATGCAACGTCCTCGGCATGCATGGCAACGTCCTAGGCATGCTTGGCAACTTCCTCGGACGGTGTCCTAGGAGTCCCACTTCGAAGGAAAACCCCCCCACTTGCAGCTGCCTTATAAGCTGTAAAGCGAAGGGAATAGTGTACTATCGGTTTAGTTATTCGAATAACTATAAACTGATGGTGTGGAAGGATCAATAACAACACCTCTTCCAAGTTCAAAAAAAAAAAAACACAAACAACGGCAACGCACTCATTCAGAAGGCAATCATCATAAAGAAATGAAAAATTCAAGAAGTAAAGTAAACGAAATGTGGCTACTTCTTTATTAAGTAAAGAAAAGTTACATTATGCAACAAATGCTTAGGCAGACTTGTTCTAAAGCTAACTACGAAGGTAAATGCTTAGGCAGGCTTGTTCTAAAGCTAAAAAAAAAAAAAAAGGGCCTAAATAGGCTTGTTTTAAAGCCAAGCTAAGCATGGAGGGAGAGGCGGAGACAGGCCTATTCTAAGACCGTCTACAGCTCCCGGGCCAACATGGGTGGCACTGGTGATGAAAAGGAAGAGGAAGCCGTGGCGCCTGATGGTCCCACCTCAAGGTTTTCCCTTGATTCTCTCCAAGTCCCACGACGACCGGGCGCTGGCGAATTACTACCAGCTTGGAAGGCCGATGGACCCGCGCGCGGAGGAGAGACGTTATGTTCTTTTCGGATTTCCCTCCTAACTGCAAGAGGGGTCCTCTCTCTTGCTAGGTTGAAAAGAAGGAGGGTCTTTGGCATCTGCTTATTTCGCCTCTATTATGTCGTCCAAGATCGGGGTGGTATTCTCGGCTCCTGAAGGGGGCTTAACTTTCTTGTCCCTGCCTTTTTCCAGGGCCACTCCATCTCCTTAGGCACAAGTCACTATTCTGGCAAGACTCTTGAAAATGCCCAGAAAACGGAGAGCCTTGAGTCCCTATTGAACCCAAGTGTTTGTGATACTTGAGAAAAAGATTATCCCAAAATGCCTTATATAGAAGGCAAGAGCTGGTGAAAACCAACCCGCACAAAATCTTAAGGAAGAATTACTGGAGGTATTAACTTCGCCCAATTTTCAAAGAGCTTACCAGCCGCTGGATCCTTGTAAATCCGCAAGGATATTAATGAGGATACGCCTCGCGTACCGAAACGTTAAGTGTGTTATTCGAATAGTCCAAAAGACATCTCGTAATTGGAAGTGGCGCGCCGAGTAGGCGCTATTGCCGTATGTAGGGGTGGAGGACGAGCTCACTCATGTTCGGGCTAGCGCCGGGCCAAGGAGCCAGACCAAAGAAGGGTCCCCCCTTGGCAGAGCAAGCTTAAAGGCCGTTATCACTCTAAGGGCAGTCTCCCCAACGCTGAGGATGAGTCCCCTCACTCCAAGCAGTAAAGAAAACTTCAAGTGCTAGACAGAACCAAGGTCTTGCATGGTCCTCGGACTCAAACTTATGGGGAAACTAGTCACTCAAGAAAACTAGGTCTTAGACAGAACCAAGATATTGCATGGTTCTCGGACTTAAATCTGTGGGGAAACTAGGTACTTCAGAAAAGCTAAGTGTTAGACAGAACCAAGGCCTTGCATGGTCCTCGGACTCAATCCTGTGGGGAAACTAACTACTTTAGAAGAAAACTAGGTCCTAGACAGAACCAAGGTATTGCATGGTCCTCGGACTCAAACCTGTGGGGAAACTAGGTACTTCAGAAAAGCTAAGTATTAGACAGAACCAAGGTCTTGCATGGTCCTCGGACTCAAGCCTGTAGGGAAACTAATTGTTTCAGAAGAAAATTAGGTCATAGACAGAACCAAGGTATTGCATGGTCCTTGGACTTAAATCTGTGGGGAAACTAGGTACTTTAGAAAAGCTAAGTGTTAGACAGAATCAAGGCCTTGCATGGTCCTCGGACTTAAGTCTGTGGGGAAACTAACTGCTTCAAAAGAAAACTAGGTCCTAGACAGAACCAAGGTATTGCATGGTCCTCGGACTCAAACCTGTGGGGAAACTAGGTACTTCAGAAAAGTTAAGTGTTAGACAGAACCAAGGTCGTTCATGGTCCTCGGACTCAAGCTTATGGGGAAACTAACTACTTCAGAAGAAAACTAGGTCCTAGATAGAACCAAGATATTGCATGGTTCTTGGACTTAAACCTGTGGGGAAACTAGGTACTTCAGAAAATTCTAAGTGTTAGACAGAACCAAGGTCTTGCATGGTCCTCGAACTCAAGCCTATGGGAAAACTAACTACTTCAAGAATAACCTAATTGTGGGTAGAATCAGAGCCGTGCCTAATCCTTGGATCATTGACCTTGGTAAAATTTACACCATACAAAGTCTGCCTGGGTGTCAAATAAAGCCCATGAACAAGTTAGTCCAACTTGATTAATTACTTTAATGCATTGCAAACAACGATGATCTTTCCTATAACGAGATCTAAGGAGTTAAGCCCATGAGCATCACTTAAAGCGTTTTAGGGTGCCATGGACTTGGCTCTAGAGAGTTCCACTGTTTTCATAACTTTAAACACTTACTAAATAATTGAAGGGTTTAGTGACCTCGACCTACCCCGGTTCTAAATTAAAAACAAGAGAGAGGTAGGTCTCCATTTGCATAAACCTCTATACTCTATTATAATTATCGATGTGGTCAGTTGAAGCACGATTAAAGCCAGGATTGTGCAAGTAAAAAAATAAATAATAATAATACAAATAAGACGAGTAAGAAAAAATAAAGTATGCACTTCATTGAATCTTTAAGAGTTACACAAGGCAAAAGTGCCATTACAATGCTTTAAAAAAAAAAAAAAAACAACAACAACAATAACAACAAACAAAGCAAAGGCGCCGCGGAGGATCATTCCTTTAGCTTCATCTCAATTCCTCCCTCAGGAGGCTGGGCAGAAGAGGTCTCAGGGTCCTCGTTACCCTCGCTTGAGATTACAGCCCGAGGAAGGTCAGCTGAAAGAGATATCTCCTTAACGTGAGGGATCTGGACATCAGTTAAGGGGTCCGTAGCCTCCCGGGGCGCATTTGCATTGGGACTCTTGCTTGTCTCAATGGCCCCAGGAGGGGCAGCTTTCTTTGCGGGCTTGTTCGAAGTGGTAGCAACTGGGGCATCTTCCTCAGGAACAGCCCCAACTCCCTCAGGAGTCACCTCAGCCTCGGAGCTGAGAAGAGCAGCCTTACGAATGGCAGGAGGGTAATACACACTCTCTACCTTCCACAGGTCAGATGAAGCCTCGACACTTG
Organism: Quercus gilva; assembly: GCA_023621385.1. Taxonomy (NCBI): domain Eukaryota; kingdom Viridiplantae; phylum Streptophyta; class Magnoliopsida; order Fagales; family Fagaceae; genus Quercus; species Quercus gilva. Next base: position 14,298,918 of record CM042476.1, on the reverse strand, counting down.
CCTATTTCAAGGCTTCATTCCATACTTAGGAACAATAAAGTCTGTATACCCCAGGCACTTGAGCTTTAAGGATGGCTTCTGTCTTAGCTACTCCTGACTCGTAGGCCTCCTACTCGGCTTTACCTTTGGAAGCCTCAGCCTCGGCCCTGGCAAACTCAGTTTCTTCCTTGGCTTTCAAGGCCTCATCCCTAGTGAATTTTGCGACGCCTCTAGCCCCTACTGCCTCGAGCACTCTCTTTTCCAAGGTCGCGACCTCCTCTTTGGCGACCCTCAGCTGATCCTCTGCCTTAAGCAGGCACTCCGTTTGATCTAGGGCATGCTTTTGGGCGCTAGCAAGACCTGATTCGACGATGTCTCGAGCCTTCTTCATCTCCTCCAACTCCCCCCTTGCCTTTGAAAGATCGGCCTTGGAGACTTTGAGGGTCCGCGCAGCGTTTAGCAGCTTGTCACGCTCCAAGTCCGCGGCCCTGCTTTGGCTACTGGTTATACCCTCCAACCTAAAGGTAGCCTAGATAGCCTGCCAACTAGTGCGTGATTGGAAAGGAGTCGAAAGGCAGGAAGTCAAGAGAATTACAAGTAATCAGAAAACTTATCATACCCAAGTATCGCTTGAGGCTGAGGAAGACCTCCTTACTCCTCAGAACCTCTTGCTGGGCCATATCCGTAGGGAGTAGCAAGGACCTCCCCAATGCGTTAGCCACATGCGCACCTTCTCCCCCTCGAAGGTCTCTGAGGGAGGCATCGTTCATCAAGGGCTCCCCATGAAGCATGGGGGCAGGAAGCCAAGCCTGGGCCTCGGGTTGGATGGTGGTCTATTTGTCCTGACCTCGGCGCCCTGCTCTCAGCTGCTTCAAGGGCCGCCGAGCGTCGTCATTGTCTTAGGAAGGATCAGACTCTTCGCCCCCCATAGGCCTCTTTCCTTTGCCTTTCTTTTGTTTATGATTGGTGGGCTTGGACCCATATGGCAAACTCTGTTGGGATGGGGGAGGAGGAAGCTTGGGAGGAGACTTTCCCGGCGCATCCTTCCCCAGCTACCCCTCAATTAGGGCCAACAGACTTGTCTGAGGTCATCTCTTGAAACTCATCTTCAACTGAGGAGGGGCTTCTTCGGATAAAAGGTTCGCTTCAGCTAAGCTGGTGTCACCCAAATCGTTAGAAGGGTCCTCAAGCGAGTGGAATTGGTTGAACACGTCAAACTCGTCCTCGGACGAACTTGAGTCAGCCACTTCCTCTTCTCCTGGCTCTCACCCTTCAACCTCTGCAACTTGAGGTGGTGAAGAGGTACCCACCAATGGTATGCCCTCCGGAACGGGAGATCCTTCGGGGATCAAAAATTTGTGCTCGACTAGGGTGATCTTATGCAGCCGAGGATCTTTAGCTTGGATCACGCACTTTAGAGCCAAGAATGATTTTTGGATCAGTTCGTATCCTAGGATCTCATGAGCGGCTCTAACTTGGTTGTCGGTTTCATTCACAAAAATCTCCGACCTCAGTACAGTTTGTAAATCCTCCTTGTTGACCAAGCTAAAGTGACGCTCAAAAGCGTGCGGATCTGCATAAAAGAAAACAAGTTCCTGTTAACAACCAAGCAAAGCACAGCGCGAAGGCATAAGAAATTAGACCCTCTCCTAGTCTGAATGCCTCACTTGGTGTACCTTCCACTGTTGGACAATGAAGGCCATCGTGCCACTCTCCGGACACAATGAGGAAGTCTTTGTTTAAACCCTTGCTAGACTCAGGGAGGCACTAGATAAACCAGACCCTATCGTCCCTCGTCTTCATGTAATAAGACTTCCCCTTAAGATACTAGAGGTTGTAGCACCAGTTTACATCGTGGTGGGTTAACCCTAGCTCCATCTTCTCGTTCAGGGCATCCACACAACTTAAGATCCTGAACACATTGGTGGCACACTGGGTGGGAGCTAAGCTGAAATGCCTTAGATAATCCCTCATCACTGGCCCCATAGGGATCCTCATACCATCCTCCAGAAAGGCGATTATGGGAATCGCCACCTCACCTTTTTTTCTCCTAATGGCCCACTCCCCTTCTCCACAGTACCTCAAACCCACGGTACTGGGGATCTTATAGTCAGCAACGAATTTTTCCATCGCCTTTTCAGACTCAACTAACTTCTTAAACCTACCCATCTTAAAGAACTAACGAAGGGCTCAGGGAAAGACGAAGGAGAGGGAGAAAGAGGAATAAGAGGACAAGGAGCTCAGACGAAAAAGTATGAATCGGAAAGAGAAGACAACTTACAAAAATGAGGAAATGCTCCTCGGACAGGCCTTTTATGTTGAAAGGAAGCATAAGGTCGGTTGGAGGCTTGACCAAGTTCGTCGTATGTGCACAAGAGCTCTTGAATGCAAAAGTGAAGAGGCGAATCAATTCAAATGGGTATTTATACCCCCAATAAAAAATAACAATCGTGCGAGTTTTCCCGCCCATAAAGTCAGGAGGATCACCACCGCAGATTATTATCACACCGATTGAACGTGGAGAGGACAAAGCCGCCCGAATTTAATATAGGCGTGCTCCGCATACCAAAGTGTCAGGAACGTGCCTTGGACAGGCGAAAAGGCACTGGAACTGATGGAGGGCAAGACTTGGCAAGCCACGACAAGGACTCGAGGAGATCAAAATCCTCCTTCTCGCCCGAGGAGCAGGGTAGCAGAATTTTGAGGGCCTATTGTGGGGCCCGAAGATTTGGCAACCCCAGCCCACTCCATATCGGGCCTAAGACCCATGCCGAGGATAATGCAGTATCCGAGAATGAGCGGGGAAGGCCCAAATTGTCAAGGAGCATCGTCGAGGACGACCATGTCCTCAGCGGGCCAATATTAAAGAAGGAAAGGTCGACGCTCCACCAAAAGCACCCTCTCAGGGCATGCCAAAGAAAAAAGATAAGTATCTAGGGTCGGTCGGGGGAATATGGCGAAGGAATAATTCGTAGGGAAGCTGTCATCCCCACATTAATAGCACGCCACTAACACTCTGGCTGCATTAATGAAGAATTGACCGTTGAACAGTGATACTTTGGTTACTTCAACTAACAAGAGGTCTGAAAAAGCGGCTGATGGGACAAGCCCTCAAACACAGGCTCAGATGATCAACAAGTGGAAGGCAGAGATCAGCTGAACAGGATTATATAATAGAATGAAACCCCAGAGAAGGGGGGGTTCGGAGGGAACAACCCCTATTATCATTAGTAATCAGGGAAGAGCTCCTCGGACTGGGCCGAGGACGAACTTCCCCTTAGAAAACTTAGCTAAATCTCATTTGATGATCTTGTAAACCTACATCAACCGTTGTAATATTCGCTAATACCTAGTCCTTCTACCCACTCTCTACAAATTTATTGTATAGGGTTAACTGGGCTTGGATCCACTCATCCCCTGGAGGGAAGTGCCCTAACCCGGACCCTACAAAGATTTATCTAAATTAAATTATTGTTAAATTTTATTCTTTAGTCAAGAGTTTTGTAGCTTAATATCCTAATAAAATATTAATTTAATAAGATGCAACTTGAGGAAAAAAAAAAAAAAAACGTAGGCTGTGTGGGATTTAAGTTTAGAAATGTTTTATAATAGACTTTTAGTTTGAATGAAATTTAAATTTATTTTAAATTATTATTAAATCATGCAACTTGAGGAAAAAAACAAAAACAAAAACGTGGGTTGTGTGGAATTTAAGTTGAGAAATTTTTGATAATAGACTTTTAGTTTGAATATAATTTAATTTTTTAAATTATTTTTAAATTTTATCCCTTAGTCAAAACATGGGGTTTTTTTTTAGAGAAAGAAAATGTGGGTTGTTGTGTGGGATTTAAGTTTAGAAATTTTTATAATAAACTTTTAGTTTGAATAGAATTTAAATTTGTTGAAATTTAAATGATAAAGTTTTACCTAAATTAAACAAATTTTAAATATTATCCCTTAATTAAGGAAATATATCCTAACAAAAAATATATAATTAATTTACTAATTAGTGAAAGTAGTCACTTGGTGCAACTACGGCATCTAAGCTCAATTTTTATTCTATAGTATGTGATAAGATATGATATGATATGATGTTAAATCATGCAACTTGAGGGAAAAAAAACAAAAACAAAAACAAAAATGTGGGTTGTGTAGGATTTAAGTTTAGAAATGTTTGATAATAGAATTTGTGGGGCCCTATTGCACTAACCACGCTGGCCCACTACATACGGCCCAAAGCCCGCGCCGAGGTTAATGCAAGAGACGAAGACAGTGGGAAATAGCCCAGGACATCCAAGGCCCGCGCCGAGGACGACCTGCCCTCGGCACACCGACTCTACTAAAGGGAAAATATCACTCATTCGTTGAAAATATCTCACCAACATTCTGACCACTTTAATGGTGATGTGACCGACGAACCCAGTCGTCTTGGTTACTCCAACTAATAAGGAACCTGCAAAGACGGCTGAGAACTAACATAAAGCCTATAAAATCAGATGATGGGACAAACTCTTATCCACAGTGACCGAATAACTGACAGATGGACGACCAAGATTAATTAGAATGATGCTATATAACAAAGAGAATTCCCAACAAAAAGAGGGGGAGGAGAGATCGATGAACTCTAAGAAAAATAGATCCTCGGCATAATCCGAGGACAAATACACTTCGCAAATATACAACCAAAGTGATGATCGTCTCCGATAAAAACCCTTAATCGGATTTCGTCAAGGGGATTCCGTTAAACTCCATATCACCTATCATTTGTCAGAAATACCAAATTAACCGTTGTTTACTTCGGTGACGCCAGATCCTTATACCCACATCTCTACAAATCTTATTGTTAAGGGTTCATTACAAATTGAGTCCCTACATATCATAATAAAAAATATATAATTAATTTACTAATTAGTGAGAGTGGCTACTAGGCGTAACCACAACTTTTAAGCCTAACTTTTATTTATAGTATATGATATGATATTATGTTTTGAGAAAATATATTTGATTTATGGTGATTTATCTTTTTTTTCAAATTCTTGTATAAATTACCAAATTTTTTTGTCGTTTCTGGAATAGACATTGATCTACTAAGGGAATAAAACATGGTGATTTATTCTAAATCTTGTTAAATTACTTCTTTGTGGTATTACCATGGACTTGAGTTAGCTTGGGAACATGCTCAGAAGAGTAACACTATGCATATAACATTTTTCATTATTTTTTCACAATTGTTGACATACATCACTTTCATCTTAGTGCATCCTTTACTATGCTTTTATCACGCACCAATAAAACAGGACATTGTAACAATTGTGAAAAAAATAGTTATGGAGTTTAGAAATCAACTCATAATTTTCTTTTGGTGCAAAGACATCGGTTGCATAGTGGGAAAAATTGATTCTTGATATTAGAATTCAAGCACATACACCCTCAACAATGGCGGAACCCATGGGAACCAGAGAAATGAGAGAGAGAAAGAAAAGTATGTGAATGAATCTGTATATAAAATAAAGTGAACTCTGTTCCTTATATACAATGAGAATAGACCGCTGAAATTAACTAACTATTAACAACCTAACTAATTAACAATCTGTCAATACAAAGCTAACACGTGTCTATTACTATCTAACTAATTACATCAAGACTGAACTACTTGTAGCTCTAGTACTATCTATACAAAACGACTTGTAGCTTGTAGCTCCTCTGTTTTCCTTTTCTATCTGCTGCTACTGCAATCTGATCTGTAGCCTGAAGCCTCAAATATCATGTTTTAACACCTGATAGCCTCAAAAGTAATAACCTCAATAATACAGGATTCATTATTTTACCCCTGTGAAAATATTGTAGAGACTAGAGAGAGTTGGTGCTAGTTGCTTGTGTGTACATGAAAGAGAGTAATTAGTGCAAAATTACACAAATTTGGTTTCAAAGCATAGTTCCTCATGTGTCAAGTTACAATGAATGTTGGGTTATTGGCTTTCAAAAAATGTACCTTTTTTAAGATAGAACTTCTTACTAGTGTTACTTGCGATGGTTTATCTTACTAGTTGAAAATTCAAAATTGTAGGTTTTTGGTCAAGGTAATGATCATTGACAATATTAATGCATCAAACAAAAGTATAAATTCTTGGAGCCTGCTCACTAAATCAAGTGGAGAAAGTGAAGCTCGTTCTCTGCATCATCCCCATACGATTGAGTTCCATAATTTTTTCGTAGTCACAATAAATTTCTAGACCTATTCGACCAAGGAAGGTAGTACAATTAATGATCTGATCAATCGGACCCAACTTTCGGCTTCAGGCATTATGCCCTTCTCGACCTCACTATATATCATCATCGCTATTCCAATGTGCGATCGATTTTTGGTCCCAATTAAAAGAAAAATCTCTGGTCACTATTATGGAATTACAATGCTACAAAGGGTAGGCCTTGGTTTATGATTAGTTTATCATTGCTCACTATGGTTGTGGCAGCTCTAGTAGAGGCCAAAAGGGTTACAATTGCAAAAGAATATGACCTAATGGACAAGCTTGAAGCAATTGTTCCTACGAGTGTGTGGTGGTTGCTTCCACAATACATACTATGTGTGGCTTGGCCAATGTGTTCACATGTGTTGGGCTCCAATAATTGTTCTTTGATAAAATGCCAGAGTCCTTGAGAAGCTTGGGAGCAGCAGCATATGTTACTGTTGTAGGAGTTGGAAGCTTGATTGGATCTGCTATTATATATATTGTGCAAGCAATCAGCTCAAGCTGTGGTGAAAAATGGCTTGGGAACAATCTTAATCATGCACACCTTGATTTCTTCTATTGGGTGCTAGCAGGGTTGAGCACCTTGAATTTGTGTGTTTACATAGGGATTGCTATGCGTTTTATGAACAAAAAAAGTTGAAGGGGGTGGAATACTTTCATGTACGTAACAAGCATATATTAAATTTGTACTTTGATAGATCAATAAATTGTTTGAAATCTTACCTAATTCAAATATTTCTCTAAAATGGTAAACTAGGTATTTGGTCCCTATCTTTTACAACAAATTTCAATTTGGTCCATAATATTTCAATTGTGTCAATTTGGTTCCTAACTTTTTAGTGTTTTCCACTTTAGTTTTTGCTGTTATCTCTGGATGGAAATTGATGATGTGACAAATAGCCAATATAAAACAAAATTAGTTTATTACCACGTCAATGGAAACTAAATTATTATTTTCTATGCCATTTTGACACATACAATTGTAAAATAATTATTAATTTTTTGTGTGTAAATCCGAGCTCTATTCTTGTTTTATTCTTTTTACACTAATTTTTTTTATAACCAATCCACATGATTTTTATTATAAACATTGTTAAAGGTGAAAAATTCTAAAGCAACCCTAATAAAATTTTAGAACCCCAAAACATGCTTTTTACGACTAAATCATTTTTAAGCTAAACTAACAAATTAGACCAAATATAAGTGATTAACCAATTTTCATATAGCAAGGGTTAAGTTACACAAAGCATATCAAAAAATATATAAAGCAATATGGATGCGTATAGGTGAGATAAAGGGAATACAAATCTCAATCAAGGATTGAAAGAGATGGAAAAGAGATATGGAGTAATTTTTGCTCATAACCAAAATTACCTTTTCTTACAAGGGGTGACCTCTTAGATATTCAACTTTTGCTTTAGGGTTTGTTAAGACCCTTATCCAAAGGCCTAACCATGCATAACAGCTATTAGGGTGGGTGCTAGCATCATTACAATGGCCAAAACATATTCAAAAAACAAAGTACATTGATTGTACAACTCTTGACTTGCCTGATTACAACTTGCCCAATTAGTACTTTGATTTGATATTTTGCCACATGTCACTCGCGAGCAGAGCATGTCCCTTGAGGTCGTTAGTAGACTTCGAATGCAGCTTTCCAAATAGTAGATGGGGCTTAAGTATGTCTACCCTAAATACAATTTAGTCTCGGGAAGATACATTAAAATGAAAATAAAATACATACAAATTTGTCATTGAATAAAGCCAATAAACATAGACTTCTCAAAAGGTTTACAGGCCGAAAAACATATGAGATTCACACCAATAAAAAAAGAAGAAGAAGAAAAAGAAAGAGCCAGAGAAAATTGCTGTTAAGAATAAAGTGAAATACCAAAAGTACTATAGTAAAACAAGAAAGAAAATCCATGGTGCAAGTTAGGAGCTTATGGGACAACAACTTTGATCACTTTCTTATCTCTGCTAATAGCCATAACTTAACATTGTATCATATATGGAAACATGATACAAGTTTAGCAGTGGCTCCAGGAATTTTTTTCAGGGTGATCATTATGAAATTTAAATTATATCTAATAAAAAGAGAATTTCATATATTGACAAAATAAAATGTTAATACATAAAATCTTACAATTTCCTTCTACGAGTTTTCTTATTTTGAAAATATTGTAAGATAGTCTAATTAACAATGCCACAAGTTAGATCTCTTTCAAAATTTTAGTTCAATAAAATTTTTCTTAGGCTTTTACTTTTTGTTTGTGAATGCCTAATATATTGTTAAAGACAAAGTTTAGTTAAAAACTTAGTTGTAATTTAACACTACAACTTTCACTAAACAAATGAATATGACTGTATATTTTAAAAGTCTAGCAGTTAAATTACATGTTCTTTATTTTTTAAAACACATGTTAAATTTCATGTCAAACGGATGTTATTTACTATTCTATGTATAAGCTTATTTTTTATGTAAAATTTTAGATTACAAAAACTCAAAATTTGAATATTTGATTGATGAATAACTATTAATGTTTGATTTTATTAATATTTTTCAAGTATGTAGGATATCATATAAGAAGAAAATGTAATCCAATGGTGAGTTTATCAAAATTCACATTCAATAAAAAATATTAAGTGGAGTTGTAGTCTTAATTTACAACCAAGTTTGTTGCTAAACTTTGTAAGAGTTTATTTATGTTTGGTTTAGAAAAATTTAGGGTGGACTCACAATTTTTCATTTATTTATTTTTGTTACGGTGAATTTAAAAAAAAAAAAATTTATATATAGTAATATATATTTTTTCCAGCCTGACAAGAGTCAACTTTATTAGCTTTTGTCATTTTGGATATAATTTTGATCCGCTTCTTGCTGATAAGATGCTCCAACAAATTCATAAAGAAAAAGGTATTTTAACTTTTGAAAGCATAAATGATAAAATCAGTGAACCTGAACCATCTTATAGTTAACCGAGGTTATTGCTGACCAGTTTTTGTTTTTTAATGCATATAGTTCAGAACGCACTGGGATCTTGGCAAAAATGGCCAAATGCTTTGTCAAAGAAAAAGAGAACAGCTTTTCTAATTCAACACAGCAATCAGAAAGAATAGAAAAGGGAAAAGCCCACGAATCATTTTATTTATAAAAGCTTTTGAAAATAATTGGTGTTGATTTGGGTGTGTTTTGGTGTGTCACTGGAGTTTTCTTTCCTTTTTTTTTTTTTTTTTTTATAATATGTACTTGAAAGTAAATAGCTTAAGGAATAAAAAAATAATCTTTCTTATCTTAAAATTTGATTAAACAATTGACTCTGCATATGTTAATACTTGCGTTCACATGCATGTTAGGCATGCAACATCCATTCTTTTACTCTTTCAAAATTAGCCAAACAAGCTGTAGCTAATTCAATTTGCCCTAAATTGTGAGGAGGTACATCGTGAATGCATGAGTCCTCTTTCTTACCATGTGAGAGGGATGAATTCTACCAAAAGTTTAAGCTATTAGGAAATTGTGAATTCAATCACTTAACCATAATTTTACTATTCTCTCTCACGTGTAGGCTCAAACTCCATTTTAATAGGTGAGACTTAACACCTGAGATTTTTAATATTTTAAATGGGAGGTAGAGTAAAGATATAAATTGAACTCAAGAACTATTACTCTGATATTTACCATATTAAATTACTGATTGTCCCATAAGTTTAAGCTATTAGGAAAATTGGTAATTTAACACTTAACCATAAATCTAACAAAGTTCAACCTCATATAAAATACCGCACGTGTTTGACAACAAAGGAACCAAATTACTCATATCCCACACCTATATAAAGGAACCAAATTCCATAGAATGCTCAAAACACTTCACTAAACCAAGCCCTTTACTTTTGCACCTAACTTTCTTTCTTTCATAGAGAGCTATAGCTCTTTAACACCAGAAATGATTCTTCTGAAGGATATCACCCAAAGAAAAAAGTCCAAAGGTGGATGGAATGCTGCCATTTTCATCATTTGTAAGCCAATTAAGCTACTCTCAAAACTTCATATTATTCTTATGTATGAGCTTGGTTATTGATTCTTTTTTACTTTGTTTTGCAGTTGTTGAAGTGGCAGAGCAATTCACATTCGTTGGCTTGACTAGTAACCTCATCGTGTACCTCAGAGATGAGCTCCAACAGCCCACCCCAACAGCAGTTAAGAATGCGAACACTTCGGTTAGTATATCTTGTTTATTCCCAATAGTTGGGGCCTTCATAGCCGATTCCTATCTCGGCCGCTTCAACACCATCCTTGTGGCTTCCTTCATTAAATGCATAGTAACTTCTTTAACCTTATCTTTTTTCTTGATGAAGTGTATGAGCTCTTTGGTGTGACTTGTGAGTTTTTAATTCAGTTGATAAAGTATATATTTTGCTGTTTAACAAGGGATTTAGGCTCGAATCCTGGATATAGATGACTTTGCTCGAATCATATTATTCTGTGTTTTGAGTGATAACTTGATGATAATGAGTAATTATTATAAATTAGACGCCAAATTTTAATCTTATCCTAACTATGAAACAAAAAAAAAAGGTCCATTGTCCAGTTACACTTGACTTGTCACAATGGTGATATGTGTCTACTTTTGACTATATGTCATCATTCAAACAAGTCCAGCGATCCAAGCTTTGCCCTTAACATATCAGTGCAGATCGTTTTTCAAACCAACATGACAATTTCAATTGTTCAAATGATCCATCCAGCTGGTTCCGCTAAGGCAGTGTAGATAACTTCATATAAGTAATTAAATATAGTTGCAGCAGTGGCATACTTTAAACGTGTGAAGCAGCTTTTGTTCCTTTTTTCCTAGTTTCTAGTTGTTAAAGATGGAAGGTGAAGGTGTACCACCGCACACCCTTGGTGCGATAGTCACTTCACAAGTATGAGTGTTTGTGGGGGATGGAGGGTAAGGGCCGAGGTTCAAATCTTCAGGAGAGAGTTTTACACACATATACACTTAGATTAGATTAGAGTAAAAATTCTATCTCGTAAAAAAAAAAAAAAAAAAAAGTGTCAAGTGCGTCTTTTTTTTTTTTTTTTTTCCAAGTGGGGCAAAGTCATCTCACCAAGTAAAATGAAGGAAATTATGTATTCAGGGGAAATTGCCACCTCTTGCCCCCCTCTGGCTCTACAAGTGGTTGTAGGGAACAAAGATAAAGAGACATGTAAGAGTGCTACCAAATTAGAGATGGAAAGGTGGCCAATCGGCCATTCTATGCAACCTCTATTGTAGATAGGATTTTTGTGTGTGTAACAGTGTAAGGGATTCTGAGTACAAGTCTTACTGTTAGATTTAGACCCCATAAAAAATCTGTGTTTAACCAATTTTAAGGTCAAGTTGTTAATTGGATCTATTATGGAAGCCTTAGGTTAAACAACTTTTTCCAAAGGAAAAATCTAGAGAGACTTGACCTAATCAATCTCAAGGTAACAATTTCACCATAAGTTGGAGATTTACAGTCAATAATATAAATTCGTAGTAAATCTAACTTCAATTACCAAACTGAGCTTTGAATCCTATAGACTTCCTCTACAGTGAATTGCTGCAACGTGAACCTCCAATTTATGCACTTCAAAATCCCATTAAAGATTTGCTCCAAAATAGATCTCTAGTTTATGATTCCAAGATCACACTTAAAGGTTTAGATCTAGCATCTTTGATGGCTAGTTTACAGCAACTTTAAATCTGTCAGTTCAGATTATATGTAGATTGATTTTTGATAGTGATTTTGAAAGGAGAAGGAACATAACCTTTTAAATCTCAAATAAGCAGCTCTAAAGTCATTGAAAACATGCCTTACAGTTTCCTTTATATACTTAGTAAAGTAGGTCTGGTCTGAAACCCTAAGCATTTGATGGGTTGAATTTTTGATTATTCAGATGCATATTTTGATCAGTCGAACTTAAGTTTTGATTAGTCAAAGCTGATGAAATTTCAGTTCTTGAATCAGTAGTGTACGTTTTTAGACCCCTTAAACACAAACTGATTAATCTAGTTGTTTAGCCAAATGATTAACTTAGGTAAATTATTCAGTTCTAGATTAACACAAGTAAATCATATTATTGAAACAGTGCAGAAAATAAAAAACACAATGATATGATAACCCAAGAAAACCAAACCGGTAAAAAACTTGGGGAGGATTTAACCTAACTATCCTCAAGGTAAAATAGATCCACTATGAAAGAATTGAAATTTTACAATAGCAACTTAGACCACTAACATCCTATTGCTACCTCGAGTAGAAAACTTATTACCACGACCACGTGACATCTCCGAGTCCATAGTCACTTCTTTCTTGGATTCACAGCAACCATAAGTACTCCCACTTGTGTTTTTCTTTAAGCTCTTTATGTAGCAATTGAAATGAACACCAAACTCTTGACATCAATCTTAATTTTGATAACCTTAAGTATGTATGAAGGCAAACACCTCTAGATCTCATAAGAGATTCATACACACAGCATAAACAACCACTGTAAAACGTGGCTAGGGGTTTTTCTTTTATACTTAAGGCAAAATATAAAACCTTACACATCATATGGGCTTGGGTTGAGTTGGAAAATTCTGCAGAAAAATAATCTGCACGAGCTTCGATCGATCAAGTCTAATTTTCGATTGGTCGAGCCTTGTAGAAAGTGAATAGTAATTTTTTGCAATTACTCAATTCCAACTTTACAATAAACATACTTTGAGCAGCCTAATTCTAGACTCTAAGTTTTGATCATGGTTTGCCAACATTATAAATTGAAATTCTAATACATTTAGATCCTAAATCCTTAGAACCTAACAAGTAGCTTTCCTGTTCTTGCACACTGACTTGCAACACCTTAAGCATTGTCTAATCTTACCTATAGACTTTATGATTTATATCTAGACAAGTTTGTGTTCACGTATTTGACAACAAAACTATACAAGTATAGAACCTAACAGTTACAAACCCATACCCATGTGTTACAAATCATGAAAAAGTTTAAATGATACTATTACATAGGTTTTATAAACAAACCTGTTACTAAATAGTAAAAACTAACGTGTCATTAATTAGAAAAAGTGATTTAAACTTTCACTTATTATATTGTCTAAGTGATTCACCAAAAAAAAAAAAAAAAAAAAAATCCAAGTAGACCAATCATATTCTTGTCATATAAGTTTTTATGTCTTTTGTGGTAAAATTTATTTTAATATTAGCATTTTCTATTTATTTATTATGTATTGAAATAGCACCAATCCCAATTTATTTATTTATTTATACAAAATCATTCACATTTATTTACATATAAAATGTTGGGGGCCGGAGGGGGGGGGGGGGGGGGATTGAATTATTTGCATGTGTTTAGCAAACTTATAGTGAGTTTTGATGGTAAAAGTTTGATTATCCAGGTTCTCTCAATAAAATGAAAAAATATGTAGTTTTTGATATTGTTTTCATGTATCAGGGAATGGTTTTGCTGACCTTATCAGTCTCGGTAGTACATTTACATTATCAAAAAACATTGTCTTTCGTAGCACTTTACATATTAGCAGTGAGTGAAGGTGGGCAGCCATGCGTGCAAACCTTTGCAGCAGACCAGTTTGAACAGAACTCGCCTGAGGTAAAGAAGGCCAAGAGCTCATTCTTCAGTTGGTGGTACTTTGGAATAATGATTGGTGCCACTTTTGCCATAATAGTGGTAGGTAAAAAAAAAGAAAAAGAAAAGCACACATCATTTTTCAACTTTCCAATCTTACTTAAATTTGTACACAGCTGTATAGAGTCAATCATACTTGCACGTGTTAGTTTAACTAGTAATTATTTTCTAGTGAGCAAAAGCAAATGCAAAAGCAAAAGTCATTTTAGTAATACAAATTTTTTTTTTTTTTTTTTTTTTTATGTCAAAGGCCTTGTAGTTGAATTGGCACATTTCTATGCACAAAGTATTTGAGGATCTAGGGGAAAAATGGTTCGAACTAGGGGATTGACAGCATATTGTAATTATCTCTTAAAAAAAAAAAAACTTTTTTATACAATTGTTGATATGGGTTAGTTATGATTAATTTGGACAACATTACTTTTGTTGATTCTAACATTCACGTAACACTTATATTATGCATTAATCACAACTAATTATACTATTATGTCCCTATACTTATTGTAAATTGAAACAATTGAAACATGTATTGCAATTATTTATTTATATTCCAAGACCATTACTACTACTACAATAAGAATAACAAAGCTCTAATCTCAAAGCTATAAGATAGAATATAGATCATCATAGATAGATTGAGATAGTTAATATGTATTTTTTTTTTGTCATTATTCTATCCAAATCCATTCTTTAATAATTAAAACTAGGGATGGAATCAAAATTTTCACCAAGGGATCAAAGGTATATATGTATACTAAATTCAAATTTACAATAATATATTGATAAACTTGACATGCATGCGGCTTCCCTTTTATTATTGTTTATATAAAGTATATACAAAATTTTTTCTCTCTCTCTTTTATTGTTGTTGTCTTTACCCCATATCAAGTCCTAGTTAGTATTTAACTATGAAAAATTCCAAGTTGCAAAAACTTTATAATTTGGTGCAGGACTATATTGGTTTGGTGGCAGGGTTTGGAACAATGGCATCAATGTTGGGAGTGTCATTGGCAATATTTCTCTTGGGAATTAAGAGGTATGGGAAGCAGGGTCCCATTGGGACTCCATTCACCAAGGTGGTGCAGGTGTTTGTGGCGGCAGCACGCAAGTGGCGCCTGAATGATAAGCATAATGTTTTGGGCGTTTTTAATGGAGATAATATAACTAAGGTCTATGTGGAGGCTCAACCAGAATTAGCTCAAACTTTGGCTCATACTAAACAATTCAGGGACATGCCAAGTTTAAATTAAGTGCAAAATTTTCATTGGTCATTTTGACCTATATTACTAGTAAGTTTGTTGTGGATAAGTGGTGTTTGATTTTTTATTTATTGATAAGTTACGCACATATTTAGTGGTTCTTAAACTTATGAACACATCAGTCATTTTATTATTATGGGAGAAAGAAATGCTAGTTGAATTTTAATTCATTGGCCGTTTGATTATCTTTTGACTAGTGAAAGGATATGTAGTTTCCTCCTCTAACTCTCAATGGTAGGAATGTGGGACTAAATGTTTTACAAAATGGCACCATACTTGGTAATAGTTACATACTTACATTAAATTCAAAGGTTATTAACAAAATAATATCTTTGATAAATTTATCTTATAAATAAGACAAAATAACAGTGAATGACCAATACCTGTTTTTACATACTTTACCTTATATATATTTTATATACTTTACCCTTTGATCCAATTTGAAATCAAATAACAGTGAACGACTAATTCGTGTTTTTTTACTAACTAATTATTTCCTATTATTCATTTTCTACAAGCTGCTACTTAACTAGAATTTGAATTTACCTATTTCTTTGTAGAAATGGGTATTGGAAAAGCGAATTGAATCAGAGTTTGATGACAGGAGCGAAGGTAGGTAGAATTATATAGCTGAGTCGCTCTTGAGGACCATGTCCCAGGTAACTTACCTTTGATCTCCAGTAAAAGGGTACTCGAATTACGGGGACCTACACATATTAGTACAGTATACCGGGGTCCCCGGCCAGAAAACCAGTACCTTCTCTCCCATTATTTAATATGTTTGCTAAAATGTAGCTTTTATCCACCAAATTATGAGGTCAATCAAAAGTTAAAGATATTTGGTTTTTTGTTTTTTGTTTTTTTAGAGAGTTTCAACTTATGACATTCGCTCCTGATAATAGTTTTTTATTATCAGACCAAGATATCAATTAGTTTTTAGTGTAGGCAGGGATTGAACCCCAAATCTCGTATACAACTATCAAAGACTTTACCAGTTGAGCTAACTAAAACCCACTTTATCCACCAAATTAGTTGGGTAAAGTAAACCATTTATTTGTCTTTTACAGTTTTATACTAAATAATTATTTTCCAATAGTCATATACTACTAGCTGCTTAGCCAAAAAAAAAAAAAAAAACTACTAGCTACTTAGCTAGAATATTCTATTATAGTATTTTGCATTATTAGAACCAGCAAGGTATCTCCCACTATTTAACATTCTTGTTAAAATGTAGCTTTCTTTTCTTTCTTCTTTTTCGATGAAGCTATTAAATTGTGGCTTTCATCCACCCAAATTAGAATAAGTCTATTTATTTTTCTTTTCTTTTTCTTCTTTTTTCCCATACTTAGCTAGAACAAGTCTATTTCTTTTTGTAAATAAGATAACTACAATTAGTAAGTATATTCTGTTTGGGCATGACCATAGTGACACTCTACCTATTGGGCTCGGGCTTGCGGGAGTAGGGAATCCAGATGAGCCATAACTATGCACCTAACTCCATTGAGAACTATAGTGAGAATGAGCCAAGAGCATAGAATTATTTTCCAGGCGCTTCTCATTGTGGGAGTCAAATTTGGGACCTCCACCTCCCAAACCTTTAGGAGTGAGCTTATGAACACTAGACCAACCACCCTTGGTGGTTCAACATGCTTGTTAAAATGTAGCTTTCGTCCACCCAAATTAATCAGATTAACCATATATCTTTCATGCAATTTAAAGTAATAAAATTGACTCTTGCTTAACCTATGCAAATAAGTGAAACTAATTTTTTTTTGGGTGGTAAAAAGGATACTTAAATTAAAAGCTAAATAGAAACGTCTTCAGGGAAACGCCTGTTAAGATACAGACCATTAAAATCCGAATTAAAAACTAGCTCTATGTCCACAAGCGGACTATCAAATAAAAGGAAATCTAAACTTCACTGAGATCCCATCCTAGTAAGGCTATCAGCATATCTATTAGTTTCGCGGAAGCAATGCTTAATACGAATCTGGAGGAATTGGGATGCTAGGTGCTTGCAATCATCCACAAGAGGAGAGTTAGCTAAGTTGGAGTTGCTGGTGTTAGTAAACATATGTTACATATCTACTATAGCTTTAGCATCAATTTCAACTTCCACCACAAGGAAGTTTCTTGCAAGACAAATATTAAGCCCATCCCGTAGGGCCAAAAGCTTGGCAATAAAACTTGAGGCTCTCCCAACGTTTCTAGAAAACCCGATCACCCAATGTTTCTGAGGCGCATCCGTTGGTATTCAGTTTCATCCATCCAGCAGAAGGTCTCTCCCATCTAATCAGCTTCTGTGTAATTCTAGACGGAGGCGAAACTATTTTCTTTTCATATCTAGCCATCCTTGCTTTGCTTGATATTTTTTTTTTGGATGCATAAACGAGAATTTATTGAAATTAAATATAACATACACAACTAAGTTCATACTACCTACTGAAAGAGCAGTGACTTACAAGACAGACTAAACCCAACATACAAGACAAAACACTAATTTAAACACTAACAACAACAACACTTGGGACTTCATGACACAACTAAAACAGAGTAGCTAAAGCTTTATTTGCAGAGAACTCCACGAGATGAGACAAAACCCATGGAATCCCAGAAGAGGCATTGTAGCAAAAAGGTGGGGCATGTGTCATATAGAATTTCCTATAATAACCCATTTAAGGCCTTTTGTTAATAATTCTCGTCCTTTTAGAAGAGCTTTCCAGGAATGTGAGCCATTTTTAGAAGTAGTGGTAAGAAAATTGCTAGTCCTGAAATGTTTATGTTTCAGAAAGTTAGTCCAAAAATATATTCAAAAAGATGAATATATTTTTGGGAAGTAGTATCTCCCCAAAGGAAGCCATGGATTGATTTTTTCTATTTGATATGAGATGCCTTACAAGTAAAAGAGTGGTTTGCATCAGGAAGTAGGATAAAGGTGAGAGGATAGACTTAATAAGAGTAATTCTACCAGCTTGAGATATAAGCTTCGCTTGCCAGTTACGGATTCGATTATTAATTCTGTCCACAAAAGGGGTGAAGACACTGTTAGCTTTCCTGGTTGTTAGCAAGGGCATCCCCAAGTATTTTCCTAGATTAGTAACTATTGGCATTTGAAGGTGGGCAGCAATGTCTTGTTGTGTTTAAGGAAGGGTGTTCCAAGAGAAGAAAATTTTGGATTTTTCTTTACTACAAATCTGACCCAAGATGTTGCAGAAGTTTGTGAAAATATTAAAAAGGGTGGTACATTTAGGGATGGTGGCATGAGAGGAGAAGATGATATCATCAACAAAAAGAAAACGATTAAAATTTATAGGTCTCCTACAAACTTTGATAGGTTTAAGCTGTTTTGTGTGTAGTAATTGATCTAGTCGTAAGGATAATTTTAATTGGATTCTCAATTTTGCGCCACGTGTCCCATCTAATTCACTTAGTAGAAAAATTAAAAATTAGATAGTACACGTGGCGCAAAATTGAGAATCTAATTAAAATCTAGTATCATTACCCTTTTTGATGAATTTTAGTATTATTGTGAAACACCTTTTTTTTTTTTTTCTTTTGATAATCACTTGTGCAACACTTCTGTTTCTGCACATCACTCAATACTCATAATGTGTGCCTATAAATATAGAATTTCTTTCTACTTCTCTCTTTTTCTTAACATAGTATCAAGGCATAGAACTTAGTAATGTACTTGCCTTATTCTTGATGTATGTGACTTAATTAGCTTATTCTTAAGCAGATTCTTAATTATTACTATTTGAAAAATGCAGGTTTTTGGACAAGGAAATGATCATTGACAACATTGATGCATCGACCAAAACCGGAAATCCTTGGAGGCTATGCTCACTAAATCAAGTTGAAGAAGTAAAGCTTGTTCTCCGCCTCATCCCCATATGGTTTAGTTGTATAATGTTCACTGTAGTCCAAGCTCAACTTCACACCTACTACACCATTCAAGGTAGTACAATGATCCAATCAATGAGCAGAGCCGGCTGAATGCTAGAGCAAGAAATGCGGTCGCCTAAGGCCTCAAGTAAAAAAAAGGCCCCCAAATTTTAACCAATAGGATTATTTATAATCAATAAATAAAATAATATTTTTATACCAGATGAAAAACAAATAAAAAAGAGAAAAAAATGTAACGTCCACAATATTTTTCACAACACTTTTACAACTAATGTTAAGTAGTAGGTTGTTATTGATGGCAAAAAAATAATTATAGTGATATTTTCAAATAGAAAACAAAAAACAACTTAAAACCTAGGATTTGTTGTAAAAAATATTGTGAATGTTGCACTTCTAAAAAAAAAAAGAATAATAATAAGAGTTGAGTTAGCAAACTTTTATTAGTTCTCATCTAAGTGTACCACTAACATCGTTTTTTTACTTACCACTATCAATCTGTCACATCAACAAGTACAAAAAATTTTGTCAAACTTTTTCTGTCTATAAAATTTCTAAAAAAAGAAAAAATTCTACGTAATTCATATTAATTAGTAGTAATTTTGCATCTAATATAAGATAATCAATTTTCGCCTTAGGCCCCCAAATGCATCGAGCCGCCCCTGTCAATGAGACACTCAAATATTCGCCCAGGATCACTTCAAGCCTTTGTCGGCATCACAGTCTTATTCGCCGTTCCATTCTATGATTCTATTTCTGTCCCAATAGCCAGAAAATTTACAGGACACCCATCAGGCATTACAGTGCTACAAAGAATAGGAGTTGGACTATTTCTATCCATACTCAACATGGTTGTGTCAGCTCTAGTGGAAGCCAAAAGGGTCGAATATAACCCTAAAGCAAAAATTCCAATGATAGTTTGGTGGCTACTTCCACAATACATGATTTATGGTTTCTCTGATGCATTCGCAATTGTGGGACTCCAACAATTGTTCTATGATCAAATGCCAGAAGCACTGAGAAGTATGGGAGCTGCAGCATACATTAGTATGGTTGGAGTTGGAAGCTTCATGGGCAATGCTATTATGTCTATTGTGCATGAAATTAGGTCGCATGGTGATAATTGGCTTGGTAATAACAATCTTAATCTTGCACACCTTGATTACTACTACTGGGTTCTAGCGGGGTTGAGTGCTTTGAATTTGTGCGTTTATGTATGCATTTCTATGCGCTTTGTCCACAAAAAGGTTGAGGAGGCTGAAAAAACCAACGAAGAAAAGTGGGTTATGATGTGCACCCATAATGGAAAATTTTAAGACTAGAGGGGCATGCTATATTAGTAGGTTAATTAACAAATAGAAATCGCCATACCGTTCTTAGTTTTCCAGTTTATACTCCATCAATTGCAAAATGATACGTGTTTAATATTTCTTTCATCTTAAACATTGATTACTAAGGGAAAAAGAAAAGGGAGGAGATTTGTGACAAATTGCGATTGACAGAATATAAAATGGAACACTAAAAGTGGAATGGATGGTTTTTATTATTAATTAGCATAAAAAACCAGATGATGAAGAGTAAAATAAAATGTATAGTGGGGATATGCTTTAGAGATAGCAACCAATGGTTTGCTAAGGAGTTGGGTTTTGAGAGTTTGGTAGTGGAAGGAGATTCAAAAATCATTATCAACTCGATCAATGGTGAAAATATGCTCTACTCTGAAGTATGGCATATAATACAAAACATTAAGCTACTTAATTCACTTAGAAATGTTTACTTTTGCCATGTTAAAAGGCAAGGTAATTGTATGGCTTATAAGCTTGCAAGTTGTAATTCTTTTCATGTTTGGATAGAGTCTGTTTCTTCTGACATTCTTGATATCTACAACTTTGATCTTAGTCTGATTGATTAATAATATGCCCTATCCTTAGGGCTTTTCCTCAAAAAAAAAAAAGAAAAAAAAAGAGAGAAGAAGATAAACCAGTAAATATGTATGTGTTTGAATGCCTATATAATGTGAAAAAAAAATTGAAGATCTTTGAAAGAATATTTTCCTTTACTGTTTAATGTATATCCGTAAATACTAAATGTGTTTGTGTGTGCATCTTTAGTTACTTACTTGACTACAGAATTTGAACTAAATAGTTGGGCTTTTTGATAGTCATAGGGAAAATTTTCATTCTTTCTTTATTTTTCTTTCACAAACATTAGGGATGAAGTGGACCATTAACACAGTAGCATAAAAAAAGAAAAGAAAAATAATATAAGCAGAGTTTCGGACCATTTTGTAGTGTCTCCACTTGGTAATTATTTCAGTTATCAAATGGAATTTGATAAAACCCCAGATGCTCAGCTCCATGGTTAGGTACACATTATTTGTGGCACTTCAGTCACTCTTAGGATTTATGACATGTCTCTGTATCATTCTACTACATCAATTTGGTTCATTTTCTAATTGTTTTGGTTTACTGTTTTCTACTATGATAAGCTATTTCTCCACCTTTTCCTCCCTTTTAGACCTTTGTTAAGAGCATTTTTGGGCAACAAATTAAAAAAGCCTGTGGCCCATATATCAGTAATTCGAGCCTACAACTTGTAAATGTGGACTATGTATTTGACAAAATCAATATGTGAATTTGGCTAAATTTCGGCCCACGAAATCATCCCAAAAAAATGTCATTAATATAGCCCACAAAGATCATGAAATCAGCCAACCAAGATGGCCCATTAGGGCCCGCCAAAAATCTAGCATGGGCCAATCAAGGGCATAGCTGGGCCGAAGACTAGGATACTTAGGTGCTTCTTTTTCATTGTAAGGACCAAGCCCATGTATGGAAGAGGAGACCAACAAAAGATTAAAAAAAAAAAAAAAATGGCAGAGTATCATTAGGTAAATACTTCAGCATAATATTTTCTTTTTTTTGAATCCCCATTTCTTTTTTGACTTGATTGCAATTCCCTTGACCTCTAAAATTCCAAAATGGCAACCAAAATTGGATAATCTATATTGGGAAGAAAATTAGGATTCTTCCTTTTGAAATTGATTCATTTCATAATTCATAATAAATATTACAAATAAAAAAAGTGTATCTAGTTAATGTCACATCATTTGAAATTTTAAATACTGGGCAGTTAGCACTATATACTATGTTAGATTATAGAAAATAAAATCTTAGTTATGAAATGAATTATTTCAGTGCCTAAGCATGTCATTAGTCCAAGTTCTTTATCTTTGCACCAAACTTTCATAGAGAACTAGCTCTTTAACTTCAGAAATGATAGAAAATGGCCTTGAGGATACCAAGAAGCTCTTCATCCCTTGAAAACAGTCCAAAGGTGGATGGAATGCTGCCATAATTTCATCATCTGTAAGCCAAGACAATCAATTTAATTCCTCCTCTTAATTAAGTAGCTACTCTCAAAACTTCAACTTATGCTTAAAACTTGGTTATTGATTCTTTTTACTTCGTTTTGCAGTTGTTGAAGAGGCAGAGCGATTCACATTCTGTGGCTTGGCTAGTAACTTCATCATGTACCTCACAGATGAACTCCAAGAGCTCACCCCCACAGCAGCTAAAGAATGTCAACACTTGGGTAGTTTTTTTTGGGAAAATTGGTTGATTGAGTTTAATTATATATTTTTAGTTTTATTATTGGTAATTTTTGTTGTTGGGCTAATTTCTTTGAGCATGTATATTTTGTTCTAGATTTTAGACATATAAATATTTTTTAGGCCTTTAAAAGGAGGAAAATACTAGAGTTACAATTTTTTTTTTTTTTTTTTTTACAAATTGCTAATGTGGTGAGTGGTTATTAGTAGTTAAAAAAATGATAAAAGTGGTGGGCCTAAATGCAAATAAATAAGAATTTACTATCTCAGCAATTTGTAAAAATGTTATAGAAAATTTTGTAACTATAGCATTACTCTTAAAAGAAATCAATAATATTGTTAAGGGTCTTAAAAGAAATCAATAATATTGTTAAGTGGACAAAGTGTAATTTTATAGAACAAAATTGTTAAAATTAGTCCCTATGTATATACTAATATATATATTTTTTAAATAATTAGGGGGGACAATGTCCAAGACTACCTCCCCCCATGAATGGAACAGTAATTGCTCATATTTTCAAGAATATTCATGCATTGCCAATTAAATTCAATAGAATGATGCTCTTTCTTTACCCTAGGGAGGCTCCTTGGATAATTAGATGCTAATTAAGATAAGTGATTCTAAACCAATTTTTTGTTCTAATACAATATACAATTGTACATATCACTACCCCTTTTGCTAACAAATTTAGTTTTGTGTTTTTAAAATTTTTGTTTTTAGGTGTTTTGAGAAATTGTTCTTAAAAATAGTTTTCTAGTGTTTTTCACCCAAATCTATTTGGCTCTTGTTTTCTATTGCAATTGTTTTTACTCAATCCTTCTTCTCTTCAAAAACAAAACACAATAGATCATGCAACCAGCCAATACTTCCACCGCACCCAAACCACCAATTGCACAACTCCTCTTTTTTTTTTTTTTTTTTGAAAGACCAATTGCAGGCACAACTCAATTAACATAATTGCAATATATATATATATATATATATGTATATATATATATATATATTATATTAAAGAAAGTGAATGGTATACACAAGGATAGAGAAGATTGTAGATAGAGAATGGTTCAAGGATTTAGTGTGAGTGAAATTTGGCCATTTTTTTGTTAAAAATTTGGACTTAAATTAAGTTTAAATGTATGGGTTTTGTTGAGTCTAGGGCAGGAGAAAATACACCATGTTATGGGTGTATGTTTCTTTTCTCTCACAATTGGTGGAACTCACCAGCTTGTGAGAGGAAGAAAGCATACACCCATAACAGGGTATACTTCCTTTTAGGCAGAGGCTCATTATATAGTAGTTTGCCAAGGTTAACACAATTTTTAAAATCCAATTGCTACATTTTTGTTTCCCAAATGGGCTGGCTTAGCTACCCGGCCCGCCAACAACGCCTGTGACCTTGTTGACCTAGGTGTACTCATCTTCAAAGCCCAAATTGTTTCACACAAATCTTCCATTCAATTCTATATACTATAAGTCGATAATATTGGAATATCAAACCCCTCCTCACCCTCCACAT
This sequence comes from Quercus gilva, assembly GCA_023621385.1. NCBI lineage: Eukaryota > Viridiplantae > Streptophyta > Magnoliopsida > Fagales > Fagaceae > Quercus > Quercus gilva. The sequence goes on along the minus strand of CM042476.1, from coordinate 14,274,724 downwards.
TACATTGTTCCCTATAAAAATAGATTTCTCCTACTTGAGCAATTCAAACTGTAAACAAATCAATTTGATTATATTCAAGTAGCATGTTATTTGACTTTAAGTTTTGTTTGTTTCACGGAAATCAAAGTTTTTTTTTTTTTTTTTTTTTTTTTTTTTTTGGGGTTTAAGACAATTCTATTGTTTTATCAATAAGACTAGAGATATAAATATTTTTACAACCGATGAAACAATGTATTGTGTTTAGTGCAAATACAAGTGGTCTTAGTAGTGAGTCATGTAATAGCAATATCGGTCCAATCATTATTACTCACCTCAACATCTGAAAAATAAGATCGTGAAAATCTAATTTAATTTTTGTTAAGTTAAACACAGATTTAGTGAGTCTTTTGAATCTATGATCTCAACTGTTATTTTATTATTATTATGAGAAAGAAAATGATACTTGAGCTATAACCCAATTTATGTTTGATCCTTTTCTAACATAGTCAAAGCATAAGGGACTAAAATTTTTATAACAAATAATTTCATCTCTAGCACCATACTTGATAAATGTAACATTTGATTTATTGGTTATCAACACAACCTTTCATAAGGGGGCTATCAGATTAAAACCTTTACATATTTTGAGCAAAGTAATATGCCAAATTACATCTTGAGGTAGTTAGTGGGATCTCATCATTACACAGTCACAGTAAAGAAAATTATGCCGTGTGGTGACAGTTAGCCAATAAGAGCATTCACAGCCCGATTCTAAATCCCATCCTATTTTACCATCTCAAAAAGTCACTTTTTCAATTATATAATACAATTTTACAATTTTCCAACATCCCAACTTTTATATCCCAATCCTACTCATTAAAATAATATTTTTACACAATAAAATAATATTTCTCACAACTACCATTATACATTACAACACATTATTTATTCTTTTTCTCTCTTTCCTTCTGGTCAGAACCACAATCACCACCACCGCTGCCACCACCACCACTGGCAACCCAGAAACTACCGTCAACACCAAAAAAAAAAAAAAAAAAAAAAAAAAAACCCAAAGAAAATCACAACAACAAATCACCGTGAACAAATCCAGCCACCCCATCAACAAATCACCGTGAACAAAACAAAAATTTGAAGAAAAACCCCATCAGAACGGAACCCACCTCGCCATCGAAACGGAACGGAACCCCATCGGAATGGAACGGATCTCCATCGGAACGGAACGGATCTCCATCGGAACGGAACCCACCTTGCCAAACTGATCTCCATCGGAATGGAACGGAACCCACCTCGCCATCGGAATGGAACGGAACCCCATCGGAATGGAACGGATCTCCATCGGAACGGAACTCACCTCGCCAAACCGATCTCCATCGGAATGGAACGGAACCCCATCGGAACGGAACCCACCTCGCCAAACCGATCTCCACGCACAACTCGGTCACCATGTCAGCACCACCAAACGCCGATCTCCACCGCGCTAACCTCCGGCCATAATGCCGATCTCAGCCGCGCCACCAGCTCGCCACCACGCCGATCTAGAAATTCGATTCGGCGTGAGCTCCGATCCGGCTGGTGATTTGGCGAGAGAGAGAGGGGATGAGAAAGAGAGAAGGAAGAGAGAGAAAAGAAAGAGATAAAATGAGGGATGAGTGAGAAATTTGCCGGTAAAATCAATTAAAAAATATTTTTTTTATACCATTTTGCTACAGTACCATCTTACATTTGAGATGGTACTGTAGCAAAATCCCAAATTTTTTTTTGCATATGGGATATAGCCTTCCCATTGCTGATGGGTTTTGGGGCTTAAATGCCAAATGTTCTTAACATTTGGCATTTACAAGCCCAAATGCAGTTGCTCTAATATTCTCAATCTATAGTAATAACCTCTATGATACAAGACTCATTATTGTATCCCTCTGGAATATATTTTAGACAGAAATGGTGCTAGTTGCTTATGTTTGCGCATGAATGAGAGTTTGCACAATGATCTGATCAATCGGACCCAACTTTTTGCTTCAGGCATCATCACTTTAAGCCCTTCTCGACCTCACTATATCATCGTCACTATTCCATTGTACGATCGATTTTTAGTCCCAATTACAATAAAAATCTAATGACACCATTCTTGAACTACAATGCTACAAAGGGTAGGCCTTGGTTTATGTTTATCATTGCTCAATATGGTTGTGGCAGCTCTAGTAGAGGCCAAAAGGGTTACAATTGCAAAAGAATATGACCTCATGGACAAGCTTGAAGCAATTGTTCCTATGAGTGTGTGGTGGTTACTTCCACAATACATACTTTGTGGCTTGGCCAATATGTGTTGGGCTCCAAGAATTGTCCACTGATCAAATGCCAGAGTCCTTGAGAAGCTTGGGAGCAGCAACATATGTTACTGTTATAGGAGTTGGAAGCTTGATTGGATCTACTATTATATATATTGTGCAGGCTATCAGCTCAAGCTGTGGTGAAAAATGGCTTGGTAACAATATTAATTGTGCACACCTTGATTACTTCTATTGGGTGCTAGCAGGGTTGAGCACCTTGAATTTGTGTGTTTACATAGGGATTGCTATGCATTTTGTGTATAAAAAAAGTTTAAGGGGATGAGATACTTCCATCTAATAAGTATATATTAAATATGTACATTGATAGATCAATAAATTGTTTGAAATCTTATATAAATAAATCTAAAAAATGTTAAATTGAACATCATATCAAATGTTGCATTTACAGTGTATACCTTAATCAATCTCCCACCAAATAACAACACAAACAAAATATCAATATCAGTTTTAAGTATCATAGAGTTTTAGTAACTCCAAGAACATGTCTTGTGCTATAAGTCATAAAAAAAGGGAACCTAGCTCAACAATATGTTTAATACATTACAAACCAAATAGCAAAATACCAAATGAATAAAAAGCTAGCAGTTCTAAAAAAATTGTTAGGTTAACATGAATTATAAAGAGCAATGACATTTAAAACAGAAGGAAAAGGTACTACCAAAACTTAAAAACTTCATTACAAAAATTTCGACACAATTATAAGACAATGCTGAATTTTGAGCCAACTCATTATTTAATTTTAGGTACAACCTAGCATCACTGTTGAAAATTTTCTATAGGCTGGCTTAGCTTTCCCGCCAACACCACCTTTGACTTTGTACTTTGTAGCACCAAGTGTCATATTCTAAGCATTGTGTGTTTCACACGCGTCTTCCATTTCAAGGACAAAATTACCCTTTGCCCTTTTCGGGCAAATTAAATAGTTTTATATCCTATTTTCAAAACTAATTAAGAAAATGCATTTCTTTTAAAATTCGATTTGTGATAAATCGAATTAGGCCCTATAGTGGCGTTTGAAGGAGCATATAGTAACGTTTTTAAAGACCTATAGTGTTGTTTTGTAACTCGATCTCAATGAAATCGAGTTATAGGTAAAAAAATTGACTATAACTCGATTTCATTGAAGTTGAGTTAAAAAACGTCACTATAAGTTCTTAAAACGTCACTATAAGCTCCTTAAAACGTCATTATAGGGTTTCAGAAATTTTTTTTTTTTTAAAACTCGATTTATCATAAATCGAGTTTTAAAGGAGGGGCATTTTCCTAATTAGTTTGGGAAAGAGGGTATAAACCTATTTAATTTTCCCGAAAATGGCAAAGGACAATTTTGTCCTCCACTTCAACTCAATATTCAAACCCATTTTAACTCTCCACAATAGATTGTTCCTTCAAAAATAGTTTTCTCCCACTTAAGCAATTCTAATCGTAAACTAATCAACAACTAAAATCAAAGATTTTTTTTAAGACAATTCTGAGTATTGTTTTATCAAGATACAGACATTTTCACTTTTTCTTCTCTCCCAACTGTTATGGTGCAAAGTTATGATTGATAATAATAAAAATAATATTAGTAGTGAATCCATGTAAAAATAATGTTCATTTAATTATATTTTGACACGTGCAATTGTAAAATGATTATGAAAATTTTTATGTACTTCCTAGCTCTATTCTTTGTTCTATACATTTTACATCAATACTTTATAACCAATAATCCACAAGATTCTTATTGAAAACACAGTTAAAGGCTTACAGGCTGAAAGGCATATGAGATTTACACCAATAAAAAAGGAAGAAGAAGAAGAAAAAAAAAGAAAAAGAAAAGAGAGACATTTCTAGAGAAAATTGCTGTCAAGAATAAAGTGAAATACTAAAATGTACTGTAGTAAAACAAGAAAGAAAATCCATGGTGCAAGTTAGAGGCTTTATGGGACAACAACTTTGTTCACTTTCTTATCTCTGCTAATAGCCATAGCATAGCATTGTATCGTATATAGGAACAAGACACAAGCATCAACTTTAATAGCTTTTGTCATTTTGTATATAAATAGAAAAACTCAATTTTGAACCGCTACTCTGCATAGATGCTCCAACCAATTCATAAAGAGAAAGATATTTTGACTTTTTGAAAACATTAATTAATGATGAAATCAGTGAACCTGAACCATCTTAGTTAACTGAGGTTTTCAATGACCAGTTTTTGTTTTTTAATGCATATAGTTCAGAACACACTGGGATCTTACAAATATGTCCAAATGCTTTGTCAAAGGAAAATAGAATAGCTTTTTCTAATTTCAACACAGCATCCACAAAGAATAGAAAAGGGAAAAGCCCACACATCATTTCATTTTTAAGAGCTTTTGAAAATAATTGGTGTGGTTTTGGGTGTGTGTTTTGGTGTGTCACTAGAGTTTTCATTAAAAAAAAAAAAAAAAAAAAAAAAAAAAGCTCTTGCTAGAGTGGAGAAAAAATAGGGTGTTGAAAATGTGATATATAATGTATATACCTTGATATCTTATTGTAGGTCCCTTCTCTAATGTTTTTAAGAGATACACATCCTTCAAACCTACCGCGAAGGAAATTAATATATGGAGCGTTTGGCTAAAGAAAGATCTTCTACTAATGTTAACTTTATTTTGTATTCGAATTTCTTTTCTTGTATATTTTATAAAAGTTATTTGTTGATGCTTAGGGTGTTTAATTTCCTATCTTCAACTTTTGTAATCTTTGGTTTTTTAAAATTAAATTTCCTGTTCTCCAGTCAAAAGAAGTAGATAGCTAGCTTAAGGAATAAAAAAAGTAAATTTTTTTTTTTTTTAATTTTAAAATTTTGATTAAACAATTGATGACTATGAAGATATAAAACTCCAAGCTAAGTTGCAGTGACATGCACGTCATGCAACAACCATTATTTTGTTCTTTCAAATTAGCTGAACAAGCTACTAGGTTAATTCAATTTGCCTTAAATTCTACTCAAACCAAAGTTAGAAGAAAGACAGAAAAAAAAAGGTAAAAAAATACCACACGGTACTTGGACATTTTTCTAGATAGAAGCTTTACTCTGAAATTATGTGCAATGTTTTCAATGTATTCTTCGATATGCGTGTGTGACATTAAAAAGATGCTGTGTAAATTGTCATTATATTTCTGCAAAACTAGCTAGGTCCATGCTAAAGTTGTAAAGTACCCAAATGCCCATTCAGAGAATATCTCACCAGTCATTCTGCTACCATATGGAACAAAAAATCTTGTAACTAAAAAAAAAAAAAAAAAAAAAAATGAAAGTAATAGATAGTTAGCCATAAATGATCACGAAGAATAGTTGTTAAAAAGCAATAACAATCTTAGTGACAGATTGCTTATTATATTCACATAAATTCACTGCTTTTTCTTTATTTATAGTGCATCATATGAACAATTGTGGCAAATATCTGTGGTATTTTAGAAATGCTCATATGACATATCCCACGCCTATATATAAAAGGAATCAAATTCCATAGAGTGCTCAAAACACTTCACTAAACCAGGCCTTTTTTGTACCTACCTTTCTTTGTTTCATAGAGAGCTATAGCTCTCTAACACCAGCAATGATTGATCATGGCCTTGAAGATACCACCCAAAGAAAAAAGTCCAAAGGTGGATGGAATGCTGCCATTTTCATCATTTGTAAGCCAATTAAGCTTCTCTTTAATCTTAATTATTAGGTACTGTCAAAGCTTCATATTATTCTTATATATGAGCTTGGTTATTGATTCTTTTTTACTTTGTTTTGCAGTTGTTGAAGTGGCAGAGAGATTCACATTCATTGGCCTGGCCAGTAACCTCATCATGTACCTCACAGATGAGCTCCATGAACACACCTCCACAGCAGCTAAGAATGTAAACACTTGGGTTGGTGTATCTTGTGTGTTCCCCATAGTTGGAGCCTTCATAGCTGACTCCTATCTCGGACGGTTCAAGACTATCGTTGTGGCTTCCTTCATTTATTGCACAGTAAACTCTTTTAACCTTTTCTTCTTCCTTGATGAAGTACATGGTCTAAGTTTCAGTTAATTGATTGTATTTTGACTCGATGATTTCAGTCAATCATCATGAAACAAACGTATAAGTTCAAATCCTAACGAAATTTTAAAAAATAAAAAATAAATTTTTTTTATCTCTATGAGCTTACGTGTTCTTCTTCTTCATCTTAAATATCATAAATATATATAAACTGTAGCAATTAATATTGATTAAGATAGATAAAGTTTATCACTACACATATTTACTCACAGGCTCTATATCCAAGCAACAACCAGTAGCACTATTAACTCTTGCACATAAGCCATCATGTTTGAGGTTCAACAATCTTCTTTGTTTCTAAGTCATACACGTCTGAACTCATTGGTTGCATTAGCGCTGTATCTTTTTTTCACTTTCAAAACAATGGAGCCTGAGGCTCCTGTTTTATATAAAACCGACATGAGTTCATGGGCCACATGAAAGAGTGCCAACAAATTAAGTAGAGATCGAGAGGCGGCCAGTCGGCCATACTACAAGACTGAAAGCTCTATAGTAGACAGGAAATATCTCTTGTTTCCTGTCGTGGTGAGTGTGATGTTAGGGATGCTATTGATTAATTATGGAAAAAAAAGGTAATAGATACCTTAAAGACATTGATTTATAAAATAAATGCGTTAAAAGTATTCGTTAACAAGACCAATTCATATTATACTAGTATTACAAACTCACGTGTTACAAAAAATTTAAGTGATATTTGAGATATTAAAAAATTTATTGTGTAAATCTTACAAATTGACGTGTTACTAATAAGAAAAAGTGATTTAAACATTCATTTATTAAATTATTTAAATGTACCTATTAGATTCTTATTACATCTATTTGTTGTAAGTCTTTTGCAATAATGTTAATAGTAATATTGGCATTTTATTTATTTATTTATTTATTATGAATTAAAGTAACACCAATCATATTTATTATTATATCAATTTATAAAATTTTTAAAATTAAATGTATAATAACTTTCATATATATATATATATATATATAGTTCTTCTGTCCCAACCACATGAGACCCAGGTTGAATGGAAATCATTGCTCACTTCTAATACATACCATAGCAGGATAAAATTTGTATTAAATAGCTAGGTATAAGAAAAAATAAATTTAAATTTAAACCTAAGACTAGTAACAAATTGAATCATAATTTTTTTAAAAGTAGCAAATTAAATCATAACATTTAATAAATTCAGTAGCTCTAAAATTAATAAACCAAATTCTATGATTTCAAAAAATTACAAATCGAATCTCAATCTGTTTAAGTGTAAGTGTAGAATGACATTTTTTTTGAGTTTTAATATAGATGAAGGTTATTTAATTTGCTACTTTTTATAAGGTTTAATATGTTACTTTTCGAACATCAAAAAAAAAAAAAAATGTTACTTTTTGAAACTACAAGGTTTATTTATTACTTTTGAAAATTATAAGATTAAATTTGTCACACACTAAACTAAAAGGTATAAAATATTATTTTTTCAAAATTTATATATATATATATATATTTTGTTGTCACTATGAAGGTGACATATTTTGATTAAAGCACAATAAAAGTAATATTAATAGTGAAACTAAATCTTGGTAAGATAGATGAAATAATGTTATACTATATCACTACTTTCCATCATAATTACATTAAAAAAAGTTATGATTTTTTTTTTTTTTTGTCTTTTAACATTCATCCAAAAACAAAAAAAAACACTTGTTCCAAGGGCAAAGATTAAGAATTAAAAATATTCAAATACGAATTGCAATGCACACTTTTTAAAAACTCACACTTTTTAAAATTCAAACACTTGCCAATAATTTATTGGGTTAAAACTTTTCATATACACAAATTAATTGTGGCTGTATGTCATATTTTTCTTGGAATTTGTGCATTGTATAAATTTTTTTTTACACTAGTTAATAATTTGTTGGTTTAAAACTTTTCATATATACTGTTCGTATGACATGATTAATTTTGTCAGCTTATTTTACTATTTAATTTATTTTTGATATTATTTATGGGTCACACTATATTTTTTAATATTATTCATAGGTTTCACTATACTATTTCAGCTGACTTTTAACTTTATCTATAGTATTTTTAGTAAAAAATTTTCAATTTCGACAAAATAAGTAAATACAAACAAACCCATATTGACCAAAAAAAAAAAAAAAAACTTTTCGTATATACAAACTGATTGTGGTTGTATGTTATATTTTTCTTGTTATTTGTGCATTGTATAAATTTTTGTGTGTGTAAAAAAATATCATTTAATAAAGTATTAAATGCATCTTAATTCATACCAATAGCTCCGAAAAAAAAAAAAAAAAAAAATCATACCAATAGAATATTCTCCTTATTTTCTTTTGAAACCAGACACATATATGTCTTTAAAAAGTAAGTTTAGTTTCACAAATTTTTCTACAATTTTGTCACAACTTTGCTTTATGGCAATTTGTGAGTGGTAAAAATAAAATATTGGTCAAATCAAAAGTAACTTTATTATAATTGGTCATATCAACAAATTGGTGATATCACAATTTATGAGTCGTCATGTAGTAAAGTTACGACAAAACTGTGGAAAAGTTTGTGGCCTAGACTTACTCCCCTTTAAAAAAGCATTTAATTAGTACAACATTAAGGCTGAGTTTGGATATACTTTTACGTTTAACGTTTGCATTTTCCTTTTTTTTTTTTTTTTTTTTTTTTTTTTTTTTTCTTCTACACTTGTGCAGTTGCGCCTGCTTATAGGGACAAAACTTACTGTTCATAAACAGTGCATGCAATGCGTGCACTGTTCATAAACACTTTATTAAAAAAATATATTAAAAATGGCTCTTACAGTACTATTTACACATTTAAAAATTATTTTGCTACAGTGTTTTTAGTTTTCAGTTCAGCAAAATAAGTTGTATCCAAACGGACTCTAAAAGTGAGTTGCATTACTTGCTTGTGCTTAGCCATATTATAGTGAGTTTTGTGCCTTCAATAAAGTACCATTAATATCAAGAAGGAAGGTTTTTTGTTTTTATTTTATATTTTTTGGAGAAACAAAAAAAGGAAGTTAAAGTATTTGCATGTGTTTAACAAACTTATAGTGATTAGTGAGCTTTAATGTTAAACGTTTGATTATCTATGCACTCTCAATAAAATGAAAAATATATTGCTTTTGATCATGTTTTTACGGCTTTTTATGTCTCAGGGAATGGTTTTGCTAATCTTATCAGTCTCGGTAATACCTTGGCATTATCGAAAAGCATTGTTTTTCTTTGCACTTTACATACTAGCAGTTGGTGAAGGTGGGCATAAACCATGTGTACAAACCTTCGCGGCAGACCAATTTGACCAGAACTTGCCCGAAGAAAAGAAGGCCAAGAGCTCATTTTTCAATTGGTGGTACTTCGGAATAATGGTTGGAGCCACTTCTGCCATAATAGTGGTAGTATACATGGAGGTAAAATAAACCAAAAAAAAAAAAAAAAAAATTCTCATATCATTTTTCAACTTTCCAAATCTTGAATTTGTACATACACACGTACAAAGTAAATCATGTTTGTATGTGTTAGTTAATTAGTACCTATTTTTTTTAGTGGACAAAAGCAAAATGTCATAAAGTTAAAAGTAATGTTAAGGATATAACCTTTTTTTACAACTTGTTGATATGACCAATTATAATTATAGTAATATTACTTTTGCTAATTCTAATATTTCCGTTCAACTTATATTATGCAATCATGAATTATTATATATAGTGTCCCTATATTTATTGTAAACTTGAACAATTGAAGCATATATTTGCAATTATTTATTTATATTCCAAAATCATCACTACCACTTCATTAAGAATAATAAAGCTCTAATCCACTATTTTAAAAAACGGACCAAACCGGACAGTTCAATTGGTTGAGCCAAGAATTAGACCTAACCGGTTTGATAAAAACCGGAATAATTAGTAAAGAACTTGTCAAATCGGTGAAAGCCGGTCAAGAACCGAAAAAACCATAAATTGGTCTCTTTTTCGGTTCTTTGGCCATTTTGGTTTTTAAAATCATGTTCTAATTCCAAAGCTATAGGATAGAATATAAATCATCATTGATAGATTGACATCTTTAACATGTATTTTTTGTCATTATTCTATCCAAATCAAGTCTTTAATAATTATGATAAGGAATGGAATCAAAATTTTCACCAAGGGATCAAAGGTATAAATGTATACTAAATTTAAATTTAAAATAATATATTGATCAACTTGACATGCATGGCTTCCTTTTTCTTCTATTTTATAAGAATTATATACAATTTTTTTTGGACTTTTTTTTGTTTGTTTGTTTTTTCTCCACAACAGGTCCAAGTTAGTATTTAATTAAGAAAAATTCCAAGTCGCAAAAACTTTATAATTTGGTGCAGGACCATATTAGTTGGGTGGCAGGGTTTGGAACATTGGCATCAACGTTGGGAGTGTCACTGGCAATATTTCTTTTAGGGATAAAGAGGTACAAGAAGCAGGGTCCCATTGGGAGCCCATTCACCAAGGTGGTGCAGGTGTTTGTGGCGGCCGCACGTAAGTGGCGCGTGAACGATACACATGGCGTTTTGGGTGTTTGTTTTGGAGAAAAGTTAAATGATGTCCAAGTGGAGGCTCAACCAACAGTAGCTCCAAATTTGGCTCATACTAAACAATTCAGGTACATGTCAAAGGTTAAAATATGTGCAAAATTTCATTGGTGAGTTTGACCTCATTACTACAATTAGTAAGGTTATTGTGGGTGCTTCGGACTCGTGAGAGTCATGTTTGATTGTTTATTTATTGATAAGTTACATGCATATATATTTAGTGGTTCTTGAATTTATGAATATAATAATTATATTATTATTTCGAGTAGAAGAAATGATAGTTGAATTATAGTTCATTGGCGTTTGATTATCTTTTGACTAGTGAAAGCTATACTTGGTAATAGTTACATTAGATTCAAAGGTTATATTAACATAATTTGTTTCATAATTTTAGCTTACAAATAAGACACAATTTTAATGAGATCTCGCCTATCGCACTGAACTTAATGAAAGCGACATTTAATTCAAAGATTACACAATTTGTCTTCGAAAACTTTAGCTTTAGCTCGCAAATAGGATTAAATTTTAAGGAGATATCACCTATCACACTAGTAAAATAGCATTTGATTAAAAAGTTAATATCTGTCAAAAAGAAAAGAAAAACAAAAGCTGTATCAACACCAGCCCTTAGGAAAGACGAAAGGTATTACTATTATAAGATAACTTTGTATGATTGAAAATAAAAAAGATATTATTGAAGTGGATCCTAAATTATAGTAAATTTGTCACAATCTACTTTCTCAAAATATGATTATGTTATAGACGTTTTTTTTAATGAAAGATTATGTTATAGACTTGTAGCTATAGACCCTATAAGCCTATGACAATATGTTTTCTCAAACCAATTAATCAACCTTGCCATCCAGGCTCTCATCTGGGAGACCAAAAATGGGAGGTAGCCTGTACGGTGTCTGTGAAAAGGAGTGTGAGCCCATGTCCTCATGATGACAAATTCTAGAAAATTTTAGGTAATATGCATTATTTTTACTTTGGCAAAAATTAGATAAAGTTAGTTATGTGATACCTTTATCTTAGGATAATTTCTAACCAATATAAACAACATTTAAATGTTGTTGTCGATTTTAAATTTTTTTTGGGAATATACAGTGATCTACTAATGAAATAAAGCAGGGCCATAATAGATTTTAAAAAAAATTAAATTAAATTAAATAATTAATTTTTTTTCTAAAATAAGAGATCCTGTTAGATTACTTCTTTGTGGCATTCACTATGGAATTGAGTTAGCTTAGAAAAGTGCACGCAAAGAAGTTCATTAAAAAATCAGCTCTACATTATTGGTGTGCAAAGGCATGGGTTGCATATGCAGTGGGAGAAATTGACACTATTTTGATGACCATCAAATTTTAAACTTTATATATTTTTAGCAAGCAATATTGCCAGGTAGCATCCTAAAGGAGTCAGTGGTATCTCATTGTTACACTTAGTCACGCTTAGGAATCCATGCCTTGCTTTGACTGGCTAGCCAATAGTAGCCTCAGTAACAACAATAAGTCTTTGAGTTACAATTTTTCTCACGACTACGAAGATGAACAAATTTTTAGTGTTAGAACATAAATTGATGTTGATGATGAATTCAAAAGAGAATCGGTAACTATTTAAAAATTCAACAATTTAATTGGAAAATTGTTGGAATATGCACGTATAGTATTACTCTAATAATAATAATAATACTGTCAATAATGTAGGATTCATTTTAAGAAAGGTGATACGTTTACAATATTTTCACAACATGCAAATCATAGGTGGTTAGTTGTTATTAGTTCAAATTTGAATTTAACATTAAGTTTACTTTTTTGTTCCAACAATAACAACCAGTAACAATTTACTACTTAAGATTTGTTGTAAAAATATTGTGAAAATGTTATGGACATATCATTACTCTTCATTTTAATCCAATTCACTACAACAAAAAATGTTTATTACCCAAAAAAAAAAAAAAAAAATCATTGCAATAATATCGAAGTCATTGCAATAGTTTATGCGAAGTGTTGCAATAAAATTTGAGGTAATAAGTTTGTGCTAAAAAAAATTTTGTTGCAATAAACCTTAAATATTTTAATGAAAATTTTGATGTAATAATATATTTGCTATTGCAATAAACAATTTATTACTTCGAATATCTTGTAGCAATAGGCTATTATTTTATTAATTTTATTACAATAGATTATAAAGAATTGACAAAAATAATTTGGGTTCAAATTATTGCAACGATATATTTATTGTAATAGTTAATTTTTTCATATTTTTTCATACAATAGATTGTAAAATAATTGGAATTAGATCATTGTAATAATATATTCATTGCAGCTTCATGTTTGTCATTGCAATAGAATATAAAATAATTGATATTTTAGTTATTGTAATGTTAAATTTGTTGCAATAAGCCATCTCTTTGAACTTTCTATTATAATATATCACAAAATATATAATTGGTATTAAGTTATTACAATGGTTTCTTCAATTTAAGTCATTAAAAAAAAATTTGATTACTTCAATTTAAGTTATTGCAAAATTTTTTCTAAATTCAATTTAGTATTAAAATCTCTATTGCAACTGAAAATTATAAATTATTACAACTAATTATTATTAATGTAATAATTTACTATTTTTAAGTTACTATTGTAACGACTTTTAATTTTTAGATGTGATATTATGTCTAATACCATTATACTAATTTTGTTATATTAATTCTTGATGTAATAGACTTATTTTGGTGTAGTGATCATGCGAAAATAGACAAGACATGTGTTAATAATGTTAGAGAAAGAGATGTGTAAAATTACACGAAGATGCTTTCAAAGTGTTGTTCCTCAAGTTTCAAGTTAGAATGAATGTGGGCTAGTTTATGGCACCTAGAAAACGTACCAATTTTTATTGGCATAAGCTTTTATTAGTCTTGCTTAACATATGTCTTATCTTATTGGTTGAAAACTGTAGGTTTTTGGAGAAAGCAACTATCATTGACAACATTGATGCATCAAGTGAAAGTAGAAATCCTTGGAGGCTATGCTCACTAAATCAGGTAGAGGAAGTGAAGCTTGTCCTCCGCCTCATTCCCATATGGTTGAGTTCCTTAATGTTTGGTGTAGTTGCGACCAATATTTCGACCTATTTCACCAAGCAAGGTAGTACAATGATCAGATCAATCGGACCCCACTTTCAGATTCCAGCAGCATCACTTCAAGCCTTTGTTGGCATCACTATCATGATCACTGTTCCATTGTATGACAGAGTTTTGGTCCCAATTACAAGGAAATTCTCTGGACACCATTCAGGTATTACTTTGCTACAAAGGGTTGGCATTGGTCTATGTATATCATTGCTAACTATGGTTGTGGCAGCTCTAGTAGAGGCTAAAAGGGTTAGCATTGCAAAACAATATGACCTTGTTGACAAGTATAAAGAAATTGTTCCAATGAGTGTGTGGTGGTTACTTCCACAATACATACTATTGGGCTTGGCTGATATGTTCACATTTGTTGGGCTCCAAGAATTGTTCTATGATCAAATGCCAGAGTCATTGAGAAGCTTGGGAGCGGCAGCATATATTAGTGTTTTAGGAGTTGGAAGCTTCATTAGCACTGCCATTATATCTATTGTGCAGGCAATCAGCTCAAGTTGTGGTGAAAAATGGCTTGGTAACAATCTTAATCGTGCACACCTTGATTACTTCTATTGGGTGCTAGCAGGGTTGAGCGCCTTGAACTTGTGTGTATACATTTGGAATGCTATGCGTTATATGTACAAAAAACTTGAAGGGGAAGAGATACTTGCATCAAAGTAGTATATATTCGCTGCATACCTGGATGGATCAATGATATCAGACTATGGGGCCTTCAGCTGTTTGGTGTGTTGTTTCTATGAGCATAAATTAATAAATAAATGAATTTCCTTCTTAATTAAATTATGCTTTAAATATTGAAATTGTACAAATGTTGTATTTCAACCCAAATTAGAGAAAAGTTAGAAGATACTACTTCATTGTTCATTTGACATATCTTGTGACATAAAATATTACTTGTTACCATCCAAAAGATTGCCCAAAATGGATCTTATTTTATTTTATTTCATTTCATTTTTAACATGGGTTTCAATTGATGGTTTACCTTGATGGTGTTTTGTTTTGTTTTTGGTTTTTCAAATTTTGGGTTTGTAGATTGATGATGATTTTGAAAAATTTTGAAGCTGTTTGGTACATGTGTTTAAACACGTGTTTTTAGTATTTAAACAACATTATACGTATTTTTACACACTTTTTCTTCCATACATATTTTCAAAATATACAAACAACGTTACTAGAATAATATTACCAAATGGCCCCTTTACCCTCACAATGACTAAATCAATACATAAATCTTTAATACACATCCCTTCAATTGACCTAAGGGTAGCCGACCATGTTTTTAATTATGTTGGACTTGTCTCATACGTCTGCATATTGGAGCAGCTGCCTTAACACACATCCTTTCAATTGACATGAGGAAATTGACACACATTCCCTCTACTAGCCTAAAGGGTTGACTAGTTCTCAAGTCTACTGTCAAGTGTTAGGTTGATTTCCCCCCCCAAAAAAAAAAAAAACCTCTCCCCCATGCAAGCTCTATGCTTTGTTTCTTTCACTTTTCACTTCTCATCTCCACCAGTTTTCTGACCTAAGCATCGAAGTTTGCATGACCTCTTCCTTTCAGGTGCTCTTGGTTGGTTTAAGGAACAAGAGATCTTCCTTGTTCACTTAGGAGGTTCCATCACAATTTGGCTGGAGTCAAAATATTTATTACAGTCAAAATATTTATGTCCCCCCAATTTCACCACCTTCTATGTTTTTGTGTGAAATTCTATGCAATGTTTTCAGTGCATGCTTCGGTATATGCGAGTGATATTAAGAGTTTGTTTGGATAGAACTTATTTTGTTAAAATTAAAAACTGAAAACTGAAAACACTGTAGTGGAATAATTTTTAAATGTGTGAATAGTACTGTGAGACCTATTTTTAATAAAAAAGTTGCTAAAAAGTATAATTTGTGGGATTTGTGAACAGTACACGGAAAAACTGTTCACAGTTAATTTGTCAACAATTACTGACTGAATCAAAAAAAAAAAAAAAAAAAAAAAAAGGTAATACACGAAAGAACAAACGGTAGACACACCTTTCAGCTCAATCCAAACACATACTAAAGAAGATATAATTTGTTCAGCAGATGCTTAGTAAATTGGCATTGCATTAATTGCTGCACAAGTAGATCCATGCTAAAGTAGCCAAATGCTCACTGAGAGAATCTATAAAAGGACCCAAAATACCGTTGAGAAGCATGACATTAGTCCAAGTTCTTTATCTTTGCACCAACTTTCATAGAGAGGTAGCACTGTTGTCCGTAACATCAGAAAATGATAGATAATGGCCTTGAAGATACCAAGAAGCTCTTCATCCCTAGAAAACAGTCCAAAGGTGGATGGAATGCCGCCATTTTCATCATTTGTAAGCCAAGATGAACTCCATGAGCCCACCTCCACAGCAGCTAAGAATGTAAACACTTGGATTGGTGTATCTTGTGTGTTCCCAATAGTTGGAGCCTTCATAGCTGACTCTTATCTCGGCCGTTTCAGCACCATCCTTGTGGCCTCCATCATTTATTGCACAGTGAGTTCTTCGTCTCTTCAACCTTTTCTTTTCCGTTGATTAAGCTCTATGGGGTTAATTTCTTGCTCTTGTTCTTCCTAGATATGATAGTAAATATTGTTTGGGAAAATCCCCTCGTTCAACAACTTGTAAATTATAGCAATATGATTATGTTTATCTTCACTAAGAAACTTTGCTGCCATTGTTACCACACATACAAACTCACAGTCTCATTCAAGCAATATTTGACACCTGTAGAATTTTATTTGTTTTTAAGTCACACAAGTCTTCAGTGAGGTGCAATTAGTACTAGAACTCATTTGGCTGCATGCGCATTCTGTCTTTTGCACTTTCAAAACAATGGAGGCTGAGGCGTCCATTGTACACACATACACGTGCATGCATGCAGGTTGGTTTTCAAACCGACTTGATAAGTTCAAATGAGCCATCCACTTGGAGATAAATATGCATGAGTAATTTGCAGGAAAGCAAGAGAAAGAGACACATGTAAATGTAATAACAGAATGTAAGAAAGTAGAGATGTAAAAGCGAGCCAGTCGGCCATGCTACACCATAGATAGCTCCATTGTAGTCATAATAATAAAATAAATAAATAATATATATATATATATATATTGATAATATAATATATTATCTTACATTAATTACACTGTTCTTCATTCACAACCACATGAAATTATTCTATAGTTAAAAAAAAAAAAAAAAAAAATCTAATTATTAGGTTTTGAAAACTAAAAAATTAATTAAAACTCAATCCATTTAAATAGAATGATATTGGGTTTGAAGTTTGATATTGATTAAGAGTTTAATTTGTTACTTTTTGGCATCCCAAGGTTAATTTTATTACTTTCAAAACTATAAAGTTTATGTTGTCACGTTATAAAATTTTTGGGTATAATTTGTTTTGAAGCTATATAGTTGAATTTTTAACACTCTAAATTTAGGATTTAAAATTTAATTTTTTTTCAAAATTAATTATAATTTCCTATTTTATAACTAATAAGGAGATATATTGTTATTAGTGTGGGGGAAGAATTCACCTTTAATCATGTTTGTTCGCTTTGGGCATGTTTTTGCAACGTCTAACCCTTTGGGTAGCATGCTTATACAACGTCCGCATGGCTTTGTTCATCTAGCGATGTGGGCATGCTTTGTGCAAGAGTCCCACATCGAAGAAAGAAGAGCCCCACCAATGCCTTGTAAGCATGAACTCAAGGCATAAGTGTACCACTACTACACGTGTAGTAGTGGTAGAGGTGTGCTCTTTAGGGTAACAAAACCGTGCGGACGTTGCATAAGCATGCCACTCAAAGGGTCGGATGTTGCAAAGCATGCCCAAAGCAGACAGTACCTTTGATGGGCACTGCTCTCAAAAGCGCATTTTTTGTGGGTGGGAAGACCACACAAGAATGTTTGTTCCGCGGAGGCATGCTTTTTTGTGCAATGTCCTCGCAGTTTTTGTTTATTGCTTAACGTGGGAATAAGTTTGCCCAAGTCCCACATCGAGGAAAGAAGCAGCCCACCCATGCCTTATAAGCTTGAGCCTAAGGCATGGTGTACAAGCATAAATTCATTAAGGTTATATGTGTTTTTGCAAATACATGGTAACTAATTTTAGAGTGCATGTATATGGAACTATATATGTGTTTAGCAATCTTATAGTGCATTATAATGGTAAATATTTAATTATCTAGACCATCTCATTTAAACCTAAAATATGTTGTTGTTGTTGTTGTTTTTGTTTTTGTTTTGTTTTTTTTTTTTTGTTTTTTTTGTTTTTGTTTTGTTTTGTTTTTTTTTTTTTTTTTTCAGGGAATGGTTTTGCTAACCTTATCAGTCTCAATAGTACCTTTGCATTATCGAAAACTTTTGTTTTTCATAGCACTTTACTTATTAGCAGTTGGCGAAGGTGGACATAAGTCTTGTGCGCAAACCTTTGCAGTAGACCAGTTTGACCACAATTTACTTGAGGAAAAGAAGGCCAAGAGCTCATTCTTCAATTGGTGGTTCTTCGGAATAACGGTTGGCTCCATTTTTGCCGTACTAGTGGCAGTATACATAGAGGTAAAAAGAAAATTCTCATATTATTTTTCAATTTTCTTATCTTACTTGAATTTTTATATGTACATTTTTAAAGTTAATCAGAGTTTTATGTGTTAATTTAGTCTCTAACTACAACAGTTGGCAAGTATTTTCTGGTGGAGTAAATCAAAAGCCATAAACTTTAAAGAGAAAAGCCAAAGACGTAATTTTTGTCTCGAATTTTTTCACCATTGCTAATATAGTCTATTGTGATTAGACTAACATTATTTTCAATGAATTTAACATCACTCAATAATAATAACAACAACAAAGAGTTAGTTCCAAAACTTTGTGATAGAGTATAGGTCATCTTATATTGATTGAGATCGTTCTCATTTATTTTTCTTTGCTATTTTATCATATCCATTTCTAAAATTATTTTCATTTATTATAATTATGCCTAGGGTTGGAATCAAAATTTTCACCAAGGGATTAAAGAAAAGGTATAGATGAATATAAACAATAAGTCTAGAGTTGAAGATTCTTATTTGGTATTTGATATGTATAATTTTGAGGGATTCACCAGTGAAAAATAACCTTGTTTGTGAAGGTTTGAGCCAATTTCACTTTTTTTTTTCGCTACTTGTAATAATTATTGCATATTTCCACAGTTTGTGAACTATTCTAAATGTGAATAATTAAATAGAGTAATTACTTATTAATTAACATGCATGATATGCTTGGCTTCCCTATTATTCTTGATTATATGAAGTGTGTATGTATATATATATATATATATATATTCTGTCTTTTTCCGATTTGTCCTCAAAATAAGTTCAAATTAGTATTCAATTCTGAAAAATTTCATGTTGCGAAAACATTATAATTTGATACACAGGATAACATTAGTTGGGCAGCGGGCTTTGGAACCTTGACATTAACAATGGGAGTGTCACTGGCAATATTTCTTTCGGGAATTAAGAAGTATAGGAAGCAGGGTCCCTTAGGAAGCCCATTCACCATGGTGGCGCAAGTGCTTGTGGGGGGCATCACGCAAGTGGCACGCAGATGAAAAGCACGGAGTCTCTGGTGTTTGTTTTGGAGATGAGATAACTGTGGTCCACCTGGAGGCCCAACCAACATTGACTCGAACTTTTGCTCATACTAATCAGTTTAGGTATGTGTCAAGTCTAAAATCAATCCACTATTTCATTAGTGAGTTGATATTGACCTCATTACTACCAAGGTTGTTAGGGTCTTACCGACATATGCAACAACCATGTTTGATTCTTTTTATATTTATTAATAAGTTATATGCATATATTTTGTGGTTCTTGAACCCTTGACCTCATTCTTTATTTTGTTATTATAGGTAGAGGACGCTAGTTAAACTATAGTTCATAGGCAGTTTGAATCTTTGATCCTCATTTTAATAGTGAGAACATTGTTTGTTTTACCTAGCTCACAAATGGGAGTAGGAGACTAATGGCATGTTTGGATGTTTAAAAAAGGAGGGGGAGTAGAGTAAAGGGAGGGAGAGTAATCTCATTATCTTATTTGGAAGTTTTTTAAGAAAGAAGGGAGAGGGGTTTGGAGGGGCTTGAAGGGGTTTCAATTTTCTCTAATCCATCATTTTTAATTCCCCAAAATTGAAGAGAGAGTAGAGTAGATAAATTATTGTCAAAGTAAATTCCTTAATTTACCATTTCTAACAAATTAATTATAGACCAATGTTGTAAGTCTATTTTCAAATAGGAGTAAATTTGTCTATTTTAATTATTTCCTCTTCTTTCCATCTTAATTTTTAAAACATCCAAACAAGGGGAAGGGCTAATTACTCTCTTCCCCCTTACTAATTTTAAAAACATCCAAATAAGGTGGAGGGGAACCATTCTCTTCTACTCTCCTCTCCACTACTCTCCTCCCTCTCTAAACTTCCAAACAGGCCAAAAATTTTATAACAAATCTTACCTATGGCATGTACTCCGTAAATGTAACACTTGAGTTAGCTTTAGAATGTGAACACAAGAAGTTGATTCAGAAATCAACTCTAAATTTTCTTGGTGCAGAGGCGTGGGTTGCATAGTGGGAGAAATTGACTCCAAAATTAGCTAGTGGGGACTATTTTGATGAGGGTGCCATCAACTTTTAGCCTTTACATCTTTTGAGCAAGCAATGCAAAATTACACATGAGATATATGGCTAGTGGGATCTCATCATTACATAGTCATAGTGATGAAAAATAATGATGTGCGTTAACTGGTTAGCAAATAGAGTGATGCTTGAAATATTTCAAGTTTAACTACATAAGTTTTATAAACTAATATATCAACTAATATTTAAAAAAGTAATTAAGAAATTTACTTATATATTGTTAAGATGATACCAGTCACATTTAATGGCATGTCGATATATTTAAGTTTTTTTGGTAATATTGGTACTAACTTGGCATTTTCCTAGTCAATAAAAACCACAATAATAATATCTTGAAAAATGCATTACTCATATTTATAATTAGGTAGAGAAATTTTGGTTTATGTCTAGTGTTTTAGTGTATCAGATTTGAAATAGATATGAGATATGTTAAAAAATTTGGAGACTTTTGCTAACGATGTAATGGGGTTTGTTATCCCTAGACTTTGTGCTAGTTGCTCAGTATATCTGTGAGACTCTGAGTGTGTTGGAGAGAGGGCTTGAGCAAAATTACATAAAGTTTGTTTCAAAGCATTTTTGCTCATGTGTCAAGTTGTAATGAATATTAGGCTATTAATTCTTAGAAAACGTATTATTTTTATAATGTAATTCTTTGTTAGTCATGCTTGCCAAATGGTTGATCTAATTGTTTGAAAATTGAAGGTTTTTGGACAAGGCAATGATCATTGATGACATTGATGCATCAAGTGAAAGTCGAAATCCTTGGAGGCTATGCTCACTAAATCAAGTGGAAGAAGTGAAGCTTGTCCTCCGCCTCATCCCCATATGGTTGAATTCAATAATGTTTGGCGTAGTTGCAACCAATTTTTCAACCTATTTCACCAAGCAAGGTACTACAATGATCCGATCAATTGGACCAAACTTTCAACTTCCAGCAGCATCACTTGAAGCCCTTTTCGGCCTCACTGTCATGATCACTACTGCATTTTATGACCAAGTTTTGGTCCCAATTACAAGAAAATTCTCTGGACACCATTCGGGTATTACTTTGCTACAAAGGGTGGGAACTGGCCTATGTATATCATTGCTCACTATGGTAGTGGCAACTCTAGTAGAGGCCAAAAGGATTAGCATTGCAAAACAACATGGCCTCATGGAAAAACCTGAAGAAATTGTTCCAATAAGTGTGTGGTGGTTACTTCCACAATACATACTATGTGGTTTGGCCGATGTGTTCACATTATTTGGACTCCAAGAATTGTTCTATGATCAAATGCCGGAGTCATTGAGAAGCTTGGGAGCAGCATTATATCTTAGTGTTTTAGGATTTGGAAGCTTCATTAGCAGTGCTATTATATATATCGTGCAAGCAATCAGCTCAGGCTGTGGTGAGAAATGGCTTGGTAACAATCTCAATCACGCACACCTTGATTACTTCTATTGGATGCTAGCAGCAGGGTTGAGTTCCTTGAATCTGTGTGTTTACATTGGAATTTCTAAGCGTTTTGTGTACGAAAAGGTTTGAAGGGGATGATATATACTTGCATCAAAGTATTACAAAATTTCAGATCTGCTAATGTGTGGCTTGTGCTATCGGGTTCTAATGCGTGCAAATATTATCCTTCTTTTCTTTTTCCAAAAAATTACAAAATTTCATTTTTGGAATGAACAATACACATGTGAGTAGAAGTCTCACATGGAGAAAAATATAAAATTTGAGAATTTTTTTTTGAGGAAAATAGAACTTGAGAAATTAATATAACATAATTAGGTGTAACACTATAGGATTTTAGCTTTTAGGTTAAATGGTGTGTTTATCTATGCATTTTGACAGGGTTTAGACCCCTTAAACCACAAACAAATTGCGTAGCCTAGATTAATTAGCCAAGTTTTTACTTAGTCAAATTAAGCAATTCTAGGTAAAAACAATTACAAAATCATATCATGCATGTAAACATATAAAGCAGCGGAAAGTAAATAACACAGTGATATGATCACCCAGGAAAACCAAACCGGTAAAAAACCTGGGGAGGATTTTACCCACCGATCCTCAAGGCAAAACGGAATCCACTAAGAAAGAATTGAAGTTGTTACAAGAGGACTTACAAGCAACCCCGCTTGACTTCCTAATGCTACCCACCAGTAGTAACTTCCTGACACGACCACGCGCAGGCTCCGAATCCACGGACTACTTCTTTCTTTTGTCTTCCTTCAATCTGGTACAAGCTCCTCACTTGTTAATCTTTAAGTTCCAATGGCAGCAACCAAGTTGATCATCAAGATGTAGAAGAATCTTAATCTTGAAAACCCTAAGTTATGTGTAAAGGAAAGCTCCTCTAGATCTCACAAGAGATTTACACAAAACAGCAATGTATGAGCAACAACACAACTTGTGCAACTCTGAAAAACGTAGCTAGGGTTTGCCTTATATACCTAGGGCAAAAACATAAAAACCTAGACGTTTAAAGAGTTAGGGCTGAGTTGGAATTCTGCAGAAAAACGCATCTGGGCCGATTTTCGATCGATCGAGAATTACATTCGATCGATCGAGCCAGGCCGAGAAGCTCCAATGCTTCTGCAGTCTCTCGATTCCAACTTTACAAAATTAAACCAACTTTGAGCAAGCCTAAACAAGACTAAATACATTGTTTTGATCATGGTTTGCCAACATTACAAATTAGGTTCTAAATACATAAAATCCTAAGACCTTAAAACCTAACAAACTCCCCCTTTGGCAATCCGTGACAAAACACAAATCAAAAGCTCAAAGTTTACAAGTAAAAAGCCCTTTACAAAATAATGCTCAGTTCAACCTAACTACTATCCATCGGTTGCAAGTGTAGACAGCAGCTTCGTTGAATCAACCTGTATATTCCTGAAATACTCAACAAACACATAAACGCATGTGTGGCAGAAAATAGTATATAAACAGGTATAATATTCTTGTAAGATTCACACAACTCAAAATAAAGATATATATCAATGAATCAACTCATGAATATAAATCAATAAGCAATGAATCATAAGTCAACAAGAATCAAAAGAAAACATGTATATCAATATATCAATCAATGTTTCTATATCAATGTTACTCCCCCTAACATGAATATCCTCAAAAATGATATACAAAGTGAAGCACCTAGATACAATCTACTAAACTCCACAAAAAATATCCCATGCTAAACATATGTCTCCCCCTAACTATATGTCTCCCCCTAACTACAAAATCTCCTCAAAAAGTACAAAACTCCCCTACAAGTGTCAAAATATCTCCCCCTTTTTGTGACGGAATGCCAAAGGGCAATCAAAAGTCGCCATCAAAAGGTGGTGGTGAAGGTGAATGAAGACGTGCAAGGTCAGCTCACAGAGCACGCATCTCGTCCAGCAAGTCCACCAAAATCTGACCATGAGCCGCCTGAACGGTCATGACAGTCTCCAAAGTACGACGAACATCAAAGTCGGCCGCAGGAGGTGGAGGAACAGCAGCAGCAGCAGCATCCGCAGCAGCACCAACTGGATCAGGAGTATCCTCACCAGCAAAACCTGTAGAAGATGAAGGAGGAGGAGGAGCGCTAGAAGAGGGATCAGACCTAGGGTGTTTAGAACCAGCTCGAAGATGAGCAGCCCTTTGTCTAAGGAAAGACGCACCAATAGGACCGATGACATGAACAGGCTCAGAAGCAGGGAAGTCCTCTAAACCTAGATATAATAAAATCCTATGAATGAAAATAGGATGAACGAGAGCATGAGCAGTAGATGAACTCCTATAAACTTCGTTCAAAGAACGAAGAAAAAGATGAGGAAAATTCATAGGAGCATCTGTAACAAGAGCGTACAGAAAAACACACCTCTCAAGAGGAATGGTGTGCAGATGAGAAATGGGCCAGAGTGAGTGACATGCTATCCTAGAGAAAAGATAGGTAGTCTCAGGAAGCTCAGCAGAAGTGATCCGAGGATCAGAACTCCACTGGATAGATGACCCAGTGATGTATGATATGACATCACTCAACTCGGGTGACTCATCATAGGGATAGACAGGATCCCTAACTAAAGGTACCTCAAGAGCATCAGCCACTACCTGAGGAGTAATGGAGTACTCTACGCCTCGTATCCAACTCCGAACAAGGGTGTTGGAATCATAGACGCGGATCGAGATGTTCGAGTAGAACTCTCGAATCAAGGTAGCAGGAGGAGGAGGGTCAGACATAGCAAACAAGGGAAGCCAACCCCTACGCTCAAAATTTGCCCTAATGGCAGGATCAAGCTCATCTAAAGAGACAGACCGCTCAGCCCATATCTTCCTCTTAATGTTTAAAGTGTCATAAAGCTCTTGGTTTTTCTCACTAGGGAACCGCTCACTATCAAAAGAGGGAGGGGAAGGAGTAGGAGTGGGAAGGGTCCTACGAGCTCTAGTCTTCCTAGGCATGGTGCTAAGGAAAAGGACAGAGACACAAAGAGAAAACCAAAAAGAACAAACACACAAAAACCAAAGGCAGACTGCAAGTTAGCACAAAAAAAATATAGAAGTAAAATTCTATATGATGCATGAACATTAGCAATGTTATGATGCATGAACTAATGCAGTAATCAGGATCAATTGAAGTTCTAATTTATAAAATTGGCTTGAACATGGAGTTTCTTAACAAAAACCCAAAAAATTTGAGAACAACTTGAAAATTTTTGTACCAAATTGATGAACCAATCATTATAAACTATTGCAAACAATTTATAATAACCAATTGCATCAATTACACAAGCCAATTTCATCAATTAAACCCAATTGCACAAAAAGCCCCAATTCGGACCAATTATAAACCCTAAAAATTTCAATTTTTCACAAAACTTCAAATTGATCAAATTAATCACTCAAGAACATGTTTATATAGTGTCCCCATCAAAACCCATTGATCAATTACAAACAATATAGTCCGAATTAACAAAAATCCCAAAAAGAAAGTTCCGAAAATCTCCTCCTAAAATGCATGAAAAATGCATGAAATCAAGTAAATAAACTGAAAAGCAAGGGTATTAAGGACATACCGGCTTGAGGAGAGAGAGATTATGCAAAAAGATCGGAAGAAAACGACAAAAACTTGAATCTTTTGACTTGCCTCGTCGGAGAGAGAAAAATGGTTTGAAAAAGATTTGAAATAAATCTTGAAAAGTCAGATTTCCTCCTTTTTAAAAAGCATATTCACGATGTTCGATCGATCGAAAATTACATTCGATCGATCGAAAGTGACAGTCGTTTTAGCACTTTCTGAGGCACTTTTTCGATTGATCGAAGAATACATTCGATCGATCGAAATAGGCAGAGGCACACTAAATTTTGGGGAAAAACATACTTTTGAAAAATTGCAAACCTAATTTTGAAAACAACTCCTCAAAGCACTTATACATTGAAAACAAAATGCATGAGTATGAAATGGAATGCATCTTCAAAAACCCAAAATTTTAAACCCAAATCTCCCAAACACAAGTTTTAATTGTCTTCCAAATTAATTTTCTCAAGCAACAAGAATGTTGTGCACAAATCTCAAGATATTCTTAAACTTGGGTGGTCAAACCAAGGACACACACACTAACATGTACAGTGTTTAACACAGAGTAACTTGTGAAGTGTGTGAAACTAGCAAAGACTTGAGATACATGTGAGGTGATATGTGAATGGCAATCAAGCACAAAGTCTACACAATTCATCACATAGAATTAAAAGAGACTATCACCTAAAGAGTTACATCCTATAACTCCCACATCTCCTAGAACAAAAACTTGCAATCATGTAAGTTTCTTGCATTATTGCCTCTTATTTATATGATTTGGCATTCAGCCTAATAGTACACACCGGTTTGAATTAAGTGAATTGGCATCAAGCCTAATAGTACACACCAGTTTTTAAATTAATTTGAGGCTACACCTTATGTTCTTTTTGTGCATGTGCTACACTTTCTCGAGCACAAAATCTTATGATATGCACTAAGGTGTTCATGATTGGCTAGTGAACAGTGGTGAGATGGTTATTTATGCCTTTCTCAAAAGGATCAAGTCCGACAGTCAAAAACAAGTGACTTCATGATTAAGGCAAAGTGATTAAGAACCACACACATCTTTCCCACACAACATGCACTACAAAGTTTCAACTAGTTAAGTGCAGTAAATAAGCTCATCCAAGTTAAACAAGGTACACTAGACATGACATGTGTAAAAAGAATGACCAACCTTGTTTTCAAGAAATCAAGAAAAAATAGTGTTCAACAAAGATTTTGCTTTCCCTTTTTTTTTTTTTTTTTTTTTTTAATGATTAAAAGAGAAAACAAATAAATCCTAGAATGAAATGCATGTATGTAATGCAATGCAAGTCCTAGAACAAAAGAAAAACACAAAAACCAAATAACAATGGTCACAACAGAATAGAGCAATGAAGCACAAGGACCATGTCAGAAAGACTCAGTTAGTGCGAGTCTTTTGCATCCAAAACTTTTTAGATGCACCCCGAGCATTGGAGTTCTTATTCACATTAGAGTGATTCCCAACTCCAGAATTGGAATAAAGGTTTAACGCCTTTACCAATTCACCAATTAGTGCCATAGGATCTTGTGCTTGAGGCACAGGCACTTTTGGTATTTTTGCTCTCTTATCAGCTTGAAGCTTGTAACAGTTAGGACGGATATGTCCAGACTTACCACAATAATGACAAACCCAAGCAGGTTTACCATGCATCTTGTCCTTAGGTTTGGTAGGCTCCTTAGGTTTGGATTCGTTTAAGTCTACCCTAATCTTCTTTGGTGGTGAAACTCCTACAGGTTTAACAACCTCACACACAGGGGGTTTAATGGTTTCACTCACAACCTTACTCACAAGAGGTTCAGAAGAAGAAGACGAAGGAACAAAGACAGTAGAATGGGGTCCAGAATTAAAGATGCTTTCAACATATCCTATCCCAGCTTTATCAGAAGGATACTTTTGAACATTCAGCATGTGATCAAGTTTAGAACTAGCAGATCTAGCAACAGATAAATCATGTTCCAAAGTTCTAACTTTATCAATCAAAAGCATATTTTCAGATTTAACATTGTTCAAAAGATCATTAGCATCAAAAAGTTTTACAAGCAAGTTCTTCTTTTCAAGCTCAAGAGCATCAATTTTCTTCAGGCCTAGATCAACTTTCATAGCATCCTTTGCAGCAATTTTGCAAAGTTTGTTATAGGCCTCTTGAAGATCTGCATCTTCAGAGAGTTCCCTATCAGCAGGGTTCTCCTCAGAAGATAAGCTTTCATCTACTTCAGCAGTAGCAGTGAAAGCAATGAAGTTTCCATCTTCGTCACAACCGGACTCATCATCAGAAACCTCATTATCACTAAGGGTTACAGCCATAGCTTTACCCTTATTCCTCAAGAAAGTAGGACATTCAGATTTGACATGACCATACCCTTGACAACCATAACACTGAGGACCCAAAGAGTTATTAGAAGATTGACCTACTTGTTCTCTAGGTTTTTCAAAATTATTAACCTTAATGGGATCATTCTTCCTAAAGTTTCTAGGTTCAGCAGTGTTGGTATTCCTTGCCTTCTTGTTTGTATTTCTAAGAAAATTTCTAAAGTTCTTGGCAAGGTAAGCTATCTCCGTGAGAGAGAGCTCATCATCAAATCCACCAGCTTCAACATCATCAACAGACTTAAGAGCCATTGATTTGGATTTGGCAGTCTTGGGTAGGTCAGACTCATAGGACTGAAGAGATCCTACAAGCTCTTCCACAGGGATGGAATCAACATCCTTACTTTCAGTAATGGCTGTCACTTTGGGTCTAAAGTCTTCAGTTAAGGATCTAAGTATCTTCCTAACAACTTTAGGTTGATCATAGACTTCACCCAAATTATAAGCAGAATTAACAATGACATTGAGTTTAGCATAAAACTCATCAAAGGTTTCATCATCAGACATTCTAATGCTTTCAAACCTAGAAGTTAATTGCTGCAATTTATTTATTTTAACAGCCTTTGTGCCCTCATGCACAGTTTGGAGGATTTTCCAAGCAGTATGAGCAACCTCAACATTAGAGATCCTCTTAAATTCCTCCATTGAAACAGCATTAAAAATGGCATTCATAGCTTTGCTATTAAATGCAGCTGCTTCTTTTTGAGAAGTTTGCCACTCACTCACAGGAGTAGTGGGCTTCTCCCAACCATATTCCACAGAGTTCCAAACTCTCTCATCAATGGATTTCAGGAATGCTTTCATCCTTACTTTCCAGTAGGCATAATTGTTCCCATCAAAATGTGGAGGAACAAACAAAGAGTGTCCATGCTCCATGACAGCAGGGGTCAAGGATCAGCTCAAAGATGAAAATCTCAAACAAAAGAGCAACCTGCTCTGATACCACTTGACAGGGTTTAGACCCCTTAAACCACAAACAAATTGCGTAGCCTAGATTAATTAGCCAAGTTTTTACTTAGTCAAATTAAGCAATTCTAGGTTAAAACAATTACAAAATCATATCATGCATGTAAACATATAAAGCAGCGGAAAGTAAATAACACAGTGATATGATCACCCAGGAAAACCAAACCGGTAAAAAACCTGGGGAGGATTTTACCCACCGATCCTCAAGGCAAAACGGAATCCACTAAGAAAGAATTGAAGTTGTTACAAGAGGACTTACAAGCAACCCCGCTTGACTTCCTAATGCTACCCACCAGTAGTAACTTCCTGACACGACCACGCGCAGGCTCTGAATCCACGGACTACTTCTTTCTTTTGTCTTCCTTCAATCTGGTACAAGCTCCTCACTTGTTAATCTTTAAGTTCCAATGGCAGCAACCAAGTTGATCATCAAGATGTAGAAGAATCTTAATCTTGAAAACCCTAAGTTATGTGTAAAGGAAAGCTCCTCTAGATCTCACAAGAGATTTACACAAAACAGCAATGTATGAGCAACAACACAACTTGTGCAACTCTGAAAAACGTAGCTAGGGTTTGCCTTATATACCTAGGGCAAAAACATAAAAACCTAGACGTTTAAAGAGTTAGGGCTGAGTTGGAATTCTGCAGAAAAACGCATCTGGGCCGATTTTCGATCGATCGAGAATTACATTCGATCGATCGAGCCAGGCCGAGAAGCTCCAATGCTTCTGCAGTCTCTCGATTCCAACTTTACAAAATTAAACCAACTTTGAGCAAGCCTAAACAAGACTAAATACATTATTTTGATCATGGTTTGCCAACATTACAAATTAGGTTCTAAATACATAAAATCCTAAGACCTTAAAACCTAACACATTTGAAATAGAAGATCTTGGTGTCCACTTTTTTAAACTTCCTGAAATATCCTATAATTTTTTAAAAGAAAAATTAAAGAAAACCATTTGATGAGGGCTAAAGTTGTAAAACAAAAAAAAAAAAAAAATTGAGTTCCTAAACGTCAACCACTTTTTGTTGTTTTTGATTTGCACCCGAACTCTGATATTTCCTGTCTTGTTAATATAGATGCTTTTGGTCTGTATTATTGTAGACTCTCTATTGCTCGCTACTTTGGTCGCTACTTTGGCTAGTTAGTGTTTAATATATATATATTCCGTTTAAAAAAAAAAAATTTATTTTTTAAAAACTTTTATCAAGGTTTCATCCTTAAATTTAGCTATGTTTCTTATTCTTCTTATTCACAATTTTCTTTCAGGGTAATTTATCCTTTTGGTCCCTCGAATTTGTGCTAAGTTTGATTTTGGTCCCTCAAATTTTTAAAAGCGAACCTTCTCAAAAAAAAAAAAAATAAAAAAAAAAATAAAAGGGAAGAATTGCGTTCCTCATTAGTATTTATTTTAGTCCCTTTAATATATAGTTGGTTTGATACTTTGCTTTAGTCCCAACAAAATAGGGTGCTCCAGCATCTCATTTAAATTTGAACGTTTAAATTTGAGAAACCAAAATCAATCTTGTGCCAAATTTCAGGGATGAAAAGTATAATTTAAAATTTTATTTTATCATAACTATAACTACATACAAATTCTTATTAAAAATATTCAAATTCTTATATTCAAAATCATGTATAAAAAAAAAAAAAAAAAAGCAACAAAACCTTTGAGCATGCACAAAGCATGTGTGAGGACATGAGTGTTAAATTATTTAATGCTTCAACTAACAAGTGATATTACAGTTGATTTTGATGTGTGGTAAGGTGGCACTGTCATTTTCTTGATTGGGGTAGGAATGGGGTGACAAGAGAGGTCACTCCGAATTTTAGCTAAAAAGCAAAAGCAAAAAAAAAAAAAAAAAAAAAAAAAAAAGACAATCTAGCCACGTTTAACCTACACCTATATCATATTTTTTTCTTCTTTTTCTTTTCTAGAGTTGAATACCTCATTCAAGAATTATTTTTTATCCAATCTGCAAGAATCAATAGAAAAGGTAAATCCCTTATGATACGATAGATCCTGATATGATAGATCTAAGTTAATTATTAATAGAGTAAATCTATTTAGTAGTCTTGTATTATTTTTTTATTGTTTTTCCTTTCTACAAAAATGTGATTTAATCTTTCTTCCCAAACTTTTGTCTCATATCTCTTAACTTCTTTTTGACCAACAAATCATACTTCACAAATTTCCTCACCAAAAAATCATCAATCACAAAAGGGGTTTCTTTTAGCAAAAAACAAAAACAAAAGGGGTTTCTTTGAGAGAGAGAGAGAGAGAGAGATGTTGGAGTAAAAAAAAGGTTTTGGTAAGCTATAGAGCTAGTGTAACTTTTTGAAAATTTGGCTAACGGAAGGGTTGTTATTTTGGGTGGGTTAACTAAATTTTGATTTGAAAAGGCCATTTACATAATCTAATAACCAAATGCGAACATGCTCTAAGAGTCAAAGGTACGTATTTGACTTGTCAGAGGATGAGGAAGTAACTGGTCGACAAAGTCTATGCAAGAAATGTTGCTATCAGGAAAAGAAAAGAAACAAAAAATCAAATGAAAGAAACATTTTTATTGATGATAATCGAAATTAATTCAAAGTGTTCTTTTGTGTGAAGGACGCGGAAAAGTTGTGGTGCCCACCAAAAATCCTATCCCATAGTCAAGGGTGACCCACTTGGATTTGGTTGAGTAGTCACATGCATACATAATCAAAATCCACTTCACAGCTCTTCTTTTTGATCCACTTCATAGCTCATGATATGAATTCCTCACATTTTTTTGTTATCTGCTATCTTTTCGTCCATTAATAGCAGTAAAAAGGAGTAAAATAAACAAGCATATATATATATATATATATATGGCCATGAAATTTTAAATACCATTTGTTATTTTACATATCAAAAAGAAAAATCTTCAAGCACTTCAAATCTTCAATCCTTTAAAGACAAGACAAGCTGCGGATAAGAACCATAAAATGCTTTTTGAAATGATGTTCTAGCCATCTACCATTTTTCTGGCTATACTGCATGGCTAGAATGACTACAAAGTTACACACATAAATGATTAGAGGCACATCCCTAGAGATCACTTACATATAGTAGTAACACACCAATAACACACCAATATGCCAAATTCTATGGTGGAGAGCTTTTGAAGCATGAATATATATAGTACTGTGACAACGTCAAGAGTGGCTGATGATCATTTCTATCTTCAAGAAATTGTCACTTGGCTAATTGGCTTTGACAAGACAAACTTTCCATAATGCTTTCTTTTAAGTTTTATCTTCATCCATTATGTTCATGACTAGCATTTTGTCAATGCCCTTGCATGTGAGCACGATTTGATTATATATATATATATATATTCTAGAAGTAGAAGATATTGTTATGAAGTGACAGAGTTTGAAATAACATCATAATAAGATGTTTCTAAAAAATGATATATGGAGACCCCTCTACCCAAAACTTTCTTACTATAGTATCAATATCCTTTGCATTTCCCATCAAAAAAAAATTCTGTTCATTTTGGGCCAGTGTATGGGTGGCACTGTTGGCTTCTTTGTGGGCAAAGCTATAAGAACAGGAACTTTCTAAGAAAGCTTGGATATCTTCTAGAACCAATTTCGACAAAGTTTAGATATCTTTGGGCAAAGCTTAGATATCTTCTTATTTGCAATTGTTTAATTATGTTCAATTGTAAGTGTATGGGTGTATTTAAGGTCTAAAATGTTGTTCATTGTGTGGTTTCGAAGATTTCGATAAAGTGAAAAGATAAGATTGATCAACCAAAACTAGTGCTGGGACAAAAAATTTCGGCAGCAACTCGCGTAATGTTCGGACGAGCGAATCCTTATCATGAAACATTTGAGATTGGTTTCCATGACTGTTTTCTAGCTACTCGACCCTAAAACCCTACAACTATTTAACTAGAAATTTTGCCCTACATATCGAGGAAGATGACCACACAAGATAGAGAAAAATCTAGAGAGATCGCTTTGTTTTTTTTTGTCTTTCACTCTGTCTCATTGAATATCTTTGAGAAATTTACTATTCCGAACACATGGATCACCATAATTGTGCTAGACTTGATGTTGAAACCACGTACAGCAACAAATATTAAAGGATTAATATATAAAACAACTGTTTCATATATTATTGATAACTAGTTGTAGACTCATGTGATGCATGAGAATATATAATTACTTTGAAATTGTGGTATAATGTATAATATGTTCTCTCTAAAAATAAAAAAATTTCTAAAATTATTTTTTAACATATTCGCATATTCGCATATTTTTTAACCCAAAAATGTACAAATACCTTTGACTCTTAGAGCATATTTGCATTTGGTTATTTTTTAACATTTTTTTTACATTTTCAACAAAAAAATTTCAGTTTTAGCAAGCTTTCTCTCTCCCTCTCAAAAACACACATAAAATTGTATATTAACCCAAATACTGTCTCTATGTGAGTTTGTTTGTTCATTACTTTTTTGAATGTGTTTATCCATGTTTATTTTTGTGCTTAAATATTGATTAATTAACTATCAAATGACTAATTGAAAAATCCATTAAAATTGGTAGCAAAGTCGTTATAGGGGTCTAAACATAACTCTCATTATTTAACCATTGTTACCCAAAATATTTCTCCTAAGTCCCCTTCAAAGCACACCTCCTAAATGCCAATCTCAATGGCACAGTCAGCACTTCGAAAATTGAGGCAATTGCGTAAAAGGCTCCAAGATCCAAATAAAAAGAGGGAGAAATTATAAGATTTACATGGTGAATAAGTGATGTGGTCCACCATTCCACTAAAAAATTGCTACTTGTTTAAAATTGTTAGTTAGAAAATTTTTTTAAATAGAAATTAATTATTGACTTAGTAATTTTAAACAAGTGAAAATTTTTTAGTGGAATAGTAGAAAAATGATGTCGTCCACCAAAAGACTCTATAAATAATTTCTCAAAAAGAGGCCTAATAATTTTGTTTCTATAGTACAATAATACATTTCTGTAGCACTTAAAATTAAATATATCACACAATTAATGTCTAGCTAAAAATTGAAGTGATCTATATACATTTTTCTCTCTCCCACAATTAATGTCTATCACACAATACTTTCCACTTTTTCACCAAACATCTCTTCTCTCTCTTGCTCTCTCAAAATATAACTCTTGCAACTAGTCACCAATCACCATCAAACCACACATACTTTTTCTCTTTCTAAAAACATTTTTTAATAATCAATCACCATCATACTAATCTTTTTTCTCCCTTAACCTTAAACTTATTCTCATGAATTACCTTTAGGATAAATATGTATATATTATTTTTTATATAGCACTTTGGGGGACTTCAATATAATTGAGTAGTTATAACATTTAGAAACACCATTTAACCAAAAAATTTAAGCCAATAGATTTAGGTTCGATTATATTATTTGAACTACTCATTTTTATCATTATTATTTAATATAAGATTTAACCATTTAACTAATCACATCACTCATGTTCGCCGAAGAAATTTCCAAACCAGACTAAAAGTATATTCCTCCAACACCTTTGCCCTATTCTACTCTCTGATCAAAATATCTGGATCCATTTAGAGACTTACGAGTGTAGTCTCAATGTGAAAGAAATATTGGGAAAACAACTCCCTCAGGAAACCATAACAAAGAGGTCATTGAGAGAGGTATACAAATACATTAGAAACAGCAGATTTACGGTTAGTGAATGGTAGAACTTTTTGAGGGACCTATAGAAAATTAAAACAAAAACAAAAACAAAAAAAAAAGTTCAAAGATTTCCTAAAGTAAAGGTGAGCATTCGTAATTTTTAAGAAAGATTATTAAATAAAGCAGAATAATATAATCGTACTTTAGATTCTAACATTCATTTTTTAAAAACATATATTTAAAATACCCATTAACCTCAGTGGTATTATTTGTTGTTTGCAATGGGTTGACTTGTGTTCAAAAGTATAAATTTTGACAACAAATTTAGTTGTAGCCTAATTCTAGATGATATTTTTTTATTGGATGTGAATTTTTACAAATTTACCATTGGATTACATTTTTTTTATTTTATAACTTCTATACTTGCAAAATTTTCAAAAGATCAAACATCAATAATTGTGTTATCAATTAATTGTTTAATTTCAAAATTTTTTAAATTAAAATTATACATAAAAAATAAGTTTATGAATCGAATAATTAATAAAATCTTATTGACACTATATAGCTGAGAAAATTTTGTGATAAGTTATTAGTGGTTCTAATTTGAATCCACCACTAAAATTATTTTTTATCCACTAATAACAACCTACCACTAATGAATATTTATTGTGAAAATATTGTAAACGGTTTTCACAAATACACTTTCATGTTCTACATTCTACCATTTAAGTACATGACATCTACATTTAAGTACAACTTACCATTTATATACATGACATTTACATTTAAGTACACGACATTTACACTTTAATGTTTTAAGTTACAAGACACCTATTATGGTAAGATCTCAATCTCTCTTTTTCTATAATAAATATTTTTCTATTTTTATTTGAATAATATTAGAGATTCAAACTACTTTATAATATATATATATATATATATTATAAATTACTGAAGTGGTGAGTGATTATTGATACATAAAAAAGTAATATTAATAGTAGGCCTAAATAAAAAATAATAAGAAGTTAGTCACATCAACATTTTATTAAAATTTTGTAAAATAATTTGTGTCTGTGACATTACTCTTTTTACTTTTTAGAAACTGGCATGCATTGGGACAATGAATATCAGTGTGGTCATTGACTCCTAGAGCATCAGAAAATTACTTGAAAGACTAGGTAAATGCTCTAGAAGAGGGTGAATTTCATGCATATAAAAAAGGACCCCAATTGCCTAAAGAGCACCATCAAACTTTTTCTTATATCAAATTCCAATCCTTTAAACCAACCTTGAATTGATAACTCTTGTTAGAACTAGTCATGACTCATAATAGCCATAAAGATACCAAGAAGCAGGTCTCTGCACAACAAAAGCCATCAAGGGGAGGTTGGAACGCAGCCATATTCATCATTTGTAAGACTACCTCTTGATCTCTGATCAGCTTCATCTTTATCTTTGATCAAACTCCATTAATTTTCAATTTCTCTTTTGCTTGCAGTCGTTGAACTAGCAGAGAGATTTGCGTTCTATGGATTGGGTGCAAACCTTATCACATACCTCACAAATGTTCTCAACCAGCCTATATCCACAGCGGCTAAGAACGTCAACACTTGGGCTGGCGTATCCTATCTCTTCCCTTTGTTTGGAGCCTTTGTTGCCGACTCCTTCTTGGGTCGGTTCAAAACAATCCTTTTGGCTTCTGTCATTTACTTTATGGTAAGTTATATGCGAGTAAAAAAAAATTCAAATATTAACTGTGAAATAAACTATTTTCAGTTCAATTGAAACAGAGAGGATATATTTTGAATTTCCCCAGAGATCAAAACTTATTAAAAAAAATTACACATTAACAACATATGATTTTGTAGTCTAACCCTTCACACACGCATGCATGCGCGCACGCACATGTATGCATGTTAATTCAACAAAAAACCTTGGGTACATATACATATCTTTTTTTTTTTTTAATTTTTTATTTTATTTTAATGCTTTTAGAAATTACCCTAGTTAGATTTGATTATGTGTTTATGCTTCTAAATCTTGTGTTTATGGCTTT
This sequence comes from Quercus gilva, assembly GCA_023621385.1. Taxonomy (NCBI): domain Eukaryota; kingdom Viridiplantae; phylum Streptophyta; class Magnoliopsida; order Fagales; family Fagaceae; genus Quercus; species Quercus gilva. The sequence goes on along the minus strand of CM042476.1, from coordinate 14,237,748 downwards.
TTACATGATGGTAGGGAATGGTTTTGTTAACACTGTCGGTCTCAGTAATTCCCTTGGATTATCGTAAAGCGATATTCTTTGTAGCGCTTTACATATTATCAGTCGGGGAAGGTGGACACAAGCCATGTGTGCAAACCTTTGCAGCAGACCAATTTGATGAGGACTCACTTGAGGACAAGAAGGTCAAGAGCTCATTTTTTAACTGGTGGTTCTTTGGAATAGTGGCTGGCTCATCCGCTGCCATTTTAGCAGTAATATACGTGGAGGTAAAAAATTGTGAAAAATGCTATACATGATTATTAGCCAATGCCTTAAGAGCATTTGTTAGCATTTTCCTTTATTATAAAAAACTTACAAAATTATGTTGCAATGAATGTTATTACTTTCACTTTAACAAAATAAAAAAATTAGAGAAAATGATAAAATTAATACAAATTTTACTTTATAAGACAAATATAGTAAAATTTGTAGTACTCTTTTAGCCTCTCTCAAATTCGTTAAATTATTTGGTAAATTTATGAAAAAATTCTAATAAAAGTGGTAATATTAATTGATGTAACTTTGTGCGGAACTTTTATGAATCAAACTCAAAATTTTTGGATAATTATTTAAATGTTTTCTTTTTATTATGAAAATTTGTAAATGTTTTGATTGCTTTTTATGGAAAAGAAGAAAGTGAGTAGTATCTAAACTTTTGGACTATCTACTCAATGGCAAAAAGGTGAATCTCACATATAATGAGTCATTAGTCATGACATGATGTATATTAGAATTTTGTGAGGGGGGTTATCATCATGGTTTTAAAAACTAGACCGGGGGCGAAACTGAATTTGCCTCCGATTTCCAGTTTTTGACCCGTTTTGAACATCTTTACCGAACTGGACTTATGATGGATATTAGACGATCCTATAATTTATGCTAAGCACTCAATTTTTCAAATTTACTCACATGAAAAGTCTAGGATTTATTAAAATAATGGTTAAATAAATAAATTCTTCTTTTTATAACAATTTGAACTTTTAGGATAAATGAGAAATTTTTAAGGTAAGTGATAATTTATCAAAATTTAACTCATTCTATTTTTCATTTTCTTAATATATAGCCATATATGTAACTTACAACTTTGCTACATTTTTTTTTTTTTTTTTCTTCAATTCCTCAATTGGCTACACTTGCAAAATTTTCTAATCATATATTATGCTTTCAGGATAGTATTGGCTGGGCTGCAGGAATTGGGATGTTGGCAATAGCATTGGCAGTGTCACTAACAATGTTCTTGATAGGAATCAAGAGGTACCGGAAGCAAGGTCCCCTCGGGAGCCCATTAACTACAGTGGCACAGGTACTCGTGGCGGCCGCGAGGAAGTGGCGCGTGGCTGAGAAATGCGGCAGTTATAGTGTTTATCATGCAGATGGGCTCCATGCAGTGGGTCAACCCAAGACTCGGACTTTGACCCATACAAATCAGCTGAGGTTTGTGTGTCTGTCAATTCAAATGGGTGCACTCATGTAATGCTCTGTAATGATACATATCCAAGACAAAAAAATGACAAAGCCTATCAAGAATGAATCTAGCAACTTTTAGTGGTCACAATCTGATAGGATATTTAACAAGTATTTGGTTTCTATGTTACCCCTATATTTTTATCTCTATCATCAACAATATTTTATATATGTTAGACTAGAGAAAACATCTGTACCTATATTTTATTATCCACTTACTTGGAAAGTCACTCAAAACACCATGATATCATTGACAAACTTATTCCCACGCCTGTTGATCCCTGGGCTTGGCTTGAAGTCTTGAACTTGTCATGATTAACATTCAATTAGGAAAGTTGATTGTTAATAATTGTTTGGCCCATTCATGATAGACTCGTAACAATTATTTATTTATTTATTTTTGTGTGTGTGAAATAGTTTAAGGTTTTAATTGTGTTAAATTTTTATTGGCTCAATATTTGGGGCCTTTCTGAAGATGGTAAAAGAATACAAAAGCCTCATATTTAATTTCTTTTTAAAAACTCAATTCATTCTACAATTTTGGGCCTATTGTTTATTTGAGTGGGGTCTTAAAACCTTTAAAAAATAATTGGAACAAGTGTGGGCTTAAGGCCTAGGCCTTGAACTGACCATGGGGAAGTCTAGACTCATATGTAAAGGAGAGTTTATAAATAATTATTGATAAAATGATTAAATGCACATATAGTATTGATTATTTTGGTACTTTATTTAGAATTGATGGTTCATGTTTTTGCTTTCTAATTTTCTTTAAGAGAGGATTTGTCTTATAAGCAAGTTACAAATTGCAGATGTTTGGACAAAGCAATGATTATTGACAACCTCGATGCCATGAGAACAATCCGGGATCCTTGGAGGCTATGCTCTTTAAATCAAGTGGAAGAAGTGAAGCTTGTTCTACGCCTTTTCCCCATATGGTTGAGTTGCTTAATGTTCCCCATAATCATGTCCCAAATCAATACCTACTTTACAAAGCAAGGTAGTACAATGCACCGAGCCATTACACCCCATTTTACCATTCCCCCAGCTTCACTTCAAGCCCTGGTTGGCCTCACAATCCTATTCAATATTCCCCTCTATGACCGAGTTTTTGTCCACATTACTAGAAAATTCACGGGACACCCATCTGGCATAACTGTGCTACAAAGGATAGGCATTGGTCTATTTCTCTCAATATTTGTCATGGTTGTATCTGCTCTAGTAGAGGCTAAAAGGATCAATATTGCAAAAGAGTATAACCTATTGGACCACCCTAAAGCAATAGTACCAATGAAAGTGTGGTGGCTACTACCGCAATATATAATTGCTGGTTTGGCTGATATATTCACATTTGTTGGGCTCCAAGAACTGTTTTATGCTCAAATGCCAGAGGCAATGAGAAGCTTAGGAGCAGCACTATTCCTTAGTGTTACAGGAGTTGGAAATTTCATTAGCAGTGCAATTATTTCTATGGTTCAAGCAATCAGTTCAAGGAATGGTGAAGAATGGCTTGGTGACAACATCAATCGTGCGCATCTGGATTACTTCTATTGGGTGCTGGCTGGGTTAAGTTCTTTGAATTTTTGTGTTTATGTATGGATTGCTAAGTGTTTTGTGTACAAAAAAGTTGAAGAAGATGATGTTCCAGGAGAAAAGGAGTTGGGAGCCATCAATGGGTACGTGGATGGGGAGATAATATGAGAGTACCTCATGGCCATGTAAGGCATAACGTGTATCTTTGGTTGTTGATGTTGGATATCCAATTCCAAACCAACTACTATCACTTTAAAATGCATGTTTTATGTTAATGTAGTAATAGGTTTATGTTTAATCTCGTTTATTAAAAAAGAAAAGAGGTTTATGTTTTAATCTCTCCCCATCTTTAATGCTTTCTAGTTCCCATTGATAGTTAACTTTTTTATTTTGGGGTGTTTCAAAGTATGAATAATAAAAAAAAAGCAATGAACAAAATACTAGTACTTTTTAGAGAAAATTACCATTTTGATATCTAACATTTTAAATGCGTTAATTTAGTCATTTATATTTTGTTACTATGTTAAAATAGTCTCTACCGTTAAGAGAGCCTATAATAACTCATTTATCAATTTACGAACCAATATTAAAGAATCTAGATAAAGATGAGAAGTCACTGCTTTGAGTGCTTTCTCTTAATTAAGTGAGGTGATTCATAACTTGACCCTGGTATCACTTAGCACACTAGCAGCATAAGTAGTAGGAAGTAATTGTACTTAACTCAAATTAGTGTCAAATCATCATTTAAAAGTTTAAATTTAGGATCTATCCCATACTAAGTGTGCGTTTGGGAAGCGCGTTTTGCGCTTCCCAGACGCGTTTGCGTTTTGCAAACTGTTTTTTTTTTTTTTTTTTTTTTTTTTACTTTTCAGCTTTCCCAACATTTTTGCACTGTTCATTACTGTTGCGGTTACTGTTTATTGAACAGTAGCCGCAACATGTGACATTTTCTCACAATTTTTACTGTTCATGGACCCACAATTTTCACTTTTCAGCAATTTTTTTATTAAAAATGGGTCCCACGGTACTATTTACACATTTAAATATTATTTTGCTACAGTGTTTCAGTTTTCAGTTTTCAGTTTTCAGTTTTCAGCTGTATCCAAACGGACCCTAAGACAATAACTATAAGGCCATAATTCGGGATAGTATAGAAAAGAAATTTACTATGAGAATACTTTTTTTTTTAATAGAAAAAAATATTTTTTATTGAAGGGCATGTATAAATTCATATTGATTGTGTGTGCTTTTGTGAATGTACTTGTTTATGATATGGTTTTATTTATAAAAATGCTAAAATTTTTAATAAAATATTAAATACACTTTAACTGGTTATATACGTACTTTTTGAAAAAAAAAAAAATCATGAACTATCATGTTTTAAGTTACATGACACTAAATTATGGTAAGTTGTCAGGGTATCTTTTATTTAATCAAAAAAAAAAAAAAAAAGAAAAGAAAAAGAAAATTCCCCTTTTTTGTGATTCTGAAACTACCATTCTTTAAAAAACAAACAAAATTATATCCAAAAAAAATAAACAACCATGCATTGGGCCAATGCATGTATGTTCAATGACCAATATCCCATAGCATCAAAAAATTTAATACACTTGTTGACCCAGCTTAAAGGACCAAAATAAATGTCCTAGAAATGAGTGAGTTTCATACATATAAAAGGACCCAATTGCCCATAGAGCACCAAAAACTTTTTTGTTATATATCATAATATCAATTCCAATTCTTTACAGTTTACACCAACCCTGCATTGATCATAACACTTGTTAGCACTCAGCACCAAGTCACGAATCATAATGGCCATAAAGATACCAAGAAGATCTCTACTCAACAAAGCCCCTTAAGAGGTGGTTTTGGAACGCTGCCGTATTCATCATTTGTAAGACCTCTTCCTCTGTGATCATCAGCTTCATCTTCATCTTTCAACTCCTTCTAACTTTCACTTTCTTTTGCTTGCAGTCATTGAAGTAGCAGAGCGATTTGCATTAGGCTATCTCCACCGCGGCTAAGAATGTCAACACTTGGGTTGGCATATCTTGTTTCTTCCCTTTCTCTGGAGCCTTTGTTTCTGATTCCTTTGTTTGGTCGGTTCAAGACAATCCTTTTTTCTTCTATCATTTATTTTATTGTAAGTTACACTTGAGCTTATAACAAATAAACTACTAAGCATGGAATATGATTTTTTTTATTTTTAATTTCAATTAAAATTGAGATAATTTGCCAAGCAACTTACAGTCAACTAGTAGGTTGGAAATTCAAAAAAAAAAAAAAAAAAAAAAAAAAAAAAAAAAAAAAAAAAAAAAAAAAGAAAGAAAGAGAATTGCTGTATGTATTTTGAGGAATAATTTTTTCCCAAAATCTTAGGAGGGACCGGGGAGTAAATTTTAAGAATATTTATAATTCAAATGCATTTGTTAATGGAAATTTTAAAAACTCAAGCCCCCTCAAGCTTCATCTTATTTCATTTTTTATTCTCAATAATAAATATTATTATTCCTTTATAGTCTATGTTTACTATATCAAACAAGCCCTTAAGTTTCGTATTGGTCCATTTTCTATTTTTAATAATAAAGATAACTATTCTTTTTGTGGTCTATATTTAGTGTACCAAACATGTCATATTACTATTTTATTTTTTCAACCATTGTCCCCCTTCTGTGTTGTACCAAAGTGTCGTATTACTATTTCTTCAATCATTTTCACCCTTCATTGTTATTCAGAAGCTGGCATGCATTTGGATAATGCACGTCAGTGTGGTCAATGACTCCAAGAGCATTTCATCATATCATGCGTATAAAAGGACCCAATTGTCCAAAGAGCAACATCGAACATTTTGTTATAGCAACTAGTCATGACTCATAACAGCCATAAAGATGACAAGAAGGTCGACTCTGCACAACAAAAGCCCTCCAAGAAGGGTGGTTGGAAAGCTGCCATATTCCTCTTATGTAAGAACACTTCCTCTCTAATCGGGCTTTATGTTCATCTTTCAACTCTTTCAATTTTCACTTTCTTTTGCTTGCAGTCATTGCAGTAGTAGAGCGATTTTCGTTCTTTGGCTTGTCTGCAAACCTCGTCACATACCTCACAAATGAACTTCATCAGCCTACCTCCACAGCGGCTAAGAATGTCAACATTTGGACTGGCGTATCCAATATTGTCCCTTTGTTTTCAGCCTTTGTAGCCGATTCCTTCTTGGGAAGGTTCAAAACAATTGTTTTGGCTTGTGTCACTTCTCTTGTGGTAAGTCATATGCAAGCAAGGTTGTCAAAATCGGGATCTTACGTAGGATCGTTGGAGGTAGGTAGGATCGTGGATCGTAGGATCGGATCGTGAATCGTAAGATTCTACCTATTTTCAGATTTTAAGCAAAAAACTTATTCATAGTGACTTTGTATGTTATATAATCACTTAAAATATGAATCCATCCATTAAAAAAAAATTGCATCATAAAATGTAATTTGTAGGCACACTAGGACAAGCTGAAACACTTTTTCTAGTCCCAGCTAAATGATGCTTCAGCCTATATATACCCCCACTATGAATTTCTTTGCAATAATTACATTGAACTTGCCTTGAACCTACTTCAACACCATGTTCCGATCCCAGGTCATACCTATTTCCTGGTGCATTTTTTCACTTAATTTTCTTTCTAGCCAAAGTAGACATTGTATATTTGTACTAGAGCTGCAAAAAAAGACACCAACATACAGAGCATGCTCAAAAAATCACACAAAAAATTCATCAAACAGGTTGTGTGCAATTCTAAACTACTAATTGTGTTTACTAATATTTCTCAAAGAATCAAATACTGAAGATCCCGTTTCATAATTTTTAAAATTTTACTTAATTTAGTTAACAAAATAGAAAAATAAAAACGTTAAAAGCTTTGTCAAAATCATATACACAACACAACAATCTAGAATCAAGCTATCAAAGTACAAATAAATGATAAACTACTAACTACCAAAGCAAATTACCATAAAGCTTAAAGGCAGCGATGGCTCACGACAACATTATTGAGAGGGTTGAGAGGTGCTGGGTTTTTGACAGAGGATTAAGGAGGCACGGGACTGAGGTGCTGGCTCTGAATGTTTCTAAATATTTTAGGTTTTGTTTTTTAAAACATTAAACTTAAGAAAGCTTAAAGGCATCGATGGCTCACCATTGAGAGGGCTGAGAGGTGCTGGGTTTTTGAAAGAGGACTGTGGAGGCACGGGACAGAGGTGTTGGAGCTTGGTTTTTCTAAAATATTTAGGTTTTGTTTTTGAAAATGTTAAACTTATACTATAGGTGTTTTTGAGATTTTTATGTTGTGATAGGGGTAAATTGGGGACTTCAACCCATTGGGCTTGTGGGCTTAGGACCTTTAGGTGGACCGTGGATTATCTTACTAGACTTACCCAAATGACCCAAATGAATTCCACTTAAAAAAAAAAAAAAAAAAAAAAAAAAAAAAGCCAATTGGTAGGATCGGTAAGATCGGTAGGATCCCATACGATCCTACGATCTTACACGATTCTACACGATCCTACCTACGATCCTAACATTTTTGCGATCCTACTACGATTTTAATCTTTTTGGTGAGGTGGGATCGTAAAATCGTGCGATTTTACGATCCGGATCGCGATTTTGACAACCTTGTATGCAAGTATTTAATAAATACAATATTAATGTGTTGTCTCCGCAATAATATCTCTATCAAGGTCTCGATAGTACACTTGTTATTATTTATTATCGTCACATGATGTGAGGTTAGTAAGTTCACTCTTGAGACTCACTTTTTTATTCAACCATAAACTATTTTCACTTCAAGTAGAATAGCAACAATCTTGTTGACCCTTAATGTGGATGGGAGATCCATCAAGGTGGTGATCACATATTTAGGGGCTTTGAGTTGAGTCTGAAAAATTGTCTGTCCAAATGAATGCCCTAGGATATTTGTTATAAATAGATATATCAATTTCAAGAGTTACACCTTTATATCATTTATTAAATTAATTAATAGTAATTATCTACAAAAGCAAATCACTTTCATAAAACAGAATCATTCATTAAATGGAAAGTCATTACATATATCAGGGTGTATAATATTATGGTGTGACACATCATAATTATACAATAACAGATCTATTTCTAGTTCCTTAGGTTAAAACTTATAAACTAAATATACACATATGAAACTTTTGAATATACAGTCTAATCCTTCACACACACACACACACACACACACACACACACATTACACATTTGCAACTTTTGAATACAATCTAATCCTTCACACACATACATATGCATTCATTTTTATCTTTTAGACATAACCCTACATAGTTAGATTTCATTATGTGTTTATGCCTCTAAATCTTGTGCTTATGGCTTTTACACGATGATAGGGAATGATTTTGTTATCATTGTCGGTATCAGTAGTTCCCTTGGATTATCGCAAAGTGATAATCTTTGTAGCACTTTACATAATAGCAATTGGGGAAGGTGGGAATAGACCATGTGTCCAAACCTTTGCAGTAGACCAATTTGAAGAGGATTCACTCAAGAATAAAAAGGTCAAGAGTTCATTCTTTAACTGGTGGTTTTGGGGAATAGCGCTTGGCCCGTCTATCGGCATTTTGGGAATGGTATATGTGGAGGTAAATTTTTTTTGGAAAAAGTTAAAGTTGGTGCAAATTTTATTACAAAATACTTATAAATTAATGTGATAATAAATGTAATTGTTTTCACTTTAACAAGATAATAAATTAGGAGAAATGTTAAAAGTACTAGAAAGTTTACTTTGTAAGACAAATATGGTAAAATTTGTAATATCTCTATAACATTACTCAAATTTGTCCAGTTATTCGGTGACTTTGAAAAAACAAATTTGTTGAAAGTGGTAAATGTTAATTGATATAACTTTTGTTCGAAATTTTTTTATGAATTAGATCTGAGAGGTTCGAGTAATTGTTTAAGGATTTTGTTAACAAATACACTACGAGCATTTGTTTAAGAAATACTTTTAGAAACTTTTTATGAGAAATAAAAAATAAATTGATTTTTTTTTTTCAATTTTTTATATTTTCTATAAAAGTGGTATTAAACTTTCTTAATATTAATTGTTCAATAACAAATGCAATAAGGGCACCTACTAACCGGACGCATTATTTAAATGTTTTGATTGCTTTACATGAAAAAGAAGAAAGTGAGTAGTATGAGTATCTCAAATTTTTTACTATGATGGATATTTAATGATTCTATAATTTATGCTAAGCCTGCAATTTCTTAGATAGTGTTCACATGAAAAATCTAATAATGATTAAATAATTAAATTCGACTTTTTATAACAACTTAAATCATTAAGATAAATAGTTAATTCATACTTTCTCATCTATTTAAATCTTTAAAACAAGTGATAATTTATCAAAAATTAAGTCATTCTATTTTTCATTTTCTTAGCTGCCACATGAATATTACTTACAACTATGTTAGATTCTCGAATCCAACTGCAAAATTTCTAATAATATATTATGCTTTTAGGATAATATCAGCTGGACTGTTGCAACTGTAATGCTGGGAGTAGCGATGGCAGTGGCACTGATATTGTTATTGCTAGGAATCAAGAGGTACCGTAAGCAAGGTCCCCTTGGGAGCCCGATAACGACAGTGGCACAGGTACTTGTGGCAGCTGCAAGGAAGTGGCGGGTGGACAAGAAGCGCGACAGTGGTGGTGATTATCGTGAAGATGGGCTCCTTAAACCGGGTCAACCTAAGACTCGGACTTTGATCCATACAAATCAGCTGAGGTATGTGTCTTTGGGAATTTTTTGATACAATTTTGACGCCTTAAAACCCTTAAAAGTTTTCTGGAACAAGTTGGGGCCTAAGTCCTAAACCATGAGCTGGCCTTGGAGAAGTCTAGACTCACATGTAAAGGAGTGTAAAAAATAAGGAGTGTAAAAAATAGTGATACTTCTTTCAGTATTTTACTTAGAATTGATGATTCACGTTTTTGCTTTGTAGTTCTCTTCTAAGAGAGGATTTGTCTTATAATTAAGCTAGTTGCAAACTGCAGGTGTTTGGACAAGGCAATGATTTTTGATAAACACGATGCCATAAGAAAAGTTCGAGATCCTTGGAGGCTATGCTCTTTAAATCAAGTGGAAGAAGTGAAGCTTGTTCTACGCCTTTTCCCCATATGGTTGAGTTGCTTAATGTACGCAATTGTCGTAGCGCAAATGAATACCTTCTTTGTAAAACAAGGTAGTACACTGCAACGATCCATTACACCTCATTTTGTCCTCCCCCCAGCTTCACTTCAAGCCATTGTTGCCCTCACAATCATACTCAGTATGCCCATCTATGAACGATTTTTTGTCCCCATTGCTAGAAAATTCACAGGACATCCATCTGGCATAACTATGCTACAAAGGGTAGGCGTTGGTCTATTTCTCTCTATATTGATAATGGTTGTGTCAAGTCTAGTAGAGACCAAAAGGATCAATGTTGTAAAAGAGTATAACCTATTGGACCACCCTAAAGTAAAAGTACCAATGAAAGTGCGGTGGCTACTACCACAATATATAATTACTGGTTTGGTTGAGATATTCGCATATGTTGGGCTCCAAGAGCTGTTTTATTCTCAAATGCCAGAGGCAATGAGAAGCTTAGGATCAGCAATAAACCTTACTGTTAACGGAATTGGAAATCTTGTTAGCAGTGCAATTATTTCTATGGTTCAGGCAATTAGTTCAAAGTACGGAGAAGAATGGCTTGGTGACAATCTCAACCGTGCGCATCTTAATTACTTCTACTGGGTGCTGGCTGGGATCAGTGCTTTGAATTTTTGTTTCTTTTTATGGATTGCTAAGCGTTTTGTGTACAAAAAACTTGACGAGGATGATGTTCCAGAAGAGAAAGAGTCAGGTGCCATCAACAGGGACATGGGTGAGGAGATAATATGAGAGTAGGGAGTACGTACCACATGGCGATGTAGGTCATAATATGAGAGTACTGATGTTATATATCCAATTCCAAACCAACTACACTCACTTTAAAGTGCACGTTTTATGTAAATGTAGTAAGAGGGTTACGTTTAATCTCTCTCCATCCTTCATGCTTCCTATTGATGGTCTACTTTTTCATTTTGGGATGTTTCATAATGTGATTTTTTTTTTTCCTTTTTTTTTTTTTTTTTTTTTTTTAAGAAGCAATGAACACAATACTAATAACTTTTAGGGTAAATTATCATTTTTGTTCCTAATATTTTAAATGCAACAAATTTAATCTTAACATTTTGGTATCATGTCAAATTAACCTTTATTGTAGAGTGAGCCCATAATAAATTTTTTTATCCATTGAGGGATTAATGTTGAAGAGTCTAAATAAGAATGGGGAGTCATTGATCTATGTGCTCTCTCTTAATTAAGTGAGGCAAGCCGTAACTTGACCCTAGCCCACTTGGCACAGTAGTGGCTTTAAGTCGTGGGAAGTAATTGTATTTAAGTCTAATTAGTGTCAAATCATCATCACTCACAAAGGTTTAAACTTAGTACCCGTTTGCATATAGCTGAAACAAACTCAGCGTTTGTGCTTTGGTTTTTTTTTTTTTTTTTTTTGAGAACGTGCACTGACTTTTCTTTTTCTTTTGCAGTGGGTTCGTATACTGTTCACGGGACCCACAAATGTTTAAACTTAGTACCCATTTGGATACAACTGAAACAAACTTAGTGTTTGTGTTTTGGCTTTTTTTTTTTTTTTTGAGAACGTGCACTGACTTTTTTTTGCTTTTCCAGTGAGTCCGTATACTGTTCACGGGACCTACAAGTACTTTATTCAGGAAAAAAAAAAACTTTAAAACTGAGTCTCACAGTACTATTAACACATTTAAAAATTATTTTGTTATAATGTTTTCAGTTTTTAGCAAAATAAGCAGTATTCAAATAGACACTTAGGATCTAACCCATATCAGGACAGTGACTATTAGGCCACAAACCGAGATAGTGTTGTAAAGAAATCTATTATGAAAATACGGTAAGTTATGGTAAAACACTTTTGAAAAAAAAAAAAAATCAAGTTACATGACACTAAATTATGATAAGTTGCTTCTCAAAAAAAAAAAAAAAAAAAAAAAATTATGGTAAGTTGTCCCACTCTCAGAAATCACCATTCATTCAAAAACCCCTTTTTTGGAATATTTTGCATGCTGTTTTAATCGCCATGGATTTCAGTAGCTGTGTCAATTGGATTCTTGGGTGCGCTTCTAGTAAATTGTAGCCCAACCCAATATTGACTACCTTGATAATTCTCTCTTTTATTTATTTATTTATTTTTTTTATAGCTTAAACTTTTAAGATAAATGTTAATATATCACAATTTAACTCATACTATATTTCATTTTCTTATCTGCCGCATGACTTACAACTTTGTTACATTTTTTTTTCTCTCTCTCAAATCCACTATTTAGCTACAATTGCCAATTTTCTAATTATATATTCTGCGTCCAAATCAATATTAGTTGGGCAACAGGATTTGGAATGTTGGCAATAACATTGGCGATGTCACTAATAATTTTCTTTCTAGAAATTAAGAGGTGCCAAAAGCAAGGTCCTTAGGGAGTTCATTCACTACAGTGGCACAGGTGCTTATGGCAGCAACGTGGAAGTGGCGCGTGGATGAGACGCGCCACAGTAGAGGTGTTTATCACGGAGATGAGTCACATGCGTCGGGTCAACCTAATACTCGGACTTTGACCCGTACAAATCATCTCAGGTATGTATCAATCTTTATGGGGTGCACACACATAAATTACATAATGATATTATTATGGTATTTATCCCACCACTAGAAATGGCAAGGCCTTATAACAAAAAAAAAAAAAAAAAAAAAAATTGTAAAGGCATATTCGACTTTTAGTGTTCACAATCCAATAGTAATAGGAATCAAGATGTGTTGTGTTTTAGGTTACTCCTATATTTTTAATTCTAGTATTACCAATGTTTTATATATGTTATAACAAAGTTTAACTATAAAATTAGTTGTAATCTTATTGGAGGTGAATTTTGACAAATCTATCATTAAATTATATTTTCTTCTTATAATCTTCATGTTTGCAAAATTAAAAAAAAAAATTAAAGATTAATAGTTATGTCATCAATAAATTGTTTAAATTGCAAGTTTTTGTAATTTAAAATTATGTATAAAATATAAATTTATGGATCGTATAGTCATATCAAATTGGCATAAATTTTAACATGTGTATTAAGATAATAAAGAACATGTAATTTAACGGTTAGATTTTCAAACAATGTAGTAATGTTAATTTTTTTTAAAGGAAGTTGTAGCCTAAGGTTACAACTAATTTTGTTATTAAACTTTATTTGGTTATTTTTTTTTTTTGAGAGAGAGAGTTTTAACCTGACCTCCGCTTCTGATGATATCTCCTATTCACCAGATTATAACACTGATGGTTTTTGGTATAGGTGGGGATTAAAGTTCAGATCTCTTATTCAGCCATAATTTTTTTTTACAAATTGTGCTAACTAGAACCCTTAACATGTTAGTTATACTAGAGAACATCTTAGCTATGTTCATAGGGCTTAGCTTGAAGTCTTGAACTTGTCATGGACAAAGTCCAAGACTTCAAGCCCTATGGCAATGCAGAATTTAAAATATGACTTATCATTATCAAATTAATTAGGAAGGAACGTTTTCATTTTCTTTTGAAATTCAAATTTATAATTTAGTTTTCATTGGTGCAAAGCCTATATTGCTATGTGTACATAACATCACTAAGGAATGGGAGAATGTGTGAGTGGTTGAATCCGGACCTTACATGTGAAGCAGCTATAAGGGAAGGGAGAGTAAGCGTTGGCTAAGAGATTTTGTCTTGGTTAGTGTTAAAGGCATGATTACCTTGAGAAGGAAGTGAGATTTACACCTGACATGGTACTTAAGCACTCACCAAAAGGGAAATTGTGACTTTTTAGGGTCAGAGGTTATGTGGACACCCCTTACTAGTTGAATGCCCAATGAGTCAACTTAGAGACACATGTACCAATCACAATACTCTTGATGTCCCTCTCAATGTCCAAGACTTGTCTCCTAAGCAGTGGCAAAGCTACCTACCTACGGGTCCTAGTGCCACGTTGGCACAGTTCTTATTCTTTGGTCAGCAAATAATATCATAGCTATGAAAAAGTCAAAAAGAGAAAATGATGACTTGACACTTATCCTTGTACTCAGTCATATTTCTCAGAGTATAAGAGGAACATGCAGCTGTGTTATTAGGGCAAGAATCCAAGAAAATATTTTGAGATGAAAGTGGAGAGTTGATAGGAAAGAAAGGCAACTTCATTGTAAATTGATCTCATTTTCACTCATAATACAAGCTGAGCCAAGCAAGAATGTTATGTTCTTGCTTAAACCATGGTTTTTTATCCATTCTCTAGGGTATTCCACATATATTTTGTGTTGTTTTGATAACCAGTTTCTTCTTTTTGTTTAAATATGCGTCTTTTTCATGTCCTATCATCATTTTCTTTATTTTTTGCTTGAGTGTCATGTCAAAACTTGCATCTTTTTCAGTTTTCTCATGTAGATGCACTGTTAGATAACTTATTTCACTCTCATAAATAAGTTCAAATCTAACTTGCACGTACACTGCGCAAATAGCGGAGGATGATGTAAAGATCATATAGGGGAGGATGTTGGAAATTTCATTAGTAGTGCAATTATATGTATGCTAAACTTATATTAAGATCTTTTATATCTTAGATGAAAATACTACTAATATTATCCATCAACTTCATTTGCAATTCACAAATATAAAATGAGTATCCAATCTACTTTATAAGTTCATTACACATTTTCTTCCTACTTGTTTACTTCCACCCCCCAACATTCCCCCTGATTTAGGAATGCGAAAGCGTCAAGAAGTAGAACACGTTTACCTTTAGAAAATAAAAAACAAAACACTTTTGCTTCTGAAAATAACCTTGAATGCAGAGGGTTCTTTGAATCCACAAAGAGAAATACTCTGGAATCCACCAGAAAATAGAAAGATAAAAGTTTGAATTTTATTGATTAAATTATTGTAAGAAAAGTTTATAGACTTGGGAGCATATTTAAGGGTTCCATAGAACTTGATAGACAAAAAAACATATTCTAAAATAAGTCATAATTAATACCTAACTATAACAAGAATCAAATTTGACATAAAAAGCTTTAAAAGCACCTAAAAACAGACAAAAAAACATATTCTAAAATAAGTCATAATTAATACCTAACTATAACAAGAATCAAATTTGACATAAAAAGCTTTAAAAGCACCTAAAAACAAGGAAATAAATCATCTAAACCTAAAATAACGTATTTTTTTTTATATAAAAATACCAAAATTAAATAATTATAAAAATTGTGGGTTCCAGTTAGCTCAACTAATAAAATCTCTGATAATTGTATAAGAGATCTGAGGTTCAATCCCTGCTTACACCAAAAACTGATTGGTGTTTTGGTCTGATGATAAAGAGCTAGCATCAGGAGCGGATGCTATAGGTTGAAACTCTCTCAAAAAGAAAAATTAATTATAAAAATTAAATTGTAGATTTTGTCATACATCACTCCCCTTTTGTTTTTTCCTAACAATGTTATATTTTATTGCTTAAATTTTGAATATTTTATTATTGGCGAAACTACAACGTTGGTCCCTTAAGTTTACCCTGTGTGTGTAATTGGTCCCTTAAGTTTCAAGCGAGCACAATTAGTCACTTAAGTTTTAAAATTTAGTTGTATTAGTCTTTTTACTAACTGTCATTAGTAGTGTTACTTACGTGACTAACGGAACCCAAAACTTGACATTACTTTTAATGATGTGGCTTTTTTTATTAATAAAAATTTCAAAATAAAATGCTGGTTTAGCAATTTGAGAAAGCGAAAACATTGAAAAAAAAATTATTGATTCATGCAAATGCGTTCAGTAGTAACTGATTTTGCCATTAAATTTTTTTTTCCTTTCTTCAATATTTTAATTTATTTGTAGTTTTTCACCTTTCCCAATCTTTCCCTTCTTTCACTTTCTTTCATCTCTGATTCAGTAGTAACTGATTTTAATTTCTCTCTCTCTACAAGGAATCTCTGTCCTTTTCTCTTTATTGGCGGAAACCTCCGCTCTGTGCATCTCGCCCTTGGCTTCGATCCATCGATTTCTCGCTCCTCTTCTTTCTCTGCATTCACTTCCTCCCACAAATCCTCAATTTCTCATTCTCTTCATCCCTCTCGTTCTCTACGTATCTCTGTCAAAGCTTCTTCAGATTCCGGCAACTTTTTCGCTGACGATTCATTCGGCTTCTTCTCTATCATCTCTGTCAGATGCTTCTCTCTTCTCTGCGTCCCTTTGAATTTCGGCACCACCGCCATCGCTTTCACCGACAAACCCTTAGCCTCACCATCCGTACCATTGATGCCTTCGGAAAAAACAAAGCCTCCGATCTCAAAGACAACGAGCTTCCTCCTCATACTGTGTAAGAACAACCATCGACCCTTGTCCCTGCCACTAAACACGCCATCTTGGTCTTTGATCCTGTTTCTTTCTTATTGTTTCTGTGTCATGAAATCATTCTCTCATCCTATCATCTATAAAGAACTGGGGCTTCTTGTTGTTACTGTTTTCTGGGTTTGTGAATTTTGAGGTGACGACCTTTTTAAGGGAAAAAGAAATTATAAAGTTTTTTAATTTTGATTTTAGTCTTGGGCTGTCGCCGGTGCCTGTCAGTCTCCCCTTACCGGTGTGCAAATTTCTTATGTTAAATTTATTTTGTAATTTTTATTAATAAAAAAGCCACGTCATTAAAAGTAATGCCAAGTCATTGTTCCATTAGCCACATAAGTAACATCATTAACGGTAGTTAGTAAAAGGACCAATACAATCCAATTTTAAAACTTAAGAGACTAATTGTGGTCGTTTGAAACTTGAGGGACTAATTACGTAAATAAGATAAACTTAAGGGACCAACGTTGTAGTTTCGCCTTTATTATTTGAACTAATATTTTCTTTTTACTCCTAAATCCTTTCTCCCCCCTTAATTAAAATCTTTATATATATATATATATATATATTCCATTTGAATCTCTTAAGCTAATTAGGCTTCTCGATGCACACCGGACATGTAATCTCTTTATAAATGGCTCTTCCACAAGCTTCACAGTTGAATTTAAGGCATCAAAATTTCACTTCCTCCTACTCCTCCTACTTGTAGACTGTTGATAAGCAAAATATCATTTTTTATATATTAAAATACGATGATTATTAATACAGCTACTTATTACCGATCGAATGTAGGAACGAAGAACTGGATATGGATTGGTATTTCCATTGCCAATGCCGTTACTCTGCTTATATTATTTTTGTGTATATTGTGTTATCTACTAAGGAGAAAAGTTGTATTTGAAGGTATATCATTATCATATATGATTAACTTGTTAGATTAAAGGGTCTTAGACTTGTAGCCAATGCATAAAATCCTACTGTTGCAGGGTTTTGAAAACGCCATGATAGTTAGCATTATTCCCAAATTTTATTTATTTATTTTAGAGAAATGATTCCTGGACTCGAATCCCTAACCTATTTCTTTTTGGTGGAATTTGCCATCACACCAAAATCCAACCACTAATAAAATTTGGCAATTTCATGATCTAATATCAATAATTTAGGGACATCAGAGAGATCTAATATCAATGATATTTTAATTGACATGAAAAAGGGGCATGATTTACGTTTATTTAGTTATGCGCACATCACAGCCGCCACACATAACTTCTCATTAGAAAACATGCTCGAAGTAGAGGGTGGCTTTGGACCTGTATATATGGTAAGATCCAATTATTTTTTAAAGAAAGATATTTTAATTAAACATATTTTACGCTGGCTTAAGCTTATTTGGTCATCTCAACAGGGGAAATTTGCCAACAGGACAAAATGTAGCTGTAAATCGATTATTCAAAAATTCAAGGCAAGGAATACATGAGTTCAAGAATGAGTTGATACTCATATCTAAACTACAACATATGAATCTTGTTAAGCTTCTAGCTTGTTACATACATGAAGAAGAAAGGATGTTAAATACATGCCCAACAAAAGCTTGGGCTGCTTTTTGTTTGGTTTGAGCAACATTCACTTTCATCTTAAGATTTCATTATTTTTCCCTTAAACAAATTTATGTATTGCTATATCATTTTGCTGAAAGTAGATTATTGATTGTATTTAACCTTTTGTATTGCACATATCAAAATAGAAGCAAACTCTCTCTCTCTCTCTCTCTCTCTCTCTCTATATATATATATATATATATATATTACATAATGGACCATACATAGTCATGGTATATTACATAAATGACTTATAAAATTGAATTGTTTTTAGTTATTCAAAAAAAGGTTCATAAATATAAAATCATTCAAAAATTATGTTTTTTTATGATTTATTCATATTGAAGTCCTCATTTTCTACACTAAATTTACTCATTTCGCACAAAATTAAAAAACTTAGATTAGATGAGATACATGGTACATTAGATTCTAATTGAATTCCGATTTGAAATCTAATTGGATTTAATTTCTCTCAACTTTACCTATTAATATATACCAGCATGTAACTCGTGCATACACACGAGAATTTGAACAATATTAATAAAAAGGAAAAAAAAAAAAAACATTGAAGAATTTTATTAGTTATCTCTATGTCCTCATCAACTTAAAAAATTCTTGGAAATAATGTTCATTGGAAGTGATATCATGATACCATCTTCGTCTTCTTGCACATTTATATCTATGTTCTCATCAACTTCGATATGGGGATTTTAACACCTCAGCATAATCACCTAAATGTACAACTTGCCCTTAATAGTGTCAGGGTTTTCTTGAGAGAGAGAGAGAGAATGAGCTTTTGTTTATACTTCACATGTTTTAACTATTGCAAAATATTGAAACATATATTATATAGAAGGAGAAAGAAATGAGAAATCACAACCCAATCATGAATTTTGGCATGATTTTTTTTATTTAGTCCTATGTGTTACGGTGGCTAAAATATTAACTGCATGGATCTTTAACAACATAAATTTGTTTACAATCAGGTTGTAGATTTATAGCTCTTATACTTCCAAATATGTATCATGGATCTAAGGCATGGTGTTGCAAATATCACCTACGATGGGAAATTAGTAACAACAGAAAATTTTATGGTCCATAGATGCTGTTGCACATATTTAAGAGATTAAATTCTAGAAAAATGTGATGTATAACCCAATTTTTACACCCTCCAATCCCAATATACCACAACATCTATCACATATTAAACAGTAGGCACAACCACACTCAATCAATTCAAATACCTACATGAAAATCCTACTCAAGTAGGAATTAATTGAGATGTTATTTGATGTGGCAGGATATATTGAGTTTTAAGTAAATAGATGATGTGGTAATTTCTAATTGGATGTGTAAAACATGGGTTTTACACCTCATTCTTATCAAATTCGAACTCATTCTTTAAACTACGGGGTATAAATAAGCTTTATTTTCCTAGGAATGCATTGAGTTGTTACACTTTGGGTAAAGCAAGAGAGACATGATAGATATAATTGGATTGGATTACTAATCAGTAGATGGTGGAAATAGTCTAATAAGAGTTCCACTTTAAAATAAGTAAAAATAGACAAAACAAAACAGTACTCACCTCATTGTACGTCCTTCACTTTTAGCCCATTATTTCGGTTGAGATAGACTAATTAATGTCATGTTCTCCTTTGATATTAGAGACTTGAATCCAATTACTTTGTCCAACCCAATATATACTTCTATTGGTACTCGCATTAACACAATTTTTATTCTTCTTAATTCAAGCCAGCTTCAAATCCGAGACATCATTGATCATTCATTCCTTATTCTCCAACTTTAGCATGCTTGATGGGGTAAATTAACAGAAGTGAGCCTTTTGAAATTTTCTATAGCTAGATTGATCCCTACTTGAAAATAAATGGAGACCCTAAATTAAATGAATGGAGCAAAAGTAGTACTTGATCTTAGTATATTTAGAATTAGTTCTAAATTTCTCTTCTAATGTCAAGATAAGGGCTATCTAGTGCAACTTATAATTTTACAATCTTGCCACCATTCCTTGCCTAAGTTTCTTCTTGCACGATTTTTGAGGCTTCTATTCCTAGGAATTTGTAATTTTTCCGTCTTTATATATCTAATTATATATTAAGGAGGACACCCCAAGTAAGAATCTGGCAAAGACCAAGAAGTACTCATTCTTAGCATGTTAGCCGCCAGCCCTTCCTTATTACTCCTCTTGTGTGACTATAGAGAATGTTCTGACGTCATCTTCAGTAGGAGCTGTTAGTTAACAATTCAATCATGGATACCTTTATTTAATTTTTTTGTGAACACATGGAAGAAGAACAATTGAATGTAGCCAAATGACAAACCAATTGAAACTTCTGGTTTTGTTGCTGATGCTGTAGTTAATGATTGTGGCTCCGATATTATGATGGTTTTATTATTCTAAAATGCTCTGAAATTCACTTGAAATAAAACAGAACTGTGATACAATCCTCCACTCTATTTAGAGTTCTAGCTGTCCAAAACAATTCCATTAAAATTTTATGGGTAGGAATAAAATGGACAATCTACCAATCCTAATCCATTTCAAAATACTCCAATAACACAGTGACTCAGTGTCCACTATTTCTGGTAGTTCCAATATTATGACACTAATAATTTGAATTACCCACCACCCTTTTATCACTTTAGTACCAAATCCCACACACAAATTTTATATTAACTCAATATAAATAAAACTAAACCATTGAAGTTGCAAAGATCAATAATTGAGACAAACTCATCACTATTTCAAATTAAGGGAATGAAAATTAAATGAGAGAGAGATGAACCTTAGTGAGAATGATGTCGAAAAGATCCATCCCTACTTTTGAACCCCCGAACGTTGTTTAGTGCCTGAAATTTTCATAGGAACGAAAAAAAAAAAAAAAAAAAAAAAGAGTTTGTAATGGTATGGCAGGTAATTGGGTAAGATGATGGACCGTTTGAGTGAGAAAAAAAAACCTCCTTTGAGTATGTATGGCTAGTCGACAAACTCTATCTATCTCTGTTTTTAATGTGGCTAATAAGGGTAACAGATAGGGGAGAGAGAGAGAGAGAGAGAGAGAGAGAGAGAAGATTTACACTTACATGATGGACCACCAAAGCTTGTTTGAGGATGTATCTCTCTATTCTTTGAATGGAATCTTGTCAAAGGATGGTTAGTCAAGTCGTTATTAGCGTCTTTGGAAGTGACATTTAGTATTTTGTGATATTTGGAAGAAACGAATATTGCATAAAAGATTTAGTTTGAAGCCGAACTTTAGAGAGAGAGGAGTCCTAGTGGAGTTGGAATTTGTTACTGCGTTGATCATTATCTGCTACTATCTATTGTTGTGTTGATCATTAGCAGATGGTTCCATAGTTGTAGGACTTTTAATTTGTAGATGAGGTCTATCCTTGACACATTGCCATTAATTTCCTCTACATTGAGTTTCCCTTTTGCGTGGAAATAAGGGGTGGGAAGCTTAGGCGGAGGGGGAGTGGGTCAACCTTCTCTCCTATCCCTCTCTATTTCTGCCCTCTAGAATTTTCTCTCTTCTTTAGAACACCATTTAACGCTTGCTTCATTTGACTCCTCCGTATTTGCATTGCTGTAAATACAATGAATATTTGGATGGGTATTTATGATGTGATCTTATCTTAGCTTTGACATCAAAATTAAGAAATTTTTTGACACATACGGCACCAAATTAGACTCTAATTTTAGATTTGAATTGAACAATTGGAAGGATAATTGTAGTGTGGTCTTCACATAAATTTAGACACATGGCATAAAATTGAAACTTTAATTTGAAATTCTAATTTGAGTTTCTCTTGACTTTACCTGTTATTATTATTATTATATAGACTAGTCGTTAACTTGTGTGATGTGCGGGAATAGTTACTGAATGAAGTTCAGGAAAAAAAAAACCATTATTTTGTGTTGGATTAGTAAGCAAAAATGAATGAAATTAAATAAATAAATAAATATATATATATATATATATATTGAAAAAAATAGCACAAAGTTTTATTAGTTAAGCTGAAGAAAATAATGTTTTATTTATTTGTTTTTTGTAGGAAGGAATAAGAGATAGAATGGTGCGTCTCTAGTTTAGTTTAGGTTGTATATATAGGTATATATAATATACGTTGTCATATATATGTCAAAAAGTATCAATTGACCGAAAATGAGCATATTGAATGAAAATGTGTCTATTGACCAAAAAGATGCATATTGACAAAAAAAGTGCCTATTGAATAAAAATGTGTCTACCAAAAGGTGGCTATTGAAAGATCATAACCCTTTATATTGGATATACCAAAATATGCCTATTGATCGGGAGGGTGCTATTGGCCGAAAAAGTGCCTATTGAATAAAAATGTGCCTATTAACCAAAAAGTATCTATTGAATGAAAATGTGTTTATCGACCGAAAAAGTGCCTATTGAAAATGAAAAGTCAACAATTCGGTGTTTTTAAGTATATGCATGGCATTAATTTATGTAGCCATGTGGCATAATAAGGAACGATCAACAAAAAGTCAAACATGTTCGGTTTTAAATTATATAAAGATATATAGATGATTTCTTCATGCGTGGAAAACTTGTCAATCAAGCTCATTAAAGAGCTATTCAGCACCAAAAAGAAAAAAGAAAAAAGGAAAAAAAAAAGACCTTTTATATCGTGTGCTCTAGATTGGGAGAAAATACCAGGTATTTTGGATGCATGCATCCTTACACTCATATGAGGGTGGACCCCACAATAAAGAAAAGAGGGTGTAAGAAGATTATTGTAATTGGTTAAGGAAATATATTGTTAAGCTAATATAGAAGATTACATGAAAGTTTGGAATAGAACACAACAAGATACAACAAATTAACTGATATTATTAAATTCAAGAGGTTTTTTACATAAGACACTTTGATAAACATTCTGATAGAGGCTCTCTCTTCTCTCTTGCCTCTTTAGAGTTACAAGGACTTAATTTATAGACCACGAAGCTTAGAGACAATGTACATTATGCTTTTCAGAAGAGAGTAGGGGCCTAGGTTATCAATTGACAAGTGGCCAAGGGGGTAGGGGCCTGGTTGTAGACTAATTTTCATCTGGATAGACTTCTGCAAGGGCATTAACTGTGCCTGTCAAGTAGGGATAAGGTTCACTTGCATCAAGACGTTTCTAGGACCCTTTTTTTTTTTTTTTTTTTTTAAGTGTTAAAGTTGTTTAGTCCCATCCATCTCTTCCTTGAACCATTCTTCACCCACGTTAGCATCAACATCTAGATCATGGTTGTGGTAGTAGGGGTCATCGTAACCAATAAGAGAATTGGGCATTTCCCAATGATTTTCACGTGGCCACTGTTGTCTACAAACTTATGGATCAATTGGTACTATTTCGGATAAGATTCTTTTATTAAGGGATTCTGCTTTTGTAAGAGCTTAATGGGATACTCAAGAAGTGTTCATGTGTGAATGGAGTGTGCCATCTGGGTTAGTGACCCAATGCATCTCTAATGGATGAAAGATTTCTTCTGCTTGGAGTAGGGCCCACTCTCATGTGAGTGTAAGAATGCATGCATCCGAAACACCTTATACCATCTCTTAGATTGGGTGTTATACACCCAAACACAATGAAGGTAATTTAGAAACCACATATTATGTATCAAAAAAGAAACCACATACTATATCCAAACTATAAATTGGAAAATATCGGTACACGCGAGTCAATTAAGACTTGTCTTCCGGAATCAAACAAATTCCTACCGGTCTTCAGTGGTGATTATAATTGACTTGTCCTCTAGAATTAAACAAATTCATATACAATTCTTTAGTGATGTCTTTTCTTACTTTTTGTTTTCAATCTTTTGGAAAAATGGTCGGAAGCAACTTGGTTGGAAGGAACTTGTTTATTGACAGATAATGATTGGCTAGTCTATCGTAGAAATTAAGCTGTATTTTTAATTTTTTTTTAGAAGAAAGACATATCTGCTTTTTATTTCATATAAAGGAGATAAGAAATATAACAGTTCCTCCGGACTCCATCCCAAAAAGGTATAGAGCCAGAACTTTTTATTTTTTATTTATATTTTGAGTTTTAGTGTGTGTGCCATGTTGTTGGGCAAAGATAAAATTATTTTGTTTAAAATTGTTTAAAGGGCAGGTTGTTTGTTTTGGGTAATATTGGTTATTGGGATAATTTTTTTGGACTTGTATATTTTGTTTTACATTTTAAATGTATAAATTTTTTGTAGCCTTTGAAATAAGGAAAATGCTAGAGCTACTTTTTTTTAATACAAATTACTAATATGGTGAGTATTTATAAGTAAGTAAAAAAGTGATGTACATGGTGAACCCAAATGCGAACTAGTAAAAATGTATACCACAACAGTTTGTTAAATGTTATAGATAAGTTTGTGGGTATAGCATTACTCTTAAAAGATTCAATGATTTTATTGAGGACAAAGTTTAATTTTATAGAAAAAAAAAATGCTAAAATTAATACATATTTATACACACACACACACATACATTATACACTACTATTTTTTTTAAAAAAAAATTGGGGGGCCATTCCCCCCCAAAGTCAATGTATATCTACATCTTTTATCCAGACGAACATAGGAAACGAAAGTGTCACTCTCTTGACCAAGACATGAGGTAAAGCATTATCTTGCCGATAAACATGAGAGAAAGAGAAACTTCGACAGGAGTTAATATATGACAAAGTGTATTTTACAAGATGACCAAACGTAGAGTGCAACAAGTTCTTGTGGTGGAGAGTAGGGGTGAGCAATGACCGAACCTCACTGACAAAACCAAGCCTCATTGATAAAACAACACCAAACTTTGGGTCGACCAAAGGAGCTGATGCCGGTGAACGAAACTAAGTGACCCTTTCGACACCAGTGCAGTGACACAGTAGGAGTTCATTTTCGAAACCGACCCATAAACTATACTGACCAAAAGAGAAAAACTATGCTACAATCACATCTCTTTTTTTGCCGGAGCCTCTAGTCGTCTGCTCAAATCTACCCCAATTTTGTGCATATTTGCCTCTTGCCATGCTGTTTGCATAGCTCTAAGTGGTATGGTAAAAATAAAAAGAAGATAAAAAGAGAAGACACTTACAAACTTGGATAGCAAAATGAAGAGGAAGACAAGTAGATAATGAATGGTTTGAGACTTGAATGTTGAATCTTGAGAAATGAAACCATCCATCTCTTCCTTGAAACCATTCTTCATCCACATTAGCATCAACATCTGGATCATGGTTGTGGTAGTAAGGGTCATCATAACCAATAAGAGGATTGGGCATTTTCTATGATCTTCATGTGGCCACTGTTGTCTACAAACTTTTGGATCTGTTGGTACTATTTTGGATAAGATTCCCTTATTAAGGGATTCCGCCTTTGTAAGAGCCTGGTAACAGGATACCCAAGAAGTGTCCATGTGTGAATCGAGTGTTTCATTTGGGTTAATGACCCAATGCATCTCTGATGGATGAAAGATTCATTTTGCTTGAATATCATTTTTGGAATTGAGCTTAGCAATTAAACATGCTATAGTAATCTTGTGGCCAAATCTTGGATGTATTGCGATGGTATACTTTTTTCAATCTCCATTATGAGCATCATTTTTTAGGATTTCATACCAGAATTTTTGGAATATCTATTTCCACTAGGGAAAATAAAACTGTAAAATTTTGGTTGAAAATGAAGACACAAATAATATTCATTGAGTAAATACCACATGTAGAGATAATGTACGACCGTCCAATTGGTTACCCAAAAAGCAAAAGGGGTTTTCCATGGGTAGGTCCACATCCGGATAAATGGCAAGGAAGTGGCTTTGGTGCTCTTTAAGGTAATTATGGAGGACTCGAATGATTCTTTTGGATCTGGCTACAAGGGTCAAGATCTTTATTTGGTCTTTTATATCTGGGGAAGGTTTTCTATCATCAGGGGTTGCAGAGGAAGAGCTTGAGGATGAGGATGGATCAGTAATAGGATATACACACAAGGGTGGAGGAACAATTGTGGTGTTAATAGTTGGAGGCTTTTTAGAAAGATAATCGGTGATCAGATTATCTTTTTCTTTAATGTGCTTTACTTGGAAAGACCATTGTGAAAACCAATTTGACCATCTGAGTAACTGAGGATGTGGAAGTATTTTTCTTTTGATCTGATGCATTTTTGGAAAGGAAGACATGTCCATCTCTACTAGAAAATTATGCCCAAGAAGGTGGAACTGGAATTTTTTAATTCCATGTTTCACTGCAAGAATTTCCTTGAAAGTGGAGTGGTAATGAAGTTCTGAAAGCTTGAATGCATCACTTTTATATCCACAAATGTTCCTTTTTCCATTAATCTCTTCAAAAAGAGCCGCTGCCCAATATTTGTCACTTGCATCTGTTTGCAAAATTCGTTTGCCTGTTCCTGGAATATGTAACAGGGGAAGCTTTTCTGCTAATTGTTTTAATTGTTGAACTGCTTCTGTGTAGACAGAATTCCATTTTGAAAGGGTCTTCTTCAAGAGTTGAGCTAAATAGTTCCTATATTTAGAAATCTTTGGAATGAAGTTGGACATGTAGTTAACAAGTCCAAGAAACTGTTGTATCTGCTTGGTACTTGTGAGTTTGTCTGGAAATTCACTAAAAGAGACAGCTATGTGAGGCTACAAAGTATATTTTCCATTTGAAATGCTTATTCCCAGAAAATCTATAGAAGATTGTTCAATGATCATTTTCTTTTCTGAAAGCATTATCCCTTGGGATTTCACTAAATTGTAAAATTCAGTGAGCAACTTTTCATGGGATTCTGCATATTTTGAGAACAAGAGAATATCATCCACATAGATTAATACAACGGCCAAGAGTGGCTGGAACAACGTCACCATTGCTTTTTGGAATTGGGATGAGACATTTTTGAGGCCAAAGGGCATGACTGTCCATTAGTAATGATGGTCTGGAATGCAAAATGATGTCTTGTACCTTTCTTCTGGATGAATTCCTAATTGCCAAAATCCTGTTTTGAGATCAAATTTTGAGAATACTCTTGCATTTGAAAGATGCTGAAAGAGAGCACTTTTATTTGGCAAAGGGAACTTGTCATCTACAAGAAAATGATTGAGATCTTGGTAATTAATTACCAATTTGAGTTTTCCTCTGACTTGTTCAGCATGCTTGTTGACATAAAAAGCTTCACACGCCTATGGAGAGGTTGTGGTTTCTATGAAGCCTTCAGAGAGGAGGGTAGATAGCTCTTGTTTAGCTAAGGCTAAATGTTCTGAGTTTATTCCTTGGTGACTGGCTTTTTTCTGATTCACATCTTCATTCTTTTTGAAGAGATGTATGAAAAAGTCTGGGTTTTTCTACAAGGGGTTTGGATTTTTAAGGAGGAATTCAGAATGGCTATTTGCATAACAATCGTCGATGATTTGAATTCTCAATGAGTTAAAGGGGTCAACTGTAAATAGGTCAGGGACTTGGGTCTAAGTAAGAAGGTGTTGTTTATGCAAAAGTCCTTTTGAAGACCATTTAAGGCTAGGTATTTGGTGAAGGAGATCAAATCCTATTAGAAGGTCTCTGCCTGTAAGAGGGGAATCCAAGGACTTGGTGTTTTATGGTGAGGGTTGGGAAAATTTTGATGAGAATAGGCTTACTCTTCTAGGTAATTAAAAATGTCTCCCCATTTGTTGCATAAAACATTTGGTTATGGGGCAGCCAGAATTCTGTAGGCAAAATTTTACAATGGAGAATTGTTGCTACAGTTCTAGTATCAAAAAGGGCTATGATTGGGATAGGTTTGGAGTAAGTTTCTAGGAGGATATGTACTTGAGCTATGGGAGTGGGACTGGTTAAAGGAGCTATAATGGGCTGGGATTTATAAATAGTTTGGATTTCTAGGTTTAAGGCATCATCACTATAAATAGTTTGAATCTTCTTCTGATGTAGAATAAGCCATGACTACCAGAGCTTGAGGAAAGTAGTCATCATCAAGTGAAAAGAGTGATTCTACTTCTGAAAAAATGAGTGTCATCTGCATGAATTTGTGCTTGTTCAAGAAGCTTTGCTGCTTTCTCTTTTTTTGGACAATTTTTTGCAAAGTGGCCTGGTCTTTTGCACACAAAACAAACTTTTGAAGTTTTTCCTTTGAATTGCTTTCTTCCAAGGAACTTCCATTTTTTCTTTTTGAAAAATTTCTTCCTTGGTCCTATATGGTCTCTCCTTTTCAAAGAATGTTTCTTGAAATGATCTCTTCTTTTTGTTGGACCGTCACAATTTTTCTCATAGCACTTTATATGCAAATCTTTCCTTTTGCAACTATCTTTGAGTTTACTATGAACCTTGTCAATTTCTGAAAGAAATTTTCTCTAATTGCAGAGTTTTTCTAGAGCAATGAGCACATGCTGGTAGATTTCTCCCAAGGAGGCTTGTTGAAGGGTTATTTTTTGAAGGTTTATCATTCGAAGAGTTTCATCTCCTGATACAACAGTTTCTTAGAATTGTTAATCACATGTTCGACTTCATTCCAAAGATTTCCAAATATAGGAACTGTTTAGCTCAACTCTTGAAGAAGACCCCTCCAGATGGAATTCTGTCCACACAGAAGTAGTTCAAAAATTTAAAAGATTAGTAGAAAAGCTTCCCCTGTTACAGATTCCAAGAACAGGCAAACGAATTTTGCAGACAGCGCAAGTGACGAGTATTGGGTAGCGGCTCTTTTTAAAGAGATCAATGGAAAAAGAAACATTTGTGGATATAAAAGTGGTGCATTTAAGCTTTCAGAACTTCATTACCACTCCACTTTCTAGGAAATTCTTACAGTGAAACATGGAATTTTTAAAATTCCAGGCTTGGACATATTTTTTACAGTAGAAGGATGAGAAGGACCAATAATTTTTTTAATGGTTTTTTTGAATGAAGGTTGGGGTTTATTAAACACAGTATAAGGATTTACGATAGGGAAATTGGTAATAGGGATTTTACTATCTTCAGGTACATGAGAAATTTCATATAGGTAGTCTAATCTATTTGCAATGGATGTACGAATGGAAAAATCAAAAGTAGCTTTAGTGGTATCAATGATTGCTGAAGATGAATTGGCCATGATAGTTTTTTCAAGAAAGAACTATTTACCTAAAACTTAACAGGACTAAAATGCCAGCCCTAGGCTTAAACGTCCATAAGGTGACAATGAGAAACTAGATTCTTTAAGACTTTTGGGAACAAACTCCTTAGTATTCTGCTTGATAATCAAGTCCAGTGTTCTGATGTGAATAATACAGAGGATCCACATATTGTGGCAACTGTAAATCACAGACCATACTAATCAGGACAATAATCAAAGTATTCTAATCAAAGGAGTGGGAAAATATACAGTGGATATGGCTCTAATACCAAATAGAGGAAAGAGGGTGTAAGAAGATTATGGCAACTGGTTAAGGAAATATATTGCTAAGCTAATATAGAAGATTACATGATAGTATGGAATAGAACACAAAACAAGATACAACAAACTAACTAATATTATTAGATTCAACCGGTTTTTTACATAAGACATAAGACACTCTGATAAACATTCTGATAGAGGCTCTCTCTTCTGTCTTGCCTCTTCAGATTTACAGGGGCTTAATTTATAGACCACGAAGTTTAGAGACAATGTACATTATGCTTTTCAGAAGATAGTAGGGGCCTAGGTTATCAATTGACAAGTGGCTAAGGGGGTAGGGGCTTGGCTGGAGACTAATCTTCATCTGGATAGACTTCTGCAAGGGCATTAACTGTGCCTATCAGGTAGGGATAAGGTTCACTTGCATCAGGACGTTTCTAGGAACCATTCTTTGTCCCATCCATCTCTTCCTTGGAACCATTCTTCGTCCATGTCAGCATCAACATCTGGATCATGGTTGTGGTAGTAGGGGTTATCATAACCAATATGAGGAGCATTTCCCAATGATCTTCATGTGGCTACTGTTGTCTACAAACTTCTAGATTAGTTGGTACTATTTCGGATAAAATTCCCTTATTAAGGGATTCTGCTTTTGTAAGAGCCTGGTAACAGGATACTCAAGAAGTGTCCATGCGTGAATGAAGTGTGCCATCTGGGTTAGTGACCCAATGCCTCTCTGATGGATGAAAGATTTCTTCTACTTGGAGTGGGACCCACCCTCATGTGAGTGTGAGAATGCATGCATCTGAAACACTTTATACCACCTCCTAATATACACCCCAAACACAATGAAGGTAATTCAGAAACCACATATTATGTATCAAAAAAGAAACCACATACTATATTCAAACTATAAATTGAAAAATACCGGTACACGCGAGTCAATTAAGACTTGTCTTCCAGAATCAAACAAATTCCTACCGTTCTTAAGTGGTGATTATAATTGACTTGTCCTCTAGAATTAAACAAATTCATATACAATTCTTTAGTGATGTCTTTTCTTACTTTTTGTTTTCAATCTTTTGGAAAAATGGTCGGAAGTAACTTGGTCGGAAGGAACTTGTTTATTGACAGATAATGATTGACTAGTCAATCATAAAAATTAAGGTGTAATTTTAATTTTTTTTAAGGAGAAAGACATCTGCTTTTTATTTCATATAAAGGAGATAAGAAATATAACAGTTCCTTCGGACTCCATCCAAAAAAGGTATAGGGCCAGAACTTTTTATTTATTTTTTTTATTTTTTGGGTTTTAGTGTGTGCGCCCTGTTCCTGGGCAAAGATAAAATTATTTTGTTTAAAATTTTTTAAAGGATAGGTTGTTTGTTTTGGGTAATATTGGTTAATTGGACTTTATTTATTTATTTTTTTAATTTTGCTATTGGAAATTTTTGTTATTGGGATAATTTTTTTGGACTTGTATATTTTGTTTTATGTTTTAGATGTATAAATTTTTTATGGCCTTTGAAATAAGGAAAATGCTAGAGCTACATTTTTTTTTTTTTTTTTTTTTTTTTTTTTTACAAATTACTAATATGGTGAGTAGTAATTCAATTACAAAGTAATAATGGGAGAACACTTGGGTGGGTTTGAGATTAATATGTAGGTATTGCTTCCAAGTTGTATTTCCATTTTCTAGACTACAATGCTATAACCTATAGGTGCTTGATATGTTGTAGGCTTGGTGACTAAGGGGGGTGTTTGGTATTATTGTTTAAATTGATATTATTGTTTAAACAACAGTTTTCAGTGTTTAAATAATATAACAAGTATTTCTATATATTTTTTTACCCACAAGTATTTCCACAAAATTTAAACATCATTACTAGAAATCTCTTATCAAACGGACCCTTAACAGTGTGCTAAATATTAAAGTTATCAATAAAAAAAAATTGCTAAATTAAGATGAATATCATTTCTATAGTTTTAAGTAAAAAGAAAATAATAAGTAATATTGTGATTGAGTAATGATTAACAATTTTTTTTTTTTTTAATTTCAAACCGATAAAATCAATGAAACTGACCGCAAAAAATCACATCACTGTAGGTTGGAAAACCAACCCTGGACAATGTGCATCGATTCTGATTATAGGAAAACCGATCTCTATCGATTTGGTAATAAATTTGAAAAAAAATTACACTGACCGAACTGCGCACACCCCTGCATTGATCAAAATATTTGAGTCACCCTCAAAACTGGAATTATGGGATCCAAGCTCTTTGACGCAAAGGTGGACTTATAATCTTTGAAGCTGAAAGGAAGTCGAATATTATGGTTTGTTGTCTATTTCATGAGGCTGCTTATTTAACTAAGAAAAGTCCACTGACAGCAATTTAGGCGTGAAAGTTTGAATATTTTAATGTTTTTGAAATGCAGTACTGATTCAGTCCATTTATGAAGTCCAAGTGAACGAAGGAACACAGTCGGAAGGTGCAGAACAGTATCTTGTCTGGCTATACTTTTCTTTTATATATATATATATATATGTGTGTGTGTGTGTGTGTGTGTGTATATGAGGGGTGGATATATATGGTTTGCTTTGTTGAACTGTAAGACACCCAGAAATTAAATGGCAATGCAATTTGTAATGCAAATTACTTTCTTACTTCTGCTGACATATGCATTAGCAGAAGCAGCACGACCTATATCAAAGTTCAATTGTACAAGCCGGTGTGGAAAAGTTTCAATTCCACACCCATTTGGAATCGGACCTGATTGCTACATGGACAAGTGGTTCGAAGTTGTTTGCAATGGAAGTGGCGGCTCTGAGAAAGCCTTCTTAACTAGTATTGACATGGAGGTGCGGCAAATCAATATTAGTTCCTATTATTATGACTACTACTACAAAAGGCCTACGGTTGAAGTCCTAATGCCCGTCATCTATTCGAAGACATGTACGTCTACCAGGGGCACCAGAAGTGATAGACGTATGAACTTTACAGGAAGTCCTTTTTCCGTCTCTGGGCTTTTTAATACATTCATTTCGGTTGGTTGCGACAACTTTGCAACAATTGCCGGTATTGTTCCTACAGTATTTGGGTGCACATCTGATTGCACTCCAAGGATGAAGGTAGAAAGTGGTGGACTTAGATGCTCGGGTTTTAACTGCTGCGAGTCGAGAAATGTCCCTTCAGACCTTCAAGTATTTGCTGTAGATTTCAGAAGTATAAACGAACCGAAAGGAAGCGACCAGCTGAATGAAACAACCGAGCCTTGCAAATATGCCTTCCTAGTAAACGAATATTGGTTGGATTTCAGCAAACCAGATCCCTCTTCTGTGAACTATTGGGAATACGTTCCTGTGGTGCTGAACTGGAGGATATTTAACCGGAACAACAATTCACTCGAGTTGTTTAACTCCCTCAAAGATAAACGCGATGTAAGTTGTTCTTACTCAGAAGAGATCCCTACTTACGGCTTTTATTGTAGCTGCCCAGAGGGAGACGAAGGAAATCCTTATCTTGACGGGGTTTGTGATGGTATGCTTCAAATACACACTGCTCTAATTTTGCAGCCATCCATTTTTACATCACATTACATGCCTAATTTTAATTATAATTTAGAGTTACACTTACTTTCAGCATTTTTTTTTTTTTTTTTTACTGAAATGTTCTTTTGTTTTATTAAGAAACTATTTTATCATGATTGTCATTCTTGGCGTCTACGTACACAGATCAACATGCACATGTAAATATACGTTTATATTTATTTATTATTAGTATTATACTTTTATTACATACTTTAAAATACGAAAGAATTACATTATTATTAATTTTTATATTAGCAGTATGCCGGTACAATACATAGATTATTTAAAAATAGTATGAATTGTGCAAGTTTTATTATATTAAAATATATACATGATTATAGTAGATGATTAAAATAATTAATATTTTATTTGAAATTTCTTGAGATTCTTGGTAATATAACTTTACTTAGAATATAATTTAATTAATTTTATAACTTAGATCATAGAGTTTTACCTAGATTAAACAATCCTAAAAATAATGAGATGACTAGAATTTTAGTTGGAGTAGAATTTTTAATTTCTTAAAACTCAAATAATAGATTTTAGCTCAATAAAACTAGTCTAAATTGCCTAACCATTAATAAGATAAATAAAACTATACTCACTTATTTTATTGTAGAAAGTAAATAGTCATTTAGAGCAACCACGATTTCCTATCCAACTTTTATTATGCACTAATGTCAAAACCTAAATTACATAATGAATTGATTTGTGAATTTTTTTTTTTTTTTTTGAATTGTATTGTGTATCATAAGACACACAAACTTTATAAAAAAAAAAAAATATAAATACACATATATTAAAAGTATATTTATCATAAATTTAAAACACATTTAATTAATTTAATCATCTTTTATGGAATAATATTTACCAAAGTTAATTAAATAAATCAAATTAAAATATATTTATAACACCCCAAAATTACTCTAGTTAAATCAACTTTCAACATCTATATCCACCGGATAATATTTTGTGCGGACTTGTAGTGCTATTACTAGTAACAAAATATAAAAATATAAAAAAACGTTAAATTATATCTATAAACACATATACCATATATACTTCTAACATTTTCAGCTTAAGTTAAGGATTAAGTTTTAGTTTAAAATGGGTTCCGCCAAGAGCCTAGTAGTTAAAATAGTTGGTAATAAATCGATTTGTGATATTTGTTTTCTTTTTTTAATTGTATCATGTATCATAAAATTTATAAAATATATATATATATACACACATTTATTAAAAGTATATTTATCATAAATTTAGAACATATTCTAATTAATTTAATCATCATTTATGGAATAATATTTAACAAAGTTGAATTATCAATAAATAAATAATTGAGGTTTAGTTTGCTCCACTTGTAAAAGCTATTAAATTTGAATTAAAGTGATTTGGGATTTGAAACCACATAAACCAAATTAAAATCAATTTTTATCTTGGTATAATGATACATAACTTTCATTATAGATCAGGCACCATAAAATAAAATTATATTGTATCAATAAAAAAAAGTTTGAATTTGAAATATTTATTAAAATAATATATATTCTATTGGCTCCAAAATTTAAAATATAATAAAAATTTTCAACAATTAATTCACAATAATATAACAAGCTCAAAATAAATTATATGAAATTTCACTTATTATTTTAATTTTTCTAAATGAGGAATAATCATATGATGAATAAATATTTAATAATAATAATATTATTAGAAAATAGGTAATTGTAATAAAAGACAATAAATAAAATATCACAGTATATTGAGCCATAACATTGTTTTGCTAGCTTCTGTTTATATTTATAACTATAATTTAGGATATTTAAGACTAAGTATGCGTTTGGGTAGAAATTATTCTACCATGCGTCTATGTTTCTAGCATTTCACGTTTTTTTTTTTTTCTTAATTGAGAAACACGTGAACACAAACTTGCCATTGGGTCTCATACACTATGCACGGGACCCACCACCTAGTTGACAACCAAATTTGATTTGAAAGGCACTGTTCAGTGGGTCTCGTGCATTATTCATGGGATCCATAGACTTCTTTTTTTAACAACTTTTACATTAAAAATGGGTACGACATTATTCACATATTTAAAAATTATTTTACTATATTGTTTTCAGTTTTTAGCAAAATATGTGGTATCCAAACTGACTCTAAGAGCCTAGACAATTCTAGTATTAAGTATTAACACTGTTTGAGCTTAAATTAACCCCCTTTTGTAACTTGTTTTGCCTATTAAAATCTACAAAATATTAATAAATTTTTATTAATTTTCCTTCATTCCAACAAGTCAGGTAACATGTGGAGAAAGCGGAAAGCTCAATTGAAGATAGCCCTTATAGGTATGTTTTTTTAAAAAATTTTTAACGCGTTTTAGGTATATATGTCTTATTAAAATTTTTAAATCATGACTCCTATAACTTGATAGTTTTAGACTTTTAGTTTTTTTTTTTTTTTTTTAATTATTATTATTATTTTTTTTTATAGATGAACTACATTACTCATCACACTTCAATATTTTTTTAATTAGAAATTCTTTAAATTAGTTTCTGCAAAAATATTTATTACAGTGATTACAAATCTATCTAGAAAATATAGTTTTACTCAATAAAGTGGTACAATTCTTTATTTTAATATGCTAAAGTGCCCTGTAGCTTAACTAACTGGCACTTTTTGAGATTTATAATAGAGATATTTAGGGTTTAAATTCCCTCAATCTCAACTATCGAATCATTCAAAAAAATATTAAATGGAAGACAACCTCGTTCTTTTCACTTATTATTCACTATGGGCAATGAATTTCACTTTTCACAAAAAAAAAATTATCAAATATTTTATAACTGTCAAGATGGCAAGTTGTAAATAAAAAATAATAAAATGATGTTTAGCCTTAGACCCAAATAAGATCTAATAAAAAGCTATAAATCAGCTTTTGTAAAATCACTCAAAAGAAAATTATTGTGAAAAACATTATGCAAATTGTTCTGTCTATGAAATTAAAATTTTCACTTCGCGCTTAGAACAAAGTTAACATATGTCAGTAAACAAACAAAAATAGTGAGAATTGGGTGAGAGGCTAATCTAACTAGTAGATTAAGAAAAAGGGAGAAATACGTGAAAGATATTGGTCAAAGCCTTAAAGAATATGATGGGAGGTATTAAACTATTGATAAAAATAACGGTGAGGGAAGGATTTTGGCTAATCCCAAGAAATAGCTAAAATGCTGATTTTAGGGATGAGCACTAGTATACAAATTTTTTAATTAAAGAGAAAAGAGATTAAAGGATGTGGTGTAAAATTCATATTTTACTTTTTCAATTACAACATGTCACATTATTTTATCACATATTTTAGAATAAACACAGCTACACAATCAATTCTAATACCCATATATAAATCTAAACAAATTAGGAGTTTACTGAGATATTATTAGGTGCATTAGCATTAGTATGTATTGAATTTTGAGTAAAATACTGATGTGACAATCTCTTATTAGATGGTGTAAAACATAAGTTTTATGCTCTATCCTTACCAAATTCGGGCTCAAAAAGAAAAAAAAAAGGGTAAGGTGTGTAAGAATTTATAGAAAGAATTTGCCAATTAGGTGTTAAAGCTTAAAGCTCATTTAAGGCAAAACTAAACGGGAACATGTCGCAATGTTAAGAGCTTGTTTGGATGAAGAGAGTTTTGAGTGATATCGCTCAGTTTTCTGTTTTCATCATCTAAATCGTGTGGGTCCCACCTGTTTTCAAAACACAACTATTGTTTGGATTAGTTTTCAATCCTTGTTTTCATCACTCAATTCTTTGATTTTTGAGTGATGAGTTATGAAAACTGAAAATACATTTTAGGTGTTTTCAGTTTTCAATGGCATTTTCGTAATTATCAGCCGCAATGTTTAACTTTTGGATTTTTTTTTTCTTTTTTCTTTTTTCTCACTAGGTTCGGTGAGGGTTTTTTTTTTTTTTTTTTTTTTTTTTTTTCACTAGGTTCGGTGAGTTTGGGTATTGGGAGTTGAAGGGGGAAAAAAAGAGAGTAAAAGTTGTACCAAGTGATAGGTATGGGACCCACAAACAGTTGAAAAATATTGAGTGATGACAAGTGAGTGATGGTGCCAAATATGTGGGGTGTAGGGAGTTGGGGTATTTTAAGTGATCAGTGATCAGTGACGAAAATTAAGTGATGAGTGATGAGTGACCATTTTTTTAAACCAAGCAAGGCCTAAATGACGGGAAAATTTTTTTTCGGTGACAAAATGTTGGGTCTTTTTTTTGGAAAGCCCCTTTCCATACAATTTAAAACCCAATACACTTTGAAAAGAGTAAAATAATAATAAAACTCGAATAGACCATTATACATGTTACCTGAAAAATCGAGTAAGCAACAATAAATTATCTTTTTGACAAAAAAAAAAAAAAATTTATTTTTCCTAAGAAATTACAATGGGGAGGAGGTTTTGAACTATAGGTATCTACGTTGGAAAATTGAAGAAATACTTGAAGAGATACCAATTAGTTGAACTATAAGCTATAGCCAAGGTTCTCAAACTTGGATTGGACCGTATAACCCAGCCATATTAACCGTGAACCCATTATCATTGCAGTTATTTTAACCCTAAGAACTCCTCTATTTGAAAAAAGCAAGGAACAACATGAACCGCAATGGGACCTTACGATTCTTAGAACCATGTTCGGTTTTAGTGGTTCGCATGGTTCCTTTTTTTTACTATAATTTGGCCGGAAAAAAGATCTCAGCCAGTAAAGAATTTGAATATTTAAAAAAAAAAAGAAAATTGCAAGAGAAAAAAAATAGAGAGCCATGTTACCACCTCCCATTTTCCTGTAGAATATTTTGCTGATCATTCCCACCTCCAATTTTCTTCTTCTCTTTCTTGGCAACACTTCGCCCAGCAGCTAGAAACTCATCTCCTCAAATTGTCTCTTCTTTTTTGTTTCTCTTTTATGAATACAAGACTTTATTGAAGAAAAGAAAAGCTACGCAAAAGGGTCAGCCTCCTTTACAATCACATTTACAGCACTAGGAGGGCAATGGCCAAGATCAAAACTACCAAAATAAGAATGAATACAAGACCATTTGGCTAGTTCATGGACTGCTAAATTATCCTTACGATAAACCCAACTAAAGGAAAAATAACCAAGAATACAACTTTAGAATTGATGTTTGCCTTTAAATTTGTTTATTAATATTTTTATATAGCCCACATTTAGATTGATGTGATATTTATATTTTATTTGCTTGATGTATGCAGTTATTTGTTCAAGCATTGGAGCAATGTTTCTGCTCATTATTACATGGTTGTTGTACAGAGTGATAAAGAAAAGGAACAAAATCAAGCGCAAACAAAAATTCTTCAAAAGAAATGGCGGTTTATTATTACAACAACAATTATCTTCAAATGCAAACAATGTTCAGAAGACAAAATTATTCAATTCAAAGGAGTTGGAAAATGCAACTGATCGTTTCAACGAAAATAGAATACTTGGTAAGGGTGGACAAGGTACAGTTTATAAAGGAATGTTAATAGATGGAAATATTGTGGCTATTAAAAAGTGCAACAAAGTGGATGAGGGAAATCTTGAACAATTTGTAAATGAGATTATCATTCTTTCACAAATCAACCATAGAAATGTGGTTAAACTACTCGGGTGTTGTTTGGAGACAGAAGTTCCTTTGTTAGTTTATGAATTCATTCCCAATAGCACACTTTTTCAATCTCCACGAAAAAAATGAAGAGTTTCCATTACTAACATGGGATATGCGCTTAAGGATTGCCACAGAAGTTGCAGGAGCTCTTTCTTACTTACACTCAGCAGCTTCACTACCCATTTACCATCGAGATATAAAATCTTCAAACATACTCCTTGATGACAAATATAGAGCAAAAGTAGCAGATTTTGGGACTTCAAGAACAGTAGCCATTGACCAAACTCATTTAACCACACTGATATACGGTACTTTTGGGTACTTAGATCCAGAATACTTTCAAACAAGTCAATTTACAGATAAAAGTGATGTATATAGTTTTGGAGTAGTCCTTATTGAGCTTTTGACCGGAGAAAAACCTGTTTCTTCAACAAGATCACAAGAAGGTCGAAATCTATCTACATATTTCATTCATTCATTGAAAGAGAACCATCTCTTTGATATACTTGATGCTCAAGTAAAGGAGGATAGTAATAAAGATGAAATCATGGCAATTGCTAATCTTGCAAAAAGATGTTTGCATTGGAATGGAAAGAAACGACCTACGATGATAGAGATCATGATTGAATTGGAGGGAGTTCAAAAAGTTTCTCATGTTGAACAGAATTTTGAAGAACTTGAATATGTTAGAAAAGAAGAAACGGGACCTTGGAATGATTCTTCTATTTCAACAAGCTCAAGTTCAAAAACTGGCACATCTTCATCAGTAGAGGTCCTTCCACTTTTATCTATCAAATCAATTTGATTAATAAGTTATATGTTTTGGTACTTATTTATTTTTGTTATTTATGTGGAAAATTATTATAACTTCTCTTCATTTATTAAATAATAATAATAATAATAATAATAATTTATCTTTGCACATATTGTGGATGCCCCGGATTTTTTCCCTAAAGCGGGGGTTTAAGGGCTCTCACATTGGGTCCTTGACAATGTGACTCTTGTGCTGTTGTGTGTCTAGAGTGGGGTGTGTGTGTGTGTCCATTTTTCTTATTTTTATTTTAGGAGTCGTCACCAACCATTGGTTTTGTATTAAGGGTGATTGGTCACATATAAGTCTAATTCATTTTAGGTTACCTAATTAACTAAACCAAATTTTTGGGGTTCATTTATTAAGGAAAACCAAAAGCCTTGAACCAAAGATCATGGACTTGGAAGTTTGGGTATGTGTAGGGAAGGTATTAGGCACCTTACAACGCCTATTTGAAAATAGTATCTCATTTTAATTTATTTCAAACATTCACTTTTTATGAAGAAATAGAATACTTGGCATTTTGATTGATTTTTTTGGGAAAGGTTTGTTTTGCAAACAATATACATACATACATGTGAGTAAATATTTACCATATAGCTAACATGTGAATATTAACTCCAAAGAATATTTACAATCAAGGCATGTGAGATACACACATAGGTAACATGTAAAAGAACATACAAGTATACTATACAATGGCATGTGGGTATTTATTTACTATATAGCTAGCATGTGAATACTAAATACTATACAAAATGTTGGGTTAAAATAGATTGACCCCGGTTAATTAATTTAATTTCTCAAGTTAATTAATTAAGTCAAATTACATGTAAAACATGGAGGCACCAACAAATCACCAAATAACTAATATGCAGCAGAAAATAAATTAACACGGTAATTTGTTGATAAATGGAGAAAACCTCTTAGAAGGCAAAACCTCCAGTGGGTGAATTTAAGGTTACCACTCTCAAAAATCCACTAATCAATAATCAAGCAGTTACAAGTATGAAGAATCTTACCACTACCCTGGCCTATCCCAAAATATCAACCTACAATTAAATCTTCGCTTCAATACTCAATTGAACTTGATATTTTAGTAACCTTCTTTCCTTTGTTGCACAAATCTCCAATTTGTGACTAACTACTTTGCATGGATCCTAGTACGTAACTAACTCCAACAACTTGATTAATTGTTGTTGGCTGCAAAGTTTTTCACTTCATACGCGATGAAGATCATGAAGTACTTGGTTACAAAATCCTAAGGCATACAAAATGTAGTAGCTTCTTATAGAGTATATGAGTTTTAGGTATGTTTTTGTGTGTGATGACTTTTAAAATAAGCCTTATATATGACTAGGGTTGTAAGAAGAGACACCCTAATCATTCAAGTCATCGTGAGTCGAATTTCAGATCTGGAATTTTTGAAATGTTATATCTCGATAGATCAAGTTTATGCCAAGCTTCTCCATTAATCTTCAAAAGCAGCATCTCCCCCTTTGTTAAATGATTAGCCAATTACATAGAAAATATGAGCCTAACCATCTCCCCCTTTGTTAATCCGTGACAAAACCACAAGCATAATTATAAGAGAAGTATAAAACAACAATCTCCATAACTATTACACAAAAAGTATATAAGTCTAACTAATACAATGAACTGTTGAAAAACTTTGCAAGAAGAGAGATCATGGCCTGAAAGACTTGCAACTTGTCTTAGTTGAAACACTCAAATAGGATCCATCAAGGCATCAAGTATGAAATATAGACAAGTTATATAAACTAAGAAACATGTGACTAAAGCAAGAAAAGAAATAACACATGTGAGATAACGGTGAAAAGCATACATCATCATCATCACATATATTCTATTTTGAATAGCTATTTGAGTTTGGAGAGAGTTTTTCAAATACTATATATTAAAAAAAGAAAAGAAAAAAAGAATTGCTGCATTTGGATAGACTATGGGCATATGCTATTTTTTTTTTTTTTTATTGGTTCTTAGTATTAAAATTTTCGTTTAGGTTTTTTAATCAATTTTAAAATTTGATGAAGCCCCAAATGAATTTTATGAGGAATTATTTTTTTCCAAAATCTTAGGAGGGGCCAGTAAGTAAATTTTAAGAATATTTATAATTCAAATAGTTCAGTTAATAGAAATTTTAAAAACTCAAGCCCTACTTAAGCTTCACCTTAGTCCATCTTTTATTCCCAATAATAAATATTATTATTCCTTTGTAGTCTACATTCGCTGATTCAAACGAGCCCTTAAGATTTGCTTTAGTCCATCTTTTTATTCTTAATAATAAAGACTATTAATAATAAAGACTATTATTCCTTTTGTGGTTTATATTCACTGTACCAAGCGTGTTATATTACTATTTTTTTCAATCATTTTCTCCCTTCTTTGTTGCATCAACCGTGTCATATTACTATTTCTTCTATCATTTCCCCCTTGTTATGGCATGCACTGGAATTTTGGACAATGCACATCAATGTGGTCATCAACTCCAAGAGCATTTCATGCTTATAAAAGATCCAATTCCATTCCTTTACACCAACCCTAAATTAATTGACAATTCTTGTTGGCACGCTAGGCATGACTTATAACAGCCATAAAGATGGCAAGAAGGTCGACTCTGCGCAGCAAAAGCCCTCCAAGGGTGGTTGGAACGCTGCCATATTCCTCTTTCATAAGAACACTTCCCCTCTAATCGAGCTTTATGTTCATCTTTTTTAATTTTCACTTTCTGTTGCTTGCAGTCGTTGAAGTAGTAGAGCGATTTGCATTCTTTGGCTTGGCTGCAAACCTCATCACATACCTCACAAATGAACTTCGTCAGCCTACCTCCACGGCGGCTAAGAATGTTAACATTTGGTCCAGTGTCTCTTATATATCGTCCCTTTGTTTGCAGCCTTTGTCATCGATTCCCTCTTGGGTCGGTTCAACACAATCTTTTTGGCTTCTTTCATTTATCTTGTGGTAAGTTATATGCCAGTATTTTATAAATACAACATTTATTAAATGTGTTGTGTCTGTAATGATGTACCCATCAAGACCTCGGTAGTACACTTATTATTATTTATTATCGTCACATGGTGAGAGGTTAATAAGTTCACACTTGAGACTCACCTTTTTTATTCAACCATGAACTATTTTCACTTCAAGTAAAATAGCGACGATCTTGTTGACTCTTAATGTGAATGGGAGATCCATCAAGGTGGTGATCACGTATTTAGGGGCTTTGAGTTGAGCCTGAAAATTGTCCATTAATTAGATGGAAATTCATTACATATAAATATGAGGGCGTACAATATTATGATGTAAAACATCACAATTATATAATAACAAATCCATTTCTAGTTCTTTGAGGTCAAAACTTATAAACTAGATATACACATTTGCAAC
This sequence comes from Quercus gilva, assembly GCA_023621385.1. Lineage (NCBI taxonomy): Eukaryota > Viridiplantae > Streptophyta > Magnoliopsida > Fagales > Fagaceae > Quercus > Quercus gilva. The sequence continues at coordinate 14,194,699 of CM042476.1, read as the reverse complement.
ATTTGAATTTATAGCGCTGTCACAAGTGTTAATCGTGCCAACGTTGTTTCTTTTGTCATCGTAAATAATACCATCTTTCATATTTACGATGGAAGATTGTTTCTCACAAATACTAACACCATAAAATTTTTTTTATTTTTTATTTATTTTTTATTTATTTATTTTTTTTTTTTTTTGCATTTTCAACGAATCAAAGCCGTCACAAGTGTTAACAGTTCCGACGGTTTTTCTTCAGTCGTCGTAAATAATGCTTTACTAGCGACGAACATTTTTATGCCATTGTAAAAAGGAAGGCGGGAACACTTCCTTCCCAAAAAAATCACATTTTCGACAAAAATAATAGGTATTTTTGACAAACTCATCTTGTTGTCACAAATGTGTTAATATTTGACGAGTAATTGTTGACAAAAGAGATTTGCCATCAAAAAAGCTAGTTTTTACAATGACTTTTTGTAGTTGTCGAAAAAATTTCGTTGCAAATAGCAAGTTTTTTTGTAGTAATTACAATCAAATCCTTCACACACACACGTATATATTTTTATCTTTTAGACATAACCCTATATAGTTAGATTTCATTATGTGTTTATGCCTCTAAATCTTGTGTTTATGGCTTTTACTCGATGATAGGGAATGATTTTGTTAGCATTGTCAGTATCAGTAGTTCCCTTGGATTATCATAAAGTGAAATTCTTTGTGGTGGGTTCTAAGACTTTAGGTTTAAATGTATTAAAACTTTAATTTGTAATGTTGGCAAACTATGATCAAAACGTTTAGTTTTGTTTTAGACTTGCTTAAAGTATGTTCAAGTGTAAAGTTGGAATTGAATGTATTGTAGGATTTATTGTGTAAATCTGCCTGGCTCAATTGATTGAAAATTAGACTCGACTGATCGAAGCTTGTGTAGATTATTTTTCTACAAAATTTTTCAACTCAGCCCAAGTCCATTTGACGTGTAGGTTTTATGTTTTACCTTAAGTATAAAAGGAAAAACCCTAGTCACATTTTACTGTTGTTGCAATTGTTGTTTATGATGTGTATGTGAATCTCTTGTGAGATCTAGAGGTGTTTGCCTTCACATATACTTAGGGTTATTAAGAATCAAGATTATGTCAAGAGCTTGATGATCAATTCGGTTATTGCATTAAGAGCTTAAAGATACATAAGCGGGAGTGCTTGTATTTGCTGTGAATCCAAGAAAGAAATAGTCTGTAGACTTGAAACTTTCACGTGGTCGTGGTAGTAAGTTTCCTATTTGAGGTAGCAATAGGATGTTAGTGGTCTAAGTTGCTATTGTGTAAACTTTAATTCTTTCATAGTGGATTTGTTTTACCTTGAAGATAGTTAGGTTAAATCCTCCCTAGGTTTTTTATCAGTTTGGTTTTCTTGGGTTATCATATTGTTGTGTTATTTATTTTCCACACTTTACAATGATATGATATATTTGTGTTAACCTATATCTGATAATTTGACTAAGTAATCACTTTGCTAATTAACTAGGTTAAACTGGTTGTGTTTTAAGGGGTCTAAAAAGGTACACTTTGTAGCACTTTACATAGTAGCAGTTGGGGAAGGCGGGGGGCACAAACCATGTGTCCAAACATTTGCAGCGGACCAATTTGGAGAGGATTCAGTTGACGATAAGAAGGTTAAGAGCTCATTCTTTAACTGGTGGTTTTGGTTTTTGGGAATATTTATTGGCCAGGCTATTGCTATTTTGGGAGTGATATATGGGGAGGTAAAAATTTCTCAGAAAATGCTAAATTAGTACAAATTTACTACTAAATATTTACAAACTAATATGACAATGAATGTGATTGTTTCTACTTTAACAAGATAATAAATTAGATAAAATGGTAAAACTACTAGAAATTTTACTTCGTAACACAAATGTAATAAAATTTGCAGTATCCATGTAACATCACTCAAATTTGTCAAGTTATTTGGTGATTTTGAAGAAATAATAATAATCTAACGTAAATGATAATGTTAATTGATGTAAATTTGTCCAAAATTTTTTATGAATCAAACTCAAGAGGTTCAGGTAATGGTTTAAGGATTCTATTAACAAATACCTTACGGGCATTTGTTTAAGATATACTTTTAAAAACTTTTATGGGAAATGAAAAATCAATTCAATTATTTTACAGTTTTTTTATATTTTCCATAAAAGTGGTGTTAAAACTTTCATAAAATTGTTCAATAACAAACGTCATAAGTACACCTATTGACTCGACACATTTTTTAAACGTCATAAGTACATTCCTTTTTTCTTCTATCATTTATTTTATTGGTAAGTTACACTTGAGTTTGTAACAAATAAAATATTAAGAATGGAATATGATTATTTTTATTTCAATTGAAATTGAAATAATTTTCCAAGCACCTTATAGTCAACTTGTTGGTCGGCATTTCCTTCTATTTTCAAAAGAAACATCCAGAATTAGAGGAAAAAATTGGCAAATGTCCTTTTTGAGCAAAAATTTTAGCGTTTTGCCTCATTTTCCAAACTAATTAGAGAAATGTCTCTCTTTTGTAACTCGATTTGAGATAAATCGAGTTTAAAAAAAAAAATATGGAGCCTTATAGTGGCATTTTAAGGAGCCTTATAGTGATGTTTTAAGAACCTATAGTGGCGTTTTGTAACTCGACTTTCATGAACTCGAGTTATAGGCAATTTTTTTTTTTTACCTATAACTCAAAGTCATAGAGGTCGAGTTGCAAAACGCCACTATAGGTCCTTAAAACGTTAATATAAGTTCCTTAAAAATGTCACTATAAGGCCTAACTCGATTTATCTCAAATTGAGTTTCTAAAGAGTGGCATTTTTTTAATTAGTTTGAAAAATGGGACAAAACGCTACATAATTTGCGCGAAAAGGGCATTTGCCCATTTTCTCCCAGAATTAGATGGTTTGTGCATAGATTTGATGTGTAGTGGTGATATGCACTTGTAAATTTAATTCTATCAATAATGTTCTATTCATTACTTAAAATAAAAATATAAAAAATATAGAAAAGAGGAGGGGGGGGGGGGGGGAGTGGGAGGGGAGGGGAGCTTATTCTCTTAAATTTTTTATTCGGTAGTCAAATGGGCTGGGCATGGCTCAAAATAGGTTGGACCTGGGCTTGTATCAAAAACAGTACAAATTTTTATTCTAATTAAAAATATTAATATTAATTTATATAAATTAAACATTATATATATATATATATATACACACACACATACACATATTTTTTAGGATTATTGAGAACCAATTTCCTTTTCTTATCAATAAAACTTTCATTATAAAAGGAAAAAAAATAACTTAAGCGTGAAAAAGTTGTAATCCACAAGAGAAATCACTACAAAACAAATCATATATAAAGTGAGAGTTAAAAAAAAAAAAAAAAAAAAAAAAAAAAAAAAAAAAAAAAAAAAAAAAAAACCAAACAAATAGTAGATATTATTATATGCAGTCGCACATAGAGAAATTTTTCACAATGGCATATATAGCATCAAGTCTATTTTCAATATTTTCTCAAAAAAAAAAAAAATTTTAAAGAGTTTCAACCTATAACGTCTGCTTTTTATGATAGTTTTTTATCATCAGATTAAGACATCAATCAGTTGTGGGTTTCAGTTAGCTTTACTGGTAAAATCTCTAATATTAGTGTAGACGAGGATTGAACCTCAAATCTCTTATTTAACCATCAGAGACTTTGCTGATTGAGTTAATTGGAACCCACCAAAAAAAAAAAAAAAAAAAAAAAAGAATTGCTATATTTGGATGGACTATGGACATATGCTATTTTTTTTTATTGGTTCTTAGTATTAAAATTTTCATTTGGGTTTTTTTAATCAATTTTAAAATTTGATGAAGCCCCAAATGAATTTTATGAGGAATTATTTTTTTCCAAAATCTTAGGAGGGGCTGGTGAGTAAATTTTAAGAATATTTATAATTCAAATAGTTCAGTTAATATAAATTTTAAAAACTCAAGCCCCGCTTGAGCTTCACCTTAGTCCATCTTTTATTCTCAATAATAAATATTATTATTTCTTTGTAGTCTACATTCATTGTATCAAACAACACCTTAAGTTTCGCCTTAGTCCATTTTTTCATTCTTAATAATAAAGACTATTATTCCTTTTGTGGTCTATATTCACTGTAACAAATGAGTCATATTACTATTTTTTTCAATCATTTTCTCCCTTATTTGATGCACCAAACGTGTCATATTACTATTTCTTCAATCATTTCCTCCTTCTTTGTTATGGCATGCATTGGAATTTTGGACAATGCACATGATCAGTGTGGTCATCGACTCCAAGAGCATCTCATGCTTATAAAAGGACCCGATTCCAATCCTTTACACCAACCCTAAATTGATAATTCTTGTTGGCACGCTAGTCATGACTTATAACAGCCATAAAGATGGCAAGAAGGTCGACTCTGCACAACAAAAGCCCTCCAAGGGTGGTTGGAACGCTGCCATATTCCTCTTTCGTAAGAACACTTCCCCTCTAATCGATCGAGCTTTATGTTCATCTTTCAACTTTTTTAATTTTCACTTTCTTTTGCTTGCAGTCGTTGAAGTAGTAGAGCGATTTGCGTTCTTTGGTTTGGCTGCAAACCTCATCACATACCTCACAAATGAACTTCATCAGCCTACCTCCACAGCGGCTAAGAATGTTAACATTTGGTCCGGCGTATCCTATATCGTCCCTTTGTTTGCGGCCTTTGTCGCGGATTCCCTCTTGGGTCGGTTCAATACAATCTTTTTGGCTTCTGTCATTTATCTTGTGGTAAGTTATATGCAAGTATTTAATAAATACAATATTAAATGTGTTGTCTACAATGATAGTTCCATCAAAGCCTCAGTACCTATTGTCGTCATATGGCATAGGGTTTGTGAGTTCACATCATAGACTCACTTTTTTATTCAATCATAAACTATTTTCAAGTAAAATAAGGGCCATCTTGTGGCATTTCCATGTTGAGCCTTAACATGGATGGCAGATCCATTAAGGTGATGATCACATATTTAGGAGCTTTGAGTTGAGTAGAGAAAGAAAAATTGTCTGTTCAAATGAATGCCTTGGGGTACGGTATTTATAGGCAAGGGCATACATACATTTGTTATGAATAGATAGATCAATTTCAAGAGTCACACCCTTACTTAGATATGGTTTAATTAATATATATAGTAATTCTCTACAATAACAAATCACCTTTATGAGGGCGTACAATATTATGATGTAAAACATCACAATTATATAATAACAGATCTATTTCTAATTCTTTGAGGTAAAAAATCATATACCAAATATACACATTTTCAACATTTGAATTTACAATCAAATCCTTCACACACACACACGTATTCCATTTTATCTTTTAGACATAACCCTCTATATATATTATATATATAGTTAGATTTCATTATGTGTTTATGCCTCTAAATCTTGTGTTTATGGCTTTTACTCGATGATAGGGAATGATTTTGTTAGCATTGTCGGTATCAGTAGTTCCCATGGATTATCGTAAAGTGATATTCTTTGTAGCACTTTACATAGTAGCAATTGGGGAAGGCGGGCACAAGCCATGTGTCCAAACCTTTGCAGCGGACCAATTTGAAGAGGATTCAATTGACGATAAGAAGGTTAAGAGCTCATTCTTTAACTGGTGGTTTTGGGGAATAGTGACTGGCCAGGCTATTGCCATTTTGGGAGTGATATACGTGGAGGTAAAAATTTCCCGGAAATGCTAAAATTAGTACAAATTTTACTACCAAATATTTATAAATTAATATGACAATGAATGTGATTGTTTCTACTTCAACAAGATAATAAATTAGAGAAAACGCTAAAACTACTAGAAATTTTACTTTGTAAGACAAATGTAGTAAATTTTGTATTATCCATGTAACATCACTCAAATTTGTCAAGTTATTTGGTGACTTTAAAAAAAAAATAATCTAACGAAATTATAAATGTTAATTGATGTAACTTTGTCCGGAATTTTTTATGAATCAAACTCAAGAGGTTCAGGTAATGGTTTATGAATTCTGTTAACAAATACCTTATGGCCATTTGTTTAGGATATACTTTTAAAAAACTTTTATGGGAAATGAAATGTCAATTCAATTATTTTTATAGTTTTTTTATATTTTCCATAAAAATGGTATTAAAATCTTCATAAAATTGTTCAATAACAAACGTCATAAGTGCACCTATTGACTGGATGGATTGTTTAAATGTTTTGATTGCTTTTTATGAAAAAGAAGAAAGTGAGTAGAACGTGGACTATCTAGGTGAATCTCGCATATAAGTCATAATTATGATGTATATTAGATTTTTTTTTTTTGGGGGGGGGGGGGGGGGGGGGGGCGGGGGGGTGCTAAGAATGATATTTAATGATCCTATAATTTATGCTAAACCCACAATTTCTCAGAAAGTGTTCACATGAAAAGTATAAAATTTATTAAAATAATTGGGGGGGGGGGGGGGGGGGGGGGGGCTATGAATGATATTTAATGATCCTATAATTTATGCTAAGCCCACAATTTCTCAGAAAGTGTTCACATGAAAAGTATAAAATTTATTAAAATAATGGTTAAATAATTAAATTTGACTTTTTGTAACAGCTTAAATTTTTAGGATAAATAGTTAATTCACACTTTCTCATTTGTTTAAATTATTGAGACAAGTGATAGTTCATAAAAAATTAACTCATTCTATTTTTCCTTTTCTTAGTAGCCACATGTATATTACTTACAACTATATTAGATTCTCGAATCCAGAATTGGCTACAATTGCAAATTTTCTAATAATATATTATGCTTTCAGGATAATATTGGCTGGACTGTAGGAATTGGAATGTTGGCAATAGCAATGGCAGTGACACTGATATTGTTCTTGCTAGGAATTAAGAGGTACCGCAAGCAAGTTCCCATTGGGAGCCCGTTAACTACAGTAGCACAGGTACTTGTGGCAGCTGCAAGGAAGTGGCGCCTGGACAAGAAGCTTGATAGTGGAAGTGTTTATCATGGAGATGGTCAACCTAAGACTCAGACTTTGATCCATACAAATCAGCTGAGGTATGTGACTTTGGAATTTTTAGATACAATTTTGAGGCCTTTTGTTTATTTAAACTGCCACCTTAAAACCCTTAAAAATTTTTTGGAACAAGTTGGTGCCCAAGTCCTAAACCTTGAGCCAGCCTTGGGGAAGTCTAGACTCACATGTAAGGGAAAGTATAAAAATAGTGAAACTTCTTTCTGTATTTTACTTAGAATTGATGATTCATGTTTTTGCTTTCTAGTTCTCTTCAAAGAGAGGATTTGTCTTATAATTAATTAAGCTAGTTGCAAACTGCAGATGTTTGGACAAGGCAATGCTTATTGACAACCTCGATTCCATGAGAACAATTCGTGATCCTTGGAGGCTATGCTCTTTAAATCAAGTGGAAGAAGTGAAGCTTGTTCTACGCCTTTTTCCCGTATGGTTGAGTTGCTTAATGTTCGCCATAGTCATAGCCCAAATGAATACCTTCTTTGTAAAGCAAGGTAGTACACTGCAACGATCCATTACACCCCATTTTATCATTCCCCCAGCTTCACTTCAAGCCCTTGTTGGCCTCACAATCATATTCTGTATGCCCATCTATGACCGATTTTTAACCCCCATTGCTAGAAAATTCACAGGTCATCCATCTGGCATAACTGTGCTACAAAGGATAGGCATTGGTCTATTTCTCTCTATATTCATCATGGTTGTGTCAGGTCTAGTAGAGACCAAAAGGATCAGTGTTGTAAAAGAGTATAACCTATTGGACCACCCTAAAGTAATAGTACCAATGAAAGTGTGGTGGCTACTACCACAATATATAATTACTGGCTTGGTTGAGATAGGCTCAAATGCCTGAGGCAATGAGAAGCTTAGGAGCAGCAGTATACCTTAGTATTAACGGAATTGGAAATCTCGTTAGCAGTGTAGTTATTTCTGTGGTTCAGGCAATTAGTATAAGGTTTGGTGAAGAATGGCTTGGTGACAATCTCAACCGTGCGCATCTTAATTACTTCTATTGGGTGCTGGCTGGGTTCAGTGCTTTGAATTTGTGTTTCTATGTATGGATTGCTAAGCGTTTTGTGTACAAAAAAGTTGAAGAGGATGATGTTCCGGAAGACAAAGAATCGGGTGCCATCAACAGGTACGTGGATAGGGAGATAATATGAGAGTACAAAGTACCACATGGCCATGTACGTCGTATATGGTGTAACTATGGCTGTTGATTTATACCCAGGGGCAACGCCAAGTGAAGCTGAGCAGGTTCAAATGACCCCCATGTGTTGGCAAAAAAAAAAAAAAAAAAAAAGGAAGAAAAAAAAAAGAAAGAAAGAATTTTGTATAATATTTTAAAAATAAATTTGAAGTACGTCGATGGAGAGATAATCTGAGAGTACCACATGACCATGTACGCCATGTGTGGTACGTGTATATATGGTTGTTTTGTTGTATATCCAATTCCAAACCAACCACTCTCACTTTAAAGTGCATGTTAACATGATGAGGTTTATGTTTAATGCGTTTATATGTGTAAATGTAGTATGATGAGGTTTATGTTTAATCTCTCTCCATCCTTCATGCTTCCTATTGATAGTCTACTTTTTCATTTTTGGATGTTTCAAAATATGATTTTTTTTTTGCTTTTGCCTTTTATTTTTTTAAAGAAGCAATGAACATAATACTAATAATTTTTAGAGTAAATTACCATTTTGGTCCCTAACATTTCAAATGCGTCAATTTTGTCCTTAACATTTTGACATTTTGGTATCATGTCAAAATAGTCTCTACCCTTTAGAGAGCCCATAATAACTTTTTTATCCATTGCGGAATCAATATTGAAGAGTCTAAATAGGAATGGTAATTCATTGCTCTAAGTGGTCTCTCATTAATTAAGTGAGGTGAGCTATAACTTGACTCTAGCCCACTTTGCACAATAGTGGCTTTAAGTAGTGGGAAGTAATTGTACATAAGTCGAATTAGTGTCAAATCATCTCTCACAAAGGTTTAAACTTATGATCTACCCTATACTAAGATAGTAACTATTAGGCCAAAACACAAGATAGTGTTTGTTAAGATTTTATCAAATCTTAGACAAATAATTAATTCAATTAATAATGCATTAGATTTGAATCTAACAAATATCAACCACACATGGATCACAAGAACACTAAGAACGATGACTCAGGAAAATTTTTGAAATTGTGGTTTCAAAGTAAAAAACCTAAGACCTAAACAATCTTTAAGGCAACATTTTATAGAATTTTGTACAATAGACTTCTCCAAGGGTTCTAAGTTGCAAAATTCAAGCACTAGAAATTAGTTGGGATGTGGAATTTGACAAAGAATGCATAAGCAATTGGAGCACCCAGAAAGAAGAAAGATATAATTTTTCCTTCAATTTAATGAAGATGAGCAGATGAATGAAGTTCTGGAAGAACTTCCACTCTGCCTTCATAAATAGCATCTCTTATTTATAAAAGTTCATCCTTAAGAGTCTTCCTAGTTTTCAAGGATATTTATGAGTCAATGGAGAATATAGATGATCTCTCTCTCTCTCTCTCTCTAATAAGTTGTGCAAGATTTGAAATGAAAATCCAAAACTGACCCTCTAAGTTTCAACTTTTGTCATCTCAGTCCTCTAAGTTTTAGGTTTTATCAATTCAGTCCTCTGTTTGGCTTTTGTTAACTGCTGTCTTTTACTAACCAAAACGACTCCATTTTGGACTCTTTATTTTTAATTCAGAATTAAAAAATAAAATATAAAATTGTAATTACAAAAAATAATAATAATAATAATAATAATTAAGAGGTTGAGGGACTGACTGAGGGAAAAAGAAAGAGAGGGAAAGAGAAAGAGTGAGAGATCGAGAGAGGGAAAGGGAGAGGGAGAAACCAAGAGATCTGGATAGGGAAAGGGAGAGATTGGGAGAGAGGGTGAGACCAAGGGAGGTTGAGACCAAAAGGGAGAAAGGCAAGTGGCTTCGCTCAACTCCGCCGCTTCATGTGACAGCTCCATCCAACTACAACTCTAGGTTCGTATTCAGGTCGCTTTAATGTTTATGCGTGCCATTTATAAGCACATATAAAAGCACAGTAAGCCCAATCTCTTTTTGCTTATAACTTGTCTTTCTCTTTGCTTTGCAGGGAAATGAGCATATAACATGTAAACACTGCAATTCTTAAAATTCTAGTTATTCATCTTAAAGGCACATACATAACCAACTCAAATGACTTTCACAATCTTATCCTTTGAAACATGATAAGTATCCTTTCCTTGCTAATCTTTGTTTTCAGGGGCAGGGGAATGATTAGGGTTTTTTTTTTTTTTTTTAATAATAGTTTTTCTTCTTTTCTTTTTTTAATTAAGGAAAAAAAAAACATTTTGGTTAGTAAATGGCAACAGTTAACAAAAGCCCAATGGAGGATTAAATTGACAAAATCTAAAATTTGGAGGACTGAAGTGAAAAAACTGAGACTTAGAAGACTAAAATGACAAAAATTAAAACTTAGAGGATGAGTTTTGGATTTTAGCCAAAAATATAAAAGGTTACTTGACGTTTATTTGAACCTTCACTTTAGTCTTTCTAGTTACAATAAGTTATGTTGGAATCTTCATGTGTGAGTACTATTGTTAGTTGAGTAGTGAAATCCCACATTTGTTACTAATGAGAAGGGATGCTAAATATAGTATAATTGGAACAAAATTTATTGGCTTAAAATTCTTGGTTTAGTGGTGACCTTATATGTCATATTCTCCAAGGTGTTTTCTCCCTAAGAACTAGTATCCAAAGCCGATAGTTCGAGGACATTGTTTTTAGTTGATCCCATCAAGTAGAATGAGAAAGACTCCTATATTAGCTACACCCATGTTTGAGTAAAGACTCTACAAAGTGTGTGTTGGTGACTCCTATAGTTGTGCAAGAAAAAATCTCATGATTGCTCCACCCATGGTTGGATAAGGGGTACTCTATTGGTGATAGTTGTTGATACCATATTGTATCCACTCTCGATTAATGTGCCAAAATGTCGATTTAAGCACTAAAAAGTGAAAACTATGCTTTTAAAATTTAAGAAAATGAGGTATCACATGGAAAAAGCTTCTTTTTTTTTTTTTTTTTTTCAATCATGTCTTGGATGAATCATTCTAATTATTCAAAAGCTCAAAATCCCAAACTTTCTATTTTTGGCTAAGTTTGACCAATGTTGACAACCCTAGTCGGGATTAGTCAAAAAGTTGAACTTTTGATCAGACCTTCCAATTGACATAAATTTATTACCATCTAAAGATCATGAAATTACCTTCAAAACAATAGTTCACAAGCCAAAATCTAAGTTAAAATGGATAAAATATCAAGAAAACAACAAAACCTAATTAAAAGTATTATTTTTCATGTAAAATGCATGATTTTCAGACCTGGACCGGACCATACGATCCAAACCAGTTAATCGAGAACCTCTCAAAATGAAGCAAGAACCATCCAAAATTACAATGAAAGAAGTCCACAACTCAGAGATAAATAGTACTTTGCCTTGAAAAAATCTTTCATTAAGGTCATGCCATATGTAACTAAATAACTATACCTTTAATACCAACCAAACTACTTTTGACTTCCTAATTAAAATATGTGAATAATATATGTTAGGTTCTAAAGATTTAGGATTTTATGTATTTAGAATTCTAATGTGTAATGTTGGCAAACCATGATCAAAACAATATGTTTAGTCTTGTTTAGGCTTGCTCAAAGTATGTTTATTTGTAAAACTGGAATCGAGTGATTGCAGATTTATTGGACTAAATTTGTAAGGCTCGATCGATTGAAAATTAGACTCGATCGATCGAACCACGTACAGATTTATTTTTCTGCAGAGTTCCAGTTCAGCCCAAACTCTATTTAAACATCTTAGGAATCAAGTAAAACACTCCTATTTATAAGGAAAACCCTAGAACGTTTTTGTGACTTTGGAAGAGAGAGATTAGAGTGCCTCTTGTGCCTCCTTTTATTTTTAGGGTTTTGTACCCAAACCTCTCTAAGTCTTTGTTGTTCATATTTGCTGTTTATGTGAATCTCTTCTGAGATCTTTGAGGAGCTTTCCTTCACATAAACTTAGGGTTTTCAAGGTAGAGATATTTTCTACATCTTGATGATCAACAAGGTTTCCGCCATTGAAGCTTAAAGAAAAACAAGCGTGGGTGCTTGTACTTGATCAAAAAATTCAAGAAAGAAGGAGTCCGTGAATTCGGAGCTTGTACGGGGTCGTGTCAGTAAGTTCTACTGGTAGGTAGCATTAGGAAGTCGAGCGGGGAGCTTGTAAGTCTTTTTGTATGAACTTCGATTCTTTCATAGTGAATTCAGTTTTTCCTTGAGGATCGGTGGGTAAAATCCCCCCCAGGTTTTTTACCGGTTTGGTTTTCCTGGGTGATCATATCTTGTATTATTTATTATTCCGCTGCTGTATATTCTTGATATGATTGTTTGATTGTTTTAACCTAAAATTGCTTAATTTGACTAAGTAACAACTTGGCTAATTAACTAGGCTACTCAATCTGGTTGTGTGTTAAGGGGTCTAAATAACCTAACAATATACACAAGAGAAAGAAAAAAAAAAAGAAAAAAAGAAAAAAAAGAAACACATTTACCTTGTTTTCTAATGATTTACAATCAGAGAATAAAATTGTTGGAAGCAAACCACAATACATGAATGCTATATTTAACATAGAATTGCGCATTTCCATCATAATACAATCCATTAATTTTCATTATCTATTATAACACCAACTGCGCCATTTCGGTTTGTCTTTGATACACTACTCTCAACATTAGCAACAGGGTTTTATAGAGTCTAGTCTTAGCTTCTTTGCAACATCAGCTAAAGAGATACAAGAATAACATAAACTGATGTTGCGTAGCCCAGTCCTTATGACACTTTCTTGCGGCCTAACAATCAAATTATGGGCTTGCTCTAAAATGAAAGTACTTGAAAAGTGCTTAGCAACATGCCTAAGGAGCTTAGATTTTGGGTTTACCAATCTTGTATTTTTGACAAAGGCGGTTGCTTATAGATGTTTAATTTCAACAGCCTAAGTAAACAGATTACTTGGTTAATTAGGACTTCCCATCAATTAATCATAAAAATAAACTAATCAAAAAAATTCAAAAACCTAAAATCAAAACTCTAAGTAGGAGTGTAAAAATTAAGAAGCTATTGGAATCCATATATCTACCAAAACAAAAAACCCAAAGAGTGAGAGAGAAAAACCTGAATGGCTAGTGATCCAAAGAGAGAAAGAAAGAGAAAAGAAGGTACTTATGAAAGAGGAGATTAGTGGTGAATCAACAGCAAAACTGGCCTTCTGAATCAGAACCCTAGAAAAAAGAAAAAGAAAAAGGTATGAACGACATATATTAGAAAGTATAGAGGTTATGGGGTTTGGCTTTGATGTGAAGGCTGAAGGTGGATTTGTAAATAGGTTTTGTGGGGCCAGAGAATTTGGCAGCCCCAGCCCACTCTACGCTAAGTTTAAGGCCCATGCCGAGGATAAGGATGTGTCCGAGGATGAGTCCTTTCGCTCGTAATACTACCGAGGACAATCGTGTCCTCGGCACGCACTGATCATTGTAAAGATGAACAAAGTGTCTTCGGAGATAAACTTTCACAACTATCCAAGACAAAATCAAGTACAGCGGGTTGAACATAGGAGCATGGTGGAGGAGCAATCCCAGGAGGAACTGTCACCTTCACATTAAATACCCACAACTAACGTTCTGGCCGCATTAAATGGAGAAATGACCCCTGAACAGTGCCGCCCTAGCTGCTACCACCCACAGAAAGGATGAGAGGTGGCTGATGGGACAGGCATTGGCATGGTGACCTAGATAAGCTACACATGGAGGGCCGAGATTAACGGAACGGGGGATATAAAATGTAACAAGTCCTTCAGAATGAGGGATGGCATCTTTTGGGAGAGGAGAGAAGAGTCATAGAATTTGTATAATCTTTGTAACCCAATACCAGGGGAGAGAAAAAAGAAAAGAAGTGATATAAGAAAGTGGCCGAGGAGCCTAATTCGATACTTTTCAGTCTGAGTTCTTGTCAACCAATCCTTAGATTACGATGCTTAATTGTACAACCCTTACTAGGGCCTATTTCTTTAGCCCGCTCTCTATAAATTCATTGTATTGGGCTAGCTGGGCTTGAGTTCACTCATTTGCAAGGAATAGTGCTCAAATCCGATCCCTACAATTGGTGCCGTCTGTGGGAAGAACTTGTGCGTTAGTTAGGGCAGCGGTCAAGCATGGTAGGAACAAGCCCTCACCCAGCGAGGTCCCACTAGTCCAAACCAGTGAGGTCATAGCCACAAGGTACTTTTCCCAACCCTGAGCGAGGTCGAAATGAAGAAAACGGAAGATTTCGAGAGGGAAGTGCACATACCACGCAGACCAGCGGAAGCCACATTCGCGGGGGCAGCCACGCGCTACGGAGACAAAATGACGACCAGACCGTGCAATCGGAGGAGGTCAGAAGCCATACGTCCAGGAGACCGGATGATAAGGTGGCCATGCAATGGGAGATAGACGATCTAAAGAGAAAGTTACGCCATGCACAACAAAGACGGTCTCGTTTTAGTCCCGATACTCCCACCGATGAGGATGGCGATGATGACAATAGGCGGAGGTCAAGGACCCCCCTAAGCTAGACCTTCTCCCACGAGGAGGAGCGTTACTGGAGGCGCAAGCGTCAGAGCTCTTCCCCTAAGGGCGTAGGGAGCGATGCCATGAGCCGAGCACTGGATTAGCTCTCAAAGTCACCTTTCACCCGTCACATTGAAAAGGCTACGCTTCCTCGGTAATTTCAGTAGCCGACCTTCACTAACTATAACGGCAAGACGGACCCCGTGGAGCATGTGAGCCAATATAACCAGAAGATGGCTGTCCACGCCAGGAACGAGGTGCTGATGTGTCAAGTCTTCCCCTTTAGCCTGGGACTAGTGGCAATGATGTGGTTCAACGGTCTCAAGACGAATTCTATAGACTCATACAGGCAACTGACCCAAGCCTTTAGCTCCCGCTTCGTCACCAACAAAAGAACTCCTCGACCTTTAAGTGCGTTGTTGGCTCTAACCATGCATGATAGGGAAACTCTAAAGGCCCACTCGGATCGATTCTGGGAGATATACAATGAGCTGGATGGCAAATATGAGAATGTCACCATCAACACCTTCAAAAACAGTCTCTCGCCGGGGCATGACCTGAGGAAATCACTGACTGGTAACCCCCCTACCAGTGTGCACCAGCTGATGAATCGGATCGACAAGTATAAGCGGGTGAAAGAGGACCAGCTACAAAGCAAGGGAAAAGAGAAGGTTATCCTTCAGGAGAGGAGGGATTTCAGGTCGGACCGATACAACGGCAATCGCCCAAGGAGGGATTTTGCAGGGCAACCTGGGCCAACCAGTGCTCAAGCTGTCAATACCGTATTCTGAGAGCCAGTGCATAGGGTGTTAGAAAAGATATGGAACGAGCCGTACTTCAAGGAGCCGAATAAGATGGCTGGGGACCCCACGAAACACAATCAAAACCTGTATTGTCAATACCATCAGGACCACAGACACACCACAGAGGATTGCAAGAACCTTTGGGACTACCTGGATCATCTAGTCTGTGAAGGGAAGCTGAAGCACCTCCTACACCATTCCAGTGGCCGCTAGGGCCAGACTTATCAGGAGCCTCAGAGAGACGCTGCCTTAAGGGCACCAGCGGGGACGATCAATGTGATCTTGGCTGCGCTAGGAAGAACAGGCGCGCACCCCTCGCGAGTGTTATTTGTGGCCCAGACGTGTGCCAAGGAGTCCCAATCAAGGCCGAAAAAGGCTAAGAAGAATTTTTGCCCAACCCTATGCTTTTCAGAAAAAGACAAGATGGGGACCACCCAACCCCACGATGATGCATTGGTCATCACCCTTAGAATTGGGGACTATGATGTGAGAAGGGTGATAGTAAATGATGGCAGTGGAGCCGAGATTATGTACCCCGACCTCTACAAGGGGCTGGGGTTAAGACCAGAGGATTTGACACCTTACAACTCCCCCTTGATGAGCTTCAATGGGAAGCTGGAGATCCCAAAGGGCATGATTAGGCTGCCCATTCAAATTGGCCGAAAGGTGGTGGAGGTAAACTTCATAGTGGTAGACACCTACTCCCCTTACACAGCAATTGTTGGCAGACCATGGCTCCACACCTTAAGGGTAGTCGCCTCTTCCTTGCACCAGAAGGTGAAATTCCTATCAGAGGACCATGTCCTTGAAATCCGTGGTTGCCAGTCCACATCAAGGCAATGCATGGTGGCTGTCACATTGCATCGGCTCGATGCAAGGTCCTCAGCTACCGCTGAAGGTGACTTATAACAATCAAAGGACCCGGACGTGCCTCTTGATGCAGCCGCCAAAGAAGCAAGATATGAAAATCTGGACAAGGTGATCATTGGAGACGATCTAAAGAAATTCTTTCAGGTAGGGGCTCGGCTGCCTCCGCAGGAGAGGGAGGATTTGATCAAGTTCCTCAGAGCAAACCTTGACGTATTTGCATGGGACGCCTGTGATGCTCCAAGGATCGACCCAGACTTTATCTGCCACCATCTCAATGTCAACCCATTCGTCGTTCCAAAGCAACAACCACCTCGACGCCCGTCAAAGGAGCACGCCGATGCAATTAAAGAAGAGGTGAAGAAGCTTAGGCGTGCGGGGGCTATCAAGGAGATTTTTTACCCTAAGTGGTTGGCCAACACCGTGGTAGTCAAAAAGAAAAGTGGAAAATGGAGAGTTTGTGTAGACTTCACAGACCTAAATAGGGCATGCCCAAAAGACCCGTTTCCCATGCCTCGGATAGACCAGCTAGTAGATGCCACAGTGGGACACCCTCGGATGAGTTTCTTAGACGCCTTCCAGGGCTATCATCAAATACCACTAGCCCTGGATGATCAAGAGAAGACCGCTTTCGTGACACCCATTGGGAATTACCACTATAAAGTGATGCCCTTCAGCCTGAAGAACGTTGGGTCCACCTATCAAAGGATGATGACGAGAATGTTCGAGCCGCTTCTGGGTAAAAACATTGAGATCTATGTTGATGATATGGTGGTGAAGAGTAAAGTGGTGCTCGAACACTTGGGAGACCTCGGTTGCATCTTTGACGTCCTAAGGAAACACAAGCTGCGCCTAAATGAATCCAAATGCTCGTTCGGCGTAGGGTCAGGCAAGTTCTTGGGCTACATCATCACCCACAGGGGGATTGAGGTCGACCTTGATCAAATTAGAGCTATCAACAACTTGAAGCCTCCACAAAATCCTAAAGAAATCCAAAAACTTACTGGAATGATCACGGCCCTGAACCAGTTCATTTCCAGGTCAGCTGATAGGTGTAGGCCTTTCTACCTCCTGATTAACAAATGGAAAGGGTTCGAGTGGTCCGAGGAATGTGCAATAGCATTCCAGCAGCTCAAGGAATACCTATCTCGGCCACCAATCATGCCTGACCTCGACGCTGACGAAATCCTATATGCCTACATCGCCATAGCCCCTCACGCGGTAAGCTTGGTACTGATACGGGATGACAGTGGCATCCAAAAGCTAGTCTACTATGTGAGCAAATCGTTGCATGAAGCAAAGATCAAGTACTTGCCCTTGGAAAAAGCCCTACTGGCTGTAGTCCATGCCATGCGAAAGCTTCCCCATTATTTCCAGGCGCATACGGTAATCGTCCTAACTCAACTACCCTTGAGATCTGTACTCCGATCTGCTGATTACACTGGAAGAGTCGCCAAATGGAACACGATTCTAGGGACCTTTGACATTAAATACATGCCTTGGACCTCTATAAAAGGCCAAGTCCTGGCCGATTTGGTGGCCTAGTTCGCTGAACCACTAGAAGCAGTGGCCGAGAGTGAGGACACAGAGAAAAAGTCGGTCGAGCAATCGCCGTTCCAAGGCCCCCGCGCTGGGAGGTGTACGTTAATGGTGCTGCGAATCAAAGGGGGTCTGGAGTGGGGTTAGTTCTGGTGTCCCCAGAGAAGTCTATCGTGGAAAAGTCCCTAAGACTTAGGTTCCCTGCCACAAATAATGAAGCCGAGTATGAAGCATTATTACAAGGTATGGTCATGGTGCAAAAAATGGGCGGAAAGGCCGTGGATATGTTCTCGGATTCAAGGTTGGTGGTGGGCCAGGTAAATGGAGAACTAGAAGCCAGAGATGCAAGGATGCAAGAGTATTTAAGCCAAGTTAAGCGCCTGTAGTCGGACTTCGACTTTTTCAGCCTGTCACATGTCTCTAGAAGTGGAAATACCCATGCAGAGTCCTTGGCCACACTTGCTACGTCGTCGGTAGGAGACCTGCTCGAATTATCCTTGTTGAGCATCTTGAAAAGGCAAATGAGGGGCCAAGGGGCATAACCCATGTCCACCAGGCTAGGGCAAGCCCCAGCTGGATAGACCCTATAATGAGTTTCCTCAAGGATGATATCCTACCTGAAGAGAAATCAGAGGCCGATAAAATACGGAGGAAAGCTCTTTGGTTCTGGTTGTCCGAGGACCACAAGCTATATAGGTGATACTACACAAGACCCTACCTACTGTGCATTCACCCCGAGGCGTCAGAACTACTACTATAGGAGTTGTATGAAGGGATCTGTGGAAGTCACATAGAAGGAAGATCCCTGTCGCACCGGGCCATTACCCAGGGATACTGGTGGCCGAAAATGTAAAAAGAAGCTCTGGAGTATGTAAAGAAGTGTGATCAATGCCAAATGTTTGCACCAAATATTCATCAGCTAGGAGGCGTCCTAAATCCCTTATCCAACTCATGGCCGTTCGCCCAGTGGGGCTTGGATATTGTAGGACCTTTCCCTAAAGCGCCGGGGAACAAGAGATATCTGCTAGTCGGCATAGATTATTTCACCAAGTGGGTCGAAGCTGAGCCTTTGGCTAACATTAGAGACGTGGATGCTAAGAAGTTCATCTGGAGGAACATTGTCACGCGATTCGGGGTCATTCATACCCTCATTTCGGATAACGGGCTTCAATTTGACAGTAAAGCCTTTATGAGATACTGTTGCGAGTTGGGGATCACGAACCGGTACTCGACCCCGGCCTATCCTCAAGGAAATGGGCAAGCCGAGGCTGTCAACAAGGTCATAGTTAATGGGCTTAAGAAAAGGCTAGATGATGCCAAGGGAAGATGGGTTGAAGAGTTGCCTCACGTCCTATGGACCTACCGTACTACACCACGGCGGTCAACAGGGGAAACACCTTTTGCTATGACCTATGGGGCCGAGGCTGTTATCCCTTTAGAATCAAACTTTCCAACACTAAGAACAAGCTCTTTCTTCCCGGACTGTAATAATGAGCTGTTGGGGGAGAGCCTAGATCTGATTGATGAGCAAAGGGAGAAGGCAATGATCCAGCTGGCCTACTACCACCAAAAGCTCAAATAAGGATACGATGCCAATGTGAAGCTAAGGCCACTAACACCAGGGGACTTAATGTTAAGAAAAGTTGTGGGCGCTGCCAAGAACCCATGCCATGGAAAGCTAGGACCTAACTGGGAAGGGCCATATCGAATCACCTCAGTGGCGGGAGTAGGTGCATACTACTTAGAAGATTTAGATGAAAAACCTGTACCTCGTCCATGGAATGTAAATAACCTACAGATGTATTATTATTAATAAAAGCATCTTTGTCAATTTATATCTTTTATCTGTCGTGGTTACATGCTTCTCACCCTAATAATCCTATAAGTGCTAGACAGAACCTAGGTCTTACATGGTCCTCGAACTCAAACCTATGGGGAAACTAGTTACTTCAAAAATAATGAGTGTTAAACAGAACCTAGTTCTTGCATGGTCCTCGGACTCAAACCTATGGGGAAACTAACCAGTTCGATAAAATACTATAAGTGCTAAACAGAACCTAGGCCTTGCATGGTCCTTGGACTCAAACCTATAGGGAAACTAGTTACTTCAAAAATAACAAGTGCTAGACAGAACCTAGGTCTTGCATGGTCCTTGGACTCAAACCTATGGGGAAACTAGTTACTTCAAAAATAATGAGTGTTAGACAGAACCTAGGTCTTGCATGGTCTTCGGACTTAAACCTATGGGGAAACTAACCATTTCGATAAAATACTATAAGTGCTAGACAAAACCTAGGTCTTGCATGGTCCTCAGACTCAAACCTATAGGGAAACTAGTTACTTCAAAAATAACAAGTGCTAGACAGAACCTAGGTCTTGCATGGTCCTCGGACTCAAACCTATGGGGAAACTAACCAGTTCGATAAAATACTATAAGTGCTAGACAGAACCTAGGTCTTGCATGGTCTTCGGACTTAAACCTATGGGGAAACTAACCAGTTCGATAAAATACTATAAGTGCTAGACAAAACCTAGGTCTTGCATGGTCCTCAGACTCAAACCTATAGGGAAACTAGTTACTTCAAAAATAACAAGTGCTAGACAGAACCTAGGTCTTGCATGGTCCTCGGACTCAAACCTATGGGGAAACTAACCAGTTCGATAAAATACTATAAGTGCTAGACAGAACCTAGGCCTTGCATGGTCCTCGGACTCAAACCTATGGGGAAACTAGTTACTTCGAAAATAACAAGTGCTAGACAGAACCTAGGTCTTGCATGGTCCTCGGACTCAAACCTATGGGGAAACTAGTTACTTCAAAAATAATGAGTGTTAGACAGAACCTAGGTCTTGTATGGTCCTCGAACTCAAACCTATGGAGAAACTAGTTACTCCAAAATAATAAGTGCTGGACAGAACCTAGGTTTTGCATGGTCCTTGGACCACCTATGGGGAAACTAGTTACTTCGAAAATGATGAATGTTAGACAGAACCAGGGTCTCGCACGGTCCTCGGACTCAAACCCGTAGGCAAACTAACTATATCAGTGAATTCCATAAGTATACAACAAGCAAGGGAAACCAAAACGCGCGATACATTAATTTCGTGAAAGGTACACAGCAGTAATCACATTCCAACATAAAAAAATAAAATAAAATAAAAAAACGAGGCAAAAGCGCCATTACATTGTTTCAAAAAAATAAAATAAAATAAAAGGGAGACGAAACAAAGGCGCCAAGGGGCCTACTTCTTCAACCTAATCTTCTTCCCCCTTGTGGATGACTGACTTGTGGCGGCCTCGGGATCCTCTGAACTCTGACTTGGAGGAGTAACCTGCAAAAGCGGCGCAGAAGGTGTTGTATCCTCAGCAAGAGAGACCTGGACATTGGCTGAGTGGTTTGCTGCCTCCTGAGGTGTATCTTCATTCGGAACTCTGGCCGTTTCAATCAGCCCAAGAGGATCAGTCCCTACGACAGGATCATCGGAAGTTACAATAACCACCTCGGTAATAACCGCTGCCTTGTCGGCTCCTTCACCTAGCGCAGCATCAGTCTCCTCCGTAGTCGCCCCGGCCTCAGAGCTAGGAGGAACAGCCTTACGAATGGCAGGGAGTAATACACACTTTCCTCCTTCCACAAGTCGGACGAGGCCTCCGCAGCAACTTGTTTGAGGGCCTCACTCCATACCTGGGAGCAGTAGAGCCTGCATACCCCAAGGACTTGGGCTCTAAGAATAGCCTCTGTTTCAGCCGCCCCAACCTCATAAGCCGCCTCCTCGGCTTCTTCCTTGGAAGCCAGGGCTTCCTCTCTGCCAAAGTCTGCCTCAGTTTTAGCCTTAAGAGCCTCCTCTTTGGCCCATTCAACCACCTTCATGGCCCTCTCAGCATCAGCCACCTGCCTTTTCAAATCAGCGATCAACTCATTTGCGAGTTTTAGCTGTTCCTCCACCCCAGCCAGACGCCTCGTCTATTCTTAGGCTTGCTTTTAGGCACCCAACAGGCCTGCTTCGGCGCTGTCCCGAGCCCTGGTTACCTCCTTTAGCTCCTCTCGAGCCTTCACTAGATCAGCCTCGGTGACCTTGAAGGTCCGGCTAGTCAATATGCGCTTGTTGCGCTCTGCATCAATGGCCTTGTCCTGTTTGATGGAAGCCTCCTCCAATCTGAAAGTAGCTTAAACAGCCTGCCAATCGGAGCAAACCCATAAGTTAAAAAAAAAAAAAAAAAAAAAAAAAAAAAAAAAAAAAAAGAAGAAGAAGAAGAAGAAAATTAAAGTCAGAAGAATCTTAAGTACTGAGAGTCTCACCATCCCCAAGTATCGCTTGAGGCTGAGGAAGACCTCCTTACTCTTCAAAGTCTCCAACTCAGTTATATCCACAGGGAGTAGCAGGGACCGCTCTAGTGCGTCGGCTACAAACGCACCTTCGCCTCCTTGGAAATCCTTGAGAGAAGCATTACCCATCAGAGGCTCTCCATGGAGCATTGGGGCTGGGAGCCAAGCATTAGCCTCGGGATGGGCAACGACTTGCTTGTCCTGACTATGGGTCCCTACCTTCAATTGTTTCGGAGGTTGTTGAGTATCGCCCTCCTCCTGGGGGGAAGGGGGCTGCTCCCCTCCCAAGGGCTTTTTACCTTTATCCTTCCTTTGCTTAGGATCAGAGGGCTCGGGCCTGGATGATGGACTTGGACGAGATGGAGGAAGGGGAAGCCTAGACTGGGTGGAAGCTGACTTGGTCTAGGCAGGCTGAGACTTGGGAAGAGGAGGAGGAAGCTTAGGCTGATGCTTCCCCGACGGGCCTTCAAGCAAATCAAGCAAGCTGGACTGAGTTTTCCTTTTGAAACCCATCTTGGCCCGAGAAGAGTCCCTTACCGACAATAAGTCTGCTTCGGTCAAACTTTGGTCACTCGAGTCACTAAAAGGATCCTCAGATAGGTGAACCTGTTCGAACACGCCGAAATCGTCCTCGACAAGACCCGAGCTGGCACCTCCTTCCTCTGTTCGTTCACCTCCCTCTTCAACCTCCGCAGCTCGGCAGGATGTAGAGGAACCCGCCAACGAAGTGCCCTCAGAAGCAGGAGATCCCTTCGGGATCAAGAAACCGTCCTCGACTACGGTAATTCTCTGGAGCTGAGAATCCTTGGCTCTAATTACACACCTTGGCTCGTCAAATGACTTCTGAATAGGGACGTACTTAAGGATCTTGTGAGCAGCCCTAACTTGGTTGTTGGCCTCGTTCACAAAGATCTCTGCCCTCAGCACCTTCTCCAAATCCTCTTTGTTGACTAAGTCAAAGTGACGCTCGAAAGCACGTGGATCTGCAAGAAGCAAAAACGCACTACTATTAGCAACCAAATAAAGCAGGCAACGAAAATCCAAAAAGTAACACCCTCTCCTAATCCGAGTGCCCCACTTGGTGTGCCTTCCACCGTTGGACAATGGAGGCCATCGTGCCACTCCCCGGACACAATGAGAAAGTCCTTGTCCAGCCCCTTGCTGGACGAGGGGAGGCACTGAATAAGCCGCACACTATCATCCCTCGTCTTCATGTAGTAGGACTTGTCTTTCAGGCGCTGAAGGCTATAGCACCAATTCACATCATGATGGGTTAGCCTCAACCTCATCTCCTCATTTAAGGCATCTACACAACCCAAGATCCTAAACATATTGACGCCACATTGGGTGGGAACGAGACGGAAATGCCTAAGGTTACTTGTCATCACCTGACCCATGGGGATCTGCATACCACCCTCTAAGAAGGCGATTATAGGAATCACCACCTCTCCTTCTTCCCTCCTAAACCTCCACTCCCCCTCTTCGCAGTATTTTAGACCCACGGTGCTGGATATCCTATAGTCAGCGATGAATTTCTCCATCGCCTCTTCAGATTCAACAAATTTCTTGAGTCTACTCATTCCCAAAAAACAACTAGGAGACGTGAAAAAAGAAGTCTAAAAGAGGGGAGAACGTAATTGGAGAGAGAGAGAATGACTTACAGAAATGAGGAAAAGGTCCTCGAGTAGACTTTTTTATGTTGAAAGAAGTCGCAGTTTCAGTTGAAGACGTGACCAAATTCGAAGTATGTGTACAATATCTCTTGAATGCGGAAGTAAACAGGCGGATCAGTTCAAATAAGTATTTATATCCCCAATAACAAGTGACAACCGTGCAAAGTTTTCCTGCCCAATTAGCCAAGAAGATCACCACCGTTAGATTTTCATTACACTGTTGAACGTGGGGAACATGGGGCCGCCCGAATTTAATGCGAAGTGCACCCCACATACCAAGGCGTCAGAAACGTGCATTGGACAAGCAAAAGAGCACTGATACTCATAAAAGATAAGGCCCAATAGGCTACAGTAGAGGCCCGAGAACGTCAAAATCCTCCTCTCAGTCTGAGGAGCCTGACAGCAGAATTTTGAGGGGCTATTGTAGGGCCAGAGAATTTGGCAGCCCCGGCCCACTCTACGCTAAGCCCAAGGCCCATGCCGAGGATAAGGATGTGTCCGAGGACGAGTCCTTCCGCTCGTAATACTGCCGAGGACAACCACGTCCTCGGCACGCACTGATCATTGTAAAGATGAACAAAGTGTCTTCGGAGATAAACTTTCACAGCTATCCAAGACAGAAACAGGTACAGCAAGTTGGATATAGGAGCATGGTGGAGGAGCAATCCTAAGAGGAACTGTCACCTCCACATTAAATGCCCACAACTAATGTTCTGGCCGCATTAAATGGAGAAATGACCCCTGAACAGTGCCACCCCAGCTGCTACCACCCACAAAAAGGATGGGAGGTGGCTGATGGGATAGGCACTAGCATGGTGACCTAGATAAGCGACACATGGAGGGCCAAGATTAACGGAACGGGGGATATAAAATGTAACAAGTCCTTCAGAATGAGGGACGGCATCTTTTGGGAGAGGAGAGAGGAGTCATAGAATTTGTATAATCTTTGTAACCCAATACCAGGGGAGAGAAAAAAGAAAAGAAGTGATATAAGAAAGTGGCTGAGGAGCCTAATTCGATACTTTTTAGTCTGAGTTCTTGTCAACCGATCCTTAGATTACCATGCTTAATTGTACAACCCTCACTAGGGCCTAGTTCTTTAACCCCTCTTTATAAATTCATTGTACTAGGCCAGCTGGGCTTGAGTTCACTCATTCGCAAGGAATAGTGCTCGAATCCGGTCCCTACAGGTTCTAAATTGACAAATCAATCAATATATATAAAAGCACAGAATTCCTCAACCATTCATCTTTCAATTCATTTGCATGCAGTTGTGCAAAGCTTTCAATTGTTTCCTTAAAGCTCACAACAAACAATTAAACCAATATTGTCTTAATTTTTTTTTTTTTTTTTTTACCAAAAAAGAAAAGTTTTAAAAAATGGTTTGGGTTGCGAGTTGGGTCTGGTTGACCCGCAAAAAAAAATGGGTCGACTCATAGGTCAACTTGTTTTTGTTTCAGATCAAAAATTCAAGTTTGGGTCGGGTCTGAAAATTCTAACTCATTTTGCCATGTCTACCCATATAATTGTAATCTATAATGAGCAACTTTACAAGTTATTTCAACAACCTCAAATATAGCAAAAAATTTTAATGTTGATTATATTGAAAAAAAAAAAAAAAATACCTATGTAGTAGGTTTTGGCATAGAATTAAGGCCCATTGATTTCAAAACATTTTCTATAATAAGAGGCATTTCCTCTTTCAATTGACTGATTGTTCCCTCCAATTCCATTTTCTCAATAGACCTTTTATCCTCTATTTGTTTCAAACGAAACTCAAATCCTCCTTTTCTTTTAAGTGATCCCCTTGACATCGCTTATTACACTGGCTAGATGAACTTGGGCCACACACATCTCTAGGCTTGACATCGGCACCCATGCCAAACACATGACCACGAGTAGGAGGTCTAGTCACTTCAAAGACTATTCGACTATCATTAACAATCTCACCCTGAGATGCAGCCTCTAATTTTCTTACATCCATTTTTTCCTATAACAACATTAATACCTTATTAGATACATACAAACTTTAAATTCAATAAGAATTTTTTTTTTTTTTTTTTTTTGAAAAAAATAAGTAACATACATATAATTTTTGTGCTTTTTCACTAGCAAAAGTAACACCATCCTTTTTCATATGCATTAACCTGAAACATTTGAATGGACCTGGTTCGCAACCATTCTTCTTCTCCTCCTATTACCATTTTAAATGGAAAATAATAAGGTAAATCAATTCAATATACGAACTAATGTTATAGAAATTTAACATGACAATTTTATCATACCAATTCTCTTTTCTACACTTAGCCATTAGTACATAACCTATAGTTGCAATGATGGCTTGATTTTTTGAGTGATTTTTTTTTTCTATCACTTTTATTCTGGTTACATGAAAAATATACTAAAGGAATTAGTTTAAACATTTTCTTCTAAGAAACAAAAAAAAAAAAAAAAAAAAAAACTATTAATAAGGTTCAATTTATGATCACCTTCCACTTGTCATTATTCCATTTGTTGCACATCTCTTTCCAAATGGTTGGAGTTACATCATCTGGGGGATGCCTGTACCATTCACTTCGAGGAATTTTATTTTCTACACATTCTTTTTTGGACATCCCTGTTTAATATTTATTAAAACAATATTATTTTATTTATTATATTTTAAACGGGACATTAGATTTGGGCACCATGACCGGAAAGTGTACACCCTTTACAAGAAATGCATAAATTAAATCATCATGATAGTAATACACAACTTAAGGTCTCCTTTTAGAAAAGTAATAGAGATACTGCTTGAATTATACAATCATCATGATATTGAAATCAATCTTAAATTAAACAATAAGATTGATCTTGGGTTCAAATCTTTTGAGATTCTGTCACTCACACCCTTGCAAATATCCCCTGAACATATTCGCAATGAAGAATAAATGTTGGGCTTATTTTGTGCTCTTAAATGTCTAAGTCTCTTAACACTTGTTAGTGCAACTTTGCTGGCGTTTATTTTTGAAATTCTCTTTTGTGTTTGCCAACTCCATTTTACCAAAATTAGCAATTAAGGGAAAACGCCACTATGTTTAAGGAATCCAAAATTTAGGATAATCCTATTCCTGGGTTTTCTAAAATATAGTAAGACTGGTTGATTAGGACAATAGTAGAGTCCGTAATATGAGTCAGCATTCCCCTTATTAGGACAATAGTTGATTAGTGTCACACTGGTGTCACCCGATTGTCTTATCCATTTTGAGTGTATGCTAAAATGATGTAGTTTGTCCTAGTCCTAGTTGACAGCAAAATAACAAAGAAACAAAAGAATGCCGGTAATAAATAGGAAATTTAACAGGTTTTTTTTTTTTTTTTTTTTTTGAGAAACAATTTAACAGGTATTTTGTACTTATAAGCTATCAAAATTAAAATAAAACAGCTAAATCAAAGTCTCATTTAGACATGACCAAAAATAGGGTGATCCATAGTATACATTGACAAATATCACATGGAACAGTAAAAGAGGATGACCAAATGCATATTTAAGTATTGCAAAAGGAACGTCAAAGGCTTTGTAGCTGAATTGGTACATTCCCATGCACAAAGTGCTTGGGAGTTTAGAGGGGAAAGGGTTTGAATTGCGGAGTTAGCAACATGTTATAATTATTTATAATAAAAAAAAAGTATTGCAAAGGGAATGACCAAATCTAGCTATTATTTCCACTTGATTCGAGTATAAGCTAGTTACTCATGGCACCGCCTTGTGGAAGTGGGAGGACGTGGTCGAGGGCAATAAAGATTACCTTGTGCTTGTTCTTTCTCATACCAATGTCATCAATTGGAACTAGGAAGTAGGAACACTAACACAGTCTTTGGTAAGAAACAAAAACTGGAGGTTCAACAACAATTTTTTTTTTTTTTTTTGAGAAAGGTTCAACAACAATTGAAGCGCCTTAGCAAACCTGCTCTTAAAACCATCAAGGTTATTAATCACTTTATGTAACATGTTTGTGTTCTATATATTATTTTCAGCTTTAGTCTTAGAAAGAATCATTCACTTTTGTGGGTTGTGGTGTCTCCATGACTCCCATGTACAATAGTAGTGTAATTTTATTACAACGCTGAGAATTCAAACTAATATCTATTTGTGTGTGATAAGAAAAATGTATTTGATACAGAGCCCGGATGGAGACATAATCGACTGCGTAGATATCAAAAACCAGCCAGCTTTTGATCATCTTTTGTTAAAAAATCACACAATTTAGGTGACTAGCTTAATTAACTAAATTTCATTTGGTACCGCGAATAATTTGATACTTATTGGTATGGGCCGGGTTTGCGTCGGTATCTATGCCGAATGCAATAGATGAGACCAAGTTCTTACCCAGAAGGGTTTCCATTTGATGAGAGCAACAACATGTCTACAAAATCCAAGCCCAAAATTACTCAGCCATGGCACTTGAATGGAAGGTGCCCAAAAGGAACCATTCCCATAAGAAGAACTAAAGAAGAAGATTTATTAAGAGCAAGCTCTATAGCAAGTTATGGAAGGAAAAAACACAATACCTGTACAACTTAATTTTTAATCAATATTATAAATAGGTTTGAACTCAATGGTATCTATGATAATAAAGGACTCAAATTGACATTCACAACCTTTATTTTTCTGGTTGTGTTTCTAGTATGGAGTGCTTGTGGAGCAAGGAGAAGGAGATAGGTATTTTGGAATTGAAAGCTTGGAAATTGTGTGAAAACACAAGAGCTTATTTAGACTCCCAATTAAAAGATTACGACTCGGTTGATTTTACTCTAACTTATCTAAGTGCGAAAATAAAAGTAAATGAAGCGCAAACAACCGATACTACTCTAGTGCATAAACATGAACAACAAACAATAAAAGTAAAGCACAAGAGTAAGGGAAAAGAAATGCAAACACAAGATAACACGATGATGTGTTATCGAAGAGGAAATCGAAGAAATCAACGAAAAACCTCTCCGCCGCCTTCTAAGCGGTAAATCAATCCACTAGACAATTAGTTGGAATACACGAATAGCAAGAGACCCTCCAAGCCTAATCTACTCAATGTACCTAAGCCCTCCAAGCTCCTACTCCAACAAGGCTTCTCAGAACCGTGTCTTGTCTAGCTTTCCGAATCCTGCAATACACCCGATTGCATCCACCAAGCCTCATCGGCTTCTTTTGGCAAATTCCCAAAGCTTCCCAAACTCCAAAACACTCTACACTTTGAAAATGTGTGGGTTGTGTTTGGGTACAAATCTCCTCTCAATGTATGACAATGGGAGAGGGAAGGAGAAGAGGCTAGAATGATTTCTCACTAAGGATGAGTAGCTCTCTCTCAAAAAGATGGGTGTGTGTGTTGTAGAAAATCTATCCAGGGTTTTTCCCTCTAAATGGTCTCTTTACAATTTGTGGGTAATGAGAGTATATATAGTATAGGTGAAGGGTAAGAAAATCACACTTAAAAATCCTCCAAGCAGAATGTTTCGCGACTATCTCGCAGGAAGGCCTTACCTGCGAGACACTTGTGAAACTAACAGCCTAGCATGACTCTTCAGCTTCCAATTATGTGCTTCTCACGGGCTACTTCACGGGTTAGCTTCTCGCAAGTTTCTCGCGAAATCCACTTGATCTTTGTATAGTTGTAATTTACAACTATGTGTTTTGTTGGCTTTAATTCCGAGCCAAATTTGATTGTAATTATGTTCAATTTTTTGTACCCTGTATTTAATGTAAGATTTCATTGTAAGGATTGTGTGTGAGAGAGAGAGTCTGAAAACTCAAAGCAAATTTAAGACTGAAGTGTTTTTGTGGGTAAGCATCCCGCGAAATGATGCATGTGCCTTGCACATGACTAGAATGCGAAGAGTCAGGACAAGATGGAGATAGCTATGTTTCGCGAGTAGCTCGCATGTAAAGCCTTCTTGCGAGACACCCGTGAAACATTCTGTTTTACTAGATTGTCCTATCCGATACACATTATCTGTACCCATACTATATATACCCACATTATCCACATATGTTGAGAAGTGCTTCTGAGAGAAAACCCTAGCCACAAACCTTGAGAGTTAGAGATTGTTATACCCAAATTTCTCTACGCAATTGCTTGTGGATTTTCCTCAACTCCTACCTCTCTATTTCCATACTATTGAAAGGTTGATAACCCAAACACTTACCTCACCCTTTTAGAGTGTCAAGTGAGTCTTTGGTGCTGCTGGGAAGCATTGGAAAAAGCTAGGCTTTGGCGAATGCAATCGGGCGTATTGCGGGATTCGAAGAGCTAGACAAGACACGATTCCGAGAAGCCTTGTTGGAGTAGGAGCTTGAAGGGCTTAGGTACATCAGGTAAATTAGGCTTGGAGGATCTCTTGCTAACCCATGTATCCCAACTGATTGTCTAATGGATCGATTACCACTTGGAAGGCGATAGAGAGGTTTTTCGCCAAGTTCTTCAGTTTCCTCTTCGATAACACATTGGCGTGTTATATTGTGTTTGCATTCTTCTTCCCTACTCTTTTACCTTTCGTTTCACTGCTATGCTATAATGATTATGGATTAGAGTAGCTTATTTGTTGTTCCACTGCTCACATTTACTCTATTCCGCACTTAGTATTAAATTAGAGTAAAATCAATCGAGCTGCAACTTTAATTTGGGAGTCTAAATAGCTCTTGTGTTTTGACACATTTTCAAGCATTCAATCTTCAATTAAGCTTGAGTCTTCACCAACTTAATATTAAACCCAATACAATAAAATCCCACAAAATACAAGGAACAAAATTAAATCAATTACAACACTTTTTGTCATGGAATAAAGTCAACACTAATGTTATGAGAAAAATCATAACTTAACAGGAATGAATGCAGGAATTAACGTGTGGAACCCCCAAACCCAGGCACCAAATGAGTTCGGCTTGTCTCAATTCTTGATTGTAGGTGTTGCTAATGGTGTAGAGCTTGGTACCATTGAAGCAAGCATAATGGTATATATAATTTCATCATCACCTTTTCTTTTAGGTAAGAATAAATAACCATACTAAAATCTTCATATTACAAGTCAGAACTCTATAACACATTTACAAACAATAACTCAAATCATGTGTGTCCAAATAATACATGAATATATTTCAAAACTCCAAATGGATAACACAAAACCACAATCCCTTCTAGAATACACAAGAAGTTAGGCCTACAATGCCAAAGGCTAACAAACCGCAAATATCCAACCTCCAATAGAATTAATTATGATCTCGTTAAACTTTGCAAAATTGAATCATCAACCACTTATGGCCCAAGTCTCCTAATTTAACACAACACTCCAATCACCACTAATAAGTTAAGCTCCATGCCCAACATGTAGCTAATTTATCTATAAAATTCTTGGAGATTAGGATGAGTTAAAGTCTAGCAAGTAGCATAATTAATGGGGTGGGGGAAATGCAACTCTCATGATAATGGGCATTTTACAAAACATGTTATACTTTGGGAATTTCAATGAAAATCCAACAAATCCATTTCCATTGTTAAAATGACAAGAATGATTTAAACGATGTAGCACCAAACTTTCTCAAAATATTTTAACATGAAACTACATACTATTTGCTGTGAGCTATCAAAACACCATTCCAAAACCTGCAAATCCAACCCAATGCCACGTGACAACGCCGTGACAAAGACGGAACTTATCTACCTTCACAAAGATGGAACTCATCGCCGACACACAGCCGGAACTAATCTGCCGTCACAAAGACGAAACTTAACGCCATCACAAAGACGGAACTAATATGCTGTCACAAAGACGGGTGCTAAGATACCAATGTCACACAGACTATAGTATCTAGCTAGGTAATCACACGTCACGGCACAAGGGTAAAACATAAAGAGCTCACAGATTACATGAATTCAAAACACAATTCATTTCCAAGTAGTTTCACAAAATCTTTTAATATCCAAAGATATTCACAAGCTTCTCAAAGCCTTCAAACTCCTTTCTTGTCAAAAAGATTTTGTGTCAACTCTCCCAATTATCAAAGCATCTTTAAATTTGCGAATAATGCAATAAATCCACAAAATCCATTCTCAAGAATTTAATCAAAGATGCTTTTCTTTCCCATGCCAAATATTCATACATTTCCCCATATGCAATATTAAACATGATGCACTTTTCATAAATGGTCATATACATTAAGGTTACAACACAATAGCTTTTAGAAAGATATAGTTCCACAAATAATTTTCCAAAATGTGTTTAACCCAAAAACAACATTTATGCAACATGATTATTTTCCAAAATCCCATTAAAAGCTACTTACCTTGGGAGGCCAACTAATTTTACCTCAACCAAGCACCGCCACCTAAGCAAGCAATCCAAATACTAGGTCCATCACCAAGAATCTCGAAACCTAGAAACACAATGATCAAGCCTATCAATAACAAGGCCTATGACAAAGAACCTTCAAACTTGTCTCTATAAATCAAAAATGGTCCCTAAAATCAAATCGAATGCCTAAAGCCTAACTTGACTATCCCAAGGCACCTATTCCCAAGGGACATCAAACAAGCATACAAGTGATCCAAAGGACCATAACACAACCAAAGCATTTTAATACACTATTGCAAGAGATTAAACCAAACCATTATTAAAGTTAAATAAGTAAAACACAAACACATGTCGAAGAAAATGTAAGAATTTACAAGCCAACCCAGTCAACAAAGGTTTCAAGTAAATTTCACAAAATCCCAACATACTCGTCGTACTTTCAGATTCACTACTCAATGGGTCATCCCTTTTGTAAAAACTATTTGGTTCATGAAAAGCTATCCGATCAACTTGAAATTAAATAGGGACAAGCTCTTATATGTGTAGTATGTACCATAAAAAATTTGGCATAAAATAATTTTCTATAATTTATAAAAAAATCACGTAGTGTAGTTTACTCAAATCTGTCAGGGATAGATTTAGAGTCCCAAAAGAAAAATACTATAATTTTAACGCTAAGACTTGGTTAAACCTTTGAGCTACATGAGTTAGCACATATAACCAACTAGGATTACAACCCATAACCTCATATAACAATCATCACAACACAAGTTAAGAAATTCAATCCCATAACTCATATAGGCAACTTATCGAACACTTGGCACGCGACAAGCAAATGTCCACATTCACATATGTCAAAGTCACTCAAATGCAAAGGAAACACACTTTAAAATCAACTCACATCAACATATGCAACAACAAGGCCCATATAGTTGATCTAGCAAACCAACCCTCAAATACCCATTAGAAAACTAATCAACCAAAACCTTTTATCAAGCAAAAGCTCTCAAATGATATGAAATTTTTGAATTTTAACAAAGCCATTGCTACCCAAATCATCTTAATCCTCTAATCTTCCATTATTCACCAAAACCCATTAAGTATTCACCATAATAATCATTAAATAGCAAAACCCAAAGGATTTTATAGAAGAAATTGAGATAAAAGCTTAGATTTTTACCTTGGGAATATGAGAAGAGAGGGGGAGGGAGAAAGGGAGAAGCGGCTGAAGAAAAATAGGGAGGGAGGGGGGTTGTTTGCCGTATGGGTTATTATAGACCACACATCACAAAAATATCTTGGAAAGAATTTGCCATTTCACCCTTAAATTTCTTCTTTTCCTTAATCCTCACCTAGACCATCATCACAAATCACTTAAATGCCACCTCAAGCTTTTAATATTAAAAAGACCTCTACAAAATAATTAACAATCTTATTGAAAAACATAAAATTCACTTGAGACATTATTCACATTGTAAAATTACTTTAAAAAGTTTGGGGTGTTACAAGTTTGAACATTCTATTTTTGCTGTCAAGCCGAGCTTGAACATTCACTACTCGACAAAACTCGGCTCATTTACAGCCCTAGTTGTAGAGTGATTCATATCAAAACATATGTTGCAATAATCTGTTGTGCTCTGGCTTTGTTCAAAATATTGTTTCTGTTTTTGGAAAGTGGCTTTTTTAATTTATATATTTATTTTTATTACATATGTAGGCTGATAATTATGAAAGCACCGATTGCTACAATCTTTTGTGCCTTGGCTTTGTTCAAATAGTCGAACGGATTGAAATGGGGTCACCTGTCAGGCCTTATTTTGTGTATAATGGTGAACAACATTCACTCATCTTCAGTGTCTGGAAGGTAGTGCAATATTTCAATTTAATTAATTTATCAAATAATTCTATTTTTTGGACACACATATATGATCATATCATAAGTAAATTTTTTTTTCTCAAGAAAAAATTCATAGTAACAAATTTTATAGATATGTTTGAAATTTTTTTGGTTTTAGTTGTATCAATGTATGTTTGGAAATTTTTTTTTTTCAGTTTATTTATTTTTATATACAACTTTTTAAATTTAAAGTTCCAATTTTTTTTTTTCTATACACAATTTATCATTACCTAACCTATTTTTTAAGATTGAGAATTTAAGTGTCCATGTTGTTTCGCACAAAAAGATTCATGTTTTTTTTTTTCCTCTCTTTCATTAGTCTTTATGGCTTCATTTATCATTCAAAATATTACAAAATAATTTGTGTGACGTGTACAATGAGGCAAGACAATGTATTGGAAAACTGGTGGTTGCAAATTGAGAATAATTATCTATTGGGATTTTGGCCAGTCGAACTATTCTCGGTCTTGGCTATTAGCGCTACAAAGGTTTTATGGGGAGGAGAGGTGGCAAATGAACAGATAGGTGGGCAGCACACCACAACACAAATGGGCAATGGCCATTTCGCGGAAGAAGGGCCTAACAGGGCTAGTTTCTTCCAAAATCTCAAAGTTACTGATCAGCAACAAATAACCAAGGGCCCTAGGGACTTTCACAGAATCATTACGTTCCCTAATTGGTATAATCTCTTACATAGGGAAGACTTTTTTTATTTTGGTGGTCCTGGAAGAAGTCTCATTTGTCCATGATCATTTAGATTATTGTTTCAAAATTAAGAAGAAAGAGAGAAAAATAAGAAAAGGAGAATTATTTTATTCCTCTCTTCGTGTCACACCAAATGTACCAATATGATTTGAAACTCTCTAATTCATTAATGAAGATAAAGAGTTATTCTATGCAGTAATAAAATTTTGAAATTATGTAATTTAATATAGCAGAAGTTAAGATTGCATGGTATAGTATATATATTCATGCTTTCCTCTATTCCAAACCAAGGGTTCTCATCCTCTTCTCCATTCATTCTATCTTCATTAGTGTGCTTTGAGAGTGTATGTGTCTCTTCCATTATATGTGTGTTGACACTCTATTTTGCAACCCGCATTTAACCTCACATGGAGGATAAAAAGGTAACTTCACCTTGGAAATAGGCATTTTAATTGTGGCCATTAGATCCTTAATTTCATTTCATCAAAATGACATTGATTTTGTAATAATCAAATCAATTGGTCATAAGCTCTAATCAGACTATCAAATTGAGAGTTATCATCAAATTAATTTTAATGGCCGAGATGCACTATCACAAATTAAGTCCGACTGTATGTGATTATAAACAATTGATTCTAATTGGTTATAATTATAATTAATTTGAGATTAATGACGTGTCATAATTTGATTGGCTAGGACTACATTTTATGGTAAGGTTGCATACACTTAATTAATTAGATAGTCAAATATTAATTATTCAATGAGTAATTTGTACAATTATCTTTTTAATTAGGATAAATTTGGAACTAATTAAGTGAGTGATTGGAGCCTATTAATGTTAATTACAAACTAATTTGGGACCTATTAATGTTAATTGTGCTGAAATTATTTTCTAGCAAATGGCCTTTGCTTACCATTTCATTGATATTTCTCAAAATATTTTGAATCTGTGAATGAGGTTAATTCTCCCAGAAACTAGACATCTGGGGCTTCAATTTAAGTACAAGAATGAGACAATTCCAATCAGAATTGAGTAAGATATGATTTTTTTAATTTAGCTTTTTAGGCTGATATAGTAACTACAAGAAAACCAAATTTTGCTTGCTCCTCACTCCCACAAATCTCTACATTTAATGCACCAGATTTCCCCAAAATCTAAAATAAGGTTTAGGTTCATGATTTTTTATCAACCCTCATTAAATGACCTTCCATTCATATTTTCTCTACCACTACTATATAAATCCCCCTCTCCTCCATTCCAAAACACAAAAAACCCCTCTCTTGAGTTCTAATGAAATAGAGTAGTCTTGTCATATCTTGGTTTTCTTGAGACTTAAGGTATTGAGTGAGACTCACTCTCCCTCTCCTAACTCTTCTTTTCCTTCACCCTTAGAACCTCCACCAAGAGTCTCCTCCTCCACCGTATGGATCTTGCATGAAAGTATAATCCATTTCCCTAACTTGTTTTTTTTTATGTTGCCATGATGAGAATTTAAGATTAAAGCATAATAGTAATTATTTAAATTCCCTTAAATATGTTTGAATGTTCTTATGTGTTCTTCACATGTTCTTGGTTGTTCATCACATGTTCATGCATAACACCAGTTTTGATCTTAAATCCACATCAAAAACATGAAAAAGATGTTTGTTTAATAATTCTTTTAAATCCTTGAATCTAGAATATCACCATCCACACATATTCACTAGAATTTATATTTCAATCCAAATGAAATGCTTAATAAATTGAATTAGTGTTTATCACATGCACACACATTAAATTCAACATGCAAATTAATTGATAACATATTGGATGATGTGATATGAATGTTGGCCACCATAGTATAAAAGGCCGGTTTCACCAGACAAGGTGGGTGCCTAACACCTTCCCACCTTGTAACATAACCTCCGAGCTTAGATTAAGGGTTGATAGACCAATGCTTATCCTTATAATTTTCAATTTTTAGATTGTAATTAGGAAATAAAGTTATGTACTTTATCTTACATTGTAGATAGAACCAACGCCATGTAATTTTCCTATGATCAATGTAAATTCAATTGCAAATTAATAAAATGAGGAATTTTTTAATTTTGGTTTTCTTATTTATTCTAATAATTAAATAAATGGTGATTCCATTGTAAAAAAAAAACCCTTAATCTAAAGGGGAAAATATAACTAGTTGAACCTCCATTTTGAGAGATAATAACACGACTCCACCCATTCACATGGGTTTGGCCCAACATCCTAAAAACAGGCCAAGGGCATAGTCTCTCACAATGTGGTGTATTAGTGTTTGGAAATGTGATAATGTAAAGGCCCACCAAATACAAAAACATGGTATCATAACTAGTAGATTCATGGTGAGAATGACATTTTCCAACTAGATGATGTCATTTTACACTACAAGAAAAAAGACTCAATGCAACAAAAAAAGTTGTTGCAATAACAACTAATGTCATTGTAATAGGTGTTATTGCAATGACAAAAAAGTCGATGCAAGCCGTTGTAACAAACTCCGAGGCAATAGGTTTATGCAACACTAAATTTTCATTGCAATAAATTCCACATATTGCAACGATTTACTTTGAAAATCTCTTTGCAATAGGTTGATTTTTTTTAAAAAAATTAAAAATAAATAAATCATTTTCTTAAATAATAATTTTTTTCAATAACCTATTTTGCAATTCAAAAACTATATCTAGGAATTATCCTAACAAATTAAAGATAGGCATAAAAGATGAAAATTTTGAAATACTTCATTTCAATACGTATGTCAAAGAACACAAATATATGCACAACTTGTTGAGTTACATTCAATCACATAATTTCAAAAAGTATGCAAAAAATCAATACAACATGAAAGAAAAGTTTTTTCTCGAAGGTGTTATCCAAGCATGCTTCATGACCATTTGATTGACTTACCACCTATTTTAGGGGGAAAAAAAGTATAAAGTTGAAAAACATCATATATACAACACAATGACACCAATATACACCATCATTGATTCTAAAAAAAACACATATAAAACAACACTACTTGAAGACTATGCAATTAAACAAAGAAAAATCAAATTAAAATTTAAAGAGAACCAAAAGATTACCTGAAAGTTAGAGAGAAAATCTTTAAATTGAGAAATAGCCTCTCCAAGGAGACTATGAATTAAGAGAGATTGAAACTTGAGAGAGAAAATTTAAAGGGTGTTTGGATTGGGTTGTTTTGAGTTATATAACTCAAAACTCAAATTTCGTGGGCCCCCCTGAGTTGCATTTTGTTTGGCGTTGTTTTCAATCATGGTTTCTAAAACTTGTTTCTGAAAAATTTGAGATATGGGAATGAAAACTGAGAACAGGTTTCATGGTGTTTTCAGTTTTCAAAAATAGGGTTTGATGGCATTTTGGTTATTATTTCATCTATGTGGAACCCGGTGGCAGTGTATAGTCACAACCAGCACAATAACAAGTTCAACTAACAGCACCCATAACCGAAAAAGACAAAAGCTATTACAGGCTGTGGGATGTGGGCTCCACCAAAAAGTGAAAAAATTGGGAACTGAGATGTGGGGCATGGTTTTGAGATATTAGAGCCAAACAATTTTTTTCAGTTTTGGGTTTTGAGTGAGATAGAGTTTTGAGAATTGAGTTATGTTTCTGAGTTACGTGTTTTGAGTTTTGAGATACTTCCAATCCAAACACCCTCTTAAAGTTAGTAGATATGAGAGTGAGATAGAAATTTGAGAGATAAGTTTTGTAGTTAGTAGATATATTTGAATTTTGAGATATGCTTAAAAGGGAGGGGGGGAAAAAAAGACAGGAGTGGGGAGAAAGAGAGAGAGAGAGCAGAAAAACATAGAGATAAATGTGGGTGAGAGAAAGAGGAAAACTAAGATAAAAAATAAATAAATAAATAAAAAGAAGAGAGAGAGAGAGAGAGAGAGAGAGAGAGAATTTGAGATTTAAAAAAAAAAGGTAAAAAAAAAAAAAGGAGATAGAGGTGGGTGAGATAAAGAGGGAAACTAAGATGAAAAAAAAATAAAGAGTTAGGCGTGGGTGTGAGTGTGAGTTAAATTTGAGATGAGAAAAAATAGAAAGATAGATGTGGTGAGAGAAAATGGGAAATTGAGATGAGAAAAAAAAATTTCACAATGTATGATTTACATTTCCTGTACCTTGTTGGGCCTTATCCTTGGAACGTTGGCAATGTCTACTTTACTTTTCCACTCTGTGTGATATCATCATGCATGATGTATGTATATTTATATATGCTTGCTTATAGGTGATTGTGCACTTTGTATGACAAACTCTTGTGGTTAAGAGAGTGACCCTCTCTAGTCATAAGTGCTCTTGACTGTGAAACTATTGCACACAAACACTCCAGTTTATGACTTTGAAATATCCACTCAAAGATTTAGATCAGCAACTGTGGTTGACTTGATGTATTAACTTTACTTCATAACTAGATCCATTGTTTACACAAGGTCTCCAGCTTTAGCTCCAAAAAGGTATGGATAATCTCCAGATCTGTGTACAAAACATTGCCCTCTTGAACATGTACAAACGTGCTCTAGGGTTTTTATTTAAATATCCTTAAGTTCTATCAAAAACCTAAATCAAAATACTAAGAGAAAAATCAAGATTTGAAATATTGCATGAATCTCAATCGGTCGAGATAAGTGAAACTTATTTGCACATTGCTTTTTCTGATTTCCTGAGTCTTCAACTATGCTAAGCTTCATTTGTCTTGTTTAATTGAACATTTCTAAACTAAAAAATTAGATAAACTAAGTTCTAAAGGTTACATTTTTTTTTCATGGTTACCAATCTAAAAATATAGACTTTACAGTGTTGTAAAGAAATCAATTATAAAAATAAGTTTTTTATATAAAAAAATACGTTTTTCATTGATTCATTGGCGTGCACTTATAAATTTATATTGATTGGGTATGCTTTTGTGGATATACTTGTTTACAATATAGTTTTAAATATATTAGGATTCTTAAGTAAATTTAAAAAAAAAAAGTACTAAAATATTAGTTTCGTCTCTAAACTTGTTTTTTGTTCCTAAACTTTTGAATACTTTCCAATATATGTCATTCTAGCTTCTGTCAATCTTCAATTATTATCACTATATAGGACAAAACTTCAAAACCCTAAGCTTTATTACTTTAAAAATAAAATAAAATCTTAAGTGTGAGTAAGTTGTAAGCCTCTCCAGTTGCTATTTTAGCAACTAAACAAGAGAAATAACCCACATCGGGGGTGGGATATAATTTTTTTTACATCCTGTGAACAGTTGGTTCTCATAAATAGAACCAACTGTTCACAGGATGTAAAAAAGAAATTATTATTTTATCTCGTCTTTCTCTCTCTTCAAGCACAAATCTCTGCTTTCCTCTCTCTCACATCTCGGCTCTGTCTCTCTCGGTTCAGAAGCTTGAAGGTTGCAGTGACAATAGAAGCAAGGGACGACAGTAGCAGGGGTAGGAAGACGATGACAGCAGCAGCGGCTTGAAGATTTTTCATTTCTGGGTTTCCGTTTCACTTGTCATGGTCGTCAATGGTGGGCTTAGCTCGCCGTGGGTTGTGGGCCATGGGTGGTGGGCTTTGCTCGCTGGTAGTTGCTAGTTGTTTGGGTGGCTTTGGATGTTGGTTTGGTGGTTTTTTAGGTGTTGGTTTGATTGGTGGATGTTTGGGGCAGTGGGTCTTTGGGTGGTGGTTTTGGGTGACTTCATATTGGCCTCCACCTCCCTTTCTCACGCCTTGATAGGTATGGGTTGAGGGTCGTGCGGCTGTGTCCCTCTACCTTCGATGGTTTTGCTTCTTTCACCTTGAACTTGAGAACTGAGATGTCATAGAACTAGAGATTTGGATTCAGTGAGGATTGAGAACCAAAATATGTTTGGTTTAGTTTTTTTTTTTTTTTTTTTTTTTTTTTGCTATGGCATTGATTTTTGGATGGATACTAATTGTGGTGGCGATGGAGGTTGGTTTTGGTTATGGAGGAGAGGCTGGTTTTGGCCGTGGAAGAGGTGGCTAGTTATGTATGTGGGTGTGGTGGTTGTCGTTTGGAGAAAAAGAGGATAGGAGGAAAGAGAGAGTGGAGTATTTTTTTTTTTTTTTAAATTACGTAGTTTATATTATTTTATTGAGCTATATAGGTAAAAATAGAAACTGTGACGTGAGTTATAAAATGAAATGGTAAAATAGATAAAGTAAGTTTTTAGGACCTAAAATAGAAACCTATTTTAGGTCCAAATAAAAAAAAAATTAAAAAAAAAAAACCTATTTTGTATCTTCAAACATTACTTTATCTATTTTACCAACTCATTCTACATTTTAGTTTTTATTTTTACATACAGCCCAATAAAATAATATAAACTATCTAATAAAATAAATAGGACAAAGTTTAGCTACAAAATTGATTGTAGCATTAACCTACAAACTCACTCAATAAAATAAATATTACTGCATATTTTGAAAATCTAATCGTTGAATTATATGTTCTTTACGCTTTTAATACACGTGTCAATTTTATGTCAATCGGATATTATTTACTATATAATCTATAATCTTATATTTCATACATAATTTTAAATTACAAAAACTTGTAATTTAAAATTTTATTGATGACATAACTATTGATCTTTAATTTTCTTGAAATTTTGCAAACATGGAAGATATAAGAAGAAGATGTAATCTAATGATGGATTTGTCAAAATTCACCTCCAATAAAAAAATATTGAGTGAGTTTGTAGTTGTGGGGGCCTTTTTTTGTATTTGGGCTGGGCTGCCTCCTGCAGTGATGGGCCCAAATGTTTTTTCTGAGTAGGGAAGTTGAGACCGGCCCAACTGTAACTCACTTTGGGCCGGCTTGGCACAAACTTAGCCTCATCTACCAGGAACACCCTTACGGCAAGCGGAGCTATTACAACAAGATTACGGCAGGCGGATATAATGACAATAACAAGAAAACAGAGTGCAGTAGCTTTCAATAATAATAAGGACCGAATATCACAGTAGTAATAATAGTAATAATAATAATGGCTTCTAAAAAAAAGAACAATTGATTGAACAATGATGGAAGTTTAATCAAAAAGTAAACATCAAGCCAAAACCGAATCTGCAATGGCAACCGTTCAAAGAGGAAGAACGCTTCCTCTCAATGAAACTAACCTCCCAGGAGAATATCCTGCCGTCGGGATTAATGACTTTAAGGGAATCAGACCTAAATGATGGATGCCTGAAGGAAAGTTTTTATTGCTTAATTATTCCTTAGAGAATGGGATTTTGAGGGGGAGAGGAAAGAAAAGATTTATTGGTGCATGCCCATTATCCTCAATACTTGTTTTCTTATCTTTCCTTCTTTTCTTTTTCTTTTTTTCTCTTAGTTTTCTTTCTATGTTTTTCTTCCTCTGTTTTTCGGTCCCTTTTACAAGGCACGGCAAGGATCCTTTTATAGGGCCTGCCGTGGTTGTTTTTTACCATTTCACCCCTTAACGGCTTTTGTCTGGTCTGGGCATGCTTGCCAACCACCGTCTGTACACTGCTTACCCTCACCAGACAAAAACAGGTTGGTGTTGTTTCTGTCTACCGTGGCACTGTCCTCTACCGTGGCTTAAATGCTCTCTCTCTCTTCCTATGGCATGCACCCAACGTTCCCTCCCCAATCTTACCTCTTTTGGGCAGTCTGTCATCCCAGCAGGACGTACCTCCCAAAAGGGTTTGGATAGGGAATGTAAAATAAACCTTTTCCCCCTTCCCCACCACCAAACCGCACCCCCATTTACCTCTTTCCACTGACCCGTGACCCTACCACCACCCATATTGGCTGGGTATAGGCTGGTGGCACTTGGGCTTTGTGCATGCTTTCCTGTTACGTACGTTTGAAAAGCCCACCTGCGGCCCATGTGTTTGTTGTGCTCTGGAGCTTTGCTTGCATTCGTCTGCTATACTTCTTCGTTCTTTCATATGGGCCGTCCTGTACTTTCACTGCTTCCCTTTGGGATTGGGTTTTTCTTAATACTGGGTTTCACATCTCTCTTGGCCCATTTCTTGGTTTATATTCATGTCTTGTTTCATTACTTGGCATTTCCTGCCATGATGATATGTTCCTGCTAGGCCTCTTTCAAGTTTGCCGTTCCATTCTTTCCCCCAGTGACTCAAGAGAGTCTACTGGTGTTCTTACTCATGGGCTCTATTGTCCCTTTCTTTTTTCTCTTTAGGCTTGCGGCCCTTTTACTTTCCTTGGGCTTCCTCGGCCCATTTACTGACTTTACTTTCCCATGGGCTTTTACTAACTTGATTGGGCTTCCCCGGCCCAATCTCCTCATACTCATCCTTGGGGTTCATGGGCTTGCCATCAACCTCTACTTTCTTTGTTTACATTGCCTTGGGCCTGCCGCGGCCCATTCTTGCTTTTTCATACCATACATTGCCCATGGGTGTCATTTCTCTCTTTCCGGGCCCTTTGGGCCCATTTGCTTTCTCAAGACCCATTTATTCATGTTATGGGCATGTGTTCCATTCTTCCTGCCGCTTGCGCCTAATAGTCTTATTCTCTGCCTGCCACTCTTATTGCCTGCTTTGCTAGGTTAGGCTGGCTTTACAAAAATGACCCTCAACATTTAGCCCCCTGAGCATATGGAGCGTTCTTGCGGTTCATATGTGAATGAAGGACCTTTTTGTCTTTTTCCACTTTTTCTTTTCCTTTGCGGGCTTTTTGAAACCACGAACTCCTTCCTGCATATATATATTTTTTCTTGCCGTGAATAGTGACAACTCTTCGAATTTCCCAAAATGGTAGTTGCTTTAAAACATAACTGCTGCCTTATTAATTTCATTCTCTTCTTAATGGCTGACCAGTCACCTCCTTTCACGCCGGCCTTAATAACCCAGGTATTTAAGAGAAGAATCCCTTCCCAACGCAGACACAAACTTCTTTTATTTCAAAATATTTTCCTTTCCCCGTCATTATCTTCTTCTTGAACACCCATCCCTCTCTTACTCTGTTCAAATCCTCACGCCATGGCACCGGTGAAAACTCAAGCTTCTTCCCGCCGTAAAGAGAAAAGCGTCGCCATGGACCTTCCAGTTGAACAAGAAGTAGAAGAAAAGGACGTGCGCTCTGATTCAGACCGTTCCGAGGAGGAGGAAGCGCGGCATGACCCAGACAGCGAGTGCGCCCCTCTGATTAATCCGTGGTACAGTCTTAGTCCTTACTCTCCTAAGGCTCCTGGGGATTATGTGCCGCCGCCGCCGAGCCATGTGTGGCTCGTTCTTTGCCGGCGAAACCCTAATGTTTCTTGGGCTCCGGTGTCTTCCTCCATCTCCGATTTGGTCATTTCAAGGCGTCGCCCTTCCTGTGCCTATTCACTTTGAGTTTGGGTCCGGCACCGCCTTGGGTTGGAAAGAGTGGGTTGACAGTGAGTTATCGGA
This sequence comes from Quercus gilva, assembly GCA_023621385.1. Lineage (NCBI taxonomy): Eukaryota > Viridiplantae > Streptophyta > Magnoliopsida > Fagales > Fagaceae > Quercus > Quercus gilva. The sequence continues at coordinate 14,150,395 of CM042476.1, read as the reverse complement.
TACGCATTTCATGGGTTTGCTTCAGCGGGCCGGTGTTCTAAAGGCCATCGTTCTTTCCCGAAGCCTTTCCAACTTCCGAGACCTCTACAATCTTCGCCATTTAGTTCGCCAATGGTGTTCTACCACTCACACATTCTTCTTTTCTTGCGGCGAAGTCACGGTTACTCTCGAGGACGTGGCTAATCAGTTTCTTTTGCCAATCCTCAGGGATGCTGATCCTGCCACTATTGAGCTTTCCCCAAAAGAAGGAGACATTGAAGCGGAGTTGAAGAAGAGGATGGCCGGAAATGCTAAGCTGTCTTATTGGGTTAGTTCTTCTTCCAAGTTTTGTGTTGTTGCGTGTCGTGCTGCCTTTATTGCTTTTTGGCTTTCGAAGTTTGTCTTTGAGTCCCATCCCCATTATGCCATAAAGCCGTTGTATTTTCTTTTGGCCATTAAAATATCTGCTGGGGTGAGTCTGCCGCTAGCCCCCATGTTCTTGGGGCATTTATATGTGCAACTGGACATCCTGCGAAGTGATGAGAGTCAAGCTGGTTCCTGCCACATTGTTGCTTCTTCTACACATAGCACTATTCTACAACAGTTGTTGTTTGAGCGTTGTGCTCAATATTTGGCGAACTGTAAGCCTATCAGATTTGCTAAAGAGAAGTACCAATCTTGTCCGCGGGCCATTACTAATTTTTGTGGCAGGTTTGAGCTTGATTTTCCTTTGGCTTTTCGTTGGTCCGATTTGAAGCCCATCGATTATTCTGTCGTTGAGTCCTTTGATGAGGGTGTTGGTTTTTCCTAGAGAGCTTATAGACAGTTGTATACTGGTTACACTTGTGCTGATTCGGTAATGGGTCTGTTCGTTGATACCGTTGGTACTACTACCCCGCTGGCTGGCTTTGATGAGACGGGTATCACATATTTGGCTGCCACTAATCCTGGATGGCTGCCCTATTTGGCAGATGAGGGTGTCAGGTTTGTTCATTACCCTGCCAACCGAGTGAGGAGACAGTTTGGCCTGGATCAGGATATCCCTGATGACCTCTCCTTCCTTGCAGAGTCTCCTACTTCAGCTAGGCCCTTTCTACGGCATATAGCTTTTGACTTTTGGAGAGAGCGTTTTAGTGCAGTCACAGTTGCTGGTTCTTCGAAGGAAGGTATTTGCACCGCTGCTATGCACCTCTATTAGCAGCTTGTCATGAATTCGTTTGATGCAGAGTTGGCTGGTAGTCGCGGTTTCTCTTTTATTCCTCCTGAGGGACCTAGTATGGTTATCTCTCCCAATCTTCGGTTACTCCTCCCTTCTAAGTCTGTGTTGGCCTATGCCAGGAAACAGAACCGATCTGCCATCTTCGAGTGGAACGAGGAGAAAAGGGGATGGTTTTGGCACACAGGTGATTACCCCTCAGGTTGGGAAAAGAAAGTCAAAGTTGTAAACATTCCTGCGTCGGCCAAGAAAGTTCCTGCCAAGTTTAAATCTGTCAGCAAGTCCAAGTCTGCCACTCCTCAGCCTCCTACAAGTGCTACTCCTACAAGCAGAACACAAGGCAGTAAAAGGAAGACAACTCCCCATCCCGTGTCTGCAGCTCAGCAAAGAGTAAGTTTCCAAAAACTTTTTCTTGCTTTTGTCTTCCAAGTACACATATACATATATACTTCTTCCTTTTTCTGACTCATTCTGAATCCTGGCTGACTTTTTCCTTGACTCCTTTTCTTATCTCTTTTTGCTTTTGCAGTCTAAGCAGAAGGAGGATACGTCAGCTACCCGTCTTATTATGCTTGAGGAACCCGAATCAAAGGTATGTTTCTTCTTGCTCCTGAACTTGTCCAATCTGCTACATTTTTTTGTCTTTGGTTACTTCATTCGCCCAAAGAATTAATTCGGTCTTTACACCCTTTCTTTGTTTTGTCCTTTAGGATGAGCTTGAGCCTCTTTTCATATATCGCCCTACGGCCAAAGAGCTTTCTGCCCTTATGGGCATTCCTACGGAGGGCACTTTTGGTGGGGTCGAATTTGCAGCACCTACTCCTTCTGCAGCCACTACCTCTCCTACTGGACCGGTACCCATGGATGAGGGTACTCATATTGGGGAGGTTAGTAAGGCCACCCCCATTCCTGCCATGACACCTCCTATTCAAAGGGGAACCACCCCTCCTGTTGTTGTTGAAGTCGAGGTTACTCCTGCTACACCTCTCATCATTTCTACTGGTGACCCTTTTGCTGCTCTCTCTCAGGCAGTGCAGGGCGTTTCTTCTTTGGTAGTTACTCCGTCTTCTATCCCTGTTTCTGCCACACGTGGGTCTCGTACTGAATTGTCCTCCGAGGAGTCTGAGGAGGTCTTTGAGGATCCTGAGGATGAGCCTGGCTTGGGGAGGAGGATTTCTAAATCTGAGGAAGAGGATAGCGTTCCACCCAAGGCAATGGGTATGTGTTTTCTTCCTTTACCCTTTTTCTTCTTTCTCCGTTAAGTTTTATTCCTTTCCCTTATTATTTGCATGTCCATTTCTCTGTTTGCAGAGACTTTTGGGGAGTTAGGCATTTCAGCAGACGTGGGGGTGTCTGCGGCAGTTTCTCCTGCCATGCCCACAACACCTATTCCTGCCACATCTTCCATACCAGTCTTTGCCATATTTACAGCGTCTATTTCTGCAGTCCCTTCTGTTCCTGCCTCTGCTTTCCCCACAGCCCCTGTTACTGCTGGCTCTGGTAAGTTTTATCTCTCATTTCTTTTACTTCTTCTCCATGGGCTTCTCTTCCTTTTATTCTCACCAAGGTTCCTCATTTTGACCTTTGCGTTCTTTGACAGGTCCACCTCCTTCAGTGCCTTCTCACTTTGAGGTGGGCAGTAGCTCTACCACCCTTCCAGATCCTGCGAGCGAAGCTGCGGCCTTCTTTGTGCGTTTTGATCAGTCCGAAGTCAATGACCTTGATCCTGCTTCTTTCTGGGGCTTCGGACCCCCTTACATAGATTTTCATGGCTTTAGAGTTCTTGCAGACTGTGCTCCTTATTTGGTGATGATTTATGACAGTCGTGGAGACTTTATGCAGGAATTCCGACTTGGCCAATCAGTCAGAGAGTATTTCTTAAGAATGTTAGGCAGCGTGCTGAACGACATCGAGCACAACTTTGTGGATACTGTCTCCACCGAGAGGATCTTGCAATTGAGGGCCACAGTACAAGAGCTTATCAGCGTTGGCTTTGCAGTGGAGTTTGTCTTGGATCACCTTCGAGAGATTGCTCGAGCAGTTTTCATGAGGAGAGTTCAGCCTACCGTTGATGCTATTGACTCTCGCCTTGCAGTTTTGAGAAAGGAAGTGGCAGATTTGGAGGGCCTCCGAGAGCGTCTTTTTTCCGGTGTAGGACTTGGTTGTTTTGGGAATCAGTCACTTATTTCTGGACTTTATTGATGATGATGCAGTTTCTCCCTTGTTTTGTTGTTTTTCTTTTGCCTTATTACTCTGTCCAGTACATTATGCTTTCTATAGCACCTATTTGGGCTTACTTGCCATAGTTTGGGTTTTGTAATTTAACTTTATGATGCTACACTTATGATGCTATACTTTGCTACTTTTTTGCTATGATATATGATAACAAATAGTTCGTGCTTTTCATTGCAAGAAAGCAAGTTACAAAATTTGATTTGTGACATAGTCATCTTTGAAAGATAAAGAACAGAGTAAAAGAAAAACACAACAGCTTTTGACAAAACAAAAAAAAGGTAAGGGATAATCACATTGCTTTTCTCCCTAGGCGTAGTAGCGTTTCAGCCATTTCCCGTTGATGGGATCCATTAAGTCCTTTCCATCCATCTGAGTCAAGTGGTAATATCCACTTAGATGCACTTCTCTTATCACAAAAGGTCCCTCCCACTTCGATGCAAACTTTGATGGTCCTGCCAGGCCTCTCCTAACGTAGTCTGCCACTTTCAGAACTTGTTGTCCTTCTGCAAATATTCTTTCTTTAGTCATCCAGCCGTAAGCCTCAGTCATTTTTTGCCTATATATGCGGTTGTGTTCTTGAGCCTTTTCTCTTCTTTCATCAAGTCCTTCCAAGTCTTCGCACCTTTCTGCCACAAAGACCTCTTCATCATTTTCCTTTTCTTGCATCTGCATGACTCTCAAGGATGGGGTCATCTTTTCTACTGGACTCACCACTTCAGTTCCGTAGACCAAGGAAAAAGGTGAAAAACCTGTGGTTGACTTAGGTAAGCTCCTGTAAGCCCAAAGAGCGTCTGGCAGATGCATTGCCCATCCTCCTGTATATTCTTAACTCATTTTACTGATGATTTTTATGAGAGTTTTGTTCATTGCCTCTGCTTGCTCGTTTCCTTGAGGGTAATATGGTGATGACCGGTGATGTTTGACTTGATAAAACTCTAGCATTCTCCTCACCTCACTATTGACAAAAGGGGTGCCGTTGTCACTGATGATCCTGTGAGGAACCCCAAACCTTATGATTATATTTTCCTTGATAAAGTTTGTCACTGCCCCTCCTGTGGCTTTACGAAGCGGCACTGCCTCTGCCCACTTAGTAAAGTATTCCGCAGCCATTAATATCCATATGTATCCTCGTGACGGCGGATTCACCGGTCCAACTAAATCAAGCCCCCAAGTATGAAACAGCCATGGTGTGACCATGCTATGCAAGCTTTATGGATGAGTGTGAATCAAGTTGGCCTGAACTTGGCAACTGTGGCATTTTTTCACAAATTCCGCCGTGTCCCTTTTCATGGTAGGCCAGTAATAGCCCATTTGCAGCAGGCACCTGTAAAGCCTTTTCTTCCCCTGGTGTTCCCCACACTCTCCTGAGTGTATTTTTTTTTATCATTTCCCTTGCCTCCTCAGGGCCTAGGCACCTCAAGGGGTTTTCATCATATTCTTTTTTGAAAAGGGTCATATTATGCAAGAAATAGCGCGTTGCTAGCCTCCTGAGCTTATATTTTTCGCTGTGCTTCTACGACAAGATGCCTTCTGTCAGGCATTGTATAAATGGGTTCCTCTAGTCCTCGCTGACGAATGCAGCATAACTTTCTTCTCTGTCTGCCGCAAGTTGGTAGTTCTCACACTAGGTTTGGACTTGGTCTGCATCTTTGCTCATGGTTGGCCAATAAAAGCCTGCCCTTTGAAGTCTGCAGTAAAGGCTGACTTCTCCGCAGGATCTGCAAGTCTTTTCATGTACTTCCTTCAACTTTCTCTGGGCCTCCTTTTGCCCCACACATCTGGACAAGATTCCGCCTAGCATCCTGCGGTATAGCTCTCCCTTCATTAGAGCGTAGTCTTTGAGTACTTTTAGTTCCATGGCTTCCTCTCCTTCCGTTAAAACTTCCTTCATGGGTATCCTCCAATCCCCTTCGCAGTGTTCCTCTTGGAACCTTTCTTTTAATACTTCAATTATGGATTCTTCCCTTTTGCTGACTTCCACTCTGGTACTTTCCCCTTCAAACATTAATTGCGAACCTAGTGCAGCCAATGCATCGGCAAACCGATTCTCGTTTCTCGGGGTATGTTCTATTTCGAAAGTTAAGAACTTTTCTTCCATCTTCTAGGCCATTGCTCTGTACGGGGCAAGACTGGGTTCTTTTAGGGAAAAACTCCCTTTGGTCTGGCAGACTACCAAGTTGGAATCACCTAATACCTTCAAATGACTCCCATCTCAAAAGCTATGGCCAGCCCAGTTAAGTAAGCTTCATATTCTGCTGTATTGTTTGAACAGGGGAACTCCAGCTTGAACGATAGTGCTACTGCTTTATCTTCTTCATGATACAAAACTACCCCAACCCCTCCAAACTGGGTAGTAGAAGATCCGTCAAATTTCATCACCTACTGTTCTCTGAGTTCTTCTGCCATGGCTACTTCTCCTGGAACTTCGTCGTCCAGCGAAAATTCTTCCTCCTCTGGAAACTGTGCCAATAAATCTGCTATAGCCTAGCTTTTCACTGCTCTGGGCGCCCTCATTCTCAAGTCATACTGTGATAATTGTAATAACCATTGTGATATCCTGCCGGAGAGGATTGGCTGTTGTAATAAAGCTTTGATGGCATGGGACTTAGTCATCAGCCATACTTCATAGGCCAAGAAGTAATGGCGTAATCTTTGGGAGGCATAAACAATAGCTAAACAGGCCCTTTCTGCCCTCGGATAACGAGTTTCTACGTCTTTTAGGGCGCGCTGATGTAATATACTGGTTGCTTGGTGCCACCTTCATCTTCTTAGGCAATTAAGGCACCGATGGCATATGAATTGGTAGCCATATAAAGCAGTAATGGCTTTTTGTGTATTGGGGCTTGCACTGTAGGGAGGTTCATCATGATCTGCTGCAGCCTCTTGAAGGCCGCTTGCTGCATTTCTCCCCATGCAAAACTTTGCCCTTTCCTCAACAGCTTGGTAAAGGCCAAAGTGATTGATGCCAACCCGGGGATGAATCTTCAGATATATGAGACTTTCCCCAAGAAACTTTTCAGTTCTTTTACCGTGGTTGGAGGTCTCATAGTTGCAATAGCCATAGCCTTTGCTGGGTCAACATCTATCCCCCTGCTGTGCACCAGGAAGCCCAGGAACTTCCCTAAGGACACACTAAATGCACATTTGAGGGGATTCATTCTCAACTTAAAGGCCCTGCACCTTTCAAATACCTTTTTGAGCATATGAAAATGTTCTTCTCTCTTCCTTGATTTAACTACTATGTCATCCACATAGTCTTCTAACTCCTGATGCATCATATCATGAAATATAGCCGTCATTGCCCGTTGATACGTTGCACCTGCATTTTTCAACCCGAAGGGCATCACGGTGTAGTGAAAGTTTCCCATGAATGTTCTAAAAGTGGTTTTCTCCGCATCTTTTGATGCCATCCTGATCTAGTATCCACTGAAACCATCCATGAATGAGAACATGGCGCTTCCTGCCGCAGAATCTATCAATAAGTCCATATTGGGCAATGGAAATTCGTCTTTCGGGCATGCTTTGTTGAGATCTCTGAAATCTACGCAACACTTGATCTGACCATTCTTCTTCTTCACTGGCATTATGTTGGATAGCCAACGAGGATGTTGAATGGGCTTAACGAATCCTGCGGCTAGCAGTTTCTGTACTTCTTTGACTATCTGTCCTTCTATTTCTCTGTGAAATATTCTGGCAGGCTGAGCTACTGGCCTGGCTTGCGGGTCCACATTTAACGTATATGTTACTAACCCAGGGTTTAACCCTGACATTTCACTGTAGTCCCACGTGAACAAGTCTTTGAACTCTTTTAGCAACAATATCAATTCCTCTTTCTCATCTTTTGTCAAACTTGCACTAATTGAGATGGGTCTCGGCCCTTGTGAAACAGATCCTAGGTCAACTTCTTCCATTTCCTTTTCTGCCATGACTTGCACTTCCTTTTCGGCTACAACTCTTTCATATTCCTCTTCGCTACTTCCTTCCTCTGGACTTTCTTGGACTCTGCAGCACGTCAAACCCTCGTGCTGTTCTTCCTGAGTGGGGCCCGTCTAGATTTCAATTGTGGGCCCCACGTGCCTTCATAATTTGTAAATGATTCTGCCATCAGAGCCTCGGACTCTAATGCATTGGGGTGCGTCTTCAAATTCTGCGGCAGGCTTCTCTTTCCTTCGTCTCTTTCTTGCCAATAACTCTCTTAGATCGGGTTCTGGGTCATTCTGGACATCTTCCCATCTAGGCACAAAAGCACCTAGCGGCCTTGATACTGAACTCTCCCTAGAGGGAGCCCATTGATCGTAGAACATAGTTTCTACTAAGTGGGCTTCTGCTTATTTGAATGGTGAGGGATTCGCGGCTATGCGTATCATCCTGCCTTTCAATCTTCCTTTCACGCATTGGTGATAGGTGGATGGGACCAGCCGGTGTTTATGCAACCATGGCCTCCCTAGAAGCACGTGGTAGGATACTTCAGTTTTTACCACATGGAACCGTGCTAAAGAGGCCATGGGGCCCACTTTCAACCACAGCTGAATGTGGCCTGCTGTGTACTCGCCCCTTCCACCGAACCCTGTTACTTCCATTGGACATCCCTGAATCTTTCTTTCTGAAATTCCTGTTGCCTGCAGAGTGCTCAATGGAATGAGGTTCATAGAAGCACCTGTGTCTACTAAAGCTCTCTTTATGGGGATTTGATTTATGGATGCTGCCAGGTACAAGGGTCTCCTGTGGTCCGGATACCCTACTTCCATATCTTCTTCACTAAAGGTGATTTCAGTTGAATTCTGTAAGAGAGCCCTTTCATCTGATATTTCTGCCGATAGGCATTCTACTCCTGCACCAGAGGCGATGCTCACCAAAGCCTCTTTGGCTACCTTTCTTTCCTTTACTGAGAGTCCCAGCTGATTAAACAAATTTCTGAACTTAGAACTCTGCTGTAGAGTGGTAATGGCCGCCGCAAGCAAAACCATGTTTTCTTCATCGTCCTCTCCTGGGTCAGCACAAATTACCACTGCTGCTACACCCTTCCCTTTATGGTTTGGGAGTGGGTTTCTTTGAACTTCCTGCTGGGATAGTTCTAAAGTCCCTTCCTTTATTCTGCGGTGCACTAATCTGCGAAGCACCCAACATTCTGTGGTAAAATGTTAGACATAATTGTGTAAACAACAAAAATGTAGGTCCCTCCTTTCTTCCTCGGTGGGCTCCCTGGCAACCTGATTAGGTTTGAAAATTCTATCTGCTATCCATTTGTCTAGCAGTACGTCTAACTCTTTTGAGGTGCATGGTATTGGTGGGGGAGTGTCGTATTCCCTCCCCCCAGTCTTCCTTCTCTGTTCTCCAGTGGATACCGCCATTGTCTGTGGAGCGCTTCTCTTGTCCGAGCTTGGTTTCACAGATTGGGCCGTCTTTCTTGCCTTCTGTAATAGCTGGGCGAATTGGAAAATTTCCAAATTTTCGAGGACTGCCCTGTACTCCCTAATCATATTCGTCATGCACATTTCAACCAACGTCCTTTTTTCGCAATGGTCATAGCAGTCGAGTGCTATGTCCCTGAATCTCTTGATATATTCCATCAAGTCTTCACCGTTTCTTTGTTTGGTTGCTTGCAGAGTCGTAAGCGTTACCGTTTCCTCTCAATGGAAGTACTTGGTACAGAATACATCCACCATATCATCCCATGTTGGGATCGTTCCTGGCTTTAATCCAATGTACCAGGTGTAAGCCCGGTCACATAATGATTTAGAAAATTCTCGAAGACATAAGTCTTCGTTTGCGGCATAAGGGCCAAGTGTATCAATGAACTTGCTCACGTGCTCAATAGCACTTCCCTTTCTACCATCGTACTGTGTGAAAGCCTTTGGTTTATACCTCTCAGAGTATGGTTTGCTGAGTACCCTCAGTAGGTAGGGAGACCTTCGTGCATAGAACCTCTCCTTTGGTGCCCTGGCCCTCTCCTGCTCCAAAAGGGTGGCCACCTCAGCCATAGTGATGAAACGTTGTTCTGCATTGTGTGGGACACCTCCTGCCGGTGTCTCTTCTTTGTCTGTTGTATACTCCGGGTCATGCTGGCTTCCTTTTTCTTTCGTTTTGTCAGCTTTCAGCTGACGGATTTCTTCCATCATTTACTGCTGCAAATGTTGTAATGACTGTAAGACTTCAATGAAAATGTTGGCATTGTCGGTAGGGATTCTTGAAGGCAGTTGGGGGTCAGCCCCCGTTCCGTTGGCACCTTCTGCCTGGTTAGGTTGTGGTTGGTGAGGCGTTGTAGGCCTGGACTCTGCTTGTAAGGGTACAGCACTCATGTTCCGAGTTGTCCTGGACTTTAGAGGCATTTGTTTGTGTGAGCTTTCGTCCCTGTCTGTTTCTCAACTCCCCAGTGAAGTCGCCAATTTAATGTGGGGGCCTTTTTTTGTATTTGGGCTGAGCTGCCTCCTACGGTGATAGGCCCGAATGTTTTTTCTGAGTAGGGAAGTTGAAATCGGTCCAACTGTAACTCACTTTGGGCCGGCTTGGCACAAACTTAGCCTCGTCTGCTAGGAACACCCTTACGGCAAGCGAAGCTATTACAACAAGATTACGGCAGGCAGATATAATGACAATAACAAGAAAACAGAGTGCAGTAGCTTTCAATAATAATAAGGACCGAATATCACAGTAGTAACAGTAGTAATAATAATAATGGCTTTTAAAAGAAAGAACAATTGATTGAACGATGATGGAAGTTTAATCAAAAAGTAAACATCAAGCCAAAACCGAATCTGCAATGGCAACCGTTCAAAGAGGAAGAACGCTTCCTTTCAATGAAACTAACCTCCTAGGAGAATATCTTACCGTGGGGATTAATGACTTTGAGGGAATCAGACCTAAATGATGGATGCCTGAATAAAGTTTTTACTGCTTAATTATTCCTTAGAGAGTGGGATTTTAAGGGGGAGAGAAAAGAAAAGATCTATTGGTGCATGCCCATTATCCTCACTACTTGTTTTCTTATCTTTCCTTCTTTTCTTTTTCTTTTTTTCTCTTAGTTTTCTTTCTATGTTTTTCTTCCTCTGTTTTTCAGTCCCTTTTACAGGGCACGACAAGGATCCTTTTATAGGGCCTGCCGTGGTTGTTTTTTACCATTTCACCCCTTAACGGCTTTTGTCTGGTCTGGGCATACTTGCCGACCACCGTCTGTACACTGCTTACCTTCGCCAGACAAAAACAGGTTGGTGTTGTTTCTGTCCGCCATGGCACTGTCCTCTATAGTGGCTTAAATGCTCTCTCTCTCTCTTCCTATGGCATGCACCCAATGTTCCCTCCCCAATCTTACCTCTTTTGGGCGGTCTGTCATCCCAGCAGGACGTACCTCCCAAAAGGGTTTGGACATGGAACGTAAAATAAACCTTTTCCCCCCTCCCCATCACCAAACTGCACCCCCGTTTACCTTTTTCCACTGACCCGTGGCCCCACCACGGCCCATATTGGCTGAGTACAGGCTGGTGGCACCTGGGCTTTGCACATGCTTTCCTGTTACGTACGTTTGAAAAGCCCGCCTGCGGCCCATGTGTTTGTTGTGCTCTAGAGCTTTGCTTACATTCGTCTGCCATACTTCTTCGTTCTTTCATGTGGGTCGTCCTGTACTTTCACTGCTTCCCTTTGGGATTGGGTTTTTCTTAATACTGGGTTTCACATCTCTCTTGGCCCATTTCTTGGTTTAAATTCATGTCTTGTTTCATTACTTGGCATTTCCTGCCATGATGATATGTTCTTGCTAGGCCTCTTTCAAGCTTGCTGTTCCATTCTTTCCCCCAGTGACTCAAGAGAGTCTACTGGTGTTCTTACTCATAGGCTCTATTGTCCCTTTCTTTTTTCCCTTTGGGCCTGTGGCCCTTTTACTTTCCTTGGACTTCCTCGGCCCATTTACTGACTTTGCGTTCCCATGGGTTTTTACTAACTTGATTGGGCTTCCTCGACTCAATCTCCTCGTACTCATCCTTGAGGTTCATGGGCTTGCCATCAACCTCTACTTTCTTTGTTTACATTGCCTTGAGCCTGCCGCGGTCCATTCTTGCTTTTTCATACCATACATTACCCATGGGTGTCATTTCTCTCTTTCCGGGCCCTTTGGGCCCTTTTGCTTTCTCAAGACCCATTTATTCATGTTATGAGCCTGTGTTCCATTCTTCCTGCCGCTTGGGCCTAATAGTCTTATTCTGTGCGTGCCACTCTTATTGTCTGCTTTGCTGGGTTGGGCTGGCTTTACAAAAATGACCTTCAACAGTAGTCTAAGGCTATAATTAATTTCGTAACTAAACTTTGTCCAAATAATAAAACGTATTATTCTCTTTCTTTTTTCCCACTCACTTACTTTATCTATTTTACTATCTCATTTTACAACACATCCTACATTTCAATTTTTATTTTTACATACAACCCAATAAAATAATATAAACTACCTAATAAAATAATAAAACATATTATTCTCTTTCTTTTTCCCACTCATTTTTTCTTTTCACACACAACTATATATTAAATTTTTTTATTTATTTATTTATAATCCAGGTGGAGTAAGTTTTGGGTGGCTTCGATTGTAAAATAGTAACCAGAATGTCTACACCCAATGCCAGTGCTCTAATGCTCTAAAAATCCTAAAAGATATATATGAAGTAGCTTTCGGAAATCACTACAAAACAAACGTGCAGCTTTTGAAATATCAGTACAGAACAAATCATATATCAAAGTCAACAACTTACAGCAAGTAGCAGATATGATATTACCATCATTATTCGCAGTCGCATAGACACAGCTTGAGATAGAAATACTACTGCTCACAGCACCAGACTAGTCTGGAGGGAGCCAAACGGCAGCACCGCATCAGGTAAAGGAAAGTTATGGAGGGATTTGCTTCTTTTTTTTTTTTTTTTAGGAAAGGAAAGTTATGATGAGCTATATGTGTATATTCTATTTTGAATAGCTATTTGAGTTTGGAAGGATTATATTTTATATGGAAATTGAACAAAATAATAATAATAATTAAATTGCTGTATGTATCTGGATGGACCATGGGCATATGTTTTTTTTTTTTTTTTTTTTTTTTTTTTTTTTTTGAGAAGCAAAATTTGGGATTTTTTAATCTATTTTAAAATTTGAAGAAGCCCAAAATGAATTTTAGGATGAATTATTTTTTTCCCAAAATCAGGGGGGCTGGTGAGTAAATTTTAACAATATTTATGATTTAATTGCCTCTGGTAAAGGAAATTTTAAACCCCCTTAGCTGCCTACGTACATCTTTTATTCCCAATTAGGCAATTACCATTCTTATTGCAGTTTTCATTCGGTGTACCAAACATGTCATATTACTATTGGACTCTGTTTTCTTTAATTTTTTTTTTTTTTCCCTTCCCTTCTTTGTTATTCAGAAACTGGCATGCATTGAGACAATGTACAATTGCACATCAGTGTGGTCAATGACTCGAAGAGCATTTCATTTTCATGCATATAAAAGGACCCAATTGTCCAAATAGCATCATCAAACATTTTGCTATATCAAATTCCATTTCTTTACACCAACCCTGAATTGATAACTGTTGTTAAAGCACTAGTCATGATTCATAATAGCAATAAAGATACCAAGAAGCGGGTCGACTCTGCACAACAAAAGCCCCCCATTGGTGGTTGGAACGCTGCCATATTCATCTTTTGTAAGAACACTTGCCTCTTTGATCAGCTTTATGTTCATCTTTCAAGTGCTCTTTATAATTTACACTTTTCTTTTTTGCTTGCAGTTGTTGAAGTAGCAGAGCGATTTGCTTTCTTTGGCTTGGCTGCAAACCTCATCACATACCTCACAAATGAACTTCACCAGCCTATCTCCACAGCGGCTAAGAATGTCAACACTTGGGCTGGCGTATCCTATATCGTCCCTTTGTTTGCAGCCTTTGTCGCCGATTCATTGTTTGGTCGGTTCAACACAATCCTTTTGGCTTCTGTCATTTATCTTGTGGTAAGTTATATGCAGAGTATTTAATAAATAAATATTAAGTATGTTGTGTCTAGAATGATAACCCCACCCTGGTAGTAAACGTGGTATTACCCATTGTTGTCACATGATGTGAGATCGATGAGTTCCTACAGAAGAGCCCATTTTTTTATTCAGCAAAAAAAATATGAAATAAACTATTTTCATTTCAGGTAAAATAGGGGCAATCTTGTTGACCCCTAATGTGGATGGCAGATCCATTAAGGTGGTGATCACAGACTTAGGGGCTTTGAGTTGAATTTGCTGTCCAAATGAATGCCCCGGGGTACTTATAGGCAAGCGCAGAAATATATTTGTTCTGCATAGAGAGACAATTTCAAGAGTCACACCCTTACCTAATTACCATTTAATTGATATTTAATAGTAATTCTCTACAAAAACAAATCATCTTTGTGAAACAATGTTCCATTAGTTGGGAAGTCATTGCATGTACGAAGGTGTACAATATTATGGCATAACCCATCAAAATTATACAATAACAGATCTATATCAAGTTCCTTGAGGTCAAAACTTATAAACTACATTTACACATTTGCAACTTTTGAATTTACAATCTAATCACACACACATATTCATTTTTATCTTTTAGGCATACACACACATGTATATATCATTTTTTATCTTTTAGGCATAACCCTTTATAGTTAGATTTCATTATGTGTATATGCTTCTGAATCTTGTGTTTATGGCTTTTACACGATGATAGGGAATGATTTTGTTAACATTGTCGGTCTCAGTAGTTCCATTGGATTATCGTAAAGCAATATTCTTTGTAGCACTTTACATAATAGCAGTCGGGGAAGGTGGGCACAAACCATGTGTCCAAACCTTTGCAGCAGACCAATTTGAGGAGGATTCACTTGAGGATAAGAAGGTCAAGAGCTCATTCTTTAACTGGTGGTTCTGGGGAATAGTGGCTGGCCAGTGTTCTGCCATTTTGGTAGCAATATACGTGGAGGTAAAAAATTTTCAAAAATTGCTAAAGTTTGTAAAAATTTTATTACAAAATGCTTACAAACTAATGTAACAATAACTGTAAACTTTAATTGAAGTAACTTTGTCTTGAATTTTTTATGAATCAAACTCAAGAGGCTCAAGTAATTATTTAACGAATGCCTAAGAGCATTTGTTTAAGAAATACTTTTAGAAGCTTTTTATGGGAAAGGAAAAATCAATTGATTTTTTTGACAACTTTTTTTTATATTTCCCATAAAAGTGGTATAAAAAATTTCTTAAAATGGTTCATTACCAAATTCCATAAGGGCACCCATTACCTGAATGCATTGTTTAAATGTTTTGATTGCTTTTTATGAAAAAGAAGAAAGTGAGTGGTGCATGGAGTATCTCAAATTTTGGATTATCTACTCATTGTCAAGAAGGAGAATCTCACATACTATAATTCATGACTATGATGTATATTAGATTAGAGGGAAAAATATAAAAAGACTGATGGATATTAGATGATCCTATAGTTTATGCTTAGCCTACAATTTCTAAAAAAATGTGCACATAAAAAGTCTGGAATTTATTAAAATAATGGTTAAATAATTAAAATTTTCTTTTTTATAACAACTTAAATTTTTAGGATAAATAGTCAATTTACTCTTTCTGATCTGTTTAAACTTTTGATACAAGTGATAATTTATCAAAATTAAGTCATTCTATTTTTCATTTTCTTAGCAGCCGCATGTAAATAACTTACAACCATGTTGGATTCTCGAATACACAATTGGCTACAATTGCAAAATTTCTAATCATATATTATGCTTTCAGGATAATGTTGGCTGGACCGCAGGAATAGGAATGTTGGCAATAGCAATGGCAGTGGCATTGATAACATTCTTGCTAGGAATTAAGAGGTACCGTAAGCAAGGTCCCCTAGGGAGCCCCTTAACTACAGTGGCACAGGTACTTGTGGCAGCCGTGAGGAAGTGGCGCGTGAAGGATAAGTTTGACAATTGTAGTGTTTATCATGGAGATGGGCTCCTTGCACCGGGTCAACCTAAGACTCAGACTTTGGCCCATACAAATCAGCTGAGGTATGTGTCTTTGGGATTTTTTTATTCAATTTGAGGCCTTTTTATTTATTTTAATTGCTGCCTCAGGAAACAAAATTGGAACAAGTCTAGACTCTAGACTCGCAGGTAAAGCAGATTGTAAAAATAATGATACTTCTTTCAGTATTGATGATTCATGTTTTTGATTTCTAGTTCTCTTCTAAGAGAGGATTTGTCTTATAAGCTGGTTACGAACTGCAGATGTTTGGACAAGGCAATGATTATTGATAACCTTGACTCCATGAGAACAATTCGGGATCCTTGGAGGCTATGCTCTTTACATCAAGTGGAAGAAGTGAAGCTTGTTCTACGCCTTTTTCCCATATGGTTGAGTTGCTTAATGTTCGCCATAGTCATATCC
Source organism: Quercus gilva (assembly GCA_023621385.1). Lineage (NCBI taxonomy): Eukaryota > Viridiplantae > Streptophyta > Magnoliopsida > Fagales > Fagaceae > Quercus > Quercus gilva. The sequence goes on along the minus strand of CM042476.1, from coordinate 14,134,529 downwards.
CAAATGAATACCTTCTTTGTAAAGCAAGGTAGTACATTGCAGCGATCCATTACACCCCATTTTATCATTCCCCCTGCTTCACTTCAAGCCCTTGTTGGCCTCACAATCCTACTCAATATGCCCATCTATGACCGAGTTTTTGTCCCCATTGCTAGAAAATTCACGGGACACCCATCTGGCATAACTGTGCTACAAAGGATAGGCACTGGTCTATTTCTCTCTATATTTATCATGATTGTCTCAGCTCTAGTAGAGGCCAAAAGGATCAATGTTGTAAAAGAGTATAACCTATTAGACCATCCTAAATCAATTGTACCAATGAAAGTGTGGTGGCTACTACCACAATATATAATTACTGGTTTGGTTGAGATATTCACATATGTTGGGCTCCAAGAGCTGTTTTATGCTCAAATGCCAGAGGCAATGAGAAGCTTAGGAGCAGCAGTATACCTTAGTGTTACCGGAATTGGAAATTTCATTAGTAGTGCAATTATTTCGATGGTTCAGGCAATTAGTTCAAGGTATGGTGAAGAATGGCTTGGTGACAATATCAACCGTGCCCATCTTGATTACTTCTATTGGGTGCTCGCTGGGTTAAGTGCCTTGAATTTGTGTATTTATGTATGTATTGCTATGCGTTTTGTGTACAAAAAAGTTGAAGAGGATGACGTTCCAGGTGAAAAAGAGTCAGGCGCCATCAACGGGTACGTGGATGGGGAGATAATATGAGAGTAAGGAGTACCAAATAGCCATGTAGGGCATATATAGTGTATTTGTAATTGTTGATGCATATCCAATTCAATAGCAACTACTCTCACTTTAAAGTGCATGTTTTCATTAGATGTAGTAATAGGTATTTGTTTAATCTCCCTCCATCTTTCATGCTATCCATTGATAGTCATATGATTGCTGTAGTCATATGATTTCTCAAAATGAATGTTTCAATATTGTCATTAAATTAATGAATCAAATGGGATTGATCACAAAAATTTATAGTTGAAGGGGAACATTACAAATGATTCATAGTTTAGAGTAAACACTGCAGTAAAGCTCGATAAACTCTATAAAAAAACAAAATCAAATATGTCTAGATTTTGTATGATTTTTATCTGTGATAACGTAATCAATGTGGGAAGCCTAAGTTACATTGGTAGAGGAAGACGTGAAACTAATTCTAGTTCTGTTATAAATTTAGTTGTTCCATTAGATGATGTGTTAAAAAAGAGAGTTCACATTAATAATAAACTGCAAATTTCTGTTAACAAAAATGCTAAGAAATCATCTTAATTCATACATGTTTTAAATTTTGAAATACATTTTAAGAGCACTCACATAGGTGTATAGTAGAAAAATGTGTCAAATTTACAAAATTTTGTCCAAAAACTACCCACAATAAACAAGCTCAAATTGTGTTAATATATGCATTGTTGCTATAGTAACTATGTAAATTTATAATGGGTTCTAGTTAACTTAATTAGTAAAGTCTCTGATGGTTGTATAAGAGATCTGGGGTTTAATCCTCGCCTATACCAAAAACTGATTGGCGTCTTAGTCTGATGATAAAGAGTTATCATCAGAAGCGGGCGTCATAAATTGAAACCCTCTCTCAAAAAACTATGTAAATTTATGCTAACACTATTTATTTTTTATTCTTTCTTTACATATGAAAGAAGATAGTAGATGGTTCTTATTGTTTATGAAGAAATAGAAACAATTAAAAAAAAAGGAAAATTGATATTTTAATAAAATATAGTGTAAAATAAATAATCTTATGAGAGATGTTTTGAAAAGTGGATATGTAAAATAGAAAAAATAGATTATTATACTAAAATAGATAGAAATTTTTGCACAAGTTGATGTGAATTCTCCAACATATTCATACTTTTTAACTTTTTGATTCAGTAGATCTTCATATTAGATTAGATAAAACAATTTGTGCAAGTTGTATTGGTTTTTTCTCGCTAGATCGTGGTTGTAATTGCACTAAAGATTTAGGTTTTCTCATCTTATACTTTTGTAAAATTATATAAGGCGGGATATTTGTAAATAATGTAATGTGTGATTGAAATTTTATATCTAGTGCTCCATTCAAATGATTCATTTTCTATGCATCTTGAATGACTTAAAAATAAAGCAAATTTAAGTAAATTTATCACTTGTATTAGAAATAAAAATAAAAAATAAAAATTTTTATCAAAAAGAAAAAAAAAAAAAAAAAAAAAAACAGAGGGGACTGGGCTATATTCACTATAAATGGTCCCGGTTTATTATCAACTTTTTAACCTTTTTTTATTATCTTTTTTTTATTGTTACCCAAAACATCATATTAAATTTTTTTTTTTTTTACTACTATCTAAAAGATGGGTTATTGTTGAAAATTACACTAAATCATACCAAATCTTATGAAAAGCCCAAGCTCACTTATTCTCTTACATATTATGACCCACGCATGATCATTTTCCAACTGTAGATGAAAGCCAAGACTCTAACCCACTTACAAACTCTCTTTCTCCTCCCCCACATGTAGATGATACTTGAAAGCCAAGATCATGACTCACTTAGAAGCTTTCTTTCTCTGTACAAACTTCCCTTTAGACTACACAAACTCTTCAGTTTCTTTAAAAACAACGATTGCACTCCAGATTCAATGATCTCATCTGACAAAACCAACGTTTCTACTCATTTTTTAAGTCTTAATTCAATCTTCCTGTGTAAATTAATGGAGATGTACAGTCAAGAAAAATATACAATCACTCAAAAAAAATGGAAATGTACAGTCTAATCTTAACAGTCTCACGACTCTATTTTCTAAGATAATAAGTACTTCTCTTGCTATGTTACATAAAATGCCAAATGGTATGCAATATGACATAATCACTAATAGTCATATTGCATTCAACTATATTCACATTAAATTTTGAATTGTCAATGACACTATGGTACTAGGTATGAAGTCAAATTTGTTAATATGACTTTTGATATACTCCTACCGCCAATTAAGAAATTCACAGCAAGTTGGATTAAACTGTTTATGATGCATTTGAATTGCAAGTTTTTTTCTTAAGCAAATGCATGAAAGTGGTAAGCCCATCATAAACATAAAAATGATCATAAGTTCAGATATTAACAAATAATTGAGATACTGCAGTCATAAATTTTGATACCATTTGTTCATTATGAAAAATCTAAAAAATTTATTGGATTCTAGCCAAAAATATTTGGCATGTAATCTACGATGCAAAAAAAAAAAAAAAAAAAAAAAAAAAAAAAAAAAAAAAAAAAAAAGTGGTATATATATGTAGGCGTAAGTGCTCGCAACAAGTTTAGGTTTCCCTAAATCCATGAGAAGTACACCTTGGCTTAGCTAGGGTGGATCATGGCGAAGGGTGTAAAATGGAGTCGCCATTTAGATTAGGTATAGGAACCATAAATATAGCACCCTTATGAAAGGACTGATATTTGACATATAATCTATGATGCAAAAAAAAAAAAAGGCATGCGCTCGCAATAGGTTTGGGTTTCCCCAAATATGTGAGAAGCACCTTGGCCTAGGGTGAACCATGACAGAGGATGTAAAATGGGATTGTCATTTAGATTACATCTAGGAACCATAAATATAGCACCCTTGTGGAAGGACTGATCTTTACTAAAGCACATGTTCGGAGTTTAGGTATAAGGATAGAAAGGTGTTAGGTACCCAACCCCACCTAATCCATGGGTCAGCTTCCACTCATTGTGTTCCAAATCTTAATATCATTAAATGGTCTTTTAACATGTTTTTTTTAACTCACACACACTCTATCATGCATCTAGAACATCCAACCTGGCATACCATCCCTTAAACCTAGCATTCATCTATCACGTTATTACACATATATCACCAAAGGCAGCAACATCACAAGGAATAATGACCAAGCATATCAAAGCATTCAAGCAAAGGCATTAAAACTCATGGCATTCAACCAAGCACATTAGGCAACTCAAAACTCAAATGTTCAAATGCACGCTCATGTGATTCATGCATGACTTACCTGTAACACCCCGACCCCAAATTAATAGTTAAACTATGTGTTTAAATAGGTAATTATTATTTTAAGTCACTTACTATGTGTTTAAATGATAAATTATTATTTTAAGCCACTTTCAAGAGTATTTAATAAAAGTATTATTTTATAATACTTTTGAATAAGAATTGTAATGGTTATAAATAATTCAATGACTAATTGTATTATGTATATATATTAAGTAAGTATGTACAAAATTATATTAAGCAATTTAAGTTATTAGATATATAGTTGTTGGTGTTTAATTAAGTGGCAAAGTTAGGATATATATATATATAGATATAGTTGTAAGTGTTTTAATTAAGCATGATGCATGGGATTGTGATAGTAGATATTTCACTCACATGCAACCAATGAGAATTCAACACAAGTAAAGCCAACTCCAAAGACCAAGACTTGGCCATGCAATCACCAAGTGCCACCTTATTCCTTCTTTGACTTTCTCAAGCAATTAGAACATATATGCTCTTTTAGGGTGATGGATATAACTTTATAAAGGTAAGGATATATATATATATATATATGTATGTATGTATGTATGTATATGCAAGAATTATTTTTGTAGAAAAGTGAGTGTGAATGCAAGAAAGTTGAAAGTGGGTGTGATTCTTCTTTCCCTAGCCATACACGTATTCCACCCCCAAAAGTCCCCTTCTCTTATCTGATTTTGCTGCCCCAAAAGTCTTCTCCCATATCTAATCTTTTTGGCTGCACCAGACAAGAAGTCCAGCTCCTTTACTTCTTTCTCTATTCCTCTTTCTTTGCTCTTCTTTCTCTCTTCTCTCTTTGCTCTTACACGGCAGCCTTCATTCTCTAAAGATGAGATTAAGAACCTAAACACTAAGGTTTTGTGGGTAAGTAATCAAAACTTCATCTGATTTTGTGTACTTGGATAGTATGATTGGTTGTTTATTTTCATTCTTTATCCTCTGTTCTGATTTGTGAGACTGAACCTGTGAATCTGTTTTAGTAAATTGAAAGTTTGATGATTATGGTATTTGGATGCTTGTTAGGGTATTTTAATATGTTTATTATAGGGATAAAAATACCCAAGTGATATGAAGGCCAATTTCTATTTGTTGATGATTTTAGAAAGAACATGCACTGAAGCTGTCCCTGTGACAGATTTGATGTTTACCAAAAGAAAATTATGTATTAAATTGTATATAGTGAATTTGGATGCTACGGTTATTTTATATGAAAGCTAAGACATATACGGTTGTTATGGAAGTGGTCTCACAGTATTTGGATGAGTAGAAAAATAATGGTGTAATTTCTAAGTTGCATGAGTTTCTGCTAGGACAGCTTTGAATATGTTGTATTGTATGATTTTTAATAAATCATGGGTTTATGTTTTGACTACGAAAATTTTATGGTATATAATAGACATACAGGGGAGTAATTCTGTAAAATTTAATGTCATTTAGATGTGTTTGGACAGCCCATTCGTATTTTACAAATGGGGCTTTCGCTGCTGTAATGAGCAGTAAACAGGGTAGGATAACTCTGACTTTGTAGATTTAATTCTCAAGCTAGGGTGAATGTTTTGAGCTATAATTTATTATGCTCATCATATGATATGTCTAGATCATAGGTTAATTTTTGTATAACTTGGTTCAAGGTTTAGTACCCTAAAGGAGGGTTTCTAAACCATTCAACGGTTGTATTTATGAAGCTGTTTTGTTGAACATGCTGTATGTCTCCTTAAGAGTGTTTATGGTTACATGATAATGCTTAAAAGAGTTCATGTTTTATGCATGCATTGTTGCCTTAAGCTCAAAGTACCTTTTGAAATGAAGTTTGCTCTTATGAGAGTAATGTGAGAATGTTGGTTTTTATGATTTAATACATCATGTTGTATGATGAATGTATTTTGTGTTTGTGGGAACCTCTTTGAGGTGGGATTAGGATGTCCTTGATTCTAAGTGATAGGCTTTGAGATGAATATGTAAGTTTATGATAAGGAGTAATGGATAGTAACAAGCCTTGATATTTTGGTTTAGGTGTTACCAGTCGTCAGGTCTAAGCTCCTTCGACTTTAGGCTCTCAGTTCCTCTGCTTTCAGGTAAGGGATAAGTTATATGGGCATTTGGTAAGTCATGAGGTTATTTTAAAGCATATTATGCATTAAAATGTTTTTGATTAGAGATATGGCATGTAAGCATTACCAGACAAAGATATGTTCGTGATGCTTTCGAAACTTTATGTATATGATTTAAGCATAATGATGCTATTATTAATTCCACGAACATGATGAAGAAAACAATGGAAATGCTTTTATTATGAAATGTTATGCAAAATAAGAAAAATTCAGTATGATGAATAAGTATGAAATGTTTTCGGGTTATGTTCTCTGGTGATCTGAACTCTGCCAGTAGGGGTTAATTACTGGCTTTCCATGGAAAACGTTATATGATTGGCCATTAAGTGGGACTGGCTCTGCTGTACCCGCCCTTGTTGGTTACGGCCAACTTGGGGGAAGCCAACCTACCCCCATGGTTGGAAGATATGTATTATGATGTAATCCCGGGAATACCTGGCATTGTGGGGAATGCTGGATGCCTAGCACTGTGGTGCTAGAAGCCTCCCAAATAAGTACAGACTTATCAGATGTGGACTAACCAACAAGTTATGTATGAACAGCTATATTATGTTATTAATCATGAGAGAATTATTTGTTTAAATGCATTGTAGAAAGTTAAAAGCTCTCATGGAAAGAAGAAGTTTCTGATAAAAAGAAAGCTGTTCATTAAAGATCAAAGTTTCTGAAGTTCTGTTATGCTATAAAGATAAAGTTTCTGAAGAAAGTATAAGTTTATGTTAAGAAGTTATCAGATATCTGTTTTTCTTTATGAAACATTAAGTTTTATAATTATGAAAGTTATTATTATATATATAGTATAAAATACTATGCATGAAAAGATGTTCTCCTATCCGAACAATTATAAGATGAAATGAATGGATTTACATGCATCCTTATTGAATTCTCATATATCTTACCTTTACTGAGCTGTGTAGCTCACCCCTTCCACTCTTTCAGTTAACAGGTTTATTTTGGAGCAGAGGGAGCCTTAGTCGAGTTTTGGAAGGAGCTGATTTTAGTTTATATGTATAGATCCTAAAGTAGTATTTGATGTTTAGTTTTGCAGTATTGTGAATTTTAGGATCTAATAAAAGTTGTACCTTAAGGTATTAAGAGATGTATTATGTGAAAGTATGAAATTTGAAAAACTGGTGGATTATGTTATTCTTTGAGTTCAGTATAGATGCTCTGAATGTCACAGGAAAATTATACCATTTAAGTAAAGAAACAAAGATGTAAAGAAAGAGGAAAGCTTTTATAAAAGTTTTGTAAAAGTTTAAGTTGGTTCGTGTTAATATCAGGCTTATGCTTGGTATTAGCATGCCGGTCATGGTCACAAATCCGAGTATCGGGTTTGGGGCGTGACAGTTGTGGTATCAGAGCAAAGGTTATGATTCTGTAGACTCTAAGTATAAATTTTCAGAGTAAGAGATTAAGATTGGGTAGTTAAGGGTAGACAAGTAAGATACATCTCTTTTGAGATGTTTGAATTGTTTGATCATTGGCTTATTATTTGATGTCTACTAGCATATTTGGATATTTTGAATTATGAGAGCATGCTCAGTATTGCTATGGTTTTAGCTCTTTTGTTATTAATCCTATGATGCTTGCTACATTGGTGTTTTGTGGTCTGTCTTGTTTCATACAAGTCAAAGAAGATCACTTTCATCATTTTTGTTCCATAAAAACTTCTGGAATCATCTTTGTTAGAGTACTATGAAATCATAGTAGGCTAACTCTAGGTTTGATATATTCTGTATTTCTCTGAAGAAAGAAATTGTGATTTGCTTCTCTATTTGACTAGAAAGAAAAAAAAAAATGAATGAAAATGGAGCACAGACAAGAGGTGTGATGTATGTTTATTAAAAAGTACATTTGACTGCCTAAATGGAAGCCAAATCTTAAAGCCCTTGAAAAAAAAAAAGTATGTACAGTACTTCAGTCTTTTCTATTATTTGGTGATTTGACTCTTTGTATTACTGTGACATTCAAAAAAAGGGAAGCATACATGGTAGAGCAAGTTTGTTACACTTTTAGCCGAGGAATTCTTTTTCACCAAAGATTTTGTTTATTGCAATTGCTATTAACTTAGTAAATTCAGTGCAACAAATATTTCTAAGGTGTTGGAAAGTTTAAGCAATTGTATGGCACATGATTCTGTCAGAATGGGTATATTGGCTTGTTCATTATGATATACACTAACCATTGTTTGGTTCTCTATGATTCAAATTGATGACTTGGGGTTATCCAGTTTTTTTTAAATGGACTTGAATTTGTAAGGTTTTATTTATTTATTCTTTCATTGTTCCTTGCACTGTTTTTTCTCCATTACATGTTCAAACCTTGACAAAGCTATTTTTTTTATAATAGCATTTTTTGGCATTATTCTAATGCATTAATTTTTAACTAGTTTACTTTGGATGTGCATGGTGGACATGCTAAGAAATTGGTCCAGGATCCTAGAAAGTATATATATATTCATAGTATATTCAGAAAAAAAAAATAAATAAATAAATAAATTGTGCTTGCTAGCATGCATCTGTTCTTGCATAACAATTGCATGTGTCAACTAAGGTACTACATTTTTGAGTTTTCATACAGAGTTGAAACAAATTTCCCATTACGAATTGTAATATTGTTTGAACAGTGAAATGAGGGAAAATAAGGTTGTAGAATATTTTGTTTGCTGATTGCTAGTGCTATCTAAAGATGTGGTTATCTCCTTTGCATTTCCTTTCTTCTTTATTACTTTAATATGATGCTTTGTAAATGCTACATAGGAATTTACTTTGTTAAACATTAAATCATCATTATTGCCATGGACATTGTGCTTCTATGGCCTTATTTGAACACTATTAAGATTGGCTGTGAAATTTGTTCTGCAATTCACTTTAATGCCTATTCTGCAAGGTTTGAGCTTCTAGGATCACGTGTTGCCTATGGTCTTATGTTGTTTCAATCCTTGTATGATTTTTCTTTCCTTTTTGTGAACTTTAAGGCAGAAAACTCAAGTGAAAAGAAAATGTTCAAATGAAAAACCTAAACAAACAGAAGTATTAGAAATAAGCGAATGTTGGCATCTAAAAAGCAACTTGACCTTGCATATTTTGAGTTAGTAATCTTCTTGAAGCTAACATGATTCTTTTGGCTCTAAAGAATTTTGGTAGTATGCAGGAATTGTGGCCACCCTGGTAATTATACTGACAGTGGCTTTGGGCAGGTTGAAAAGCTATCTATGAGTGCTTATGATACTCTCAGGAATAGGATAATTTGCAGATTAAGGGATTAGAACTTTAGAAAGAAGGGTTTTGGTAAGCTATGATTATTATGAAGACTATAAATATGCCCTCTCTCTTTTCTAGTACAAGTGAACTTATGAGATACCTCAAGTAAACTATAATGTAGTGATAATATATTTATGCTTTATGATGAGGGTTCCATTTTGATTTATGAAATGTAAAACAATGATTATTTTGATTTTTGAAATGTAAAAACAATGATTATGTTGTTTACTTGGAATTGCTTATTGAACTTTTTAAGAAAGAAAGAAGTTTTGAGAGTGAGTTATTAAATGTTTTGAAAATTTTTCTGTCTTATTTTATTATAGTCAGCCTTCCTAATGTTGGTATGGACTGATTTAGTTGAACACCGCTGGCCACGTGTGATCTGCTAAGTCATTTGCCAATTAACCTTATGTGGGGTGACATAAAATGAGTATTTTGCCTATTCCTTGGTCAAGTAATTTGTTAACTGCTGTAGAGCTCGCGTGTGGTTAAACAAGTTATTGACAACGAAAAAATTTTTAGTATAACCTAATATCACTTGTGATGATATTATTTGATAAAGTTTATTTTGAAAAAAAAAAAAAAATGTTGTCAAAGTGAATTTTGATAAGTTTTTGGTTGTTGATAATGTATAATGTTATGTATCATTTTTAATAAAGGAAAGATATATGCTAAATGGATGCTTCCTAAGAAATTCTTTGAGTTTGTGGAATTGATCTTATTTGATTGATTCATTCCTTTGTACCTCTTGAAGTATAATCTATTTCCCAAGTTACTACAATTTTGATAAATGAATAATTTTTAATATTCGTTTGTCACAATTAAGGTATTTTCTTATCAAATCCACTGATTATATTGATATTATAAGTATTGATATTATAAATTTTGATTGGTGCATGAAAGAATTTCTTGATTGTATTCCTAGATTGAATATATGTTAGTGACGTGTGCTCATAGTATTTGCTTGCATGTGTATATAGACTTGTATCTTTTATTTGAGCATGAAAATTGTTGAAAGCATGTATCATATCTTAAGGAAATTTTATAATGAGGTAAGGATTTGTGATGTATAGAAATGACTTGACATGTGATTCTACTATGTTTTGTGATTTTTTTTCAATTTATCATTTCACATTGTTGTAATACGAAGATATTTACAATTATAATTTTCGAGGACGAAAATTTTTTTAAGGAGGGAAGGATGTAACACCCCGACCCCAAATTAATAGTTAAACTATGTGTTTAAATAGGTAATTATTATTTTAAGTCACTTACTATGTGTTTAAATGATAAATTATTATTTTAAGCCACTTTCAAGAGTATTTAATAAAAGTATTATTTTATAATACTTTTGAATAAGAATTGTAATGGTTATAAATAATTCAATGACTAATTGTATTATGTATATATATTAAGTAAGTATGTACAAAATTATATTAAGCAATTTAAGTTATTAGATATATAGTTGTTGGTGTTTAATTAAGTGGCAAAGTTAGGATATATATATATATAGATATAGTTGTAAGTGTTTTAATTAAGCATGATGCATGGGATTGTGATAGTAGATATTTCACTCACATGCAACCAATGAGAATTCAACACAAGTAAAGCCAACTCCAAAGACCAAGACTTGGCCATGCAATCACCAAGTGCCACCTTATTCCTTCTTTGACTTTCTCAAGCAATTAGAACATATATGCTCTTTTAGGGTGATGGATATAACTTTATAAAGGTAAGGATATATATATATATATATATGTATGTATGTATGTATGTATGTATATGCAAGAATTATTTTTGTAGAAAAGTGAGTGTGAATGCAAGAAAGTTGAAAGTGGGTGTGATTCTTCTTTCCCTAGCCATACACGTATTCCACCCCCAAAAGTCCCCTTCTCTTATCTGATTTTGCTGCCCCAAAAGTCTTCTCCCATATCTAATCTTTTTGGCTGCACCAGACAAGAAGTCCAGCTCCTTTACTTCTTTCTCTATTCCTCTTTCTTTGCTCTTCTTTCTCTCTTCTCTCTTTGCTCTTACACGGCAGCCTTCATTCTCTAAAGATGAGATTAAGAACCTAAACACTAAGGTTTTGTGGGTAAGTAATCAAAACTTCATCTGATTTTGTGTACTTGGATAGTATGATTGGTTGTTTATTTTCATTCTTTATCCTCTGTTCTGATTTGTGAGACTGAACCTGTGAATCTGTTTTAGTAAATTGAAAGTTTGATGATTATGGTATTTGGATGCTTGTTAGGGTATTTTAATATGTTTATTATAGGGATAAAAATACCCAAGTGATATGAAGGCCAATTTCTATTTGTTGATGATTTTAGAAAGAACATGCACTGAAGCTGTCCCTGTGACAGATTTGATGTTTACCAAAAGAAAATTATGTATTAAATTGTATATAGTGAATTTGGATGCTACGGTTATTTTATATGAAAGCTAAGACATATACGGTTGTTATGGAAGTGGTCTCACAGTATTTGGATGAGTAGAAAAATAATGGTGTAATTTCTAAGTTGCATGAGTTTCTGCTAGGACAGCTTTGAATATGTTGTATTGTATGATTTTTAATAAATCATGGGTTTATGTTTTGACTACGAAAATTTTATGGTATATAATAGACATACAGGGGAGTAATTCTGTAAAATTTAATGTCATTTAGATGTGTTTGGACAGCCCATTCGTATTTTACAAATGGGGCTTTCGCTGCTGTAATGAGCAGTAAACAGGGTAGGATAACTCTGACTTTGTAGATTTAATTCTCAAGCTAGGGTGAATGTTTTGAGCTATAATTTATTATGCTCATCATATGATATGTCTAGATCATAGGTTAATTTTTGTATAACTTGGTTCAAGGTTTAGTACCCTAAAGGAGGGTTTCTAAACCATTCAACGGTTGTATTTATGAAGCTGTTTTGTTGAACATGCTGTATGTCTCCTTAAGAGTGTTTATGGTTACATGATAATGCTTAAAAGAGTTCATGTTTTATGCATGCATTGTTGCCTTAAGCTCAAAGTACCTTTTGAAATGAAGTTTGCTCTTATGAGAGTAATGTGAGAATGTTGGTTTTTATGATTTAATACATCATGTTGTATGATGAATGTATTTTGTGTTTGTGGGAACCTCTTTGAGGTGGGATTAGGATGTCCTTGATTCTAAGTGATAGGCTTTGAGATGAATATGTAAGTTTATGATAAGGAGTAATGGATAGTAACAAGCCTTGATATTTTGGTTTAGGTGTTACCAGTCGTCAGGTCTAAGCTCCTTCGACTTTAGGCTCTCAGTTCCTCTGCTTTCAGGTAAGGGATAAGTTATATGGGCATTTGGTAAGTCATGAGGTTATTTTAAAGCATATTATGCATTAAAATGTTTTTGATTAGAGATATGGCATGTAAGCATTACCAGACAAAGATATGTTTGTGATGCTTTCGAAACTTTATGTATATGATTTAAGCATAATGATGCTATTATTAATTCCACGAACATGATGAAGAAAACAATGGAAATGCTTTTATTATGAAATGTTATGCAAAATAAGAAAAATTCAGTATGATGAATAAGTATGAAATGTTTTCGGGTTATGTTCTCTGGTGATCTGAACTCTGCCAGTAGGGGTTAATTACTGGCTTTCCATGGAAAACGTTATATGATTGGCCATTAAGTGGGACTGGCTCTGCTGTACCCGCCCTTGTTGGTTACGGCCAACTTGGGGGAAGCCAACCTACCCCCATGGTTGGAAGATATGTATTATGATGTAATCCCGGGAATACCTGGCATTGTGGGGAATGCTGGATGCCTAGCACTGTGGTGCTAGAAGCCTCCCAAATAAGTACAGACTTATCAGATGTGGACTAACCAACAAGTTATGTATGAACAGCTATATTATGTTATTAATCATGAGAGAATTATTTGTTTAAATGCATTGTAGAAAGTTAAAAGCTCTCATGGAAAGAAGAAGTTTCTGATAAAAAGAAAGCTGTTCATTAAAGATCAAAGTTTCTGAAGTTCTGTTATGCTATAAAGATAAAGTTTCTGAAGAAAGTATAAGTTTATGTTAAGAAGTTATCAGATATCTGTTTTTCTTTATGAAACATTAAGTTTTATAATTATGAAAGTTATTATTATATATATAGTATAAAATACTATGCATGAAAAGATGTTCTCCTATCCGAACAATTATAAGATGAAATGAATGGATTTACATGCATCCTTATTGAATTCTCATATATCTTACCTTTACTGAGCTGTGTAGCTCACCCCTTCCACTCTTTCAGTTAACAGGTTTATTTTGGAGCAGAGGGAGCCTTAGTCGAGTTTTGGAAGGAGCTGATTTTAGTTTATATGTATAGATCCTAAAGTAGTATTTGATGTTTAGTTTTGCAGTATTGTGAATTTTAGGATCTAATAAAAGTTGTACCTTAAGGTATTAAGAGATGTATTATGTGAAAGTATGAAATTTGAAAAACTGGTGGATTATGTTATTCTTTGAGTTCAGTATAGATGCTCTGAATGTCACAGGAAAATTATACCATTTAAGTAAAGAAACAAAGATGTAAAGAAAGAGGAAAGCTTTTATAAAAGTTTTGTAAAAGTTTAAGTTGGTTCGTGTTAATATCAGGCTTATGCTTGGTATTAGCATGCCGGTCATGGTCACAAATCCGAGTATCGGGTTTGGGGCGTGACATTACCTCACTGCATCATAGCACCTATACATCAATACATGCTCACACTCATGTGTATGTTCATAATATTCAATCAAACTAAGACCCTAGTCAAGATCTAAACACTAAAACAAAACAAAACATGTTGAAGCAGATAAACAGAGACTCAACAAAAGAGAGACATGTTAAACAAAGACTAAACATATGAAAGAAACAATAAAAGAATAATGAAACAAAATCTAGGTATTTGGGCACGAATGTGCATGCCCATCCCAATTGTATGCATAGGCACACTTCGAATATGCCTACACATGTATAAAGCATGCACACGCATACACGCCCAGAAACTTAAACCCAACAACCAAAACAGAAGAATAAGGAAAAGTAAGAAATTAACAACCTAACATGCTTATGATACAAACATAAAACAAATCTAAATTAACACAAGCATATTAAAACAATAAAGCATATAAAAAAAATAACAAAACAAAGAAAAGTGAAAAGTCAAAGTTAGAACTTTTACCTCAACACAAGGACTCTTTAGAGTTTGATTTGACCGTTCCCTTCAATTAATCTAATCAACAACAAAACTAGCAGGTCATTAAGCTTTAGAACTCAAAGGCCAAGACCAAAATAGGTCCGAACCAAGTAAAACTTGAATTGATGATATTTTGTAAAAAACTCCCTCTTTAATTCACTATTTTCTAATAAATCTTCCGTATCTTTGCCTCCCTTTAAAAAAGTGCCTTTTATGGAATTATATAATAGTAGAATAGGAGTGTGGGGCGGCTCTCAAACGATGTAGAATTCATTCTACACAGATTTAAATGAAAAAACCTTTCCTTTCATATAATTCTAAAACCGTAGCTGCATACACATACTCAGGATTAGAGCATGCGCACGCATGGCTTGAGTGTGCATATGCATATGCGTATATGTGTACACACACTTAGGGTTTCCAATAGCCTTTCTTTTTCAAAATTAGTTTTATTCTTCCAAAAATAATTTTATTTTCTCCATAAATATTTCCTCAAGTCAAGATTTCACAATATTGGGCCCTAAATCAACCTTGGGCCTTAGAGTAATGTTGTCATTAGGGAACAGGGGCTCAAGTCCTTGTAAGGTTGAATTTATTCAATCATGTGTTAGCTTTATTCTGTGCCAAATTTGCTTGTAATTTAGCAATTAGATACCCTGTATTTATGTGGATTTACGTAAGGGTAGTGTGTAAGAGAGTGTAAAGAAAACTCAAGATGTGTGCACTCAAGAAGAGCCTCGCGACTGGCAAGTCACCAAAGGTGGCACTTGTGTGAAGCATGCACAAAAGCTGAAGGGTCACAACAGCTGGAGCACTACAGGACAAAACTTCCAGTCTGACCAGGCAGTTAGCTCGCAATTCAAACTCGCAACTCGTTCCAGTCACAAGGTTGAGTCGCCAGAATGCCCTATTTGATGAAAACTAACTTTTCACATTCCTCTTACACACTACTATAAATACCCTTATACCCACGAAATGTAGAAAGCTTCCAAAGAGAATTTTGAGAGAGAAACCCTAAAGAAAAACAAGATTGACTCATCCACAATCTTTATCATTTAATTCTCCAAATTTCTCTATTCTCACCCTTTCCATTGACATATCCTTGAGAGGTACATTTGCCAAATCCTTATCTCACTATACCCATATTAGTGAAGATGTGTTTTGGTGCTTGGGAAGCAGTTCAGAGATGACCAATTCATTTGTTGATACAATGGGCTTATTGCGGGATCCGGAAAGTTAAAGAAGACAAGGTTCGGCGTAACCCTATTAGAGCAAAAAGCTTGGAAGGCTTAGGTGCACTGGGTAAATTAGGCTTTGAGGGTCTTCTGCTATTCATATATCCCAATTTCATTCTCTAGTGGATTATTGACCGTTTGGAGGGCGGTGGAGAGGTTGTTCGTCGAGTACTTCAGTTTCTTTTTCGATAACACATCGTCATGTTATCTTTGTGTTTGCATCTCTCTTTTCTTTCTCTTTACCTTTTAATTACTGCTATGTTTGTAATTAATCATGGTTTAGAGTGTGTTACCAATTTTATATAGCTTATATTTCATATTCTGCACATATATTGTTTAATTATAAGCTTGTGTTGGTAATTTTGTATTTAGGGGTCTAAACATTCATTGGTATTTTATACACTAATTGAACTTTCAGTCGTAAATGGCACAAAATGAGGTGTCTACAGTATACCATATGTAGAAACTAAAGAGGACTATAGAAACTTTTAGTTAGATGCATACCATTTTTTTTAAGTATTTTTGTAGTAATTACATGGTTTGGCTTAAAGCAAAATTTCATTGGCAAAATCAGTGATATGTTCATTCAATCAAATCCATGAGTAACAAGGGTATGCCACTTGTGATCTTTTTATTGTCAATGTTACTTCATTCAATTAATTAATTATATATGCACTACTTTTCTTTCTTGTTAGTTCCTATTATATATATATATATATATATATTGTTTTTTAAAATTTTTTAAAAAAATATTTTTTTTTTTTGCTTGGTAATTGTTTATTCGGGGCATTGAACCCCCGAGTTAGCGGTAACTTGAGGTATCGGGTACCACTTAGGCTACAAGGCCCGGGTTAAAATATTGTTAGCCAAAAAAAATATTTTGGCTAACAATATGTACTTGTAGGGACCTGGTTCGAGTACTATTCCTTGCAAACGAGTGAACTCAAGCCCAGCTAGCCAAGTATAATGAATTTATAGAGAGCGGGCTAAAGAACTAGGCCCTAGTGAGGGTTGTACAATTAAGCATGGTAATCTAAGGATCGATTGACAAGAACACAGACTGAAAGGTATCGGATTAGGCTCCTCGGCCACTTTCTTATATCACTTCTTTCTTTTTCTCTCCCCTGGTATTGGGTTACAAAGATTATACCAATTCTATGACTCCTCTCCTCTCTCCAAAGATGCCGTCCCCTATTCTGAAGGACTTGTTACATTTTATATCCCTCGTCTGGTTAATCTCGGCCCTCCATATGTTGCTTATCTAGGTCATCATGCTAGTGCCTGTCCCATCAGTCACCTTCCATCCTTTCTGTGGGTGGTAACAACTAAGGCGACACTGTTCAGGGGTCATTTCTCCATTTAATGCGGCCAGAACGTCAGTTATGGGCATTTAATGTGGAGGTAACAGTTTCTCCTGAGATTGCTCCTCTAGCATGCTCCTATGTCCAACCCACTATACCTGCTCCTGTCTTGGATGGCTGTGAAAGTTTATCTCCGAAAACACTTTGTTCATCCTTACAATGATCAGTGCGTGCCGAGGACGTGGTTATCCTCGGCAGTATTACTGGCGGAAGGACTCGTCCTCGGACACATCCTTATCCTCGGCATGGGCCTTAGGCTTAGCGTAGAGTGGGCCGGGACTGCCAAATTCTCTGGCCCCACAGTACTTATTTTACTTATTATAGCAATCTATGTTTATTTAAATGTTCATTTCTATGGATCCTCTTCAAGCTTTTCTTGCTTACTCGATTCCTATTGATGTAAATAGTAGAGATCGAAATCCTATAGAAACTAGGTTTATTGTTCCAATTTGAGACCAACATAAATGTAGAGACCTCATGCGAGAGAGCATGAGGTTGTACCATGTAGCAGAATCTTTGAGGTTTTCTTTATTTAGGCTTACACATCAATAAATTTTCATTTACATCATAATATATAACTATACATCAACTAACGAAATAAATGCGTATATTAATTATATATAACTATACATCAACTATTTATATGAGAGGAATTTAAATGATTATATATATATACACACACACACTATATAAGAAAATATTTTTATTCATAATTATAATAATTAATTTAAAATTAAATATTTGTAAATTCACTAAAATTAGTCCTAACCATTTAGATTTCTTAACTTCTTTTAGTGATATTATATATATAATAAATATATTTTTTATATAAATTATTTAAGTGGTTCATTAATTATTTAAGTATAATGAATTTTTTATGCCAATTTTCTAAGATTTATATGATAAAAATTTTATTAGAAATTTGGTATTCTTGCACAAATTTAATTACTTTTGCTACCTTGGAAAAAATGTCCAACAAATGAAAAAAAATAATAATAACACAATCAAAAATGTAAAAACAATTATATATATTGTAAAGACCAAAATTGACCCTCAGCCCAACAAATGTGAGTGATGGTCCAATAAGCCCACAACAATAGATTTGTTAGAGTGTGGATTTAACAGGTGAAGACTTAATAAAGCAAGTATTGTTCACAATGGATTGGTTTAGTGTTATAATGATTAAGAAGTATAATTTGACAATAAAAGCACTCCTCGGTTAAATCCAAGGAAGGTATGTTCTTATATAACTTGTAGACTTTTGTGAATACATAGAGTTCTAAGTTTTTAGAGTTCTTCTCTCTCTCTCTCTCGCTTTTTTCTTTTTCTTTTTTAGATCCGATTCCCCTTTTGTCAAGGAATCCCTTCCCTTATATACTCATTCTCCTTCTCCTCATCTTAGCTTTCCACTTGTTGATCAAGTAAGTGATCTCCTGGATGTTTGTCCCATCAAAACCTTCCTAAAGTCTCTATGTGTAGCTGTAAGGCCGAAAATCACTATTCAAACATCACTTCCACATAAATGCAACCAGTTGGTTAGGTGCAAAGCATTCAATGTGGTGGTAACAGCCTTCTTCTTAGATATTTCTTAGTTCTCTGTTGACTCATCTCTTTGAAGGTTATCCTCCCAAGCATGGTTGTCTCTTGCCTAGTATTTGTTGGGTGATCGGGCTCCAAACTCCCATTCTGCTTTTCAAGGAAGTTTGGCTCTTGGGGAAACATTACTTATTCGTCGTTATCGGCCCTTGTCCTCAGCCTCTTGACCCGCTTGTCCTTATTAATGCTTGATTGTCCTTGGGCTCCTTGGCATCCTTAAGCATGGCCCACAGCCTAATATCCCTACCCGGTTCTCCCACACACACACACACACACACACACACATACATATATATATATATATATATATAGTTTCAAGTTAGTGAAGTTACACCTAGTATAATTTTAGAAAAGTTACACATTTTATCCATTGTAGATCTCTAATCAATCTAAAAACACTATCTTAATTAATATAGTATGTTTTAGTGTTCTCTCTTATTTATTACAATAAATTATGAAATTTTATTCTATTTTAGTCTTTTCTCCCTCTTGCTGAACCACTATAAAAAGCTAGTACGCAACTCATGCTACTGCACGGGAATGATGAATTATAGTGGTGCTATTGATGTTAGTTTGGATTATGAAACATATAGGACATAATTCGACCAAGACATTTGAAAGTACTAAAATAGTTTTTCCTTGTAATTTTCATTTACGTCAAGTTTCTCATTACATTGTTATTACATATATAATTTTGAAATCACAATTGGATACTACATATACAATATCAATTCACACTTATTGTCAGTGAAATTCTACCAAATATAACACAAAATAAAATAATAAATTGGTAAATAGTATCTCCTAAATTAAATAGGGATAGGTGCATGGGATCGTTCAACTTAATTAAAGTTTGTTACATTTAATATCTTTGCATACAAAATATCTTAATAGAAACAGTCCAAAAAATATGCTCATTAGTTTAGAGAAAAAAAAATCTAAACAATTTAATTTGTACGGAAAGCTAGTAAAATCAAAATCTAATTTTGATTCTAACTGAATTTTCTCTAAACGTTGGTTTAAAAAAGTAATATATATATATATATATAGATGCATACATACATACATACATACATATACATATTACATAGTTAGTAATAGACTGTACATAGTCATGGTATATTACATAAATGACTTATCAACTTGAATTGTTTTTAGTTATAAAAAAAAAAAAAAGGCACATAAATATAAAATCATTCAAAAACTATGTTTTTTATGGTTTACTTATATTGAACTCGTTTTTTTACACTAAATTAACTCATTTGAAACAAAAATTTAAAAACTTAGCTTAGATGGGACACATGGCGCAAAATTAAACTTTAATTAAAATCCAATTTTTACATTGAATTAACTTATTTGGCACAAAAATTTAAAAACTTAGAATAGATGGAATACGCGGCACAAAATTAGACTTTCATTGAATTCCAATTTGAAATCTAATTAGATTTTCTCTCAATTTAACCTATTATTATTATTTTTTATATAGAATTTAAAATAAAAAAAAAATTCTGTTTTCTCAATCTATGGCTTCCTCTTGCCATATTTACAAGAAGAGTAATGCTTATAAATTTTTTTACAAAGTGTTGATGTGACATGATCCACATTAGTTTTTAAAAGCAATTATTGAATGATATTTGTATTTTCATTTATCAAAATGATATTTGCATTTTTTTAGTAGGTATGAAACTGGCTTATCTATATTAGTCACAATAACATGCAATTTTCACATTTGTAAATAGTATGATCAAATTATTGCACCTCTCTTATTGTCTTTTTGATTCATTTATAAAGTAAAACACTAAATGTTACAATTTTTTAGAAGTAAAATTATTGAAATATTGGAGGAAACTAACAAAATAAACCGCACATAAAGTTCCCTGATCTAGACAAATTAAGAATGTGATTAGCTTTGGGCTTGGGTACATGAGTAAAATCTAACTCCTGACAATTGCATAGGTATCATTAAGACCCATTAAGAAGGACATGGTGCAATCTTCTACCTGATGACCACAAGAGCAAGTCCTATAGTTGGAAAACTCATCCCACAACCCCTTAAACTTGGTATAATAAGCATCAATGGTCAATCCACTTTGAGTAAGAGAACAAATCTCCTGTCTCTGCTTAAAAATCCGAGGACCATTGCCGTGAGAATACCTATATTGTAGATCAAGCCACACTTCTCTAGCCGTCTTGAAATAGACAATACTAGGCTATAAATCTTTAGAGACAAAATTAAACAACCATGCCAAAACTGTACTATTGCATTTGCACCATGCTGTATAGCATGGATGTTCAACAAACTGTGGTTTTCGTATGGAACCATCAATGAAACCTATTTTGGATGTAGCATCCAAGGAAATAAGGACTACTCTACTCCAAGTACTACAATTTTCTTCAGTAAGGTGTTGAACCACAAGTGACATCCAAGGATTATCACTGCTAGACAAAT
The DNA here is from genome assembly GCA_023621385.1 of Quercus gilva. NCBI lineage: Eukaryota > Viridiplantae > Streptophyta > Magnoliopsida > Fagales > Fagaceae > Quercus > Quercus gilva. The sequence goes on along the minus strand of CM042476.1, from coordinate 14,113,254 downwards.
AATAAGGACTAGAAGCATTCTCCCATGGTTGAGGAGTTGGAGCAGGGGCAATAGAAGTACTCTTCGCCATCTTCTATTGCAATCAAGCAAACACAGATACAGTTGAAAACCAAGATTCAACCAAGAACAAAGGGAATACACAAATCCAACCAGCGGTCAATGAGAAACAATCAAGAATTGCCTTCTTAGAAGCCAAACTACTCCAATTACAAAAAATCAACTAGGGAAACAAGAATCAATCCAAGAACTTGGCAATTGATGATACAATTACACAATCTTCAAACTAGTAATTGAAAACTCAAAATCAAGAATTCAATTGCTACTGTACGCAAAAAGAAATCAAGATTTGAATGATACAATTACACAATCTTCAAACTAGTAATTGAAAACTCTAAATCAAGAACTCAATTGCTACTGTAAGCAAAAAGAAATCAAGATTTGAATTCTTGATTTAGAATTGAACTGTACGCAAAAAGAAATCAAACTAGTAATTGAAATCAAGATTTAGCACCTTAATGCCCCTTAAACACTAAGGTTACAAGCCTGCGCTACAAGTCGCACACTCGATGCTACTGGATTCTAGCTATATGATCAATAGAATGCTTAAATTATTAAGCGATGTGGGACTAATATGCCTGTATGTTTTTTAAATACACCCAGTGGGTCGGTGGGTCGTTTTTCATAGGTGCTTTCCATGCTTAAATTTACGATTTTGGTTTCTATTTTAAAAACAATTCCTCATTTGGTTTAAAAATGCACATTGATAAATTTCTAGTGAAACAAATATTATTGCACGTTATTAAAATTCAATTACTCTCACTTTAGACAATATGTAAACAGCTCATCTTTTTTCACAATTTTTCGACTATGTTTTATTGTAATCCGGAAACAACAACTCTCAAATCTTATGTGTGCTTCAATTTTGAAGTAAGCTTTTCGGTTTATTATTATTATTAAAGCTTAATCCATTATATTATTTATTTTTTACGTCGATAGTATAATGCTTAATGCAGTTACTCTAGCCTCTAGTGCCTTGCTAAAGAATAAATTTAAGTTCAAGTAGTATTCATTAAATAATCTCAATATAATAGCCAATCCCAAATTTAGACAAATTAAGGAGGGTTGCAATAGGTTTAATTAGTGTAAAATTTAGATACTTTATCAATGATTTTAAGTATCCATAGCAAACCTTACAATTTTGGGATTAAACCTTTATTGATGTTATTTTTGTAATGTTAATATCATTCATGATAGATATAAAATGAATTTGATATTGATGAAAAAAAAAAAATTTCATCCTTGAGAGTAAAACCCACGCAATGTTGTTCTTCATAATGTTGAAAACTTAAAGGAATGAAATGGGCTAAAATGGATCAAATTGAACCAAATAAACTGAAATGGACCAAATAGACCGAAGTAGACCAAGGTTGACTAAGGTGGACTGACTGGACCACAATTAACCGAATGGACCAAAGTGGACTGAATGGATTGAACTGGACTGGATGAACAAAAATAGACTGAATGAACTGAAGTAGACCAAAATGCAACACTAATATGGCTCAATGAAAATATATCAATAATAAATATTACGCTTCAGTTTTTAGATATTATATAGAAGACAAAATTTAACTACAAATTTGATTTAAATATTATATAGATTATAAATAATACACGTGGATAGTTTTATAAGTTTCCATGTAATGGGTTGCATGAAATTTCTCCAACTCAATTTGGAGGAAAATTTTGTCCACTTTTTAATATAGTATGGTATAAGTGGAAATTTCAAGTAATAGGTTTTATCTTTAGGAATCATTTTAAAGAAAAATTAAAAAAAAAAAAAAAAAAAAGGATTTATGATCACAACTAAAAAAAATGCATCATTTGCCACCAAAAATAAAAATCATGGAGCAGATGCTATACATTAAAATTTTGAGTCTTTGATATACCTAGTGCGAGATTTGGACCTTTGAAAGTGTTTGACAAACTGGGCATGCGGATCTCATGTACTGGCCTAGAATCCAACAGAACCTCATTAGCACAATTGGCCCAATGTAATCAATGACATAACCCAATAGGTCTCATCATTCTCATGTGCTGACCAACAAAAATGGAAATGAAATCCAAGAGAACCTACTTAGCTCAATTGGGGCCACCGAACCAATGACAAAACCCAATAGGTCTCATCGTTCTCATGTGTGGAAATGAAATCCAATAGAACCTAATTAGCTCAACTAGCCCAATGGACCCAAAGGCAGAACCCAATACCAATAGGTCTCATCTCATGTGCTGACCATCAAAAATGGAGATCAAATCCAATAACCTAATTTGCTCCATTGGTCCAATGGAACTTATGAAGACAGAACCCAATAAAGCCGAAGAGAGAATTTAGGCTTTCGATACCATAATTTTTTCTTAAAGAACGTTTGTCTCATGTTGTGGCTTGCAATTTCTCCAATGTGAGTAGGCCCATTGGGTCTCTTATGATTCCGTAGGCCCATTTATCCCTATCTCTTTCCTAATTTGCTTCCTTCCTTGTTGGAGTCTGCGATGAGAGATGGGCCTATACCTTTCGAATCTTTATGTCTTGTAAGTTCATATTTGTAGAAAAGGAAAAAAAAAGTCAAAACCTAACTCAGCCCGTTAATGTGCTGACCCAACAGAAAAGGCCGATATCAGTAAACGAGGTTGAAGAAGCCACCAAAAAAAAAAAAGAAACAAAGAAAGGGATATAACCAAACAGGCCCAGCATGTGGTGACCAAGAATGATATTTTATGAACATTTAATTTAAAAGCTTAAGGAGTTTTAAGAAAAATAAATTAAAATAAAATAATGATAGTATTTAAACCTATGACACTTGCTCTAAAATGATTGTTATTTATTACCATGACAAGTCACTTAATAGGGAAGATAATAAATTAAAAATCCTATAATTTAAAAGGTGTAAGAAATTAAATCCTGTAATTATATAAATAGCAAATTAAAACTTAACATTTTAAAAAGTAACAACAAATTAAATCCAATAGTTTCAAAAATAACAAATTAGACATTCAACTTATATTTAACCTTAATATTTCCATTTAAATAGGCTAAGGTTTAAGGATATAAACATCACATACACATCGATTAAAATCTTGTGAAGTACTTTTTACTCTCGTCTCAATAAGAGGAATAAACTTCAAGCACAAAAGGGAAAAACAAACAAACAAATTAAAGTGAGGGGCAAAAAAAAAAAAAAAGTTTTGCATTTTTGCACAGTAGTCTTATAAGATTTACAAGACTCATGAAATATCATTTTTCTCTTCAACTTTTTTTCCATGCATTTTGTCAAGTTTAGCCACTGCTTTCAAGAAGCGAACAAGTGTGCAAATGACTATCAAGATTAGGAATGAATAAAGTGTGGATTTTATTATGTATGAAAGTCCACCTGTGGACTTAGAGATAAATTCGGACCTCTTTGAATTGTATGTTAACGGGCGTTGTACTAGGATCTTTTCTACTCTTTAGTTTAATGAAACTTTCCTTTCTTTTTCTTTTTCTTTTTCTTTTTTTTTTATACCCAAAATGAGTCATTGCACCCAATCCTATAAATCTTTCATTTACATAGATTGAAATCCTAAAAAAAAAAATAATAAATAAAGTTTCAATTTTGAAAAGAAAAATAAGGACAAGGTCATTGTTACAAATCATCAATATTCAATATATATGTAAAAAAAGAGACCTCATACCGGAATGCATGAGTTCCTATCATATGTTACTCTAACATTTTATTTAGCTTTTTTAACTTCTTTTCATTAAGTTTTTTTATTGTTATCCAAAAGATCGCATTAACTTTATTTTACTATTATCTAAAAGATGGGCTATAATTCAAAATTAATTAAAACCAGACTAAATCTTAAGAAAAGCCCAAACCCACTTATTACCGTACATATTATGATCCAAGTGTGACCTTTTCACATTTATTTTTTTTCCACATTCTCCAAAATATGGGCTGGCATCATAAAATAGGACGTACACTTTGAAAAACTCTCTCTACGATCTTTCTAATTAGACTCTTATTATTAAGTGCCAAATCAATTTGCTCTTTTCTCTTTATATCTTTTACCATAACCCAACTGTTGCGTAGACCCGTCTCTTCTCACATTTTGACGTTCTACTATTTTTGTCTCCTCTTCCCAGACGTTGATCGTTCCCTGGCTTAAAATGATACCCAACATTTTCTACCCACAACAAACTAGTTCAAATATTGTTTGCACTCAATATTTTTTTATAATTGTCAGTTGAGTGACAACTATTTGTTTCAAATAAGTGCTATCAAATTTGTATCAATCTTGCTTTTATAGACTTCACGACCCTACATCCTTTTTTCTTTTCTTTTTTCACTTTTTGCTAAGTGTAAATAGGATAATACATCTTTGTAGTTCGATTAAACTATACTATTACTAATTCTTATGGGTCGGTCCTCCATTTCCTTAATACTATTGCAGGGATAGCAGGTTATTCATTGTGCACCATTGATTCGACCTATATGTACACCTGTGGTACCTGTATTTCATGTTTATTTTCATAGAAAGTAATATCTCAAAAATTTTCTTGAAAGTTTTCTTGCCAAAATTAAATGGATTCTGATTTTTGGTTTTTAATATGGTCTTTTAAGGTTGTGAATGATCCCAAGCAGATAGGATTAACACAGAAGATTAACCTCAAATCGAGCCATAATTATCGATGGCCGCTCAATGTAAAAATAAAAAAAACAATGTTTTAGTTTTTTTTTTTTTTTTTTTTTTTTAAAGGCTTTAATTAGGTTCTTATAATAGTTTTATTTTTAATTTTCCATTTCAGCTGCAAACTGAGAACCCAAATATCATTGTTAGTTTGTTATGCATAATCACTATATATACTCACCTCACAGAATCGAAAATCAAAGCCAAAATTTAAACCAACACAAAGTCTGAAATGGATTGTAGAGGTAGGACAGAAGCTATCAAATTGTAAAGATTAGGATTGATAAAACTTATCAAATCTGGTCCTAATGTTATAATTTTTTTTTGTAATTTAAACTCTTCTCTATACAAATTAATTCAAGTTCAGATTTTATTTTATTTCCAAAATTTTTATGACCATGGACCAACAAAATTAGTGATGCAGGAATTGCACTAGAGTTAGGCCCTGGATGTGGAAAAGATAAATGATTTATTGCAAAGATAGCAGGTGATGAAGAAGAATGGAGAGCCTCTTTTAACAAAGTATTACCGTGACTTTTGGTATGGATGATGCATGGTAATTTCATTTCCAATTTTTAGTCATAATTTGAACTATTTAATTTTTGCTTTATTTAGGTTGAATGTTTAAGGATTTCATTCTTAGAGAAGATGGATGTAAGGTAGGTTTATGAATACGATCTTTCATTATTTTATGCATTTATTTTGTAATTGTATGCCAAAAATAAAAAAAAAATGTTCTATTTTTTAAATGAAATATGTTATCCATAGAGAATCAACCTAAGATTTTATATTTCAATTTATCTCAATAAATCATTTTATCACTGATGGTATTTTTGCACAAAAATTGATTATTTCTGCACCATCTTCTTTTATATGGTGGAATACATTAAAAATAAATTAATAAACGGTTTATATGATAAAAACAATAATCTCAATTTGTTTTTTTGTTTTATTTTCTAATATAGAAGACTCTTGAATCCAACAAATTATATGTCCAATTGGACACTCTCTTTTAAGGAATGTAAAAGATAATTTTACACTTTAATTAGTAAAAATAGTTAAATAATTGTGAATTCATTTATATATTCATATTCTTAATCATGTATATTCATAATAATTTTGATTCTTTTTATTTTCTTCCTCTTAGTGATATATATTATATAATTGAACATAAGAGGAGTGTTATAAGGGTATAAAAAGTAGTTAGAAATTATTTCAAAATAAAATAATAAAATATCCATGCATTACGTAGGACATCTAGTTGGATCTAAAAAGCAAGTTCCATAAATGTACTATGAACATTTCACGTGGTTCCATGGCTCTATGGCCTATGCCATACCTTAAAGTTGACAATAATGCTTTGGAGGTAGAAAAGGGTCTGTGGTGGGTTAAGCATCCGCACCAAGCTAGCTATATACGAAGCTTAAATGGTTGTTACTGTTATAATTATTGCTATTCCTTGGACATACCTTCATTACTAGAAACAGATGCACTCATGGCTAAAGTGGGTCCTCTTTGCATGTGCTGAAGTAGTCAAGTTGTGTCCTTAATCAATGCGAGGAACAATATTCACCATCACCAGAATTCAATCTCTAGAAGCCACCAGAAGCGACTATATAATCTATTGGTGCTTAATTAGCATTAAAGATTTTTTTATTTTAAATCTATATATAGTCATATGATTTCTCAAAATGAATGGTTAAATATTGTCATTGAATTAATTAATCAAATGGGTTTGATCACAAAATTTTATAGTTGAAGTTTTTTTAAAATTTTTGATTTTCTAAGAAAGTTTTAATCTATAGTATCCGCTTCTAATGATAACTCTTTATCATTCTAATGATAACTCGTTATCATTAAATCAAGACACCAATCGGTTTTTGGTATAGGCAGAGATTAAATTTCAAATTTCTTATTTAACCATTAAAGAGTTTATCAGTTAAGCTAACTATAACCCACTAGTTGAAGTTGAACATTACAAATGATTCATAGTTTAGAGTTTAGACTTTAGAGTAAACGCTGCAACAAATCTTGATAAACACTATAACAAAACAAAATCAAAATATGTCTAGATTTTGAAGGATTTTCATCTGTGATAATAACCTAATCAATGTGGGAAGCCAAAGTTACATTGGAAGAGGAAGAGGAAGACACGAAACTAATTCTAGTTGTGTTACAAATTTAGGTATTCCATTAGAGGATGTGTTAAAAAAAGAGAATGCACTTCATAAAACTTGCTAATTTCTGTTAACAAAAATGCGAAGAAACCTTCTTAATAAATACGTGTTTCAAAATTTGCAATACATTTAAAAACGTTCAGACTTTTAACTTTTTGATTCAATTGATCTTCATATTAGATTAGATAAAACAATTTTGCCGGCTTGTATTAGGTTTTTTCTCATTAGATCTTGGTTGTAATTTCTCTAAAAATTAGGTTCTCTCAGCTTATACTTTTGAATTTTTCTTTTATAATTTATTTTTATGTTGCAATAAAATTGCCAATTTATCTTCAAAAAAAAATGTAAGAAAATTCTTAAATGACCATCAAACTTTACCATAAAAAAAATTTTATAGACTACCATAATAATAAATATGATTGTGCCATATAAACAACATAATAAATAAATTTCTTAATTATGTTTTCTATTTATCAATTCATAAAACTTATGTTGTAATAACTTAAGTATTGCTTATTTGGATGGAGAATGATTATTACATACTTACTATTACACACAAACACGATTGCAAATATGGAGTGTGTACAGAGTGCATAACAAGAATCATGTAACAAGTTTTTTCCTATTTGGATATAGTCATCATTTCAATTAAGAAAATGCATAGAAATTGGAGCATCTCACGTGCAATTGTCCAAATTTAATCTGACGAGGGTAACAATCAGGCACTATAGACATAACATCACTGTCAGTGATCAATGGTGTGTGACATCTCCAACCTTTCAATCCCTCCTCATTACCCAAAAACAAAATATTATATAACACTCATTTACTTCTATAATGGAAAGAACCCATCTCAACAATGGACTAGTCATTAGGGTTCATTGAAACCTAATTTTTGAAGCAGTAGAGCTTATCAGAAGGATTATTGTTGCGGTAGGTACACAGTCATTATAAAACTTCAAGTCAAAGCTTTATGAATAATAGGCAGAATGGTAGCTTATCTTTCTTAGGTAACCTTTTTCGTGCATCATATACAAAATGAAGTCCTAAATCCTAATCAAGATTATGTATAATGGAGTTGATTATATGTACATTCATTATGTATTTTTCATTCTGCTTTGCGGCTTTTGTAGAATGATTAGCTGATTGGATATGCCTCGGTTCATTGAAAGTGATTTGGATTCATGTAATAAAAGAAGCTATCACAATTTTGATTAGATTCCCTGTGCTCCATTGTCACTTTCTAAGTTACAAAAGTAAGCATTAATGCATTATCATGTGTATTGTTTAGAAGATTTCAGCAGTACAGGGTTATATAGTACTTGGGATTTCTTGTTTCGTCGTACCTATAATCTTGGTCTAGAACTTTTTAGATGTGAAAGAATGATCAATTATACAGGAATTCAAGAGTACAGAACACTAGTGTAGATGCTTGTGCTCATTGCCTCGTTGGGTAACACTGCAAAACTTGAGAGAGAATGAGAAATATATCTCTCTAGATGTATCCATAGTGTAGTCAGTTCAAAACACACTATTATGTGTGAGAGCACAGACACGACCTTCGAGCTGCAGTTCTCTGCATGCGTCCCTCCTAGACAAAGTGACAACAGTACATGTACAATATTTATGTCATTTCAAGTGAACACTGTGTATAATGTATATAAACCCAACATTCAAAATTCAAAAAAGCGTAAAGCACCAACTTACTGTCTCTTTCCTTCCACCTAACACAACATTTTTCACAAGATGTTAAAACTACTCCACATTTTATTACAAAAAGCATATAAAATTGATATGACAAAAATATAATTAATGCTAATTAAGCAATATGATAAATGAAGGTTTAAATTTTTTATTTTTTATTTTTGGTTAGTGATAGATCGATTTATAAGGCTTTTATATATAGATATAGTATCACTACATCACTCTTTTTATGGTTAAGTTGATAACCTGTGGTGATATGGGCTTATATTACTGCTAATATATACTGTCTATTATAGGGTTGGCTTAATATATTTCGGGACCTGGGGCGATAAATTTAAGTGATTTTTTAATATCTAAATATTCTTTATTCAAGTTTTTATATTTATTTCTGTTTATAACCCACTCTTTTTGCTTTTTAAAATACAACATTGCTAATATAGTTTTTGTATATAGGTTTCATGAATTTCTTTTTTAAAAGTTGTTAGAAGAATTGATTTTCAATGATTATTTAGCATATTCATAACAAACTCATAACAATTTTTTTAAAAAAAAAATTAGAGATATATTAGCCCATTAGCATAGATCTAAACCTAATACTACTTTGTGTGCAAACAAAGTCTCTAAACAAAGTCTCTTACTTGTATTAAAAGTCTATTAGTCTAAGGTTTAATCTACTATATATACTCATATTACGGTTCATTGCAACACAGGTTTTGTACTACTCTCTTCTATAATAAAGATGTAGACATTAAAGGTTTCATTCATGAACATAAGTCGTAAAAATGAACCATGTAACCCTTGTGTTTTTGTATTCCTATTTTATGCTTCCCTCTTAGGCATCTATTCAAGCATATTCAACATGGAATATATCATAGTTAATATTTAACATAGTATCAGAGCCACATTTCTGTGGCCATGGTTTTCTATCCTTACGATGTGTTTATAAGCAATCTTTGTCTTTGTCGGTGTTTCTTTTTTGTGTTCATATTTTTTGACTTCCCACTACTGCCACCAAAACTCTCCAATATAATCATGCCACGATTAGAAGTCACATTAACACTACAAGACCATTGCCTTTAAACTACCATCACAAAGTCAAACTTCATTCAAGAGATCTTTTCAACCTTATTAAATCTCAAGATTTCATCAAACTTCCATCTTAAGTTTGAGAGGGGGGTGTTAAAGATATATTAGCTTATTAGCATGGGTCCAAACTTAATACTATTTTGTGTACAAGACAAGTCTTTTACTTGTACTGGAAGTCTATTAGTATAGAATTTAGTCTACTATATATACTCATGTTATGATTCATTGTAACACAGGTTTTATACTACATTCTTATATAATAAAGATATAACCCTTAAGAGTTTTCTCTGTGGACGTAAGCTGTAAGGCTAAACCACGTAACCCTTGTGTCTTTATGTTCTTATTTTATGCTTCCCTCATTTGCATCTATTCAAGCATATTCAACATGGAATATATCACAGCTAATATTTAACAGATTTCAATTGTGTTGGTTTTTTATTGGTTCAATATTTTGAGACCTTCTTAAATATAGGAAAATAATGCAAAAAAAAGCAAAACTCAATTTTTTAAAATATATAAAAATAAAAAAAATAAAAAAATAAAGCTATCATTTTATAATTTTTGGATTTTTGGTACAATTTTTCGGTGATTTTTTTTCGTTTAATGGGGGCCTTGAAATCTAGGCCTTCAGCCGACAGATTTATAAGATTCATAACTTGTTACCTTAACAATTGAGAAAAAAGTTGTCAGTAGGTATATTGATTCCATAGTAATCCAGTATAATTTTGACACGTGAGCCAATTGTGGACATGACCTAGCTAAGCCTAAGGGCTTGAATTTGGATGCGAGTTTTGTCAAAGAGATTCTGGCAGACAGGAAGGCAATATTGCATAGATTATGAATCGGAAAGTTTTGATTTGTAACCCCACAATGTGGATGATGGACCCTTTACATGTTGCTTTGATTGATTCAAGTGCTTTCGGGACTAATGGACCTGAAATGCAGGCCACGAATGAGTTTTTTTAGTACCTGGTGCAATAGTGTAATTATATAATTATTTATGACTGGTGGGAAAACAGAAACTGATCTAGAAACAGTCTTGTGTGTGTGGGTTTGTCATTTCGAGACCTCTGTGGGGCTCTTTGGTCCAAGCATATGGGAGTACAGTGTACATTGCTCTTTCTATACCTTAAATGTAATCAAAAACTTGCTGTTGAGACTTGAGAGTAGCATGTTGGAACTCTTTTTAGGGGCTTTGAGCTTTTCTGTACACGTTAAATATAACATTATATTTTGATAATAGATATTGTTATTTTTTGTTAATGCTGGTTAATTAAGTTAATTGAAGTACCTACTTTCTTAGTCACAGTGAGCAACTATTTCATATATACTTAAGGTTTTTAAGATTAATTGGAAACATTGTGTCATGCTGATGTCTGATCAAATCATTTTAGCTTGATGATGCCTAGCTAGCTATAAAAAAAAAAAAAAAACCTTCAATTTTTTTCTTTTTGCTTCTAGGGGGTCCAGCACTAGTACTACTTTTAGGGTCGCTCATGCATGACTTGCATAGCCATTAAGAGTGATTAAGAATATTTATATAACTTTAGATTTGGTATACACTTTCTTTCCATAATCTATATGAGTAGTGAAAATTGGCCAAACCACACCATTGGTTGGACTAGAGTTTGTGGTTCATAGCAATTACAAGTGGAGAAGGGACGGAGGGGGTCCCTGAATTTTTATTGAATATCTCTTCTTCATGGACCTGGTGTTACGCTTCCTTCAAACTCTTAATCTTTGGTGTGATAATATTAGTGCCACATATCTTGCCGTAAATCCTAAATCCTGTGTTCAATTCCACAACAAAATGTGTAGAAAGTGACTTTCATTCTATTGGTGAAAAAGTCACCAACCATGTTTTTACTGTTTGATTTATCTCCACCAAAGATCAGTTGACTAACATCATGACTAAGGGCTTAATTATTTTCTCCACGGTTCATTTTCCTTCGTGAGTCACGATAGGTTTAAAATTCCTTCTATAAATCCGTCAACTCAAGATAAATCCATCAACTCAAGAGGGTTTTTTTTTTTTTTTTTTTTACAAGATATAAATTCTACTATAACATAATCTAAGTGTATATGTATATAAAACTCACTTCTAAAATACTTAAACCATAACCCTTTCTCCTCAACACTTATACTTATAGAATAATCATGCAATAAAGGTGTGCGGTGATGAGAGGGGGTATTGAATATATTTGATCATTTGTATTTTAGAAAGTTCATATTTTTTTTTCCTATAATCTTTATTTTGTTACAAATCTTATCATGTATATTCACTTATAAATATACAATAGATAACACTCAACAGATAGACTTCCTCCCTTTTGATATTCTTAATCTAACTCCAAACTTTAGATAAATTCTAACTCCAAACTTTTTCATAACACTATTTAACCTTAGTCTTCTTGTTTTTTCCCTGACTTTTCCGCTGCTAGCAAACTTTCAAGCTTTTAGCTCCATTTGTGTCCGAGCCATGTCAAAAATAAATATATAAATAAAAACGTACCTTCCTTTAAAATGGGTTATTGGAGATTTGAATGAGAGTTAGTTGTATTTAGGATGGGTGCAAAGCATGAAATAATGTTCTTTATGCAAAGTTTTGCACATTAGTTTCGTATAGATGAGTCCAGAAAGATGAGCACAGAAACCACAATACTCTTCTATCATAAGCTCGTATGCTATTATTAGTTAAAGAATAAGAGGACCTATCTCCATCCTCCGAAGAAAAGATCTAAGAAAGAAGAAAGAAGATGAAAAGAGATCCATCTGCTCACAAGACCCGGGAATAGTAGAGAGAGATCATGGACAACATCAATTATAACCGTGCAAACACCTTCAAACATCATATATATAACTGTGCCAATGTTTAACTTGTACGGGGTATAGTATTTTTTTTTTTTTTTTATAGATTAGATGTTTAGGTTTGATTTCCCTCAACTGTCAAGTGCCACGCAATCTCTGAATGATTAAAACATCTGTAGATATTGCCATACATTGGTCTTTATTCAAAAGGGTTGAAGATACCTCCTATCGAAACAGAAAAAAAGAAAAAGAAAAATTCAAGTTGAGTTCAAATTGTTATATAATTGCATATATGAAGTATTTCACTTGATTTTTGATCCACCTATGTTACGAAATTATAGAGAGAAAGTCATAGAAATAATTGAAAACAGAAAGGAAATTATAATCTCACTTGTTTCTCACACATGTATGATTTTTACTCTTGCTCATGCAGTAGTGTGGTTGTACTGTTGAAGGAAGACCCGCATCGATATGTTCACATGACAAGGAACGGAGTAGCATGTTAGTGTAGTTGATTCTAGTTCAGATATCCATATGTTCACATTACAAGAGCAAATGTGTCAGGTATGTGGCTGGCATTTTAGAAAATTTATGGAGTTTATAATGATATAGAGATCATTGAAGGCGGCATGACCCGAGAAACTCAAACATCTACATGGGCATTACTCCCAAAAAAAAAAAAAAAATACTTTGAACAACTACAAAGTTCTCTCCTGCTAGTTTTCAACTTCCTTGCAATTGTTTGTCTTAATTGTACAAATATCAAACAGACTGCATAATCTGCATTATAATAATTATATGTACGAGGGAGTATCTAGTTAGCCAATGATAGATAAATAGCAATCGGAGATAGAGAAAGAAGCCGGAGGGGTGAGGGTGGGGGGAGGGGGGGTTTTAAATATGGTGTTAAGTGAGTTTTGTACTTAAGGGGTAAATTGAATGTTCTTTACCAAAAAAAAATTGGTAGTACCTAAAAATAGTCCGAACATTAGGGGTAATTTTGTATTTTATCCTTATCTTTATTAGTAAATTACAAATTATAGTTTGATATTTTTTGAATTATTTACAAATTTAGATATCAATCTCATATTTGTATAAACATATTTTAACATATAATATAGTATTATATATTCAATCAAAACCCGGATTCATGAGTTTGTTTGCAAACATTTTATTATATTTGAAATTAGCTTGTTTAATAATCGAGCCTAATCTGACTCTTGAACTTATTAATAAAATAAACAAACACAAATAAAATCTAATTTCAAGTTGAGTCCAAATTATTCATAAAAGAACTCAGCTTGTGTAATATATCCAACTTGAGTTGGAATGCTTTATGTTAAGGTTAGAGGAATTTTAATTTTTGCCTGCTTGAATTTTTCACATTAATTTTGAATGATAATTGTCGTTTTATGTTTATTGCAATATATCTTTATAATCATTGTGAGGCACAAAGAGCCTTGTAGATTAATTGATACTTATTTATGCATAAAGTTTTTAGAGGTCTAGGGAGAAAAATATTTGAGCTGCAGGATTAGCATTATATTGTAACTATCTCCACACACACACACACACAAAATTATGAGGCTATAAAAAGAATGTTGCTTTCATTAATGTTAGGGTTTTAGCAATAACTTAATTTGTTTAAAAAGTAGCAATAACTCAGTCGGGCACTTAAACTTTCACAATTAATTGGAGAAGTACCAAATTACAATTTATGAAAAACTTTAAGGTTTAGCAGTCTTGATTTGGAAAAAAAAAAGGAAGTTACTAAACTTATCATTTTTTAAAAATAATTTTTATGAGTGAGCTGAGTAAGCTTATCATTACTCATTAATATTGAGCAAAGAAATTAAGGAAAAAAAAAAAAGGCTTGAGGAAAGTATCATTAGTCATTAGTTTTGCAATGCAGCTAACATCTATTTAAATGCTAAGAGCTGTTAGGTTTTTAGACCCCTTAAAACCACAATCAGATAACCTAGGTAATTAGCTAAGTGATTACTTAGTCAAATTAACAAATCTAGGTTAACACAAATATATCATATCAATGTATAAAGCAGTGAAAAATAAATAACATAAAAATATGATGACCTAGGAAACCACACGATAAAAATCTGGGAAGGATTTGACCTAGCTATCCTCAAGGTAAACTTAAATCCACTATATGAAAGAATCGAAATTCATACAATAAGACTTACAAGGCCTCACGCTCGACTTCTTATTACTACCCACCAGTAGAACTTACTGACATAACCATGTGCAAACTCTGAATCTACGGACTCGTTCTTTCTTGGATTCTCCACAAGTACAAGCACTCCCGCTTGTGTTTCTTTAAGCTCCAATAACAGCAACTGAATAATCATCAAGATGTTAAAGTAATCTTCTTCTTGATAACCCTAAATTTATGTGAAGAAAAGCTCCTCAAGGATCTCACAAGAGATTCACACAAACCGCAAATATGAGTAACAAGAGCATCCCTAAAAACGTGGCTAGGGTTTGTCTTATATACTTAGGGCAAAAACATAAAATCCTAAACGTTTTAAGAGTTAGGGCTGAGTTGGAAATTATACAGAAAAAATAATCTGGCCGACTTTCGATCGATCGAGTCTAAGTTTCGATCGATCGAGCCAGGCCGAAAGTAACAAATACTTCTGCAGCCTCTCGATTCCAACTTTACATAAAATATACAACTTTGAGCAACCCTAAACAAGACTAAACAAACTGTTTTGATCATGGTTTGCCAACATTACATATTAAAGTTTGTGGGTGAGAAAGCCCGACGCCACATGATGGGCCTGAGGCCCAGTTCAAATACGACTCACTGTCCGAAGAGGTTAAATGTATCAATACTCTGCCATCCTGGCAGAAGCACAGCCCGTTGATAAAAAAAAACTCCGTCCGAAGACAACCCAGTATGGCCGAAGAGACCCTACTTGAGGGAGCAGCCCAGAACTTGATCGGGTAGCTGTGCTGAAGGTCTCCCTCCCAGGACGGAACTTCGAGCATGTCTAACTGCGTAGCTATCACGAAATGTCTTGCCAATAAAGCTGTCACTGCCACATTTAATGCACTGCAGCAACTTTCCTGGCCGCATTTATGTGGAAAAGACACCTGAACAGTGCGTCTTCACCCACCACCACTCACTGCAGGTTAAAGCAGACAGCTGATGTGACTAGTACTCAAGTGGGTGTCTGGATGGAGGACAAGTGTGCGGTGAAGATGGGAAAAGGGGGTCTATATAAGGGAAGCAAGTCTCGCAGAGTGAGGGGGGGAAAAAATTGTATGGACTTAGCATTTAAATAAAAAAAAAACCTCTTCGGACTACAGGGGTTCATCCCGTTAAAAAGCTTGACTCAATCTATCTCTTTGTTATTAGTTTTTGTTCATCTGGACCGTTGCTAAATCCACCATTAGCCCAGTTGTTTGGCCCATTCTCTACAAATTTATTGTGGGAAATTTGGAGGGCTCATCATATAAAAGTCTTGGTGCCTGGCCCAACAAATTTTTACCCTACAAAGTTCTAAATACATAAAATCCTAAGTCTTTAGAACCTAACAAAAGCTTTTTTTTTTTTTTTGAGTCATGGACAGGCATATTTTTCTGTGATCCAATATTGTACATGGTATATTCCCTATTGTTTGTAACATCATCAGTAAATAATAACTACGTGGAAAATATAATTAGCACAAGCATAAATATTAAATAAATAATTATATGGTATAATTTAAGTGATTTATGATAATTTATCAATTTAATCTATATCATACATAATCAAGCGAGCACCAAGCCACCAATCAAGAGAAGAGTGTGTTTTTCTCAGCAAAAAATTTTTAAAAAAAAAATTAAAAGAGAGAGAAGAGTATGTTTTCAATATGTTAAGTTTATTTGTTCGGCGTGAATTTTAATTTTTTTAATCATAAAGAATTTAGGTTCAAATCTCACTTATACCGAAAACAAATTAGTTTTTTAGCATGATGATAAAAAACTATGATCGTGGAATGTTGAAATATATCATTTTTTTCTCTCCCTTATATCTATATTTTACTCAATTTTAGTTAGTTTAATAATAAGGAATAATTTAGGTTTGAATCTCATTTATATCAAAAACAAATTGATTTTTTAGCATAACAATAAAAAGGGGTAATTACACTTTGGCCACCTATGATTTGCCTCAAATTTAACTTACCCACCTGTGGTTTCATTTTTGACACTTTACCCTCCTGTGGTTTAGTCTGTTACTACTCTGTAACCCTTCTCCCTATCTGCCATTACTCTAACATGTTTCCTTTCAAAATCAAAACATAAAATAGATCAAACACTCATTTCCCCCAAAACACACACTCTCTCTATCTCACGTTTGCTCACCCACTTAGGATGCTACCCACCTGAGTTCTTAGACCCATTTATGCTTGGGATCCTTGGGGTGATTTTGAGCAAGGAAACCATGGAGTTACTGATCTATTGATTCAGGGTTTTGATCGTTACCAACCTGTGATTTTTTGTTAACAAATTGGATCTTGATCTGTTCAGGTTTCTCTCTATTGGGTGAGTTCCTGACTTTCTGAGCTTGAAGTATTTTCTTTTTCTTTTTCTTTCATCTGCTCTTTTCCTCTTATTCTAGGTAGATTTAAAAATCTGCATAGTGTTTCGGTTGAAGTTGGGTTTAATTTTGAAGTTGGGTTTAAAAATCTGCATAAATTGTTTCTAGGTAGATTTATTTATTTATTTGAAATTGGGTTTCTGCAAAGTGGTGTTCCGTTTGAAGTATTATGGATTTGATAGATATGCAAAGTTTTTATGCTATCTGTAAGCTTTTGGATTGAAGTATTATGGTCTTTTGTTGATATGCTATTTGTAGGCTTAGGCGTTTGTTTTATCTATAATTTGACATACATATCCGAAAGCTTATATGCATGAATAGATAAAAAGAAAGCATGATTAGTTATACACTTTATGCAGATTTTTGAATGGCTTAAGGGTTTGTTTTAGGGGATTGAGTCACATCTTTTAAGATTGATTTTCAGCCCATTGTTAAGGAACATAGTAGATTACTTCAGCAGATAAAAAGAAAGCATGATTAGTTATACACTATGCAGATTTTTGAATGGTGTAGAAACCCCACATGCTAATCTTATATCTTTTGTACATGAAAATTTATGATTTTTTCTCCCCTTATTTGTGATTGGTATTCTTATTAACATTTTTACAATTTTTCGTTGTTACAATTAATGATTTTCTCAAGAAAGTACAGTTTGATAAGATGCAATACTTATTGCATCTTATCAAAGTCTAATAGGGAGAAACACAAACATATCAATACCCAATTTGTTAACTCAACAATCACGAGTTGTAATGCTCAAAACCCAGAATCTGTGGGTCTTGTTCTTCATCGGTTTCCTTGCAGGATCAAAACCCAGATGATTTTCGGTCTAATAAATTAGGTGGGTAGCATTGTAGCATCTAAGCTCTCAGGTGGATGAGCAAACGCGGATGAGAGTGTGTTTTGGTAAAGAGGAGTGTTTGATCTGTTTTGTGTTTTGGTTTTGAAAGAAAACGTGTTAGAGTAACAGCAGATAGGGAGGTGGATTACAGAGCAATAACGGATTGAACCACGGATAGGTAAAGTGTCAAAAATAAAACCACAGGTGGGTAAGTTAAATTTAAGGAAAACCACAGATGGGTAAAGTGTAATTACCCCTAATAAAAAAGAATTATCATAGAACGTTGAAATATATCATTTGTTTTCTTCTTTTTTATATCAAATGATAATTGAAAGAGAGGCAATCAATTATCAAAAAAAAAAAAAAGGAGAAGTAGTCGAATCCATGTTTTTCTCGTGGCGGAGACTAAGACTCTAATAGTTAGTCAGCAAACACTTTGAGACTCTTTTTTTTTGCTGAATGAATAAAGGGGGTCTCTAGTGTGGGCTCATTGACCTCACATCACGTGACAATAATGGATAATGTCATGTATATCACATGGGCCTTGTTGGAGCTATCGCTCGAACTATTCCTCTCTAGGTGCGAGGACAAAAACTAAAAAACTCCTACTATCAAGCCACACTCCATCTAATAAGCACTTTGAGACTCTAAAACCAAAAGTCAAGCACAAAGATATAAAGCAACGTCGGCAAAACTTAAAAAGTTCATATCATTCGAGAGCTTTTGGAAAGTTTGAATGGTAAATTTTAAACTGACTAATTATTACTATAGTCGGCAAATCCACCACGTATTACAGTGACACTAACTAAGAGTGGACACTCAAAAAAAAAAAAACTAAGAGTGGAAATATTAAAATTTTTTTTAAATATAAAAAAACATGTTTGTGTCCACTTTGACCATTCAAGGAGATTTAACCATTTATTCCATTGATTCCGACCTCTTCCATATGCATGCTTATGTAAGGCTTCCACCCAGATACATTTTCTTATAATCTAATTAAGCTTGATTTTTTTCGGTGGTCAAGACATCATCTCCCCATAGTTGTTATTTATTTAAAATAATAATTATAAATTGTACCCCACTCAAATATTGTGTCTATTTAAGAACAATTTATTTAGTCTTCTACTGAAAGTATATTAAAGTATACTTTCACTTTGAAAAAGTAAACAAAAATTTTAAAAAAAATTAAAGTACTAAAAAGTTATACATAAAAGCTAAAAGTTTAACTTATAAGCTCATGCCAAATAGACACAAATCCACTTGCTCTCCAATTTTAAAACTTTTGATTCTGGTTTTTCAAAATGTTAATAATATAGTCCTTTCATTCACCTGTCAATTTATTACATACTTTTTGTCCATTTCTTAATTACAGTTTTGTTTAATGTTAGTTCCCTAAATATGAAATGGGTTCAATTTTAGTCCCTTCAAGATGAGGTTAGGTAGAAACATTAAAATGAGTTGGAAAATTATATATTAATTAACTTCCCTTATTTAGTTTTGGAACGAGACAGAGTTGTTTTCTAGAAAATTTTCCGAAAAACAACTCTCTCATTTCAACTTATAAGTTAGAGAAGTTAAAAAATAAATTTTTTTTTATATGATAATACCAAACACAATTTAAACACAAAAAATTATCTTTACATAAAGTTTTCTATTGAGAAAAATAGAAATTCCCTAAATTATGTTTTTTAACCTTCTTCTAGAATGGCCTATAGCTCATATCTTTACATAAAGTTTTTTATCGAGACAAACAGAAATTCCCTAAATTATGTTTTTTAACCTTCTTCAAGAATGGCCTATAGCTCATAATTAATCTCAAATTAGGTTCTAGTAAAAATAAGTAAGTTCCTTTCCTAGATGCTCTTATTCTTTTATCTCTTTTTTTCCAATTTGTTTTAATCTCCTTATTGCTAAATTTTAAATTGATTTCCTTTTGTTTAATACAAGAAATATAATTCTTAATTTTCATCCATATTTGATTTTATTCAAAATAATGTTATTTCTTCAATATATATATATATATATATATTAAGGTATATAAATTCATGATTGGTTAAATCTAATCTTATTAAATCTAACTAATATTATCAAGAACAAGGATGTATGTCCAAGGTAAGAACTATTGATACATTCTTTAATTTCCCGTGTTAGATTTACTACTAATATTGAGTAGATTGATGTGCAATTTTAAATATTTACCTATTTTTCTTTACCTAATGTGTTATGTTTTATTCTTAAATATTTTTTATTTAGTTATTTTTCTAAGTAATATAACTTTATTATTGTTTTTCATGCAACATGAACAATGCGCGTGAGAAGATTGATAAATTGATATGGTCCACAATATTGTGTGTGTGTATATATATATGTATTCTTTTATAATAATGATATATTAAATTGTGTAAACTTAAGAATTTATGTATTATTTAAAATTTATTTTTTAGTACTTTGTTATTTGTTTACATATATATATATATATATATATTTTTTTTTTTTTTTTTGCAAGTGAAAAAAATTCAGGTCAACCCGTAATTTGATTAACTAAACCCATAATTCGATTAACCTAATTCGATTGCAACTTGTCTAGGACAACCTGTTATCTTACTTATATTTGATTGGACCCATACCTTGATTAACCTGACGTAACCATGCCTGTTTGTCGGGTCTCTAATCTAACCCTATGGGTGATGCGATTAATCAAACTTGCATTATGCAATTGCCAACACACAATGAACACACAGTGTTTCTTCCGTATATATAAAGGGACCCATATGCCTGAAAGTCCCAAATCATTCATTAGCTATGTCAAATTTCTCATACCAACCTTCTTCCATGGATAGCTCCGTAGCACCAGTTATGATTAAAGATGGTCAGAAGGAGACAAGGCTGGTCTCCACCAAGCAAAAATCCTCCAGAGGTGGCTGGAATGCTGCCATTTTTGTCATCTGTAAGCCTTTCTCTTTCTTCTTCTTCTTCTTCTTCTTCTTCATTTTGAACTCAAGATTTCAGTGCAAAAACTGTGTGTATACGTTTGTGAAATAAACAACGCCCATCCTTTAATATCTGATTTTCTTTTTCTTTCATTTTTTTTTTCTGTGTGTGAAGTTGTTGAAATGGCTGAGCGCTTTGCCTACTATGGCCTCGCTGGTAACCTCATCACGTACCTCACAAATGAACTCCACGAGCCATTGATCACTGCAGCTAAGAATGTCAACACTTGGATTGGCGTCTCAACACTCTTCCCTATACTCGGTGCCTTCATCGCTGATTCCTACTTGGGCCGTTTCAACACCATTATTATCTCCTCTGTCATCTTTCTCTTGGTAAAGAAAATTCCTCACCAACATGAGTCACATGACTACAGTTGTCACATATGCACAAAAAGAGGAGTCAATATTTTTTTGCTTGGACAACCAGATAATAATTATAATTTATACATACATAAATACACATATTTATACACTTTTTTTTAAGGGTTTGGTGAAAAATATGTTGCTTCATGACATATGAGTATATGAAAGTTCTTGATTCAATCTCTCTTGAACTCATTTATATTTTTATAAGTAATTTTTTAATGTCATGAATTTTAATTAGCTAGATATCATACTTTTAGATGATATAAAATTTAATAGAATCTGTCATACAAAATTGAGAATTTCATCTATAAGATGTTTAAAGCTTTCTCCTGATTTATGAGATTAATTTTACTTTTTTTTTTTTTTATTAAAGTTGGGATCTCTTAAAAAAATTTCCTCTTTTGAAAGGATCATGCTTTTTGGAGGCAGAAATCCAAAAGAAAAAGAAATTACTTTTCTTAAAGTGCATTCATTCTACTTATTGCCTATTCCTCCTTGATGTTACATGCATATACACATGGTTTTTGACCAATTTTACTTTCATGATGACTTGTTTGTAATTGTATCACAGGGAACAGTTCTATTGACTTTATCAGTCTCAGTGTTTCCTCTACATTTGCGTAAGGCAGTGTCTTTTTTAGCCCTTTACATACTATCAGTCGGCGAAGGTGGCCACAAACCATGTGTGCAAACCTTTGCTGCAGACCAGTTCGACGAGGTCACACCAGAGGAGAAGAAGGAAAAGAGCTCATTTTTCAACTGGTGGTATCTGGGGATAGTTGCTGCTGCAACTTCTGCCTCACTGGTTGTAATATATGTGCAGGTATAACAAAATTCTTATAAATTGTTAATACAATGACATCTTCATTTTTGTTATATCAATTTGCAGTTTATTATAATTTTTACACATCAATGCAAAGTTTTTATTATAATTTTGTGAGCATTGATGGTGGATCCAAGGTCATTCTGACATTTTTAATGAAGGCAACGGAAGTCGTTTAATAGTTTTAAATTAGTTCCACTATTTCCTTTTTTAAGAAGCAAGGTATTAATTGATCATTAATTGCGTACAAAATAATTAAATGTTCATTTAATTTTTTTTTAGCATACATTTTTTTTAATAGAAATTTTGAACTAAATATATTCCTAGTGGTGGAGACGTGGAATGAAAATTTTCAAAAATGGGTTTCAAAATGATTATAATTATTTTCTCAAACAAATGATAATAATTATAGAAAATAAACAAACTTCAGATGGCTATATAGGAAAAATTAGAAGCTTGGAGTCACACTCATGTAATTAAAATTTTGATATTTTGGGGTCCATGGTCCCCCTTTTTTCCCTCATAAATAAATTAAATATGAATTTATATGCCAAAAAATTTAAAAGATCTTTCAAAAAAAATTATTCCACTTTTAGTTTATCTAAAATATTAAAATTTTATCAATGGTTGCAGGATAATATTGGATGGACAGAAGGGTTTGGAATACCGATAGGAGTGATAGCCGTGGCATTGACAATATTTTTACTAGGAATTAAGAAGTATCGGAGGGAGGGTCCCGTGGGCAGCCCTTTCACCGGGGTGGCACAAGTGTTTGTTGCGGCAGCTCGAAAGTGGCGCGTGGATGAGACACGCCATGGTAGGGGTGTATACTATGGGGTCCCGTCGGAGGGTCAACCTAACACATGGATTTTCGCCAGGACTGATCAATTCAGGTACACAAATTTGTCAACTCCTTTTTTTGTGGTGTATGTGTGTGTAATGTGTATACAGTACATTAAAAATCACGTGCTGGGCCTGTGGTAACAAAAGTCACATATATACCTAACTACACACAAGTGGTCAACAATGAGTAAAACTTGTGGTCAAATTTAGGGCATTCTTGGTGGCGTTCATATTCCACATTTGACTATTTGAAACCTAACCCTGATGTGAAGTCAACGATGTAGATAATTTGTGATGATTATTGGTCGAAATCTTATCCCTATAATAAAGCTTCCTCTTCTCTTAGTCACCAAGATGTTTTAAATTATTGACATAGTATACCTACCATCTCACCTGTCATAACTCACAGCTTACATGAACTGCAAGCTATTTATTTACATAACTGAGTTTTACAAGTTCCAGGTAAACAGATTCTCAGAATCCATTAATGTCTTTGTATAAATTGATGTTGTTATATAATAAGTTAATAAAAAATGCTAATGGATACTTTTAGGACAATAGTTAATAATTTATTTAAAGAAAATTTTTATAAGAAAAAAAATAATTAATGTTTTAACAATTTTTTTCATTTTTCATAAAAATAATGTCAAAATTTTCTTAAAATAAATTATTAACCATTGCTCTTAGGACACCTGTTAACATGATCTTAAGTTAATAACATGGTTTAAGATATGATAAACATTTTATCACCTTCAATAAAAATAAAAATAAAAAATATATATATATGATAAGCATCTATATTTGTTTTATGTGATATTTATTATAGTAACTATACCAATTTCCCTTCATTTAAGATTATTTTCTTAAATTCAAGTGATAACCTGTGGTTCAAGTAAAAATAATAATAATAATAATAATCTAGTCGTAATAGTGTGTGTATATATATATTTTGTGTGTGTCATTTGTGGTTAATAGTACAAACCTCACCTCCCCTTTTTCTACTATCTACATATAAAATAAAGTATAATAAAATAATAATAATAAGTTTGTTTTCCATATCATTTATTTCAAATGGGAAATCCCAAAAGAAGTTTTTTTTTTTTTTTTTTTTTTTTTTTTTTTTTTTTTTAGGGATAAGGATTTTAATTTGTTTGGCTATTACTTGTTGGATCCAAAAGTTTTAAAGAATAATGCTATGATACATGGACACCAAATATCATAATACCCTCCTATTTTTGTAAATGACACTTCACCCCCACAAGGTTTTAATTTATAAAACAAATAATCCCCACAACTATATATTTGTGTTTATTTCAAATTGGGTAACATATGTATACTTTTTCAAATTAAATTTCATATAGAATAACTTTAAAATAATGCTTGCAAACCATATTCTGTCTATAATAAGAAAATTTAAATAATCATCTTAGGGGGCTAAGGGACATTTTCAAAAATGCAAGGTTTCTAACATGGTTCCAAATCTCAATAGAGGTTAATGTAATTTACCAACAAAAAAAAAATGTCTGAATGGTTTAATTTATATATAGTGGATCCTCTAATAATTATAATATTGTAAAACATAATAATCTTTTGTAACAAAAATTGATAACAAATTTCCCTTTGATGAATGACAGTGAATAACTCATAAGTTTTTTTTACTAACTAATTTGACTTACTTCCTATTATTCATTTTCTACAAGCTACTAATTAACTAGAATTTTGAATCTTCCTATTTCTTTGTACATAACTGTACTAGCTAGTAACTTCTCTCCCATTATTTAATAAGTTTGCTAAAAATGTAGCTTTTATCCACCAAATTAGTCTTGTAAAGTAAATCATTTATACGTCTTTTACAGTTTTATACTACATAATTACTTTCGAATATTCATATACTAGGTACTTAGCTAGAATATAATAAATCTATTATAGTATTTTGTACATAACATTATTAGAACCACCAAGCTAGGTATCTCTCACTATTTAACATTCTTGTTAAAATGTAGTTTTCTTTTTCTTTCTTCTTTTTTGATGAAGCTATAAATTGTAGCTTTTATCCTCCCAAATTAGAACAAATCTATTTCTTTTTCTTTTCTTTTTCTTCTTTTTCCCATACATAGCTAGAATAAGTCTATTTCTTTTTCTTCTTTTTTCCTATACTTAGCTACAATAATTTAATTTTTTTTGTAAATAAGATTACTAGAATTAGTAGCTATATCTCATTATTCAACATGCTTATTAAAATGTAGCTTTCATCCGCCCAAATTAATCAGGTTAACCATCTATCTTTCATGCTACCATTTACACGCAACTACCCCCCTTAAGTAATAAAATTGAACCTTGATTAACCTATGCGAATAATTGAAACTATCTTCTTATCATATCTAGTCATCCTTGCTTTGCTTGCCGAGTCCAATATATCTTGTTGTGCACAAAAGTTAAAAAACTTTTTGCAATATCTAGGTTCTTATTTTTATTTTCATCTCCCATTAGTGCTAGTTTTTGAGCAATAGTTTACAGTATTTCACAATGTTTCTCTTTTCCTCATCTTTTTTCAGAAAGCCCAAAAGTTTATATTTCTGTTTGAAATTTGAATATTAATTAGATTAAATAATTATAGGCCCAGAAGCCCATGCCCGCTAGTATTACATGTGCAGGTCCAAAGTCCAAACTCGTTAAAATATATCTGTGCAATACTTCATTCTATTACTTGTGCAGGTCCAAACCCCATTATTAGCATTACTCTTTTTGATGAATTTTAGTTTCATTACTGGTTCAACACTTCTGTTTCTTGTACATTACTCCTATTGTGTGCCTATAAATATAGAATTTCTTTCTACTTCTCTCTTTTTCTTAACATATATCAAAGCTTTTCTTAACATAGTATCAAAGCAAAGGACTTAGTAATGGACTGACCATATTCTTGATGCATGTGACTTAGCTTATTCTCAAGCAGATATTTAACTATTACTAATTGAAAAATGCAGGTTTTTGGACAAGGCAATGATCATTGACAACATTGATATATCTAGCAAAACCAGAAATCCTTGGAGGCTATGCTCACTAAATCAAGTGGAAGAAGTAAAGCTTGTTCTCCGCCTCATCCCCATATGGTTTAGTTGCATAATGTTCACTGTAGTCCAAGCTCAACTTCACACCTTCTACATCAAGCAAGGTAGTACAATGATCCGGTCAATAGGACACTTTCATATTCCCCCAGGATCACTTCAAGCCTTAGTAGGCATCACAATCCTTTTTGCCGTTCCATTCTATGATCGAGTTTTTGTCCCAATAGCCAGAAAATTTACAGGACACCCATCAGGAATTACAGTGCTGCAAAGGATAGGAGTAGGACTATTTCTATCCATACTCAACATGGTTGTGTCAGCTATAGTAGAAGCCAAAAGGGTCAGCATTGCAAAAGAATATAACCTCATGGATAACCCTAAAGCAACAATTCCAATGACAGTTTGGTGGCTTCTTCCACAATACGTGATTTGTGGTTTATCTGATGCATTTGCAGTTGTGGGACTCCAAGAATTATTCTATGATCAAATGCCAGAAGCACTGAGAAGTATGGGAGCTGCAGCATATATTAGTGTGGTTGGAGTTGGAAGCTTCATTAGCAATGCTATTATATCTGTTGTGCAGGCAATTAGCTCAAGGTCTGGTGATAAATGGCTTGGTAACAATCTTAATCGTGCACACCTTGACTACTACTACTGGGTCCTAGCAGGGTTGAGTGCTTTGAGTTTGTGTGTTTATGTATGCATTGCTATGCGCTTTGTCTACAAAAAGGTGGAGGAGGTTGAAAAAACCAACGGGGGAAGGTGGGTTATAATGAGCACCACCAATGGAGAATTTTAAGACTAGAGGGGCATGCTACATAAGTAGGTTAATTAACAAATAGAAATATCCCATTCATAGTTTTTCACTTTATGCTCCATCAACTGCAACATGTTATATGCTTAATATTTCTTCCATCTTAAACCTTGATTAAGAAAAGAAAAAAAAGGAAGAAGATTGACATGTGACAAGTTGTGATTGGTAGAGCATAAAATAAAACTCTGAAAGTTGGTTGGGAAATTTTTATTGTTAATTAACATTTTAAAAGAACCAAATTAGAAAGAGTAAAATTTATTTGGGGGTGAGTTTTGGATATAGCAACCAGTGTTTGTTCTAGATATACTAGTAAATATGTATGTGTTTGCATGCCAAGATAGTGTGAATAATAATAAAAAAATAAAGTTATTGAAGAACTTTGAAAGACTATCTTCCTTTGCTGTTTAATGTATAGCAGTAAATATGTTTGTGTATGCATCTTAAGTTACTTGACTACGGAATTTGAACTAAATAGTTGGGCTCTTTGATAGTCATAGGGAAATTTTTCATTCTTTCTTTGATGTTTTTTTCCCCCAAACATTAGGGAGAATGGATGAAGTGCACTAACATAGTAGCATCAACCAAAAATGAAAAATAATATAAGCAGAGTTTTGGACCATTTAGTAGTGTCAACACTTGGTATTTATTTCGGTTATCAGATGAAATCTTATAAAACTCAGATGCTCAGCTCCATGATTAGGTACACATTATTTGTGGCACTTCAGTCACTCATAGGGTTTATGACATGTCTAATTGACCACTACTACATCAATCTGATTCATTTTCTAATTGTTAGGTTCACTGTTTTCTGCTATGATAAGCTAATTCTCCACCTCTGTTGTGATAAGCTAATTCACCACCTCTTCTTTGTTTGGAGGGATTTTAGGGAGGATATATGGAAAATTTAGGAAAAAAAAGTGGAAAGAGAAAAGTGGGAGAGTGTTTGGTTGGGAGGGGGAGTGCAAAATTTTGTGGTAAGGCCGGGTCTTTTCTCTCCAGGCCCACCAAAAAATACTCTCCCCGAAATGGGGAGAAAACTTAGGGTATTAGGCTGCTTATTGGACGAAAATGAGGCTTCGTCCACGTCAATAGCTTTTTCCTTCTTTTTTTTTTTTTTTTTTTCTTCTTCTTCTTCATTTAGTTGCTTTGTTTACCATTTTTTTTTTTTTTTTTCATCCACTTGCTAAAAAAATGTGTTGCTTTTTTATTTTATTTAATGAGGACATAATTGTAAGTTTATACTAATTTTATTTTCTATCCTTTCATTTTTCTTCTCAACTAAATAAATAAGTTTTCCATTTCTCCACTTTTCTATCCTCCCAACCACATATAAATGAGGGAAAATTAAATCTCTTTAATTCTCTCACTTTTTTTCTCTTCTAATTTTTTATTCTCTCATTTTTTCACTCTTCTAACCAAACAGATCCTTAAAGTATTTTTGGGTAGCAAGTTAAAAAAGCCCAAGGCTCACACATAGTAACTCATGCTGACAACTTGTAAATATGGACAACGTATTTGACAAAATCAATATGGGGGAACTTGGCTAAATTTGGGCCCATGCAATCATCCCCCAAAAAAAAAAAATCTCATTAATATAGCACGCAAAGATCATGAAGCCAGCCAACAATAATGGGCCAATTAGGGCCTACCAAGAGTCTAGCATTGGACAACCAAGGACACAGCTGGGCCAAAAAGTAGGTTACTTAGGTGCTTCTTTTTCTTGTGTGGACCAAGGCCACGTATAGAAAAGGAGACTAACAAAAGATAAAAAATAAGAGATGTGGACCCATTCTGGATGGCATGTGTAAAATAACCTCATCTGTAATAAAAATGATTTTCTGGTTGGACCCAAATAAAAGGCTCTCAAATGAGCTTGGAAATCCTCATCATAATTTTTTCTTTTTTCTGAATTCCTTTTTGTTTTTTACTCATTTACAATTCCCTCAACCTCTAAATTTCCAAAGTGATAACCAAAATTAGGTGATCTATATCAAAAGGGAATTAGGATCATTCCTTTTGAAATTGATTCATTTCATAATTTATATTAAATATTACAAATCAAAAAATGTATTTAATTATGTTATATCATTTGAAATTTTAAATACTTAGCACTATATACACCGATAGATATAGTAAATAAAATTTTTAACTATGAAATAAATAATATTTTCATTTCAAAGTTGTTAGAAACACAAGTGAAATGAAGAATAAGATAAGTAAACTTTCATATTTGAAAGACACCCTTGCCAACTCCTATCAAAACTTTTCAATTTTCACCCCTCATAAGAAGTTTTGTTATATCCACCTTGACCCACATCCAAAGCTGTCTTCACCATACATCCAACTCTTCCAGCTTGCCCATCACTTCTCCCATGACAGTTGCAACTTGCAATCTCCTCAATCATTAAGTTTAGTAGCACGTCAAGCAATTGCACCCATAACAAAGTCTAGTTATATGTATTGCAAATTGAGATCCAGTGCAATAGCAAAAAGCAATTAACTATAGTGTGTGAAAAAGAGGTGAAAAAATAATGTGTAAAAGTGAAATGGTAAAAGGTTGAGGGTTAAAAAAAAATTTATTTAAGGGTTGAGATTAAAAGTGACTTTTGTAATTTTTAATCTCAACCGTTGATGTCCTATTGTATGGTGCAATAACCCTAACTATTGTATGGTGCAATTGCATTGGATTTCAATCCATGTATTGTTATTGCTGCCATCCCTCCCTCGTACTCCTGTTCCAGTACCATTGTACAAGTTTCTTATTAAAGATTAAATTGAAACATAATATGAGGTATGTTTAAATTATGTATTTTAATTGTTTATCTGTATTTTTTGAATTTCATTGAACAAGCAAAGAGAGCTGGAGTGAGACTTAAAAGAGATGGCAGCAAACTTAGGTACATCTGGACCTCTAGTCCAATTAAATTGGTATCATAAATTAAATTTTACAACAATATTACTATGTAAGTACATTACATACACTACAAATTTCACAATATTTTTCACAACTTGTTGAAATAATATATTGTGATTAGTATAACAATATTTTTATTAAAATCATTATTGACATCACTTTAATTATACATCAATCATAACATGTCACTTTAACTGTAGAGAAAATAAACGTGAAATAACCACCCGCGTGTAGTGCTTGCATAGTCGTAGGAAACCCTTGTGGCCTATCACCTTGTGAGTTTGAGGTTGTGAGTTCGAGTAGTGGCAAGTCCCACTACTGCACTGGTGGTCTCACGTCATTTATGAATAGAGTTTAAATAGACCAAGGATAATAACCACACGTGCGAACTCACTGTCTATATGATATATTTGTAAATCTAAATATACATTAAGTTTTTGTAGCCAAGGATAATGACTGTGCGTGCGAACTCCCTGTCTATATGACTTATTTGTAAATCTAAATATACATTGAGTTCATGTGGTGGGTTTGGACTTTGGAGCACATGGTTTCCCCAGAGGGAAATGTGGCATCTGAATTACCATATCCCTCACAAGGATTTGGTGGGGTCTAGGATCTCTCCCACAGCACCAACCCAGAATACCCACCACCCCACCATCCAAATCCTCGGGCTTCCCTTTCAAGACATTGCTAAGCAGCTGCTGGTAAAAGCTAATCAGATATCAGATATGGAAAGTGTAATATATAGAGGTTATTTTCATGATTAATACTACTCCTCTCTCTTAGTTAGCAGAATCTCTTTCTTTATTACGCAAAGTCTTTTTCACGTGGCCATCTTTTTGTTTTCTGTATTGAAATCTGGTGAATAAAGGTCAAAAGGTAGCTCCTTCCTAGCTCCTGCCTCCTCCCTCACCAAGAAAAAGTGAAAATTTTCTTTGGTTTTTTCCTTGTCTAACCTTTTTCTCCTAGATTTTGTGGTTGATTTTAATAAAAGCAATGTGATCACACTGTTAGAATCTTAATAAAGCAACGTTAAAGACAACAAATTTGGTGATATAAATTTACTTTTACGTAAACCTATCAATGACACTACTTTTTTAATGCATTTATCTGATAAACTGTTGTGATAAAAACTTTGTTTCCCTGGACATGTTTGATGTTTACAACTCACACGGTCACACCTTTACATAGGTTGCACCCAATCGTTGAAAATTTTTCGTAACCACCTCTGTTTTCAACTATTTGATACTAAAATTTATATATATTCAAATGCAGATCGAGCAGCCTCTGCCGACATGGCATTCACGGGAGTAATCTCCTCATCTACAGAGGAAAAACAATGTTTCTTGACCACTGGTTGGGGAGTATCTGCACTTACTTCCTCAGCCTTGCATTTTGAAGAGAAGCTCAATGAGATATAGTGTGTCGGTTTCTGAACAGCGAGAGGATATATTAACCATATATTTATTTTCAGTCTCTATTAAAAATACTAGGAGGTTTATTTTCAGTCTCTATTAAAAATACTAGGAGGTGTTAGTTGAGATATAAGCCTTCTTGAGTCTTGCCTTAGTAAAAGTAAACATAGATTTTGTTACAAAGCAAAAAAACTAATGACAAACATCTTCAATGGTAAAACTACTACAGAGACTTAGTCTTGTAGGAACCATTACAAAATAATTAGGATTCCCAAATCCTTCATAGCTTAGACCGTCTACATAATCTCTACAAACGATCCACTTGCCTTTCTATTGTAATAGTCCTGAAACCATGGGAATCCTTCTATAGTGGTTTCCTCCACAAAAACAACAAATTCACTTCATGAACCAAAACTTCTAGCACGCTCCAAGGATTCTCTTTGAAGATTTGCTACAGTGAACTAACTAGAAAAGATATGTTTTTTCAAGAAACATTTAAAGTTCAAGGTAATAAAATAATGGTTTTTCTTGTACCATATGCATCACATTATAAGTTCATTACAATAATTAACATAGTCGCTTTACGGTGGGGTATGTGTGTTTGGGTTTATAACTTGCTTCGCGTTACCAACTGTTGCATGCAGTTTTGGTAATGGCATGTGAGTTTAACAAAAAAAAAAAAAAAACATAGTTGGTTGCTTTAAGTAAACTTTATTACCAAAGTTTTTTTTTTTTTAAATTAAAAATATTACTTCTATTGAAATTTTATCACCTAGGGTTTCTAGAAATTTAAAAGAAGTTTTATATTTTTTTAATATTATTTGAATATTTTAACATTGTTTTTTTAATAATAAAATTGGGTTATTCACATTGTGCATACACTATTTGACTCAATGTAAGTATTATAATGTTTTTTTAAGAAAGTATTATAAGTTGTAGGATATAATTTTGTCATATGATTTATTATAAATACAGTAAAATTATTAATATAATTTACCTAAGTAAACTCTATTACTACAGGTTTAAATAAAATTAAAATAATACTATGATTAAAATTCAATTATAAAAAAAAATTCAAAAAACTTAATAGGAGTTTCATTATTATTTAAATTATCGTATAGTTTATATGATATTTGGTTTTTGATTAAAACTTGGTCTTAAATGACATTCATTTATGATGTAAAGTAATTGTTATTATATATTTTTATTATTCAATTTAATTAAATTATTGAAATAATTTTTTACTTTATATATTTTTCTTGATTCGTGTACCACACAATTATTATACTAGTTTCTTCATTATATATTATTAAAAGCACCAAACTATCAATTGAGTTACAAGACTTTTTATTTAACTAAAATATATATCAAGATAAAATTGTAAATAGATTTATTTTCGATTGCTTTTTGTCCAAGTTAAAAACATTATCATGATTTTTTTTTTCTTTTGGTCCAGTTAAAAATTTTGATTGATTGAAAAATTTCAGAGTATCACATAGTATCTTTTATTAGTGGCCTAAAAAATCTGCCAGAATAACACTAATATCTTGACAGAAAATCATTTATTACAAATGAGATACTAGTATCCAATATTGACAATATCCATTAATGTCAGCGAATGCTCCAACCTTAAAATATTGGTAAGGTGTATCAAAAAAATATTGGTAAGGTTTTGAATGGTTCAAAAACAAGTCAAAGTTTTTATCATTTTTCCTGGGAAGTCCAACATTTTTTTTACTCCTTGTTTTTCATTTTTAAATTTAGATCTCTCTCTCTCTCTCTCTCTCTCCCTCTCTCTCTCTCTCTCTCTCTCTATATATATATATATATAAAACACATTCTCCATAACCAGGAACACAAACTTTGTCCTTTTCATACATAGGAATATGTGTATAATCCGAACAGATAAAACCATGGAAACTCGTCCCCATATGGGGCAAGTTGTTGATTACTCTATTGGGATTTTGTTGGAGTTGAGGTCATGCTACCATCGAAGCCAAATGAAAGGATCACTTACAAATACAATGCCTTCACCGTATGGACCCCTCATATATTGATTCTTCAATAAGTTCATGTGGAAGTAGGGTCTTTAATGGATTGGTTATTCGTACAAGTTTTCATTATTAAAAAAAATAGAGACAGTAAGTTTAATTATATACAAAAAAAAAAAAAATTGTGAGTTCTAGACTTCTAGGTCATTTTGGATACAATTGAAAACTGAAAACTGAAAACTGAAAATACTGTAGTAAAATAATTTTTAAATGTATAAATAGTGCATTGGGACCATTTTGAATAAAAAAGTGGCTAAAAAGTGCGTGAACAGTACATAAACAGTGTATGAATCATGCAAAACAGTGCGTGAACAGTAGCGGCACAATGTGAACAGTAACTTTTGTCCCCCAGCTGAGACGCATGCAGAGGAAAAAAAAAAAAAACTAAAATGCGTCCCTCCCAAAACGTAAACGCTATAATCTTTATCCAAACGCATACTTAGTTTACTTAACTGGTAAAATTTTTATTATTGAATAAAAGATTTAGAGTTCGATCACTACTTACACCAAAAATCAATTGGTGTCTTAGTTTAATGATAAAAAACATTTTGATAGGTAAAACTAAATACATTGTTTGAATCTGAGAATTACATATCGAATTATGAAGAGTGAGAGAATACAATGATAGTGACATGAAGAAGAAAAACAAGGCAAATATTCTAAAAAGAAGTAAGAACACGAAACTTGAAATCAGCCCTAAGCCTCACACCGAGCTAGGGATCTAATGTGAGAACAAAATATTACCTAGGTGAGAGAAACTCACTCAACGTAAAGTCAGATCGATTTCTTATTGCTCATTTTTCTTCACTTCTTCTCTCATTTACTATTTATTAATTTTTTTCTCTTGTCCCACCTCTTCTTCTTGTCTTAAGCAAAATATTTTTACCTCTATTTCTAGGCATGGATGTTTAGAGTTATGAATCCACTTGTCAAGGATCTAATGCTCAATGTCATCATTTTCAAAAGACAAATTGTCACATGGCACAAAGATCATCATTTTTTCATTAATCGATTTAGTAACGGGGACCTCCTATTACAACATGGGTTGCCTCTAAGGTCCATGTCTAGTAAATGCTTCCCCTGTGCACTTATCCATTATTTCCATGATCCTTTCAAGCTTCCAGTCACTATTGTGATGACATTCTCTTTACAAGACACATCTAACCATGGTTTTAAAAATCAGATTAGTTGAATCAGTCGATTTGGTCCATTTTTAGAACCACGCATCTAATTAACCTATAAAAGAAAGGTGTCTTGATTCTTATCTAGGATTAGGTTAAAATGCCTATCTTTGCTAGGATCTGATAAATTGATTATCCTAGATGAACCAAGCTCTACTTTCCTTATCCCCTTCCTTTCAGCGCCCAAGTAAAGGGATTTTATGATATTTATAAGGTTTTTTGTAGTGGAATTATGTGTGTTTTTAATGATGTAAGACTCTTCTTATTCGACCTTATGCCACTCAAGGGGGATTTGCCCGTGGAAATTTATTATTTATCTATAGGCTCCAGGTGCATTACCGTATTCATGATGTCGAATTTGAGTATTTACAACGGGTTAACTAAGCCGACGGTCAATTCTTAACCCTAAACAATATGGATACAAAGGTTCATGTTTAAACAATATTGCTAACCCCATGTCAAGAGAGGGGGGGAGGGAACATATAAAACGGGGAAAAGAATATTTGTTGGCAATTGCCAATTGGCCTAGGCAGGTATACACGTTGGATGTGTAAGTTCCGATTATTGGACCCATATGCAGTCCCTTTGCAATATATTTATTTCCATCTAACAAGGTTGCCCCTTCGAAACAGGAAAGGACCAATTTGTTTTAACTTAACAACGGAAATCTCACTAAGCAATTTGTAAGAGCTAGTAAGAACTAAGAACCCAAACGTGCGATTATTGGACCCATATGCAGTCCCTTTGCAATATATTTATTTCCATCTATCAAGGTTGCCCCTTCGAAACAGGAAAGGACCAATTTGTTTAAACTAAACAGCGGAAATCTCATTAAGCAATTTGTAAGAGCTAGTAAGAACTAAGAACCCAAACGTGCCAATGGCCTCTATGTTTATTCCACTCTTGTGGTTGGTATACGTTGGATGTGGGGAAAAAAATTCTAGTCACATAAGATTTATAACAAGGCTATAAACACAACAAATTACAAAATTTGTTGAGGCGGCATCATTTTGTATTTAGTGTAAAGTTACTTTCACGTAAACCATTATTGATATCATTTTTATTTTACACTAATTATAACTACTTAACACCTTACCAATTGTTAAAAAAAAAAAAAAAAAAAAAACTTATGAAATTTGATGTCAATAGACTTGTTGAAAAGTTTTAAAAGTTCTTCCAAAACTGTTGAGATAGTATGTAATAATTGGTATATTTCAAAAAATTTCTAATGATGGGTTCTTGTAAGAACGAGGATACACTGATTACAATTTGCCAACTCAGTACATCATAGATAAAATTATGAAATTCTGTGTGTGATACACGTGCATGGGAAATTTCTTAAGTTCTAACATATGTTTTTTGTTTTTTTGAAAATTGAAAGAAAAGTCATGGATCAATAGCAGTATAGCACACCATAATAGTAATATATTGTGGCCTTTATTTCTTTTCAAAAGGGTCAAATGGAACATTATGAACAAGTCCAATATTAAAATAGGAAAACCAGCACCTTCTTTGCTTGTTCTCTAATTCAAAAATCAACATAGAAGATCCGGGAGATTCTTGACGAAATCTGTCGGATCTTGCTTTCCAAACTGTCAGATTTCTTTGAGGATTTCCTTCACTCTGACCCCAACCCCATTCTCCCTCATGGTCATGGGTTCCCATTTAAAAGTCTCACACCCTTTGTTCTTTTCTTCCACATCATTCTCATTGTGCTTTTCTTCTTCTTCTTATATTTCATCTCCTCCTTGTGTTTCCTCTCATTGGGTTCTTCTTGCTTTTGATATAACTCAAGAAAAACAATCATGGGTATGGCTGCAGAGGCTCAGTACCATGTGCTGGCGGTTGATGATAGCCTTCTTGACAGAAAGTTGATTGAAAGGCTCCTAAAAACCTCTTCTTATCATGGTAATTTCATATTCTTTTCTTTTTGGTCTTTGAAAACCAAGTTTCTGTTTTGAATTAAGGTTGTGATACAAAATCTAAACTTGGATTTTGATTGTTAATTAACTTTTGCTTTCTGGGTATGTTTCATTTATCACAGTTACTGCAGTGGATTCTGGTAGCAAGGCTTTAGAGTTTCTGGGCTTGCTTGAAGATGAACATAATGATGCACTTGCTCCCTCTGTTTCTCTAAATGATCATCACCAGGTACATGCTTATTTTATTTGGACTTGGTATCATATACATTTTTAGATATTGTAATGATTGATATGAACCATGAAATTGATCCAATTTCAATGGTTCTGAATTTTGATGGTTCTTTTAACTTATAATGATTTTTTTTTTTTTTTTTTTTTTGCTCATACAGGATGTAGATGTAAATTTGATCATTACAGATTACTGTATGCCGGGAATGACAGGCTATGATCTCCTTAGAAAGATCAAGGTAAGCTGTTTAGCATTTTATTAATTGCTTAATTTTCCCATATAATAATTATATAAAGAGTATGTGTTGCTCATAACTTTTTTTTTTTTAATGGAATTTTGAGTTTATGTTACAAGTTCTGGCCGGAAATAGACCAAATTGATTGTCTTAACATATATCTGGATTAAAAAAATAATAATAATAAATAAATAAATAAAGTCTTATCTTAAAAAAAAATTATTTTACTCTTCTCTAGTACTCTCACAATAATAACCTTTTATTGATTAAATTTATAACAAATATAAATACTTTAAAAAAAAAAATTCAATGTAAAAAGGGCAATTTGCAATTTTGAAATTTTGAAATATTGAGGTGGGAGAGCATTCTTTTTTTTCTTTTAGGGTAAGGCAATAATTTGGGGAACAGAGGGAATATAATCATATAAATTAGTTTAAATTTAGATTGACCAACTTTTTTCCCAAAATTGGGCATAAATTAGAGGATATTATGTGTAGTACACACATTTTGGTGTGTTGTATTGGATTTGAGATTCGATTTGAAAATTTCCAAGCCAAATATGCATTCCCCAATGACTTTGCAGACCCCTAATTGATTTTCATGTTGTAGCTGTGGGGCTGACTTATTCTCCACCTACAGATATGGAATTTATGGAATTTTATTTTATTTCTTCCTTTTCTGAGAATTTAGTGCATCAAATATGGCCTATATATTATGGTTGATCAATTCAAATTTGATGTCTTAGTCATCACTTTTGGCATAGTTTAAGAAATTGGAAGCAAACTAAAATCTTTTTGTGATTTTATTTGATTTGCAGGAATCTAAATCTCTTAAAGATATACCAGTAGTGATCATGTCCTCTGAGAACATCCCATCAAGGATTAACAGGTAAAGGGAACAACATATATTTTTGTTTTAATGTAGTTACTAAAAAATGCATTTAGTTTTAAATTTTAAAAAAATGAGAATTGTTCGATTCGGCTTTTA
This sequence comes from Quercus gilva, assembly GCA_023621385.1. Taxonomy (NCBI): domain Eukaryota; kingdom Viridiplantae; phylum Streptophyta; class Magnoliopsida; order Fagales; family Fagaceae; genus Quercus; species Quercus gilva. Next base: position 14,075,481 of record CM042476.1, on the reverse strand, counting down.
ATCTAACATGGTCTAATTGGTTTGATCAGATGCTTGGAAGAAGGAGCAGAAGAGTTCTTTTTGAAACCAGTTCAATTATCTGATGTGAATAAGCTCAAACCCCATTTGTTGAAGGGAAGAGACAAGGAATCAGAGCCCAGCATTAACAAGAGAAAGGGCATGGAAGAATACCACTCACATGACAACACAAGAACAAAATATGATGGATTGGAAGTGATCTAAACTCTAACCAGCTTTGATGATATATTGGAGCTTTAGTTAGTAGGAAATTTGTGGGAAAATTTACTTATCTTTTACTTATTTTCATAATTAATTTTAAGCTTTTCAAACTCACAGGCTTGATAGAAAAATTGATTCGTTAGAGAGAAGAAAGACTTCATTTTCCATCTTTAGGATCCATTCCCCCATGTTGTGCTTAGGGGTCTATTGTAAATTAACACAAATAGTTCAATTTTGTTGACTGATTTTACAGAATATTAAACTCTTTTCTATATCTTTATGCATTTTGTTACCGGTCAAATATGTACAAACAGTAAGGATAAGCAAACTCCATCTGGTTAAAACTTTAAAAAATGAATTCCGAGGGTTGGTCCAATTTCTTGATCAGGAAAATATGTGTTCAAATCAAGAGAGAATGAAAGAAGAAATGACAGGGATGGATATAAAGTTATGATTTATGAACTTGTTGCAGTTTAATTGTATTAAGAAATCTATATATTAAATGTATCTTGCAATTAAGTAGTTTTGGTCAATCCTCCCACAACGAAGAATTTGGTTCAAATCTTCCTCCCCCACTCGCTAAAAGAAATGGTAATAAAAATTTCCAAGAAGCAATATCTGGTAAAGGTCAGTCCTGGTTTGTGGAATATTTTGCCAACAAAAAAGTATAGTAAGTATGAGATACCACCGCGCACCTTTTGTGTAGTGGTCATTTTATCAGTATAAATGTTTGTGGGGGTGGGGGGTAAGGGCCAGGGTTCAATTCTCCAAGAGGGAGCTTCACACACATATACACTTATATTAATTTAAAGTAGAATTTCTATCTTGTAAAAAAAAAAAAAAAAAAAAAAAAGTATGAGATATTTGGCACATGGACATGAAGTAATAGTAAAGTCTTTGTTTGTGGAATTTTTGGCATGAGGCAACAAGTGGTGTTGACTTGGGAGGCAAAACTCGAGATTGTCGGTGGTGATGAGCTGTGCCGACGCTTGTTAGAAATTGACATGATGGGGTTGTGAGATTCGCAATTGGCGCAAATTAGTGACAATATGGTGGTTTTGAGTGGATCCAATCAAGTTTATGCCGATCAAATTGTGTTTGTGGGTGGATCTAGTTGGGTTTGCCTAGATTAGGTTGTTTTGTGTGTGGATTTAATTATGTTTGCACCGATCTCATTGGATGTGAGACTTGGTGGATCGGATTGTGGGATATAAATTGCTTATTGATTTATTTTATGTCACACCAAACACGTTTTTGGAGCATTTTTAATCATGTAACTTAATAACCAAAAAAAAAAAAAAAAAAACTCTCTAAAAGCATTTGTACAACAAAACAAATAGAGACGTAGTTTCAAACTTCTATTTTCTTTATGCATGTAAGACTTGAATAAAAAGAGAGAGAGAAAGAAAATCTTAATGGCAGAGTGGAGCTTCTCATGATGAACCATAAAAATAAATAAATAAAAAAACGTAAGTGCTTGGTAAAGCACATAATCAAAATGGAGGAGAAAAACATTGGCATGTGGATTAAGTAGGGGTCTTTTATCCAAAGAAGACGGCAGGTTGTGACCAAATGCCTATTGACTTGGAAGCAATATGTTAATAATTATGTGGAACACGGTGGAGAACCAACACATCCCAAACCCATATTCTATTCTTGTATTATTAAACCTCTATTTTTTTTTTTTTTTTTTTTTTTTTTTTTAATGTATGGAGAATTTGATTCAGTTCACTGTATCAATCAAGCTGGCCAATACTCACCTAGCTAAAATATAATTTTTAAGAAAAGAAAACCTTAATGGCAATGGCAGAAATAATTCGGAAGCCCCATAACGGTGGAGAACTTGTAGATATTAGCCGCGAGGCATGCTGTGATATTTGCTTCGGAAATTGGTCTTCAACAGTCACACTTTGAAGGTGATTTCAGAGACTGGGATCAAGGCTTTACCGATGGGTGATATGTTTTCTTCATCTTTTGCTCATTTAGTTAGAGATACTTTAATTCATGTTAGCTCCTTAAGGAATTTCTCTTTCTCTCATACTATTAGGCAAGAAAATATTGTAGCACATTTCTTAGTCCAAAGAGCAAGACTTTCTTTTTTTTTTATTAGTTTGGATGAAGTCTGTTCCACCAGATGTAGATGCTTTTGTAACTTTCTTGCTTCTTAAATAAAATGCAGGCATGCTATTCTTCCTCCAAAAAAAAAAAAGTATTAATTAATGCACATTATCGCAATGGAAAAAGGATTAAGAAATGACATTTAGAAGAGTTAAACATTGCCCCCATGTGGATTTATTTTGGAGTCTTTAACCCTTTATTCACCAAAGGACAGCAATTTTTGTTAACTAGTATCCTAAGAGTATGAGTTAAAGATTATAAATGTTCAATTATAAGTTGTAGTACATACTTTTTAAAAATGAAAATATACATGTTAATGATTCATTGGTTTACATGTACAAATTCATTGTCTTTTTAGATATATTTGTATAGTTTGACTTTTGAGGGTACTCCTTAACAAAATCTATTCATAATAAGTAATTACATGAAGTTAGTTTGCTACCTATTGACTTCAAACCATGTGTAATGGGGAACATAGTTTGGAGAACCAACACAACCCCACGTCCTCATCCATAGAATCAAATTTCATCATAACTTTCATGTAAACATATCAAATGAGTGAAAGACCTACCATATTATTGACAAAACAACTACTACTAATAAAAGAAATACCTACGTGTAATGCTCTCATTGGATTATAGTTATATCAAAATATATTGGATTGAATGTAGGATATCTTTCAGGGGGGAAAAGAAAATTAGGTGACTTGTCTTGGTGGCTTTTGCCTACTTGTTCATGGTTTGAAAATCTTGACAAAATTTTGTGAAAATTTTATTAAATTCCTGATAGGGATTGCCTGAAAGCTAAGATGTATTAATTTTATTTTTCCTTTCTTTTTTAGACGATAATTCAAATAAGGTAGAGTCAACTAGTGAACCATTGATAGATATATATATTTTTCCTTGGAAAAAATGTGTATTGCATTTTTTTTTAGGAGGTTGGGGGGGGGGGGGGTGGGGTGTTTATGTGTTGTCACATGTTTGTTGGAGGGCTGACCTTGTTAAACCTTTAAAAAAAAAATTTAAATTAAAAAAGAAAAAGAAGAAGAAGAAGCAAACTTGAAGTTAAATATTGGACCAAAAGAAGATTGATGGCTACTGGTGCACTTGTAATCTTAAAAAACAAAGACATAACCCAGTATCCAAAGGGGAGAAAATGAACACTCAAGGAAGTTTAATAGTTTAATTTCTATCTAACAATAAAATAATTAGTAAAATAATATAGATAACTAGGTAAGTATGTAGCAAAACCTGTCCCATGTTAAAATGAAAGTAGAACAATAAGTGTCTTGACAATAAATTAGAATGAACAATGGACATTTAACCGTGAGATAAAAGTGTAATAAAACAATTCCAATATTTAGTACAGTTGTCAGTCCAATATTAAAATATCAATTGGACTTTTTTTTTTTTTTTTTAAAGAGAATTTCAACTTATGGCGTTGGTGTGTTGAACATTTGATCATCATCTACTTTCTCACAGGGTATAAGCTGTGTTGATTCATCATTGTTGGGTCGGTATGTAAAGTCTCAAATGATTTTTATGAGTTGGGTTGCTTTTAGCCCAAATGCTATGCTTTGGCCCATTAAAACTTGGACATTCAAGAAACATAGATATATTTTATGCCTTTTTATTGGTCAAAAGAATTTGACTAATTTGTAATTGGGCTTTTTTTTCTCAAAAACCCATTTGGTACAGGTATGAAAATTTATTTGGGAAGCCCATTTTGTGATGGATGAAACATGAGAGAAATGATGAGGGCCATGAACCTTAATCTATTGAGGAGAAATATTGGTCTTGAACCCAATTCATGATAGAAGAGAAATGAGCCCATAACCCAATTCATGATGGAAGAGAAATGAGCCCATTTTTTAATGTACAAAAAATATGAACCACGAGCATAATTCATGGATATATATATATATATATATTTTCTTTTCTTTTCAAAGTGTGGTTGGATGAGATTTGGACCTTTAGACTTCAAATGAACAAAACCCAAAACTCTTTTTTCTTTTTTTAATACATATATGATATGTTAGATTGGCACGAATTGTCCAATTAAATAGTGCAGAGACATCTTATATATTAATATTAATCTTCTAAAAAATATTAATATTAATATTTATTAGCTTGTGAATTTAGGACACTCACTAACAATGCCTAATTAAATTAATCAATCATTTTCACATCTTAAAAAGTGGTTTGGAAGCAAATAATACAGTTGTAGAGAAATCGCAACATAAGTCATTAATTAATCTTGAACCAGACCGTGAAGAAAGCTTTTGTTTTTCTCAATCTACTAATCGAATTTTATTCATTGATAAGGCATAAATTTTAGTATGTAAATTAAGAAAGAATGCACTATGAAAACTTGAAGTAAAGAAATGAAAATTTTCTAAATAAGGAAATTCATTATAATGAACACGTGAACATATACAGGACATATGATACAATGAACCTAAAGAAATCCTACCTAACCTAATCGCCAATACAATCTCAAGTGATTAAGATATGATATATTAGAAATTTAGTAATGATCTATTACAATTACATCTAACACTACTTAATGTATTTTACTCTTTTAATCATATGGTTACAAAAGAAAAATTACACGAAACTTACTTAAGGTATTTAAGGAAATATAAATGACTCAAAGCTTAGCTTTAGGATAAAATGACTTTTTTAACTCATAATAAAAAAATAATAATAATAAATAAATAAATAAAGAGACTCTTTTAGTACTAGAATTTATATAAGGAGGATGATAGATAATTCCATAGCTTGGATTACGTTGTTGCATTTAGAATACAAATCATAGTGTAAAACTTTGCCCCATGTTGGTTAATTACTTAACTTGAGTGTCTTTTAAGTCTTTATCCAACGACAACAGCAATTCGTAACCATATATTAACAAAGTCCTGTTAAATGTTAACAAATATTTTAAAAGTATGGATTAAAGATTATAAATGTTTAATTATGAACTGTAGTACATATTTTTCAAAAATTGAATAATACTATACATGTTAATGATTCATTGGTTTACAAGCACAAATTTATTGTGAATACATATTTTTAAAAAAATATATATAATTTGACTTCTTAGAATATTCCTTAACAAAAATCAATTAATAATAAGTAAATACAGGAAGTTAGTTTGCTACCTATTGACTTCAAACCATGTGTAATGGGGAACATAGTTTGGAGAACCAACCCATCCTCCACCTCCCCATCCATAGTATCAGATTTCATCATAACTTTCATGTAAGCCATATCAAATGAGTGAAAGACCTACCATATTACAGTATATTATTAACAAACAAAAATACTACTACTAATAATAATAGTAATACCTACCAAATAAAGGGCAATTATTTTCCTGCTAGCAAGATGGCAGATTACCTACGTGTAATGCTGTCATTGGATTAAAATTATTTCACAATATATATATTGGATTGAATGTAGGGTATCTTTCAGAGGGAAAAAAAATTAGGTGACTTCTCTTGGTGGCTTTGCCTATAAAGAAGGGTAGGTGGCTTCACTTATTCATGGTTTGAAAATCTTGACAAATTTTTGTGCTGTTAAGGATTGCCTGAAAGCTAAGATGTATTAATGTTTATTTATATTTTCGTTTTTAGAAGATAATTCAAATAAGGTAAAGTCAACTAGTGAACCATTGATAGACATTTTTTTTTCCTTGGAAAAAATGGGTATTGCAATTTTGTGTGTGTGTGGAGGTTGGGGTGTGTCACATGTTGTTTGTTGGAGGGCTGACCTTGTTAAATCTTAAAAAAATAATAATAATAAATAAAAAAAAGAAAGAAAAAAAGAAACAAACTTGAAGTTAAATATTGGAGCAAAGAAGATTAATGGGTACCGGTGCAATTGTAATCTTACAAAAAACACCAAAACCAATATTTAAGGGAGAGAAAATGAACACTAAAGAAAGTTTAACAATTTAATTTCTATCCAGCGATAAATTAATTAGTAAAATAATATGGTTATAATATTAAAATGAAAGCAGAATAATGCGTGTTTAACATTAAGTTAAAATTGAACAATTGACATTTAACAGTAGATAAAAGTGGAACAAAACAATTCCAATTTTTAGAATAGCTGAGTCCAATGTTAAAATATCAATAAAACAATACAAGTTTAGCAGTAACAAAAATGTGGATTCAACAATAGGGAATTGGTAAACTAGAATAAATTATCATGATAATTTAATATTAAAGTGGCAAACTTGAGAGAGAGAGAGAGAGAGAGAGAGAGAGAGAGAAAGAGAGAGAGTGAGAGAGTGCAATCAACTACACACAAGGGTGAGTTGGCCAAATCCTCTTGCTGAATCACTAGTTTAGAAGAAAATGCATCTCCTCAATAACAATTTTATGCCTTCCCTAAGAAGGGGCTTTAAGTGAAATGAAGGGAGGAAATAATTTTCTGTGATGTGTTTTGGCTATTGAAGCATGATGACATGGGTTTTCTGAGTGAGGATGATTAGTGTATGTCTGGGATGGTTGATCTAATAGAGGTTACAAGGCCAAGTTTGAAATCAAAGGGTAAGTAGAAAATTGGAGGGAAAATCCAATGTGTGGGAATGGTTTTCTTATCTTTGAGCAATGCATGGTGGAAAAGTTTATATCATTTGATCTGATAGTGTAAAACTTGTATTGTTGATTCATGATTTGAGACATTACATACCAACCCAACAATCAAAGTTGTTGATTCATAATTGTTGGGTTGGTATGTAATGTCTCAAATGATTTTCATGACTTAGGTTGCTTTTAGCGCAAATGCTATGATTTGCCCATTAAAACTTAAATATATATACAGATTTTATGACTTTGTAGTAGAAGCTTAGGCTGTGTTTGGTTCAATGTAAATTGAATTAGGAATGTAAAATGAATGTGGGGGAAAGTGAATTTCTGTAAGGAAAATGAAATCCGGGTGTTTGGTTTTGCAATGAAAAATAATTCGGAAAACGATTTTCAGCATTTGGTAACATTCTAAAAATGTTATTTTTCTACAAATTTTTCACATTTTCTTAGCCATTTTCTCAGCATCCAAACAAATTTTATTACAGAAAATTTTAAAATATACACTTAACACAACCAAAAATCAAAATAAAAACATTGAGGGAGAGGAAGAAAGAGTGAGATCGGAGGGAGAAAGAGTGACAGAGTGAGGGATAGAGAGATAGATTGGGAAAGATAGAGATCAGAGTGGATGGAGGACGGTAGCGGTTAGATCGGGTGGGTTTGGGGGTGGAGTGGAGTGGGTTTGGGGGTGGACGGCGGTGGCCAGATTGTCTAGATCGGTGTGTCGAGAACGAGAGAGATCGATCATGGGTCCTGGGCGACGAGGTCGAGACGACGAGATCGGTCATAGGCGACGAGATCGGTCATGGGCGATGAGATTGAGACGACGAGATCGGTTAAACGGCGACAAGCTTCAGGCGACGACAAGATCAAGACGAAGAGAGTTCGATCTAGAGGGCGACAGCAATGTGCTTCAGGTGGTGGCAGGCTTCAGGCGGCGACGGGCTTCAATCCGAGGTGGGGTTCAAGCTCTCTCTCTCTCTCTCTCTCTCGGTTCTGGTAGGCTGAAAATGGGTGTAATTAGTTTGAAGGTAAAATAGAAGCGTAAATCATTTTATGCTTCAAGGCTTGATATTTTATAGTCAACGGAAATCATTTTCCGTTTGACTGAATTTTCCTGCCAACCCAAACACGTCCTATGGTGTAAAATATTTTTCAGATTCCGTTTACTGTCGAAACAAACACAGCCTTAAACACATTATTTTACCCATTTGAGACTTGGGCCTTCAAAAAATATGGGTGGGCCTAACGTTTTTAGTGGTTAAAGGAATCTAACTAGTTTGTAATTGGGCATTTTCCCTCAAAAACCCATTTTGTACAAAGATGAAATTTTATTGGGGAAACCAATTTGGTGGTACACGAAACATGAGAGAAATGATGAGGGCCACGGACCTTTATCTATTGAGGAGAAAATATGGGCCCTAAGCCCAGTCCATGATGGAGGTGAAAACGGGACGTGAGCCCAATTTGTAATGTAGATAAAATATGAACCATGAGCCTAATTCATGTAAATAATCATAGTCATTCATAGTAATCATAGTCATACATAGCTTCTCCTTCTTCATTCTCCTTTAATGGTTTTTCATAGAGGGCAGCCATGTTTCTGTATGTGTGTTTTGCGAGAGAGATTTATGAGAAACTAGAGTTTTAAACAATAAGTGTCTGTTTGGTTTCAGCTGAAAGCGTCTGAGTTTTGCTCACTTTTTTTTTTTTTTTTTGGCATGTGAAAATGAGACAAAACGGCTAGTGCATGAACAGTAGCCAAAAATTTTGACTTTTTCCACCTTTTCAACACAAATTTTACTGTTTATGGACCCGCAAATTTTACTTTTCAACAACTTTTTTAATAAAAATGGGTTCCACGGTACTATTCACACATTTAAAAATTATTTTGTTACAATATTTTTTAGTTTTCAATTTCAGTTTTCAGTTTTCAGCTGTATCCAAACGGACCCTTAATATGGAGAGAGAAACAAAACTACTATTAATTAAGTGAATAATGTGTAAATCAATTAGCATTTAATGCTATTTTTTTTACCGTTAGATCTTTTAGAAATCTATGTCTTAAAAAATGTGTGATGTAACTTGAACCTATCTCTTTCTCTCTCTCTCTCTTTAATTTTATTTTAATGCATATATAATATGTTTTATTCCTATCGATATATGTGTGTGTGTGTGTTTATTTATTTATTTATGAGAAATATATAATATGTTAGGTAGGCATAGGTTGTCCAATAAAATGGTGCCACACATATTGTGAAGTAAAAAAAAAAAAAAAAAACGTCTTAAGTGTCTATTTAGAACAGTTTATTTTGTTGAAACTGAAATTTTTTTGTTAAAAGTGTAGAAAAAATGTTAAAAAATAAGTTGAATAGTACAGTAAAACCCATAAATAATATTAAAAAGTGCAGTAAGACCTATGAATAGTATTATTGTTTACTAAAAAAAAAATAATAAGGATGTTTATCCCATATTGGTTGTGTGTGTTCAGTGTCCGCTGTTTATAACTCCAGTTTACAACTACAAAGGTTAGGCCCTTTTGTAGTTGTACTCTAGTTATGTAATGTATTATAAACTGATTTAAAACACTATTATTATTTTCGTGTGTGTTCTAATAAGTATTACTGTTTACTCAAAAAAAAAAAACTTATGAATAATAGCAAAAATAAGCTGAAAGTGGAGATAAGCTGAAAAATTCAGCTCATCCCAAATGCACACTAAATATTAATATTAATTAATATTTATTAGCTTGTGAGTTGTGACTGTAAGTCACTCAATAACAATGCCCAATTAAATTAATCAATCTTTTTCTCATCTTAAAAAGTTTGCTGGACTGGACAAATGACAATGGTAACTGGTATGGAAGCAAATAGTATAGTTGTAGAGAAATGGCAACATAATCCATTAATTAATCTTGAACTAGACCTTGAAGAACTTTTTTTTTTTTTTTTCTCAATCTAATCGCATTTTATGAATGAATGTCTATTTATGAAATCCTTTTTATCATTCTTAGGAGACCATTCCATGGTTTAATTTATAATTACCTTCACAAGTATGAGCCCATGAGCAGGTTATTCATTACCCAGCACCACAATTTGTTCAGAGATAAAGCATAAATTTTAATATGTAAATTAAGAAAGAATGCGTTACGAAAACTTTTTTTTGAGGAAACAGTAATACTTATTAGAACACATGAATACGAAAGTAGTATATAGAGTTTTTTTAAACAGACTTATAATATAAAATGCGCTACGAAAACTTGAAGTAAGGAAATGATTATTTTCTAAATGAAGGAATTCATTATATATAATGAACATATGAACATATATAGGATATACAATACTACAATGAACATAAAGAAATCCTACCTAACCTAATCCTAAAGATATGTATCACACTAATCCAATCTCAAGTGATTAAGATATGATGTATTAGAAATTTAGTAATGATCTATTACAATTACATCTCACACTACGTAATTGTATTTTACTCTTTTAATCATATGGTTACAAAAGAAAAATTACACGAAACTTACTTAAGGTATTTAATGAAATATAAATGACTCAAAGGTTAGTTTTATGATAATTATAAGAGATAGGATCAAGTGACTCTTTTTAATACTAGAATTTATATATATATATATATGTAAAGAAGATGATAATCTTATGAAGGATAACTTATCTTAGAAACATTAGGCCCTATTAATAAATAAATAAATAAAAAAAAACACTAATAAGTGTCAGCCAGATGATTTACAAGGTTCTTACTTCTTAGTACCATATTTGTGGATTTATGCTTGTGAGTTCCAAAAAATGTTGCATATGATGCTTTTTTTTTTTTCACTAATGGGGCACATTTGCTTACATGGATAACTAAAAGTATTAAATTTCATACTTTTTTTTTTTTTTTTTGCAAATTTAAACTTTCCAATAATTGGTAATTTATATATTTTTATGTCACATTCAACTAAACTAACTTGGCTCATTGTTAATGTTATATATATCTTAAATAACATAAATATGTGTCACTCTCACTTTCACACACACACACATATATATGCACACATTCTTAAGATTAAATATCATCCAAAACCACCTTAGATAGAGTTTATTTAATTAGAAAACAGTAAATACAAGGGAGACTAAATATGTGTCAAAAGGTATAAAAAATTAATGCCATTGAGCTTTGTAGCCTAGTGGCACCCGGGATATGTGTGTCCTTTAGCTTGGGAGTTCTATCCCCTGCACTTACCAAGCAAAAAAAAAAAAAAAAAAAAAAAGGTATAAAACGTTAATAAATAAAAATTTCTTTAACTAAAAGTTGCGCAATTTCCTAAAAACAACCAATTGATCATAAATTCAACATGTGTCAACACTTGTTAGTAGAATATTTTATAAAGAAAAATATTTATGATATAAAAATAACTGATCAATTGTTGCAAATTAAAAATGTGTCGACATTTGTTAACAAGACCTTTTCTAAAAATAAAAAGCATTGTGTCAAACTTGTTAATAGGTTTTTTTATATAAAAAAGTACAAAAAAATATTTATGATGTCATTGTAATTTACACTTAAAGCAAAAAAAAAAGCTGAGGGCCCACTTTACTTCACAGTTCACACTGAGGTGTCAATCTATCAATGGTTCTTTGACCATAAAAGCATATAAAAAATCAATGGCTTTACTATAGAGCGAAAAGAACACAAAATATATATATTATCTAAGAAGAAACCCCATTACTTCGGTTCAGTTGCTTTGCTTTTCATTTATCAATCACTTTCATCAAACTCACTCTCTCACTGATCACTTCACTCACTATAAATTTTTCCCTCTCTTTGTCTCTCACTTTCTTTCCCAAACACAAATAGAGAGAGAGAAACCTTGAACCAAACGGAGCTACAGTGAAAGAAATCTTTGAAAAATTACATCTCACACTACATGATGTATTTTACTCTTTTAATCATGTTGTATTCTACAAAAGAAAAATTACACGAGACTTACTTAAGGTATTTAGGGAAATATAAATGACTCAAAGGATAGCTTTATGATAATTATAAGAGATAGGATCAATGATTAAGTGACTCTTTTAGTACTACTTAGAATTTATATATGTAAAGAAGATGATAATCTTTTGAAGGATAACTTATCTTAGAAACACTAGGCCTTATTAAAAAGAAAGAAAAAAAAAATATTAAAAGGTGCCGACCAATTGAAGTACAAAATTCTTAGCTAAGAAATATTAGTTTATATTTGTGAATTTTACGCATGTGAGTTTTGAAAAATGTTGCATACTATGGCTTTCTGCTAATGGGGGCACATTTGCTTATATGGATAGCTAAACATATTAAATTTCATACATTTTTGCAAATTTAAACTTTCAAATAATTGGAAATTTATATATTTTTATGTCACACTCAACTAAACTAACTTGGTTCATTATTAATGTTATATATATCTTAAATAACAGATATGTGTCACTCTCACATGAATGAGAGACTTGTTCTATACAAGTAACTAAGAAGTATTGCATATCCTTGTGGCATAAGATACATATGTTGTCAATTGTCACCTTAAAATGCTTTAGAAAAATAATTTTATCCCTCAATTGATGTCTCATCATAGACGTTGATGGAAAGTTGGAAAATATACACACTGGTACACTACGAGACAATTTGTCATGAGGCCAGGGGCGGCTCCACTTGTAGCCCAGGGGGATCAAATAAACCCCCTGAATTGGACCAAAAAAAAATTACTATAATATTTTTTATCTTATTTTTACTGTTTTGACACTTAAAATAAAAATTTGCATACCCTAATCTTAAGCCCAACTGAAATAAACTTAAATATGATCATCTTAATTCTTAACAATATCTTGACCATTTTAAACACAAAGAAAAATCTCAATAACAAACCAAGTTGATCTAAAATTTAGGAAAAAATTTTAATTAGCCCAAAAACAAAACTAGAATTTGCTAATCTTTAACCTTAGAAAAAGTTCATTTAGATCTTAACAAATTTTAAATAAATCAATCAAATAGGAAATTAGTGGATGGATGATTGCTTGACTAAGTACATTGAAACAAATGTAGTTAATAGGATTGATAATGAAGATATTATGCAACAATTTCAAAATATGAAATATAGTATTAAGATTTTTTTTTTTGTGATGCCAATATATTTAATTATTTTTTGTTTAAAATTTTGTATAATTTATGTTTCTTCTAGAAAATAATCATAGAGCCGTCACTGCATAAGGCAATAGATACCACCTGGTATTATATGCATGCATATATATAATATTTAGAATATGAAATAGAGTTTTATAACTTTACATATAGACATACATATTTGAAGTAGTTCAGTCCACTTCAGTTACGTGATCTTGTCAATTATATAGCTCGAGCTATCTCGATCTCGATACCCACATGTTGCCTTGGCTTCTTAGCATTATTGGCAGACATTATTGCATGACACTTGATGTTCTAAGCCTAAATTAGAGGTCCTTTTCTTTTCTTTTCTTTTTAGACTAGAAGTCCTTTTGAGGACTGAAAACTAGTTATTACAACATTATATAAAAGTTTTTCTTTTATCAAATTATTATTATTTTTTAAAAACCTATCCATCAAGTTTCTGGATGGCAGCCAAAGCTGCAAGTTGTTGTTGTTGGTCTTTTTGGTTTATTTTATTTTTAATATACAAGTCACACATTGATACATTGGTGATCAGATCAGGGTTTGTTGAATGACTCGAGTCAAGAACTCTTGTCAATTTTGGGTCATCCGTTGGTTACTAGCGTTGTGTTTTTTTTTTAGGCAATGAAATAACATAACGAGTACATGGAATGGGATAGGTTAAAAATAACAATAATAGTGTTTATCTAAAAAATAGTTGCAATAATTTTTTGGGTTGCTTGATATTGAAATTGATATTGAAATGAGTCTTTGTATGACTTTTTGTGAAAATGATATTTCAAGCTTGAAATAATCAATGGTGGTGGGAAGCATTTAGTCGTAGTAGATATTAACTTGAACTTGAAGTAGTTTAATTTACAAAGAATAGATAGAAAAAATTCAGTGGTGCCATAATGAAGAAGTCAGTAGTGTAGTATGATAGTCAACAATGCTTTGTGAGATATTCAACAGTATATAGGCTCTTGAGAGCTTATTCTGCGGATTTACACTTAAGTTGTTAAAGTCAAAAAACTTGTTGATGGAATTGTATAAGAGAAATTTGAGTGATATGGAAGGGATTGCCCATCAAAGTCATAAATTTTCTCATATTTGTAGACCCGCTCATATGAAAACATGCATCAAACATTGTTGATTTTTTTGCTTGGATTGAAGAGAGTTTCTGTTTCTTAGAGCAAATTGATAAAGTTTTCAGTCTTTCCATTAAATAAAAAAAAAAAAAAAGTCTTATGGAAACTAGCATGCCTGAGCTCATCAAAATTCAAAAATAAATACTCAAATCAATAGGGTTAGAGACTGAGCTTGCAACCATTGTACACTCTTAATGCGATGGTCACTCTACAAGTATAAGTGTTTATGAGGTGTAGGGGGCAAGGGCCAGTGTTCAAGTTTCCAAGAGGGAGTTTCACACACATATATATTTAAATTAGATTAAAGTAGTATTTTTATCTGGTATAAAAAAGAAAAAGAAAAAAAAAAGAGACTGAGCTTGCAGAGAAAATTTTATGTTAGCATGCAGCAAAATTTGATCTATAGAAGATGCAAAAGAATGTTCATGTCAGCAGATTTGAATTTAGGTTGTAGAAGAATTCGTAAAGCTCAAATCTAGCAACAGGTAGGAGCATCGACATAAATTTAATGAGAGTGAGTATGAGATTCAAATCAATTATTAGAGCATTAGCATCCCAAAATTTCAATTGTACTCTATTTTACCATTCCAAAATACCACTTTATCATTATATCATACCATTTTACAATATCTCAAGCATCCCAACTTTTATTTTCTTATTCTACTTGTGGGTATAAAAGCCCAACGTCATGTGGTGGGCCTAGGGCCAAATTCCAATATCACTATGTGTCCGAAGAGAAGAAAGGGGTCAGGAAGGAGTCTTGATGGAAGAAATGTAACGGGGAATGAACAAAAGGAGTAGTCCGAAGATAACCACATTGGTCCGAAGAAATCATTCTTCTCGGATTTCAAAGGGACTCGATCAAACAAATATACTGAAGGTCTGAATGATCTTCCCAACTACTTCCACGACAAGGACAAGCTTTGGGCATGCCTAGAGGTGACGAGAACAGAGAAATATCTAAAAGGAAAAGCTGCTGCCACCGCATTTAATGCACTGCAGCAGCTTTCCTGACCGCATTTATGTGGAAAGGACCTCTAAACAGTGCAATCTTAGCTACCACCACTCACGGAGAATTAAAGCAGATATCAGACATGACATGTACTCAAGTGAAGGCTTAGAGGAAGAACAGGTGGACGGTGAAAATGAGGTAGGAGGAGAATATATATATATGTAATAGGCCTTTGGAGAATGGGGAGGGAGGAAAAAATCTGTAAAAGAACTCTAGCAATTGTATTTGTCTTTCAATCAATATCTAGCCTCTTCGGACTGAAGTTTTGTTTAGTTCCTAAGTGTGTTCTTATATCATTTGACCGTTGTTAGATTCACAACTAACCTAGCTTCTTCACCCACTCTCTACAAATTCATTGTTCTGGGTTCATTGGGCTCATAATCCTAACCTTTTGGGCCTGGGCTACAAAATCTGGACCCTATAATTGGCGCCGTCTGTGGGAAAAGCTTGAGTTAACCTTTAGCATCGGCCAAAACCCATACCCATCAGCCAAAACCCACACCGATCGCCGATCCACCTCAACCACCACCAACCCACAAAAACCACAACCACCGAACCAAGGAATGATGAAACCCAACCACCCACACCACCAAAAATGAAACCCATCCATTGATCCATGAAACCCATACCACAAAAAATGAAACCCAGCCACCGAAAATGAAACCCACACCATGGAAGATGAAATCCAGCCATCGATCCATGAGTCCCACGCCACATCTCCACCATGGAGGCTTGATTCAAGGGAAGATAGAGAGGAAAAAAAAGAAGAAAAAAAGATGATCACGATGGATGATTCGTGGAGCTCCGTTGGTGCTTACCCATAAGTTGATGATCACGGTGGAGCTCTGTTGATTGTAGAGAAGAGGGAGAAAGAGAGGAAAGTGAGTGAGAGACAGAAAGACAGAGAGAGATGGGAGACTGTGTGATGAGAGAGAAAAGCAGTAATAAAATATTAGTTTTTTTTTTTTTTTTTTAAGAATTGTGCTACAGTGCAATTCTACCTTTAGAATTGCACTGTAGCACTATTGCAAATTTTTTTGCAATAGTTGGTGTTTACAATTTCGGATATGGGAGGTTTTTGAGGGAAAAATGCTAAATGAAGCTTAGATATGGCATATGCAATTCTAGATGCTGATGCTTTAAGGAAAGAAAGAAACACTCCTTTAGTTATCTCTCTCTCTCTCTTTTCTCCCTCTTTTTTTTTTTTTTGGTTTAAAATTAGATAAAAGACTACTTAAAACGAAATAGAAAAGAAAAGACTTAAAAATTAAATTTCACTTTGGAGTAAAAATTTCATCAAATTATTATTTTTTATATCGAGAAAAGAATGCCATTAACCATAATAAATTTAGAATATTTTGACTAAGAATTTTGTCCATTTCATAGTGAAAATTTACTAATTTTTAAGATTATGCATATGGGACCACGTTTACATGATGTGTCACAAATCACAATTAATATATTTGACATGAGATGTGAAGTAAAGTGGGGCTCAAAGTCCATTTTTTCTCATTTTGTTTTATTGTAAGATAAATTCTACCAACATCCCTCAAGACTGGTGAAATTTCAGAAACCTTATGCTATTTTCATAAATGGCATTTTGCCTATTTAAGTTTTGAGATATACTTCTTATAAAAAAAAAAAAAAAATTTTTGAGATATACACATTCCTAAGATTAATCTCATTCAAAAGGAACAAAACAACTTTAGATAAAGTTTATTTAACTAAAAAGAAAACAATAAATACAAGGGAGACTAAATAAGTAAATATGTGTCAAAAAGCATAAAAAATCACTAAATACACATTTTCTTTTAATTAAAAGTTGCACAAGTTCCTAAAAACAACTAATTGATCACAAATTCAACATATGCCGACACTTGTTAGTAGGAGACTTAAAAAAAAAAAATTTACAATGTAAAAATAATCGATCGAATGCAAATTAAACAAATGTCAATACTTGTTAATAAGAACATATATTTATAATGTAAAAACAACTTATCAATTGTAAATTCAACACGACACTTGTTAATAGGATTCTTTCAAAAAAATGCAAAAAAAAAAAAAAAAAAATTATGATGCCTTGGATATATTTATTTATTTATTTTTGGTCTGAAATTGATATATTTATGAAGTAATGGAGGAAGGTCGTCGTAATTTACACTCAAAACAAAAAAAGAAAAAGAAAAAAAAGAAATGGGTCCACTTTCTTCACCGTTCACACTGAGGTGTCAATCTGAGAATGGCTCATTGACCATAAAAGAGCACGCAAACAAAATAGTCAATGGCTTTTTACTAGAGACCGAAACGAACGCCCAAAAAAAAAAAAAAAAAAAAAAAAAAAATCTAATCTAAAAACAAAAGAAAAAACCCTATTATTTCGGTTTCAGCTGCCTTTTGCTTTTAATTCATCAATCGCTTTCATCAAAAACTCACTCTCTTTCCCTCTCTCTCTCTCACTGATCACTCAACTCACTCACTCACTCACTTTCGCTACAATTTTTCCCTCTCTTTCTCGCATTTTCTCTCTACATTTTTCTCTCTCCCCCAAACACAAATTAAGAGAGAGACAGACAGACGGAGAGAGAGAGAGAGAGAGAAAGGAATCTTCGAACAAAACGGAGCTGCTACAGTGAGAGGAAATCTTCAAAAAATTCTCCCTACTTTTTTTGTCTCACATTCTCTCGTCGCCATTGTAATCGCACTTTTACAGTTTTCTTTCTTCGGATTTAGATTCTGGTTTTTTTTTTTTTTTTTTTTTTTTCGGTGGAATTTGTCGTTTATTTGGTAGTGTGTGAAGCTTGAGCTGTGAGAGGATTGGGATCGAATTGCGGCGATTTGGTTCGGCGTGGTTCTTGGAGGAGGAGGAGGAGGAGGAGGAAAAGGCAATGAGTGGAGGAGTAGGAGGAGGAGGAGGTGGTGGTGGTGCATTGGTGGTGGCGAGGGAAGGTAGGGTTTCGTTTCGGAAAGTAGCTTCTTGATGTCACGCAAAGCTGAGACAATGGCTAATGAGCAGTCTAGAGCTGAGAGAGAGATTGATTTGGTAAATTTATTTATTTTTTATTTTTAAAATTTAATTCATTTTTGAAGTTTTATTTATTAACTTGTGATTTGTGAAGGTTTATGGTTATATACTGAAACTAGGAAAAATGTTGATAATTTTAGTTCTATGTTTTGGTGTAATTTTTGCAATGAGCTGTCTTAAATGGAAGTGTTAACTAGTTAATAGAAAAAACACAGAAGAAGAAGAAATGGGCAGGCAAAATTTAATAGTGGGTTTTGACATTTGTGATGATTTTTAGGAATTGTTAGAATGGTTGGATTAATGGTAGGGAAGGTTGTAGGTGTTGTGTGAGTTTTCAACTATGAATTTGGAAGAAAAAAAAAATGGTTGTAAAAAATTGTTGTCTACTTACTTTGTGTTCTTGCTTATTGCTTGATTGCATTTTTGTGTGGTTAGTTGCTTGCTGCTTTGACATCGTTGAAAACTATTTGCATTTTTTTTTGAGTTATGAATTATGAGAAGTCCTGAAATTAAATTCTACATTGTGTTAGATGCAAGTAAGATATTTGCCATGGGAAAGAATCAGCGCCCTCATCGGCATCGCTGTATTTTAGCACCTTTTAGTAGCTTTTGACTTGGAACCCATGCATAGATGAGGGAAGCTACACTATTCTATCTTCTCCCTCTTGGCTAATATTGATTTCATAGAACTTATTTGAAAAATGCTCCAATGATACCAACTCCCAGTCCCGGACCTTTCTAATAAATAAAGTATTGCAATGGAGGTGTCCATATAATTAATACAGGAGCATCTCTGTCCCTGGAAATCATGTACATCTCTTGAGTTTTGTACTTAAGGGTTCACTTTACTTCTATATACTCCCTTCATCCCAAAATTTTGGCCCTCTATTCTGTTTTGGGATGTCCCAAAATATAGTCCTCTTTGAAAAGTCAATGAATAAATTTCCTAATTTATCCTTTTTATTTATTTAAAATGCCAATACTATTCTTTCACTATAGTTTAAACTAATGAGGGTAGTTTTGGAAACTTGTATCTTTTTAACTAAAAGACAATGCATTAAATGATTTTTCCTTAAAATGTTGGATTTTCTAAATCAGACCAACAATTTGGGACGGAGGAAGTATATATATATAAAATTGTCCAAGTATCACCATTCCAACAATCATGCCAAAAATGAATTCTGGTACCATCTCTCACCTCAAGCTAAGTAAAACAAACAAAAATTTTCAAGCCATCTCTTAGGCATACCCCGTAGGGACCTCTTATAGCATCAGAGCACTCACCCCAAACAACACCATGTTTGTTAGATTGCCTTCTCCACAGTGTGTCTTTTTCGTCCACATAACGCCACAACTATTTACCAAGTAATCCTTGACTAAAACCAATAGTCTTTGAATCCCCAAGTCCGTTCTAATTAGGATACGCACAGTGTGTCTATTTTACCAAATGGAATTTGTGCTCACCTCCTATGACAGCCCAAAGAAAATCTCTTTGCAGTTTTTCCCATATGTTGGCCACACAAACAGGGAAAGGAAACAAAGGTAGTAAGTGAGAAGCCTAGATAATGTTCTCTAAAGACGACCTCCTTTTGATAAATAGAGTTTCAAGTCTCCTTTTTATCTTTTCTAGAATGCCATCCTAAATTCTCTTTCCCTTAAAAGGAGCTCCCACAGGTAATCCCAAATATTTTATTGGGAGAGAAGAGACATTACATTCCAAAGTATTAGCCAAAATATCCAAATCTGCCTCTTCCCTCCCCCACAGGAACCATATTGGATTTAGTTAAGTTCACCTTGAGACTCAAAATAGCCTCGAAGCACCGAAGAATACACCTCAAATGCCAAATTTGATTGTTATCTACATCATATAAGGTTAATAATAGAAGATTACTTATTAACAAAAAGAATAATACTAGAAGATGGGAAATCACTAAAGACTGAACATTGACATCACTTATAGAAAAGCTAGCTAAGTAACCTCTTCCTATTCCCCTAACCACTAATTTACTAAAAGCTTCCATGACCAAAACAAAAGGCAACGGGAAAAGAGGGGCTTCCTAATGTAATCCTTTGCTGTTGTAAAAAAAAAATAAAAAAATAAAAATCCATTAGGGTTCCATTTACTAATTCTGAGAATCATACTGTTGAAATGCAGAACTGCATCCAAGCCCTCTATTTTTCTCCAAATCCACTTTGTGCATAATGGAAAATAAAAACTCTCAATTGACATGATCGTGGGCTTTCTCCACATCTAATTTGCATTGTAACTCCTAAATTCCAGATCTCAATTGGCTGTCCAAACATTCCTTTCTAATAAGAATTGAATCCAAAATTTTTCTACCTTTTATGAAGGGATTTTGATCGTTAGAAATTACCCTTCCTAAAACTTGTTTCAATCTGTTGGCCACAACCTTATCAAGAATTTTGTTGACACTGCCAAGGAGACTGATAATCCTTCATATTATTATCTCCTACCTTCTTGAAAATAAGGCTATGAAAGTAGTTTTTATGCTCTTTTTAAATGCTATCTCTCATGGAAAAAAATGAAGGAAATTCATGAAATCTTTTCTCACCACACTCCAACATACGTGAAAAACTACAATTGAGAAACAGTATGGGCCTTGAACTTTATTCCCATTCATGCATTTCAAAGCTCCAAGTATGAAAGAGACTACATAAAACATGACAAGAATTGACTCTACTAAAAAAAACTGATGACATCATGTGCCTTCTCACAAGGAACTAAGCTAACCCAGGCTTGGTAAAAACTTATTTGGCCAAAACACAAATTACAAAGCTTTAAAAAGGAAATATTTCAACTCTTTCATGCTGAATGTTGGGCCATTAAGAAGTAACATATCCATAAAATTAGTATAGTAGAAATGAGAATGTTAAGATGGATAAGCGGAAATACATGAAAAGATTGGAATTGAAATAAAGGAATCCGCTTAAAGATAGAGGTAGCCTTTATTGATGAAAAGATGAGGGAGAGTTGCTTGAGATGATTTGGTCATGTTTAGAGTATAGTGATTGATAAATTGGTAAAAAAAAAGTGGGTTGATCTAAGTTAAGGGAACGAAAAAAGGTGGAGGAAGATAAAAAAATAACATTAGTAGGAGTAATAAAAAAAATACATATCAATCAAGAAAGTAATAGAGACTAGGAATTCAAATATAATATAATAGAATGGACGAATAGAATACATGTGGCTGACTTTAACGAATTTGTTGATGATCCTTAGCCAACTCCAAAAATCTGGGACAAAAGTTTTGTTTTTGTTGTTGTGAAAAGAAAACAAAATATTTCGACAAAGAATCAGTAAAATTAAGTCAGCTTAAGGCGTTAAATCTATGATGTTTGCATAGCTTTGTTATTTGTATTTAGAGTCTTTTTCTCTCCAACAAAAGTAGCATAAGATGAATTTGTTAATTTATTTATTTTTATAAATTCTACTTTTAAATGGAACTATATGTCTCTTTTTTTTTTTCCCTCCTTTTATATTAGAATGCGAACTCTGGTTAGTTTTGTTTTGTTTTTTTTTTTTTAAATTAAAGTTCTTATCTTGTTCTTTACAACAGGCCATCACTGCTCTCAAGAAAGGGGCACAGTTGCTCAAGTATGGACGCAGAGGGAAGCCCAAATTTTGTCCCTTCAGGGTGGCTAATGTAAGGCTTAAAATGCGTCTAAATGGTCATATGCTCTATATTAATTATTAAGCTTTCGTATCAATTTTTCTTAGTTGACGTCAAACTAAGTACAATAAGAATTGCCCAGAGCCTTGAAGCTCAACTAGTGTTCAAACCCTCCCCACTGTAACCATCGAAAAAAAAGTGGGGTATGTTATATATATATATATATATTTTTTTTTTTTGATGAGAAGTGGGATATGTTATTTCATCCTTGTCTATGGAGGTTTCTTGAATAACAAGCCTGCTTTCTACCAAAAGAATGGCTACTCTCATTATTGGTCATAAAAATAGTTAAACATAACATTTAGCTTTTATTGCTTTACCATGCATAGGTTAGAATATGTTGGAGGTGTCTTCAATGAATTATGTGATGGTATTGCTTAAAGTGTGTTTATCACACCAAAAGTGAAACTAATGAGAAAAAAAAAATCATTTTGGCAACCACTAACATTCTTGCCTCATTTTAAAAAATTACATGCATACATGTATATACATATGATAAGAACATAGGAAAGGGACCTACAAAGGCCTCTGAGACTCATGAAAAAGTAGGAAGTTTTTTCAAAATTCAAAGAGAGAGCCTTTTGACAGATGAGTATGTTAATCTCTGGAGAAAATGCCACCACATGTAAGCAGTCATCAAGACGTTCCCAATGAAGGTTTGCCCAATATCCCTCCCCAAAAAATCTCATTGTAACCTGCTTGCTAACATAGATGCCAAGTGGCAGGATCTGTGCCCCTTTGCTTTGAAACTTATGGCACTGTGATGCTTCCTTGAGTCTTTGTAGTTAGTGTATTCCGAAAAGAGAGCAACAAATAACAGTATACATGGGCAATCATAGAACTAATAGTACTATAATCCTAGAAATTCCATTATATCTAATAAGTAAGCTTTAAAATTAGATCTAAATGCAGAAGGGTTAAGCTTGAGTCATTGGGACTTACTAAGCCATGTTACAGTTCTAACTGAATTTGCTTGCTTAAAAGCACTTTCGAGTCCTTTCTCTACTTCCACCTGACCTACATGCTTAGTTTTTGTCTGGCCTTGGTGTAGAACTTGTCTGTCTTATGGGTACCGAAGTTTCCGCTTCTGATTCATCACGTGATAAAAATCAGCATGATATAGAAAATAAATTTTCTTTATGAGGCTAATTCTAGTAGAAAATAATTGAAGTTTTCATGGGTCAGCTGCAATAAGAAGATAAGAAAGCACCCTTCTCTTAGTTTTGAGGGTCATTATCTAGGTATTGCTGCTGCATATATACTGTAAAAGTAATAAAAAACTAACTGTAATTAGGCACATGCATGTTATTATGTTTAGCTGTTGTGATATTGCATTAATTCTGTAGAACGAAATTTACTTTCCTACTTAATAAAAAAATCTGTATATGAACTTCCTTTCCTAGACCATTTGTTTAACTGGTTTAGGGTATCTGGAATGTTTCATGTTGTGATCCATTGCACACTCTGTTGCTTCTAATGTTGTTGGCTAGTGAATCCTTTGGTAAGATTCTATACTAAAAAGATATATGCTGTTTCTTTGATTCGGTTTCTTTCAGGATGAATCTGTTCTGATTTGGTTCTCCGGAAAAGAGGAGAAACACCTTAAACTAAGCCATGTGTCCAGAATTATTCCTGGTCAACGCACTGTAAGTTTATCTATGATCAGATCTACTACACCTCTTTCATGGTGTATAAAGTATACTGCTATAGATCTGAAGAAAAATACAATATATCATATGGTAATTTTGCAACAGAAGTTAGGTTTCTATCATATGATTCAGCAAATAGCTTGAGAATTTGGTGAATTAGTAGATGAGCGTAACTTAAGCTTTGAAATGATTTGTCTTCAATATTTCATATTATTCTGACAATGTTTTCCACTTGAGTGTAGGTTTATGGCCAAAAATAAGTAGGAAAAAAAAAGTCCTCAATGGAAAAAAAAGACAGCTTTTTTATTTTTTTGTACACACCTATTTTTATTTTCAGATTTACATCATAATACTGCATGATTTTTTTTTTGGTTTCATGAGGCTTATGCTTTCATGTGTATCTTTGATTGCATTAACCACTGGAATGTTTCAGTTTAGGAAAGCTGCATCTTCAGTTTGTAAAGAAGCACCATGTTTTGTGTATGTTGATGCTTGATGAATGCCTTCATTTTTTGGGTGTCACAATTCTTTTACATGATTGCCTATGCACATCAGAACTGCCAAATACAATCAGGTTTTAGTCTACATCATGTATGCTTTTACCATACATCTCTAGTTGCTCGAATTTTGTGTGAATTGTGTTACAGTTAATTTCACTTGAGTGATTTAATGCTGTTCCAAGAGAAGTTAGTTGTCAATTCTTATGAAAATCCTGTTTCTTAATTACGTTGGATCTTGTACTGATAAAGGATTTTGATGATGTGTGTTATAAAATGCAAATTTTCTTCTATTTTGGGGCCGTGAGAACTTTCTGATTGTTCTTGATCTTCAATACAGCCAATATTTCAGAGGTACCCTCGGCCCGAGAAGGAATACCAATCATTTTCTCTTATATATGATGATAGGTCTTTAGATTTGGTGAGCATCTCCTTGTGTACATTATTTTCCATTTAACTAAATTTTTTCTGAGTTTCAGACAGCTTTCCTCTGTACTTGTCTAATCTCTAATATCTGACCCTTCAAATTATTAACAGAATCTTTTTCACTCTATTGATCCAACTCTTTTTGTACCAGATATGCAAGGATAAAGATGAAGCCGAGACCTGGTTTATTGGTCTAAAAGCACTAATATCCCGTGGCCGTCACCGAACAGGGAGATCTGAATCAAGAAGTGATGGAGTTTCATCTGAAGCAAATAGTCCTAGAGCAAACACCCAAAGAAGTTCTCCTTTGAGTTCTCCATTTGGCAGTGGTGGGAGTTCACAAAAGGTGTTCTGTTTTTTTCTTACATTTTTCTTTTTCTTTGTTATTTGATTTATTAAAAGGTCTTCGTTTGTTCCTAAAGTTTAGTTTTTTTATTCATTTACTGTGCACCACTCTTATATTTGTTGTTTTGAAAAGTTTCTTCTTGTTGATTTAGGATGCGGTTGATCCCCTTCATCTGCGTACTCCACATGACAGCCCTCCAAAAATTGGTTTAGAGAAGGCATTGTCAGATGTGATATTTTATGCTGTGCCTCCCAAGGTTTTCTTTCCCCCAGATTCTGCTAGTGGCTCTGTCCATTCCCTGTCATCAGGGACCTCAGATGGAATTAATGGACGCATAAAGGGTACAGGCATGGATGCTTTCAGAGTTAGTTTGTCAAGTGCTGTTAGCTCATCAAGTCAAGGCTCTGGTCACGATGATGGTGATGCTCTAGGGGATGTTTTTATTTGGGGAGAAGGCACTGGCGATGGCATTCTGGGTGGAGGAATACATACAGATGGTAGTTCTTCTGGTGTTAAGATTGATTCTTTAGTACCTAGACCAATGGAATCTGCAGTACAACTTGATGTTCAGAACATAGCTTGTGGTCGGCGGCACGCTGCTTTAGTAACCAAGCAAGGAGAGGTTTTCTCTTGGGGTGAGGAACTGGCAGGCAGACTTGGACATGGTGTAGACTCTGATGTTTCTCATCCAAAGCTTATAGATGGTCTTAAAAATATCAACATTGAACTTGTAGTATGTGGGGAGTACCATTCTTGTGCTGTTACTCTTACTGGTGAAATGTACACATGGGGTGGTAATTCTTACCATTTTGGGCTCCTTGGTCATGGAAACGAAGCTAGTCACTGGGTTCCAAAAAAGTTAAATGGACCTCTGGAGGGAATACATGTTTCATCAGTTTCTTGTGGACCATGGCACACAGCTGTTGTAACCTCTGCTGGGCAATTATTTACTTTTGGTGATGGGACTTTCGGCGTTTTAGGACATGGGGACCGTAGAAGTGTGTTGAAACCTAGGGAGGTTGAATCCCTTAGGGGCCTGCGCACTGTGCGAGTAGCTTGTGGTGTTTGGCACACTGCTGCAGTTGTTGAAGTCATGGTTGGGTCTTCAACTTCCAGCAACTGCTCATCCGGAAAGCTTTTTACGTGGGGAGATGGAGACAAATTCCGTCTTGGGCATGGTGATAAGGAAGCTAGATTGGTGCCTACTTGTGTTGCTGCTCTTGTTGAACCCAACTTTCGTCAAGTTGCCTGTGGAGACAGCCTGACTGTTGCACTTACAACTACAGGCCATGTCTACACAATGGGAAGCCCTGTTTATGGTCAGCTAGGAGATCCACAGGCTGATGGAAAGCTACCCATCTGTGTTGAGGGAAAGCTTACGAGGAATTTTGTTGAAGAAATAGCTTGTGGTGCTTATCATGTTGCAGTTTTAACTTCAAGAACTGAAGTATACACTTGGGGAAAGGGTGCCAATGGTCGGTTGGGTCATGGGGATACAGATGATAGAAATTCCCCATCCTTAGTTGAAACTTTAAAAGATAAACAAGTCAAAACAATTGTTTGTGGCACTAATTTTACTGCAGCTATCTGTCTGCATAAGTGGGTCTCATGTGTTGATCAATCTTTGTGTTCTGGTTGCCGCCTTCCGTTTAATTTCAAAAGAAAAAGACACAATTGTTATAATTGTGGATTTGTTTTCTGTCATTCATGCACTAATAAAAAGTGTCTCAAGGCTTCCATGGCACCCAATCCCAACAAACCCTATCGTGTCTGTTATAACTGTTTTGACAAGCTTCGGAAAGCCACTGAAGCTGACTCTTCCTCTCATTCTGCTCTTAATAGAAGAGGAAGTGTGAATCAGGGACAAAATGAACTTGGTGAAAAGAATGAGAAAATGGATTCAAGATCTAATATCCACCTTGGAAGGAATTCTTCTTTAGAATCATCTAGAGAAGTGGAAAGTGGATCTTCTAAAAGAAACAAAAAGATAGATGTTAATAGTAGTCGTGTTTCACCCCTTCCCAATGGTGTTTCTCAGTGGGATGCACTCAATAACTCTAAATATCTCAATCCAGTGTTTGGGTCTTCCAAAAAGTTTTTCTCAGCTTCTCTTCCTGGATCAAGAATTGTTTCTCGAGCAACATCTCCAAAGTCAAGACGATCCAGTCCCCCTCGTGCCACAACACCAATCCCTACTTTATCAGGGCTTAGTTCGCCAAAATTTGTTGTGGATGATGCTAAAAGGGTGAATGATAGTCTGAGTGAAGAAGTTCTAAAATTAAGAGCCCAGGTACCTTGATTATCTTATTTGAATTTTGATCATTTTATGTGTTAACCTTTTTCTTATGTCATATCATGTGTACATCCTTCCCTATTGTTCCTGCATCTGTCTTCAGAAAATATGCCACTGTCCAGTGGAGGATCAGGGATAGAAATCTAAGTGTTCTACATACATAGATATGCAAATAAAAAATAGATATATTTTTTTTATAGAAGGAAAATTTCATTAGAAAAGCTCAAAAGGCATCACCCATGTCTATGGCCTATGGGGCGTGTAAAACAGGTAAAGCAAAATTAAACACTAAAAGCAGATCAATTAAACAAGTCCAGAAAAGCAATAAAAGAAAACAAACCGAAAGCATTTTTCCACTCAAACAAAGAATTGGAAAATAAAAACTTTAGGTAATGAACTGATCTTTCACAACCCTCAAATGTCCAAGCATTCTTCTCCCGCCAAATGCCCCACGAGGCAATTAGGGATCATACCCCAAATCTCAGTATTACTACACCTCTTGAAATTTCCTTTCCAACTGGCTGAAAGCTCCATGACACTTTTTGGCATGGCCCAGTAAACCCCAAACAAGGAAAATACAGTGGTCCAGAGCTCTCTAGCAACTGTGCAATGGAGAAGTAGATGATCCATTGTTTCTCCATCCTGCTTACTTGCAACACTAATCTATTATAATTAATCTCTGCTTTCAAAGGTTATTGGTTGTGAGGATCTTCCCCAAAGCTGTTGTCCAAAGGGAAAGCTAACCTGATGCGGGAGACACAAAAAGATTATTATTTAGTATTATTTATGTTTGCAAGCCAATTGTATTTTTATGTTTTAGGTTCTATTAGTTTATTGGGCTTGTAGTATTTTAATTTAGAAGTAAGGTTATTTTTGTAATAATGTAATTAGGATTTCCTAGCCAATTAGAACTAGGGTTTAGTAATCCTTTATAAGCAACCTATTGTACTTCTTGAGGAGATAGCTAATATTTTGATGAATGAAAACAATGGCCGTTTGGTCTCTTTTGGTCTGGTGCTAACTCCAGGTCTACCCTAGGTGCTAACTCCTAGTGGTTTCTCCGCTTGGTGCTGACTCCAAGTAAAGCCTAGGTGTTGACTCCTAGGTCATATCTTTTATTTTTCAGTTATTTCAATTTTGCTTTTGTTGTCCTGCGTCATAACCTTTGTTGGAATTTTAGGTCTCCACAAATTCTTCTAAGGAAAGGCCTAATGAGATGGCATATGTAACACCTTCTAGTGGGATTTGACTTTGAAATCTGAGAGGACGGAGTCCAACAAAGAGTATCCACTCCAACCCATCTTATCTGCCCAGAATAAATTAGATCCAAAAAGAAGGCAATCAACTGGGTGAACAAAATTGACATCCCAATGGTAACTATTCCCTTCAAAAAAACAAAATGTCCTCCACAAGAACATCCTTATTACTTGCAATATGGAAAAGTTTTGGGAAACTCTCATTCAGTGGTAGCTCCCCACACCAAGAGTTGTGTTAAAACCTAATTGAAGAGCCATCCTGAACCTTGAAATTAATAAAGCGCTTAAATCCATCCTAACCCATCTTGATGTTCTTCTAGAGGCTTACCCATACAACTTCTGAATACTGTTACAGCACCATCTCCCCACATGCTACCATATTTACTTTCCATCATCTATATCCATAAAGCCTCCCTCTCAGTTGTATACCTCCAAAACCATTTGCCCAACAAAGCATGGTTAAATTGGACTAGATTTCGAATGCTCAGTCCATCGCTAGAAAGTGATGCACAAACAGTTCTCCAATTAACCAAATAGAATTTAAACTCATCTTCAATCCCATGCCATTGGAAATCCCTTTGTAGCTTCTCTATATGCTAAGCAACTCCCATTGGAATAGAGAATAAAGATAAGTAGTAGGTTGGGAGGTTAGATAAGGTGCTCTTTATAATCGTCATTTTACCACCTTAGAGAAATACATTCTTTTTTATCCAGCCAACAGTCTCTCCATTTTCTATATAACAGCATTCAACACATCTTTCTCCTTGAAAATTGAACCTAACGGAAGCCCCAAATATGTCATAGGTAGCTTGGAAACTCTGCAGCCCAAAATATCTGACAAACCTTCTACATTCGACACTTTACCTACTGGAACCAGTTCAGATTTATCCAAAATTACTTTCAACCCAAATTGGCCTAGAACCACACAAAAACAGCTTTCAAATGCCAATTTTGTTCTGGGTCAGCCCCACAAAAGATTAGTGTGTCATGCGCGAAAAGAATATGTGAGAACATGATTGGATCATCTAGTGATCATTAATTGTAGACCCCGAAACATAATTACTTTCCTTCTCCCTCACCAATAATCTGCTCAAAGCCTCCATAACGATGATAAACAATAATGGGTATAATGGGTCGCCCTACCTCAAATACTAGGACCTAAAATAAAATTACACAATTGATGCCCAAAAAGAAATAAAGCTAAGTTAGAATAAATCTTTAATTGTTCTTACCACATCAGTAATGGTGTTGTACTGAACTCCTTGGAGTACATCTGCCATGTTTTGGAGGTGGGTACTGCATTGAATTAGAAATGTACCTGCTACATGACACTCAATTCTAGATGGCTAATATCAAGAGCGGGCTTTTGTAAATTACAACCTGTTGCCATGATTGCCGTCTGCATTGTCATAATCATCAATTTTATCGGTCTGAAAAGGATAATGTACTAACTCAAGGGTTCTCAATATTATTCCTTTCTCTCTGAAGAAGAAAATGAAATTTAAGTTTAAAAATATGATCTCTAACACCCTGAGCTTAGAGAAGCAGATTACTTAAATCGTAAGAGAAGTGTTAAATTACTTTTTTTTGGTATACATGATAGGTGTAAAATATCTAAGACAATTGCAACTGGTGAAACTTGAAGGATCTCAATTATAGATCCTTGGTTCCTGCAATTTATCCATTATTAAGTACTAATGACTGATGAGAATGTGATCTTTTGTTTTTAGTGAATCCTTCCTCATTCATTCTACTTGAATAAGCACATGTTCAAATTAATGCACATAAAATATATGGTTTTGACATTTGTCATATTCCGTACCATTAAGTACAAAACTCTGTGATCAGTACTGTCAGTGTCATGCTCAAAGTCACTGTCCAATCATTTGAGGTACCATTTAAAAGGTGATCTGTTGACTTGTCTGCTTGAACACTGCCTAGTATGATAGCTAATATGAAAGATGTTGATTTGCTAGTGTAAGATTTGGGATTAAAAATAAAATGGTCTTTATAAGCTAATTGAAATTTATTGTATTATTTCTGCCCTTTTATATCCAATTGGATATCAATATAATAGGTGCAAATATGTGAAAGCTAGGCTACTGTGTAATAAGGCCACAGAAAAGAAAAAAGAACCAGAAGGAAAAAAAGGGGTTTTAATAATCAGCATCATGCATTAGTCCTATAATAAATATTTGAAGAATTACCCATAGGTTTTATTAGATAGAGGTGAGTCTGAAGGGCTCTTCTTTGGAAAGTTCCCAACGTTATTAAAAAGAAGGAAGAATTGCCTATAGTATTTTTTAGGGTACTATGACCAGATATTACTATCACCATTGTGTGGTTTTGTTTTTGTTTTTTTTTTTTTTGTTTTGTTTTGTTTTTTTTTTTTTTTTTTTTTTTTGCGGTTTGATGGATACTTTTGCTTGTTTGTCTGCATTATGTTTTCCTTGCATGCATACTTGTTGTAGACAACACATTTGTATAATGAAAACTTGAGGCTCGCAAGTTTTTGTCAATCTGTGGTTTTCTAAAACACATCTATTGTCATCTTTGTGAAAGTTCTTTGTACAGAATAGTACTTTTGTGCACTGTGGCTAATTGACTGCATGATGTAGGTTGATGATCTTACCCGCAATGCGCAACTTCAAGAAATTGAGCTGGAGAGAACAACTAAACAGCTTAAGGAGGCCATTGAAGTAGCAGGGGAAGAGAGTTCAAAATGCAAAGCTGCGAAGGAAGTAATTAAGTCACTTACTGCACAAGTAAGTTTAATGTTTATGTCTAAACTCATTATCCAGAATATATTAAATGTGTTTTTATTGTAGATAAAATTTAGCTTGAAAAATTAGGAGGATGTATGCTGTCATTTAATGGGAGTCATTGATTCAAGAAAGCTGACATGTATACAGTGCAGTCAGTTTGGTGAATTTGGAAAGTAGGATCAGTGGACCCTTATTTTATGGATCATAATACTTATAAAAAAAAATAAGAATTATGGCTCACAATAGTAAGGGCTTGACATGTTTAATCCTGTTATCTTCTCAGATACTCTGTGTAGGTACATCATTTTTTAATTGTAGGTTGTACCTAAACATGTAAATAGAAAGGAGAAAATTTTGGACTATTAATTTTAATATAAGCAATCTTTAAGGTTGATATGGGTTTGATGGGCTTGTTATTAGGTATTCTAACAAAAAGATGACTTTGTTTTCTGAAAAGCTCTTTTGAATTCCTATTACGTATTATATTATGTACTTCTTGGGTGAATCTGTCAATGTCACAATGATGATATTCTTGGATATCAAATTCCCTTAGGTTTTAACTCCTGTCCATGTTCTGATCAACATTTTGCTACATGTCATGGTTAAATGATTCTATGGACAAAGTAGGGTGTAGGTGACTGAGCTGAGCCAAGCTTTAGTCTGCTTTCACTAGAGTCAAACATCAAACCATGAGCTCAAGCTTGAGTCAAGCTTGTAGACATGAACTCAAGCTCAAGTTGAGCACTTGAGAGCCTAAACATGGGGTGAGGCTTCCGTCTTGTGCATAGGAGCATAGGACAGGACACAAGGCTGACATGTGTCAGTCCTGTGTCATCTCCAGTGCTTTTTTTGCACTGGAGGGAAGCCAAACCCTAAACATGAGTTGGAGCTTGGGTTGCTGTAAGCTTGTGAAGATGATGAGTGTCTTGATGAGCCTCAAAGACAACACCCTTGGGCCTGCCATTTTTGCAAGCTCACGGCCCATCTCAAAGGCTCAAACCGATAAGGGTCCCTTTTTTTTTTCCCTGCTGTTCTTTGGTAAATACTGGTCTTAATCAGAAGGGGGCACACAAACAAAACAGTCTCACTCCTTAAGTGTATAAAGTCAAAGAGGTTTGGGCCTTATACCAACAGTTGCAGTAGCCTATCTTTTTTTCCTATATGGGACAAGCACGCTTCAAGTGTTAAAAAGGAAGGAGAGTGAGGCAGTATTTATTGCATACAAGCTCACCCATCTGGCCATCTCCCTCTAATTTGCAATGTGGGACAAGAGACTCCTCCATGAGTGTAATGCTCAAGTCCCATGGTGGTAAGAAATAAATTAGTTAAGAAGGAATTCTATAAATGATCATGTTTACCTGTGGAAATGAAGATCATCTTGCTGAGCTAGCTTGCAAGCACCTTGATGCCTAAGCTTCGCTTGTTTTTCACTAATTGAGCCTGGGAGGTGGGCTAAGGCTTTGCTCATTTTGCTTAACAGGCAAGCTTAATCAAGCATTTGAAATTGGTGTTAAATATAACATTTTAAAGTCTGAGGATAAATTGGGTGAAATTTTAATCTTGAAATGAGCAATTGAAAGCTGATGCGGAGTTACATACTCATCTCCTTAATCATGCTAAGTTACATTGGTTTCCTTCACCCATAAATTGGGTGCATTCTAGTTCTTGAAATAAGGCGGTAAAAGATTTTGCAAACTTAAGATGCATAAAATAAGAAATCTTTTGTGAATCTCATAGACCCCACAGGAATGGGGGAGTCTTGTGCATTGGGTACAACCTTTTTCTAGCGTGTATCTCATAGAAAATAAAATATTAAACATTAGATATTTCTTAGTTTTGATTTGTGGTTTGGGCCTAGTTCTGGTCAGTGCATGAGGCTTAAACTTAGACCACCCTTAAGGTATGAGTCCTATGTGATTATTTCCTATTCATATCATATACAAAAATGTATTCCCTCATTTCCCCCTCTAAGGCCATTTCATTTCTAACTGAAAGTTATACAGTGGGGTGAGGATATATATGTTGACTTGATCAGGCATCTGTTTTCTAGATGAAGCTTTTTGTATCTATGGATGGGGGTTCTGTGTAATTTAATTCTGAAGTTATAGTGCTTACACCCGAAGCATTTGACATCTGGCTTTTGCTGGTGCCATCACCTTTTTGAACAATGCTTTGGATGTATATACTTTTATCACGAGGTGAACATCATGGAGGAAAAGGAGTCATTGGTTTCCAGATCAAGCACACAAAATTGTCTCTCATTTTTGTATTTGAGTTGTGCAAAGTTTGATTAATAAGAATAGAAAATACAGTGGAAATGTCAGGATGATAGTTGGGCAGGTTTGAAGTGCTGCTATAATGCCTTATGCTTTTTAAATTTGAACATCACTGTTGTTGTCACTTCCCATGGGATTAAATATATTGCATATATCAGAACTCATCTTAATTTATGTTCTTTTATCTATGATAGTTGAAAGAAATGGCTGAAAGGTTACCTGTTGGTGCTGCAAGAAATAGCAATTCACCTTCCTTTGGTTCTTCCAGCCCCCCTATTACTCAGGATGTTTCTACTGCAGCCACTGACATGCTAAATGGTCACATGACGTGCCATGAACTGGATTCCAAAGGGTCAAGCAGCCTGGTGATTTCTAATGGGTCAAGCACAATTAGTAACCACACCTCAAGTCACTCTGAAGTGCTGCACCCAGAAGCAACTGCTAGGAGTAAGACCAGAACAGCAAAAGGTGAACCCACAAATGGGGATGAATGGGTTGAGCAAGATGAGCCAGGTGTTTATATCACCCTTGTTTCGTTACCTGGAGGTGCCAAAGATCTTAAGCGTGTCCGCTTCAGGTATGCCATAACCAAATGTGACCTAGTTTCTTTTTCCCTAAGATGTTTCATGTACTCAAAACTAGACAGACATTTTCCCCTCATCTGGTTTTGGTTGAATCCTGAAAACATTCATGCCAATTTAATGATAAAGCATAAGGGTTATAATTCTGGTATACAAGAACAACAGTAAAGTAAAAGATCACAAGACTGATTTCTAAAGTTAAACAAATCCAAAAACTACAGCATTGTAATTTTGAGAGTTTGATTGTACTTCACCCTGAGTACACCCCCGGTGTACTTTGTTTTGATTTTTTTAATAGTTTTTTTGTTACTTATACAAAAAAAGAAAAGAAACAAAGACAAAGAAAAACAACTTTACGCCAGAGTCACTGCTATAGTGGTCTCAGAGCAAGAAGCTGCAACTTGGCAATAACTTGAGGCCTTTGGAGTCCACAAGTTTTCTTTTTCCACAATCTCACTAGATGCACAACATGAGACATAATGAAACGTCAAATCATGCCATTACAGCCTCACCACCACCTTACTTCACACATACAATACCTATCAGCTGTAACTTTATTATGCTTTCTGTGATTATTCACAGTCAAGCCCAAGAGCTGCTTGACATGCCTTATGTACTGCATTTGGTTGGGAAGAAACAGAGGGCTTTTGATGGTGTGGAGAAGTCTTTGGGTGAAGTCATGTAGAATTTGCTCCAAGTTTTGTCCTGTTGGATCTTGACTCACTCTTCTTTATGTATCTTCAATGTCTTTTTGCAACTTTATTGGTGTTCTTAATTTTAGATCTTAAGTATTCCTCTTTCTTCTCTCTTCTTCTTCTTCTTTTATGGGACTCAGCACACACCCCCATAACACACACTCAACTAATTTAATATCAGTTTGGGGCATCACAGCTTTTGCATTCACCCTCAATTTTAAAATCATGCAAAAGAGTAGCAGTATTAGTTGGAGCCATCCATTTGACACTGAACATGTAGTTTGTGAATGTTGTATGATCCACAATGAGAAAGTATCTCCTGCGTCCGTCCTATACAGCATCCCTCTCACTCGTGGGACCCACATGTCTGTGAGAGGGATGCTGTATAGGACGGACGTATATGAAAAATTTTCAATCCACAATAGGAAGGGCCTGAAAATTACTTTAATATAGAAAGATGGCATTGGATGTGCTTCGGCTTTAATTAAGCTTTCCAAACTTTTTCTGCTTTCTAAAGCTTTTTTCCTATACAAAGAACTAGAGTTAAAGCCGTTTTCTAACGGACGACTCAAGATAAATCTCATTGCAAATATATACTGTTTTTCAATTTGGTTACTTTATGTTGGGTGCTGGTCTCATGAGCCAAATTTCTCATTATCATTGCTGGAAAGATTTGTGAGTATGATATTTCTTGTAAGTAATGAAAGTGGTTATCACCAACTTATTTACCTTTAGTGCCGTTTTTCCTCTAACTGCAGTCGGAAGAGGTTTAGTGAGAAAGAAGCAGAACAGTGGTGGGCATTAAACAGGGCTAGAGTGTATCAGCAGTACAATATTCCGATGGTTGACAAAGCAAGTGTTGGCATTGGAAGGGAAGGTTTAGCTCATTGACCTACAAGATTCAAGATGTAAATGAGTTGGCAGTTTCCACATTCCAAGCTTCAAAATTGAAGGATTTTTTTTTCTTCCCCTTATTAATTCAGCTTTTAAGCTTGTCGGAAAAAAGAGCCGAATACCCCCAATTTTGTTTTCACAGCAGGGAGGGTTGTATTTCTTCTTCCCTCAAAGTCAATTCTTTTTTTCTTTTCCCCTCCGTAAATGCATCCCTCCTTTTCTCTGTGTTTTCTGAGGCAAGTTGTGAAGTTGTTAGTCATGTAAATTCTTTGTAAGTAGGTTACTGGTGTTATATTCAAAACTTTCTTGTAAATTTGTAATGTCAATGCATCTTCCATGTTTCTTACTATTCCAATTGTTTGGGGGTAAAAGCAGCTAAACCTAATGCGGATTATAAAGCAAGCCAGCTATAATATAGATACAACAAGACATCTAGGCTCGGAGTATCTAATATTTATTTTTATTTTTTATTTATGAAAATGAGCAATTTTGGTTGCTAAGAATGAACAATTTTGTTATAGATGTTGGGTTTATTTTAACTATCTAATGGCTCAAGAGGTCCAATTGTTATTATAAAGCCCTAAGCATAATTGTCAAAATCCTGATCTTGGAACCTGTAAGTTTGGAATTTGAAGTTTGTCATTTATTCATATATTGGTGAGTAAGTAGTCGGTACCTTTTATAAGTAATGTGTCACATTTTTTTTTTCTTTGATTCTTTAACATATATTATTATATATTATTATTATTGATGATTTTTTTAATATAGAAAATAAAATCTTACAAATCTCTATCATGTCTAACAATCCGATCCATGAAACCCTCTCACCGATCCTATAAAGGATCTTGATCTTGACTATTTTGGCCCCATGCATATGTAACCCTAACTCCTATAAGTTATATATTGTCCAATGAATTATGTGAACTAGACATGGCAAAATGGGCGGGTCAGGTCAGGTCAGGTCAATCGAGTTGCAGGTCAAATGGATTGCAGGTCAAAAATGGGTCATTTTAAGCGGGTTAAAAAGGGGTTTGGGTCAATCAAGTTGCGAGTCGGGTTGGGTTGACCCATATTTTTCACATGAATTATTTTATTTTATTTTATTTTACTTTTAAGAAAATAACATGTATTTGCTATTTAGAAAGTCATACAACAAATTACTTGATGTAAAATGCATTATTTTGAATTCACTACTTATACCTAGAATGAATTACACTTATTAATACTTATTCAATAATTTTAAAATTATACAAATCCTAACATTGCTATCTAAAACAAAATAACAAAAAAATAAGTAAAAAAATATACAAGTTTTATTTCTACACAATATCAACATCCCAAAATATAAAAAAAAAAAAAAAATTACAAATGACTTATTGATTAATTTATTTGATAAAGAATAAAAACATATAAGAAATTTACAATCTTGAAAATTAATTTTATAATTTATTTTCAATTGTGGTTGGCACGCTATTTCAATTTGAGATATATATATTAAAGTTTGATTGTTTATTTATTTATACATGGTTTGTTTTATGAATATCATATCATTGTTAAGCAACACACAGTTTAGGAAATATCATAATTTATTTTGAAAAACCGTTTATTTTAGACATAAATTGTTAAAAAATAGGTCTAAGCATTGATAATTTATGTTAATTTGATACTTTGGCTTCACTATTTTCACACTTGTGAATGTTTCTCACACATTTCTACAATTTTAAATCTATGTTTTTAACTGTACTGTAATTAGATTATCTTGGTATGTATTTTGCTATTTGATATTTAAAAATTTTTACTCATTACAGAATGCTCAATCATTCATCTTCCAATTAATTTGCATACAGTTATGTAAATGTCTCAATTGTTTCCTTAAAGTTCACAACAAACAATTAAATCAATATTGTCTTAATTTTATTTATTTTTTTACCCAAAAAAAAAGTTTTAAAAAATGGTTCGGGTTCGGGTTGGGTCAGGTTGACTTGTAAAAAACACGGGTTGAGTCACGGGTCAACTCGTTTTTACTTCGGGTAAAAAAAATCGGGTTTGGTTCAGGTATTTTTTGGGTTGGGTCAGGTTGGGTCAGAAAATTTTGACCCGCTTTGCTATGTCTAAGTGAACCAGATAATCCTTTGGCAGGTGAAGCAAAGGTAGCACTTTGTGCTATCAAGAGCGCCATTGAAAATGGTTGATGCTTGGAATGTGATAGGTACATTGAGTAATACAGGATTGAAACCTCACTTGAGTATTGCATAGGTGATTGTAGATATTTTGGATTTTGTAAAGTGTTTTGATGCTTTCTCCTTCTCTTTTATATAAAGATAGGGCAATGTTTCAGCTCATCTTTTAGCCCAATAGACTACTTTTGTGAATTGGGTAGGGCCAGTTCCCATCTCTAGTATTCCTTTCTTAGTTACTTAGGTTGTGAAGAGAGATGGTTCCAGACCCTCCCTTCCTTTGTACTTTGATGTTCATAAATAAAGTTTTTATTTGGCAAAAAAAAAAAAAAAAAAAAAAGTATTGTGCCTGCACATTTTTTAGGTTTCCTCGCAGTTGCACCAACTATACTTGCCTTCTATTCAAGCTTGACTAAACTTTAAAGTCAAAGTTAGAAACTAGGTACCACTACAGGCTATAGAATCACAACGTTCTAGTCATACGAAATAATAACAAACAATGAAGGAAAAAAAAAAGAAAAAGAAAAAAAGAAGCCAACTGGCCTAAGAACTAGGGCACCAGCCACCAGGCACGGCTAATTACCCATGAGGTAAGTGTATATGATTTTACAAGGTAAAAAACCACTTGAACAATTCGTAACAAAAATAAATAGAAGGCTGATTGATATTGCTCATCATCATTTAGCTCTTGTAGTTAATTTTCTCAATACCGATCATAACGATAACATGAACCAATGCAAATAAAGTAATAAACTCAAACAACGGTGACTCCTTTTACTCATTGTATTATTTCTCAAAAGTACCCTACTTACACATTCCATCAAATACTACTTGTATGGAACTAAATTTCTTGCTTGTATCAGTAGAAGCAAACGAGCTGGCTTCTTTTATTGTGTAGTTGATGACATTTTATGGATTGCAGTTAATGCAATGGAATTTCATTTTGGCTCTTCAAGCCACTGGTGAAGACTTTAGCTAAAGTCCTGTCCTGGGGGGTGACAAATACATGTGCCTTCTTTGCACTGGCACATTTCTGGATGATCACTACATGACTACAATCTTGCACGGAAAACTTACATTCCTTCCTTCAACATCTAACTTGAAACCTGCATTTATTATATTTGTTAATGATTTTTTTTTTTTTTAGAGAGTTTCAACCTATGACATTCGCTTCTAATGATACTCTTTATCATCAGAACAAGATACCAATCGGTTTTTTGTGTAGGCAGGGGTTAAACCTCAGATCTCTTATTCGATTATCAATGACTTTACCAATTGAGCTAATTGGAACCCACTATTTGTTAATGATTACATTGTCTCAAATTCTATACAGGTATAACACATCATTAAAATTATAAAATGGAGGCATGCTGTTGAGATTGATAGGATTATCTATTTTTATTTAGACAATGTGACTTGGGAATATTTAAAACAAAGCAATTAATGAAATATAGTAAGCCTAGATAAGAACTAGTAAAAACTTGTCAACTTAATTAATGAGAAAAATTGTGATTTTTTTGTGTGTGTGTGTGAGTATGTAGCATTGCTTTATTATTATTATTATTATTATTATTATTATTATTATTATGGGTCCAGTTAATAAATGCCCTTAAGGCATACATTAATTATTCATTTTTTTAAATATTATATGGAGAGTTGAAAAAATTGTCAAAAAAGTTAATAATTTTTTAATTTTTCGTCTTTGTCTAATCTTACTGTACCATCATCCAAACAAATAAAAAAAACTTTCAGTACTTACCTAATGGTCGTTATCTTGAGAACGGTTTAAATTTGTTAGGCATGGTAGGTTTTTTTTTTTTTTTTTTTGAGAGGACTGTTAGGCATAGTTCATACAAAAGAAGAAAAAGTGGGTACCATGATCCATAAAAGAATCTATAGAATTGCGACCATATTTTGGACATCTTGCCTAAATACATTTTCATCCTTATGTATTTATATAATGAATTATGAGAATATCATTTCAATTGGATACAATAAGGAATCCGTTAATAACAACAACAACAACAACAACAAAACCTTAG
The DNA here is from genome assembly GCA_023621385.1 of Quercus gilva. Lineage (NCBI taxonomy): Eukaryota > Viridiplantae > Streptophyta > Magnoliopsida > Fagales > Fagaceae > Quercus > Quercus gilva. Next base: position 14,035,611 of record CM042476.1, on the reverse strand, counting down.
TCCTAAAATTTTGAGTCGGCTATGAATACTAAATAAATAATGCTAGAGATACAAATTATTTTATACGGAGTAAAAAATTTTACAAACTGCTAATGCTGCAAGTGATTATTGTTAAATGAAAAAGTGTTATTAATGGTGGGTTTTGATGAAAACCAAAAAGAGGTTGACTAAATTCACATATTGTAAAATAATTTGTGTCTGTAGCATTACTCATACTTAACAGATTAAATTGAGTTGGCCTCTAAGAAATCGTTTAAAATGCCCAAAAAAATGATGACCTGCATTTATTTCACCCTTTTTTTTTTTCATATAAAAACTTGGGAGAAAATTGGCAAAATGCCCATTTCACACAAAATTTCTAGCATTTTGCCCTCATTTTCCAAACTAATTAGGGAAATGTCCCTCTTTTGAAACTCGATTAGATCAAAATCAAGTTAAAAAAAAAAAAAATTGGAGCCCTATAGTGGCGTTTTAAGGAGCCTATAGTGACGTTTTAAGGAGCCTATAGTGACGTTTTGTAACTTGACCTCCATGAACTTGAGTTATAGGAAATTTTTATTTTTTATTTTTTTACCTAAAACTTGAATTCATGGAGGTCGAGTTACAAAACGCCACTATAGGTCCTTAAAACGTCACTATAGGCTCCTTAAAAACGCCACTATAGGGTCTAACTCGATTGATCTCAAATCGAGTTTTAAAAGATGGGCATTTCCCAAATTAATTTGGGAAATGGGGTAAAACGCTACATAATTTGTGCAAAAAGGGCATTTGCCCATTTTCTCCTAAAAACTTGGCTCCAATTACTATTTAAATTTAGAAGACACCACATCTAAATTGCATCACAATCCCTAGTCTTTTTTTGTCCATTTATGCAGGGACGGAGGCATAGTTGGACCTTGGGAATGCCTCCTAAATTTATTTAATAAAAAATATTAGTATTATATAGGTACTAATTTTAGCAATTTTGTTCTATAAAATTATACTTTGCTTCTCTTAACAATATCATTGATTCTTTTATGAGTAATTTTATAGTCATAATATTATCATTAATTCTTTATGAGTAATGTTATAGTTACAAAATTTTCTACAACATTTATATAAATTACTAAGGTAGTAAATTCTTATTAATTCGCATTTAGGCCCACCACTTACATAATTTTGTAACTTACCAATAACCACTCACCACATTTATAATTTGTAAAAAAAGTTTGTAACTCTAGCATTTTCCTCCTTTTAAAGGCCATAAAACTTGATTTAAAATCTGAAACAAAATATACAAGCCCAAAACAATTAAACTTAATCAACCAATTTTACCAAAAACAAATAGTCCAATCCTTTAAAAAATTTTAAATGAAATGATTTTGTCCTTACCTAGAAGCAAGGCACACATAAAAAACACACAATAAATAAATTGTTGGGGACATATTTATGAAATTGGCTAATCATTTAACAAATCGTACTTTACTTGTAATTGGGTAAATCTAGAATGGGTTTAGTACTTCAAGAAATAAGTCTTCAAGTTAAGTACTGAACCCATGCAAATCTGAGTAAGAAACAAGTGAAGAATGTGCTGCTCATTAAAACTCGACAAAAGTCTCGACAGAATCCTTTCTACCAAGAATTACTGCTAAAGCTCGACAAAAACTCGACACAATTTGTATCTGTCGAGAATTATGAAATCAGATTTTCCAGATCTGATTACACGCATATCCTTGAGTATTTATGTAGGGTTTCTTTTCTCACAGCCCTAGATATATATAAGGATTATTTTAAGAGCCGTCACAACTGACGCAAGGTGTTGAAAATAGAATACATGCATATTGTGACCAAAAGCAAAATTTTCTTTAGTTCATATTCTCTATAGAAGTTACTGCGTCTATATGCCAAAGGTTTTGTGACCAAGGAGCTTCTTGATCTTCAATGTTGATGAACTGAAGAATTTTGCAGCCAACATCTTCCTCAAGTTGGTGTGTTAGTCACATATTGAGATTTGTGCATCATTGGTTAGTTACGTACTGGAATTCGTGCATTGAACAAAGAGACTGCCGCTACAATACAAGTCCAATTGGGTATTAGGGTAAGGGTTCAACTGTAGATTGATATTAGATACTAGAATTCCTTTTACTTGTAATCACTTGTTATTAATAATAGTGGATTCTTGGGAGTGGTGACCTTAAATTCACCTGCTGGAGTTTTACCTTAGTGGTTTTCCCCATTCGTAAACAAATCACTTGTGTCAAATTTATTTTCCACTGCATTTAGTATAATTGGTGATTTGTTTGTGCTACCTCACTATTGCATGTAATTAAATATAATTAATTAACTTGGGTAATTAATTAATTTGCAAAGGGGTCAATTCTTTTTATCCCAACATAAATAAATAAAACTCTTAGCGATTAAGTTGTAGAGCCAAAAGCCGGAGCTACTACATGCAGCTAGCAGCAAAGCCGCCTTCCTAAGACTATAAAAAAAGGGGCTATCCCAACATTTGCAAAACTGCTAAGATAGCCCTAAAAAGCGCCAGAATAGGCCAAAAATGTCTATCCCAGTGCTTTTTTTCCCGGCGCTTTAAATTGCCGCACAGTGATAGTCGGTATAGGATCACCGGACCTGTACTGGCGCTTTACAAAACCGCCGGTATAGGTCCCAGTGCTTTTCAGACCCTGTTCCGGCACTTTTTCCTTGTGTCGGGACAGTCTAGACCAGCAGTTTTAAGACCTGTACCGGCGGATTTCAAGACCTATACTGGCGCTTTTTAATTAAAAAAAAAAAAGCGCTGGTGTAGGTTTATTTATACCAGCGGTTTTGAAACCGGAAATATGAATACAACCTATACCAGTGCTTTTAAACTGCTGTAATAGGTATTGCTTATGCCGACATTTTTGAAAAGCGTTGGTATAGGTCTTCAATGGGAATAGTAATAAGGCCTATACCAGTGCTTTTAAACCGCTGTAATAGGTCCTGACTTCGTCCCTGTATTTATGCATTTTTTTCATTCAAACCTTTTATGCCATTGAAGTGTTGGATTCAAATTAGAAGACCTTATTCCCAGTGATATATTTTCAAATAAATAAACCAAAAGTTTAATCAGTGGCGGCTCTAAGATTTTTTTCTTGGGGGTCAGTAAGAAGATACATCTTGGGTAAGAGATGAATCTTATGATCTACATAATTTTCTTATTACAAATTTGTCTATAGTAGTACTGGCAATATAATATATATAAAAAAAGTAAACTATAGGTTCATTTGACATATTTTTTCTTAATACAATGGACATATTAATTATTGTTGTTAATTTTTTTTTGAGAAAGAATTATTGTTGTTAATTGAATTTTAATTATAACTGTTTAAAATATTTTTATCTATTAATTTAGGACAATTATATGTTTACATTGTACTATCAATGTAAAATTTACATTATAGACAATTATATTGTATACATTTGTCTAGAATCAATGTAAGATTTACATTGTAGATAATTATACTATACACATTTGCAAAAAAATATACAATGCTGTACACATTTGTTTAGAAACAACAAAAATATTACATTGATAGTACAATGTAAACAATGAATTTTCCATTAGTTTATTTCAAATATGTTAAGATCTAAGTGGCCTTTTTTTATGATTTAAGATGGAAAAAAAAAATTTACTTTTGTTGTTGGGCTTACTATTTCCCCCAAATTTTAGAAAAAATTGGTTTTTTGAGACTTTTTTTTTTTTTTTTTGGCATAGTGCAACTTGAAGAGAGAAAATAGTAACTTGGCACTGAACCAGAGAGAGAGGAAGGAGGAAGGACGCAAAAGCCATCCCCTCCGCATTAAATGCATTACAACCACTTTCCTAGCTGCATTAATGGAGAAGTGACCGTGAATAGTGCCCACATAGCTAAAAACTTCAGTGTAAGACCTACTAGTAAGGTTTTGATGGGACAAGTATCAAGGAAGTGTGATCCTAACCCTCCAAATGTAGAGTCTAGATGCATTCTGGCTAACTATATAAAGTCAAGAAACATCTGGATCAGGGAGAGGAAGAAAGGAGAGAAAAAAGAAAAACAAGTGAGAGAGCGAGAACAAAAGATAAATTGACCAACTGTAAAACCCATCCTGAGACTAAACTTAGGAAAGAACACTTAGCTAATAAAAGGCCTTCCCTTTTTGAGTGCCCTCACTTCTTACTACGAGTTGATATGTTTGCTATTAGCTAGACTGTAGTTGGGTACTCTAAAGGTTGACCTTTCATTTCACCTCTAAAAATATATTGTGTGTGCAAAAATAACACGTCAACATCCACCTGATTTATTAACAGTCCATTTTTGCCTGCCACACACACACACATATATATATATATATATATATATTGCTAGCTTAGGAGGTTCATTTGAACCCTGAATTATACATTGCGCCACCCATGAGTTTAATCCAAATTAATAATGAAAAAAACTAATTTCTCAGGAGCAAGCATTCCAGAATTTAATCTCATATTAAAGTATATGTATAATAAATTTGAGAAAATATATAAAAATTTTAAAATAGATCAGTACCCATATTGTTTCATACAAGAGAGAACTGATACACCCTCTGACATGGTACTTATTAATTTGTCTAAAGACATTTTCATTGTCATTTAAACAATCTGTCAAAACAAACCGCAAAATATGGCCAACCAAATAGAGATGCTCGTGCTTCGATCATAGTTGTATTAGGATTCCTACTACAGGCCTTAACAAAGCCTAAAATTGAAAGAGAATCCAAGGTTTCGTTTGACATTGGCTGAAAAAAGACAGCTTTTTTTATTATTTAGCTTATTTTTGCTTCTATTCAGCTGGCTTTTAGCTTTATTTACAATACTTTCAGTAAATAGTTTTCAATTTCAGCTAAATAAGTTGTTCTTAAGCGGCTTAAGCTTTGAGCTTCACAAATGGTTCTAATTCATGCGCCCTGGTTCTCCTCAATACTTCATGATGCCAAAATACTTTATTCTTTATTTCATTAGGTTAGCCCTTAGATCTAGTATATAAGTATATAACAATAAAAGGGAAAGTTGGGCTGTGTACATGATGCTATAAACTCACGAAGATCTTAGCATTAGGGCACCAAAGCAAGCAGTTTTAAAGAAACTGGGGTTTAAAATTAGAAAGCAACTGCACTTTAATTAAAAAAAAAAAAAAAAAAAAAGGGGAGGGGGGGCGGGGGGGGAATTACTTAACAATTTCTCGTATTAGCTTATAATTTGAAATAATTGTGCAAAGAATGAATGATTTCATTAGTATGTCCTAGAATATTTTGAGCCATCTCTGTACAGAATAAACAGATAAGTCAGTACAAATACAATGGTAAAAAATGTTTCATGAACCTTTTAAGTCTTTGGATTAGTGCGCACAAAACCAAGCTGAGAGAGATAATTGCTCTCAGCAAAATCATGTAATGTACGATGAGTTCTTGGCCCTTCACGATCGGGTTTTCTGTACTCTTCCTTCAAGAATCTTCTACGGTCATCAGCATCCTGAAGGACCACAATGGATATTTTGGAGGGGCAAAAAAAGTAAGGAAAAAGAATAAAGGATAAAATAAACAGAAGACCAAGGTATTAGGTAAGCTACACACACACTTAGGGGATCTAGAACACCCCCGACCTCACCCTCCATCCCGTTATTATGGGAGAAGGAAGTGCCAGTTGAGCTGTAGGCTGTAGCTCATTGGCAGTTATGTCTAAAAAAAATTAAATCACAGATCCATGTGGTATATAGATGTAAATCATCATAAAGCAAACAAAACTGATCTTTAACCTATAGAAACGTATAAGCTTCCAACATAAAGAAAAGGACAAGTGAAATCAGATTTGCCAGAAACAACAGAAACGCCCAATAATGAAAGAGATCAATTTCAATCCCAGATTTCAAATAAAAAAATCCGGGTCATCTGTGACTGTGACTGCTTTGCTTGATCTTTGACTTGACTCTTCCTCTTACTAAACAGAGCATACCCTTTTTTTTGCCAGGTAAAGGTCAAATTGGCATGATTATGACATGAGGAGTGTCTAATAATGCATATGGAAGAGAAGAATATGTTTGTCATGGAACTAGATTATTTAACATGGGAAAAACTTGTTGCACATCGGTCTGTATGGGCACACAGGTGTGCAACAAAACACTGCCCATTTAAGATCTACATATCATGACTGACGCACAGATACTCTTGACGGTAAACTTACGGTCAAAGATTGGTTTACCTGTAAGAAGTGCACCATTTGCTCTTCAATTGTACCGCGCATTGCTAAAGTTTCCACATGAATAGGCCGAGTAGCACCCATCCGATGAGCACGACTTATAACTTGTTCCTCCATACTAAACCAATATAACAAGTCATTATCTTTGGAAAAGAGAGACAGATTGATCATTATGTTCAAAAGAACACTAGATAATGTACAAAGTTAATGACATGGATAATTTTTTAAAGCATAATTGTGAACCAAACATAAGCTTAAATATTGAACCTGATAAGGTCAGCAAATATATATATAATTTTACAAGTGAAAAGGTTGGCCAAATTTTGACAAAGAAGTGTGGCATCTTAGGTAGTTTGGAATTCATTGTGGAGTATATGTAACTCATTTAATCAGAGTGAATTACCTATAATATGCTGATAGCAAAATAGATTAAAAACACCATAACTAATCTTTTCTTACTAAATAATACAACACATTTCAGGTTATAGGAGATTTGAAGCAAAACGTTAGGAAGCATTTTAACTGAAGATCCTAGGAGGTCGTGCTTTTAACTAAATGGAGGCAACAATGTACCGATGTTATAGCAAAACCAAGGAATTTATGGCCAAGGTTGCAGCAATAGCTCCAACAGAATTGGTTTCAGCATCAGTTGGAGTGGTGGTTGCGGTAGAATGGCAACTATAATGGTATTATCAGTATTCATCTAGTAAGAATGACACAATGGGCTTCATCGCACATGCATGCAGCAACGATAGAAAGTCATGGTGCTGTAAATGTGGTGGCAGAGGTGTAATGATTCAAGCATAAGCTGATATGGTGGTCATGGTTGGATAACTTGGAAATAATAACGTTTCCATTGCATATACAGTTTAACTTTTCACCCGAGTATTGGTAGAATAAAAACCACGCTTCACTTTATTATTTAAATAATTAATAAAATCTTACTTTTAAAATAAAAAGAATCTGGAATAGGATGATCTTTCTGAAGTCTTGGAAATCAAAATAATTTTTTCCCCTAAATCTCCATACAGTACCAAAATAAGGTATTACCTTTTGTCCCAAATTGGTTCCATTAGGAATACATGCGTTACAAAGCTCAAATCGAGCCCCAATGCAGCACTTCCATCCATCAAAAGGGCCATACAACTTTCATCATTCTGGAACATGGTCAGTGACTTCATCTGAACCGGTAAAAGTGCGTCAATACAAGAACATGTAATAAATTTAGACAATATGGGGAAAGAAAAGGATATACCTTGTTGCTAGAATGCATTGGACTATACATCCCAGCAAATTTGATACCTGCAATAGTTAACTGCCACAGAAATGAAATACATCAACATTCAACCATTAATTGTATGTGTAGAACCACACAGAGCCATGCTCAGCCTATGTTATACAACAACTACCTGTTGTTCAATAACATGTATGTGCTCAAGAAATTGAGAGAAGATTAAAACTTTTTCTGGGGAAAATTTCTGAGTCTCACTGCTCGCTCTAGAACAATCATCCAGGGACAAGACCCTTGCATCACTCATCTGAGAGGGATAAACTAGCTCATCCACACACTTCACAATTTTGCCTTCTTCCATGTAGTGACCAACCTCTCTATTAGCTTCAAGCAGAGCTTTCAACCTCTGTACAAGGTAAGTAACTTTACTGCTAGACGTTGATTGCCAATCAGGATCCCAGTTATCCTGTATAAATATAAAATTGTATATATAGATAAACATTTTGTTTACCAAAAAAGAAATAGAAATTAGACAAAATTCAACTTTTTCTTATAGCTAAGCCTGCCTGTTTGTATGATGGTTGTAACTCAATAAGATCTTTGGGCACAGGCCACTTTGGGTTAGGATTTTCTGGCCGGGTTAGTACAACAGGAGACTCCATCTCATATAAGTTACCACATCCAGGATAAGTACACTTTTCACTGTCCAAAGCAACACAATCAAGGCACAAAAGATGCCTACATGGTGTAATGACAGGTAAACGGCACCACTCGTTGCATCTAACATAGAAAGAAAAATATGTAATCAGTGATTCAAATGTGATAAAAAAAATTCAAAAACAGACAGACAAAAAATCCACATGAAGCCTCAAATACCAAATATTACCTGACACAATATCCACCATAGAGGAGGTAATTTTTTATATAAGTATACTCATCCGCAGTATGATCCAGACCCTTTTCAACTAAAACATCCATTGTTTCTTGAATATCTTCACCAGCTTCTGTAACTTTAATATGTCCAGCCACACAGCAAGACAGCCTGACATTTCTGACAGTTGCACTTCGAGACTTCCACTGCTTTGGATTCAGTAGACTCTCAACATGAGAAGGATCATTCCAGTCAGCCATTAGTATGTTGCGCCGCACTGTAACTACTAATTCATTGTAACTTCTTGCATGTTCCTCAGTAAAATCAAGAAACATAACTTTCTTAATGCAGGGTGGAATATTTTGCAAATCCATCTTTCTTGCGCTGATCATGCACTTCTGAAGTAACTGCAACAAACGTAACCGTCCCTCCTCCATCTCTGCTTCAAATGGCCTAAGAATACCAGCTTCCCAAGACATTTGATTCTGTCCAAAAGCTTCCTCATGAAGAAACTTAAGCAATGGTTGAAGATGTGATAGTTGACTGTTGGGAGTGTTAGGAGTTGGAGTTCCTGTTAATATCCACCGATTTGAAGCCACCAATGAAATAGCCATTTGCAATTTGTTTGTCAAGTTAACACTTGAGCCAAGGGTGTGTCCCTCATCTAACATGACTCTAAGCCAATGCACTTGCATCAGTACACTCTTCTTTCGGGGGCTCCACTCTGCACTTAAACGACTAACAGTTGTTATGACAATATCATAATCCCATGCCAGACTGTGAGCAGGAGGCTTTCTATGATCAGTCCAAACATACACACGTAACTGACCAGGACTGACATGCTTTTCGATTTGAGTTTTCCAATGGTCAACTAGATTTGATGGAACAACAATTAGGGTTGCTCTGGACAAATATAACCTGACCGAATCCAGTGGCTCACAGAGAGAAATCCTGAGAGCAGCCACATCAAAGGCCAAGTTGTCAAGATCTCGTGGATAATACCACTTACAAATACCCTTTTCTTCTCTCTTCATGAGACCAAATGCACTGAATATCTTATCGAAGCCATGGGCATTCCTAACAGGCATAACACAAGTGCCTAAGTAAGGACTTCGTAAGCCAATTGATTCCATGAGTGAGAGTTTCTCTGGAGTAAGTTTAGCCAACCAAGTTAAGGCTTTCTTTGTTTCGGAATTAATCAATGGATAGTGCTCCCTAAGCACACTGGTGAAAAATGAAACATTTCGTTCCTCACCCGCAGAAGTTCCTTTGGTGTAGAATCCAGGTAAATATCTTATTGGGCTGCAATTATCCCAAGATTCTTCAGGAACACTACAGCTCTGATATAAAGGATCAGTATTCATACTACAAAACCATACTGCAGTAACATCAGCAGCCCTAGTTTCTATAAGCTTTCGCCACTTGCGACAAGCATCACATTGAACCCAGGTGTCATTATACTCAAGATAATCTGCAACAGCCTTGCCAGGCCTCTTGCAACAGTTTGATACTCCATATGAAACTTCAACTTGCTTTTCCTGAGAAAAACGTCTTGGACACATAGAGGCACGCTTACATCTACTTGAATTTCCCCCGACCTTCTTTTCTTTAGAAAAACCAGCTGCTCCTTCATATTCGGAACAAAGGTTTTTCTTGATGAAGCTCAAGTCCCTAGAGCATCGAACCACAGACATTGCTGAACTAGAGGATGCAGATATAGGTGATTTATTTCCTCTACTAGGAAATAAATCATCAAATGCAATCTGATCATCAAAACCCATTAACCTGGCTCTTTTAGGTGAGGAGTGGGTCAAGTCCTCCATGCCTCTTCGAGCAATCTGACCTACATCCCTTTTTCCCAAGAACGTGATCCCACCAGTGACATTATCACCACTAAGCTCATAATAGCCACATCTCTGGTCACCGTTATGCATACACCAGGTTATTTGCACCCCTTCTGGTGGATCTGCCCATGTTCCCTGTGTCTTCAGAATAAGGGAAAGAGCAGTTATGGTCTTGCCTAAGCCAGGTTCATCACAGAACATACCCCCACGAAAATCTTTGATACTAGGAGCCATTCCTGTGACTATTTCACCAGAAACAATATTTACATAGAAACTAAATCCATCTTCTGCTGAGAAAGCCATGTATAAAGGATGTGGCATAATTTCAGCATTGCGCTCGCGCTGCAACATCCACTCAACTGCTGCCTGCTGATGAGAAAAAAGCTTTAGTTTCATACACGGCATGATTGACGCGGCCAAGGATTTTAGATGCCGACACGTTGCAGCAGCCTTCACAAGGTCCGTTGGACCAAGCGTAGCTAGCATATTAATCAAAATGTCATCTGATAAGTCCCAAATGCCAGATCTATAAACGCCATCTACAGGCATAATTCTTGAAGAATCAAGCTGTTCCCTCTTCGTCAAGCTGGGTATGCTCTTAAAAATTTCATGGAGTTCAAATAGCCTCCTCTTTGAAGAATCGGTGACATTGTAATGCAGCTTGCATCCAAGAACGTGACAATCAGAAAGATTCCAAACGCTCTTATCAGCCCCTTGAGCTTCTATACAACGCTGTCCACTGGCAAGCATCGAAGCTCTCTCGCCCCAGTCACAGCTGCAGAAAATGTTATCGTACTATGTCAGCGTGTAGCTAGGAAAAGAGAGGAAAAGAATACATGTAGCCAACTCTAACTAATCTGTTAAAGACCACAGTAACCGAACACGTTCAGAATTCAAATCCTCCCTTTCGAATTGTAACTGTCGAAATTTTATCAAAACTAAATGCACACAAAATTACAATGCGGACAAGAAAACCGTACCGTATAAACCCTAAACTCGAATCTAATTACTCGAAAAACCGATGACATTTGGTCAATTCAATACGTACATATAGCAATCAAATTTCGCTAAATCATCATCATCACGAAATCAACCAAATTAACCAAAAATTGCTTACCTCAAGTGCCGAAAAAGCGCGGCGGCGATCGAGCCGGACCGGGGGAACTGCCAGCCGCTCAACACGGCGATCGGCAGATACACGTCGACGAGCACCACCGCCCTCGCCTCGGCCTCGGACTCGGAAACGAAAACGCAAACCACGCGCGCGTCGATCTTCACGCACCTCTGAGAAACAAGCGCCTGAAGCTGGTGCACCACGCTTATGCTGCCGTGGACTTGGCCTATCTTCCTCACTCTCTTCTTTCTCTTCTTGCCGCTCGAAACAACGCCGCCGACGCCGCTTTTCGACTCGCATTGCTCCGGCTCCGGCGCCGAGTCGAGAACGGAGAGCACGACGCCGTTCGAGGACCTGAACCCGACGTACAAGCCGTCGCCGAAGATTTCGCAGCGAGTCTTGTTGAAACGCAGCGTTTCAACCGACGGCGGAGAATTAACCGTGAGAACCGTGCATAAATAGCCGCAGAGCTTGTGGTCCGGAAACGACTTGTCGTTTTCGTCGTCGTTGTCGTTCATCTTTTGAGTCTCTGGAATTGAAATCTTTTATCAGAGCCGCTCTGCTTTTCTTCGAAAGTTTTTCTAAAGAAGAGGATGATAAAGAGAGTATTTATAGCGTAGGAGGGTTTTGTTCTGGTGCGGTTGGGTTTCGTTTTGGGTTCGGTGGGCCAATGGTTTAATTACCGCTGATTTAGGGTTTTGTGGATTGGGGCCACGTGATTGGGGATTGGGGTTGTGATTTGATTGGTTGTATTTGGATGATGAGCTGGCAGTGGGGTTGGACTTTTTTTTTTTTGTAACTGATAAAATCAAAAACGGAACCTGGAACTTTTCTAGTCTTCTAGTAAAAGTGTAAATACTATGGGTTTTGTTTGTTTCTTCGAATTTCTGGTACATTGGTTACCGCGAAGTGGCGCTCACCAAACTAACTAAATCTAGAGGCATGCATGAGTGGTATACTACTGTGCTATTTCACTTTGTGTACTTACCTTTCTCCTTTTAAAATAATAAGTTCGTAGTACTTTTACAATACATTCACTTTGTGTACTTATTTTTCTCCCTTTCAAATAATAAGTTCATAGTACTTTTACAATACATTCACCACAAATTATGGTGACAAGTTATTATTGATTATTATAAATAAATAAAAAAATAATTTAAATTGTGAATTCAAATTAAAATTAATATCAATTTACCACTGTATAATTTGTTGTGAAATTTAGTACTGCTTCTTATCTATTATACTTTTTTTGCTTTATCTTTTGGGTTTATTGTTTTTGTTTTTAAATATCTTTTTGGATATTTTGCGTCATCAAACTCTTAAAAATAAAATAATAGAAAAGACTAAAAATAGCGGTCAAATCTACCAATACCATGGGCAAGTGACGATTCTAGGAATTTTTTTAAGGTGGTTATTAAGAAACTTAGGTGGCATTTGATACGAGGTAATGTTTTAAGATTCTGAAAAAGGTTGAAAGATTCTTACGTTTAGTTGCAAATCACACAAGGGAATCAGATGCTAGGGGTATTTGGATTCCCACTTAACCCTATTCTTTTAAGAATGTGAATTCCCTTTGAAACAAGTGGGTATCTAAATTTCTAAGCATAAAAAAATCACATTTGTTATAAATTGACAATTTTACCATTTTTCACTTTTCATTTAACTACCAGAGATAAAACATACTTATCAAAAAATATTTGAGATAAAACGTAAAACAAATTGTTTCTTAAAAAAAAAAAAAACATAAAACAAATCATTAATATCTATTCCCTTATTTTTTATCTCTCCCCGCGACAACAATATAAATGCTAAAATAAAATGCAATATTTATATCTCCTATTTGGAATTGGTTATTTGATGAAATAAAATAAAATATTTATTTTTACTAACAAAATATGATGTTTTGATTTTCATAAAGAATAAGAATTTAAATAGTTATTTTTGTATTATACATGTCATTTTGAAATGTTAGATTATAGTTTTAATAAATTTTTCTTAATTTATGGTTTATATTTTGTTTGTTATTATTTATTCAGAGGAAGATTAAAAAATTGATATTGGGTTTATAAATTTAAGGATAGTATGAGAAAAATAAATAATTTTTTTAAGATTCCTATAAATAAACCAAACATAGAAATAATTACATCCAAGACATCCGGATTGCAAGAAATCACATTCCAAGGAATCTAGATGTCGGGGGTAATGCGGATTCCCTTGTACCAAATGCCACCTTAAATTATACAAAATCTAATAAAAAGGTAATTTCATATATTGACAAAAAAAATAAATAAATAAAACACACACCCAAATACATTAAGTCTTATAATTTTCTTTTACGAGTTTTTTTAATTTCAAATCTTTATATGATAGTCTCATTATCAGTGCTATAAGCTATATCTTTTATAAAACTTTAATTCAATAAAATTTTTCTTTAGCATTTTCTTTTCGTTTTGTAAGGGCCTAATATATTAGGGACCAACGTTTGGGGACAAACTTAGTTGTAGCCTAAGATTATAATTCTTACTAAATAAATTAACATGACTATATTTTTGAAAATCTAATTGTTTTTTTTTTTTTTTTTTTTTTTTTTTAAGAAGAAGTTTCAAGCATGTTGTTAAAGGAGATTATTCAAATCAGCCCCGAAAAACAAATTCAACTTCTAGTGGTACATTTTTCATGTAGACCACAATTTTATTTTCTTTATATTCTTAAAGCACACGTCAAATTTTATTTCATTCAGATGCTATTTACTATTCGATCTATAAACTTATTTTTTAATATACTTTTAGACTACAAAAACTCGAAATTTAAAAATTTGATTGATGAAGTAATTATTGATCTCTGAACTTCTTGAAATTTTGCAAGCATGTGGAGGATATAAGAAAAAAATTTGATCCAACGATAGATTTGTCAAAATTTACATTCAATAATAAAAAATAAAAAAATTTATTGAGTGGAGTTGTAGCCTTAGTTTACAAACAAGTTTATTGTCAAACTTTGTTCAAAGTTTAATTATGTTGGGCCTAAAATAATTTAGGGTGGTCACAAATATTTTTTTAGGATAAAAAAATTATAAAATTTTAAAATTTGTACATAATAATTATTTTTTTTCCAAGTTAGGGTAATCCTGTGACCATCCTGCCTTCAATGTGGAGCCGCCCCTATCCATAGCTCCAATGCACAATAGTCAATAGGCCAATTGGTATGTTGTGGATTTCACACACATTATTATACACACACTTCTAAAATGCACAAAATTCATAACTTGAAGTGTATATAATAGATTATGTAATAAACACCGCCCAATAAAAATAAGAGTGCTATGACAATGTTCAAAGCAAAACTTCTAACCAAAGCCTCCATGGAACGCATCATGGTTAAATTAATATGGATTAATCATTGTATTCAGGTGTTGAGTTTTGATTAGCTTAGCTAGTAAAGTCTTTTTTTTTTTTTTTTTTTGCTTAAATAGTAAAGTCTTTTGTTGAATAAGAGATTTAGGATTCGAATATGTCTATAAAAATAATTAATTAGTATCTTGGTTTGATTATAAAAAACAATCGTTATGGAGTGGAGGTCATAAGATTTAATTTATGGCGTTCATTTCATAATTAGTATGCTTTACTAGATGTTGTTTATTTTACAAGAAGTATAAAAAGCAATCATTATGGAGTGAAGGTCATAAGATTTAATTTATGGCGTTCGTTTTATAACGAGTACGCTTTACTAGATATTGTTTATTTTACAAGAAGTGACTTTACCAATGGCTTACTATGGTCAATTATTTTATAATGTGAAGTAATGTAGTTCACAAAATATCATTTGTATTATCATCAAAAGTCTTGTAACTTCATAATATTTGTTTGATCTTTCCCTTATGATAGCAGATCAAGGTTTCAATGCTGCCTCCCCACTTGTTGTAACAACTTTTTAAAAAAGTTACTTGCTCTCTCTCTCTCTCTCTCTCTCTCTCTCTCTCTTAATTACTATACCAATCATAAAATTGTCATCTTTACAAGTTGTAAAATTTTGTATGTCTCTAGCATTTGTCTTTTTTGCTGTGTATTTCACTCTTGTTGATCCAATGACACTTTCGCTTTTACCTTCAAATGATACCTACTATTTATTTTTCTATTCATTTTTCTTCCCACCATTGATATATATATGACTCACATGTTGTGAGAAGTTCACTGTATACAATACAAATAAAAGATCATTTTTCCGAATATTAGTGGTATTGAAGGTAGAAGGAGAGTTAAAATAGGAATGAGAGAAAAAATTAGAAGAGAAAAGAAAACAATGATGTTTAAAAAAAGAAGAAGAAGGAATAGTATGATGTGGTAGTCTAACCCAATTAGGTTTTAAATTGGATTCCAATTGTTGTCTAATTTTGTGCCACATGTCCTATTTAAGTTCTTTTAATTTTTGTTCTAGGTGAGTTAATGAGATGCAAAAGACGAATTCTAATATAAATAAATCATAAAAAACCCAATAAAAAAGAAAGAAAGAGTAAACTCATGTGTATATCCAAAATAAATTAAAAAAAAAAAAATGAAAGAGAGAGAGTATAATTTGAATCTATATATGTGTAATTGTAATTTTTTTTAATTGAATCATGCATATACACCAATTATACACTAGTTAACATTAAATTAAGAGAACAAGTGGCATCTTCCAAAAATTCTAGATGTTAAAGGATTGGAGAGGATTCACAAGTTTACCATAGAGTTGATTAGATGTATTAATCTCTCTCTCTCTCTCTCTCTCTCTCTCTTTTCCCTCTTTTTTTGAGTAAAATGTATTAATCTCTTGATCTGTAGAGGCAATATAACAAGTTTCAAGTCCTATCATATATATATATATATATATATGTGTAATTAGTATCACATATATTTTCATAGGGAGGATGTGCTCAAAAGGCTTACTTCTTTTTCTTTTTGAATTTTTGTATATATATATATATATATATATGTAATTAGTATCACATATATTTTCGAAGGGAGGATGTGCTCAAAAGGCTTACTTCTTTTTCTTTTTGAATTTGTAAGGAGAGAGATTAATTTTTCACTAAATAAAACATCACCCATATCCTCTCCCTTTTACTTAGCAAAAACATCACCATCTATAAGACAAATAATTAAATCTCAAATTATAAACGATGTGAAATATCAATCAAAATACTGAAAAAGAAAGTGTCTTATCATGATGTTGCAGGGCCTCAACCTCCTAAGCAAACTGTATAGTTTTATATTTTACCTTATTAAAATTTAAATATTTTTTAAAGGTCCAAACTCCAAAATCCAAAATATGCAATTTGCAATGTAACATTTAATTTATACAGGAGGATCAAATTTGACAGGATCATCTAAGTCCAATATTCAAAGTCAATTCTCAACAACAACAAAAAAGATCAACTAAGTCCAATCAAACTGTTTACAAATTCGATTTTTTTTTTTAAAGGAAAAAGATATAGAGTTTATTTGATTACCAAGCTTTTGCAATTGCAAGCTTTCCATTATAACATCCTGTATCTCCGATCTCCACTATCTTTTCAAAGGAATATAGCTTCTGCCATTGCCACTGTCTCCCTTACAATTTATTCTTATTTTCTGCGATCAAAGCTCCCCTCTAATCTCTAACAATGACCCTTACTCTAGCTATATCAATCTCATGAAAATCAGCCCCATGGCCACATTCAACTTATGCATCTCTACTGGTGGAGGAGGAGGAGTACCATATATCCTTGTACTTCTTTCAGGCTTCGGTCCTTCTGGTAATAATACTTTTTCCTGCATATTTTATCAACCTGAATTCTCCACATTAACTTTAACTAGCATGCATGTGTGGGCTCATTATTTTAGTATGTTTGCAATCAAATTGTGTTGGATATATCATATATGGTGTTGACATAATAAGTGTGAGATGATGTGGTACATGTCAAAGAAACTCATTTTGTGAACAATTGGGAGAGATAAAAAAAGAAGGTGCATACTTAAGAGGGCCTTAGGCCGTAGTTATCAATGTCTCGAAGGATTTTCAATTACTTACCCCAAAATTTTTTTTTAGGATTTCTTTTTACAGCAAAATTTGGTTACAATCAATAGCTATAACTCTCATTAAAAAAAAAAAAAAAAAAACATGATTATATATTTTGAAGAGTGTAGCTTACCTCCAGTACTTTTTTAACTAGACATATCATTTTGTTTTAAATATACAATGACAAGTGGTAATGAGTTTTAATCTCCATCTTTTATTTAGTTAGTGGGTGATGTAGCAGTCTCTCGTTAAAACAAAAAAAAAAAAGATTCATTTTAAAAAAGTATTTGAGATAAGCCAAATCCTATTTTGAAAACCTAATCGGAATTTGAATTATTTGTTATTTATGTTTTTAACAAGCATGTCAAATTTCATGTTAACTGGATATTATTTATTATTCGATTTATAAACTTATTATTTATGCATCATTTTAGATTACAAAAATTTAAAATTTAAATATTTGATTAATGACATAGTTATTAATCTTTGATTTTCTGACAATTTTGCAAGTATAAGGGACTAAGAAAAAAAATGTAATCTAACGATAAATTTCTCAAAATTCATATCTAAAAAATAGATATTGATTGGAGTTGTAATACTCGACCTTACTACTTCCCTAGAAAACCTATATTAAATATTTAATAGAGACCAAAAGAAATTTTTTTTCCCATTAGATACGATAAGATTTGAACAAATGATGTATTATCCTTAAAGATTACTTTTTATCATTAAACTAAAATACTAATTGGTGTTTGGTGTAAATAAGATTTAAACACGGATAATTTATTTATTTGATAATATAAGAGATTTTACTAATTGAACTAATTAAAACCCACAAGAGAGACAAAAAATTGATCAGTAATTACTATCATTCCATTACTGTCTCTGTCAGCTAGTAGTAAATCTCAAGATTTATTTCAGTTTTTAAGTAATAAGCATTTTCCCTTGTAGGCATCTTTGTCAATTTGTCAGATTCAAGACAAGAGAGTTGCACATGCCACATGGTAAAGGAATAATATCTCTCTAAATAGGGAATTTCCTTTTGCAAATCTCTTGTACACTAATTTAATGAGAGAATGATTCTAGCTAATGAGATTATTATGAAAATAAATATATATGTCTGTTTGTTTTACTTGAAATAAGGGAGATACGAAAGTTAATTAAAGACAAAAATGCGCAAATTAATAACTTCATCATATAACATAGATTTGAAAATATGTGTCGACTGTCAACTAATTAATAACATCTCTTGCTGTATTTCACTCAAAGAAATATATAAATAAAAATTTCTTGTTGTATGTGAGAGGAAAAGATAAGACCTCCGTTTCTACCAAAAAAAGAAGGTGAAAAGGCAAGGAGAGGTTTTCTGGTTACATCTGTTATGCATAACCCTAATGGGCTTCCAAAGACCAAAGAAAAAAACTGTATATTAATATGACCTATTGAAAATAAAGAACTTATATGGACAAAATAAATAAAAACTTTAATTATTTGTTGACCAATTATTTTTTTTTTCTAATAAATATTACTAAACATGTAGTAAATAATTTCATCATATTAAAAATGGGATCTTACTATGGTAAATATTGTACGAAATATGAAAACAATTAAAACTAACCCTACAACTAATATCATCATGAATAATGTTAGAGATACAAAATATTTTACAAATTTTTTTACATATATATATATATATATATATATAAATCATGGTTTTAATTAAAGCAAGGGATCCTCATATTGTACAAGTTGGTAAACCCTAACCAGTAGGAGTAGTATATGGGCTATATATGTCATGAAATAACTGGAAAAAATATATTCAGAATATATATCAGTACTAGCTATTTAAGGTCGTATAGACGTAAAGCCTGGATATTTATGGCCATAGTGACGTAAAGCTTGGAATATTGATCATATTTCTAACAGGATACGAAGGTCACATACAAGTGTGAGGAAATCTCTCCAAAAACGGAGGGGGATGGAGAGAACCCTAAATTGGCAAAAATATCCAACTTGAAGGCTTGCATTTTTTTATTATTGTGATTTAAAAAATAATAATTTGTGAAATTATTGATTAAAGTACATTTTTGACCCTTAAAATTTTGGGTTATATTTATTTTGCTTTCATATTGTCTCTACCATCCATTTATATTAGTAAGTAACCTCGCCGTCAAGTGCTCTAGATCTTCTTGTTTAATTATTTCATGCAATACTAATTCTAAAATGCTATGGAATGCAAGAGATTAATTGTTGTAAGGCAAAAAAAAAAAAAAAAAAAAAAAAAATTATGAATGTGTATTTTACTAACGGAAATGGAATAACCAATAACATGAAAGTCAAAATAAAAATTTTAAAATGGTTTAAATGAAAACAATCCTTAAACAATAAAAGTGCCCCATCACCCCATCACTATATTTGCATTATGCTTTCTTACTCATATTAGGATATATAGGTATCTTATGTGCAAGATCCCTCAAGTAAGACCACCCTTGTATGAGAGGAGCTAGGGTATAGGACTTCACGTAAGACCACCCTTGTATGAAAGGAGGGTATAAGAGTTCAAGTAAGACAACTCTTATATGAAAGGAGAGAATACTACATAGAGTAGCAAATACTTTCAAAATTTTCATGCTTGTATTTTCAAATTATGACTATTATTTAATTTGATAAATTAATGTATAACACCATTTTAAGGTCAAGAAACTTCAGTATACGATATCTATGCCTATAGTCTAAGAAGGCCATATATCTATTTAATATTTTATACAAGAATGTCAAACATAATGATAAATAATATCAGTTTTATACACCTAGCCAGCAATAAATAAAATAAATTAAAAGAACAAGAACAATATGGTAAACTCAAATTTCAATAATCCAGCATAAACCAGAAAGAATAACACAATAAAAAATCATTCATATATATAATACAGAAAAAATCAAACCAGTAAAAACAATATATAACCAGTCTTATATATATATATATATATATATATAAATTTATTGGATAAATAGTTTTATAAAATAATTTAACTAAACTCTTTTAAAAGTTTAGAAAATTAAGTTTACCTTTTGTAAACAAAAATATTAAAATAATAATAACAAAAAAAAAAAAAAACAAAAAATTTGTTGTCTAGAGAGTAGGGATAAAAGGGTCAAAAAGAGTAAGCAAACCGGTGTTTGTGACTGTGAGTGTTAGAGAAATTCAGAGAGATCGCTCATTCTATAAAAGGAGACCAGAACTATTCCATATATAGCGCATTGAAGAAGCACACAAAGAAATTAAGAAGCATTGTCGTAACACATTGGCAACACATACGCAAGAAAGAGAGAGAGAGAGGGTGTCTTTATTTGCTGTGTACGTACGTACAAGAAAAGATAATACAAATAGTTCTCCTTTTTTTCTTGGTTTGTCTTATAACAATGAAGGCTCTAATAAACAGTGGACTCTGTAAGGGTTCACTGTGCAGACAAGAAGATATTGAACAGTTGTCAATGGATGGTAGCCATTACAGTTTCTCAACAGGGATTTTGCCTTCTCTTGGAGGAAATAGTGCACGCAGAATCAAGCTCAAGAGGTTCATCATATCACCCTATGACCGCCGTTACAGGTGCAAAAGTGATTTGATTCTTGGTTTTTCTTTGTGGGCTTGTGACTTTTTGTTTCCTTTACATTCATATGCCTCTCTCTCTCTCTCTCTCTCTCTCTCTATATATATAAAAGATTGGTTATATATTGTTTTTACTGGTTTGATTTTTCTGTATTATATATATGAATGATTTTTATTGAGTTAATCTTTCTGGTTTATGCTGGATTGTTGAAATTTGAGTTTACCTACCTTATTGTTCTTGTTCTTTTAATTTATTTTATTTATTTCTGGCTAGCAGTATAAATGTGTACTATAAATGTGTACTTCTTTCTTTCACATGAATATAGGTCTCACTAATTAAATTTATGGTAAGACTTACCATTTATGTGAGAGGAGAAAGTACGAATTTATGGTACTCTAAGAGTACTTAATAATTTTTCCTGTAAAAAACTGATATTATTTGTTAATTATGCTTGACATTCATGTATTTATTTTTTTGGATTTTTTTTCTAAACTAGAATTTAATTTATTGATTATTTGTTTTGCTCTATACTATTTTTACTGTTTATGTGTGCAGGTTTAAATCTGAGTATTTAGAAAAGAAAGGTTTTGACTTTTGATTAGGGATGACTCTTAAACGGCTAAGATAAGATTTTTTTAAATATAAAATTCATAACTAATGGAGTGTTATCACAAATAATTATTTATAACTAAAACATATCTTAATATCACAAATCATAATATGTCAAATAAAATAAACCATAAAAGCTAATAAATTTATATGTTTATGATTTTGAAAGGTATATTGATAAATTAAAATTTAGTTAGATTGAATAAATGGATTTTATGTGTTGGACACATGTTTATTTATTAAACAGATTAGATGTGTCAACTTAAGTATGACATGGGTTCATTTTAGATTTTGTCACTCCTACTTTTGATTCTTTCTGAGTTCTATAATATATATATATACATATATTCTTTGTTTTATTTTCTTAATATTACTATTTTATGTATTTTCTTAGTTCTACTTGTTAGTAAATGGTTTTTAGTTGAAATATTTTTCCAATCTGGGTGAAAATTTTCTCCTTAAATGGTTTAAAAGGTATTCTTTCTGAACTATTTAGTTAATTTTATGCCAAAAAAGCTTTATAGCTTTTTCAAAATACAATTTTATTGCTTTTCTCTCAATAATGAGTTCCTTTTTTTCCCCTTCATAAATAAGCTACAATTCAAATGACACTCCCCCCGCCCCCCCCCCCCCCCCCCCCCCCCCCTAAAAGATATGTATAACAATCAAGATTATTATTATTATTATTATTTTAAAAATTCAGTCTCGGATTGGTATTCTAAAAGTGAGAAACTAGTGGCTGGTTGTCATTAATTTGCATTTTTTTTTTTTTGAGAAAATTTTTTCTTCTTGAAATATCGTTGAAATTATATAAGAGGTCACGTCTAAAGTTTTAAATTTTAAACAATGACACATTTGGGTTTAAGTTGATTTTAAAGAGTCTTATTGCCAAAATAAGAGAGACCTGATAATAACTCTTACATATTCAAGCTAAAAATAAAGTGTTGTCAAAAAAGGGAGACTTGGGATTGACTCTCCCACTCCTACTTCCACAAATTTGTGTTTAAATTCTATTATATCTATAAAATAAAATAAAATAAATAAAAAAACAATATATGACATGCACACTTACTAAGATTAACAAATGAAATGACAATATTTTTTTTGCTAAGCTCAGCTAATATTACATTGGTTATCACAGGATTTGGGAAAATTTCCTTGTTTTTCTGGTCATCTATACCGCTTGGGTGTCCCCGTTTGAATTTGGATTCCTTAGGAAGCCACGTGCACCTCTCTCCATAGCTGATAATGTTGTCAATGCATTCTTTGCTATGGATATTATCATTAGTTTCTTTGTAGCTTACCTTGATAGAGTAACCTTCCTACTTGTGGATGACCCAAGAAAGATAGCATGGAAGTATGCATGTTCCTGGCTTGTCTTTGATGTCATATCCACAATCCCATCTGAGCTTGCTTGGAAGATATCTCCTTCACCTTTAAGGTCATATGGCTTATTCAACTTGCTTCGCCTTTGGCGTCTCCGAAGATTTAGTGTCTTTTTTTCCAGGTGTGAAGAGGTTTTTCCCATCTTATGAATGCCTTCGAGCTATTGTAAAACAATATGAAAGAACATTATTTTGTTTTTGTCTTAACATGGGGTTTGTTTGTTCCTCAATACAGATTGGAAAAAGATAAGAACTACAACTACTTTTGGGTTCGATGTACAAAACTTATATGTGTAAGTCTTTTATATAACTCAAGAGGACTATTTTTATAGGTGGAAGAAAAAGCATGCACAATGTAATTGTCTTATTATGAATTGGATATTGTTTAAACAGGTTACACTTTTCTGGCTTCATTGTTCTGGATGTTTCTTTTATCTTCTGGCATCACGTTATGGTAACCCCAAAAAAACATGGATTGGAACATCAACGGATAACAACTTCCTCGAACAGGAATTGTGGATCTCCTATGTGATGGCGATTTACTGGGCCATAACTACTCTAACTACTGTTGGCTATGGTGATTTACATGCAGTGAATACAAGGGAGATGATCTTTGACATATTCTTCATGCTATGTAACCTTGGATTGACATCATATTTGATTGGAAATATGACAAACTTGGTTGTCAATGGGGCCAGTCGGACCAGTAAATATGTGAGTAAAAACTGTACTAATTGAGAGGGATACTCTGCCATACATATAAGCATAAAGATTTAGATTTAGATTCCTGGTACGTTCTTAATACCATTTCCTTGTCTTCTGTGACAAATTTCCAGAGGGATACCATTCAAGCTGCCACAAGTTTCGCTAAGAGGAACCGACTGCCTCTTCGTTTGCAAGAACAGATGCTTGCCCATTTAAGTTTGAAGTTCAGAACAGACTCTGAGGGTCTCCAGCAGCAAGAGACTTTTGATTCCCTTCCTAAAGCCATCCGGTCAAGCATTTCTAATAATCTTTTTTACTCACTTGTGGATAAGGTGTACTTGTTTCAAGGGATTTCAAATGATTTGCTTTTCCAGCTGGTAATAATTCCTTAAAAGCTGCCTCAACTTCTAATCTTTGAATGCTTCTCCTTAAATTGATTTTTGCACGGCCTCTTTCGACTAAATGTTCATGTGACCAATTTTTTCTCTATATAAATTTCAAAGGTCTCGGAGATGAAACCCGAATATTTTCCTCCTAAGGAAGATGTGATCTTGCAGAATGAAGCACCTACGGACTTCTACATACTTGTCACTGGTGCTGTGGTAATAATTCAGTGTTATTTGTTTCTCAAAATCCTAAAATCCTGAATTTTATTTTATTTTTTAGTTAAATTTAAATATAGCTGTACAATTTTTTTTGCAATTTTTTGCAATTGAGAATTGCAATTTCCTTTCATTAATATAGCAAATAATGGCCTCTCGTCTAATGTCTGAATTGCATCACAGGAGCTATTGGTCTTCAAAAATGGAGTTGAACAGGCAAGTATGATCTCTCAAATTTTCTGAACAGCTTTAAATGGATGCATGAGAAATTCAAACATCTTTCCTGGTGTCCATGGTATACAAGATGCTGACTGATGAAATAATGAAAAATGATTGCAGGTTGTTGGAGAGGCAAAAGCCGGTGATCTTTGTGGAGAGATTGGGGTACTTTGTTATAGGCCACAGCTATTTACAGTGCGGACCAAAAGATTGAGCCAGCTACTGAGGCTAAACCGTGCCACATTCTTCAATATTGTTCAGTCCAATGTTGGAGATGGGGCAATAATAATGAATAATCTCCTTCAGGTCTGTAAAGTTACAGTATCTCATGACATCTAAACCTTCATCAATGTAGAAACACTTTTCCTACTTAGACTAATCTGCACCCTTGCTGCCTTTTCTAACTTAGAACTACACTTTAAATTGTGTCCTCATGGTATAAGATTTTCATCCCATTTCCCTAGTCTTTGATGAAGCTTAGTAGATGCTGGTTTTGTATAATATAAAGAACTTTGTGTAATGTGAAATAATTCTGATTATACATATGACAAACTTTAACATATTATGTGCTACATGCCTTTTCTTCTTGGTGGGCAGCATTTGAAAGATCTTAATGACCCAATAATGTCACAAGTTTTAGTGGAGACAGAGAACATGCTAGCTCGTGGTAGAATGGACCTACCTCTTAGTCTATGCTTTGCAGCTCTTAGGGGAGATGACTTGTTGTTACAACAGCTGTTGAAACGGGGTCTCGATCCAAATGAATTGGACAGCAATGGCAGGACAGTTCTGGTGTGTGACATGCTTCCACTTCTGATCTTATTCATCAACTTCTTATGATGTGAATTCTGATACTTTCTCTCTTAAATTTCTTCCCTTGTTTTATGTAAAATCAGCATACAGCAGCCGCCAAAGGAAGTGAGAATTGCGTGCATCTATTACTTGAATATGGGGCAGATCCTAACAATAGAGGTACCTCCTAGCCCAACAGCTCAACCTTTTGCTTTTTTTCCGTTTTTAATTCTTGCAGCGTTCTGCTCTTAACCATGTGGGACAATGATATAGCTTGTTTTTGTTTTAAGAATGCAGTTTAGTTAAATTTCCATTTATTTCATTTGATTTTGGAATTGGGGTTATTGTCAAGCATGGATCATTTTGGGGATTGATTCAATATGTAATATAAGGCGATGAATTTAATTTTGTGTATGCAGACTCAGACGGGAATGTGCCTCTGTGGGTGGCAATGCTGGGTGGTCATGAAGCGGTGATCAACCTGTTACTAGAAAATGGAGCAAAATTACACTCCGGGGACATTGGTCAATTTGCATGCACTGCTGCTGAGCAAAACAACTTGAAGTTGCTCAAGGAAATAATTCGTCTGGGGGGAGATGTTATGCGTTCTAAGTCCAATGGAACCACAGCTCTCCATATTGCAGTTTGTGAAGGCAACACTGAAATAGTAAGATTTCTTTTGGACAAAGGTGCTGATATTGACAAACCAGACTTTGATGGTTGGACCCCAAGGGCTCTAGCTGAACAACAAGGACATGAAGACATTCAGCTACTTTTCCAATCTAGTGGAGAACCCAAAAATCAATCCTTCATTGCAATGCCTGAGCAGAGAAATGGCAATCAGTTCCTTGGCAGATTTAATAGTGAGCCAACAATCAGTCCTCTATCCCAGGAAGTCTCTTTCGAAGGAATAGAGTTTGAATCATGGAGCCAAACCCGTCCAAGGCGTAGGGCTAATAATTTCCACAACTCACTATTTGGCATTATGTCAGCTGCACACACTGAGGAGAAAGATCTTCTATTCCCTGCTAATCAGATAAGAAGTGCTAGAGACTGTGGAAGTAAAGCTGCTAGAGTGACCATCAGTTGTCCAGAAAAAGAACAAGCTAGTGGAAAACTTGTGCTACTTCCAGGGAGTTTTCAAGAGCTACTTGATATTGCTGCAAAGAAATTTGGGATCCTGCCTTCGAAGGTCCTAAGTAAAGATGGAGCTGAAATTGATGATATAGAGGCCATTAGAGATGGTGACCACCTTATTTTTGTCAGTTATCTTAGAATTTAGGAATCTAACAGCAAAAGCTCTCAAACCAATGGATGCTTTTGGTACATGCATAGGTTGAATTCTATCTTTATTTTTTTCCCTTTTTTATTTAGCATCCTTCAATGTGATGGTTAGAACCTTAGCAGGCACGATCCCAAATTTCTTAGCACTAATCTCAAGTAGGTCTTGAAACTCCCTGGAAGTAGCACAAGCTTTCCAGCAACTTACCCCTTTTTGTGGACAACTAATTGTCACTCTAGCTAGCAGGTGTGAACTCCACAGTTTCTCGCACACTGCTTATCATTCTTCATTCTGAGGAGCTCTGTTCACACTTCACACCCTAAATTGGCAAATGCAAATTCCCCATGAGGTAACTGTATGATTTTCCAAGGTAACACCAATTCGAAACAAAAATAAATAGAAACAAAGTTCTAATAAAGGGAACCCATCGACCCTATTCTAGCACCACATAGGGTTAGCATTCTTCACTGTTAAAATTTCTCCAATTTCTGCTACATTGAAATTTAATTTCTGCATGCTAAATGGACATTCATATTCCTTTACAATAATCTACTAACAATACAGAAAAATGTCAGTTCTGAATGTCATGAAATACTTTTAAGTTAAATACCTTGCACCTTGGTACCCCTTGTTGCACTTGTTTCCTGATATATTAACAATTAAGAGGAAACGGTCACGGGGCTAGTAATTACAAGCATCAAAATGAATAGGTATAAGAAAAAAAAATAGCCTAGATCCTTGAGTCTAAGTAAAGACTTAGCAGCCTCAGCAACAAAGCCTCTAAACTCATGGTGCAGCTGTTAGGAACCAACCAAACCAAAAAGCTTCCTGATGTGATTTGCAGCTAGCAAATGTCTTATAACATAGGTTGCAACTGAAATTGGCAGCCAGGGCCTTGAGCAAGTTGCACAATGACATTAACAAAGGAGATATATAGACCAGTTTTTCCACGTCTTCTGAGGTTTGGGTTCGTCATGCAGTTATAATTTTGTTAAATATCTCCATATTTTGCAAGTCCTTTATTGATATTTCGGGTCCATTAACAAACTAATATAGTAGAATTACTTGCTTTACATTTGCAGAACTGTGCAATAGAACTGATCTACTATTTAGTGTACAATACTACTCTTTATTTAGTTTTGAAAATACTTGTTTTACACGTTTAGAAAGCATGATTAGGATAGCAGTAATTGCATTCCTCTTTTAAGTTCTCAAAATTTCAACACTATCATGAAAAACATTGATCAGGTTTTACTCTCAGGGATGAAAATTGCTTTTTCATAAATATCAAATTCATTTTATATCTATCATGAAATTTATTAACATTAAAACAATAACTACAACAAAACCTTAATCCCAAAACTATAAGGTTTGCTATGGATATTTAAAAGACTAATTGTGATAATTTATAAAGTGTCTAAATTTTACACTAACTAAACCTATTGCAATCCTCCTTAATTTTCCTAGATTTGGGATTGGCTATTATATTGAAATTTTTCTATGAATACCACTTGATATTTTATTTATTCTTTAGCAAGGCACTAGAGGCTAGAGCAACTGCATTATACTATCAACATTAATAATAATAATAAAAAGACAATATAATGGATTAAGCTTTAATAATAATAATAATAATAATAATAATAATAATGATAATAATAATAATAATAACCTTAGAGAAAATTGAAGTACAAAAGATTTGAGTGTCGTTTCCAAATTCTGGTGAAACATAGTGGAAAAATTGTAAAAAGATAGAGCTGTTTATATATAGTCTAAAGTAATAGTAATTGATTTTTGATTACGTGCCAAGCATGGAATAGAAATTTTTTTTTTTTCTTAAGATGGAATAGAATTTGTAACAATAATGACTATTTTACTATAATTATCAATGTGTATTTTAAAATCAAATGAAGATTACTTTTAAAATAAGAATCAAAATTGTAACTTCCCCATCAAAATTTAAGCAAGTAAAGCACCTTTGAAAAAAAAAAAAAAAAAAAAAAACTTAAAGCATGCATATTGATCCCACATCGCCTAATAATTAAATAATTTTACTGTTTACATAGGCACAGTCCAGTTTGATCGAATGACTTTGCCCTCTAATAAGAGCAGCCTATGAAAGGAACACAGCTTGAGTTTACCAAACTCAAGTTTCAAGTACTATTTGGCAAAAACAACCCTTCTTTTAACGAGTAAACATATACTTGAAAAATTAAAAGTGTAAACATACAAATAATATGAACCCATGCATGTATTTTTTGTTTTTCGATTTTAGAGATCATTCAAACCTATGACGTTTGTTAAGAGACTTTTTGAATTGAGTTAATTGGAACCCATTTAAGTCATTCATGTCTAAGAATGAATTATGAACGAGTTTTGGATATAAAAATAATAATAAAAAACCAAGTTCTATTTTTACAAAAATAATTTACTAAGAAAACTCTACCCAAACTTATTTCGTTATATCGAGTTTACCAAACTCAAGTTTCAAGTAATATTTGGCAAAAACAACCCTTCTTTTAATGAGTAAACATATACTTGATAAAATTAAAAGTGTAAACATATAAATAATATGAACCCATGCATGTATTTTTTTGTTTTTTGATTTTAGAGATCATTTCAACCTATGACTTCTGTTAATAGACTTTTCGAATTGAGCTAATTGGAACCCATTTAAGTCATGCATATCTAAGAATGAATTATGAACCAAGTTGAAGAGTTTTTGATATAAAAATAATAATAAAAAACCAAGTGGAGAGAGAAAATATGGTAACAAGCCAATCCTAATTAAGTTTTTAGAAATAAATAATATTTTTATGAATAAAAAATATTTTAAGAATGAGGATCGATCCTAGTCTCGTCTCTGATTTTTGAAGAGAAACTTTTTGAAGAGAAATTTAGGCAGGAAGAAAAGAGGTGATAATAAAGTCATTCCATTTATAATAAGCAGTCCAACATGCCAAATTGTCAGCTAATAAATAAACATTCATATTTATAAAAATATTAATATGGTAGAAAACTTGTTTTTGGTAGGTAAGATTTCAAGTCTCACTAAGTATCTTTAATCGTTTTGTTCTTTGTGCATTGCATGCATGGATGCAACCAGGACTTGGAGTTAGAAGGGGTGAAAAAAAAATTATAATGAAACTTCAAATAAACATCCATTTAATATTAACAAATTGCTAACAAAGTTATTTCTCAAAAAAAAAAAAAAAAAAAAAAAACCTGCTAACAAAGAAAAAGACAAAATCATTGTTTCTTAATACAATACAATACAATTATTTATGAAAAATGAACTCGGCATTTTTTAAATCTTTAAAATCATTTATAATTGAATATGTACTAATTGTTGCAACAATGTCCCTTTTAATGAATAATATCGTCCCTTTTAATGAATAACATCATAACGTTCATAAAAAACTTATCTTCTATTTTGTTGCAAAGGTCGTGTTGGTGAAATTCATAATTGAAAATGCTTGCTTCGTAGTTGTGGTAGAAATTAGAAGAGTAAGCACAAGTATGACTACTCTACAAACAAGTAGGTAGTATTTTAATTTTCTAGTTCTCATCATCCACTAAACAAGTATGATCACTCTAGTTCTATTTAAATTTTTTTAAAAGGTTGGTTTGTTTGTTTTTAGTAAAATTAATTGATTGAGCTTAATTTTTTTTTCTTTTAGTTTTGTTGTTAGTAGTTTTTGTTTTTGGACTAATTTTTTTGGGACTTGTTAATTTTGTTTTAGATTTTAAATCTATAATTTTTTTTGGCCTTTTAAAATGATTAATGATATTTTAAAGAGGTGCTAAGTGTATAATATATTTTAAAGGGTTACCCCCTAGAGCCTAGGAGCCTAGGAATAGCCCCGTCCCTAATTGCACGGAGATTTGACTAATAACTATATTATAATTCTAAATTGCATTGTCTAAATAGAACCTTTGGAACCGTTTCTATTTCCTTGCCTCTCCTACTCTTTCATATTTAATCAAGACTTTTCTTTCAATAGTTTATTTCAATTTTTCTTAAATTAGATTGTTCTTGTGGGAATTAAGGAAATTTCAAAGTTAGGATTAGGTTAATGCCCTGATTTTGGGTATTTTTTTTGTTCCAATTTAATTTCTTCCAACTATCATTAAACCATGTAGTTGAGATTTGAAGATTTAAACTATAAATTGAGCCAAATATTATTTTTTAATTAATTATTAAAATTTAAATCTTTACCTTTAGGGTTTGGTTTAAATACTAAGGGCATGTTTGACACGCTGTAATAATCATTACAGTATAATAAGAATTTCCTAAAATACTACTACCGCACACTCTTGGCGTAATGATCATTTCACTTATAATTCAAGAGGGAACTTTACTTATATATACGCACTTAGATTAAGTTAGAGTAGAATTTTTATCATGTAAAAACAATTCCTAAAATACCCATTTTTAAATCAAATTTCAAAAAATACTCATTTAAATATATATATATATATATATACACACACTTTTTGTGAATACGGCTTAATATTCATTAAAGTATATCGTTACATGGGTTGGGCTCTTAAAATGTGTTCCAATGGAATTAAACCATATGGGCTCTTAAAAAGTGTGTTCATATTAAGAGTGTTACTGCTCTTACCATGCTTTGTCTTAGAAGAGAAGATTCAGAAATATGTCACATAACGCCCAGGATTCCATTGGGTCCAACTTCCTTTTTTTTTTTTTTTTTTCTCTCTCTCTCTCTCTTGTCCAATCTGTTCTTAATCATTGTTTAACTCAATTTATTTTCAATCAAGAATTTTCTTTCAAAGTTGGGGTTAGGTTGAGATTCTTAGATTAATTTGGGTATTTTCTGCTCCACTTATAATTTCTTCCAAATTAATCATAACTATACATTGAGCCAAATATTAATTTAATTTAATTTATATATTTTATTTATTTTAATAAAAAAATCGTAGCTTTTTTAGGGTTTGGTTTACACACTAAATTAAGGGTTTTTATTCATTTATTTTTTTTGCTGTTGTTCCACTAAATTTAATGATTAAGGTTCATAGTTGATGATTATAACTCTTAGTTTGGTCAGTGACTGCAATGATCACATTATAGTGATCTAATTGGGTTTAGGGATTAATTTTCAACATTATATTAGGCCTTTTTAATCTGGTAGTGTTTTCATTAAATTGGATTGAAAACAATGTAATTGGAGCATATAATTTGGGTTTTATAACTTCAATTGGGGAGAATCATAAAAATTTTGAGGGAAGTCGAATAAGTAAAATTGCTAAGACTTTGACCAAATTTGAGGCTTTTGATGATTTAAATATTTTTAGGTAAAATCGAAGATGCATATGGGAAACTGAAATGCCCAATTACGGGTTTGATCCTTTCATTGGATATGATGATCAAAGGCTAATAATTAATTAGAAATTGTGTTTGTGATTAACAGGGTATTTTTCCCTTAAGTTGGGCTTTTACCAATTAAAAATTTTTAAAATGGGAAGCATCTAATATGAAATTGAATTTCCTAATTGACCTGTTGCATGTTCAATTGTAAGTCTTTAGTAGATTAGAAGAGGCAAGAATTGTTTTTGGGCAGTGAACTTGGGGAACGTGTCCATTACTTATTTGTTAAAATGTGCTTATGCATGTTTTAGTTTGTATTAGTCCTGACTACACAAACTCACTGTTTTTGTTTGCCGCATCTAAATATGCTTTGACCAGTGACTGTTAGCTAACTTATAGTAGTACTTTCCACCACTAGTCTTCTTCTTCGTTTTTTTTTTTGGAACTCTTTATTTTATTTATACTGGCAAGAACTCCAAAAACAGAAGCATGAGACTTTTGTTTGCTTGAGACTTTCTGAACCACCATTGGAATAGTCTTGTTTGACTGCTTCATTTTGCATTGAGCAATTAATATCTTTAGTTTTGGATTACTATGTCACTATTTTTGGTATCTTTCAATTATTTAGAGAGAAGGGTGACCTCTTTGGCTTTGTGGTAGCCTAATTATCACGAAAAAAAAATGAGATTAAATTTTTTATTTATTTGCTACATAATATTAGATATTAAGGGATTTAAATCAGTAAGGTTAACAAAAAAAAATCATTGTATCATATTCAGTTTCATCTCCACTTCTCTTTGCATTGTCTTTCTTTATTCTTGTTTTTGGTATCTGGTTTGATAATCATGGCTGTTGGAGAGGTTTTTCTCTCTGCTAAGTGCTGTTTGACAGATTGGCTTCCCGCAAGTTTATAGACTTACTACGCTAATGGAAGTTTGATGACTTGCTGGAAAATCTGAAGATCACAGTGCTGACTATCACTGCATTGCTTAATGATGCTGAGGAGAAGCAATTCCATAGCCCTGCAGTGGAGAAGTGGCTGCACATGGCTAGAGATGCTCTTTATGATGCAGAGGACATGTAGAGGACATATTGGATGAGCTTGCTACTGAAACTCTGAGATGTAAGCTGGAAGCTGAATCTAATTTGATTCTTCTGAGACTTAATAATTGTAGAAATTGTAGTTCTCTGCCACCACTTGGGAAACTACCCTCTCTCAAAAACCTCACAGTTGAAGGAATAAGTAAATAGGGATTGAGTTCTGCAGGGATGGGTGTTCTTTAGCTATACCTTTTCCATCCTTGGAGACTTTAAAGTTTGACAGCATGTTACAATGGGAGGAGTGGTCTTCTTCTGGAGTTGAAGGGAGGGATATTGAGATTCACAACTATCCTAAGTTAACAAAATTGCCACACCACTTTCCTGGATTGAAAAAGTTCCATCTGCATGCATTTGTGTAGCCATTGTTTTGCAGATTATCATTTTTGTAAAGTATCTGATGATCCTGCCAAAGATTCTCATCCTTATAAGAAGAAATGCCTGCCTGCTAGCTGTGCTGTGCTATGGATCTACCGCTCTTATATGCTAAGCAGCTGCTTAAAGAGGAGAAAGCAGAAGATTTTTTCCCAAGATAATCCAATAGCTTGCATAGTCATCATATTAGAGTAAGACTATTACTGGTGAGTTTTGTTTTCTTTTTCAAATTCCAGTTTGATTTATACCCATACACAACATATATGCTACATATTAGATTCTTGCTTACAATGGTAGGTTCTTGTTGTGCTGTCGACATAGGGGGGAAAATGATAAACTTTCACATATGGTGTGTTCCTTTCTCTTTACTTCAATTGTGATCCTAGACAAAATGTTTTGAAGCATTACTTTCTTTATCTTCGAGGTTCTTTACATCATCAAGTTATACTCTGTGGAACTGCAGAATATAATGTCAGCATTCTGTGCTTGAACATACTCTAAATTTGATGCTTATGCAGGTCACACATACCCATTAAATATTGGACCCAAACAGCTTGCATACTTTAAGAACGTCTACCAATGGTAACTTACAAGGAAGAGGATGGTATGATCGGTTACCTGATGCTATTGGAAGCTATATATATATGTATGCGGATTCTTGTAATTTATTTTAGAAAGAAGAAATTAGTAATGATGTCAATTTTCAGGCACTGTTACCACTTGTAGGCATGTTTCATCTAAAAATGGCAAGGAGTGTGTTTGGAACTGAACTTGGGGAATCTTCACTATTTATTTGTTGAATGTGCTTATACAGCTAGTAACTAGAAAATTCTTCTGAAGAAGATTTTTTATATGACAAATATGTGAGATGTAAAGATGTGGAAATAGCTTGGGCAGCAGAGTACACAAGGAACATGTTATTGTTTGCATTTGTCCACACTCCAGAGGCTCAATGTCTTTGGAAAGAGAAAGAGACTCATTTAGGGGTTGGAGTTCAAGTGTTTAGCAAATAATAGAAGCAGTAGAATGGGAGATTAGTGGTAAGATTAGAAGAGTTCAGTATGTAACAAAAGGTGAAGTTTTAGCACTAGAATTTTGTGAAGTAGATTAGTTACACTTCTTCACAGTGTCTAATTCCTCAGCGATATTGTTTTTGGTGTAGTTTTATGTCTGTAATTATTTTTAATCACTAAACCTCAACTTTTGGGATTTGGCAAATCATGTTCTCAATAGAACCAATAGGAAGGCTTTTCACAGTAGTGTTGCCAAGAAAATCTTTAGTCTTATATTCTTATTTTCAAAATATAATTTTCTATTGCCAAAATGTTAATCAGGTTCAGTTGAGTTGATTATATCTCTCTTTCCAAGATTCCTAATGAAATCTCAATAGCATTGGAAAAGTAAAAACAATATAAATTCAAGAATATTTCAAAGTACTTCCAATCAAACTCATTTAGAAAATGGTCAAATTCTTGATATGTAACAATCACAATTGATATTACACAAATTGCCTAAGCGATATGTTTCCAATCAAATTTTGAATCTGAAAGCTGGAGCTACACAGTTTTGTACCAATTCACACATGGAGGTCCAAACTTGATATGAAGTTAAATAGAACAGGCTAGCAGGACAGATGTCATTGCTGCTTGTTGGATGAAAGTTTAGCTCTTTGGAAGCTTTGGTTGTAGAAGGTCAAATTTGGTTGGTAGCAACCACCTTAGATCTTAAAACCAAATCTATAAATATTGTATTCATCAATAGGATGATGTCAAGCAATTGTCAGGTATGTTATTGTTGGAAGCCTACATGATGCACATACTGTGTTTGAAAACCTGCAAAATTTAAACATCATTTAGGATTGGAGGTCCAAATTTTATGTAGGAAACACAATTCAAATGAACAAAACTAAACCACTGAGCACTCTTTTGTTTGAAAACACATACTGGTAATTGCTGGTAGTGACACGACAGAGCCTCAAGAATGGCCCTGATAGTAACAGTGGAGTTTCACATCCCCTACTGCTGAGCACTGCAAGAGTGCAAGCACAACAAGAACAGTGATGTGCTGAGCCTTTTGAACTCTCTGGAGTGCGGAAGAGAAGAAATAACCAAAATTCTGGAGAGGACTGACTTTTTTCCATCCACCATCAATTCCCAAAGCTCAGAGAGAGGTAGTTTGCTGACCTGATAATGTACACGTCATTTAAACAGGTGCATATGGAATATACAAAATGTCCGTGCCATTGTGGTAGTATAGCACATATGTTTGGATAACAGAACGAACGATGGCTCTTTGGTCATATCAAGCAAGGTCATGGATGCAAATAACATTAACAGAATAAAATAAATAAATAAGACAAACAAAGGCATATAACTTGTCAGTATCAAGCACCAAAATATTCCAAAAATAGTAAGAGAGTGATGACAAATTTTTTTAGTAATTACAAATTGTTGGAACAAGATGAGCTTACCACCTTTAATAGCATGATCTGTCCAGCATGGATTTTTTTGTGTTCCAAGACTTGCAAGCCCACATAGTTTTCATTATAGACAACAAAACAAGAATTCCAAGCAGGGACCTCCAGCGGAAAATACTCCATTAGTTGATTTCTCCATGATTAAAAACTCCAACAGGGGATGTCATTACAAAGGCCATTCCACCCACATGTGACGGGTCTGTTACATTTGGAATGTGGCGTTTAGATAATTATATGGATGAGCATTACAAAGCTGATTACTTAATGAGTTCAATACCATTTTTTACTATTTTTATTCCATTTCTTATTTGTAGTATAAGTAATTTCTGCTTTCCTCTTTTGAGAAGAGCAAAGGTAAATGGTAAGAATGGAAGCACAGATTGAAGCTGACCTGCATTGTTCAATCAAAAGAACTTCTCTCACTAAGACAGAGAAGTGATTTTTAATCTAAAAAAATGTGATAATGGAAGCCACAAGTCTGCACTAGGTTCCACGTGCCGCTTGTCAAATATGGTCATATATCCTGCCATAGTTCTCAAGACAAATGTTACAATCACATTTTGAACTTCTTATAGTTTAAATTGTTAAGAGAATCAATCTGTTAGTCATCGAATACAAAAGATTAAGGAAAAAAAAAAATAATAAAAATTGAACTACCAGAGACTTGTCATTCCCTCAATCTCCCACTTTCTTGTTGTACCACCAGGAGTTTGGACTCAAAATGAAGGAGCTGAATAATGCTGCAGGCACCTCTAGTTGAAATGCGGGCAAAAGGAGTCAAGTAACCATAAATCCTCAAGATAAGAATATTTTTTCTAGTGACCTGGAAGCATATTAGAAATTTAGGAGTGTGAATGATATAAGAGGACAAGTAGCCACTCATATCAAGCCAAATAGATGCTGAGCTTGTGTTGCACTTGTTGACAAATTAAAGAGAATCTGCGCAAGAATTCCTTCCCTTCAGCAATTTTTGGATGTTGCTTGAAACCTCTCATATCTGTTTCATCAGTTTTAAAAATCATTTAAAAAAGAAGCAGTAAGCTAACTTGATACTAAGCTGGTTGTAAAGAATTACCTGACAGTAAAATTGAGTCATGTTGCTAGCCATCCTTGTGTGGAGTGAATCAAGGTATCGGGCCTCTTCAAGAGTTTTAGCACCAACCAAAACTTTATAATTGATTCTTATGCAGGGGATGCAAGTCTTCTGGCAAGATTTTCCCCTTATTTTGGCATCATTTCTTCTTTGTCATAGAGATCAGGAGGCTTGAATTGAGCTTGGCCTTGTAGCCTGATAGTTTATTTTCTATGACTCATGTTTGAGAAACTAAAGCCCTTGTCAAGTAACCGAACATTATTAATGCCTTTTCTTGGGTAGCTCAGTTAAAGTTTATTCTGCAAAAATAAATCAATAAATTAAACAATCACCAGGGTTTTATTGTTCCCTAATAAAATTTAAAGAGACAAGGATATCAACAATTGCATGCAGTTATTGATTTAAGTGTGCTGAAATCGAACATCAATTACATCATTTTCAATTAGTGAGGAAGACAAAAGCAAAATTTTTTAAATCAGGGATATCCTAGTAGTGACTATATGAATTGAAAAGCAATGCAGTAAAAAAGATTTAAGATTTTGGGCTGAAGGAACATGAAAAGCAATATTTAAATAGATGCTGGGCTTGTGTTGCACTCGTTGACAAAAAGTGACTCTGCACAAGAATTCCTTCACTGAACAATTTCTGGATGTAGCATAAAACATCTAATATCTGTTTTATCAGTTTTAAAAATCATTTAGAATAGAAGCAGTTAACTA
The DNA here is from genome assembly GCA_023621385.1 of Quercus gilva. NCBI lineage: Eukaryota > Viridiplantae > Streptophyta > Magnoliopsida > Fagales > Fagaceae > Quercus > Quercus gilva. The sequence goes on along the minus strand of CM042476.1, from coordinate 13,997,987 downwards.
ATTGATAGTAAGCTGGTTGTAAAGAAGTACCTGACAATAAAATTGAATCATGTTGCTAGCTATCTCTTGTGTGTAGAAAAACAGGGGATTGGGTCTCTTCAAGAGTTTTAGCACCCACCAAAACTTTATAATTGATTCTTATGTAGGGGACACGAGTCTCGCAAGATTTTTCCCTTATTTCGGCATCATTTCTTCTTTTTCTTATAGATCAGGAGGCCTGAATTGAGTTTGGCCGTATACTCTGATAATTTATTTTCTATGACTCATGTATGAGAAACTAAAGCCCTTCTCAAGTGGCCGAAAAATATTAATGCCTCTTTCTGGGTTGCTCAGTTAAGGTTTATTCTGCAAAAATAAATCAATAAATTAAACAACCACTAGGATTTTATTGTTCTCTAATAAAATTTATAGAGACAAGGATATCAACAATTGCAAGCAATTATTAATTGTACAGAAATCAAAAATCAATTACATCATTTCAATTAGTGGGGAAGACAAAAGAAAAAAAATTTAGAATCAAGGATATCCTGGCAGTGACCAAATGAATTGTAAAGCAATGCTGTAATATATGAGTTAAGATTTTGGGTTGACAGAACATTAAAAGCATTACTCAAATAAGATTTGAAAATTTTCAGCATTAGAAAAAATTTTATGTTAGAAAGAGTTCTATTTCTTATTTTAGTCACACAAGCATTGAGCATTTCCACATAAAAGAAAAAATAAAAAAAACTTTACACTGATTTTCAAGCATGTTATTTCTTAATCCATTTTTTTCCTCCCTTGTAAGTCACATCCTTTCCTCTCCAAAAATTAAAGGAATAGTGAAAGCAATAAGGAGTACTGACCAGCATCATTCAATCAAAAGATTTTCATGCATAAGAAATTCAGCCACTGTTTGCAGGTATTAATGCAGCACTAGCTTCAAACCATCGCTGTGTCTAACTGAGATTAATAACCTGCAATATTGTGCCCAAATCAATTGCCAATATCACAAAAAGTACTCTGTACTTGTAAAACAAATTTATTAATCATCAAAGGCAATATATATGCTGGAAAAACTTACCATCTAGGATAATTATTCCTTCAAAGTCTGTGTCTCACACTTCAAATGTCCAAAGGTGAAATGTAGTGGACGGAAAATGATGCAAATGCAGCTCCAGAAAGAATAAGTGTAAGGAAATGTTTGGATGTTGATGAAGAGAGATGGATGAGCTTTCTACAGGAGACTTGAAAAGTGATTAAGAATTTAGTAGTTTGTACAATGCAAAAGGACCGGCAGCCAAATAGCACAAAAGTGATGCTTGGAGCAGGGAGGATTTGTTAGTAACACTGCAAAAGAATAGGCAAAGAACTAAGTATATACATTGACATCCCCACATCGAAAATCAAATAGTTTATAAAAATCATGTAGCCATACCATTATTTGAAGCTTCTATTTTTTTTTGCCTAAAATTTCCCAAGACCCAGATTTTTTTTTTTTTTTTTTGCAATTTATATATATTTTTATTTTTAAAAAGTACTCCAACATTGGAGTCTTCAAGTATATTTAATACTAGAAAGCTTAACTCTTGTTGTGGATGTTCAGGAGATATGGTATGTATAGCTTATGATTAAGGAATGTGACATCTTTATATACATCAATTATACACTATGATGAAAAATATGCAAATAAATAATTTAATCGTTGATTACTATTAGTTATATAATCCTGTAAACCTCCAGTCAAATAATTTGAAAATTTTTTTCTCTATTTTTATTGTTTGACTAATCAGTGTCAAGCTTCTCAAAGAATTTAAGAAATTTATTGTAAGAGGTTATCAAGAAATGTTCACGCTGCCTAAATCAAACGTGCCATAAGAAAAAAACCCAAATTTTTGAAAAGGAATAAAAAATACTCCCAACTTGATGGTGCATTTATAAACACAAAATTACCTGATCTGGGCAGAAGTGCTTGTTGACTCATAGTATCATGTGATCAATTCATCGTCAATCACTATGTTGGAGATCTGAGCAATTTTGGGCCATTCTTCCCCTTTCTTTCTTTCACACCGTTGTCCTAGGAGAGGGCAGTTTATGAGAATTAGAGAAGAAAGTGAGGTGGGCAAGCCCTCTTCTGGTAAGTACTGGAGATTAGGGCAGCCATCAATATACAAGCATTCAAGAGAGGTGAGATGTTGAAAACCCTTGAGTGATTTCAGATTTGGAAAATAAATATTTCTCATTATGGTATTCTGCAAATTTCCAATATTGATATCGGTAAGAGTGGGAGGCAGCCACGCTTCCTCCGGAAAGGACTCCACTTCTTCGCACTTACTGGAGATATTGATATTGGTAAGAGAGTGAAGATCTTGCAATCCCCACCCCATGCGACGGGAAAATAGTTTGTCGCAGTCCCAAACAGTAAGTGTTGCTAAATTTAAGGGCAAACCTCCCTCAGAAAACGATTCCAGTTCTGGACACCCACCGACTGCCAAAAAATCAAGGGATGGGAGTAGAGTGCGCATATTTACAGGCAATGACTTTAACTTGTTACTATCACTGATCGTAATCGTTGTCAAATTAGGGGCGCAGATACCTCCACTAAAAAAGGATGCAAAATTAGGGGACGAGTGAATCATCAAATAAGTGAGAGAACTAACATCACGGTAAGATTCCTCTGATGCGAAAAGAGATTCAAGAGTTTTACTTTCTCTCACTACGAGATATTTGAGTTTTGGATACGACTCTAAGGGAAAAGACCAGAGTGAGTCAGAGTCATCCCTTATTTCCAATCTTTCAAGAGAAGGATAGCAATGGCCAGTTGTGATCTGAAATGCTCCTTCGATTTCAAGTGATTTTAATGTAGTGGGTACACCACTTCGTGGGACTGCGAGACGCGTCATAATTTCCACAAAGGACTGCAAGAAGATGCGACCTCCTCTAATTTTGAGGTAATCCAACTTGGGTGGTAATTCCTTCAACACAACCTTATCACTATCACTTAATTGCAATTTATTGAGGGTGGGAGCTCTAGGAACTAAAGAAACAAGTTGTGGACATTTTTCAATTTCAAGTTTGATTAAAGAGGGAAGCCGACTGGGTAGACCACCGCTTAACTTGGGACATTCAATTATGCAAAGCTCTTTGAGAGTAGAGAAAACTCCATCCTCATCTTCATGTTTGCCTTCAAATAAAAACCATTCTTGCCACTCTGGCATGTCTTTAAAGCTTAATACTTCAAGAGATCTAAAAGGCTTAATTGTAGAAGAACCATCTCCATAGAACTCACGATCCACATGCGATACGAAATGAAATCCTTGAACATAGAGTCTCTTGAGGACAGGTAGATGCCCAAGTGGAGGCAAGGATGAGCAATACTTACAATTGACAAGGTGTATGGACACCATATTGGAGAAAGAACAATCTTCTAACCAATTTGGAAATTTTGTGCCCCCATAATCTTCAATGGTGAGAGACTCCAATTTTGTATGAGGACACAATTGCTGAAGAACATGTCTTACCTTTTCTGAACCTTCATTGTCAAAGCCACATTGAAACACCAACTCAGATAAGTGCTTCTTATCCTTCAAATTAACCTCCATAGCATCTTTAGTATGATGAACGTTTTGCAAGTTTAAAATAGACAATGCTCCAGAAAGATGATGGAGCTCCCCTAACTCCTTAATACTGGACCCAGAATGTTTGCCCACAACAAAAGTAGTTAATTTCACAAGATTTATCAATTTACCCATATGCAATGGCATCTCTTTCAATTTTGTACCAACTAAATCCAAGTGGCGCAAGTTGACTAATCTCCACATCTTGCTAGGCAGCTCGATAAGGGACTCACATTTCAACAATAACAAGGTTTGCAATTTATACAAATTACATAGAGAATCAGGTAACCGTTTGATTGGAGTGTAACTGAGATTTAAATAGCGTAGATGTTTCAAATTGCCAATAGAATTAGGTAACTCCCTCATGTTTCTATAGCTAGAAAATGAGAGAATTCTTAAGCACTTAGATGTCAACAATAAATCATCTATCATCATCATTGATATCCTATTCCAACGCCATTGACCCAATGACAAATCAAATCCAAGGAAGGTTCGCAAATCCTTGGCCTTGTAAGACACCTTAAATTTCTTGGAGGCATCATATTTAGTTCTAACATATGACAAATGGCGAGTCTTTCTTGTGATTACACAAGACTCATTGTTCTCCATCTTGAAACAAAACTCTCCGCTTATAAATATTGCCAAGTCATTGACTAGATCATGCATTACAAAACATGATTGGCTGTTACTTGATTGTTGAAAAAGTGATCTAAATACCAGATCATCAAAGTATTGTTCACCTATTTTTTCCATCCTTCCATTTCCTTCGGATTGTTGTAGTAAATCCTCAGCCATCCACAGTAGGACCAATTCCTCCTTTTTAAATTCATAATCCTTCGGAAGGATTGAGCAATAAGCAAAACAACGCTTCAAATGTGGTGGGAGGTAGTGGTAGCTCAATCTTAGAGCTGGAATGACACTATTGTTTTCTACTGGTAAATCCCATATATTACTCTTCAAAACCTCTGTCCACTTTGTTGGATCTTCTTCAAACCGCAGCAAACCCCCAAGTGCTTTTGCAGCTAAAGGCAAGCCTTTACACTTTTTGACAATTTGTCTACCAATTTCCTCAAGAATGGGAAATTTACTAGAGCTTCCATTTTTAAATGCATGTTTTTCAAATAATGACCAACATTCTTCGCTTGACAATTCATTTAGAATATAAGCTGAAACTGAGCCTACATTAGACGCGACTATTTTACTGCGTGTTGTAACGATAACTTTAATCTCCAGTGCCCCACATCTGAAAACTCTGAATAACTCAACTGCATCTTCATATTTTTCATTCCAAACATCGTCTAAAACTAGGAAAACTTTCTTCCCTTTGAAATTCGCTCTAATTTTATTTTGCAGCAAATTTATGTTTTGAATGTCACAAGCAGATGAAGTGACCTCTTCAAAAATAGTTTTAGCTATCCTAAAAGAATTATAATCTTCTGAAACGCAAACCCAAGCTTTGAGGTCAAAACTCTTCTCAACTCTTTTGTCATTGTATATAAGTCGAGCAAGAGTTGTTTTACCAACCCCACCCATACCTACTATGGGAACAACACATAGACCATTATCACTCGCATCATCTGATTGGAACATATCAAATATCGCCTCCATATCCTTATCTCTACCAAACACACCATATTCTTCAGGGCAAGAAGTTGTCAATGGTCGTGATGGTACTTCAGCAGCAGCAGCAACCTTTTCTAGACGGAGAACATCCTTTTGTTTTGTAATACATTCTAGTTGTTCTAGAATGTTTTCTAGTTCGGATTGTATCCTTTTGTCAAATGAATTAACAAAAGTAGAGATAAAGCCCATTACCTTACTAGTGGATTCAGCTTCTAACTTGCATCGCAAAGCTTCGTAGGCAATCTCATCGAGGATGTCATCCGCAACATAAACAGCATCTTTGAGCTCATCCAGCCACTTCTTCACAGCAGGGTCTGTAATTTGCTTATTCTCCGCATCATTGAGCACAGCACCAGCAGACACCAGCTCTATCTTCAGCTTTTTCACCAAACGATCAATCAGTTTCCTTCCGTTGAGATAATCTAGGACCTCGCGAGAAGCCACTCTGTCAAACGCCACCTGAAGAAATGCTGAGAGAAATGCTCCACCCACCAAGGCCCCAGCCATAGTCTCTGTTCTTGGTTGAACAAGCTTGAAAAAAAGAGTAAAGAGAAGTTAGTGCAATAAGGCAGAAAACAGTTTATGGTGTAAAAGACTAAGGCAGAAAGCAGATTTAGATAGACAGAGGTTCAATCTATTCGGTAGCTTGACTTCACTTAACAGTCAACACGCGTGAATGATCAATAAGGTAGTGATGGCAGGTGGGGACATGGCTATTTTGATTGGCACAGAGTGAATAATATAATCAAAAAGTAATCCTATACGTTGGAAGAAAGTGCTTGGCTATTTCTTTGAAAATTACTTTACGCATCTTTCTACATTTTTATTTGGCAAAAATGCAAAACTGACCCTCTAACTTTTACTGTTTTTCATTTTAGTCCTCTAACTTTCAGTTTTGTCAATTCAGTCCTCTAACTTTCAATTTTTGTCAATTTAAGGCTCCGTTACAATTCTGTTAGTGCTACCGTTAAATATGCTTGAAACGACGCCGTTTTGCTCTTCCTTTTTTTTTTTTTTTTTTTTTTTAATTCAGAATTAAAAGAAAATAAGAAAAATCTGAAAGAAAAAAAAAAAAAAAAAAAAAACATAACATTAAGGAACGACGTCGTCATTTATTATTTAGACCAAAAAAGAAAAAACACAATCACACACAACGCACTGAAACAATAAAAACTAAAAAAAAAGCACACACCAATGACAAATGACAAAACAAAAAGAAAAACACAGATACACAACCACATAAACCATATCACGCACAACAACCCAGAAGAACTCTCTCTACTGTCTCTCTCTCTTCTGAATCCATCGCACTTTTCGTCCGCCATGGATTTCCACGTCTATGGCGTCTCGAGGCTCGTTTTCATATCATCTATTCTCGTCTTCTTTGTCGGAATATGCCTCGCATTGCTGGAAAATCCCAACCTCAGATCGTCCTCTCCAGCGAATAACTGCGGCCAAATAAACTCTAGCTCGGTCCTTGTCGCTCTTCTGGTCTCTCTCTCTCTCAAACCGTCGACCCCCTCTCTCTCTCAAATCCGACTCAGCCTCTCTTCCTTTTTCCCAAATTCTCTATGTTAGGGATTTGGGTCTCTCAAAGTTTCTCTGTTTTGATTTACGTTAGGGATTTGTTTTGTTTCTTTGTTTTGTTTTGATTTCAGGAAAAGGGGAACGACGACGATGTTCTCTTAATGTTTTTTTTTTTTTTTTTTTTTTTTTTTTTTTTTTACAGATTTTTCTTATTTTCTATTAATTTCGAATTTTAAAAAAAGAAAAAAAAAAGAAAAAAGAAAAAGCAAAACAGTGTCGTTTTACGCACATCTAACGGCAGCACTAACTGGGTTGTAACGGAACCTTGAATTGACAAAAATTGAAAGATAGAGGACTGAATTGACAAAACTGAAAGTTAAAGGACTGAAATGAAAAATAGTGAAAGTTAGAGGGTCAGTTTTGCATTTTTGCCTTCTTATTTTATTGATAACTAGGTACTAGACAGAACCAAGGCCTTGCATGGTCCTCGGACTCAAGCCTATGGGGAAACTAGCTACTTCAGAAGACAAGTGTTAGACAGAACTTAGGCCATGCATGGTCCTCGGACCCAAGCCTTTGGGGAAACTAACTACTAAAGAAGAACTAGGTACTAGACAGAACCAAGGCCTTGCATGGTCCTCAGACTCAAGCCTATGGGGAAACTAGCTACTTCAGAAGATAAGTGTTAGACAGAACCTAGGCCTTGCATGGTCTTCGGACTCAAGCCTCTGGGGAAACTAACCACTAAAAGAGAACTAGGTACTAGACAGAACCAAGGCCTTGCATGGTCCTCGGACTCAAGCCTATAGGGAAACTAGCTACTTCAGAAGACAAGTGTTAGACAGAACCTAGGCCTTGCATGGTCCTCGGACCCAAGCCTTTGGGGAAACTAACTACTAAAGAAGAACTAGGTACTAGACAGAACCAAGGCCTTACATGGTCCTCGGACTCAAGCCTATGGGGAAACTAGTCGCCTTAGGAGATCCAAGCCAATAGAGAAACCATCCCCCCACGAAACACCAAGTGTAAAGCAAAGCCTGGGTCTTGTATGTTCCTCGGTGTCAAACTTATGGGGAAACTAGTTGCTTCAAGAGAACCTAAGTATTAGACAGAACCAAGATTTTGCATGGTCCAAGGACTTAAACCTATGGGGAAACTAATCACTTTAGGGAGACCTAAGCACTGGACAAAACCAAGATCTTGTGTTGACCGTGGGCCCAAACCTACGGCGAAACTGACCACTTAGGTACTAGTAGTGAGCGCCGCAGGGGACGATGATCAGTATAGTCGGTTGAGGTATAATCGAAGCCAATATCGTACAAGTGATGTATGCATACATGCATAATATAACACGAACAAAGCAAAAAAGGAAAACAAGATATGCACTTTACTGAGTCTTTAAAAAAAAAGGAGTTTTACAAGGCAAACACACTAACACAATAATAAAAAAAAAAAAAAAAAAAGGAAGAGAACAGAGAACAGGGCAGAGACGCAATAGGGGATCACTCTTTCGACTCAATCTCAACTCCCTCCTCAGGGGGCTGGGCAGAGGAGGTCTCAGAAACCTTGGGGCCCTCGCTTAGGGCTGCAACTTGGGAAGGTTCAGTTGGGCAGGATATCTCTTCTACAAGGGGTGCTTGAACATCAGCCGAGGAGTCCGCAGTCTCTCCAGACGCATCAGCAATGGGACCCTGGCTTGCCTCAACATTCCCAGGAGGATTAGCTTCCTTGGGGGGCTCGCCCGAAGTAGGAGCAGCTAGGGTGCCTCCCCCAGAGACAACCCCAACACCCTCGGCAGCCCCCTCGGGCTCAGAATTTGGAGAGGCAGTCTCACGGATGGCAGGAGAATAGTATACGTTCTCCGCCCTCCACAGGTTGGACGAGGCTTCAACCCCAGCCCGTGTAAGGGCCTCATTCTAGACTTGGGAGCAGTAAAGTCTGCACACCTCAGGCACTTGGGCTCTAAGGCTGTCTTTTGTTTCAGCTGCCCCTTCCTCATAAGCATCTTGCACAGCCTTGTCTTTGGAGGCCTTAGCCTCAGCCTTGGCAGATTCAACCTCCTCCTTAGCTTTCAAAGCCTCAGCCTTGGCAGACTCCGCAGCACCTCTAGCCTTATCCGCCTCAAGCACCCTCTCCTCTAGGGCCATGATTTTCTCTCTGGCTGTCTTCAGCTGATCCTCGGCCTTGAACAGCCTGTCCGTTTGATCTAGAGCCAGTTTTTCAACGGCAGCAAGGGCCGAACCAACAGCGTCTCGAGCCGCCTTCATCTCCTTCAACTGGTCCATAGCCACTTTAAGATCGACCTTGGAAGCATTGAGGGCCCGCACGGCATCCGATAGCTTGGTACGCTCTAAGCCAGCGACCTAGCTCTGGCTACTGGCTATGATCTCTAGCCTGAAAGTAGCCTGAATAGCCTGCCAATTGAAGCCATTGTGCAACAGATAAGGAGCCACAGAAGGTCAAGGAAATCACAAGTAGTCAGAAAATTTACCATGCCCAAGTATTGCTTAAGGCCGAGGAAGACCTCCTCGCCCCTCAAAGCCTCTAACTGGGCCATGTCCGCAGGGAGCAGCAAGGACCTCTCCAATGCATCGGCCACGAGCGCACCTTCGCCCCCTTGAGAGTTCTTGAGGGAGACATCATCCGTCAGAGGCCTCCTATGGAGCATGGGGGTAGAAAGCCAAGCCTGGGCCCTGGCCTGGATAGAAGCTTGCTTCTTTTGGCCTCGGCGCCCTATCTTCAGCTGTTTTGACGACAGCCGACCATCGCTGCCACCTCGGGGAGGATCAGACTCTTCTCCCCCCTAGGTCTCTTGCCTTTGTCCTTCTTAACCGGAGGACTTGTGGACTTGGACCCAGGCGTCGAACTCTGTTGGGGTGGGGGAGAAGGAAGCTCGGAAGGAGGAAGTTTAGGAGGAGGAAGCTCGGGAGGAGACTTACCCGGCGCATCCGTCCCCCGCTGCCCCTCAATTAGTGCCAACAAACTCTTCTAAGGCCGCTTCTTGAAACTTATATTCGACTGAGGAGTGGCTTCTTCAGACAGAAAGTCCGCTTCAGTTAAGCTAGGGTCACCCAAATCACCGGCAGGGTCCTCGGGTGAATAGGGCTGGTCGAACACGCCAAACTCGTCCCCAGACAGACCTGAGTCAACAACCTCCTCTTCCCCTTCAAACTCGGAAGCTTGAGCCGACAAAGAGGTAACTACCAACGGTACGCCCTCGGGGATGGGAGACCCTTCGGGGATGAAAAACCCTTTCTCGACTACGGTAATGCTACACAGCCGAGGATCTCCAGCTCGGATCACGTGCCTCGGAGCCGAGAACGATTTTTGGATCGGGACGTATCCTAAGACCACGTGGGCGGCTCTGACTTGGTTGTAGTCTTTATTCACAAAGATCTCTGACCTCAGCACCGTCTCCAAGTCTTCCTTATTAATCAAGCTGAAGTGACGCTCAAAAGCACGCGAATCTACATAAAAGAAAACAAGTTCCTGTCAAAACCCAAGTGAAGCAAGACACTAAAGCACAAAGAACTGAAAATGCTCTCCTAGTCTAAATGCCCCACTTGGTGTACCCTCTACTGTTGGGACGGAAGGCCCTTATGCCATTCCCCAGACACAATGAGGAAGTCTTTGTTCAGACCCTTACTGGACTCGGGAGGCACTGGATGAGCCGGACCCTGTCGTCCCTCGTCCTCATGTAATAAGACTTATTTTTCAGGCTTTGGAGTTTGTAGCACCAGTTCATATCATGATGGGTTAGCCTCAGTCCCATCTTCTCATTCAAGGTATCCACACAGCCTAAAATCCTAATACATTAGTAGCACACTGAGTGAGAGATAGGCCGAAGTGCCTAAGATAGTCCCTCATCACCGGCCCCATGGGTATCCTTACTCCGCCCTCTAGAAAGGCGATTATAGGGATCGCTACCTCACCCTCTTTCCTACTCGAGCTCAATTCCCCTTCTCTGTAATACCTCAAACCCACCATAGCGGGGATCCTATGATTGGCGACGAATTTGTCCATTAACTCCTTAGACTCAACTAACTTCTTAAGCCTACCCATCCTAGAGAACTAACAAGGAACTCAAGTGAACAGTACGAACTAGAGAGAGAAAAAGACTTACGGAAATGAGGGAATGCTCCTCGGGCAGGCTTTTTGTGCTATGAAGAGTTGCAAGTACAGTTGGAGGTGTGACCAAATTCGGGGTAGGTGCGCAAGATCTCTTGGATGCAAAAGTGAAAGGACGAATCAGTTCAATCGGGTATATATATATACCCCCAATTAAAGATAACTGCCTGGACTTTCCCACCCAATGGGCCAGGAGAATCCCTATCGTTCGCTCATCATCACACCGTTGAACGTGGGGAGCACAGAGCCGCCGAAATTTAATGAAGGCACGCTCCAGATACCGAAACGCCAGGAACGTCCCCTGGGCAGTTGAAAAGATTGTGACACTGACAGAAAGACAAGGCTCGACAAGTCAGGACATTGGCCCGAGAACATCAAAATCCTTCTCCCCTCTCAAGAGGTCGGGCAGCAGAATTTTGAGGGGCTATTGTGGGGCCCAAATATTTAGCAACCCAGGCCCACTCCACATCTGGCCCAAGGTTCGTGCCGAGGATGGTACAAAGTCCGAGGATGAGTGGGACAAACTCAAATCCTCTGGAACCTCGCTGAGGATGCTCACGTCCTCGGCAAACCGACATTGAAGGAAAGGCACTGTCACTCACTCATTAAATGCGCGCCACCAACACTCTGGTCACATCAATGGTGAATTGACCAGCCAACAGTGATGCCTTGGTTGCTTCAACTAACAGAAAGCCTACGAAGGCGGCTAATGGGACAAGCCCTCAGACACAAGTCCAGATGGCTGACAAGTGGACGGCAGAGATCCATTGAACGAGACTATATAATAGACGGAATCCCCAAAGTAAAAGGGGCTTTTTGAGCTTTTTCTCTACCCCCGGAAGGGGAGGAAAAGAGGAGGAGAGTTTTTCTTTTAGGGAGCTCAGAGGACAACCCTTGTATTCATTAATTCTAAGGAAAAGGGGTCCTCGGACTGGGCTAAGGACGAGCTTTCCTCAAGAACACTTAGCCAAATTTTAGTTATCTTTCTTGTAAGCCCACACCGACTGTTGTTTCTTCTTGCTAAGTGCCTGGCTCTTCTATCCACTTTCTATAAATTTATTGTACGGGGGTCGCCAGAAATCGGGTCCCTACAAATAACATCCCAAAACAATAACTAAATATATCCTTCTACGTCACTCTTGTAGACGACATCCATCCCATATAGCATCTTCCTAAACGTCTCTCTTATAAGAGTCTATTTTCTCTGATTTGACTAAGCTTGACTTACTTGACTCAGCGGTTCGCTTTCATACGGCGAGAGTCATTGGTCCAAATCCAATAATATGTAAAACCAGCTGAAACCCCTGTTTTTGCTAGCATGACAGCAAGTACAGATTGGCAACAAGGAATCAACTGAATGACCAAAGCATTGGTAAGTCCTTTGTTGTACTACGGATCTCTAAGCAAAGAATACCCACTGCACCACAACCATTCACCCCCCATAAAATTTAGTTCAGAATTCAAAAAGTTACATGTCAGAGATTATAGTATAGTTCTAAAAAGCGATAAAAACAGAGTCCTCTGTTATCTTAGAGTAGCATTTTTGGCTTCTGAACTTCATTTATATTTACATATATTAATTTATATGTTTTATCTACGTATTTTATTTTTTGGCATCAACCAGGAGGGGCCTCAGTTTCTAAACTGAACCCAGATCAAAAACCACACTACAAATCATATCAAAAACAAAATAAAAACTCTCCCCTTTTACAATCAAACATCCCTCTTCACCCATGTATCAGTCGATCAAGGAAATCTCAATCCTGGCATAGAGGCATCAATGTTCTTATTCTACTGATAAAATAAATTTATGTACACAAAATTCCAAAAGCTTACAGACACAATAAAATCAGAATGGTCTATTCGCTATTAGATGAATGGTAAGTGAGAGTTAAGAACTCTTGCACTTATATACACAATATTCTGTAAATAACTTCTTTAAAATACTAATGGATGAAATCATGAAACTCCATTAACTCATTCTATCACAATAAAATCAGAATGGTCTATTCACTATTAGATGAATGGTAAGTGAGAGTTAAGAACTCTTGCACTTATATACACAATATTCTGTAAATAACTTCTTTAAAATACTAATGGATGAAATCATGAAACTCCATTAACTCATTCTATAACCCACTGGTAGATAGTTTTTAAGTAGAAAATCAATCAGACATATAAATCATGAAAGCATATTTCAATATCATAATTACAAAATCAAATAGTACCAAAATATTTGACCAATGAATCCAAAGAAATAAAAAAAAGCAATACAAATTCTGTTAGGTTCAAACAGTAATATAATAATTGGTAAGAAGTAAATCACAGCCACAATAGCTGAGCCAAACACTTCATCATTTTTCTCTTTTACGCTAAGATTTTCTCAAAATTAGTACTCTTCTTCTTACTAATAAATCTGAGATCTTTAATATAATTCATTCAAGCATTGTATTACTTCTATGCTCATCTGGTCCTTTAAAACTAGATGAAATGCAAAGTGCGTAAGGACTTTCATAAATAAAAAATAAATAAAAACAGAAAGAAGGAGCCTTCCATAACCGGTCTCGCATTCCTGTAGCAAATTTTAAACATGTTTATAGTATCATGTATTTTTAGATGATACTGTATAGCCTATGCATTCTTTCTTTTCCTTTTTTTTATTCTCTCTTTTACTCAATCTCTCATCTCAAACACACATAATCCTTTTTTATTCTTTTTCTATCACTCAAACACGCATGACCTGTGTTAGGTGTAAAATAAAAATATTATTTTAATATGGTGTATTATAAAATAAAGAATGTGATGTAAGGACTCTTGTAAGAGTAGTAATGTAAAATAAATCAAATGGCCTTTTGGTGAGACAATGCATTTTTTTTTTCAATAAGCAGTTAGGTATGCTCTTAACAGAGCATGACCTAAGACAATATATAGCAATCATCAATATCATTAAGACTTGACATGTGCATTGAATTGTAAAAGGTAAAAATGAAACGGAGAAAGTACCTTGTATACGATAATTTCTATCACATATTTGAAATATTTGTATCAGATTTAGCAAGCATGGTCACTACAGCTGAATGTAATAGCTTCTATAAAAGTATAATAAAAGCCAAAAAGTAATAGCATGGAGAATCCTATTTAAAATTTACACTAATAAAAGCAACTATAACAATCAAATCATGTTCTAGTATTTTTATTTTCAGAACATATAAGGGATCTATTTCATCAACAAAGCATAGTGTCCTTAACTTTAGTATGCAATAGGAAATGCAAATAATACGTAATATTGTTCAAAGAGCTAAGTTGAAATAATGCCTTTGAGTGGAATCTTGTAAAATGTGTGGATTCCTCTAAGAAACTCATCGAGCCCATGCTACTTAAGACAACAGAAACTAAATTAATGAAATTAAAGATTAACTTTCCTCAAGTCTAAAAAGTAAATTATAGTCTATTAACATAAAAGGGCACAAACTTCTAGGAAAGTTGACACTCCTAAAATTTAATTTATATGAGCTGATCATTTTTTAAATTCATACCAAAACTTGTAGTTGGCCAAATGCAAACCAATTTGTGTGGTTTGCAACAATATTTTGACAATATTTGTATAATCTATGAAGAGCAATAATTTCATACAATCTCTTGTGCAAAGAGGACAATCCATATAATTGCAGCCATTATTTCTGATTCCTCAAAAAAAAAAAGAAAAAAGAAGCATAGCAATTTTAAATTGCAGTAGAGAAAGATGAAAGAAATACCGCAAACGAAGCCTAAAAAAACATTGAAAATATGGGTTGAATTGTAAAAAGTAATGCAGTAGTTCAGTGAAAATTTAAATCTGAAAAATGAAGGTTTAGACCACAACGAATCAAACCTTGATTCTGCATTTGTTAGTGGTTCATGTACAGCCCAGAATTCATATAGCTAAAAAATCTATCCTTGTAACAATAACAATTAATAAATAAATAAAAAGTTATTCCATACTTGAGTTGGACTAAATAAACTAAGTAACTTAAAATTTACGGAAACATATATTTTAAAGAACATTGTGAAGGACAAATAAAAAATAAAAAATCAGGAGCATATCTGAAACCTTAAACATGATTTATTTTAAAGAATTTCACATTCAAAAAATCAAAATCAATTCGATCGAAATCCCCAAGCCTAAATCATATTTAAACGATAAAATTTTAAAACAAATCAAAAAACCTTACCGGTAAAGGTTTCGACGTGGTGACAAAATGTTAGGAAAAATAGTGAACCGGTTTGCTTAATTAGCCATATGATAAAGCCGCATTATTTCTTTTGCTTGTTTGTGTCGAAAGAATGGGTTTAAGGTTTGGTTGAGGGGAAAAACCTTTATTGAAACCATAAATAACCGAAATGAGTTCCACTAACCATTACATATATCATGAATTCCATCCAACACATGATAGACATTATTAATATAGCCAACTTTGAAAGCAAAACAATATATATATATATATATATATATTTGAATAAAAATTCAAGTTTGATTTTAGTTTAATTTTTTAGTTTTGTTTTAGACCTACTATCATATAGCATATCTTCAATTTGTTATGCTTTCCAAAAAGAAATAGAAGAATAATATTATCACGTGAAACCAAAATAATCAAATTGGCTAAAGAAACAATATATTTTTTTAAAATCTTATAGTTGAAGATAATAATTCTTTACTACAAATTGGCAGGACTGATACATACAAATATTTATGCATGTGCACATTTATATACCTTACTGCCCCATTTTTTAACTATGCCAAAATTCCAATGAGATAATTATGATAAAGCTTTAATCATCTCAAAATAGAATAAAAGTACTTACAGAGCATGCTCTTAAAAAAATTCCAAGGCATAGATAGGAGCTTTTGCTGTGAATGACCTCAAGCTATGTATCCACACCCAATTTTGCATCCCACCTTGGCCGTGGGAAACTTTAGACCAACTCTGTATAAAAAACTATTCAAGTTCTATTTTGACAACCCACAAATTAGCAAACAATATTTTTAAAAGGCTATCTTTGAAAGAAAAAACATATTATCACCAAAACTAATCAAAGACGTAAATGTGTTAGCGAAATTGATTTACCAATTGCAATTTCTATAAGCTTTTATTAAAAAGATAAATTGCACATACAAATGTGACCTATAGAAACTAAAGCAATAGAAATCCAAATATAAAAATCAAAACCCTCAAATGGAAATCTCAACACATAAAAGTGGAATGAAAGACAACACAAACCAAAATTTAAAAAAAGGCTACAGGGAAACACACAATCAGTAAAAATAGAAATGCTATAAACCACAAAACAATTTTTTGAATCTGGTTTGAACTTCAAATAGGTAATTACAGAAGGATCAGAATGTAACATTTCGATTTTCCTTTTTTTCTATGTCTTTAGTACCAACTTTCATGACTCTTCTAAATTTTTTTGGATTGTGTTATTCAATTCATCTTGCTTTAAAAAACACAACTGTTGGGTCTCAACAACATACTAATGGACCACAAATATTCACTCAGGAATTTGAAAGTAACTCAAAAAACATCAAACAAACATATAGTAAAAGACAAATAGTAACAATGAATGCAAATATTAATTACGTTACAATTCAAAATTTGTTTTTTCTTATTTAAACATGATAAGTCACAATCCAAATTAAGTCATGTGAGTTCAAATGTAAAGAGAACACTTCAATATTTGCATTCATTAAGGATCTTAATTCTAGCAAGAACCAAAGAAATTAAAATCTAACTGTAACTTTTAATTCTCTTATTGCAGAAGTCCCAATGTCTTTATCTGGCATAAGGAAATGGTATTCTGCAACTGGAGGGAGAAACAGAAGAAAAAGAAAAAAAAAAATTCAGAAATTAATTTCAGTGGCAAACAAAGAAAAAAAACTGCCAAACAGGAACAAAATTCTAACCAAAAAAACAATAATCGACAAAAAAAAACCCAAGAAATTGAAAAAATAAATGGGAATGGAGAACTCTCTCCTTCTCTCTTATTTCTCTGTTTTTGCCCTCTCCAAACCTAAATCACATATAACCCCAAATTTCAAAAAATCAAATCAAAACCTAATGTTACCCAAATACCTAAATAAAAATCAATCCAACCAAATTTCTCAAAACTAATTCATATTTCATACCCATGCCTAGATCTATGAAAGAATGAGAAAAGGAAAAACTTACCGGTGGTAGTTCTCTCAATGTCTGTCTCCTTCTCATCTCTGTATCGCAAGGTTTATTTTTTCCTCCTTCTCTATCTCTATATCGCAAGCATCGGTGTTAAAAAACTGAAAAAGAAGTGAAAAGAAAGTCACATATTAAAACCTGATTTCCTTAGCCCTAATTTTTGAATCCAAATCTAGAACCAAATTGGAAAAATTAAATGCATATAACAGATCTAATTTACCTAAAAAAAATCAGAAAAAGAATAGAACCCATCAGAGGTGTTGTTTGTGGGCAATCGTTGTTTGTGGGCAGAGGGGACTGCTTCTCTCTGGTAAAACCAAAATGGCGAATGAACTCTGATCTTAGTGAGAGAAACAGAGAGGCGTTCTGTCAGAAACAGAGAGGCGATCTCTTCTTTCTCTGTGTCCTAGGATTGCCTCTCTCTTTTTCTGTTTCTTTCACCGTGTCTTCATAGCCTCTCTATTTCTCTGTCTCTCTTTTCTCTCTATCTCTCTCTCGTTTCTCTATGTAGTAATTTTTTTTTTTAAGCGGTTAGTTTCCTTTTATACCAAGAGGCTCCAAACAGTGTTTTAACGTAGTGAAAAATTATAATTATCGCTTTTAAATGGTGTTATAGCGTTACAAAACAATGGAACGTATCGCTTTTTAACTTAAACGGGACTGGATTTTAGATAGCCACTTTTCCTATTTGTCAGTACCTCCTTAATTTTAGGAATTCATTTTCTCTCAGCTTCTGCTATTATATATATATATATATATATATATAGATATTTATTTATTTATTTTTGTGCTTTTGTTTTTAGTACTAAAATGGTGGATATGGTAAAAGACATGAAGAAAAAAGAAAGTTGTGGTGTAAACTTAGTCAATTAATGAGGTAATAGTAAAAATAAGTTCATGTGATATTTTGGGTAACAGTAAAAAATACTTAATAAAAAGAGGTAAAAGAAAGTAAAAGCAAAATTAGAGCACCACATGGCATGACCTCATGCACTCCCGCATGAGGTCTCTGCTTTTATATATATATTGATTTTTCCCCCCAAATTAATCCAGGAGGGTCTCTAAGAAAAAGGGTCCCTTTCCACACTATGGATGATTTTTTTTTTTTCAAAATATAAATTCTATTTTAGTCTAAGTATATAGGTACGTGAAACTCATTCCTTACTGAACTGCACATTATAGTAGATCCTTCATTGGCCATATCATTATTCTTTTTCTTATTTTTATTTCACTTTTAATTGTTTTTTACAATATTAAATATATAAATATATTGGTTTTACAAATTTAGTTTATGCGGTTTTAATATTACATATACATCTTCTTTAATTTTGATGTTATAATTAAATAATAAATCAATGAAAAAGATATTGTCAATATATATTAACCTTGAGCAGTTTTATTTTACATATAATTTTACTTTTACATGTTCATCTACTTTAATTTAGGCATTTATAACTGAAAAATGAAATTAGTGAAGAATAAGAAAGAAAAAGACAAAAATAAAAACCTATAAAAAGATATTCACAGGCCTTGCTTAATTTTTCATTAGAGAATATACAACTTGACAACTGCCCTAAAAGTTTGTGCATCCATTGTCCCATTATTGACTAATTCATATGTGTTCTTTGTAAAATTTTCTTATCATTTTATTTACAACACTAAACACTACGGATGAACTTTTGATTCAGTGGCGTTGGTGAACTGCACGTTGTGGAGGATCCCCACACCACACGACCATAGCACCTTCCAGGAATGTCAATAATTCACAAATTAAGATGCCTCGTTAGTGAGGGCTATTGTAGTTCCCACCAACTGTTAAAGGTGAAATAAACAACATATGATTATTAGGTAGAGGAATTCTTATAAAATATTAAGTTTCAAGTTATAACTTCTCATTATCGGATGGTTTCTATATAATCTCATCAAAGTTTTGCGATAAAAAGGACGAATACAAAGATTGTAATCAAATGGATTATATTTACATTATTAATTTATTACTCAAACCATTATTTCTTTGTGATAGCAATCAGCATCTTTTTTTATTTAAACCGTCAAGTTATTCTCAGTTTGTTTCAATGAAAATTTTGTTTCAATAAAAAACTTTATATGAAGATTGTTTTCTGAATTTTTTTATATTAGTAGTATAAAAAAAATTGGTAAACAACTCTTGTAAGCTAAATAAGAAAAATAATTTTATTTCACACAAAATTAAATAAAAAAAGTTACGAGTTAGTTTTCAAACTTATTTTAAGGTCACTCTTAAAGCTAAGAAAATTGGATTTTTTATGGTGTTTAAGTGCAATGAGGCAGAAAATAGTTTATGGTGTAAAACTTCTTTTAGCAGATTTAGATAGATAAGGCAAAAAAGGTTCTTTTTCTTAGTTCATGGGACAATCTATCCGTCTCACGTCTGCTTGACTCCACCTAACACCCATGAATGATCAGTAAAGTAGTTCAAATCAAATAAAAAATAATAATAATAATAAAGTAGTGATGGCAGGTGGGGACATGGCCATTAATTATGATTGGCTATTTCTGTGAAAATTAATCATAAAGTAATCCTATTCGTGGGAAGAAAGTGCTTAACTATTTCTATGAAAATTATTTTCAGCATCTTTCTACATTCTTACGTTATTGACAACAAAATTTTTCTCAGATTAATTAAGGAGAGGGTCTCTAGGTAAAAATAAAAAATAAAAAATAACAGATATATAAATTAATGGAATTAATGTGGCAGAAATGGTATAATTGAATGTGAATGCTCTTCCGTTTCGTTTCTAGGTGATCCGCTTCATGAGATGACCCACATCAATCTATTCCTATATTTTCAATGAAACAAAGGATTACATGCACAAATCAGAACAGATATATAAATTCATGCTTGTAAAGGCACTTTACAATTTGTTTGATTTTGTTATTAAGTATTTTTTGATTTAATATTTCCTTTCTTGATTTTTAATTTCGTGAGGCAAAATGGCCCTTTTCCACACTATGAATGAACTTTTGATTTAATGGTGTCGATGAACTGCACGTTATAGTGGATCTCACATTCGTCATGTCATTGCCATATTATTATTCTTTTTCTTATATCTATTATTAGAGTGTATTATTATTATTAGTCATCTTTGTCGGCAGGTGATAGTAGCTTTCAATGAGTTTTTTTTTTTTTGGCTAATAAGCTTTCGATGAGTTTTTGTTAACTAGCAAATGCAAAAGAATTTTAAAAATACATGTCAGAGCTGCACTAACAAGTCTTAGGAGACTAATTAAGCATTAAGGCTCAAATTTGTTCTCAATTGCAGAGATGCTCAGGGGATATTTCAAGGGAATGAATGGCAAAATCTCAAAAGATATGAATCCTAAATCAATCTTTTTTTTTTTTTTTTTTTTTTTTTAAATTTACAACTAAGTTCAATATATCAGATAATTGTAGTTAACTCAGTATCTTTACCACATTATCTAAAGGAGGCCTTAAGGTTGAATTCATGGGAATGAGATTTTTGAGTGGAAATGCTACCTCACATAGTGTGTTTCAACTATTTTCCTGTAAGAAGTACAACCGAAATTCTAGGTGCATGTTTTAGCAAACCAGTTCCAGTTAACTCAATTGATAAAGTCTCTGATAATTGAATAAGGGATCCAGGGTTCGATCCCCACTTACACCAAAAATTGATTGGTGTCTTGGTTTGATAATAAAAAACTATTATAAGGAGCAAACGCTATAGGTTAAAGCTCTCTAAAAATTAAAAAAAAAAAAATTGTAAATACTAACTGCATATGATACACAATACGAGTTAATATATGAATTTCTTGTAAGCGGTTTACCGTTTACCGTCCTCACCCACTTATTTGTTAATAAAAAAAAGCTTGAGATTAGCATCAATGAACATCATGTTTAATCCATGAGTCTTTTTTTTTTTTTTTTATCAAGAATTTTTTTTATTGAAGTGTTCTTCTCAACTTTTTAGTAAATTTTTTTTTTAATTATTTTTATGAAACAAATTTTGATAATAAGTTTTAAATGAAAAGAACAAAATTACCTACACTGATAGAATGACATATCTCTTATATATATATATATATATGAGATGAGTTCAAGTTACACCTAGTGTAATTCTTATAAACCTACACATTTTTTACACCATAGATTTCTAAGAAATTTAATGGTTAAAAAAACACCGTTAAATGCTATTGTTTTCCAACTTATTACTTAATTAATACTAGCATTCTCTCTCTCTCCTTATTTATTACTTTCCAACAAATAATATTTTCTTCAACACAGTCTAACAAAAAAAATTGAAAAATAATCCCATTTTCATTGATTTCACAATTGCTTTTTGATGAAATGGAAGATCAATGAATACCTGATTTGGTGATACGAAAGACGGATTCTCATACAGGGTAGGGCCTCCAAAGTAGTCCAAATCTTCTGTCCTATTTTTCCTGCTCCACTCTATACTCCACCAATAAAAACTTGTCACGTGTTTACCTAATTAATTAAAGACTATTATTATTGACTTATTAATACTATAGTTATTAATTAATAGTAGTTTTTAATTAATTAGGTGAACACGTGAGAAATTTTTATTGGTAGAGTATAGAGTGGAGCAATAAAAGTGTGACAGAAGATTTGGACTCCCTCCAAAGCTGCCACCAAATATCTTGATAGGGTTCAAGCAGAATCGTGGACCAACCTATACACAAGTGTATTTAGTGTTAAAACTACCATCACAAGTATCTTATAAAGCACATAATTTAAGAAGCAAATCTCTGCAAACCTCAATAAGGGTCATTTTCTCTCGATCCTCTCGAGGCCCTTTATCTGATATCTGCATTATAAGACGCAGAAAGTAAGCATTAATATTATTAGTAACAATCTTCGAATAAGAGACAGCTCCAGCACAATAATCCAAAGACACAAATACAACACAGTATTAGAGAACGTTGTATTTAATTATTCTTCCTTTTTTTAATAAGTAATATGGATATTTTAGTAGAAAATAGAAACCCTAGTATACAGAAATTAATAATATAAAGGATTTCCCCAAAAATAACAAATGGATTGCATCACGGAATATGTCAAAATTCAGCACTAATGAACCAGTTGTATTTTTTGGCATGGGAGGTGGGGGGTGTCGTGTTCCCGCTTCCTTCACTTAATTGACTTCTCCAGGAGAACCTTCAAGGTTTTTATTTTATTTATCTTCTTTTTATTTTTTCCTGAAGACCAAAGTTACTGCTGGAAAATTATAAATGTATTATTATTCACCTTGTATTGCTATAGCTAGTTGTGGGTGAGAAAGCCCGACGCCACATGATGGGCCTGAGGCCCAGTTCAAATACGACTCACTGTCCGAAGAGGTTAAATGTATCAATGCTATGCCACCCTGGTGGAAGCGCAGCCCATAGGGAACAAACGGTCTGTCCGAAGACAACCTGGTTGTGCCGAAGAGACCCTACCCAACGGAGCCGCCCAGAGCTTGATCGAGTAGACATGCTAAAGATCTCCCTGCCAGGGCTGATCTTCGGACATGTCTAACTGCGTAACTATCATGAAATGTCTTGCCAATAAAGCTGCCACCGCCACATTTAATGCACTGCAGCAACTTTCCTGGCCGCATTTATGTGGAGAAGACACCTGAACAGTGCGTCTTCACCCACCACCACTCACAGCAAGTTAAAGCAAACGGCTGATGTGACTGGTACTCAAGTGGGTGCCTAGATGAGGGACAAGTGTGCGGTGAAGATGGGAAAAGGGTGTATATATAAGGGAAACAAGTATCACAGAAAGGGGGGGGGGGAAATTTGTATTCACTAAGCCTTTAAATAGAAAACCTCTTCGGACTATAGGGATTTATCCCGTTGAAGGCTTGACTCAATCCAT
Organism: Quercus gilva; assembly: GCA_023621385.1. Taxonomy (NCBI): domain Eukaryota; kingdom Viridiplantae; phylum Streptophyta; class Magnoliopsida; order Fagales; family Fagaceae; genus Quercus; species Quercus gilva. The sequence continues at coordinate 13,975,020 of CM042476.1, read as the reverse complement.
TTCTTTATTATTGGTTTTTGTTCATATGGACCGTTGCTAAATCCACCATTAGCCCAGTTGTTTAGCCCATTCTCTACAAATTTATTGTGGGAAATTTGGTGGGCTCATCATATAGAGTGTTGGTGCCTGGCCCAACAAATTTTGACCCTACAATTGGCGCCGTCTGTGGGAACAGCTTGAGCAAAGGTGGAAGCAACACCTCTGAAGATGGCTGAACCAAGGCAACGACCAGCTGAATCCAGGTCGTCTAAGCACACCGATCCTTTTCTTCATCTGGAGCGAAGGCAGAATCGTGAGGAAAGTGTACACACCGCACGTGACGACCAAAACCAGTCGCATGGGGAGAGCCACATGTCTCATGTAGAGAAGAACGAAGGCATGCAGAGGGAAATAGACAGGCTCAAAAGGGAGTTGCGCCATGCAAAGAGGAAGCGCAGCCCCTCGTATTCTGATGAAGATCTTGAGGACGAACAGGATGTTGGCTACAAACAGAAACATCGGACGCCGGTCAACGAATCCTTTACCTATGAAGAACTGCGTCATGATGAGAAGAACTTTCAGGATCCCTTACTGCGGGGCGCAGGGAACGATGCTATGAGCAAAGCTCTAGATCAGATCTCCCGGTCTCCTTTTACACGTAATATCGAGGGTGCCAGACTTCCCAGGCATTTCCACCAACCTACATTCACCATCTACAATGGCAGGACCGACCCAGTGGAACACGTGAGTCATTTCAACCAGCGAATGGCAGTTCACTCCAGGGACGAAGCCCTGATGTGCAAAGTTTTTCCCTCCAGTTTGGGACCAATAGCCATGAGATGGTTCGATAGTCTGAAGGCAAATACTATTAGCTCTTTCCAAGAGCTAACCCAGGCTTTTGGGTCCCGTTTCGTCACTTGCCGAAGGGTTCCCCAGTCCGTGGCCTCGCTGTTGTCTGTCAGCATGAAAGGGAACGAGACGCTGAAGTCATATTCGGATAGATTCTGGGAAACCTACAATGAGGTAGAGGAAGACTGTGAGTCGATGGCTGTTAGCTCTTTTAAGCTGGGCCTCCCCACTGAACATCCCTTGAGAACGTCTTTGACGCGCAAGCCTGCCACCAGTATACGCCAGTTGATGGACAGGATTGACAAGTACAAAAGAGTTGAGGAGGATCAGCAGTAGAGTAAGGGGAAGGAGAAGGTTATCCCTCAGGAGGGGAGGGATTTCAGGTCGGACAGGGAGAATCGCAATAGGCCGAGGAAGGACTGGGCCGGGCAAAGCACAGCGAACTTCCAGACGATCAACGCAGTTTTTCGCGAACCGGTGCACCAAGTCCTGGATAAGATAAAAAACGAACCATTCTTCAAAAGGCCGAACAAGATGGTGGGAAACCCTGAAAGGCGCAACCACAATGTTTACTGTCAGTATCACCTGGACCACGGCCACACCACTGAGGACTGCAGGAGCTTGTGGGATCATTTGGATCAGCTGGTTGGCGAAGGCAGGTTAAAGCACCTCCTGCACCATTCATATGGTCAGGGAAATCAAACCAGCACGGGGCCCAGGAGGGGTGATTTTGTAAAACCTCCCTTGGGAACGATCAATGTCATTTTTGCTGCACCAGGGAGGACAGGATCTTGCCCGTCTAGGATATTGTCAGTTGCTCGGGTACCCTCGGATAAGGTTAACAGAGAGCTGAAAAGGACTAGGACAGACGTCCCCGTTTTGGGCTTTTCGGAAGAGGACAAAATAGGAACTGTACAGCCGCATGATGATGCCCTGGTAGTCACTCTAAGAATAGGCGGATACGACGTCAGAAGGGTGATGGTGGATGAGGGCAGCGCTGCAGAAATAATGTATCCAGATCTATATAGGGGGCTGAACTTATCCCCCGAAGACTTGACTCCGTACAGTTCCCCTTTAGTTAGTTTCGATGGAAATGTGATCATTCCGAGGGGGCAGATCAGACTGCCTGTGCAAACCAGTGCTGAGATTGTGGAGGTAGATTTCATAGTGGTGGATGCCTACTCACCCTACACCGCTATTGTAGGCAGACCTTGGCTTCATACCCTTGGGGCTGTGTCCTCCACCCTACACCAGAAGGTTAAGTACCCCTCTGAGGGGGTAGTTGAAGAAATTCGAGGGGATCAGGCTATGTCCAGGCAATGTCTAGTGGCAGCCATCCAGCACGAGCGGCATGCCGAGCCCTCAAATGGTGACAAGGAGAGTTTATAGCAATTAAGGTCTTCGGCGCCGGACATCGGAACCTCGGCCGGAGAAGCAGAGTGCGAAAGCTTAACAAGAATAGTTGTTGATAATGATCCAGAGAAATTCTTTCAGGTCGGGTCTATGCTGCCTCCTCAGGAGAAGGGAGAGTTGATAGAGTTCCTCAGGAGAAACGTTGATGTATTTGCATGGGATCCTGCGGAAGCCCCGGGGGTAAGCCCAGATTTCATTTGCCACCATCTAAACGTAGATCCCACCATCATCCCCAAGAAACAACCGCTCCGGCGACCATCGAAGGAACACGCAGATGCAGTCAGGGAGGAGGTAATCCGTTTCCCATGCCAAAGATAGATTAACTAGTTGACGCTACCGTTGGGCACCCTCGGATGAGTTTCTTGGACGCCTTTCAAGGCTATCATCAGATACCACTGGCACTCGCCGATCAGAGCAAAACGGCTTTTGTAACCCCTATAGGAAATTACCACTACAAGGTAATGCCGTTTGGCTTGAAGAATGCTGGGGCTACCTATCAGAGAATGATGACCAGGATGTTTGAACCACAGCTGGGCAAAAGCATGGAGGTTTATATTGACGACATGGTGGTTAAAAGCAAGGTTATCACGGAACATATTGGGGACCTTCGGGACATCTTCGAGATTCTGAGGCGACACAGACTACGCTTGAATGCCTCCAAATGTTCGTTTGGCGTGGGATCGGGCAAGTTCCTGGGGTATATGGTCACTCATAGGGGAATCGAAGTTAACCCCGACCAGATAAAGGCCATCAACGACTTGCGAGCTCCTCGGAACCCCAAGGAAATCCAGAAGCTGACTGGGATGACCGCTGCCCTTAACAGATTCATTTCCAGATCAGCCGATAGGTGTAGGCCTTTTTTCTCGTTAATCAATAAGTGGAAGGATTTCAAATGGACGGAGGAATGTGCCGTTGCTTTCCAGCAACTTAAGGACTACCTGGCTAGACCTCCCATCATGTCCAGTCCCGAGCCAGATGAAGTCCTGTTTGCCTACATTGCTGTGGCTCCTAGTGCTGTTAGCTTGGTGCTGATCCGAACAGACTGTGGCGTGCAAAAACCCGTCTATTATGTAAGCAAATCACTGCAGGAAGCTGAGACTCATTATTTGCCCCTAGAGAAGGCCATTCTGGCTGTTGTGACGGGTACTAAGAAACTGCCCCACTATTTTCAAGCTCATACCGTCATAGTCCTTACCCAGCTCCCACTTAGAACAATACTCCGAAGTGCGGACTACACAGGGAGAATTGCCAAGTGGGGGACGATGCTGGGGGCTTTTGATATTAAGTACATGCCCCGCATGTCGGTGAAGGGCCAGGTCCTTGCAGACTTGGTCGCGGAATTCACAGAGCCCCCTTTAGACGAAGTAACCCCAACACTGACCCCTGAGAGTAAGACCGTTGGCATGGTCTCCTCGCGGAACCCCTTGCCCTGGGAGGTGTACGTTGATGGCGCATCAAACCAAAGGGGCTCTGGAGTGGGGCTTGTGCTGTTAACCCCAGAAAGAATTACCATCGAAAAGGCTTTAAGACTGAATTTCTCAACAACGAATAATGAGGCAGAATATGAGGCTCTACTGATGGGGATGAGGATGGTACGAAAGTTAGGGGGAAAGTCGCTTGAAGTATTCTCGGACTCGAGATTAATCGTCGGCCAAGTACAGGGAGAATTTGAGGCGAAGGACGAGAGGATGCAGGGGTACTTGAGCCTAGTTAAGTCCTTGCAATCAGAGTTTGAATATTTTAACCTGCAGCACATCCCCAGAAGTGGCAATACACATGCGGATTCATTGGCCACCCTCGCCACCTCTTCGGCACAGGCATTGCCGAGGGTTATCCTCGTTGAGGACATGTAGGAGCCTACGGAAACAAGAAAAGAGTCACTCCAAGTCCATTGCGTTAGAGCCGACCCGTGCTGGATGGATCCCATCATCAAGTTCTTGAAGGATGATGTGTTGCCCGAAGAAAAAGAGGAAGCGGACAAAATACGAAGAAAGGCCACAAGGTTCTGGCTGTCCGAGGAACGAAAACTTTATAAACGTTCCTATTCGGGTCCGTACTTACTGTGCATGCGCCCTGAAGCGGCTGAGTCACTACTGGAAGAATTGCATGAAGGGATATGCGGAAGCCATACAGGAGGTAGGTCCTTGGCCCACCAGGCCATCACTCAGGGTTATTGGTGGCCATGTATGCAGAGAGAGGCCCACGAATATGTAAAGAAGTGCGACCAATGTCAACGGTTTGCGCCGAACATACACTAGCCAGGCGGTAACCTCAATCCACTATCCAGCCCATGGCCTTTTGCTCAATGGGGTCTGGACATCGTAGGCCCATTCCCTAAGGCAGCGGGAAACAGGAAGTACTTGCTGGTCGGGACGGACTATTTCACTAAGTGGGTAGAAGCCGAACCTCTTGCAAATATCAGGGACGTAGACGTGAAGAAGTTCATTTGGAAAAACATCGTCACCAGATTTGGAGTCCCACATACCCTCATCTCGGACAACGGGCTTCAGTTCGATAGCAAAGCTTTTAGAAGTTATTGCAATGAGCTGGGAATCACAAATAGATACTCCACCCCCGCCTACCCCCAGGGAAATGGGCAGGCCGAAGCTGTCAATAAAGTCATTATTAACGGGCTAAAGAAGAGGCTGGATGATGCGAAGGGTAGATGGGTAGAAGAACTACCCCACGTATTGTGGGCATATAGGACTACGCCTCGTAGGTCCACTGGGGAGACCCCCTTTTCGATGACCTATGGAGCTGAAGCTGTTATACCTCTCGAGACTGGGTTCCCTACCTACAGGACTAGCTATTTTAACCCAGCCGACAACGATGGACATTTGGAGAAGAGTTTGGATCTGATTGAGGAACGAAGGGAAAACGCAATGGTCCGATTGGCGCATTACCAGCAGAAACTCAAACAGGGCTATGATGCCAACGTGAGGTTGAGACCCCTTGAGCCTGGTGATCTGGTCCTAAGGAAGGTGGTAGGCAACGCAAAGAATCCAGCATGGGGAAAACTGGGGCCGAATTGGGAAGGTCCATATCGCATCACCTCAAAGGCCGGCATTGGAGCATACTTTCTAGAAGACCTGGACAATCATGTAGTGCCCAAGCCGTGGAATGTAAATAACCTCAAAAGGTACTACTATTAAATGAATTCTTCGCTCAGCCATGATTGCATTTTGTTATGGTAGTTTCTCTCAAGTGTTTAAACTTAAATCCAATCATGCCTGTAGTCCTCGGACCAGATGATTTGGGTTAGTTAACACTCCTTTACGTTTCTCTCAAGTGTTTAAACTTAAATCCAATCATGCCTGTAGTCCTCGGACCAGATGATTTGGGTTAGTTAACACTCCTTTACGTTTCTCTCAAGTGTTTAAACTTAAATCCAATCATGCCTGTAGTCCTCGGACCAGATGATTTGGGTTAGTTAACACTCCTTTACGTTTCTCTCAAGTGTTTAAACTTAAATCCAATCATGCCTGAAGTCCTCGGACCAGATGATTTGGGTTAGTTAACAATCCTTTACGTTCTCTCACGTGTTTAAACTTAAATCCAATCATGCCTGTAGTCCTCGGACCAGATGATTTGGGTTAGTTAACACTCCTTTACGTTTCTCTCAAGTGTTTAAACTTAAATCCAATCATGCCTGTAGTCCTCGGACCAGATGATTTGGGTTGGTTAACACTCCTTTACGTTTCTCTCAAGTGTTTAAACTTAAATCCAATCATGCCTGTAGTCCTCGGACTAGATGATTTGGGTTAGTTAACACTCCTTTACGTTTCTCTCAAGTGCTTAAACTTAAATCCAATCATGCCTGAAGTCCTCGGACCAGATGATTTGGGTTAGTTAACACTCCTTTACGTTCTCTCACGTGTTTAAACTTAAATCCAATCATGCCTGTAGTCCTCGGACCAGATGATTTGGGTTAGTTAACACTCCTTTACGTTTCTCTCAAGTGTTTAAACTTAAATCCAATCATGCCTGTAGTCCTCGGACCAGATGATTTGGGTTGGTTAACACTCCTTTACATTTCTCTCAAGTGTTTAAACTTAAATCCAATCATGCCTGTAGTCCTCGGACCAGATGATTTGGGTTAGTTAACACTCCTTTACGTTTCTCTCAAGTGTTTAAACTTAAATCCAATCATGCCTGTAGTCCTCGGACCAGATGATTTGGGTTAGTTAACACTCCTTTACGTTTCTCTCAAGTGCTTAAACTTAAATCCAATCATGCCTGTAGTCCTCGGACCAGATGATTTGGGTTGGTTAACACTCCTTTACGTTTCTCTCAAGTGTTTAAACTTAAATCCAATCATGCCTGTAGTCCTCGGACCAGATGATTTGGGTTGGTTAACACTCCTTTACGTTTCTCTCAAGTGTTTAAACTTAAATCCAATCATGCCCGTAGTCCTCGGACCAGATGATTTGGGTTAGTTAACACTCTTTTACGTTTCCTCTTAAGTGTTTAAACTTCAATTCAATCATGCCTGTAGTCCTCGGACCAGATGGTTTGGATTCATTAACACATTTACGTTCCTCTTAAATGTTTAAACTTTTAACTCAATCATGCCTGTAGTCCTCGAACCAGATGGTTTGGATTCATTAACACATTTACGTTCCTCTTAAATGTTTAAATTTTTAATCCAATCATGCCTGTAGTCCTCGGACTAGATGTTTTGGGTTAGTTAATATTCTTCGAACGATTCTTACTAGTGTTTAGTTGACAACCGCCCACATAATTAGTTGGTTGACGGAGTATGCAGACTTAGGTAAACGTTACGTTAAACATAATTATCATTGTTAACCATAAAGACAGTAACATATTTAAAAAAAAAAAAAAAAAGGGGCAACAAAGAACAGAAGCAAACTATTTCATTGCAAGGGCAGTTTCATTACAAAATAGGCGATACAGGGTCCTCACTACTACACAACCCTAACATCCTAAGCCTTGTCTTGAGACGTCGGATCCATTTTTGGTGGACTACCCGCATCTCCAGTCTGAAGGAGTGCTGGATTTGCCTCAGTCTAAACTGGGAGATCCTGACCGGCCGAGGGAGCTTCCGGGGCATCTGGCAGGTCGCTTATATCAGGATGATAATAGATGCTCTCGGATTGCCTTAGGGCAGACTCTGCGGAGACTCCTGCCGCATCAAGACACTTGCCCCATGTGATTTCGCAGTAGTATCTGCACACTTTGGCAAACTCCTCGGTCAGCCTAGATTGGGTATCTTGCACCCCCAGCATGTAGGCAGCCTGTTTCTCGGCCTCAACCGCTTCCTTGGCCAACTGAGCGTCCTCCTTGGCCAGTTTAGCAGCATCCCTGGCCTTGCCTAGCTCGGCCCGCAGCTCCTTCACCGCCGCCCTCTCTGTTTTCAGATTGGTCTCGGTGACGTATAGTTTTTGTCGCTGATCCTCGGCCTGCTTCTCGGCATTCTTCAGGCCTGCCTCAGCACTTCTCCTTGCCTTCACCTCCTCCTTCAGCTCCTCGGAGGTGCGGGCGTAGTCGTCCTTCGCCCTGCCCAATGCCTTCTCCACCTCCTCCCTTGATCGAGCCTCAGCCTACACTTTAATCTCTTTTTCTTTGTTCCATTCTTCGGCTACAAAATTTGCTGAGCGATCTGCATGGCAACCAAAGAATTTTGCGTTAAGTAGCGAAAGCACATGAAGGCTACAAAATAGTCACTTATCTCACCATGCCTAAATCCCTTTTTAGGGACAAGAAAAGCTCCTGTTCGGAGAAGCGCCGATAGGACTCCATGTCCTTCGGAAGGAAGAGAGACTTCTCCAACGCATCTGCTATGCGCCCTGCTTTCCCCCCAGCATAGTTTCGCAGGGACGAATCGTGTGGGATGGCGGCGCCATCCAATGTGAGCTTTGGGGACCACGCCCGAGTCTTTCGCCGCACGTCTGCGACCTGGTCCTCTTCTCGGCTCTCCGTAGAAGACGCCCGTTTGCCCCTAGTATCATGGGACGTCTTCTGTTGCTTGGGGCCCTTCGGAGGGACCACCTCCCCCTCCTCAACATCAGTCACCTCTGTCACCACCCTTTTCTTCTTCAGATCGGGTAGCGCTTTTAGCCCAAGATCTTTTGGGGCTGGAAGAGGGGGTGGTGGTGGAAGATTGACCTTAGGCTGGGAAGTGCCAGTGCCAGTACCTTTGGCCACATCCTTTGACTTCCGGTTTTTCAACAAGTTCGATAGGCTCTGCATGTCTTTGTCAGAATCGTCTGGCAGGGCTAGATTTAAGAGCGGAGCAGCTGAATGCCTATCAAGCACCTCTCCGGCAGACAAAATTTCGACTTCCCCCGAGTTTTCCTCTTCGAACTTAAACTGGTCGATCTGCTGATCAAGCGAAGGGGTAGAGGAAGCCCTTTCCTCCTCGGCTACCGGTTCAAGAGGAACTTGTCGAACGGGCTGGACGAGCACCGGTATACCTTGCGGATTAGGATGGGGCACTGGGGCGAGGTCGAAGGGGGCTAAAAAGGTCCTTCGTGCCACGTCAATGCGGTTTATTCGGCGATCCCTGTATGTTATTGCGTTGCCTCTCGGCTGGATTTCAGTCTTCGGGGTGTAGTTGAGTATGAGGGGAACAAACCTAAGCTCACCGTCTTCACTCACGAAAATCTCCGACCGAAGGAGGTAGTTCAAGGCCGCAGTATTCGTGAGACTCAGCCGAGGAGCTACGTACCTTCTATCTGTAAACATAGCGATAGAACTGTCAAAGGATTGCAATATGGCGAAAGAAAGTCCGATTAGCTAGAAACAAAAAAAAAAAAATTAGAAAAGCTCAAGGGGGAATGTCCCACCTGGCGCTCCTAGCTGGGTTGGGCAATGAATCCCATCATGCCAGGCGCCCGAGACGATCAGATAATCGTCCTTCATCCCTTTGTTGGACTTGGGGAGACTGGAGAGGAGTCTGACAACATCGGATCGGGACTTTAGATAGTATCCTGCCCCTTCTTTTTTATGACATTCGTACATGTGTACCACATCGTGCCAAGTCAGTCCCAAGCCTAACTGGCGGTTTAGCTCATCAACTGCACCTAAAATTCTAAATGTGTTGGGTGCGCACTGGTCAGGACTAAGCCTATGGGCGGTAAGGTAACTTCTGGTGATTGGGCCCATGGGAATGGTCATTCCTCCCTCCAGGAAGGCGATAATGGGGATTATCACCTCACCCACCTCACGGTCCAGTAATAACCCCTCCGTGGAGCAATACCTTAAATCCACTTCCCGAGGGATGCGATACGTCTCCCTAAATTTCTCTATCTGGGAGGGACTGTTCACTAGGTATTCAAATCTACCCATTGTTAATAAGTTTAAAGTGAGGGAAACGCGGAACAGTGACTGAAGAAAATCTACCAATGGCCGAAAAGGCAATCTGAACAGATTTCAGTAAATCTCGAAGAAAGGAACTTACGTCGGTTTGAATCGGAGAATGTTTTTCCTTGGCCTTGCGTAAAGATCGTAGCGGATTCTGGAATGAGTTGAAGCAGATGATAGGTAGAGCTTTGAGAGTCTGAACGCTTGAGTTCGCTGGGGGTTCTGACGCTTGCAAAGTGAGAAGACAATCCCCTCCAGGACTTTATATAGTGGCAGGAAAAGTAGTGGGACTTATCCCGCCCGAAATTTTGAGGAAAATCTCGACCGTTGATTTGAAATGAGCCGCTAGATTTCAGGGACAAGACGCCGCTTGGAGCAATTAATGATGCCTCGGAAACGGCGCGACAGCAGCGGTTATAAAGAAGGCGCCCAAATTCACGCGCATACACGTGTGGAGTCAAAATCCAGTGCCCCCATTCGTCAAAAGGTCAAAACCCCACTTTTTCTCTTCGGATGCGAGGTAAAAAGTGAAATTTTGAGGGGCTATTGTGGGTGAGAAAGCCCGACGCCACATGATGGGCCTGAGGCCCAGTTCAAATACGACTCGCTGTCCGAAGAGGTTAAATGTATCAATGCTATGCCACCCTGGTGGAAGCGCAGCCCATAGGGAACAAACGGTCTGTCCGAAGACAACCTGGTTGTGCCGAAGAGACCCTACCCAACGAAGCTGCCCAGAGCTTGATCGAGTAGACATGCTAAAGATCTCCCTGCCAGGGCTGATCTTCGGACATGTCTAACTGCGTAACTATCATGAAATGTCTTGCCAATAAAGCTGCCACCGCCACATTTAATGCACTGCAGCAACTTTCCTGGCCGCATTTATGTGGAGAAGACACCTGAACAGTGCGTCTTCACCCACCACCACTCACAGCAAGTTAAAGCAAACGGCTGATGTGACTGGTACTCAAATGGGTGCCTAGATGAGGGACAAGTGTGCGGTGAAGATGGGAAAAGGGTGTATATATAAGGGAAACAAGTATCACAGAAAGGGGGGGGGGGAAATTTGTATTCACTAAGCCTTTAAATAGAAAATCTCTTCGGACTACAGGGATTTATCCCGTTAAAGGCTTGACTCAATCCATTTCTTTATTATTGGTTTTTGTTCATATGGACCGTTGCTAAATCCACCATTAGCCCAGTTGTTTAGCCCATTCTCTACAAATTTATTGTGGGAAATTTGGTGGGCTCATCATATAGAGTGTTGGTGCCTGGCCCAACAAATTTTGACCCTACACTAGTGATTTAGGAATTTACAAAAGCAAGATTGCAAAAATCACAAGATAAATCCTAGATGTTGAATTATGTCATTAACAGCATTAATTAATTCCTTCTTAGAGTATGCCTCAAAAACTAACCCTTAGAGAGGACATAACTCCTGACCAACAATATGAGTCCAAATCTTCTGTCCCGCTTTTCCTGCTTCGCTCTATACTCCACCAATAAAAACTTGCCACGTGTTCATCTAATTAATTAAATACTATCATTATTGATTTATTAATACTACAATTATTAATTAATAGTAGTATTTAATTAATTAGGTGAACATGTGGCAAGTTTTTATTGGTGGAGTATAAAATGGAGCAGGAAAAGTGAGAGAGAAGATTTGGACTTCAACAATATATCAGCATGAACATTACTATGATCTCTTGTGTCATCATGCAAGACATCTTATCAACAGCAGTTAAACTGACAACAATATCAATAGGTATTCATTGATCTCTCATCCTAGCCTATTTGAAAAATTGCTTTTTGATGAAATGGGAGGTTTGATTGTTTAGTGTATGATAGGCTATTTGAAGTTTTTTTTTTTTAAGTTACTTTATTTATTTATTTTAAGAAGCAAGTTGAAAGTCATTTGCTGACTCTTGTTTTGAAGAAATTATAAGGTCCTCATGGTGGACAAGTGATGTGGTTCACAATTCCACTAAAAGACTTCCACTTGTTTAAAGTTGTTAAGTTAGAAAATTTTTTTAAACATAAACTTATTACTTACTCAGCAAGTTTAAACAAGTGGAAGTCTATTGGTGGAATAGTGGACAAGTGACGTGGTCCACAAGAGGATTCTATAATTTCTCCTTGTTTTGGGTAGTTTTGTGAAGTCAATCAAAATGGGATTATTCTTCAATTTTTTTTGTTAGATTGTGTTGAAGAAAATATTGTTTGGTGGAAAGCAATAAATAAGGAGAGAGAGAATGCTAGTATTAATTAGGTAATAAGTTGAAAAACAATAGCATTTAATGGTGTTTTTTTAACCGTTAGATCTCTTAGAAATCTATAGTGTAAAAAATGTGTAGGTTTATAAGAGTTATACTAGGTGTAACTTGAACCTATCTATCTATCTATCTATCTATATATATATATATATATTTATTGTTTTGAGAACACACTATCAGCCACACTATTTATAAAACTTAAGATTGCAAGCTTATAGTGAAAATTTGTAATTCGTGATTAGATATTATACCAAAGAAAGTAAATATGTTAGACTCAAATTTTATTTGGTTGGACATGAGGGGCAAATGAGAACTATGTTTAACAATATTGGACGAAGTGAATATTGTAAATTTCTTTTGGATGTTTGGTGTTAATTTAAGAGGTAACATATATGATAGAATTTTTCAACTTTTGACATTTGATTTATGATAATTTCTCTTTCCACTCAAGCCAAGACACTAATCGGTTTTTGTTATATGCAGGATTTGAACCACAGATCTCTTATTCGTTTACAAGAGACTTTACTAGTTTAATTAAATAGAACTCACAACACTCATTCTATTTTGGTATATTTACCTTCTTATTGTTTTCTTTTTTAAAATCTATTTCTACATTTACGTACAAGAAAGCATCCTTTAAAACCACCTAGATGGTTGCCATTACAAGTATTTGCATTAGGAGTGCTAAAACTCCCAAAATTCTATTTTAGCACTCCAAAGAACAAAAAAAATGCTACATCAAAGATGCTAAACCTAAAAAAATTTACAAACCAGCTAAATTGATAGAAATGAATAAATAAATGAATATTTTTAGCTATGATGTGAAAAATAAGAGATGTGATTTAAGTTGAGTTATGAAATGATATGTTAAAGTATATAAAGTATACTTTTGGGGTTCTAAATTGGTTTTTTTTTGGAAGATAGGACAAGTTATTCTACATACAACACATTCTCTTAAGTAATGTAAGACAATTACCTTTTTTTTTTTTTAGAGAAACAAAACCACATAGACAAGAAAGAGGAAATTGGGAGACATTTTAGGGTGTTAAGTATAGATAAAAATGACATGACGCGGACATGTAATTATTATTATTTGAAACACTAGGATCGAAGTACAAACCAATTAAATTACAAGGCTTTTAGAAAATATTCATTTAATTATTGTTCTTTAATAAAATTATATATGAGTTTAATATATATATATATATATATAATCAAAACCGTACAAAACAAGTTCTCAGACGTTCGCGCTAGGGTCTCTACCTAGCCTGTGTCTGTAGTAGTTCCGTTCCCTTTCTCTGCGAGAAAGACGAGGGTGTTCCCTATAGTAACTAGTTACTATTAGGGCTTGGTTCCTGCCTTTTGGGGTTTGGAAAATAGTTAGAGAACAGGATGGATGAAATCACACGCAGGTGCGACAACCTATCCCTTTCTGTGAAAGAGGAGAAAAAAGTCGTGTTATAAAAAAAGAACCAGGTTGTGGAGTTCATACTAGCTGCGAAGTTTTGTACCAAGCGAGCTCTAAATGTGGAGGCAGTGGCTCGCACCTTCAGGCCTCTATGGCGCACCAGAGGTAACTTCCATATCACCAACACCAGGGATAACACTTTGCTAATTAATTTTGAGTTAGAGGTTGATGCAGAGAAGGTCATCCTCGGTGAACCGTGGTCATATGATAGGCACCTGGTAATTTTCCAACGTTTTGATGGAAGCAAAGCCTTGAAGGAAGTTGAGTTCAAGACCTGCTCTTTTTGGATACAAATACATGATGTCGCTTTCAAGTTCCTGACGTTGGAGACAGCGGTCGAGATTGGGGAAACAATTGGGATGATTAGCAAGCAGCGGGAAGCCTCTGAAGTAGTGGGGCGTACGTTTCTGAGAGTGAGGGTAGATGTAGACATCTCTAGGCCTCTCTGCCGAGGAAGGAGTGTCACCTTCGAAGAAGGGGTTGATAGGTGGGTATCGTTCCAATACGAACGGCTCCCTAACATTTGTTTCTGGTATGGTATGCTACTACACGATGAAAAAGATTGTGAAGTATGGTTAAAGAGCAAGGACACACTAAATGAAGAACACAAACAGTTCGGACATTGGGTTAGGGCTTCTTTTTTTGGACTGGGTAGAAGACAAGTGATTAAGGTTAAGGGATTCAATCCCTCAACGATACCACCTTCCACCCTTAGGAGTGGTCAGGGTGCTACCTAGGGGGGCGAAGACATAACCCGCCCTCAACGGCTAGGGCATGAGGAAGCGATGAGTGATGTACGGGGTGGGGACTAACTGACGATGGAAAGGGTACAACAAACAGAGCTGATGCAGGAACAGGGTACGCTGAACCAAGGCATGGTGTGTGGCACTCTAGGGGAAGGAAAAAACCCCACAGACTTCGAAACAATTATCGCGAATATCGACAGAGAGATAGCAGACACAAAACAAACCCCAAACCCTATTATGGAGGGTATTATCCAAAGGGTTTTGGGTAATAGTCCAAAACCTGGAATCCACAAGCCTTTAGATAACCTCACTGAAGGCTCTGAGGGTCAAACCATGGAGCAGAAATCACAGAAGAGTGGCGTGCAGACCTTGGAGAACGGGAAGAACTGTTTTACGGTGGGCTGGGCGGACTGTGGGGAGAAGAAGAAAGGCATGAGAGATGGAAAGGGAAAGAAAGAAAAGGTGGCTGTTTCCCAAGACAAAAGTGACGAGGAGCTTTCTCTAAATACTCTGAGGAAAAAAAGTCAATGGGCTCGAGTAACAAATAGGTCCAATAAAGTTATGATTGTGGATAGCCCAGAGAAGATGGAAGGCCGAAAACGTAAGAACAGGATGGGCAGTCAGGGAGAAGTGACAGAAAATAAAGCTAAGAAGTTGAAGGTAGATAAGGAAAAAAAGAATTTAAGTGTTCTTTTTGCGACACATTTGGGATCAGCAGAGGCTGTGGAGCAGCCCCGTCGGATCCAATGAGTCTTTTGAGTTGGAATTGTCAAGGGCTTGGGAACCCTCAAACAGTTAATGCTTTAAAAAAGGTTATTAGGATAGAATATCCCACAATCGTCTTTCTGATGGAAACAAAGTCCAATGAAGATTGGTTGAAAATGGTTAATGGCAAGTAGTGTGGTCAAATTGCCCCGACCCGCGGCCTCCGTCAAGGTGACCCCCTTTCTCCCTATCTTTTTTTTTTTTTTTTTTTGTGCACTGAAGGTTTATCTACTATGATTAAAAAAGATGTGGAGATGGGTGAAATGGAAGGTATTTCCATTTGCAGGGGGGGTCCTAGGGTCTCTCACCTTTTTTTCGCAAACGATAGCATCATTTTCTGCAAGGCGTCCATTGAGGAATGTGATGCCTTGTAGCAGATTCTGAGTGTGTATGAGATGTCTTCTGGCCAACAATTGAATCGGTCCAAGACGTCCTTGTTCTTCAGCCCTAACATGTTAAAAATGACTAAAAACAATATCAAGAATAGGTTCGGGGCCCATGTGATAAAACAGCACGAGAAGTACCTGGGGCTTCCCTCTTTAATAGGGTGTAACAAAAAGAAGTCATTCAGAGAAATAAAAGAGAAGCTGGCGAGGAAGTTGGCGGGATGGAAAGAAAAGCTTCTTTCAAAAGCTAGGAAGGAAGTTTTGATCAAGGCAGTTGCACAAGCGATTCCCACATATGCTATGAGCTGTTTCAAGATCCCCGATTTCCTTTGCGACGTGATTACTAGCCTGATCAGAAACTTTGGTGGGGGCAGTGCAAAGTGGAGCGGGAAACGGCTTGGATCAGTTGGGATAAACTTTGCGCACCTAAGGCCAGTGGAGGTTTGGGGTTCAAGCAACTTAAACAATTCAACTTGGCTTTGCTGTCCAAGCAAGGATGGAGGCTGCAATCTGGCCATGAATCTCTACTGTACAGGGTTTTCAAAGCGAGATACTTCCCAAACTGTGACTTTGTTCATGTGGGCATGGGGTCCTCCCCTTCCTTTGCTTGGAAAAGCCTGATGGCTGCGTAGGAAGTGGTGAAGAAGGGCATTAGATGGCAGGTGGGTAATGGCCAAGACATACGAATCTGGGAAGACAAATGGTTGCCTTGTCCGTCTACACATAAAGTAGTTTCCCCTCCCACTATTTTACCTTCAAATGCTACGGTGGATACATTAATTAATACCGAGGGTGGGACTTGGAATACGGTGCTCATC
Source organism: Quercus gilva (assembly GCA_023621385.1). Taxonomy (NCBI): domain Eukaryota; kingdom Viridiplantae; phylum Streptophyta; class Magnoliopsida; order Fagales; family Fagaceae; genus Quercus; species Quercus gilva. The sequence continues at coordinate 13,959,000 of CM042476.1, read as the reverse complement.
CAACAATTATTTCTTCCCCATGAAGGGGACATAATTAAAGGAATTGCTCTGAGCACCAACTTGCCAGATGATAGGTTGATATGGGCCCCTACGAAAAACGGGATGTTCACTATGAGGAGCGCCTATAAGATTGCCATGGAGATGCATGTGGGGGCTGCCTTAGGAGCTGTGTCGCATGATAGCAATTTAAGGAAATTCTGAAAGTATATTTGGCAGATGAACGTTCCTCACAAAGTCCACCATTTCACTTGGAGATCATGTAGAAACATTTTGCCTACCAAGGACAACCTGATGAAAAGAAAGATAGTGTCAGAGGGATGCTGTGAGGAATGTCGTGAGGAAGTGGAGTCTTTGGGACACTTGTTTTGGGAATGCCCATGGGCAAGAAAAATATGGGCATTGACAAACTTATTCCTTGCTATGAAGGACCTCCATTTTCTCTTCATGGACTTAATGTGGTATGCGGTGATGGTGGCAAAGTGGGAGTGGGAGACTGTTGAGAAAATAATTATGATCTCTTGGAAGCTTTGGACGCAGAGGAACAAGATTAGGAATGGCGGAGCAAGGAAAAATGAGAAGGCGCTCATCGCAGGGGCTTTGGACTACTTGGGGGAATACCATTCATGTGTGGCTGTCTCGACGAAGATAGTGGAGAAGAGGCAGGCCGTATGGGCCCCACCACCCACAAACATGTATAAAATCAATGTTGATGGGGCGGTTTTCGCAGCACAGAGAGCTGCTAGTGCGGGGGTTCTCATACGTGATGGGAATGGTAGCGTGATTGGGGCTTGTTGCAAAAAGTATCTGGCACCTTTTGGTGCTATTGAGCTGGCTATGCAGATGGCTAAGGACCTTCTTATCCAGGAATTCATTTTGGAATCAGATTCTTTGATTTTGGTAAATGCTCTGAAGGAGATCTCGCCGCCCCCTATTGCTGTTGCTGCAGTGGTTTACAATTCTCTTGCTGCCTCATATGTATTTCGCCATGTCGATTTTAACCATGTAGGGAGACAGGGCAATAGGCCCGCTCACTTACTAGCTAAACATGCTGTTGGCATTAAAGATTTTTCTGTATGGATCAAAAAGACTCCTTGCTTTATTGAGCAAGTTCTTCTCCATGATGTATCACTTGCTTTCAATTTGTTATAAAATCTTTCTGCAGTTTCCAATCAATAAAAAAAAAAAAAAACCGTACAAAACAATAGCCCTCAACTATGTTAAGTTCCAGTGTACAAGTTTTCAATATCGATCGGATGGACTATATAATCTCATCTAACTTAGATGATAAAAAGGACGAGTACAAAGATTGTAATCAATTTGCTTCTCTCACCAAGGCCCCAGCCATGGTCCCCTCTTGTCTGAAGAAGGACGATAAAGAAGTAAAGAGGAGTAATTGTAATGAGGCAGAAAATAGCTTGTGGTGTAAAGCCTGCCACAACTGAATTAAGTAGATACATGTCCTTTTTCTGAGTTCATGGTTGCACATGGGACAATCTAGCCACGCGATTGACTTGACCTAACAAGCCTGAATGGTTAATAAAGTAGTGATGGCTGGTGGAGACATGGCCCATATGATTGACACAGAGTAGATGATATAATCAGAGAAGTAATCAAATTCGTTGGAAGAAAGTTCTTTGTCTGCCTAACTTAAACCGGCACTTATACATAGGCAGAACCAATTGATCTGCCTTCTTTTTCTCTAAGCTATCAAATGGGTTCATGCAGGAAAATTTATTGCTGATCACTCTCTATCAAATGGGCCAGGCGTACGCATTTGAGGGCATCTAACACCCTAGTAAAGGCCTAATTAAGAGCCCAGCCAAGATTGACACATTTACATCAACTTTAATTTTTTTTTTTTTTTTTTATAAATCTTTTGCTTCTTCATTTTTCCTAAACTATATAGTATCTTCCATCAATTGTAATCAACTTCATCTTTTGTAATTATATTTCATTCATCTTAAGAGGATTTTCTTATTATCACCCCCCAAAAAAAAAAAGAAAGACAATTTTCTTTTTAAGAGCGTATATAAGAAGCTGATATATAGTATAAATAAGACACATATTATATAAGAGTATTGTCCATCTTTCATTGAATCGTTGGTGATTCAAAATGCTTTGTTATTTTCTCCAGTTCAATAAAACTTGCGCATTTCATAAAAAAAAAAATAAAAATAAAAAAAAAAACTAATACGGCACTATATGATAGTAGCGTCGGCGGTTAATTAGGACAAGAGCTACAGCTCGTAATGTGAGTGAAGACATATGCGACACATCGTTTATATGAAGTTGTTTATGTGCGTTATAAAACGACTTGTCGTATTAAAGCGTTTTTTTTTTGTGAAAACAATATTTTGGTCCATACATTTTGGAGTCACAATTAATTTGATCCCTACATTTTTAGAACAGTCAATTTAGTCCATGTTATTTTCAACTTACAATTAATTTGGTCCCTACCATTAAATCATTTACGGAAAATGCCTACATGGCAAACCGTTAACACAGTTCGCAAGTCTAATATTAAAAAATTAAATGAAATACTGACGTGTCTTAATTTCAACAGCCAACTCAGCACTTAGTTGGAAAATAAAGCCACATCAACGCTTAAATTTTTTTTTTTCTTTTATTGTACGAATTCCTTTCCTTAGAAACTAGAATATGCCACGTCCCATCTAAGCTTATCTTGTTTTCCTTCATACATTTTTCTTTTATCCTGATTTTCCTTCATCTCATCTCTAAGCTTATCTCTCTCTCATTAATCTTTTGTTCTCTCTGATTCATGGCTGAAGAAGCCAAATCCCATATTCATACAAAACCCGAAATCCAAATCCACTAGGCCCAGCTTCTCCAAACCCAGATTCAACACAGATCGACCACGACTTCTCCGACGTCTCCAATCAGTGGTATCGATATGGGTTTTGAGCTCCACGCCATACGAAGGCGATTGGTTGGTGAACCATTCTATGGTCGGGTTCGAAAAGCTAAAGGGATTGGGTATGTTTTTTGAGCTCAAAGTCTGCGTTGCTATTTTCTTCTTCGGTGACCCCTCCACTTCCATGGCTATGTGGATTTGCTTTTCAAAGCTTTCTCATTGTGTCTATGTCTTTGGGTCTCCATTACACTACCAAGGCTTGACTTTGGGTTTGTTTGTGTTGAGTGATCAAAGTTGTAAAATGGGTATTTTTAACATGCACTTGCAAGCTAGCATAGTGGCATTTGAGCTCTGTAGTGGATTTGTGGTACTGGACGATTTGGTTGTAGTAAATTTGGGTCTATGATTTTTGGACTAGATTAGTGTTTGGTTACCAAGAAATTGCAAGAAGGGAAATAAAAGGAAATTCTGTTTATTTAGCAATTGTAAAAGGAAAAATAAAATTGAGAAAATAAAAATAAAATTCTAATTGGTTAAAAAAATTGTAAGAATATTAAAGGCTTAATAAAGAAAGGAAAGAAATTCGTACAATAAAAGAAAATTATTTTCAAACGTTGACTTGGCATTTGTTTGCCAACTAAGCGCTGAGTTGGCTGTTGAAATTTAGACACTTCAGTATTTCATTTAATTTTTTAATATTAGACCTACCAATTGTGTTAACGGTTTGCCATGTAAGTATTTTCTGTTAGTGATTTAATGGTATTGACCAAATTGATTGTAAGTTGAAAATAATATGGACCAAATTGACTGTTCTTAAAATGTAGGAATCAAATTGATTGTGACCCCAAAATGTAGGGACCAAAATACTGTATTCGCCTTTTTTTTTTTTTTTTTTTTTTTTTTTTTGAGATAATTGAAGCGTTTTCTTCTGTTATCACTTATCAGCAAAATCTCCATTGCCTTCAACAATAGGAGATTACTGAAAGTACTTTTGGGCTCTCAACAGTCACATCCAATAGCTTGCATAGCCTTCATCTAACAATATTACTTGTGAGTTTTGTTTTCTTCTCCCAAATTCCCACTTTCATTTAAACATATACATAATGAATGAAAACACAACATATATATATGCTAAATATTAGATTCTCACGAACAATGGCAGGTTCTTGTTCCGCTCTCGACATAGGAGGAAAAATTATTACACATTCACATATGGCGTGTACCTTTCTCTATATTATAATTGTGGTACTGGATATATTGTCTCAAACAAAGTGTCTTCATCTCTAGGGTACTACAGCAGCACAGCATCATCGAGTTTTACTCTGTTGATCTCTACAGAATATAATACTGTCAGCATTCTAAGCTTGAACATACTCTTAACTTTCATGCTTTTTCAGGTCACACAGGCCCATTAGATATTGGATTCACATAGCTTGCATACATTACGAAGAGCATTCACTTAAATGGTACCTTTACAAGAAGTCAAGAAAAGGATAGTATGATTCGTTTCCTACTGCTGAGTGAAAGTTATATATCTGCCGATTCTTGGAATTTCTTTATGAAATGATGTCAATTTTCAGGCACTAATGCTATTCGAAGGCATGTTTCATAGTGCAACTGTAGTTTTGCCAACAAAATCTCAATGTCTTATTTTTATTGTTCTCAAAATTTAAATTATCATTTGCAAAATCTTTTTAATCAGGTTCAATTGAGTGGAGTGTCCGTCTTTTTTTCCAAGATTCCTAGTGAAATCTCAATAGCATTGCAAAAGTGGCAAAAATAAAAAAACAAATTCAGGAGTAGTATTTTCAAGTACATCCTAGCAAATAGGGCGAAGCCAAAAATTTTGTTTTGGGGGGGCCAAGTTATATATGATGCTAATATATTAGTTAAGACAAACCTCTACACACACATATATATAAATTAATTTACTAAGAGAATTTATCATCTCCTAAATTTTAATGAATATATAAAAGTCATATATTTCTTCTATTAGACAAGTACAAAAATTTATCATTTTCTACATAGTTTAATTTGTTAAACCTCTTAAATTATATGATTTTAATATAATTTCTCTTTCTTTTAAGAGCACCATTGAAATGACTCAAAATTTGGGGGGGGGGGGGGGGAACTTCAATTTTTACATGCTACATTTTTTAAAATGTAGATAATATACATACTATGAATTAATTTTTTAAAATTTTGGGGGGGCCTTAGCCCCCCCACCCTTGTGTGTGGCTCCGCCATTACTAGCAAACTCAATTGTAATAATCACAACTGAGGTCTTTTTGTTATTTCTTAATCATTTTTTAATTTCCTCACTTGTAAGTCACATTCTTTCCACTCAAAAAAATGGTTAGGACACTCATGGAGGTGTGTTCCAGATGCATAACACATGCTAGTATTTGAGCAAAAATAAAGTATTCATGCTTCCTAGTTTTTTAAGCAGCAGGAGCTAAGTAGAATGAGGATGACAGGGCATGTGTGTTAAGGGTCCTTGAAGATGTTAATTCATGTCAGTCCTCCTTGATGTTTATCAATATATTACGGAAGTTGCTTGTGAAATATATATATCCATGTCTGTCTTTATAGGTGTAGGGTCACAAATTATTAGCCTAGGCCCAAAAACTTATTTGGACGGTGGTTTGGTGAGCCCAACACAATGAATTTGTAGAGAGTGGGCCTAAGAGCTAGGTTTTAATGATTTATGTTAACGGCTAGATAAAAATTCGATGATAGACAAAAGTAAGCGGCACATAAAGCTTAATGAAAAGGTTATTTGAGGAGACTGGATAGGATTCAATACAGTAATTATGAACTTTCATACAACCCTTAGTGCTACAGTAATTCTCTCTTCCCTTCTTCTTCCTATTTTTTCCATCCCCCCTTTATGGGAGATCTTTTACATTTATATAAGTCCTTTCAGGCCGTCCTGATCTTACACTTGTTGTCCATCTAGATCCTCACTTGAGTACATGTCTCATCAAGTATCTTCTTTTGTTATCTGCAAGTGGCAGTAGCTGAAGATTGTACTGTTCAGGGGTCTCCTCCCCATAAATGTGGCCAAAAGAGTTGCTGCAATGCATTTAATACGGTGGTAGCAGCTTTTCTTTGAGATTTCCATATTATCATCTCCTTTGTACGTGCTTGAAGTTCATCCTTATCATTCTAACTCCCTGATCGGTTACCTAAATCATCCGAGCACTTACTTGAGCGACATTCATCTTATCCGAGAAGGCCAACCTCCTTAGACTATATTCCTCCCTCCTCTCCTTGCGTGATCCTTTATTCCGGAGCCTCTTTTAATTATTCATTACTCCTCAGACGTATCCACAAACAGGGCTCAAGGCCCAGTATACAATTTTGGGATCTTACCCCCATAATAGCCCCTCAAAATTTTAATTTTTCCCTTACATCTGAGGAGAAAAAATGGGATTTTGACTTGCTTTCAAAATGGGGGTTATAGATGTAAAAGTACCTAAGTTCGCGCATGTGGGAGCATAGTTTTAGGTGCTTCATTATTGCTAATGATGTTTTGGCATTCACGAAGCGCCATTAAATGCTCCAGGCGGCGTTATGCCCTTTGCATCAAACGGTGGCAAATTGATCTAACGGCTGGTATTTTTCTTCAGGGTTTGGGCGGGATAACTCCCACCACTTTTCACCTTCTATATAAAGTCTTGAGGCACATCACTTCACATTTACTCTACGTATTCTCAATCGTTCCAACATTCTTCAGCATTTCAACTCATAAAGCATCCCCAGTCACTAGGCCTTCTTTAACCGTTTTTCCAGTAATCTTTATGGGCTTTCTCTAAGAATTTCAGGGATCTTAACACACCTTAGTTTGCGTAAGTTTTAATTCGCTTAAATATTCCGTTTCTCCTTGGCCTATCCTCTTGGCCTTCGAATTTTCATTATTTCACTCGTTGACTTTAGTCGCTCCCTGTTAGTCTGTAAAGAATGGGTAGGTTTGAGCATTTAGTGGATTCCCCTGCCAAGATAGAGGCCTTCAAGGCAAAATATCACATACCCCAAGGGGTCAACCTTCGCTACTGTCCTACAGAATGAATAGGAGCTGACCGGGAGGAGGGAGAGGTTGTTATCCCTATGATAGCCTTTATAGATGGGGGAATGACTCTCCCAATGGGTACAATGACTAAAGATTACCTTTTTAACCATAGGTTATGCCCCCACCAATGCGCACCCAACCTTTTTAGGATTTTGGGTAGTGTTGATGCTCTCAACGAGCACCTGGGTTTGCGGCTCACATGGCACGATGTAATGCACATGTACGAGTGCCACTCCCAAAAAATTGCCGGGTACTATCTCAAATCCTACTCGGACGTGGTAAGGATGATTTCATGCCTACCTAGGTCGAATAAGGGCATAAAAGATGATTATCTTATAGCTTTAGGAGTGTGGCACGATGGCGTTCACTGTCCCGTCCGAGTGGGAAAACCAGGTGGGATACCTTAGGATTAGGCTCCCTAGCGATAGATTTGAACTCGATCCCTTAGCTTTGTCTTGTTCCCCTTTCTTTTTAGTCTTTTTAAAATTATGGCTTTCATTTGTTTAACCAACTTTTACCTCGGTTGTGTCTGCAGATAGAAGGCACGTAGCCCCCAAGCTAAGCTTAACCAATGTCTAGGCCCTTAATTTCTTGTGAGGTCCGAGATCTTTGTCAGCGCAGACAGGCAATTACGGGCTGTACACCTAATACTGGACTTTAAGCCTATCTCGGACGCATTTTTGGATGTTGACAACACCACAAGTGTAGGAGATCGTTAGAGACATCGGATTGACATGTCTCGGCCCAATTTCTTGGCACCGGACGATCTTCCACCTCTACCATTTCCGATCCCAACAGGTGTTCCTCTGGTCGTCCCAGCCATTCAACTTTCTCCTGAAGCCACAGTGGTCGGAGAAAGGGTCGCTTCTTCAACCTCCTCATTAGACAAAGAGATCGATAATTTTCGCTTCATAGCAAAAGAGACCGAAGCGACGCAAGAAATCTCGGGCGCAGAGGAGGAGCCTGACAGGCATTCAGCAATTCAAGCCCTAGTTCTCGTTGTTGCCATCCCAGACGACACTTCAGAGGAAGAAGAAGAAGAGATGGTGCTGAACACGGGGAATAAAAGTTTGAGAGAGCTAATGAAGGGCAGAAATAAGGCACCGATGACCAAAAAGGTCGTCAAGGTGTAGCCCTCAGCGAATCTTCCACCTCTCCCCCGCTTCTGGAGGATCTCGAGCTAAAGCCGATCCAAGATCTAAAAAAGAAAAGGCCGAGCGAGGTATTAGAGGAAGGTGAGTTGGGTCCTTTAGAAGGAAGTAAGCAACAAAAAGGTGTCCAAGACTAAACAATGTCAGAGGTCCTCGTCTGTGGAGAGCCGTGAGGATGCTCACATAGTTGATGTGCGCCGACCACCGCACATATGGTCTCCCAAACTGGAAGTGGATGGTGCTCCCATTGCTTGGGATGCTTCAATCCGAAGCTACCAAGGGGGGCAGGCGGGCCATATTTCTGAAGCCTTGGAGCAGCCACTTCTTTTACCAAAAGATATGGATGCTTACAGGTGCTTCAACCAGCCAGAGCTTTTCCTATCCCTTAAGAAGGATTTGGCTATGGTAGGTTACTCAATCCAGCTTTTTAATTGTTAACTATTTTTATCTTTTTTTTTTTTTTTTTTTTTTTTTATGGAGTTTTCCTATTCTTGCCGTGCAGCTCGCCCAACAGGTTTACGTGGCTGAGGAGTGGGTCCATGATGCTCACAACAAAACTAAAGTGGAGGCAGAGTCTCCTGCTAAGGTTGAGAAAGCCTTGGGTAAGATGAAAGAGGACTACACCAGGCAGTCCGAACAGCTGAAAGAGGCGATCAAGGCCAAAAACAGCGCTGACGCAGGCCTTAAGACAGCTGAGAGGCAAGCCAAAGATCAACACAAGCAATTGTACACAACTGAAATCAATCTAGTCACCGAGAGGTAACTTGTGAAAGATCTTCGTTCTGAGCTTCAAAGGGTCAAGGATGCATCTCAGCTGGCCAAGGAAATGGCCGAGGCGGAGAAGCGAGTGGCGTACAAACTTGGAGTGGAGGAGACTCAAGTAAGATTGACGAAGGAACTCTCTTCAATGTGCAGAGAATACTGCGAGATATCTTGGGGGAAAGCCCTTGACGCTGCAGGAGTTCCTCCAGATTCTGACTTGAGCCGACCTGAGAGCATCTATTATGACCTTGAAATTCGCGAGCTCCCAGGTCCTGACTCCTCTCATCCTAAGCAAGCTCCACTAGGATCCAAGCAGCAAATTGTGGTCGAAACCCTTCCTCCTGCTCCTCCGAACGCCCCTAAAGATCTTACAAAATCTAAGGACCAAGCCCCAAATGCTGCTGGCTCTCAGCCAAGTCAAACCGTTGACCCCTTAGGGTCTAAAACGAAGGTTTAGATGTTAGGTTTTTTTTTTTTTTTTTTTTTTTTTAACAGTTGTAATATACTCTTTTTCAGTTAATGGATGTACTTTTTGCCTCCTCTTGTTTTCTCTGTTTTCTTTGTTAACAACAATACCTTGTTAATGACACTGATAATTTAACTTGATATTGACAAGAATTGGTCGTATAATAGTTGGTACATCACTTCAATTGGATCTCATTTAGCATTTACGAAGAACGTTATTGAGTGTTAATTTAACCGAAGTGTGGTATCCAAGAAGTTTAACACGATCCATGATCTGTCCGAACATTTATAAAAATCATAATAGAGTGTTAACTAACTCAAATCATCTGGTCCGAGGACTACAGGCATATAAGAGTTTAAGTCTAAACACTTAGGGAAAAAACGTCGTGGAGTACTAACTCAAATCATTTGGTCCAAGGACTACAGGCACGATAGAGTTTAAGTTTAAACACTTAAGAGAAATGTCGTGGAGTGCCAACTAACTCAAATCATCTGGTCCGAGGACTACAGGCATGATTGATTTTAAGTTTAAATACTTAGGAGAAATGTCGTGGAGTGCTAACTAACACAAATTATCTGGTCCGAGGACTACAGGCATGATCGAGTTTAAGTTTAAACACTTAGGAGAAATGTCGTGGAGTGCTAACTAAAACAAATCATCTGATCCGAGGACTACAGGCATGATCGAGTTTAAGTTTAAACACTTAAGAGAAATGTTGTGGAGTGCTAACTAACTCAAATAATTTGGTTCGAAGACTACAGGCATGATCGAGTTTAAGTTTAAACACTTAGGAGAAATGTCATGGAGTGTTAACTAACTTAAATCATTTGGTCCGAGGACTATAGGTATGATCGAGTTTAAGTTTAAACACTTAGGAGAAATGTCATGGAGTGCTAACTAACTCAAATCATCTGGTCTGAGGATTACAGGCATGATCGAGTTTAAGTTTAAACATTTAGGGGGAATGGAATGACGAAAAATGCAAAAGTTTTTCACACAACATATATTGATTAATAGTAATATCTTTTCAAATTATTCACATTCCACGGCTGTGGTATCACATGCTCATTTAGGTCTGCTAGAAAATAGGCTCCAATGCCAGCTCCTGCGGTAATGCGGTACGGTCCTTCCCAGTTAGGTCCTAGTTTTCCCCATGTTGGGTTCTTTGCAGCGCCCAAAACTTTTCTCAATACCAAATCACCAGGGGCCAGTGGTCTTAGCTTCACGTTGGCATCATAACCCCATTTGAGCTTGTGTTAATAGTACGCCAATTGGACTATGGCATTTTTCCTCTTTTCTTCAATCAGGTCTAAGCTTTTCTCTAGTAAATCATCGTTCTCGCTCGAATTGAATAGGCTAGTCCTTAAGGTCGGGAGACCAGTAGACCAGTTTCTAAAGGAATGACAACCTCAGCACCATAAGCCATTGAGAATGGGGTTTCCCTAGTACACCTACAAGGAGTGGTCCGATACGTCCAAAGGACATGGGGCAGTTCTTCCACCCATTTGCCCTTTGCGTCATCCAGTCTCTTCTTTAGTCCATTCACTATGACCTTGTTAACAGCCTCCGCTTGTCCATTTCCTTGGGGGTAGGCCGGGGTAGAGTATCTATTTGTAATTCCTAGCTCTCCATAATATCTTCTGAACATTTTACTGTCGAACTGGAGGCCGTTGTCCGAGATGAGGGTATTAGGGACCCCAAATCGTGTAACAAGGTTCTTCCACACAAATCTCTTGGCGTCAACATCTCTAATGTTTGCTAAGGGCTCAACTTCCACCCATTTGGTGAAGTAGTTTGTGCCGACTAGCAAGTATCTCTTATTTCCTGCTGCTTTGGGGAAAGGACCCACAATGTCCAAGCCCCATTGAGCGAATGGCCATGGGCTAGATAGTGGATTAAGGATCCCTCCTGGCTGGTGTATGTTTGGTGCAAACCGCTGACACTAATCGCATTTTTTCACATATCCTTGGGCTTCTCTCTGCATATTCGGCCATCAATATCCTTGAGTAATAGTACGGTGCGCCAAGGATCTTCCACCAGTGTGACTGCCACAGATTCCCTCATGGAGCTCTTCAAGGAGCATCTCAGTTGCCTCGGGGTGCACGCATAACAAGTATGGCCCTGAGAAAGACCATTTATACAATTTCTGGTCTTCGGATAGCCAGAACCGTGCGGCCTTCCTTCGTATCTTGTCAGCTTCGGACTTGTGAGAGACCGCGCCCCCGGCCCTCTTTTTTAGGAGTGTTGGGCCAAACCCACGTGAATGGGTGGAGGCGTGTTATTGCCTCTCAAAATGGAGGTTCGACTAGTTATATTTTCCCCTTTAGATTAAGGGTCTAACAATAGAGTCGCCACTTATTTAATTATTGAAAAAAATAAGAAAACCATAATTAAAAAATTCCTCATTTTATTAATTTTCAATTGAATTTACATTGATCATAGGAAAATTACATGGCTTTGGTCCTAGATACAATCTAATATAAAGTACATGGCTTTGTTTCCTAGTTACAATCTAAAAATCGAAAATTATATGGATAAGCATTTGATCTACTAACCCTTGATCTAAGCTTGGAGGCCATGTTACAAGGTGGGAAGGTGTTAGGCACCCACCTTGCCCAGTGAAACCGGTCTTCTAGACTATGGTGACCAACATTCATATCATATCATCCAATATGTTAATCAATTTGCATGTTGAATTTAATGTGTGTGCATGTGATGAACCCTAATCCAATTTATTAAGTATTGCATTTGGATTGAAAATTAAATTCTAGTGAATGTGTGTGTATGGTGATATCCTAGATTCAAGAATTTGAAAGAATTATGAAACAAACATGTTTTTCATATTTTTTATGTGGATTGAGATCAAAGCTAGTGATATGCATGAACATGTGATGAATAACCAAGAACATGTGAAGAACACATAAGAACATATAAGAACATTCAAACATATTCAAGGGAATTTAAATAATTACTGTCATGCTTTAATCCTAAATTCTCATTATGGCAACATAAAAAGCTAGTTAGGGAAAGAGATTCTACCTTCATGCAAGATTCATATGGTGGAGGAGGAGACTCTTGGTAGAGGTCCTAAGGGAGGAGGAAAAAAGAAGAACTAGGAGAGGGAGAGCGAGTCTCACTCAATACCTTGAATCTCAGGAAGACCAAGATATGACAAGACTACTCTACTTCACTAGAACTCAAGAGATGAGAAGAGAGGGGGTTTTGGTGTGCCTTGGAATGAAGGAGAGGGGGGTTTATATAGTAGTGGTGGAGAAAATATGAATGGAATGCCATTTAATGAGGGTTGACAAAGAATCATGAACCTAGACCTCATTTTAGCATTGGGGAAAATCTGATGCATTAAGGGTGTGTTTGTTTGTGTAAAACATTTTCCGGAAAATACATATTTTCCGGAAAATTCTATTTTCCGGAAAAGGAAAATGTATTCAGGGCGTTTGGTTGTTTCGGAATTCGTTTTACGGAAAATCATTTCTGGTGTTTGGTTCGTTCAAACATTTTACGGAAAATGCTTTCTGTTTTACGGAAAATCAATTTCCATGTTTGGTTCGGTCAAACATTTTCCGGAAAATGAAATTCATTTTTTACGGAAAATATGAAATGCCTTACAAATTCCTGCACCTGCATTACCTAGACAAACCTGTAACAGTACAAAACTAATCATCTACTTCAACATCAACATTAATCATCCAAATTCAAGCACTTGCATTGCCTAGACATATATGTAGCAATACAAAAATAACCATCCACTTTAACATAAAAAATAATCATTTAAATATACCCATAATATTAATATAAAAACAACCACATTAATCGTTCACCATTGTCATTACACCTCCATGGTGTACAAAAATGATACCTACTCGTGGTATCTGAACAGTACAATACATAATTTGGGCAATTGTATCGTCCCAATAATACAAAATACTACATATATAATACAATGGTAGATCAATACTAGTACTACAACAAAAGTTAATTTCTAAAACTACCATCACAGTCTACATTAAACAGACAAGTCAAAGTTGTGAGAAAAAAAAACTATCCAACCACAGCTTTCGCAACCTAGCATTCTTGGCTAGAAATCCCCTTGCTACCTTCTCATTTTCACAAAGATGGTCGAATGCAGGTGCGAGCATTTCTTCACTATACCCCTCCGCCATCATAGACATAACCTCATTGTAAAGAACTGTGTAATCCACCGGGCCCGGTTGAGTTCTTTCAGAGCCACAGCTATGTCCTTCAGCTGATCAGACATATCAGTCAGCACACTATCATCAACATTAGGAGGTGCACGCCCTCTTTTGCGGGACTTGGAAATTCTCAACCCAGTGGTGGATGACTCGACTGCATTCTTCTCTTTCTCAACCACACCTTCCTCCACATTGTCTGCAACAAACTCAGCACTATCCCCATTGTCCGGCTCATTCTCAATATCCACATAGGACTTAGAAAAGCCACCCGTGGCTGTGTCCTTCCCCACAACAATAGCCAATTCATCATACATCTCAATTTTTTTGTTTAAGTACTTCGCATGCTTTCGATGCGCCTGTAAAGGAGGAAAGACCGTATAATAACAATGCAATAATCATACATCTCAATTGAAACTTTGAATATCTTTTTAAATAATTCTTTGCCTTCAATTTCCAAACTAGGATATAGCTGTCTTTCTCTTTTTTCTTTTTTCTTTATTTCATTTACAACTCTTTAAAATACCAAATAATTGACAAAAGCAATGGAATCCTAACAAAGAATGACATTATAAATTTCAATTTTTGGACATAAACATATATTATCATTTATATTAAGAAAATATAGTTGGAAGACATACCATAACTTCTTCTTGGTATGTCTTTGCATCGCACGTAATCATTTTTAGGTTGTCATCCCAACCAAATCCACTTTTCTTTCGAAGTGTCTCAATAGTAGTCCACATTGTCCTTAGAGTTCGTATCCGATTCTCAACATAGGATGGGTGGCACTTTACCCCAAATTGCGCAGTTATCTCCTTTGCTACAAGAGCAAAGGAGCCTGCCCTGAAGGTGCTAGAGGGCTTGTTGCCCTTTGCAGCCTCTTGTACAAGTATCCTCAGCATCATTTCATGCATGGGGGGCAGCCACCTGAATTGCTTGTTGCTGGTTACCTTCTCTTTACCCTTTGACATTACTACATATGAAAATTGTATAGTCAGAGTAGCATTTAAAAATGAAAGTAGCATTTAGCTTGACATATCTATAGTAAATACATTGTCTTTATAAAAATAAAAATCACTAGACCATAGTAAATACATTGTCTTTATAAAAACACTTTCCATTACACCACCAGAAGTCTATAGTAAATACATTGTCTTTATAAAAAAAAAAAAAAAAAAAAACACATATTACAATCATAGAAATCTAAATAAAGTACTACTCTCCACTCCTGATATAACCAGACCACATAGCTTGACATATCTCATCTCTCTTAGCATTCCACAATCTACTGTCTTCAATGGACTCTCGACGTGATTGTGTTTCTTGTTGGGGGTCACTAGACTCTACTTCGTTCATTGCAGCTTCCATAATATGGTCATGTGGTTCAACTCCCATAATGTGATTATGAACCACACAACATGCTAACACTACTTTCACTTGGGTTTCAAAAGACCAAAATGGTTCATTATCCAACACTCGAAAACGTTTCTTCAACACTCCAAACCCTCGCTCAATGGTAGTTCTTAATGAAGAGTGTCGCAGGTTGAACAATTCTTTCTCATTCTCAGGAGGATGATCACTAAACTCTTTTAAGTGATATCACACACTTCGATAAGGTGACAATATTCCATTTTTATTACCATACCCAGCATCACCAAGATAATATTTACCTACATATATATTCAAAAATAAAACCAAATCACTACTATGCTTCAGAAAACGCACAATATTTATTAAACTAATAAACCAAAAAGGTGAAATAAACGTATAATACCATTGGGAATTGAAAATCCCCCTGGCCTAGCAAATGCATCATTTAACACACGTAAATCATGTGCACTGCCTTCCCATCCAGCCAATACATAAGTAAACTTTAAGTCAAAACTAATGGCAGCTAACACATTTTGTGTGGTTCCATCTTTGCGACCACGAAATCTTCCTTGTATTTCAAGCGGCACAGATGCACGAACATGTGTACCATCTATTGCTCCAACACAATCCTAATTTTTGACAGACATAATGGTTTAAAATTACACAAATCTTCATAATTTACAAAAATACACAAGTCACAATATTTACCTTAAAATATGGGTAGAACCTTCTGCTATTCCTTATCTCTTGGGGTGTATCTTCGCTACGCAGTCTTATTAGAGCTCTATATAATTTCAGGACCCCCCTAAGGACGACCTTAAAGTATCTATGAACAGTCTCAGTTGATCTATAAATCCGACTACCCATTACACGAAACCTCACATTATGACCAATAATGTGTAAGAAAATAAACACTTGCTCCGTAACAGGCATGTGAATAGTATTGTGTACATGCTCCCCCTCAGTGAGGATGTGACATAAGCGGTGGAAAGCTATAAGCTTCATCCTAAGTTGATTCACACAATATCTCTCACTTCCATGCAGAACACTATTTATGTATTCCTCTCTCTCGGCTGCATGATTAACAAAAGGCGCCCTAGGGAGTCGTTTACGTCTACGCCGTAATTTCCTTAACAATGCAACCCCCACAAGGAGGACAGATGCAACTGAGGCAAGAATTGCGGCTTTGGTTTTTTTCTTCATCTAAAAAATCACAAACACTGTGGTCTAAGAGGTATGTAAACAAGCATGCTATTGATTACACAGTAAACAAAAACAGCCACAAACAGAAAACAACCAAACCACATTGATAACGAGTACCAAAATTTTTATGCACATATATTTCTGTATAATTGTAACATCAACAACGTACACAATATAATACTATCACAATCAATATTTACACCTATGAACAAATCACATTGCATTGTTATTATAGAAAAGGCATGCCTTTTGAGGATTATGTTTAATATTTATCAACTACATTGTGGGAAGGGGGTTAGAAATGTTGTCCATATTATAGAACATGGCAATATCATGATTCATGATCAAACATCAACTTAATTCAATAAATATCTCTCTTTATTATTATTTTTTTTAAAAGATAGTTTCAACCTATAGTATCAACTTTTATCTCTCTTTATTATTATTATTTTTTTTAAGTGTAGACGGTGTAATAGTATCAGCTTTTATCTCTCTTTATTTTTATTTTATTTTAAGTGTAGACGGTGTAATAGTTGGACTACAAGACTCTAAGCGCGATCTTATCATCTTGTAATATTTATCTAACAATATTACCAATTACAATTGTTGATAATTATGCAAAATTTTATGAAGTATAAAAACATTAATAATTATTGTATGGAGAATCAAAATTGTGGCTGGAAACCCCTTAACTCCCCCAATCATTTCATTATCAATGAGGGGTAAGAACTCTATCAATAAAAACCCTATCATCAACCAATAGCCAGAAGCAAGGATTCTAGAAAATGAAATTCAATATTTATGAAAAGTAAATACATTGTCTCACCTTCAATTCTTTTACAAATAAGCTATCAGAAATTATAACATAATAACCAAACAAATTTTCAGTTTTTATCCTTTTTGTTTTTGTTTTTGGGTTCTTGAAAATTTATGAAAAAAAAAAAAGTAGTGTACTACCATTCTTCTTCTACTAAAATTATACAAGTAGACCTCTGTATTCCTGCTGTCAAATCCCATTTCAAATAATTCAAGCACAAACTCCATTTGGATCAAGAACAACACCAGATTCAGAAAAACTCAAGCACTGAGATATTATATTCTCTAGCACATATTCTGACTACCCATTGCTACAACTCAATTTAAAGCCTCAAAATTATTCAACCGGTTAAAGGGGATCGGACTGAGAAATGGAAAAGGGAAGCTCACTGTGCGTGGAGAGGATTGGCTGCGTGAGGGAGATCGGAGCTTGAAGCTCGTCGGTGTGTGGATCGGAGCGAGCTCGTCGGCGTGTGGATCGGAGCTCGTTGGTGTGTGGATCGGAGCTTGTTCGTCGGTGTGTGGATCGGATCTTGGAGGTTGGAGCTCGTCGGAGAGTAGATCGGAGCTTGGAGCTTGGATCTCGTCGGGCTGTGGATTGTCGGTGTGAGCTTCTGGGTTGGGCGAAAAGTGGCTGTGAGCTTGTGGGTTGGGCGAAGAGTGGCTGTGCGCTTGTGGGTTCAGTGCGCGAAGAGTGGCTGTGAGCTTGTGAGCTTCTGGGTTGGGCGAAGAGTGGCTGTGCGCTTGTGGGTTCGGTGCGCGAAGAGTGGCTGTGCGTTTGTGGGTTCGGTGCGCGAAGAGTGGCTGTGAGCTTGTGAGCTTTTGGGTTGGGCGAAAAGTGGCTGTGCGCTTGTAGGTTCGGTGCGCGAAGAGTGGCTGTGGGTTGGGCGAAGAGTGGCTGTGCGCGAAGAGTGGCTGTGAGCTTGTGGGTTCGGTGCGCGAAGAGTGGCTGTGAGCTTGTGTGGGTTGGGCGAAGAGTGGCTGTAAGCGAAGAGTGGCTGGGTTGGGCAAAGAGTGGCTGTGAGCTTGTGGGTGTGAGCTTGGTCGAAGAGTGCGTGTGAGAGGATGAGAGAGCTTTCCGGAATTTGTTTGAAGTGAAAAGAGGGACTGAAACCATTTTCACCCATCAGCCCCTTATTTTCCAGTCAATCCGGAAAAGCCAATCCATTGACCGAATTTTCCATGCTAGCCAAACACACCAATTTTCCGGAAATGCTTTTTCGGAAGTGGTTTGAAGCCAAACCATACACACCCTAAATGGAAAGATTGGTAGGAGTGAGGAACAAGTCAAAATTCGGTTTTCCCGTAGCTGTTGTAACAGCTTGTAGAACCAACTTCAAAAAATCATATCTGACTCAATTCTGATCAGAATTGCCTTGTTCTTATGCTCAAATTGAAGCCCCGGATGTCTAGTTTTTGGAAAAATTAACCTCATTCACAGATTCAAAATATTCTAAGAGATATTGATGAAATGGTGAGCAGAGATCATTTGTTAGAAAATGGTTTTAGCACAATTAACATTAATAGGTCCCAAATTAGCTCCCAATTAACATTAAATGACTCCAATCACTCCCATTTCAGACTTAATTGGTTCCAAATTTACTCTAATTAAAAGATAATTACACAAATTACTCATTGAATAATTAATGTTTAACTATCTAATTAATTAGGTGTATGCATCCTCACCATAAAATATAGTCCTAACCAATCAAATTATGACACATCATTGATCTCAAATTGATTAGAATTATAACCAATTGGAATCAATTGTTCATAATCACATATAGTCAGACTCAATTTGTGATAGTGCATCTCGGCCATTAAAACTTGATTTGATGATAACTTTCAATCTGATGGTCTGATTAGGGCTTATGACCAGTCGATTTGATCGTTACAACATCAAGATCATTTTGATGAAATGAGATTAAGAATCTAATTACCAGAATCAAGATGCATATTTTCAAGTCAAAATTACCCTTTTACCCTCCCGGTGAGGTTAAATGCGGGTTGCAAAATGGGGTGTCAACAGGACTTTTCTTTAGGCAGCGTATCTTCTTTCAAGAACAGCACCATTGGGTCTATCCAACTGGGTCCCATTATTGCCTGATGAACCTGAACTGCTTTTCCTAGTGGCTTAGTAGGTCTGTACAGATGTTCTACTAGAATAACTTGAGGAAGGCATTGGTCTGAGGAGGTTGCAAAGGGTGGCTAGGGAATCAGCATTGCAATTGCTGTGTCTGGAGATGTGCAATAAACTGAAAGATTTGAACTCCGATTGCAGACGTTTGACCTGCCTCAAGTATTCCTGCATTCTTTCATCTTTCACCTAAAATTCTCTCTTCACTTGGCTGACCACCAACCTTGAATCCAAAAACACTTCGATTACCTTCCCTCCTATTTTTCTGACCATAGACATACCCATCAGCAAAGCTTATTATTCAGCTTCGTTATTTGTTGCCTCAAAATCCAATCTCAACGACTTCTCAATGGTGATCTTCTCTGGAGACACAAGCACTAGCTTCACACTAGAGCCCTTATGGTTTGTTGCGCCATCGACGTATACTTCCCAGGGTGAAGGACCTTGCTGGGAGATCAAGCCAACCGATTTTCCAATCCATGCTATATGTTGGTGTTATTTCCTCTACGGAAGGCTCCGTGAACTCGGCCACCAGGTCTACCAAGACTTGGCCCTTGACCGATGTGCGGGGCTGATATTTAATATTAAAAGCCCCTAGAATTGTCCCCTATTTGGGGATTCTCGCCGTGTAGTCGACACTCCTGAGTATTGACTTAAGCGGGAGTTGTGTGAGAATGACAATTGTATGGGCTTGGAAATACTGGGGCAACTTTCTTGTACTGTGCACCACGACTAGGATGGCTTTCTCCAAAGGTAGATACCGCACCTCGACCTCATGCAACGACCTACTCACGTAATACACCAGCCGTTGTACGCCATTGTCAACTCGTATCAACACCAGACTCACAGCATAGAGGGCCACGACGATATAGGCAAAAAATGACCTCATCCTTTTTGGGAATGGACATAATGGGAGGCCGAGAAAGGTAGTCTTTAAGTTGCTAGAAGGCCGAGGCACACTCCTCGGTCCATTCAAACCCCTTCCACTTGTTCAACAGTTGGAAGAATGGCCTGCATCTGTCTGCTGATCTGGAAATGAAACGATTCAAGGCCGTCGTCATTCTGGTCAATTTCTGGATTTCCTTGGGATTCCGAGGAGGCCGCAAGTTATTGATTGCCTTGATCTAGTCGAGATTCACCTCGATCCCCCTGTGGGTGACCATGTAGCCCAAAAACTTGCCCGATCCCACGCTAAAAAGCACTTGGAAGCGTTTAGGCGCAACTTGTGTTTTTTGAGGACTTCGAGAACATCTTTGAGATCCCCAATATGCCCAGTTATAACCTTGCTTTTCACCACTATGTCATCAATATAAACTTCCATGCTCCTGCCCAATTGAGGCTCAAACATCCTAGTCATCATCCTTTAGTAGGTAGCTCCCGTGTTCTTTAGACCGAAATGCATCACCTTATAATGGTAGTTCCCAATGGGGGTGACAAAAGCGGTCTTTTCCTGATCATCCAAAGCCAGTGGTATTTGGTGATACCTTTGAAAAGCGTCCAGGAAACTCATTCGAGGGTGGCTAATAGTAGCATTAACCAATTGATCGATTTTTGGCATGGGAAATGGGTCTTTTGGACAAGCTTTATTCAAGTCCGTGAAGTTCACGTACACTCGCCATTTTCTGCTCTTCTTCTTCACCGCCACAATATTAGCCAACCATTCAAGATAAAATGCTTCCTTAATCGCTCCGACCCGTTTGAGTTTCATCACCTCCGTCTGACAGCATTCGCGTGCTCCTTAGATGGGCGTTAGAACGGTTGCTTTTTAGGAATAGCGGCAGGGTTAACATTCAGGTGATGGCAAATGAACTCTGGGCTCACTTCGAGGGCTTCAATGGAGTCCCACGCAAATATGTCAATGTTGGCTCTGAGAAATTCTATAAGCTCTTCCTTCTTTTAAGGAGGCAACAGGGATCCAGCTTGAAAGAACCTTTCTGGATCATCGCTAATAACGACCTTTGTCAAGCTTTTGCATTCTGCATCCTCAACTATGTCCTCGGCATTCAGCGCCGAGGATTTTAACTGCTATAAGTCCTTTTCATCATTGGCTGAGGATTCGGCTTTAGGTTTATGCTGGATTGCTGCCATCAAACATTGTCTGGCCATCGATTGGTCTCCCCGAGTCTCTTTGACCTGCCTTTCGAACGGATACTTAACCTTCTAGTGAAGAGTGGAAGAAACAGCCCCTAGTGTATGGAGCCAAGGTCGGGCTACGATTGAGGTGTAGGGCCAGTAAGCGTCCACCACTATAAAGTCTACCTCTACTATTTTTGGGCTAGTTTGCATTGGCAGTCTGATTTGACCTCTCGGTATAACCACCTTCCCATCGAAACTGACCAAGGGAGAGTTGTAGGGCGTCAAATCTTCAGGTGTCAAACTCAGCCCCTTATAAAGGTCTGGGTACATTATCTCTGCACCACTTCCTTAGTCCACCATCACTTTCCTCACGTCATACCCCCTATCCTAAGGGTGATCACCAAAGCATCATCATGGGGTTGTATAGTTCCGATTTTGTCCTCGTCCGAAAAGCCCAACACTGGTTGAACTTCCACTCTGGCTCTCTTCGGCTCCCTGTTAACATCTTCGAAGGGCAGCCGAACAACGGATAGTATTTTGGACGGGCAAGACTTAGTTCTACCTGGTGCGGCAAAGATAACGTTTATCGTGCCCAAAGGAAGTCTTGAGAAATCATCCCTCTGGGAATCTGTGTTCGCTCGGCTTCCCTGACCATGGGTATGGTGCAAGAACTGTTTTAACTTGCCCTCACCAACGAATTGGTCTAAGTGGTCCCACAAACTCCTACAATCCTCCGTGGTATGTCCATGATCCTGGTGATATTGGCAATAGAGGTTGTAGTTGCACCTTTCAGGATTTCCCACCATTTTGTTTGGCCTTTTGAAGAAGGGCTCATTCTTGATCTTCTCCAGGACTTGATGTACCGGTTCTCGGAACACGACATTAACTGTCTGAAGGTTTACCGACCTTGGTGGTCCGACCCAATCCCTCCGCGGCCTATTGTTGCCATGCCAATCCAACCTGAAATCTCTCATCTCCTGAGGGATAACCTTATCCTTTCCCTTACCCTGCTGTTGGTCTTCCTCGACCCTTTTATACTTATCAATCCTGTCCATCAGCTGGCGCACACTGGTAATAGGCTTGCCCGTTAGTGACTTTCTCAGGCCGTGTTCAGTCGGAAGGCCAAGCTTAAAGGAGCTGATGGCTACTCCGTCAAAACCACCCTCTATCTCGTTGAACATCTCCCAATACCTATCCAGATATGATTTCAGAGTTTCACCCTCTCGCATGCTCACAGATAGTAGGGAGGCCAATGACTGAGGAACCCTGCGACATGTGACAAAACGGGAACCGAACGCCTGAGTAAGCTCTTGGAAAGAACTTATAGAGTTCGTTTTCAAGCTGTCGAACCGCCTCATAGCGACTGGTCGGGAAAACTTTACACATCAAGGCTTCATCTCTAGAATGAACGGCCATCTTCTGGTTGAAATGACTCACGTGCTTAACAGGGTCTGTTCGGCCGTTATAGATGGTGAACGTTGGCTGGTGAAAGCGTCGTGGGAGTCTTGCATCTTCGATGTTACTTATGAAAGGAGACTTGGAGATTTGTTTCAGGGCCTTACTCATAGCGCCATGTCCTATGCCTCGATGTGATGGGCTCTACATCCGCTATTGACGATGATGTTCTTCTTTGTTAGGTTTTAAGGTCTTAGGATTTTATGTATTTAGAACCTAATTTGTAATGTTGGCAAACCATGATCAAAACAATGTATTTAGTCTTGTTTAGGCTTGCTCAAAGTTGGTTTAATTTTGTAAAGTTGGAATCGAGAGACTGCAGAAGCATTGGAGCTTCTCGGCCTGGCTCGATCGATCGAATGTAATTCTCGATCGATCGAAAATCGGCCCAGATGCGTTTTTCTGCAGAATTCCAACTCAGCCCTAACTCTTTAAACGTTTAGGGTTTTATGTTTTTGCCCTAGGTATATAAGGCAAACCCTAGCTACGTTTTTCAGAGTTGCACAAGTTGTGTTGTTGCTCATACATTGTGGTTTTGTGTAAATCTCTTGTGAGATCTAGAGGAGCTTTCCTTTACACATAACTTAGGGTTTTCAAGATTGAGATTCTTCTACATCTTGATGATCAACTTGGTTGCTGCCCTTTGAAGCTTAAAGATTAACAAGCGAGGAGCTTGTACCTGATTGAAGGAAGACAAAGAAAGAAGTAGTCCGTGGATTCGGAGCCTGCGCGTGGTCGTGTCAGGAAGTTACTACTGGTGGGTAGCATTAGGAAGTCAAGCGGGGTAGCTTGTAAGTCCTTTTGTAACAACTTCAATTCTTTCTTAGTGGATTCCGTTTTGCCTTGAGGATCGGTGGGTAAAATCCTCCGCAGGTTTTTTACCGATTTGGTTTTCCTGGGTGATCATATCACTGTGTTATTTACTTTCCGCTGCTTTATATGTTTTACATGCATGATATGATTTTGTGATTGTTTTAACCTAGAATTGCTTAATTTGACTAAGTAACAACTTGGCTAATTAATCTAGGCTACGCAATCTGGTTATAGTTTAAAGGGTCTAAACCCTGTCAAGTGGTATCAGAGCAGGTTGCTCTTTTGTTTGAGATTTTCATCTCTGAGCTGATCCTTGACCCCTGTTGTCATGGAGCATGGACACTCTCTGTTTGTTCCTCCTCACTTTGATGGGAACAATTATGCCTACTGGAAAGTAAGGATGAAAGCATTCCTGAAATCCATTGATGAGAGAGTTTGGAACTCTGTTGAATATGGTTGGGAGAAGCCCACTACTCCTGTGAGTGAGTGGCAAACTTCTCAGAAAGAAGCAGCTGCATTTAATAGCAAAGCTATGAATGCCATTTTTAATGTTGTTTCAATGGAGGAATTTAAGAGGATCTCTAATGTTGAGGTTGCTCATACTGCTTGGAAAATCCTCCAAACTGTGCATGAGGGCACAAAGGCTGTTAAAATAAACAAATTGCAGCAATTAACTTCTAGGTTTGAAAGCATTAGAATGTCTGATGATGAAACCTTTGATGAGTTTTATGCTAAACTCAATGATATTGTTAATTCTGCTTATAATTTGGGTGAAGTCTATGATCAACCTAAAGTTGTTAGGAAAATTCTTAGATCCTTAACTGAAGACTTTAGACCCAAAGTGACAGCCATTACTGAGAGTAAGGATGTTGACTCCATCCCTGTGGATGAGCTTGTAGGATCTCTTCAGTCCTATGAGTCTGACCTTCCCAAGACTGCCAAATCCAAATCAATGGCTCTTAAGTCTGTTGATGATGTTGAAGCTGGTGGATTTGATGATGAGCTCTCTCCCACGGAGATAGCCTACCTTGCCAAGAATTTTAGAAATTTTCTTAGAAACACAAATAGGAAGGCAAGGAATACCAACACTGCTGAACCTAGAAACTTTAGGAAGAATGATCCCACTAAGGTTAACAATTTTGAAAAACCTAGAGAACAAGTAGGTCAATCTTCTAATAACTCTTTGGGTCCTCAGTGTTATGGTTGTCAAGGGTATGGTCATGTCAAATCTGAATGTCCTACTTTCTTGAGGAATAAGGGTAAAGCTATGGCTGTAACCTTTAGTGATAATGAGGTTTCTGATGATGAGTCCGGTTGTGACGAGGATGGAAACTTCATTGCTTTCACTGCTACTGCTGAAGTTGATGAAAGCATATCTGCTGAGGAGAACCCTGCTGATGGGGAACTCTCTAAAGATGCAGATCTTCAAGAGGCCTATAACAAACTTTGCAAAATTGCTGCAAAGGATGCTATGAAAGTTGATCTAGGCCTGAAGAAAATTGATGCTCTTGAGCTTGAAAAGAAAAATCTGCTTGTAAAACTTTTTGATGCAAATGATCTTTTGAATAATGTTAAATCTGAAAATATGCTTTTGCTTGATAAAGTTAGAACTTTGGAACATGATTTATCTGTTGCTAGATCTGCTAGTTCTAAACTTGATCATATGCTGAATATTCAAAAGTATCCTTCTGATAAAGCTAGGTTAGGATATGTTGAAAGCATCTTTGATTCTGGACCCCATTCCACTGTCTTTGTTCCTTCTTCTTCTTCTTCTGAACCTCTTGTGAGTGAGGTTGTGAGTGAAACCATTAAACCCCCTGTGAGTGAGGTTGTTAAACCTGTAGAAGTTTCACCTCCAAAGAAGATTAGGGTAGACTTAAGAGAATCCAAACCTAAGGAGCCTACCAAACCTAAGGACAAGATGCATGGTAAACCTGCTTGGGTTTGTCATTATTGTGGTAAGTCTGGACATATCCGTCCTAACTGTTACAAGCTTCAAGCTGATAAGAGAGCAAAAAGACCAAAAGTGCCTGTGCCTCAAGCACAAGATCCTATGGCACTAATTGGTGAATTGGTAAAGGCGTTAAACCTTTATTCCAATTCTGGAGTTGGGAATCACTCTAATGTGAATAAAAACTCCAATGCTCGGGGTGCATCTAAAAAGTTTTGGATGCAAAAGACTCGAATGAACTGAGTCTTTCTGATATGGTCCTTGTGCTTCATTGCTCTATTCTGTTGTGACCATTGTTATTTGGTTTTTGTGTTTTTCTTTTGTTCTAGGACTTGCATTGCATTACATACATGCATTTCATTCTAGGATTTATTTGTTTTCTCTTTTAATAATAATAATAATAATAATAATAATAATTAAAAAAAAAGGGAAAGCAAAATCTTTGTTGAACACTATGTTTCTTGATTTTTTTTGAAAACAAGGTTGGTCATTCTTTTTACACATGTCATGTCTAGTGTACCTTGTTTAACTTTGATGAGCTTATTTACTGCACTTGACTAGTTGAAACTCTGTAGTGCATGTTGTGTGGGAAAGATGTGTGTGGTTCTTAATCACTTTACCTTAATCATGAAGTCACTTGTTTTTGACTGTCGGACTTGATCCTTTTGAGAAAGGCATAAATAACCATCTCACCACTGGTCACTAGCCAATCATGAACACCTTAGTGCATATCATAAGATTTTGTGCAAGAAAGTGTAGCACATGCACAAAAAGAACATAAGGTGTAGCCTCAATTTAAATTAAAACTGGTGTGTACTATTAGGCTTGATGCCAATTCACTTAATTCAAACCGGTGTGTACTATTAGGCTGAATGCCAATTCATATATAAATAAGAGGCAAAAATGAAAGAAACTTACATGATTGCAAGCTTTTGTTCTAGGAGATGTGGGAGTTATAGGATGTAACTCTTTAGGTGATAGTCTCTTTTAATTCTATG
Organism: Quercus gilva; assembly: GCA_023621385.1. Classification (NCBI taxonomy): domain Eukaryota; kingdom Viridiplantae; phylum Streptophyta; class Magnoliopsida; order Fagales; family Fagaceae; genus Quercus; species Quercus gilva. The sequence goes on along the minus strand of CM042476.1, from coordinate 13,932,646 downwards.
TGATGAATTGTGTAGACTTTGTGCTTGATTGCCATTCACATATCACCTCACATGTATCTCAAGTCTTTGCTAGTTTCACACATTACACAAGTTACTCTTTGTTAAACACTGTACATGCTAGTGTGTGTGTTCTTGGTCTGACCAACCAAGTTTGAAAAATATCTTGAGATTTGTGTACAACTTAGTTGATGCTTGAGAAAATTAATTTGGAAGACAATTGAAACTTGTGTTTGAGAGAATTGGGTTTAAAATTTTGGGTTTTTGAAGATGCATTCCATCTCATACTCATGCATTGTGTATTCATTGTTCAAATGCTTTGAGGAGTTGTTTCAAAATTGGGTTTGCAATTTTTCAAAACTGTGTTTTTCCCCAAAATTCAGTGTGCCTCTGCCCATTTTGATCGATCCAACCTGATTTTCGATCGATCGAAAAAGTACCTCAGAAAGTTCTAAAATGACTGTCACATTCGATCGATCGAATGTAATTTTCGATCGATCGAACATCGTGAAGAAGCTTTTTAAAAAAGGGAAATCTGACTTTTTCAAAGTTTCAAAACTTTTTCAAAAGCTTTTCTTTTTCTCTCTCCGACGAGGCAGGACCAATTCTTCAAGTTTTTGTCGTTTTCTTCCGAATTTTTTGCATAATCTCTCTCTCCTCAAGCCGGTATGTCCTTTTTACCCTTCCTTTTCAAATTATTTTCATGATTTCATGCATTTTTCATGCATTTTTTAGGGAGATTTTCGGAACTTTTCTTTTTGGGATTTTTGTTGATTCGGACCAAATTGTTTGCAATTGATCAATGGGTTTTGTTGGGGACACCCTATAGACATGTTCTTGAGTGATTAATTTGATCAATTTTGTATTTTGTGGAAAACTTAAATTTCTAGGGTTTATAATTGATCCGAATTGGGGCTTTTTGTGAAATTGGGTTTAATTGATGAAATTGGCTTGTGTAATTGATGCAATTGGTTATTATAAATTGTTTTCAATAGTTTGTAATGATTGGTTCATCAATTTGGTACAAAAATTTTCAAGTTGTTCTCAAATTTTTAGGGTTTTTGTTAAGAAACTCTATGTTCAAGCCAATTTTATGAATTTGAACTTAATTGGATCCTGATTACTGCATTAGTTCATGCATCATAACATTGTTAATGTTCATGCATCATATAGAATTTTATTCTATATTTTTGTGTGCTAACTTGCAGTCTGCCCTTGGTTTTTGTGTTTGTTCTTTTTGGTTTTCTCTCTGTGTCTATGTCCTTTTCCTTAGCACCATGCCTAGGAAGACTAGAGCACGTAGGACTCTTCCCACTCCTACTCCTTCCCCTCCCTCCTTTGATAGTGAGCGGTTCCCGGGTGAGAAAAACCAAGAGCTGTATGAGACTTTAAACCTTAAGAGGAAGATTTGGGCTGAGCGGTCTGTTTCTTTTGATGAGCTTGATCCTGCCATTAGGGCAAATTTTGAGCGTAGGGGTTGGCTTCCCTTGTTTGCTGTGTCTGACCCTCCTCCTCCTGCTACCTTGATTCGAGAGTTCTACTCGAACATCTCGATCCGCGTCTATGATTCCAACACTCTTGTTAGGAGTTGGATACGAGGCGTAGAGTACTCCATTACTCCTCAGGTAGTGGCTGATGCTCTTGAGGTACCTTTAGTTAGGGATCCTGTCTATCCCTATGATGAGTCACCCGAGTTGAGTGATGTCATATCTTACATCACTGGGTCATCTATCCAGTGGGGTTCTGATCCTCGGATCACTTCTGCTGAGCTTCCTGAGACTACCTATCTTTTCTCTAGGATAGCATGTCACTCACTCTGGCCCATTTCTCATCTACACACCATTCCTCTTGAGAGGTGTGTTTTTCTGTACGCTCTTGTTACAGATGCTCCTATTAGTTTTCCTCATCTTTTTCTTCGTTCTTTGAACGAAGTTTATAGGAGTTCATCTACTGCTCATGCTCTCGTCCATCCTATTTTCATTCATAGGATTTTATTGTATCTAGGTTTAGAGGATTTCCCTGCTTCTGAGCCTGTTCATGTCATCGGTCCTATAGGTGCGTCTTTTCTTAGACAGAGGGCCGCTCATCTTCGAGCTGGTTCTAAACACCCTAGGTCTAATCCCTCTTCTAGCGCTCCTCCTCCTCCTTCATCTTCTACAGGTCTTGCTGGTGATGATATTCCTGATCCAGTTGGTGCTGATGCGGATGCTGCTGCTGCTGCTGTTCCTCCACCTCCTACGGCCGACTTTGATGTTCGTCGTACTTTGGAGACTATCATGACCGTTCAGGCGGCTCATGGTCAGATCTTGGTGGACCTGCTGGACGAGATGCGTGCTCTGCGAGCTGATCTTGCACGTCTTCATTCACCTTCACCACCACCTTTTGATGGCGACTTTTGATTGCCCTTTGGCATTCCGTCACAAAAAGGGGGAGTGGATATTTTTGACTTGTAGAGGTGTTTTTGACCTTTTGAGGAGATTTTGTAGTTAGGGGGAGACATATTGTTTAGCATGGGATATTTTTTTGTGTGGAGTTTATTAGATTGTATCTAGGTGCTTCACTTTGTATATCATTTTTGGGGATATTCATGTTAGGGGGAGTAACATTGATTGATATATTGATATACATGATTTAGTTTGATTCTTGTCTTATGATTCATTGCTTATTGATTTATATTTATGAGTTGATTCATTGATATATATCTTTATTTTGTGTTGTGTGAATCTTACAAGAATATTATACCTGTTTATATACTATTTTCTGCCACACATGCGTTTATGTGTTTGTTGAGTATTTCAGGAATATACAGGTTGATTCAACAAAGCTGCTGTCTACACTTGCAACCGATGGATAGTAGTTAGGTTGAACTTTTGTTTATGAGCATTATTTTGTAAAGGGCTTTTTACTTGTAAACTTTGAGCTTTTGATTTGTGTTTTGTCACGGATTGCCAAAGGGGAAGTTTGTTAGGTTTTAAGGTCTTAGGATTTTATGTATTTAGAACCTAATTTGTAATGTTGGCAAACCATGATCAAAACAATGTATTTAGTCTTGTTTAGGCTTGCTCAAAGTTGGTTTAATTTTGTAAAGTTGGAATCGAGAGACTGCAGAAGCATTGGAGCTTCTCGGCCTGGCTCGATCGATCGAATGTAATTCTCGATCGATCGAAAATCGGCCCAGATGCGTTTTTCTGCAGAATTCCAACTCAGCCCTAACTCTTTAAACGTTTAGGGTTTTATGTTTTTGCCCTAGGTATATAAGGCAAACCCTAGCTACGTTTTTCAGAGTTGCACAAGTTGTGTTGTTGCTCATACATTGCGGTTTTGTGTAAATCTCTTGTGAGATCTAGAGGAGCTTTCCTTTACACATAACTTAGGGTTTTCAAGATTGAGATTCTTCTACATCTTGATGATCAACTTGGTTGCTGCCTTTTGAAGCTTAAAGATTAACAAGCGAGGAGCTTGTACCTGATTGAAGGAAGACAAAGAAAGAAGTAGTCCGTGGATTCGGAGCCTGCGCGTGGTCGTGTCAGGAAGTTACTACTGGTGGGTAGCATTAGGAAGTCAAGCGGGGTAGCTTGTAAGTCCTTTTGTAACAACTTCAATTCTTTCTTAGTGGATTCCGTTTTGCCTTGAGGATCGATGGGTAAAATCCTCCGCAGGTTTTTTACCGGTTTGGTTTTCCTGGGTGATCATATCACTGTGTTATTTACTTTCCGCTGCTTTATATGTTTTACATGCATGATATGATTTTGTGATTGTTTTAACCTAGAATTGCTTAATTTGACTAAGTAACAACTTGGCTAATTAATCTAGGCTACGCAATCTGGTTATAGTTTAAGGGGTCTAAACCCTGTCATTCTTCATAGGTGAAGGATTCGCTGGGTGGGGTTCGAGACCTCTACCTGTAATCAGCGTCTCTTTCGTCATCAGAAGAAAGGTCCGAATCTCTAGAAGCTTTTCTCTTCCTTGCATGACATAGTTCTCTTTTTAATTGATCAATCTCTAGTTGCATGCTCTTGTTATCATTTGCATGGGAGATATGGTCCTCCCTTTGAGGTTGACTCCGGTCAGTATGTGTGGTGTGTACGCTTCCTTCGCGGTCACCTCTCTGCTCAAGGCTGAGGAAGGGGTCACCACAATTAGAGCCCTTCGATTCTGCTTGTCGTTAACCTGGTTTAGCCATAGTTAGTCGTAATACTCACTATCACTCAAGCTCTCCCCACAGACGGCGCCAATTATAGGGTCACAAATTATTAGCCCAGGCCCAAAAACTTATTTGGACGGTGGTTTGGTAAGCCCAACACAATGAATTTGTAGAGAGTGGGCCTAAGAGCTAGGTTTTAATGATTTACGTTAACGGCTAGATAAAAATTCGATGATAGACAAAAGTAAGCGGCATATAAAGCTTAACGAAAGGGTTATCCGAGGAGACTAGATAGAATTCAATACAGTAATTATGAACTTTCATACAACCCTTAGTGCTACAGTAATTCTCTCTTCCCCTCTTCTTCCTATTTTTTCCGTCCCCCCTTTATGGGAGATCTTTTACATTTATATAAGTTCTTTCAGGCCATCCTAATTTTACACTTGTTGCCCATTTAGATTCTCACTTGAGTACATGTCCTATCAAGTATATTCTTTTGTTATTGCAAGTGGCAGTAGCTGAAGATTGTACTGTTCAGGGGTCTCCTCCCCATAAATGCGGCTAGAAAAGTTGCTGTAGTGCATTTAATACAGTGGGTAGCAGCTTTTCTTTGAGATATTTCCATATTATCATCTCCTTTGTACGTGCCTGAAGTTCATCTTTATCATTCTAACTCCCTGATCGGTTACCTAAATTATCCGAGCACTTACTTGAGCGACATTCATCCTATCCGAGAAGGCCAACCTCCTCGGATTATATTCCTCCCTCCTCTCCTTGCGTGATCCTTTATTCCGGGGCCTCTTCTAATTATTCATTGCTCCTCGGACGTATCCATAAACAGGGTCTAAGGCCCAGTATACAATTTTGGGATCTTACCCCCACAATAGGCTTTGCCAAATAAATAAATTTTTTATGGAAGTTTTTTTTTTTATAGTTGATTTACCATTTTAACATTATTTCTCTTTTTAAGGAATAAGTAGATTAATTAAATTAAGGGTATTTTTAGAATTTAAAAAGACAATAACTAACTTTGTGAATCCTCTTAATATATAGATATATTAATAATAATAATAATAAACCGAGAACCTTAGAGAAAATTGACGTACAAAAGATTTGAGCGTCATTTCCAAATTCTGGTAAAACATAGTCAAAAAATTGTAAAAATATAGAGCTATTTATATATGGTCTAAAATGATAGTAATTGATTTTTAATTACGTGGCAAGCGGATTAGAAATATTTTTTTTTTTTGCTTGAGATGGAATATAATTTGTAACAATAATGACTGTTTTACCTATAATTATCAACTAGCCGCAGACCCACGCGATGCGTGGGAATATAAATATTGCGTAATGATGTGTAATATATAAAAAATAGCTATTACTTCAAGTATTGTCTATCCCAAGCCAAATACTTAAAAATGATAAGACCCATATAAGACCCACAACACAAAAGAGGTAGTAATAAGAGAGGGGAAAAAAACTAGCAATCAAAAGAAATAATACTATTAATCTAATCCTTACATTGAATTATAAGTAATAGACATCAGTTGTGAATTTAAATTTGTGCCAAGGAATTGTATAAATCAATAAAGACACATTCCAGAAGTGCAAGTTATTAACAGTTTTGTACCAAGGAACTGCATAAATCAAATTATTTGCATCGAAGGGCTTGTGGATTTTTTGTGTTTTTTTTTTCTAGCAACAAATTCCGAACCCGAAGAAGTACATTCTTGAAAGTGGAAAACTTTTACACCCACCTAATTAGGAGAGAAGATTGCAAAAGCCGAAAGGTCCATGGGACAATCGAGTGACATCCTAAAAAATCCATATACAATAACCATGAGACATGGTGGGAAATAGAAAACCCCCCACCTTTGCCCAAACATGTCTGCAGAATTTCAATGATACACACAATATGTTCCTAAACCCAAGTATATGGACTATATGACATAGTGAAAAGATAAAACCCGCATCTTTTCTCAAAACATGTTTGAAAAAAATACAAAATTAATTGAATCAATCATATAAACAGAGAAATAGGTACATAGCTAGCTATGTTCATATATGTTAATTATGCATGAAAAAACTCACAAACTTCATGCGGAGATGCAAAGGGAAAAACTGCAAAGATGTTCGCCTACAAATATCATAATGATCAAAATAAATAAAATCCATTATACAAAATTTAACATTTAATAATTAAATAAATAAATAAAACAAGAAGGTATGGTACGTGTTTAAAAAATGAAAGTACCTGGAGTCTGTGTGAATTAAAATCAAAAGGAATATGAAAAACATAAAAGTGGTGTGTGTGCTGTAATTCTTCTCAAGCTATGAAAAATTACTGTCTACATTTATCTCTATTCCTTTATCAGTTATTTTCCCTAATTTCCCTCTTTTATTCTTTCAATTCTCTTGGAGGTCAGGCTACCTCGAATTAGCCATAAACTCTTGAATTAGGATATTAACTATGGGGTCTTTTTATAAAGGACAACTACAAAACACTAAGGTAGTTGTCCTAAACCTAGACATTTCGAAACTCATGACCTTAGAAGGGATACACCAAAAAAAAAAAAAAAAGGAAGAAATTCCAATCACTAAATTGATATATACAAATAGAAGAGTATGGCCTTGAACTTCAAGTTATCATAGTTAGAGGTGGGAGGTGTTTAGGCAGATCCAAATTGAAATAGCTAAAAGAGGATCTCTGCTAGTTATATAAAGGGTACAAGTTATTTCTCTCTTTTCTTCTTAAATATTCCATTCTTATATGTTAAAGAAAAGAGATATTGAGCTGCAGCCTAAAAAGAGCTTAAGCATATATAGTTCTACTTTTGTATAACTTTAAAGACAATAAGACAAATAAATAAAATGAAATTGAGTTAGCATGAAGCTAGGTCCCACCATTAGATTTTCCCAAAAATATAAAATTAATTGAATCACCCGAAACAGGAATTCAATCATATAAACAGAGAAAGGTACATAGCTAGCTATGTTCATATATGCTAATTATCCAGAAAAAAACTCACAAACTTCATGTTGCGATGGAAAGGGAAAAAAAATTAGCAACTGCAAAAATTACAAAGAAGTTCACCTGCAAATATCATAATGATCAAAATAAATAAAACCCATTATACAAATTTTAACATTTAAATAAATACATAAAAAAGCAAGCAGGTCCAACAGTATATCTAGACCATCTACAGCACTAGAGAAGAAACAACTCATGCTACCAGATTCAACAATAACAGATGATAGCAAATATACGGCCCCCAACTATGTGCACAATACCTGCCAAGGGACACATCATAAGTAGACTTAGTATCACGTTTTCTTCCCATCCCATAACCGATTTTAATAACATCTTCCAAGACAATTTGTCTACTTACAAATATTGGTGCCTACACAAAGCAAATTTTAAACTGATTATAGAAGCTTTAAAGAAACATTCATACATAACCAAGGAATGTTATTAGATCTGTCGAAGTCTCAAAGGACGTCAAAGAGAGATTAATGGGGTGGCATTGTCGTGTAGTCCTTGTCAGATTTCGTCACACACACACACACACACAACACACGCACGCACTCAAACAACAGCCTATTATAATAATTATTTTTTTTAAACCACCAATTGGAAACTCCATTCACATCAAGGTAACTTCAGCTGTCTTGAACTTGAAAGTCTGAATTTCATTATTGTGCAAAATTGACTTGAACCAAATGCAATGCTAATCTGTGAAAAATATATACCTTGCATCTATTTGCCACATTTATGGCATCCGAGGGACATGCCTCCACACTTAGAATGTCATTTTTCCCAGGTTGCAAATAACAAATGCCTTGATGTAACATAAAATTGAATTGAACATAATCAAGACATACTAATCGTAAATTTCTAACCACCTTGCTAAAATATAGTCTGGCAAAGTAAAGTATTAACGACTCTTTTTGTAATTCTCACCATAGTAACCTGAAACCAAAGGGGAAAAAAAGAAAGAGAAAACTTTAAAATAATTGAATAGATTTATACCCCAGTTTTCATATAAAAAAGGACTTAATAAAACAGGTGTGCAGTAATATTAAGCCAGAAATTGAGAGACATACACCCAGTCATATTCACACCTGGGACCTCATAAGTTCTTTTTCGATCAACAAACTGACTGAAGTTTGCAATATTTGTTCTATTATCGAGATCCAGTGTTACATCATGGGAGCATATCAGCACTCCATCTTAACTACCGAGGATGTCTGTTTCTATGAAATCTGCCCCAACTTCAATAGAGGGAGCATATCAGCACTCCATCAAATATACTATTTTAGAAAGTCAAAGGTCTAAAGTTTTGAAACTATCTTTGGAAGAGAAAGAGGTTGGCGTTAGCTAGCTGAAAGGCTGAAGTTTTGAAATTGTGGAACACATGTAGAGCAAAAGGAGAGGATACAGAAAGGGTTGGTGTTATAGAGTAAAGGCTATTAAGAATGGGTTTGGGTGTTATGGTGGATAGCATTTTGATAGTCCTTTGTTAGAATGTGGGGAAGGGGAAGGAACACGGTTTGTGTGAGAAATCTACTGTTAAAAGGTGGGGAAGGGGAAGGAAATCCAAGAAGTTGTAATCGTGATTTTTAAAGGGTTTTCAGTTGAGAAGGCTTGGGTTTGGGCTTTTATGTTAAAAATAAATTTAGAAGAAGTGGGCTGGTGGAATTAAATTTATAGGAAGTGGGCTTAATGATAGAGATAAGCTGAAAATAATTTTAGTTTCATTAGTATTTTAAAATTGATAAAAACTATTTTAAAATTGTAGGATAAATTTAGGAAAAAGGATGGGAATGACATGGCTGCTGACGTGGCTCAACGTGAGTGTAGCAACATTAAATGCTACGCTTCAGTTTTTAGTAATATAATGGGCTTAATGGTAGAGATAGGCTGAAAATAATTTTAGTTTCATTAGTATTTTAAAATTGATAAAAACTATTTTAAAATTGTAGGATAAATTTAGGAAAAAGGATGGGAATGACATGGCTGCTGACGTGGCTCAACGTGAGTGTAGCAATATTAAATGCTACGCTTCAGCTTTTAGTAATATAATAATATAGATAATATAGATGTGTATTTTAAAATCAAATGAAGAATTACTTTTAAAATAAGAATCAAAATTGTAACTTCCCCATCAAAATTTAAGCAAGTAAAGCACCTGTGAAAAAAAAAAAAATGCATATTGATCCCACATCGCCTAATAATTATATAATTTTACTGTTTATGTAGGTACAGTGACTACAGTCCAGTTTGAACGAATGATTTTGCCCTCTAGTAAGAGCAGCTTATGAAAGGAACACACCTTGACTTCAGCCCCAGTAAATCCATTGTCCAACCTCCAGCTTTTTGTCAATCGGTTCCCTTTTTGACTCTTTCTTCTAAAGTGTCTCCTTTTATTCCTCTTCAATAGTGTCAACACATGTATAATATTAAGCCATTCTTTTACTCTTCTACTCAGGCTTTTTTTTTTCCCTCAAATATTCTGTTTTTACAAAAATAATTTACTAAAAAAACTCTACCCAAACTTTTTTAGTTATATCTAGTTTACCAAAGTCAAGTTTCAAGTAATATTTGGCAAAAACAACCCTTCTTTTAAAGAGTAAACATATACTTGATAAAATAAAAAGTGTAAACATATAAATAATATTAACCCATGCATGTATTTTTTGTTTTTTGATTTTAGAGATCATTTCAACCTATGATGTCTGTTAAGAGACTTTTTGAATTGAGCTAATGGGAACTCATTTAAGTCATGCATGTCTAAGAATGAATTATGAACCAAGTGAAGAGTTTTTGATATAAAAATAATAATAAAAAACCAAGTGGAGAGAGAAAATATGGTAACAAGCCAATCCTAATTAAGTTTTTAGAAATAAATAATATTTTAAATTTATAAATTTTTTATGGCCTTTAAAATGATTAATGATATTTTAAAGAGGTGCTAAGTGTATAATATATTTTAAAGGGTTGGCCCCTAGGGCCTAGGAGCCTAGGAATAGCCCCATCCCTAATTGCATGGACATTTGGCTAACAACTATATTATAATTCTAAATTGCGTTGTCTTCACTAAAAGAAAAATAAATAAATAAATAAATTGTCTAAATAGATTGATCTGATGGGAATTAAGGAAATCTCAAAGTTAAGGTTAGGTTAATGCCCTGATTTTGGGTATTTTTTTTGTTCCAATTTAATTTCTTCCGACTATCATTAAACCATGTAGTTGAGAGCTTAGATTGAAGATTTAAACTATAAATTGAGTCAAATATTATTATTTTTTAATTAATTATTAAAATTTAAATCTTTGTCTTTAGGATTTGGGTTAAATACTAAGCGCACGTTTGACACGCTGTAATGGTCATTACAGTATAATAAGAATTTCCTAAAATACTACCGCCGCACAACCTTGGCGCGATGGTCATTCCACTTATACTTCACATACATATACATTTAGATTAGACTAGAGTAGAATTTCTATCATATAAAAAAAAATTCCTAAAATACCCATTTTAAAATCAAATTTCAAAAAATTCCTATTTAAAAAATATATATATATATATATATATATATTCTTTAAAGTATATCGTTGTCAGTGTTTTTAAGAAAAACACACACGTACCAAACACACAACTTATATTTCTAACACCAAAATATGTTATTTGAAACACATTACCAAACCCATTTTTCACTTTATGAATACTATAAAAACGTATTTTTCACAACAATTTTTAAACCAAATTATCACATCATTTTAAACATCGTTACTCAAACTCTTCTACCAAATGGCCCATAGGCTCTTAAAAAGTGTGTTCATACCACGCTTTGTCTTAGCAGAGAAGCATAAAAAATATGTCACATAAGGCGTAGGATTCCATTGGCTCCAACTTCCTTCTTTTTTTTTTCTTTTTTTTTTTTGTTTTTGTTTTTGTCCAATCGGTTCTTAATCATTGTTTCACTCAATTTATTTTTAATCAAGAATTTTCTTTCAAAGTTGGGGTTAGGTTGAGATTCTTAGATTAATTTGGGTATTTTCTGCTCCACTTATAATTTCTTCCAAAATAATCATAACTATACATTGAGCCAAATATTATCTTAATTTAATATATATATATATATATATTTTTTTTTTTTTTTTTTGAAAAAATCGTAGCTTTTTTAGAGTTTGGTTTACACACTAAATTAAGGGTTTTTTTGTTTTGCTGTTGTTCCACTAAATTTAATGATTAAGCTTCATAGTTGATGATTATAACCCTTAGTTTGGTCAGTGACTGCAATGATCACATTATAGTGATCTAATTGGGTTTAGGGATTAATTTTCAACATTATATTAGGCCTTTTTAATCTGGTAGTGGTTTCATTAAATTGGATTGAAAACAATGTAATTGGAGCATATAATTTGGGTTTTATAACTTCAATTGGGGGGAATCATAAAAATTTTGAGGGAAGTCAAATAAGTAAAATTGCTAAGACTTTGACCAAATTTGAGGCTTTTAATGATTTAAATATTTTTACGTAAAATCAAAGATGCATATGGGAAACTGAAATGCCCAATTACAGGTTTGAACCTTTCATTGGATATGATGATCAAAGGCTTATAATTAATTAGAATTTGTGTTTGTGATTAAAAGGGTATTTTCCCTTAAGTTGGGGTATTACCAATTAAAATTTTTAAAATGGGAAGCACCTAATATGAAATTGAATTTCCTAATTGACTTGTGGCATGTTCAATTGTAAGTCTTTGGTAGAATAGAAGAGGCAAGAATTGTTTTTGGGCGGTGAACTTGGGGAAAGTGTCCATTACCTATTTGTTAAAATGTGCTTATACATCTTGTAAGGTGTTAAATCCATGGGGGGTATGTTTTAGTTTGTAGTAGTCCTGACTACACAGACTCACTGTTTTTGTTTGCAGCATCTAAATACGCCTCTGTGATACAGATGCTTTGACCAGTGACTGTTTGCTAACTTATAGTAGTACTTTCCACCACTAGTCTTCTTCTTCTTCGTTTTTTTTGGAACTCTTTATTTTATTTATACTGGCAAGAACTCCAAAAACAGAAGAATGAGACTTGTGTTTGCCTGAGACTTTTTGAAACACCATTGGAATAGTCTTGTTTGACTGCTTCATTTTGCATTGAACAATTAATATCTTTAGTTTTGGATTACTATGTCACTATTTTTGGTATCTTTCAATTATTTAAAGAGAAGGGTGACCTCTTTGGCTTCGTGGCAGCCTAGTTATCATGAAAAAAAAAAAGAGATTAAATTTTTTATTTATTTGTTACATAATATTAGATATTAAGGGATTTAATCAGTAAGGTTAACAAAAACAATCATTGTATCATATTCAGTTTCATCTCTACTTCTCTTTGCATTGTCTTTCTTTATTCTTGTTTTTGGTTTCTGGTTTGATAATCATGGCTGTTGGAGAGGTTTTTCTCTCTGCTTTACTTTAAGTGCTATTTGACAGATTGGCTTCCCTCAAGTTCATAGACTTACTACGCTACTGGAAGTTTGATGACTTGCTGGAAAAGCTGAAGATCACATTGCTGACTGTCACTGCATTGCTTAATGATGCTTAGGAGAAGCAATTCCATGGCCCTGCAGTGGAGAAGTGGCTGCACATGGCTAGAGATGCTCTTTATGATGCAGAGGACATATTGGATGAGCTTGCTACTGAAACTCTGAGATGTAAGCTCGAAGCTAAATCTAATCTGATTCTTCTGAGACTTAATAATTGTAGAAATTGTAGTTCTCTGCCACCACTTGGGAAACCACCCTCTCTCAAAAACCTCACAGTTGAAGGAATGGATAGAATAAAAAGAATAGGGATTGAGTTCTGCGGGGATGGGTGTTCTTCTGCTATGCCTTTTCCATCCTTGGAGACTTTAAAGTTTGACAGCATGTTACAATGGGAGGAGTGGTCTTCTTCTGGAGTTGAAGGGAGGGATATTGAGATTCACAACTATCCTAAGCTAACAAAATTGCCACACCACTTTCCTGGATTGAAAAAGTTCCATCTGCATGCATTTGTGTAGCCATTGTTTTGCAGATTATCATCTTCATAAAGTATCTGATGATCCTGCCAAAGATTCCCATCCTCATAAGAAGAAATTCCTGCCTGCTAGCTTGCTGTGCTATGGATCTACCACTATTATATGCTAAGCAGCTGCCTAAAGAGGAGAAAGCAGAAAATTTTTGACCCAAGATAATCCAATAGCTTGCATAGTCATCATATAAGAGTAAGACTATTACTGGCGAGTTTTGTTTTCTTTTTCAAATTCCAGTTTGATTTATACACATACACAACATATATGCTACATATTAGATTCTTGCTTACAATGGTAGGTTCTCATTGCGCTGTCGACATAGGAGGAAAAGTGATAAAACATTCACATATGGTGTATTCCTTTCTCTTTACTTCAATTGTGGTACTGGACACAATGTTTTGAAGTTTTAGTTTCTTTATCTCCGAGGTTCTTTTACATCATCAAGTTATTCTCTGTTGAACTGCAGAATACAATGTCAGCATTCTGTGCTTGAACATACTCTAAATTTTATGCTTATGCAGGTCACACATACCCATTAAATATTGGATCCAAACAGCTTGCATACTTAAAGAAGAACATCTACCAAGGGTAACCTATGAGGAAGAGGATGGTATAATTGGTTACCTGATGCTATTGGAAGCTATATACATCTACGGATTCTTGGAATTTCTTTTAGATAGAAAAAACCAGTAATGATGTCAATTTTCAGGCACTGTTACTACATGTAGGCATGTTTCATCTAAAAATGGCCAAGAGTGTGTTTGGAACTGAACTTGGGGAATTCTTCACTATTTATTTGTTGAATGTGCTTATACAGCTAGTAACTGGAAAATTCTACTGAAAAGATTTTTTATATGACAAATATGTGAGATGTAAAGATGTGGAAATGGCTTGGGTAGCAGAGTGCGTGAGGAACATGTTATTGTTTGCATTTTTCCAGACTCGAGAGGCTCACTGTCTTTGGAAAGAGAAACAGACTCTTTTAGGGGTTGGAGTTCAAGTGTTTAGTGTATAATAGAAGCAGTAGAGTGGGAGATTAGTGGTTGGAGTAGAAGAGTTCAGTCTGTAACAAAAGGTAGAGTTTTAGCACTAGAATTTTGTGAAGTAGATTAGTTACACAGTTTACACTTATTCACAGAATCTAATTCTTCAGTGATATTGTTTTTGGTGTAGTTTTATGTCTGTAATTGTTTTTGCCCACTAACCCTCAACTTTTGGGGTTTAGCAAATCTTGTTCCCAATAGAACCATCTGGAAGGCTTTTCACTGTAGTGTTGCCAAGAAAATCTTTAATCTTGTATTCTTATTTTCAAAATATAAGTTTCCATTGCCAAAATGTTAATCAGGTTCGGTTGAGTCGATTGTATGTCTCTGTTTCCAAGATTCCTTATGAAATCTCAATAGCATTGGAAAAGTACCAACAAAATATAAATTCAAGAATATTTCGGAGTACATCCAATCAAACTCATTTAGAAAATGGTCGAATTCTTGATATGTAACAATCACAATTGATATTACATAAATTGCCTAGGCGATATGTTTCCAATCAAATTTTGAATTTGAAAACTGGAGCTACACAGTTCTCTCAATTGCTCTTCATTGTACCAATTCACACATGGAGGTCCAAACTTGATATGAAGTTAAATAGTTATAGAACAGGCTAGCAGGACAGATATCATTGCTGCTTGTTGGATGTAAGTTTAGCTCTTTAGAAGCTTTGGCTGTAGAAGGTCAAATTTGGTTGGTAGCAGCCATCTTAGATCTTAAAACCAAGCCTATAACTATTGTATTCATCACTAGGATGATGTCAAGCAATTGTAAGGTATGTTATTGTTGGAAGCCTACATGTTGCACATATTGTGTTTGAAAACCTGCAAAATAGTTTGAATTTAAAAATCATTCAGGATAGGAGGTCCAAATTTTATGTAGGAAACACAACTCAATTGAACAAAACTAAACCACTGAGCACTCTTTGGCTTGAAAACACGTACTGGTAATTGCTGGTAGTGACACAATGGAGCCTCAAGAAATGGCCCTTATCTTTCATGGAACAAGCACCTAAGCCATCTTGTGAAAGTTTCCCCGTCTATACCTCTCGCATCACAATCTCAACATAGGAAAATTTAGATTATTGATATTAGCAACGGAGTTTCACATCCCCTACTGCTGAGGACTGCAAGGACAACGAGAACAGTGATGTGCTGAGCCTTTTGAACTCTCTGGAGTGGGGAAGAGAAGAAATAACAAAAATTTTGGAGAGGACTGACTTTTTTCCATCCACCATCAATTCCCAAAGCTCAGAGAGAGGTAGTTTGCTGACCTGATAATGTACACGTCATTTAAACAGGTGCATATGGAATATACAAAATGTCCATACCATTGTGGTAGTATAGCACATATGTTTGGATAATAGAACGAATGATGGCTCTTTGGTCATATCAAGCAAGGTCATGGATGCAAATAACATAAACGGAATAAAATGAATAAATAAATAAGACAAACAAAGGCATATAACTTGTCAGTATCAAGCACCAAAATATTCCAGAAATAGTAAGAAAGAGCGTTGATGAATTTTTTAGTAATTACAAATTGTTGGAACAAGATGAGCTTACCACCTTTCATAGCATGATCTGTCCAGCATGGATTTTTTTTGTGTTCCATGACTTGCGGGCCCAAAAAAACAAGAATTCCAAGCAGTGTCCAGCAGAAAAGAGACCATTAGTTGATTTATTCATGATTAAAAACTCCAACAGGGGATGTCATTACAACGGCCATTCCACCCACATGTGACGTGTTTGTTACATCTGGAATGTGGCACTTAGATAATTATATGGATGAGCAGTACAAAGCTGATTACTTCTAATGAGTTCAATACCATTTTTTACTATTTTTATTCCATTTCTTATTTGTACTATAAGTAATTTCTGCTTTCCTCTTTTGAGAAGAGCAAAAGGTAAATGGTAAGAATGGAAGCACAGTGTGAAGCTGACCTGCATTGTTCAATCAAAAGAACTTCTCTCACTAAGACTGAGAAGTGATTTTTAATCTAAAAAATGTGATAATGGAAGCCACAAGTCCGCACTAGGTTCCACCTGCCGCTTGTCAAATATAGTCAAATATCCTGCCATATTTCTCAAGACAAATGTTACAATCACATTTTGAACTTCTTATAGTTTAAATTGTGAAAAGAATCAATCTGTTAGTCATTGAATACATAAGATTAAGGAAAAATAATAATAATAAAAATTGAACTACCAGAGACTTGTCATTCCCTCAATCTCCCACTTTCTTGTTGTACCACGAGGAGTTTGGACTCAAAATGAAGGAGCTGAATAATGCTGCAGGCCCCTCTAGTTGAAATGCAGGCAAAGGAGTCAAGTAACCACAAATCCTCAAGATAAGAATATTTTTACTAGTGACCTGGAAGCATATTAGAAATTTAGGAATGTGACTGATGTAAGAGGACAAGTAGCCACTGATATCATGCCAAATAGATGCTGAGCTTGTGTTGCACTTGTTGACAAATTAAAGTGAATCTGCACAAGAATTCCTTCCCATCAGCAATTTTTGGGTGTTGCTCGAAACCTCTCATATCTGTTTTATCAGTTTTAAAAATCATTTAAAAAAGAAGCAGTAAACTAACTTTGATACTAAGCTGGTTGTAAAGAAGTACCTGACAATAAAATTGAGTCATGTTTCTAGCTATCTCTTGTGTGGAGCGAAACAAGGTATCAGGCCTCTTCAAGAGTTTTAGCACTAACCAAAACTTTATAATTGATTCTTATGCAGGGGATATAAGTCTTCTAGCAAGATTTTCCCCTTATTTTGGCATCATTTCTTCTTTGTCATACAGATCAGGAGGCTTGAATTGAGCTTGGCCTTGTTGCCTGATAATTTATTTTCTATGACTCATGTATGAGAAACTAAAGCCCTTCTCAAGTAACTGAACATTATTAATGCCTTTTCTTGGGTAGCTCAGTTATAGTTTAATTCTGCAAAAACAAATCAATAAATTAAACAATCGCCAGGGTTTTATTCTTCCCTAATAAAATTTAAAGAGACAAGGATATCAACAATTGCATGCAGTTATTGATTTAAGTGTGAAGAAATTGAACATCAATTACATAATTTTCAATTAGTGAGGAAGACAAAAGCAAATTTTTTTAAATCAGGGATATCCTAGTAGTGACTATATGAATTGAAAAGCAATGCAGTAAAAAAAGATTTAAGATTTTGGGCTGAAGGAACATGAAAAGCAATATTTAAATAAGATTTAAAACTTTTCAGCCTTGGAGAAAAAATTTATGCTACACACAGTTCTATTTCTTATTTTAGTCACACAAGAATTGAGCATTTCCACATCAAAGAAAAAAAACTTGACACTGATTTCCAAACATGCCATTTCTTAATCCTTTTTACTTTCCTCCATTGTA
This sequence comes from Quercus gilva, assembly GCA_023621385.1. Taxonomy (NCBI): domain Eukaryota; kingdom Viridiplantae; phylum Streptophyta; class Magnoliopsida; order Fagales; family Fagaceae; genus Quercus; species Quercus gilva. The sequence goes on along the minus strand of CM042476.1, from coordinate 13,914,998 downwards.
AATCACATTTTTTCCTCTCCAAAGATTGAAGAAATAAGAGGAAGAAATAGGGAATGCTCACCAGCATCATTCAATCAAAATATTCTCATGCATAAGAAATTCAGCAACTGTTTGAAGGTATTAAAGCAGCACCAGCTTCAAACTATCCCAGTGTCTACCTGAGATTAATAACCTGCAATATTGTGCCCAAGTCAATTGCCAATATCACAAAAAGTACTCTGTACTTGTAAAACAAATTTATTAATCATCAAAGACATATATATGCTGGAAAAACTTACCATCTAGGATAATTAATTCCTTCAAAGTTTGTGTCTCACACTTCAAATGTATAAAGGTGAAATGTAGTGGACGGAAAATGATGCAAATGCAGCTCCAGAAAGAATAAGTGTAAGGAAATGTTTGGATGTTGATGAAGAGAGATGGATGAGCTTTCTACAGGAGGCTTGAAAAGTGATTAAGAATTTAGTAGTTTGTACAACGCAAAAGGACCGGCAGCCAAATAGCACAAAAGTGATGCTTGGAGCATGGAGGATTTGTTAGTAACACTGCAATAGAATAGGCAAAGAACTAAGTATATACATTGACATCCCCGCATCGAAAATCAAATATTTTATAAAAATCATGTAGCCATATCATTATTTGAAGTTTCCATTGTTTTTTTGCCTAAAATTTCCTAAGACCCAGAGTTTTTTTTTTTTTTTTTTTTTTTTTTTTGCAATTTATATATATTTTTATTTTTAAAAAGAACTCCAACATTGAAGTCTTCAAGTATATTTAATACTAGAAAGCTTTACTCTTGTTGTGGATGTTCAGGAGATATGATATGTATAGATTATGATTAAGGAATGTGACATCTTTATATACATAAAGGACCTATTCTAAATAAATCACTATACAGTCAATTTTATTTGTTTTTACAATTATACACTATGATGAAAAATATGCAAATAAATAATTTAATCGTTGATCACTATTAGTTATATAATCCTGTAAACCTCCAGTCAAATAATTTGAAAAATATTTTCTCTATTTTTATTGGTTGAATAATCAGTGTCAAGCTTCTCAAAGAATTTAAAAAATTTATTGTAAGAGGTTATCAAAAAATGTTCATGCTGCCTAAATCAAACGTGCCATAAGAAAAAAAACCCAAAATTTTGAAAAGGAATACAAAATACTCCCAACTTGATGGTGCATTTATAAATACAAAATTACCTGATATGCGCAGAAGTGCTTGTTGACTCATAGTATCATGTGATCAATTCATCGTCAATCACTATGTTGGAGATCTGAGCAATTTTGGGCCATTCTTCCCCTTTCTCTCTTTCACACCGTTGTCCTAGGAGAGGGCAGTTTATGAGAATTAGAGAAGAAAGTGAGGTGGGCAAGCCCTCTTCTGGTAAGTACTGGAGCTTAGGGCAGCCATCAATATACAAGCTTTCAAGAGAGGTCAGATGTCGAAAACCCTTGAGTGATTTCAGATTTGGAAAATCTGTAATAAAGATATCGGTAAGAGTGGGAGGCAACCACGCTTCCTCCAGAAAGGACACCACTTCTTTGCAATTACTACAGATAATGATATTTCTGAGAGAGCGAAGATCTTGCAATCCCCACCCCATGCGACGGGAAAATAGTTTGTCGCAGTTCTGGACGTCAAGTGTTACTAAATTTAAGGGCAAACCTCCCTCAGGAAACGATTCCAGTTCTGGGCACTGATCGACTAGCAAAAACTCAAGGGATGGGAGTAGAGTGCGCATATTTTCAGGCAATGACTTCAACTTGTCGCAATCGATGATCGCAATCGTTGTCAAATTAGGGGCGCAAATACCTCCACTAAAAATGGATACAAAATTAGGGGAAGACCAAATAATCAAATTAGTGAGAGAACTAACATCACGGTAAGATTCCTCTGATGCGAAAAGAGATTCAAGAGTTTTACTTTCTCTCACTAGGAGAGATTTGAGTTTTGGATACGACTCTAAGGGAAAAGACCATAGTGAGTCAGAGTCCTCCCTTATTTCCAAACTTTCAAGAGAAGGATAGCAATGGCCAGTTGTGATCTGAAATGCTCCTTCGATTTCAAGCGATTTTAAAGTAGTGGGTACACCACTTTGTGGGATTGCGAGACACGTCATAATTTCCACGAAGGACTGCAAGAAGATGCGACCTCCTCTAATTTTGAGGTAATCCAACTTGGGTGGTAATTCCTTCAACACAACCTTATCACAATCACTTAATTGCAATCTATTGAGAGTGGGAGCTCTAGAAATTGAAGCAACAAGTTGCGGACATTTTTCAATATCAAGTTTGATTAAAGAGGGAAGCTGACTGGGTAGACCACTACTTAGCTTGGGACATTCAATTATGCAAAGCTCTTTTAGAGTAGAGAAAACTCCACCCCCATCTTGATGTTCACCTTCAAATAAAAACCATTCTTGCCACTCTGGCATGTCTTTAAAGCTTAATACTTCAAGAGATCTGAAAGGATTAATTGTAGAAGAACCATTTCCGTAGAACTCATGATCCACATATGATACGAAATGAAATCCTTGAAAATAGAGTCTCTTGAGGACAGGTAGATGCCCAAGTGGAGGCAAGGATGAGCAATACTTACAGTTGACAAGCTGTATAGACATCATATTGGAGAAAGAACAATCTTCTAACCAATTTGGAAATTTTGTACCCCCGTAATCTTCAATGGTGAGAGACTCTAATTTTGTATGAGGACACAATTGCTCAAGAACATGTCTTTCATTTTCTGAATTTTCATTGTCAAAGCCACATTGAAACACCAACTCAGATAAGTACACCTTATCCTTCAAATTAACCTCCCTAGCATCTCTGGTATGATGAACGTTTTGCAAGTTAAAAATAGACAATGCTCCAGAAAGATGACGGAGCTCCCCTAACTCCTTAATACTGGACCCAGAATGTTTGCCCACAACAAAAGTAGTTAATTTCACAAGATTTATCAATTTACCCATATGCAACGGCATCTCTTTCAATTTTGTACCAACTAAATCCAAGTGGCGCAAGTTGACTAATCTCCAAATCTTGCTAGGCAGCTCGATAAGGGACTCACATTTCAACAATAACAAGGTTTGCAATTTGTACAAATTACATAGAGAATTTGGTAACCGTTTGATTGGAGTGTAACTGAGATTTAAATAGCGTAGATGTTTCAAATTGCCAATAGAATTAGGTAACTCCCTCATGTTGCTATAGCAAGAAAATGATAGTACTCGTAAGCACTTAAATGTCAACAACAAATCATTAAGCATCACCATTGATATCCTATTCCAACGCCATCGATACAATGACAAATCTAATCCAAGGAAGGTTCGCAAATCCTTGGCCTTGTAAGACACCTTAAATTTCTCAGGGGAATCATATTCAGTTCTAACATGTGACAAATGGCGAGTCTTTCCTGTGATTACACAAGACTCATCGATCTCTAGCTTGAAACAAAACTCTCCACTTATAAATATTGCCAAGTCATTGACTAGGTCATGCATTACGAAACATGATTGGTTGCTATTTGATTGTTGAAAAAATGATCTAGATACCAAATCATCAAAGTATTGTTCACCTATTTTTTCCATCCTTCCATTTCCTTCGGATTGCTGTAGTAAATCCTCAGCCATCCACAGTAGGACCAATTCCTCCTTTTTAAATTCATAATCCTTCGAAAGGATTGAGCAATAAGCAAAACAACGCTTCAAACGTGGTGGGAGGTAGTGGTAGCTCAATCTTAGAGCTGGAATGATACTATTGTTTTTTGTTGGTATATCCCATATATTACTCTTCAAAACCTCTGTCCACTTTCTTGAATCTTCTTCAAACCGCAGCAAACCCCCAAGTGCTTTTGCAGCTAAAGGCAAGCCTTTACACTTTTGGACAATTTGTCTACCAATTTCCTCAAGAATGGGAAATTTACTAGAGCTTCCATTTCTAAATGCATGCCTTTCAAATAACGACCAACATTCTTCGCTTGACAATTCATTTAAAATATAAGCTGAAACTGTGCCTACATTAGATGCGACTATTTTACTGCGTGTTGTAACAATAACTTTAATCTCCAGTGCCCCACATCTGAAAACTTTAAGTAACTCAACTGAATCATCATATTTTTCATTCCAAACATCATCTAAAACTAGGAAAACTTTCTTCCCCTTTAATTTCTCTCTTATTTTATTTTGCAACAAATTTATGGTTTGAATGTCACAAGCAGATGAAGTGACCTCTTCAAAAATAGTTTTTGCTATCCTAAAATAATTATAATCTTCTGAAACGCAAACCCAAGCTTTGAGGTCAAAACTCTCCTCAACTCTTTTGTCATTGTATATAAGTCGAGCAAGAGTTGTTTTACCAACCCCACCCATACCTACTATGGGAATAACACATATACCATTATCACTCGCATCATCTGATTGGGATATATCAAATATCGCCTCCATATCCTTGTCTCTACCAAACACACCATATTCTTCAGGGCAAGAAGTCGTCAATGGTCGTGATGGTAGTTCAGCAGCAGCAACCTTTCTAGACGGAGGACATCTTTTTGTTTTGTAATAGATTCTAGTTGTTCTAGAATGTTTTCTAGTTCGGATTGTATCCTTTTGTCAAATGAATTAACAAAAGTAGAGAGAAAACCCATTACCTTACTAGTACTAGTGGATTCAGCTTCTAACTTGCATCGCAAAGCTTCGTAGCCAATCTCATCCAGGAGGTCATCTGCAACATAAACTGCATCTTTGAGCTCATCCAGCCACCTTTTCACAGCTGGGTTTGTAAATTGCTTCTCCTCCGCATCAATGAGCACTGCATCAGCAGACATCAGCTCTATCTTCAGCTTTTGCACCAAACGATCAATCAGTTTCCTTCCGTTGAGATAATCTAGGACCTCGCGAGAAGCCGCTCGGTCAAACGCCACCTGAAGAAATGCTGAGAGAACTGCTCCACCCACCAAGGCCCCAGCCATAGTCTCTGTTTTTGGTTGAACAAGCTTGAAAAAAGAGTAAAGAGAAGTGCAATAAGGCAGAAAACAGTTTGTGGTGTAAAAGTCTAAACTTCTTGGCAGATTTAGATAGATAGAGATTCTTTTTCTGAGTTCAGGGTTGTACTGTTGCACATGGGACAATCTATCCGGCTACTTGACTTCACCTAACACGCTTGATTGGCAGGTGGAGACGTGGCCAACATGATTGGCAAAGAGTGAATAATATAATTGGAAGTAATCCTATCCGTTGAAAGAATGTCTTTGGAAATTTCTATTAAAATTATTTTCAGCATCATTCTACATGCTTACACTATTGATGATAAAATTTTTCCCAAATTAATTAACGGGGGTCTCTAAGAAATAATGTGGCAGAAATGGTATAATTGAAAGTGCATGCTCTTTCGCTTGGTTTCTTAGTTTCTAGGTGATTTGCCTCATGAGATGACCCACATCAATCTATTTCTATATTTTCAATGAAACAAAGGATTACCATGCACAAATCGGAACAGATATATAAATTCATGCTTGTGATGGCACTTTACTAATTGTTTTATTTTTTTTATTAACTCTTTTCTAGGCACAAAGGACTTTAACATAATAGATTGATGATGCCGAAAAATCAACAGTAAATCACACGGTCTTCGTACGCTCAAAACGATTCCTGCACAACACAAAGAAAAAACCCTAAGAGAGTGTGACTTACTTCGTACACTCAAAACGATTCCTGCACAACACAAAGAAAAAACCCTAAGAGAGTACCGGTGTGATACCGGCCGATGACCTTCCGAAGGTTAAGTCAAAAAATCTTTCTACAACTCTAGAGTGATAGAGCTGGAGTAAATTATTCATACTTGTTTTTTGAGGATCTTTGGGTTTATATAGTAGTGTAGAGTCAAGCTCTCATACTTGCGTAACAAGTCTTTTCCTTATAGGGAAGATCTTTGTTAATGCGTGTATATTTTAGAATCCTCCTCGTATTGGAATTCTATTCATATTGGGACTCTATGGACTAGGGTTAATCCCGAAATGCAAACCGTTTCCATTTAGGGTTTCTTGGAGGTCACATAATGTCTAATTGAGCGTCATGTGGACCTTTGATCCGTTCACCCTGCGCCCGTTCACCTAGGATCCGTTCAATACTAACCCATTTGCCAAGCACCGTCAAGTTCATCTACATGGATCTGTCACCTCCAATTCTCATCCTCTTCATAGATAAATATGGGCGTGTGGATTACCCTTTTTCCCCCTTAATAAAAACTATGATACGGCTATGTAAATGGAAAAAAAAAAAAAAAAAAAAAAAAAAAAAAAAAAAAAAAAAAAAAAAAAAAAAAAGAAAAAAGGTTACACCTTAGCTGAATATGTGGATCTGTCACATTTGTGTGGATTTATGACATTTGTATCTCCTACGTACCGCTACCAAGTAAAGCAATAAAGAAAACATAATTTTTAGAGAAAGTGCCAAGCCTGAAGGGGACGGATCCAAAGACAACTCCAAAGAATATTTGAAAAAAAAAAAAAAAAAACGAATTTCTTGCCTTAAATAAAGAGACTGGAAAAATTTCCCATCAATTAGTACAAAAAAATATTGAGGTTTGAGATTGAATTTTTTTTTTTTTTTTTCTTTCAATTTTGTGTTGTTGAGAGAGGGATAGAGAGTGTGAATTTTCAATTTCAGTGTGTGTAGGAGATTATTTAGTTAGAATTCTTTGCCTATAGAGAAAACGAACCATTCATAGCACATCCAAGAAAAATATTTTTATATTAAAAAATGCTAGAAATACTAACAATTTTATAACATTACCTTTACAAGCTCACAAGGTAATTAATATGATTATGATCAATGAATTTGAAAAATGTAATAAATGAATGTTGACTTACTTTTTTGTGATTGGTGACAACAATTGGTAAATATCATGTAGTATTTTTAGTATTCTTAGCATTACTCCTTTTATTTTTGTTTTTTCTTTGATAAAAAAATTATTTTTTATTTATTGACTAATATTTAGGTTTTAATTAATACACCCACAATTAAAAGATATAGGAGGAAGGAATTCTTATTTCTTATAGAAGTAATTTTCAAGTTGTGAGGGATTTTCACAATTCGCTCCAATACCAATGGGCTTGGTCTGCGATTGAATGCCATAAAAGATTTGTGTCCCCTCATCCTTCACCAATTGGTCGTTGGATGGATCGCTAAGGCACACGGTCCGACATAGGTTATATGCTCTTAGTATTGGATGGTCTCTATAATCTCATCAAATTTTGATGATTAAAAGGACGAGTACAAAGATTGTAATATAGTTCAATACAATTTGAGCCCCAAGGCAAATTCTTTAAATGGGCATTTTTATAAATATAACTTAAATAATATTTATAGTTTATTAACCATAAATTTAGTTAATATTTTATATCATTTCTTATATATTTAAAATCCACTGTTCTATTTTTTTTTAATATGATTAATTCACTTATATTATAAAATTTGTAGTATTTTTTGTTGGAAATATAACAATGATAAACAAGTTTGATTCAACAAATAATATCTTAAAAAATTAGCAAGAATTGAAAATAAAGAGAAGAATTAGTAACAATCTCACAGTACTATAAAATCACGCAAAAACATTATCCTTGAAGACTAATTTGTGTCATCCAAATCCCTAGGAATAGACTATAGTGTCAATCTTCGTGATGAACACACTTCTATTCACGGAGGTTCAAAAATAACTTTCTAATGTTTTTCCTTAAAAAAAATATATAAATTATAGAAAAAAAAAATAGGTGGGAGAGAAAAAAAAAAAAAAAAAACTTTGTGACGGAGAATAAGAGCAAAAGAAAATGTATTAGGAAAGTGTGTTGTTATAGGGTATTATAAGAGCCACTAATAACAATAATAGTCTTTTGTTACCAATAACCTATAAATTTCCACAACTAATTTACACATAAATGTCCAATGACTAATTTTCCCATAAATGACTAATGGCTAAAAAAGATTGAAAAAAATTAGTATTTGGAACACACATTCACACCAACATTTCTAGGGATTTGGATTGAGTGCAATACTAGTATTGCACCCAGTGCAATTACCCCTTCCCCACTCACAAAATATTTTTACTACTTTTACTTTTTAACTTTTTTTACATTTTTTTAATTAATGGTTAAGATTGAAAGTTGCTTTTTTTTAACTCTCAATCTTAGTCATTGAGAACTATTATATCAAGTGCAGCTGATCTCAATCCTATCCATCACTCAATTTTTTTTAAAAGATTTTTTTCTAAGTGGAGGAAAATGTACAAATCACACTTAAAGTAGAAAAAAAAGAAAAAAAAAAAGAAAAAAAAAAAAAAGACAATGTTTAGCTATAAAATTAGTTATAGCCTAAGGTTACAACATTACTTAATAAAATAAATATTACTACATATTTTAAAAATTTAACCGTTAAATTTCATATTCTTTATATTCTTAATATATATGTCAAATAGATATTATTTACTATATTATTTATAAGTTTATATTTTATGCATAATTTTAAATTACAAAAACTTGCAATTTGAACAATTTATTGATGATATAACTATTGATATTTAATTTTCTAAAAATTTTACAAGAATGAAAAATATAAAAAGAAAATGTCATCCAATAATGATTTTGTTAAAATTTACCTCCAATAAAATGATATTTTATAGTTAAACTTTGTAAAAAAAAAAATGATAGAAACAATAATACTTATTAGTAGATATTCGGCCCTGATTGCAAAGAGGCAGAAAAGTCTGTCAGCTTCTTGCGACAACGTTAAGTAGATGGGACAATCTAGCCGCCTGCATGACTCTACCTAACATGCTTGGCAAGGAGTGGATAACATTAATCAGAGAAGTTACTTAATTCGATGGAAGAAAGTTCTTGGCAATTTCTATGTATATTATTGTGTTCAGCATCTTTCATTTCTTTCTACGTCCTTACGTTATTGAAAACAATTTTTTTGCTAGTTTATTGAGAGGGTTTCTAGGAAATAACGTGGCAGAAATTGTATAATTGCAAGTGCATCTTTATTCGTTTGATTTCTCTAGCTAGGTGGTCCACTTCATGATTCACAATCAATCTATTCCTATATATATTCAATGAATAATTTGCTCACACTGAGTGAGACCACTGGCAGAGGGAGGTGGTTTCCAGTCCATTGCATTGGTTTGATTATGGCACAAATAATATATTGTCTCCTGGATTATTATGCTTGTCATGGCATTTTTTTTTTTAATTCTTTGTTTTATTCATTTCAACATTTTTAGTACACTTTATTATTGAACATTTTAAGATTTTAAGAGATTTTGATTGGATTGAAAGGTCGGCGTAACTTGAACCGGCACTTATATAGGCAGAACCAATTGGTCTGCCTTCCTTTTTTTTCTAAGCTATCAAATGGGAGTCTAAATCTTTTGTCTCATTTTTCCTGCTCCACTCTATACTCCACTAATAAATATTTACCACGTGTTCACCTAATTAATTAAATACTACTATTAATTAATAATTGTAGTATTAATAAGTCAATAATGATAGTATTTAATTAATTAGGTGAACACGTGGCAAGTATTTATTGGTAGAGTATAGAGTAGAGTAGGAAAAGTGGAACAGAAAATTTAGACTCATCAAATGGAGTCATGCAAGCTTACTTTGCTATTCTAATACGATGTGTATACTAATGGGCATTTGTAATCACAATTTTACATCAACTTTAGCTTCTTCTTTTTTCCTTTATTTTAAGCATTTATTTAAATCTTTCTTCTTCTTCTTTTTTCCTAAGCTATACAGTATTTTCTATCGATTGTAATCAACTTGATCTTTTATAATTATTTCATTCATCTTAAGAGGATTTTCTTATTCAGAAAAACAAGAGATTTTCTTATTATCAAGAAAAAAAGAAAAAGAAAAAAAGAAAAAAAAGAGGATTTTCGTATTAAGAGTTACTACTAAACTAATACATCAATATATACGACATCAAGGTAGGCTCATAATGGAAGTAAAGACATCTGCAGTATATTGTTTATCTGAAGTTGTTTGTGTATGTCATAGAGCGGCTTGTCATATTGAAGAGTGTATGTCATAGAATTTTTTTTTTTTTTTTTCCTGAATGTAGTCATAGAAATTGCTCAAAGGAAAACTCTCTCTTAATTTATTTTATTTAGCTTGGTATAAAATAGAGTTTTTTTCCACAATATTCTAGAAAACAACTCTTATAAGCTAAATAAGAAAAACAATTTTGTCTTACGCAAAGCTAAATAAGGAAAGTTATGAGTAGATTTTCAAACTCATTTTAAGATTATTACCAACATAAGAAAAAAAGATAATTTTCTAAAAAATGCTTTTTACAAAATGATTCATTTTCAGAAAAATATTAATTTGTAAACTGTGGGGGTAAGAGCCCAAACTTGTATACTGGGCCTTGAGCCCTATTTGAGGATGTGGATATGTTCGAGGAGGAGAAAACAGTCGAGAGAGGCGCCAAAGTTCGAAATCACTCAAGGAAAGAATGTAAGAATGTAGTCCGAGGAGTACCTCTTCCTCGGATACGACAAATACCGATAGGACGAGCATTTCGGCGGTTAAGGTAACCTCCCAAGAAGTGCCAACGATAAGGGCGAATTTCGGGCACTTACAAATAGGATAAGAACTCAGAAATATCTAAAAAGCTACTACCACTGCATTAAATACACTGCAGCAACTTTTCTGGCCGCATTTATGTGGAGAAGACCCCTGAACAGTATAATCTCAGCTACCACCACTCATAGAGAACTAAAAAAGATGTTGGATGGGACATGTACTCAAGTAAAAGTTTAGATGGCTAACAAGTGTACGATCAGAATGGCTTAAAAGGAACTATAAATGTAAAAGACCTCCCATAAGAGGGGGATCAGAAAAAGAAAAGTAGAAATGAGAAGAAAAGAATCACTGTAGCACTAAGAGCTGAGTTCACTTCCAAATATATTGGTTCAATACATAATTGATCTCCTCGGACATTTGTTTGACTTATTTTTAAGTGTCTTTTTGTATTTATTCATCGTTTAAATCCTTACTAGCCATTGTCCCATTTGTGAAAGGCCCAGCTCTTTCACCCATTCTTTACAAATTCATTGTATTGGGCTCACTGGGCTTATATCCTAAACTTTTTGGGCTTGGGCTACAAATTGTGACCTTACAATTAGCGCCATCTGTGAGAAGAGCTTGAGCCAGAGTGAAAGCAACAGTTGACGATGGCTGAACTAGGTCAACAACCAGTAGAATCTAGGGCATCCCAACATGGTAATCCTTTCCTCAACCTCGACCGAAGAGGTGATCGTGAAGGAAGTGTACATACAATACATGATGAGAGGAGCCAGTCACGAGGTGATAGTTGTATCTCCCATGCAGAGGGCAACAGGGCTATGCAGCTGGAGATTGACCAGTTGAAAAGGGAGCTACGTCATGCAAAAAGGAAGCGAGTTTCCCCTGACAGTGACGTTTCTTCTGATGATGAAAGAGACATCAATTACAAACAGAGGTCTCGGACTCCGCCCAGTGAGTCTTTCTCTTACGAAGAAGAGCTCCATGACGAGCGGCAGTTTAAAAGCCCACCACATAGGGGTGTAGGAAACGACGCTATGAGTAGAGCCCTAGACCAAATCTCTAAGTCGCCTTTCACGCGCAGGATTGAGGGGGCGAGACTTCCCCGACATTTTCATCAGCCAACATTCACCATTTACAACTGGCGAACAGATCCTGTCGAGCATGTGAGCCATTTTAATCAAAGAATGACTACTTATTCCAAAAATGAGGCCTTGATGTGCAAAGTCTTTCCATCCAATCTCGAACCCATTGCGATGAGATGGTTTGATGGCCTAAGGGCAGAATCCATAAATTCCTTCCATGAACTCACCCAAGCATTTGGTTCCCGGTTTGTGACATGCAGGAGAGTTCCTAGGTCGTTAGCTTCCCTGCTGTCCTTGAGCATGCAAGAAGGGGAGAATCTTAAAACATACTTCGACAGATATTGGGAATTGTTTAATAAAATTGAAGGTGATTTTGATGATGTGGCTCTCAGCATTTTTAAGCTCGACCTTTCATCCGAGCATGGTTTAAGAAAATCCTTGACTGTTAAGCCCGTTACCAACGTGCGTCAGCTCATGGACCGTATTGACAAGTATAAAAGAGTTGAGGAGAATCAATAGCAATGGAAGAGAAAGGACAAGGTTATCCCCCAGGAGGGGAGGGATTTCAGGTCCGATAGATACAACAATAACAAGCCGCGTAGGGATTTTGTTGGGCAATCAGGATCAGCAAATCTTCAAGCAGTCAACGTTGTATTCAAAGAACCAGTACATCAAGTTTTGGAAAAAATTAAGAATGAACCATACTTCAAATGACCGAACAAGATGGTGGGAAACCCCGAAAGGCGTAATCATAATCTCTATTGCCAGTACCATCAAGACCATGGGCATACCACAGAGGATTGCAGGAGTCTGAGGGATCATTTGGACCAACTTGTCCACAAGGGTAAATTAAAACAACTCTTGCATCATTCTAGTGGTCGAGGAAGTCAGGCAGGCTCGGAGCCCCAAATAGATGATTCTTCAAGACCCCTTTTGGGAACTATTAATGTTATCCTCGCCGCACCAGGGAGAACAGGATCTTGGCCATCTAGGATAATGTCCGTGGCCCATTTACTCATGGGAGACGGTAATTAGGATCCGAAAAGGGCTAAAAGGGAGATTCCACTGGTACTGGGCTTCTCGGATGAGGACAAGATTGGAACCATCCAACCACATGATGACGCTTTAGTAGTTACCCTCAGAATTGGAGGGTATGATGTGAAAAGGGTGATGGTGGACCAAGGCAGTGGATCTAAGGTAATGTATCCTGACCTTTACAAGGGGCTGAACTTAAAACCCGAGAACTTAACTCCCTATAGTTCTCCTCTGGTGGGTTTTGATGGAAATGTCGTTATTCTGAAGGGTCAAATATGGCTACCTGTGCAAGCTGGTACGGAAATAGTAGAGGTAGATTTCATTGTTGTGGATGCGTATTCACCCTATACTGCGATTGTGGCCAGGTCTTGGCTTCACGCACTAGGGGCTGTTTCTTCTACCCTGCATTAGAAGATTAAGTATCCATTTGAAGGTCTGGTTCAAGAAATTTTGGGAGATCAGTCTGTAGCCAGAAGATGCTTGGTGGCGACCATACAACATAAGCCCGAAACTAAGCCCTCGACCTATCCAGGAGAAGACTTATAGCAATTAAAACTCCCAGCGACGCCCATCGATAAATCAACCAAGGATACAAAATGTGAAGATTTGATAAAGGTCGCTATTGGGGATGATCCAGAGAAATTTTTTCTGGTTGGCTCTCAATTGCCGCCTCAAGAGAAGGAAGAATTAGTAGAATTTCTTAGAAGGAACATAGATGTATTTGCTTGGAACGCCTATAAAGCCCCAAGAGTAGATCCAGAGTTTATCTGTCATTACCTGAATGTCAACCCACTGGTCATCCCTAAGAAACAGCCTCCTCGGCGCCCATCCAAGGAACACGCTGATGCGGTACGAGAGGAAGTAACGAAGCTTAAGCAGGCTGGAGCTATTAAGGAGGTGTTTTATCCTGAATGGCTGGCTAATACTGTAGTGGTGAAGAAGAAGAATGGGAAGTGAAAAGTGTGCATGGATTTCACAGACCTCAATAAGGCGTGTCCGAAAGATCCATTCCTATGCCTAAGATAGATCAGCTAGTGGATGCCACAGTAGGCCATCTTCAAATAAGCTTCCTAGATGTCTTCCAAGGCTATCATCAAATACTCCTGGCTTTGGATGATTAAGAGAAGACTGCTTTTGTTACCCCCATTGGGAGCTACCACTATAAAATGATGCTATTTGGTTTGAAAAATGCTGGATCTACATACCAAAGAATGATAACGAGGATGTTTGAACCACAGTTGGGCAAGAACATTGAGGTCTACATAGATGACATGGTGGTGAAAAGTAAAGTGGTCTCGAAACATGTAGGCGACCTTCTGAACGTTTTTCAAATTCTTAGAAAGTACAAGCTGCGTTTAAACACCTCTAAGTGTTCATTTGGTGTGGGATCAGGCAAGTTCCTAGGTTACATGGTGACTCACTGTGAGATCGAGGTCAACCCCGACCAGATAAAGGCTATAACCAATTTGCAACCACCTCGGAATCCTAAGGAGGTCCAGAAGCTGACTGGAATGGCCGCTTCTTTGAACCGATTTATCTCTCGGTCAGCGGATAGGTGTAGACCTTTTTTCTTGTTGATTAATAAGTGGAAAGGGTTCGAGTGGAATAAAGACTGTGCCTTAACTTTTCAACAACTTAAAGACTATCTCGCTTAGCCACCAATTATGTCCAGTCCTGAGCCAGATGAGGTCATATTTGCTTACATTGTTGTGGCTCCTTTTGCAGTAAGTTTGGTGTTGATAAGACTTGATAGTGGTGTACAAAAGCCAGTTTATTACGCGAGCAAGTCGCTGCATGAAGCCGAGGTTCGTTACTTACCACTGGAGAAAGCCATCCTGGCAGTAATCCTTGGTACTCGGAAGCTGCCTCATTATTTCCAAGCACATACAGTCATTATCCTCACCCAACTCCCACTTAAAGTAATACTCCAAAGCGCGGACTACACAGGGAGGATAGCTAAATGGGGTACAATCTTGGGAGTTTTTGACATCAAGTACATGCCCCGTACCTCTATGAAGGGACAAGTGCTCGTGGATCTGGTAGCCGAGTTTACCGAGCCCCCATTAGAAGAATTCAGTCCAGCACAGAACATGGATGGAAATCAGTTGGCATGATTTCTCAACAAGGTAACTTATCTTGGCAATAATACGTGGATGGTGCAGCGAATCAAAAAGATTTCAGAGTGGGGCTAGTGCTGATCTTCCCTGAGAAAATCATCATTGAAAAATCGTTAAGGCTAGGCTTCTCAGCTACAAATAATGAGGCCGAATATAAAGCCCTGCTGACGAGAATGGCTATGGTTCAGAAAATGGGTGGAAAGTCAGTAGATGTATTCTCGGACTCAAAGTTAGTCGTCAGCCAGGTGACCGGGGCATTTAAAGCGAAGGATGGAAGAATACAAGAGTACTTGAGTCAAGCCCGACAGCTGCAATCAAAGTTTGACTCTTTCAACTTGCAACATGTCCCAAGAAGCGGAAATACGCATGCTAATTCTCTAGCCATGCTTACAAACTCCTCAGTGCAAGATCTACCACGGGTTATCCTTGTTGAGGATTTGTACAAACCCACGGATACAAGAGTTGAAAATGTCTTAGTTCAACAGATCAGAGCAGGGCTGAGTTGGATGGACCCTATAGTTCAATTCTTGAAGGAGGATACTTTGCCTGAAGAGAAGTCAGAAGCTGATAAAGTACGAAGGAAGGCCACTAAATTCTGACTGTCCGAGAACTAGAAGTTATACAAACGTTTATTTTCAGGACCATACTTGTTGTGTATACATCTTGAGATGACTGAGTCAATCCTCAAAGAATTACACGAAGGAATTTGTGGAAGTCACACTTGGGATAGATCCTTGGCACATAGGGCCATTACCTAAGGCTACTGGTGGCAAAACATGTAAAGGGAGGCTTAGGAATACGTAAAAAGATGCGATCAGTGCCAACGGTTCGCACCAAGCATACACCAACCAGGTGGAGTGCTTAATCCATTATCTAGCCCATGGCCATTCGCTCAATGGGGCTTAGATATCATGGGACCATTCCTTAAAGCAGTAGGAAACAAGAAGTATCTTTTGGTCGGTATAGATTATTTCACTAAATGGATTGAAGCTGAACCCCTAGCTAATATCAAGGATGTAGACGTGAAGAAATTTGTCTAGAAAAACATTGTCACTTGGTTTGGGATCCCTCACACCCTCATTTCGGACAACGGTCTTTAATTTGATAGCAAAACGTTCAGAAGTTATTGCTCTGAATTGGGGATTGCAAATAGATATTCTACTCCTGCTAATCCTCAAGGGAATGGGCAAGCGGAAGCTATTAACAAGGTTATACTAAATGGATTGAAGAAAAGACTAGATGACGCGAAGGGCAAATGTGTGGAAGAACTACCACATGTACTCTAGACATACAGAACTACGCCTCGTAGGTCTACTGGGGAGACCCCTTTTTTAATGACTTATGGGGCTAAAGCTGTTATCCCTCTAGAGACTAGGTTTCCAACGCTGAGGACTAGTTTATTCAATCCGATTAGCAATAATGAACAACTAAAGAAGAGTTTGGACCTGATTGAGGAAAGGAGGGAAAATGCAATGATCCAATTGGCATATTAACAACAAAAGCTCAGGCAAGGTTATGATGCCAACGTAAGGCTAAGGCTAAGGCCTTTAGAACCTGGTGATCTAGTGCTCAGGAAAGTTGTGGGCACTGCGAAGAACCCAGCTTGGGGAAAGTTAGGACCCAATTGGGAAGAACCATATTGTATTACCTTAGGGGTTGGCATTGGGGCATATTTTTTGGAAGACTTAGATGGTCATATAATACCACATCCCTGGAATGTAAACAACCTTAAAAGGTATTATTATTAATTGAGTTTTTTCTTTGATCAATACGTTTGTTTATTACATAAAGGTTTCGGGGAAAATGTTTAAACTTAAATCCAATCATGCTTGAAGTCTTTGGACCAGATGATAAGGGTTGGTTAACACTCATTTACAATTCTTATAAGTGTTTAAACTTAAATCCAATCATGTCTGAAGTCCTCAGACCAAATGATATGGGTTGGTTAACACTGCTTTACAATTCTTATAGGTGTTTAAAATTAAATCCAATCATGCTTGAAGTCCTCGGACCAAATGATATGAGTTGGTTAATACTCCATGGCAAGTCCTATAAGTGTTTAAACTTAAATTCAATCATGCCTGAAGTCCTCGGACCAAATGATGTGAGTTAGTTAACATTCCATTGCCTTTCTTTAAGTGTTTAAACTTAAACTCAATCATACCTGAAGTCCTTGGACCAGATGATGTGAGTTAGTTACCACTCAATTGCCATTCTTTAAGTGTTTAAACTTAAATTCAATCATGCCTGAAGTCCTCGGACCAGATGATGTGAGTTAATTAACAATCCATTGCCATTCTTTAAGTGTTTAAACTTAAACTCAATTAGGCCTGAAGTCCTCGGACCAGATGATGTGAGTTAATTAACACTCCATTGCCATTCTTTAAGTGTTTAAACTTAAACTCAATCATGCCAGAAGTTCTCGGATCAGATGATATGGGTTAGTTAACACTCCATTGCCATTTCTTTAAGTGTTTAAACTTAAATTCAATCATGCCTGACATCCTCGGACTACATATTTAAGTGAAATTGGCAAAATCCTTGTAAGTATTAAACGTAAGCAGAATCCTTATTGATTTACTTAGGCATAAAAAAGCATAAAAATGCCTTTCTCTTCCATGGTGTACTGAGTTTGTTGTTAATTTTGGTTAAAGTCATTAGCATCATTAGCAAGGTGTTGTTATTAACTCTGCTTAAATTAAAGTAACAAAAAGTCAATACTATTTGCAATGATAAAAAACCAGGCAGTGTGCACAATAAAGACATTGAAAATGAAAATAAAATGCTTTCATCAATCAGAGGAGTGTTCCACATCTTCTCGTGCTAAAAAATAAATAAATAAATAAATAACAACAAAGCAGATAACGAAACAAAAGCACTAATAATAAAAGTCCTCCTATCTATGACTTTGCCTCGGGGCCAAGTGGGTCAGCAGTCCTAGGGGTAGCAGCACCTTGGGCTTGGTCCTGGGGCTTAGGATTTTTTTTCTTTTGATCTTGACCCTTGCCTTCGTCCTGGGTATCCTAGGCTCCTTGCTCCTGGCCACCAGCCTGAACTGATTCCTTCGACGCCTCAAGGGGAGCAGGGAGGGCTTGGTTTACTAGTGGCTGCTCAGGTACACCTAGAGCTTGCTCGGATTGGGAGGAGTCAGGACCGGATAGCTCACGAATCTCAAGATCGTAGTCCCTGAACACTACGGGGAGTTCCTTTGTGAGTCTGGTTTAAGTCTCCTCCACCCCCAATCTGTACGATGCTTGTTTCTCAGCCTCAGCTGCCTCCTTGGCTAGCTAAGCATCCTCGTTAACCCTTTGAAGCTCGACACGAAAATCTTTCACAAATTGCCTCTCTGTAGCAAGATTGATTTCAGTAAAATGTAGCTGCTTGTGTTGTTCTTCGGCCTGCCTCTCTGGCCAGCATCAACACTGTCCCTTTGTTGAATGGCCTCTTTGAGCTTCTCAGAAAGCTGGGCCTGTTCTTCCTTGAGGCTACCCAAGGTTTTTTCTACCTCGGACCGGTGATGGGCCTCCGCCTTGGCTATATTGCGGGCCTCTTTATTCCACTCTTTGGCCACATAAACTTGTTGGGTAATCTACATCGCCGAATGGAAAAGTTTAGTGTAAGAAAAAAAAAAAAAAAAAAAAGATGAATAAAAACAATCAACGGTTTATTCGGAGAAGTGAAACGAATTACTTACCATGGCTAAGTCCCTTTTAAGGGACAGGAAGAGTTCCTATTGATTAAAACGCCTGTAAGCGTCCATATCCTTTGGTAGGAGAATGGGCTGCTCCAAGGCCTTAGCTATAAGCCCTGCCTTCCCCCCTTGAAAATTCCTGACTGAGGTGTCCTAAGGGAAAGGAGCACCATCTAGCTCCAACTTAGGAGTCCAAATGCGCTGCACTCGGCACACATCTGCCTCTAGGGGGTCTTCTTGGCTTTCAACAGAAGATGACCTTCTGTTTCGTTGGTCTTTGGCCGTTTTTTGTTGTTTACTTCCCTTTGAGGGGCCCACTTCGCCTTCCTCAAGGGCTTCGTACTGCCTTTTCTTCCTCAGTTCAGGGACTAGTTTCAGCCCAAGATCGACAGGAAGCTGAGGAGGGGGAGGAGGAAGATTCACTGGAGGTTTAGACTTGTTGGTTTCTTGTGGGGTAGGCACTTTATTCCTCCCATTCAGAAGTTCTTTTAAACTTTTGCTATCGGTTTTTGGAGCCATTTCCTCTGCCTCTTCGTCTGAGGAGTCCTCTAAGCAAGTAATCACAGGAGCAGGGGCCTGAACACTCGAGTGTCTATTCGATTCTTCCTCTGCCTCTGAAATTACAATGGCTCCTACTCCCTGTGCTTCCTCTCCTTCAAACTGAAATTTGTCAATTTCCTCTTCGAGCGAGAAACTAGAAGAGGCAACACCTTCTTCGGCCGCTGTTGCTCTGGAGGGAACTTGCTGAATCGGGGGGGCAACCAAAGGAACACCCTCTAGGACTGGATATGGCACAGGTGGAAGATCGTTTGGTGCCAAGAAATTGGGCCAAGACACGTCAATCCAATGGATCCGCTGATCACCTGCTCTTATAGCGTTGCCGACGTCTAGGAATGTGTCCGAGATGGGCTTAAAATCCAATATTAAATGTATAGCCCGTAACTGATTGTCTGCACTTACGAAGATCTCGGTTCTCAGCAAATAATTGAGGGCCTGTACGTTGGTCAAGCTCAGCCTGGGGGCTACGTGTCTTCTATCTGCGAATGCAACTGAGGAAAAAAACGGTTAAACATTTAAAAGCCATAATCGAAAAAGATTGAAATGAAAGGAAATAGAACAAGGTCGGGGGATTGAGCTCAAATTTATCACTAAGGAGCCTAATTCTAAGGTATCACACCTGGTTTTCCCGCTCGGACAGGACAGTGAACGCCATCGTGCTACGCTCCTAAAGCTATAAGATAATCATCTTTCATACCCTTATTTGATTTGGGTAGGCATGAAATCATCCTTACCACATCTGAGCGGGATTTAAGATAGTATCTAGCGGTTTTTTGGGAATGGCACTCGTACATGTGCACCACATCGTGCCATGTGAGCTGCAAACCCAGATGCTCGTTGAAAGCATCAATGCTACCCAGAATTCTGAATATGTTAGGTGCGCATTGGTGGGGGCATAACCTATGGTTGAAAAGGTAATCCTTTGTTATCCGACCCATTGGAAGGGTCATCCCCCTTTCTATAAAGGCTATCATGGGGATAACAACTTCCCCCTCTTCTCGATCGATCTCTATTTGTTTTGTGGGATAGTATCGTAGATTGACTCCCTGGGGTATATGATATGTTTCCTTAAAAGCCTCTATCTTGGCAGGAGAGTCCACCAAGTGCATAAATCTACCCATTTTTACTAACTAAAAGGTTGCTACTAAAATCAACGAGTGGAGAAATGAAAATTCAAAGGCCGAGGAGACTGGCTGAGGGAAAAATGAAGGTTTAAATAAATTAAAACTTACACGAACTAAGGAATGTTACGATCCCTGAAATTTTTAGGGAAAAACTCACAAGGATTAATGGAAACACGACTGGGGGAGTCCTAGTGACTTGGGATGCTTTGTGCGTTGAAATGCTGGAGATCGCTAGATTGCTTAACAATTTGCAAAGTAAATGAGAAATAATCTCCTCCAAGACTTTATATAGAAGGCGAAAAGTGGGTAGGAGTTATCCCATCCAAACCTTGTGGAGAAATACCAGTCGTCTGATTAATGCACCCCCGTTTGATGCAAAAGACAAAACGCCACCTGGAATAATTAATGGCGCTTCGCGAATTCTAAAACACTAGTAGCAATGATGAAGTGTCTAAAACTGTGTTCACACACGTGTAAACTCAGGCATTTTTACATTTCTAACCCCCATTTCTAAGGCAAGTCAAAATCCCATTTTTTCTCCTCGGATGTAAGTGAAAAATTAAAATTTTGAGGGGCTATTGTGGGGGTAAGAGCCCAAACTTGTATACTGGGCATTGGGCCCTATTCGAGGATGTGGATATGTCCGAGGAGGATAAAACAGTCGAGAGAGGCGCCAAAGTTCAAAACCACGCAAGGAAAGGATGTAAGAATGTAGTCCGAGGAGTACCTCATCCTCGGATACGACAAATACCGGTAGGACGAGCATTTCGGCGGTTGAGGTAACCTCCCAAGAAGTGCCAACGATAAGGGCGAATTTCGGGCACTTACAAATAGGATAAGAACTTAGAAATATCTAAAAAGCTACTACCATTGCATTAAATGCACTACAGCAACTTTTCTGGCCGCATTTATGTGGAAAAGACTCCTGAACAGTACAATCTCAGCTACCACCACTTATAGAGAACTAAAAAAGATGTTGGATGGGACATGTACTCAAGTGAAGGTTTAGATGGCTAACAAGTGTACGATCAGAATGGCTTGAAAGGAACTATATAATGTAAAAGACCTCCCATAAGAGGGGGATCAGAAAAAGCAAAGTAGAAACGAGAAGAGAAGAATCATTTTAGCACTGAGAGTTGAGTTCACTTCCAAATATATTGGTTCAATACATAATTGATCTCCTCGGACATTTGTTTGACTGATTTTTAAGTGTATTTTTGTATTTATTTATCGTTCAAATCCTTACTAGCCGTTGTCCCATTCGCGAAAGGCCCAGCTCTTTCACCAATTCTCTACAAATTCATTGTTTTGGACTTACTGGACTCATATTCCAAACCTTTTGGACTTGGACTACAAATTATGACTTTACATAAACAAACTAGTAAAGTTTTGATAAAATTTAGATTATGAGTTGAAAGAAATAAAAATGATAAAAAATGTAAAGAAAAAAAGGGATAATAAAAGACAAAGACTTCACCTTTAGTTAGGATAGGTGTAAGATATTTTCCCTTTTGAGTGTTTACTTTTGGCAAAGTGAAATTTATCATGATTCATTTTTGTCAGTTAGTGTAAGTAGCTTTCAACCAATTCGTTAACTAGGAAAGGTGAAAACCAAAAGAGTTTCGAAATAATGCGTCTTGAGATGAACTACCAACACTAAGCCCCCAAAGGTTTTAGGAAACTTACACATCTAAAACGATCAAGGCTCCTTCATCTATTTATTCTCTACTATATAGACATTTGAAAGAAAATATGATTCTTTATTGCTAAGTCCCTAAAAGAATATTTTCTCCCAAAGAAATCTATTATTCAGGGTTTGAATAGTAAAAATCTTAAAAATATGAACTCTTGTCTATCTTTCAGAGGGAAAAATACACACCTTGTTTCGGATGTGTATTTCGTCACACTCACGTATTGAGTCTTTTACTATTCAACGAGTGGTCCACTACATAGTGTAAGAATCTTTTACCAAACCTGCTGTCTTAACTCTGGATTCTTTAAACATAGTGGCGTTTTTAAAAAAAAATTTAATTTTTACTTTTGGCAAAGTGTACTTGATTATGAGTCATCTCTGTCGGCCAGTGATATTAGCTTTCAATGAGTTTCTGGCAAAGTGGAGTTGTTAATTTTCAATCAAGAAAAAAGAGTTTTTGTTAACTTGTTAGTGCAAAAATATTTTAAAAGTACATGTCAGAGTTGCACTAACATGTTTTTAGGAGACTCGGGACTCTATAACCATTAAGGCCCATATTTTCTCACCATTGCAATGATGTTCAAGGGATATTTCCTTGTGAAGAACTTTTCAGGAAGTTAGTGGTAGAAGCTGAAAAGATATGAACCCTAGATCAATCTAATTGTTTATTTTAATATTAAGTAGAATATCAGATAATTGTAGTTCACGCAGTATCTTTATCACTTTTCTTTAAGGTTGAATTCATGGGAATGAGATTTTTTAGTGGAAAATGAAAATGCTACCATGGCTCAAGCTGTGTGTTTCAACTATTTTCCTTAAATAAGTACAACTAAAATTCTAGGCTCATGTTTTAGCAAATCAGTTTCTCCATTAAATCCTTGTAAATACTACCTGCACATTATACACAATACGAGTTAATTTATGAATTTCTTGTAAGTGGTTTACTGTTTACAGTCCTCACCCACTTATTTGTTAAGAGAGAGAGAGAGAGAGAAAGCTTGAGATTAGCATCAATAAACGTCGTGTTTAATCCATGACTCTTTTGTTTTTATCAAGAATTTTTTATTGAAGCGTTCTCATCGACTTTATAGTAAAAGTTTTTATTAAAAAAAAATAATTTTATGAAACCATTTTTACACTTTCAGCCCACTATATATAAAACTTGACATTGCAAGTTGCAAATATTGTACCGAAGAAAGTAAATATAATAGACTCAAATTTAATTTTGTTGGACGTGAGGGCCAAATGAGAAGTGTGTTGTTAATTTCAAAAGTATCATTTTCGGCAATTTGGATTGTTGTTGTTAATTTCAAAAGTATCATTTTCGGCACAACCCAACGCAACACTCATTCTATTCTTCTTCTTTTCTTTCTTTTCTTCCTTTTTATTTTTAAGAGGTAAATAGAATTTCTCTTTTTTTTTTTCTTTCTTTTTTTAATAAATATAATAAAATTTCAACTTTTGACATCTAATTCATGATAATTTCTCTTTCTTATCAAGCTAAGACACTAATTAATTTTTTGTGTAATTAGGATTTGAATCATAGATCTCTTATATATCCATCTACAAAGAAATTTACTAATTAAGTTAACTGGAACTCAACTCACAACACTCATTCTTATTTTGTTTTATATTTACCTTTTTTTGTCTTTTTTCTTTGTAAATTCTAGTTCTATATTTACGTTGCAATGCAAGAAGGCATCCTTTAAAACCAGCTAGATGGAGCCAAAGTGTGGCAATTTTATTATGGTTGCCATTATGGATGCCATTACAAGCATTAGCATTAAGAGTGCTTAAAGTCCCAAAATTCTATTTTAGCACTACAAACAACAAAAAACGTGCTACGTCGAAGATGTTAAGCCTAAAAAAATTTACAAGCCAGCTAAATTGATAGAAATGAATAAATAAATGAATAATGTTAGTTATGATGTAAAAAATAAGAGATGTGATGTAAAGTGAGCTATGAAATGGTATGTTAAAGTATAAAAAGTAGCATTTTGAAGTGTTAAATTGGTTTTTTTTTTTTTTTAAATTTTTTTTTAAATAAGATAAGTTATATTATATACAACAAACTTTCTTAAGTAATGTTAGACAATTACCTATCTCGTGGTGTAAAAGTCTGCCAACTAAGTAGTCTATTTGGTAGAAGAAAGTTCTTGGCAATTTCTACGAATATCATGTTCAGCATCTTAATTTCTACATGCTTACGTTATTGAAAACAATTCTTTTGCTAATTTATTGAGGAGGGTCTCTAGGAAATAACGTGGCAAAAATTGTATAATTGCAAGTGCATGCTTATCGATCGTTTGATTTCTCTAGGTGGTCCACCTCCACTTCATGACCCAATCCACATCAATCTATGCCTATATATTCAATGAATAATTTGTTCACGTAGAGTAAGCCCACTGGTAGAGGGAGTTGGTTTCCAGTTTCCACTCCAGGGGTTGATTATGGGACAAATTGTGCACACGTTTTATGTATGAGATGTATAAGAATATATAATTGAGAGCTCGAAAATGTGTTGAAAACACACGAGCGGTTTAGACCCCCAAATTAAAATTACGGCTTGGTTGATTTTACACTAACTAAATGATAAGTGCGAAATAGTGTAAACACAAGCGTATAAATGAAACAGCTACTCTAATCCATATTTAAAGCAACACAGCAGTAAAAATGAAATGAACAAGAGTAGGGAAGAAGGATGCAAACACAGATAACACCGAGATGTGTTATCGAAGAGGAAACCGAAGACCTCGGCGTAAAACCTCTCCGCCGCCCTCCAAGCGGAAATCGATCCACTAGACAATCAGTTGGGATACATGGGTTAGCAAAAGACCCTCCAAGCCTAGTCTACCCTCTGTACCTAAGCCCTCCAAGCTCCTACTCCAACAAGGCTTCTCGGAACCGTGTCTTGTCCTAGTTATCAGGATCCCGCAACAAGCTCCATGTTACATCTGCCATTCAAGGCTTCTTCCAATGCTTCCCAGCAGCACCAAAACGTCACACAGCACTCTCAAGGTGTGGTAAGTGTTTGGGCTATCAACCTCTCACTGATATGGATAATGGAGAGGGAAGGGTTGAGGAGATACCACAAGCAATTGTATAAAGAAAGATGGGGAAGACAATCTCTAATTACCAATGTGTTTGGCTAGGGTTTTCTCTCTAAAGCATGCCTCAACAATTGTGGGTAATGATGGTATATATAGGATAGGTGCAAAAGGTGTGACTCAAAAAGTACAGGCTGGCAGAACAGATTGCCTCGCAGGTGTCTCGCGGGAAGGCCTTACCCGCGAGATACTCGCGAGACATAGCTGTCTCCACCTGGCCTGACTTTTCGCATTCCAGCATGTGCCTGGCACATGATTTACTTCGCGGGATGCTAGGTCGCGAGACACCCACGAGAATCCTTCAATCTTCAACTGCTTGAGTCTTCAAAAACACTCTCTATCACACAACCCTTACAACAAATCCCACAACAAATACAGGGTTTAAACGATTGAACATAATTACAATCAAATTTGGCACGGAATAAAAGCCAACAAAAACACAGTTGTAAATTACAATTTTACAATCTCCCCCTTTGGCTATTCCGTGACAAAACCTTAAAACAGACTCTAGACTTAAACGTGAGTTTGGGAACAAAGGCAAAACTCACTCACACCTAATTCTAGATTCTGAAGTGCTCTTGAAACATATTAACAAGTAACTCCTGAAACACAACAACATAATAATATCATTGTATGCAGAAAAACTTGAAAAGTATATGGAGCAATAATAGCAAGATCAAGCTAAATGAAATAGAAACACTAGATCATGGCAAGATCAAACAAGTAATCACTATACAGAAGCAATTACAATGCTCATTCACACAGGGAATGAACATCCGGATTTGTAAGATGATAAGCTCATTTGAAGAGAGTCACTTGCAACTCCAACACTCAACCAATGCGAAATACACGAAGTATTTGCATCTAGGAACAATCCTACAAGGGCACAAGAATGTTCATCACTCAACCAATGCATAGAACGTGTATGCATCTAGGAACAATCCTACAAGGGCACAAGAGTGATGCATTTAAAGAAAAATGCATGACATTTAACAACAAGTAAACATGCATGAAGGTTGCATAAGCAAGGTATTGCAAATGCATGACACAAATCACAAAGACCTACAAACTATGCATGAAACAAACCCTTAAAGCTTACATAAGCAATCATGGGTACAAAATAAAATGCCACAAAGCACATATACCACAAAGTATAGAAAATAAACACAAAATTCTGAAAATATACTTAAATTAATACTGAAGTTAAAGCATAAGTGTCAAAACTATAAACCTAAAATAGTAAGACATTAACTATAAACAAATTATAAAACTAAAAAAACTTAGTAAACCCGTCTGTGAAACCAATAACCAATAGTTAATATAACTATGTGTCTAGGCTACGCTCCCCCTAAGGCTGTGCAAGCTCTTCTTCATCAGCTCCCCCTCAAAAATGTTCTCCCCCTTTTTGACCGGAATGGCCAAAGGGCTAGAATTGGTCGGATTCGGAGTCTGATCCATGTGTAGGAGATAAGCTCTGAATCTGAGCTGATAATGTGGTGATCTGCTCCTGGAGGTATGCAAACTGATCTGTTGTGTGCTGTACGTGAGTGTCAAGCACTGTAGACATGTGATCCATCTTAGCTAGGATCTGATCAAGCTTGCTGAGACCTTGTATTTGTGCTGGAGCAGAAGACGATGGCTGTGCAGTCTCTGGATGTGCAGTCTCTGGGGCAGAAGTGAACCTATCAATCTCCTCCTCTATATCTCCACCGTTATCTGGCACAACTCGAGGCGGTGGAATGAGATGAGGACCAGTCTTGGGGCCTTTAATGTGTGCCGTACTCCGAGTCAAAGTATTTGCACCAATGGGGTAATCCCTCTGAACAACAGTAAGGCCACTAGGGAATTTCAGCTTCGTCTTGGCAATGAACCCCATGATCAGTGAGGGAAAAGGCATTATGGTTCGTGAATTTTGCTTTGTAATGCTCTTTTTCAGGATATGGAAGATGTGGCTGCAGATATCAATTTCCTTGTGAGTGAAGAGGTCGTAGAGAAATCTCGTCCTTGGAGCAGATAAAGTGGTGAGGTTGGTGACCAGATACAGGTTATGGATCATGACATAGCTCAGAGTCCTCATTTCTGGAGAAAACTTGAGAGTATCCATTGAGGATTTCTTTGGAACCCCACCAAGAGTCGATATCATCTCCGTGATAGACCCCAATCTCTCATCATATTGAACTGACATTGGCTGTGAGGGAGGACGTATCTCCAGAAGGTCTTGAATATTATCCCTTGTGATCTCAAATTCTTTGTGCCTCACCCAACAGATTATCTTGTCATCTTCAACTGTAGCATTGGAGAAGAACTCTTTGATTATTTCTGAGTACACAGTCCCAATTGGATTCAACAACTTGGTCTACGTTCTTTCTTTGAATGCATCTGGAATGCATGTGTGCTCAAGCTCCTCCAATTGAACCACCCTTTCCATGACAATGGTCGCTTTCTTGTAACAATCATTGTACTTCATATCTGCTTCCGCGGATTTGAAGTGATCAGATTCAGTACGAGCACGCTTAGGAGCCTTCTTCTTTGAGGCAGCATGCTTGGTGGGAGACATCTGCACAAGTGGACACAACAGACATAGCACAAGTGCACAAAGCATAAGAGCGAAGACTTGGTTAGATTCAAGTTAGTTTGCACCTATTGAAATATTCCCAAAACAGAGTAGATTGTAAAACAGAGCATGACCAATTCACACAAGCATGCTTCAACACATACAGCACTAAACCAAAACAAGAATGCATGAAAAACAAGACATTTTGCATGAAATTAAATAACTGTGCAAGTGTGTGCGTCTGTGTGCATGTGCTGATGAGTGTGTGCAGCATGAGATGCATGAGGGTGCCTAAGTGTGCCTCGTTGTGTGCCAAGAGTGTGCAACCTAAGCAAAGTGAGTGAACCACACAATCCATGACCAGACCAAGTGCAATTAGGTCAAACAAGTGAAAGCCCATGGATTGGAATCACTTGATTCCATTTTAGTACAAAAATGTCACTTGGACATTTTGACAAACACTTAGCGTGCACACATGCGAATATGACATGCATAATGAATGATCATGGAGAAAACGTGCCTAAATACACTTTAAAATGCCACAAGGGGCCAACACAGAAGCATCAAGATCAAAAGGAACAAAACCCAATCAAAAATTTTAGACAAGAACAACCAATTTAGAATACTACCCCCAAGATTCGAAAAACCCCAATTATCAAAATCCTAACCAAAAATACTGCAAAATCTAAGTAAAAACTTAAAAAGAAATGATTAACAAACATACCTTGAAGAAGAAAATGCAGAAAAAGTCTTGATTTGGAAGGGGATTTGATGGAATAGTGTTTTTGGGTTGAGAGAGTTTGAGAGAGGTTGAGCGAGGGAAGGTTGAAAGTTTTGAAAAACTGTCACATCAGTTATATAAAAACTGAAAACACGCGTTTTTCGCGGGTTAGGGAGTAGCAACACAGTCGCGAGACAACCGTGAAAGAGGAAACTGAAGGACAAAATTTTCGCGGGAAGCGCTAAGTCGCGAAACAGTCGCGAGACAGTCGCGACATTCTCTGTTTGATTTTGAGAAAATTCCAGTTTTTGCCAAACAGCATTTCGCAAGAAGCTGTTGGTCGCGAGACAGTCGTGAAAGTCTCTGAGTGAGAAGAAAGGAAAAATATTTCCCTCAAATCTTTTCGCGGGAAGCATAGCAGTCGCGAGCTTCTTGCGAAACAACCCCTGAACTAGGTTTTTGATGAAAAACACACAAAAAGCATTTTGACCAAAAAGAAACACAAGAAAGTATAAAATCACTTTCAAAAACTAATAAAACTCACAAAAATCTTTTTGGATTTGATCAATAAGTTCATGGGCATACACATCACATTTGGACATATACAATCACACAAATGAGATAGGCATTGATTGAATCAAAAACTTGTGTGTTGTGTGTGACTATCAAATGTGAAATAGTCCTTAGACCAGAGCGAAGCTTCAATGATCAATTCACATGAGTCATACACAACTGATACGAAATCATGTGGACTATCTCCATTATAGAAATGAGTATATATAACCTCCCACACATTGAAAACATAACTTAGAAGCTTTTCATTTGGCTTCTTCATAAAGTATAACAATTGGTCCATTTTGTTTTGTATGGACAAAACATCTCATTTTGAGGAAGGTGCTTGAAATTTATGATATTTCAACATTGATGAGAAGCCTTTGGCTTTTTGAGCACCATAACATTTACTTTAAAAGAGTCGCTTTCCCTTTTTCCTAGTCAAATACTAGTATGTGCGACAGGCTTTTGCAGCTCAATATCTCTTTTCATTTGGAGATTTACAATTGGTGAGCTCTTTTTACAAAAACATAAAAATAAAGTGGGAAGAGATATAGACACAAGTCTATGCAAGTATCAAGACCAACAAGACTATTGACCAATCATTCATGACAGGCTTGAAGATCTATTTACAACAGTCACACATAGTTTTCAGGGTTTCTTCCACACAGAAAAGAGTGCATACAAACAAGTGAAGATCGTAAATGCACTATGCCATAAGTACGAAGGTACTAGGCCAAACTCACATGAGATATGCACACAACAAGTGATCAAACTTTTTGAGATTTTTCAATTTTTATGGGTTTTTGAATTTTTTGAAACACACCCAAAACAAAACAAAAGAAGTAAGATCAACAAAAACAGGTTCAAACCATACAAAAGAGAATTAAAATAAAAGCAATGCATGAAATAATGTAACAACAAATGTCCCTACACATGGAAAGAATTGATGCATGGACATAGTATGATGCTTATGCATGAGTACCCCTCTTCACCCACACATCACGTGCGTTTGGGGTGATATCCTTGACGGATTGGGTACGAGAGTTGGGACTTTCAAACCTCCTTGTAAAGCTTTCCAAGCAAGTGGTGAAGGCACCGATCATCTTCATCACGTCGGTCACTCCGGGATCACGATTTTGGCTTCTTGAGTTCTCACCGCTCCACGCTCTATTGTCATTCCTTCTTCCTCGTGACCGCGGTGCGCTTGCATTGTTGTCTGCTCTCAGCTTTTGGCAGTTTGGTCTAGTATGTCCTCGCAGTCCGCAATAGTGACACACATAATCTGTTCTAGGACCCCGTTGAGGTCTTGAAAGAGATCTTGCTCTGTTTTCATGTCTTCCTACAGGTTGATTTCGGGGCTTATTCACCATCCGTTGCTCAATTACATTCTTCTTCTCAACCTTAACATTCTCAGGGATGGTTTCTTGGACAATAGGCTCTATGGCCTTCACAAATTTTACTTCTTTGGTAGCTTTGACCGATGAGCTACTCCCTCCGGCATATCCCACTCCGAACTTATCTGAGACATGTTTTTGAGAAGAGATAACGTCATCCAACTTTCTGGAGGAGACCCTATCTATTTTGGCTTGCGCTTGCACCACCTCTTGTTCAAGAAATCTGATCTTTAAGTAAGCTTCTGACAGCTCACCATTCATCTTTTCTATCTCGCATTTTGCCTTCCTATGTCTGACCATGAGGCTCCGGTAATCTTCCTCAGCTTTCTTCATTTTTCTGACAACTGCCTTGGCTACCTTTGCATATTCTCCCGACTTCTCAAGGAGTAATGAGTAGTTTTCTTGAAGATTAGAGGTACTCTCATCCTTTTCCTCATCTGATTCTTCTACAATTCCAATGGACTCTGAATCAAAATGCTCACCAAGTTCCTTCACAAGTGCACCTAAGTCATCTGAGGAGTCTACATGATCAATGGTCATGAATGCAGAGTAGTTTCCCTCACCGTCACAGCTCTCTTCCGAGTCAGAATCAAAAGAGTCAGAGTCACTGAGCGTTGTAGCATATGTTTTCCCTTTTCCCCTCAGAAAATTCGGACACTCCTTCTTTAGATGTCCATGGCCATTGCACTCATAGCATACAATGTCTGGAGAGGGTTGATAATCCTTCCCTTCTTTTCTCTTAAACTCTTTCTTATCGATACCAAACTTTCCACTATTGAATGGTTTCCCACTCTTCTTCATTTTCAGAAATTTGCGAAAGTTCTTTGCAAGATATGCTACTTCCTTCTCCACTCCATCTTCTTCGGAGGAATCATTTATTCTTTCGGTGATGGTTTTAAGAGCAAGCGATTTGCTCGTCTTATGGGAAGGCAGTCCCAGCTCATACGTTTGGAGAGACCCGATCAACTCTTGGATTTTAATTTCATCCAAGTCTTTGCTTTCTTCTATGGCTGTAACCTTTGCTCTAAAACTTTCAGGTAAGGACCTCAAAATTTTTCTCACCACCTTAGTGTCTTCAATCTTTTCCCCAAGATTGAGTTTAGCAATGACAATTTCATTGAGCTTCCCATATAATAAATCAAATGGTTCATCATCACCCATCTTGAGTTCTTCAAATTTGGTGGTAAGCATCTGAAGCTTCGTGTCCTTAACTTTCTTTGTCCCCTCATAGGTAGTCTCCAATATCTCCCAAGCTTCCTTGGCTATTGTCATATGAGAAATCCTGTGGAATTCATCAGGGGACATACCACAAAAAATAGCATTTAAGGCCTTACTATTAGCGTTGGCTGCTGCTAGAGCTGCCTTATCCCAAGTGGACTTAGGAGCCTCCGGCTTAGTCCAACCTATCTCAACCGCATCCCAAACGGTATCATCGATAGAGCATAAAAATGCTCTCATTCTAACTTTCCAGAATGCATAATTATTCCCATCAAAAAATGGTGGAACATTGAGCGATTGAGACCGGTCCATCTCAACAAGGGTCAAGGAACACACTTAGGTATTTAAACCACAACAAGTGTACCCGCTCTGATACCAATTGAGAGCTCGAAAATGTGTTGAAAACACACGAGCGGTTTAGACCCCCAAATTAAAATTACGGCTTGGTTGATTTTACACTAACTAAATGATAAGTGCGGAATAGTGTAAACACAAGCGTATAAATGAAACAGCTACTCTAATCCATATTTAAAGCAACACAGCAGTAAAAATGAAATGAACAAGAGTAGGGAAGAAGGATGCAAACACAGATAACACCGAGACGTGTTATCGAAGAGGAAACCGAAGACCTCGGCGTAAAACCTCTCCGCCGCCCTTCAAGCGGAAATCGATCCACTAGACAATCAGTTGGGATACATGGGTTAGCAAAAGACCCTCCAAGCCTAGTCTACCCTCTGTACCTAAGCCCTCCAAGCTCCTACTCCAATAAGGCTTCTCGGAACCGTGTCTTGTCCTAGTTATCAGGATCCCGCAACAAGCTCCATGTTGCATCTGCCATTCAAGGCTTCTTCCAATGCTTCCCAGCAGCACCAAAACATCACACAGCACTCTCAAGGTGTGGTAAGTGTTTGGGCTATCAACCTCTCACTGATATGGATAATGGAGAGGGAAGGGTTGAGGAGATACCACAAGCAATTGTATAGAGAAAGATGTGGAAGACAATCTCTAACTACCAATGTGTTTGGCTAGGATTTTCTCTCTGAAGCATGCCTCAACAATTGTGGGTAATGATGGTATATATAGGATAGGTGCAAAAGGTGTGACTCAAAAAGTATAGGCTGGCAGAACAGATTACCTCGCGGGTGTCTCGCGGGAAGGCCTTACCCGCGAGATACTCGCAAGACATAGCTGTCTCCACCTGGCCTGACTTTTCGCATTCCAGCATGTGCCTGGTACATGATTTACTTCGCGGGATGCTAGGTCGCGAGACACCCGCGAGAATCCTTCAATCTTCAACTGCTTGAGTCTTCAAACACACTCTTTATCACACAACCCTTACAACAAATCCCACAACAAATACAGGGTTTAAACGATTGAACATAATTACAATCAAATTTGGCACGGAATAAAAGCCAACAAAAACACAGTTGTAAATTACAACTTTACAATAATTATTTTATTATTGTTATATAATTTATAATTTTTTCTTTTAAATTTCTTGCAAATTTTTTTTTTCTTAAAAATCAAACAAATTTTAAAATTATTTTTCATCTTTTTATTTTTACTAATATATCGTTCTATTATTTTGGGTCTATTTTATTAAAATTTGTTAGGACATATGTGATTCATGTTAGGAACATATGTCAACATTTTATATAATTAGCTAATCCTTTGACAATCTCAATTTACTTGTAATTGGGTAGATCTAGGATGTGTTTAATACTTCAAGAAACATGTTGTTCAAGTCTAGTATTAAAGCCATGAAGATTGGACTAAGAAACAAGTGAAGAAAAGTTATTCACTAAAGCTGGACAGATAGCTTGACAACTACCGACAGATAGCTCGACAGCTGCCGACAAATAGTTGTCTATCAAGGTTTAATGAGTCTCGACAAATCTCGACAGATAGCTATCTATCGAGGTCTCGACAGCTATTGACAGATAGCTATCTATCGAGAATTACGAAATCAGAATTTTCAAATCTGATTTTCGGCCCATACTGACATGTATGTGTAGGGTTTCTTTTCTAATAACCTTAGACATATATAAGACTTATTTTAAAGGCCATCACATATGAGAATACAAAGAGAACATATGCAAAAGGTGGCCGATGCCTTATTCTCTCTGAAAAAAGCTACTGCGTCTTTGCATCTTAGGATTTTGTAACTAAGTGCTTCTTGATTTTCATTGTTGATGAAGTAAAGAACTTTGTAGCCAACATTCTTTTTCCTCAAGTTGGTGAGTAAGTCATGTACTGGGATCCATGCATCAAAGAGTGGCGTTCATATATTGAAGAGTTCAGAGGTTCTAAAGTGGTAGAAGGTTTCTGCTGTAAGTTCATCTACAAGGATTGTAGAGTTTAGGGACAAAAGTTTTGTTTTAGATCTGAAACTTCTCTTTATTATAGTGGATTGCTTTTCGGGAAGGTTTCCCCCCAGGTTTTTTACTATGAAACTAGTTTGTTTCATTGGTTTTCCTGGGTCATCATATCTTGTCTTATTTAATTTTCCATTGTGCATGATTTTGACATGATATTAATGTTTGTTTGTTTTAACAACTTTTATTCATAATAAATCTAATTAATAACTTGGGTTTAAAACTTGTTAATTCTATCAACCGGGGTCTAAATTTTCCAACAAAATTATTCCTTATAAGGTAGTCTATATTCTTTGAAATTATTTTATAGTGTTCTATATTTTTCAATTCTTTGAAATAATTATTTAAATTCTTCATTATCTTAAAATGAGATTTTCATGATAATCAAAACTCATAATAAACTTATACTAAATATGTATAATTTATTCTATAACTTTTATTGTAGATAATTTTTCTCTCTAATAATTAAACAATTTCAAAAGTAATTTCCATCACTCTATTTTTACAAATATATAATTTCATAATTTCTTTTTATGTTTTTTTATTGATATTATTCTTTTTTTTTTTTTAAATGTTCTATATTCTTCTAACTATTATTTTTATGCATTATATTCTCCTAATTTCTTTTGGTACAACTAAAATTTTTAAGTTTTAAAAATATTATTCAAATTCTCATTTTCTTTAGCGAATTAGTACAATGGATCGAAGTGGACCAAAATAGACAGAATTGACCAAATTGGACTAAATAGACTGAATTAGACTGATGTGGACCAAATTGACCAAATAGACTGAAAACAGCTTGACTTCACCTAACATTCTTGAATGATTAATAAGGCAGGTGGAGACATATATGGCCAACATGATTAGCACAAAGTAAATAATATAATCAGAGAAGTAATCAAATTCGTTGGAAGAAAGTTCTTGGAAATTTTTTATGAATATCATGCTCAGCATCTTTCTACATGCTTACGTTACTGAAAACAACTTTTTATGCTTGTTTATTGAGGAGGGGACTCTAGGAAATAATGTAGCAGAAATGGTATAAATTAATTGCAAGTGCATGCCTTTTCGTTTGATTTCTCTAGGTGCATGATCCAATTCATGACCCACATCAATCTATTCCTATATATGTTCATATTGAGTGAGCCTACTGGCAGAGGGAGGTGGTTTTTCCAGTCCAGGGGATTGATTATGGCACAAATAATATATTGCCTCCTGGATTATTATGCACACATTTTATGCAAAAATGCATGCTTGTCATGGCACTTTGAGATTCGATTTTTTTTTTCTTTTTTAAATTTCTTTGTTTTATGCATTTCAACTTTTTTAGGAACACTCAATTACTAAACAATTTAAGATTTTAAGAGATTTTGAATCGGATTGTAAGGTCACCATACTTAGAACTTAGAAGCTGTCACTTATATAGGCAGAAACAATCGATATACCTTCCTATTTTCTAAGCGATCAAATCAAATGGAGCCATACATGCAGGAAAATTAATTGTTGATCTCTCTCTCTCTATTTTCCTTGCTTTATTTTAATACAATGTATGCACTGATGGGCACTTGGTAGTTGGTACATTGATACATGAGCACAAGCTCCCAAGCTTGTAAAGTTGTAATCACAATTTCAATAGTATTGTTTGGTTTTCTTTATTAGAGGAACCACGACAATGCAAGTCTTAATGGCCATGCCTATGCAGTTGGGCCTTTGGGGGCATCTAACAACCTAGTAAAGGCCTAAGAGCCCAGCCAAGATTGACCCATTATATCAACTTTAGATTTTTTTTTTTTTTTTTTGGTCTTTCTTCTCCTTTTTTTTTTTTCCTAAGCTATATAGTATCTTCTATTAATTGTAATCAACTTGCTCTTTTATAATTATTTCATTCATCTTAAGAGGATTTTTTTTATTTTATATAAAAAAAAAGATTTTCTTTTTACGAGCATATAAAAAAGACACATGTACAATAAGAGTAGTTTCTCAAAAAAAAAAAAAAAAAAAAAAGTTATTACTAAACTAATACAGCACTATACAACAGCAGAGTAGGCGTCAGGGTGACCTGGTAAAGTAGGAAAAGAGCTACACTTTGTAATGAGAGTGTAGGCATCTGCGACATATCGTTTATCTAAAGTTGTTTGTGTGTGTTATAGAACGACTTCTCGTATTGAAGTATTGTTTTCCACATCTTCTATTATCACTTATAAGCAAAGTCTCCAATTAGAGAATCTGATAGAATAAAATATAAATATTCTAATAATGAGTTTTTAATTGGTAGTGTGGTTTAGCATCTACTCAAATTATATCTAAAAATCTTTCAAAAATCATGGGCAATATTTCTATGAATAGGAAAACATTTTAAGTCACTCGAAAAAAGTATTCTTGTGCATAAAAAAATTCAGTTGTTTTTTGATGGTACAAAGCAACAATACCTTCAAATTCCTGAGTATCTACCTGAAATTAAAAAGCGTGCAGTATTTTGCCCAAGTCATTTGCTAATATCACATACAAGCAGTGTCTAATACACACTGTCACGATTTCAGTTTATTTTTTGTGTGTGCAAGAATGTGTGTATTAGTGTATGTGTAATAGGGATTTTTTTTAGACTCTCAAAAGTACATATTAGCCAATTTTAAGGTCAAGTAGTTACTAGTCAAATTATGCAAGGTCCTTGGTTATGCAAACAACACTAATTGTGTAATCAAAATTAAGTGTTGCGGAAAATACAGAATACACAATATGATAACCAGGGAAACCAATTGAATAATTTGTCCCAAAAGTAAAAGTTATTAGGGAAAACCTTCCCAAAAAGTAATTCACTATAATAAAGAGAAGTTTAAGATCTAGTACAAATTTTTTTTTTTCCTAATTTCTACAAACCCAATAGATGAACTTACTTTAAAAAGCTTCTTGAGCTTCAAAACCTTTGAATACTCCACAAATGACGCATTCATGCTTAAGACTTGAACCTCCAATCAACTCCAAAAACCTCTAGAAACTTTCTTTCATAGCAGCACATTAATGGTAGTAAAGTGACTTCTTTTTTTTTTTGGGAGATGGAATAGAATGATAGAATGTGTAACAATAATGATTTTTTTTAATATAAATTTATAAATGTGTATTTCAACCAAAAAAAAAACTCTACCATTAAAATAACTAGCACACATCTTGTAAGCATTAATAAAACTGAAAAGATAACAAATGACACACTCACGTTTATGACGGGAACCTCAAACTGACTCCAAAAACCGTTTAAAACTTTAATTCAAAGCAGCAACTCTGTGATAATAGCATGACTTCAGCCTTGCACTACAAAAAAACTGGTCTATTCCAGCGTTTTTTTGGAAACACCACTATATGTTGCCTATAACTTTTGAAACTTAAGACTGATGGTAAAAACAAAACTTTTAGCAAGGAAAAGCACCTTTAACTTACAATAAAAAAAGAGTAAATATTGCTGCTATTAAGACCCTATCAAGTTACTGATCACTTATTATTATTATTATTATTATTATTACAGAGATATGATAGAATTTCAAATCTATGACTACTTTTTTTAAGACCCAGTATCGCAATCAGCATAGAAGAGGAAGTACCGCAACCCAACAAAAAAGAAGCAGCAGTGGAGAGCTGAGAGGAAGAAGCTTTTATTTTTTGAGATATATAAAAAATGTAAATTTAAAGGAAGTGGAATGTAGTCATGTACAATAAATAATCTAATATGAGTATTTTTGCAAAGTGATTCCCTAAAAATAAAAACTTGTACTAAAAAAAAAAAGAGAAAATTATAAAACCACAGTCTGGGTCTATTTAAAAAACCAAACATGCCAGTCCCACATTGCCTAATAATCAAACTAGTTTACTCGTTATATTGTAGGATTAGAGGCAATGAGATTGCCAAGCTTGGTTGCGTAGGCTTGTGACCCAGTTCTAAAAACTAAAGGTGGGGGCATTTAGGTGGCATGGAAGATGATCAGCGCTGACACCAGTGGGGGTTATACAATGTGGCTGCTACATATGTGTTCGTGTGTCCACGAGTACTTGCCATGGGTAGGAAAAGCGTACGGGGTCTCCGTGGTCTCTGTTGTCTTATCAGAGCAGAGCAGCGCAACACATTCACATCAACTTACATTCCCATTGGTCTGACTTCCACCTTTTGTTTTTTTATTTATTTTTTACTTATTTGAACACTCGCTGAGAATTAATATGATTTGGGCTTTTGATGATTTAAATATTTTTATGTAAAATTGAAGATACATATAGTAGATTATACCCAATTATAGATTTGAACGTTTTATTGGATACGATGATCAAAAATACTTATGATTAATCATGAAAAATAAAGAACGGTCGATTTACACTAGATGCTTTTATTTTTACTTCTTTTTCTTGTTCTAATATTTTTGTTATGCTTGATCGTTGTAATATACGATCTTCATGTACTCTAATCCATGTACACTCCTGGTGTACCTGGGTCTTTTTGATTATTGATATTTTGTTATTTATCCCCAAAAAAAAAAAAAAAAAAAGCATCTGCTTGATACAGAAGTTTTGAATTGTCAATGATGGACCAATGGCTGTTAGGTAACTAGCAGTACTTTTTAAACCACCACTGGTCTCTTTTTTCCCTTTTTTTTTTAAATTCTTTTTTATACCAGTCATGAACTCTAGAAATAGAAGCATGAGACTTGTGTTTGATTAATTCATTTTGTATTGTACAAAGGAACCTGCTCCAGTTCCTAATTCACTTGTGCAACAATATCTTATTAATCCAAGTAATATATTCCCATTATCTGCTTAATTTGTCACTCTCCCTTCTTTATTTTCTTACATTGGGGCTTGGAGGAGGGATATTTTTAAAAAATAAAGAAAAACCTTTCAGAACTTTTGAAACCAGCTGATCAATTATCATTGGACAAGGAAAGATCATAATGATTGTTTTTTTTTTTTTTGGGAAGGGGGGCAGGGATTTGTTTCTTACAATTAAAATGTCACAGCATTGCTTGATGATGCTGAGGAGCAGAAATTCCATAGCCCTGTAGTGGAGAAGTGTTTGCGCATTGCTAAAGATGCTGTTTATGATGCAGATGACATATTGGATGAGCTTGCTACTGAAACTTTGAGATGTAAGCTGGAAACTCAATCTAAGGCTGGCCCAAATCAGGTATGTAACTAGAACCCTATTTCCACTCCTTGCAGCACTCCGTCTTGTACAGGGATAGCGTCAAAATTGAAAAAAGTTAATGAGAATTTTGAATTGATGGCCAAATATAAAGATGTTCTTGAATCTTGGTTTAAAAGACAATGTTGGAAGATGGTCATTTAGATCATTCCTTGACAATAATCTACAAACAATATAGAATATGTCAGTTCTGTATGTCTCCTGAAATACTTTTCAGTTATGTGAAATAGCTTGCACCTTGGTAACACTAGTTGCACTTTTTTTCCTGATGCATTATCAATTAAGAGGAAAAAGTCACAAGGATAGTACAATGCAAGTATCATAATGAATGAGGATAAGAAAACATATTAGTCTAGATCCTTATGAGGCTGATAAAAGAATTAACATCCTCTGTAGCCAAGCCTCTAAACTCCTGAAGCAGCTGTTAGGAACCATACAAAACCAAAATGTGATTTGGAGGTAGCAAATGTCATCTAAAATAGGCTGCAACTGAAATTGGCAGGCAGGGCCTTGAGCAAGTTGGACAATGGCATTACCTGAGATATATAGACCAAGTTTTCCATATCTTCTGAAGTTTGGGTTCCTTATGCAGTTATAATTTCGTTAGATATCTCTATATTATGCAAGTTCCTTATTGATGTTCTG
This sequence comes from Quercus gilva, assembly GCA_023621385.1. Classification (NCBI taxonomy): domain Eukaryota; kingdom Viridiplantae; phylum Streptophyta; class Magnoliopsida; order Fagales; family Fagaceae; genus Quercus; species Quercus gilva. Next base: position 13,875,356 of record CM042476.1, on the reverse strand, counting down.
GCTCCATTAAGAAACTAATATGGGAGAATTACATACTTTACATTTGCAGAAATGTGCATAAAGCTGATTTGCTATTAGTGTACAAAACTACTTTGCTGGCCTATAAGCACTTTTTCATTAGTTTTAAAACTGCTTGTTTGACACGTTCAGAAAGTAAGATTCAGACAGCAGTAATTGCCTTGCTCAAAATTCTCAAAACTTCAACACTACTTTGAAAACAATTGCACAGGCTTTACTCTCAAGAATGAAAATTGTTTTTTCATAATTACCTATACTATCATTAATGATATTAACATTATTATTGCATAAAATGTTGGCTGTGGGTTTTCAGAATACTAATCAAGATAATTCACATGTATTATACTCTGATTCCTGGAAAAAAAAATTACATTGACTATCAACCTATCACACCCTCCTTCCAGATTTTCAGAATACTAATTAGGATAATTTTTTATTTTTTATTTATTATGTAAAATGGAAGGTGCATATAGAAAACTGATATACCCAATTACAGGCTTAAACCTTTTATTAGATATGATGATCAAAGGACTCACGATTAATTAGATTTTTTTGGTTTGTTATTAAAAGGGGATTTCCCCTAATGTTGGGGTTCTTACCATTTTTTTTTTCTTTTAAATGGGAAGCACCTATATGAGATTGAATGTTCTAATTGACTTGTGGCATGTTCAATTGTAAGTCTTTGGTAGAGATTGGAAGAGGCAAGGAAGTGTTTTTGACAGTGAACTTGGGTAAAGTATACACTATTTATTTGTTGAAAGTGCTTAAACATCTTGTACCAGGAAAGTTTTGCTGAAAAGAAGCTATAATCGACCAAGATTTAAGGTTTTAAGATGGGGAGATAGCTTGGCAAATTAAAGTACCTGATTATAAATTAAAGTGAATCTGCTCAAGAACCTCTTAATAGATCATAGATAAGAAAAGGTGGCAGGTGGCCTATCATTTAGCTTGAATCAAGCTTGGCCTCTGTATCCCGATAATCTATTTTCTATAACTCATGTATGAATCGAGCTTGTCCTTCTCATGTAACTGAACAGTTTCAATGTCTCTTCCTGGGTTGCTGAGTAAAGGTTTTTCTGCATAAACAAACAAATAAATATTTTATTGTTAACTAATAAAATTTAAAGAGACAAGAAAATAAAAAGTTGCATGCTGTTAATTATTATGTGTACAGAAACCAAACATCAATTACATCGTTCCGCATCATTTACAATTGGCAGGGAAGGCAAAAGAAAAAAAATTTAAATCAGGGGTATTCCATTAGTGCCAAATGATTTGAAAAGCAATTTAGTAATAAACTAGTTAAGATTTTGGGCTGAAGGAACATGGAAAGCAAGGACAATTTAAAATTCTTGATAGTTAAAAAGGGAGATGGGCAGCCCCTACTGGTGAGGACTACAAGACAGTAAGAGCAGTCATTTGCTGAGCCTTTTGAGCTCTCCAGAGTGAGAAAGACAAGAAAAAAGTGGAAGTCAGGAGAGGACTTTACTTCTTCCTGTTCAACACCAATTCCCAAAGCTCAAATAGATATTGGTTGTTGCATCTGATGATGTAAACTTGTTTTAAAATGGTATATATGGGATATACAATTTATTCCCTGCTATTGCAGTGATATAGAACTTATGTTTAGATAACAAAATGCATGATGATTTTCTTGTCATATCAAGCAAGCTCATGGATGCAAATAACATAAACCAAACAAAAAAAAGGCATATAACTTGGCAGCATCAAGCACCAAAAGTTTTCATAAATAGTTGGTAGATGTGAGGAAGAAATCCTTAGCAACATAGGATTTTTTCTAAAATGCTTTTGATGTAACAATAATAACGAATCCAAGTCCAAGCAGTGGTTGGAACAAGATGAGCGTACCCCATTAATTACATGATCCATTCAGCAAGGATTTGTGTTCCAAGACTTGCAAGCCCCACACGGTTCAATAGAGAAGAAAAAAGAGGCAATAAGCAAGCAGCTCCACCTCTAGAAAAGATTCAACAAGTCTGCTTTCTTCATGATCACATACTCTTAAGAGAGGATGTCATTACAAAGGCCATTAGACTTTTAATGTTCCTGTGATAACGGAATGCAACAAACTGCACTTGGTTCCAGAGACTTGTTATTCCCTCAATCTTCCACTGTCTTGCTGTGCGAACTCAAAATGAAGAAGCGGAATAATGCTGCAAGCCCCTCCAGCTAGAATGTGAGCAAAGGAGTCAAACAAGCAAAAATCCATCAAGAAAAAAGATTATTTCCACTGACATGGAAAAGTATGAGAAATTTTGGTTGTGTGAATGATGTAAGAACAGTTGGCACTGATCACAGACCAAATTGATGTCAAGCTTGTTTGCACTTGTTATTGACAAATTAAAGAGTTGCACCAAACTGACAACAATTTCTTGCTGTGACATGCACTGTCTCTTAGCTGCTTTATCAATTTTGAGCATTTTTTAAATTTTTTCAGAAAAGAAGCAAAAAGTTAAAATGATACTGAGCTGATTGCATAAAATAATTACCTAACTGTAAAATTTTATCTTAATGCTAGCAACCTTGTGTGTATGACAAAACAGGGGGTAGGGCCTCTTCTAGAGTTTTAGCACCTATCATGACTTCATTTTCGATATTTATGCAGGGGAGAGAGGACGTGAGCAATCTTGTGAAATTCTTTCCCTTCTTCCTAGGCCTTGTTTCTTCAAAAAAGGCTTCCATGGGTCATAGATAAGAAAGGGAGGCACGTAGCCTATCTTCCATGGGTCAAAGTGTCTTCATCTCTAGGGTACTACAGCTGCACAGCATCGTCAAGTTTTACTCTGTTGATCTCTACAGAATATAATAATGTCAGCATTCTAAGCTTGAACATACTCTAACTTTCATGCTTTTTCAGGTCACACAGGCCCATTAGATATTGGATTCACATAGCTTGCATACATTACGAAGAGCATTCACTCAAATGGTACCTTTACAAGAAGTCAAGAAAAGGATAGTATGATTCGTTGCCTACTGCTAAGTGAAAGTTATATATCTGCCGATTCTTGGAATTTCTTTATGAAATGATGTCAATTTTCAGGCACTGATGCTATTCGTAGGCATGTTTCATAGTGCAACTGTAGTTTTGCCAAGAAAATCTCCATGTCTTATTTTTATTGTTCTCAAAATTTAAATTATCATTTCCAAAATCTTTTTAATCAAGTTCAATTGAGTGGAGTGTACGTCTTTTTTTCCAAGATTCCTAGTGAAATCTCAATAGCATTGCAAAAGTGGCAAAAATAAAAAACAAATTCAGGAGTAGTACTTTTGAGTACATCCAAGCAATCTCTATTGTAATAATCATAATTAGGGTCTTTTTGTTATTTCTTAATCATTTTTAATTTCCTCGCTTGCAAGTCACATTCTTTCCACTCAAAAAAATGGTTAGGACACTCATGGAGGTGTGTTCCAGATACATAACATATGCTAGTATTTGAGCAAAAATAGAGTATTCATGCTTCCTAGTTTTTTAAGCAGCAGGAGCCAAGTAGAATGAGGATGACAGGGCATGCGTGTTAAAGATCCTTGAAGACGTTAATTCATGCCGGTCCTCCTTGATGTTTATCAACATATATATTACGGAAGTTGCTTGTGAAAGATATATATCCATGTCTGTCTTTATAGGCTTTGCCAAATAAATAAATTTTTTATGGAAGGTTTTTTTTTTTTTTTTTTTTTTTTTTTTTTTTTTTAAATTATATAGGAACCGTGGGTGGGTGGCCTTCTTTCTTATTTTTGGTTAGAAACGTGGGGTACTGGGGCTGGGAAGTGGGAAGTGGGAACTGTGAGGGTAGTGAGAAAATTTATCTTTATGTTTAATTTTAGTTGATTTATCATTTACCATTTTAATCTTATTTCTCTTTTTAAGAAATAAAAAGAGATTAATTGAATTAAGGGTATTTTTGAAAGTAAAAAAGACAATAACTAACTTTCTAAATCTTCTTAATATATATAGAGATATTAATAATAATAATTGTAGGGACTCAATTTGTAATGGACCCTTAACAATAAAATTTGTAGAGATGTGGGTGTAAGGATTTGGCATCACCGAAGTAAACAACGGTTGATATGGTGTTTATAATAAATAATAGGTGATAGGGAGTTCATCAGAATCTCCTTCAAGAAATTTAGTTAAGTGTTTTTATAGGGAATGACCATCACTTTGGTTGTGTGTTTACGAAGCATATTTGTCCTCGGCCCAGGCCGAGGATCTATTTTTCTTAGAGTTGATAGATATTCTGTCCTTTTTCTTTGGACTCATTTATCTTCGAATCCCCCCCCCCCACTTCTTTTGTTGGGAATCCTCTTGGTTATATAGTATTGTTTTAGTTAATCTCAGCCGTCCATCTGTCGGTTATTCGGTCACTGTGGATAAGAGTTTGTCCCATCATCTGATTTTGTAGGCTTTATGTTAGTTCTCAGCCGTCCTTGCAGGCTTTCTATTAGTTGGAGTAACCGAGGCAACTGGGTTCGTTGGTCACATCACCATTAAAGCGGTCAGAATGTTGGTGAGATATATTCAACGAATGAGGGATATTTTTCCTTTAACGAAATCGGTGTGCCGAGGACGTGTCATCCTCGGCGAGACCTTTGGGTGACCTGAGCTATTTTCATTATCCTCGGCCTTCACAATATCCTCGGTGTGGGCCTTGGGCCGGGTATAGAGTGGGCCGGGGTGGTTTAAACATATGGGGCCTCACAATAGCCCCTCAAAATTCTGCTGCACGACCTTTAGGGAGGGGAGTAGGATTTTGACTTTCCTCGGCGCATTTTCTCGGCCTGTTGGGCTCTACCTCATCGTCAGTGTTATCGCTATTTCAGCTGTTTTTGCAGCTTTCTTCTTGCGCAAAGGGTCGCCCGAGGATGGATAGGTTTGGGTCCAGAGACCATGCAAGACCTTGGTTTTTCTTAGCATTTAGTTTTTATGAGGAAATGTTCTTCCTGCTGGCCTGAGGCTTTGTACCATGCAATGTTTAAGTTTTGTCTAGTGCTTGGCTTTTATTCTAAAGTATCTGGTTTATCTGGTTTCCCCATGAGGCTTGGGTCCGAGGACCATGCAATACCTTAGTTCTGTCCAGTACCTAGTTTTCTCATTTTAGTCATCTGAAGTATCTGGTTTCCCCATGAGGCTTGGGTCCGAAGACCATGCAATGCCTTGGTTCTGTCCAGTACCTAGTTTTCTCATTTTAGTCATCTGAAGTATCTGGTTTCCCCATGAGGCTTGGGTTCGAGGACCATGCAATGCCTTGGTTCTGTCCAGTACCTAGTTTTCTCATTTTAGTCATCTGAAGTATCTGGATTCCCCATGAGGCTTGGGTCCAAGGACCATGCAATGTCTTGGTTCTGTCCAATACCTAGTTTTCTCATTTTAGTCATCTGAAGTATCTGGTTTTCCCATGAGGCTTGGGTCCGAGGACCATACAATGCCTTGGTTCTGTCCAGTACCTAGTTTTCTCATTTTAGTCATCTGAAGTATCTGGTTTCCCCATGAGGCTTGGGTCCGAGGACCATGCAATGCCTTGGTTCTGTCCAGTACCTAATTTTCTCATTTTAGTCATCTGAAGTATCTGGTTTCCCCATAAGGCTTGGGTCCGAGGACCATGCAATGCCTTGGTTATGTCCAGTACCTAGTTTTCTCATTTAGTCATCTGAAGTATCTGGTTTCCCCATAAGGCTTGGGTCCGAGGACCATGCAATGCCTTGGTTCTGTCCAGTACCTAGTTTTCTCATTTTAGTCATCTGAAGTATTTGGTTTCCCCATGAGGCTTGGGTCCGAGGACCATGCAATGCCTTGGTTCTGTCCAGTACCTAGTTTTCTCATTTTACCATTTATTTTATCTATTTATCCGTAGCCGTTTAATTCTACATTGCTATAATTTACAATCAGCATTTAAATAGTTACACTTTTCAAGCAGAATAATAATAATAAATGCGGGCTGGAGTTGGTGAAGGATAAGACCTTGCCGTGTTTTGCCTCTTCGTTTGATGGGACTTTTCTGCCTACGATGCGTCTCTTGGGTTGTCCGAGTAACGTGTGGTGACGTTTCGGTTCCTTTTCGTTAATGAGGCGCCTCCTCATTAATGCCAGCCATGGATCCACAAAGATCTAACGGTTGACAGGCCCCTTGGAACTTGGGGCGGAATTATTGCCTCCGGAAATCTCTCCCTGGGATTTATTGTGGATTGGCCCTCATCAATATTCCGCCGTCTATATAAGGCGTTTCTAGGGCAACCTTCTCCTTTACACTTTGACAAACATCCATCTTAAACTTCTCCCAAAAATATCACCCAAAAAAGATTCTGCCAAACATAGCCGTTCGAGCCCCTTCGAATGAGTTGGCCCTTGGAAAGGGCGATCTCGGGGATGCACAGCCCCTATCAGGAGCCGAGGATGGCACTCCGACCCTGGACATCATATTGGGGTTGGAGTAGGGGAAATCCAAAGGTTCTCCTTCTTTTCAACCTAACCAGAGAAGAAAATCTCCTCGCCGCCAGGAGGAGGATCCAAGGAGAATGTAACCACCTTCCCTTGGGTATGGGTCATTGACCCTCCAAGCCGACTGCATTGGGGGTGGGAGGGAAACCAGGCGGAACCCAGAAGTGGAGCCGTCCTGTGCCGCGGCCTCTTCCACCTCCTATGTAGCTCTTCTTCGCTCTTTTCTCTTTTTTCTCTTCTTCTTTTGCTCCTCAACTAGCCTTCCTTTTTTCTTTTCCTCTTCTCTTGCTTCTCATCCAGCCTTCTTTTCTATCTTTGTTCCTCTGCCAACTTTCTTTGTTTCTTTTCCTCCTCTCTTCCTTCACTTCTTTTCTATCTTTTGTTCTTCAGTCAGCTTTGCTTTCTACCATTTGTTCTTCATCTCTTCTTTCGCTTCTTTTCTGTCTTTTGTCCTTCAGTCAGCTTTGCTTTCTACCATTTGTTCTTCTGCCGGCTTCGTCAAGCGTCTGCCTTTGTAGTTAGCTTTAGAACAAGCCCCACAGGCTTCACTTGTAAAAGATGTAATTTTTCTTCAAGTATGAATAAAAGAAGTAGACTTGTTTTGTATTATTTTTTTTTTTTTCTTGTGATTATAGACCTCTGAACGAATGTCGTTACTATAAGCTGTGTTGTTCTTGATCGACGATTTTTTTTTTTTTTTTTTTACACCAACCGTCGCACTTGCTAGCGCACAACTCCTCCCCACAGACGGCGCCAATTGTAGGGACTCAATTTGTAATGGACCCTTAACAATTAAATTTGTAGAGATGTGGGTGTAAGGATTTGGCATCACCGAAGTAAACAATGGTTAATATGGTGTTTATAACAAATAATAGGTGATAGGGAGTTCATTAAAATCTCCTTCAAGAAATTTGGCTAAGTGTTTTTATAGGGAATGACCATCACTTTGGTTGTGTGTTTACAAAGCATATTTGTCCTCGGCCCAGGCCGAGGATCTATTTTTCTTAGAGTTGATAGATATTCTGTCCTTTTTCTTTGGACTCATTTATCTTCGAATCCCCCCCCCCCACTTCTTTTGTTGGGAATCCTCTTGGTTATATAGTATTGTTTTAGTTAATCTCAGCCGTCCATCTGTCGATTATTCGGTCACTGTGGATAAGAGTTTGTCCCATCATCTGATTTTGTAGGCTTTATGTTAGTTCTCAGCCGTCCTTGCAGGCTTTCTATTAGTTGGAGTAACCGAGGCAACTGGGTTCGTTGGTCACATCACCATTAAAGCGGTCAGAATGTTGATGAGATATATTCAACGAATGAGGGATATTTTCCCTTTAACGAAATCGGTGTGCTGAGGACGTGTCATCCTCAGCGAGGCCTTTGGGTGACCTGAGCTATTTTCATTATCCTCGGCCTTCACAATATCCTCGGTGTGGGCCTTGGGCCGGGTATAGAGTGAGCCGGGGTGGTTTAAACATATGGGGCCCCACAATAATTAATCGAGAACCTTAGAGAAAATTGAAGTACAAAAGATTTTAGCGTCGTTTCCAAATTCTGGTAAACACAGTCGAAAAATTGTAAAAAGATAAGAGCTGTTTATATATAGTCTAAAATGATAGTAATTGATTTTTAATTACGTGGCAAGCATGGAATAGAAATATTTTTTCTGCTTGAGATGGAATAGAATTTGTAACAATAATGATTGTTTTACTGTAATTATCAATGTGTATTTTAAAATCAAATGAAGAATTACTTTTAAAATAAGAATCAAAATTGTAACTTCCCCATCAAAATTTAAGCGAGTAAAGCACCTTTGAAAAAAAATAAAAAAATAAAAAACTTAAGGCATGCATATTGATCCCACATCGCGTAATAATTAAATAATTTTACTGTTTATATACAGTCGAGTTTGAAAGAATGACTTTGCCCCCTAGTAAGAGCAGCCTATGAAAGGAACACAGCTTGACTTCAACCCCGGTAAATCCATTGTCCGACCTCCACCTTTTTGTTTTTACTCTTTCTTCTAAAGTGTCTCCTTTTATTCCTCTCCAATAGTGTCAACATATATATAATATTAAGCCATTCTTTTACTCTTCTACTGAGGCTTTTTTTTCCCCTCAAACATTCTGTTTTTACAAAAATAATTTACTAAGAAAACTCTACGTAGAGTTTTAGTTATATCAAGTTTACCAAACTTAAGTTATATCGAATTCACTAAACTCAAGTTTCAAGTAATATTTGGCAAAAACAACCCTTCATTTAAAGAGTAAACATATACTTGATAAAATAAAAAGTGTAAACATATAAAAGTGAGAAACTAGTGGCTGGTTGTCATTAATTTGCATTTTTTTTTTTTTTTTTTTTTTGAGAAATTTTTCTCTTCTTGAAATATTGTTGAAATTATATAAGAGGTCAGGTCTAGAGTTTTAAATTTTAAACAATGACACATTTGGGTTTAGGTTGATTTTAAAGATCGAGTCTTATTGCCAAAAGAGTGACCTGATAATAACTCTTATATATTCACGCTAAAAAGAAGGTGTTGTCAAATAAGGGAGACTTGGGATTGACTCCCCCACTCCTACTCCCACAAATTTGTGTTTAAATTCTATTATATCTATAAAATAAAATAAACAATATATGACGTGCACTCTTACTAAGATTAACAAATTTCTGTCAATATCTTTTTTGCTAAGCTCAGCTAAGATTACATTGGTTATCGCAGGATTTGGGAAAATTTCCTTGTTTTTCTGGTCATCTATACTGCTTGGGTGTCCCCGTTTGAATTCGGATTCCTTAGGAAGCCACGTGCACCTCTCTCCATAGCTGATAATGTTGTCAATGCATTCTTTGCTATGGATATTATCATTAGTTTCTTTGTAGCTTACCTTGATAGAGCAACCTTCCTCCTTGTGGATGACCCAAGAAAGATAGCATGGAAATATGCATGTTCCTGGCTTGTCTTTGATGTCATATCCACAATCCCATCTGAGCTTGCTTGGAAGATATCTCCATGACCTTTAAGGTCATATGGCTTATTCAACATACCTCGCCTTTAGCGTCTCCGAAGATTTAGTGCCTTCTTTTCCAGGTGTGAAGAGGTTTTTCCCATCTTATGAATGCCTTCAAGCTGTTGTAAAACGATATGAAAGAACATTACATTTTGTTTCTCTGTCTTAAGTCTTAACATGGGGTTTGTTTGTTCCTCAATACAGACTGGAAAAAGATAAGAACTACAACTACTTTTGGGTTCGATGTACAAAACTTCTATGCGTAAGTCTTTTTAAATAACTCAGAGGACTATTTTTATAGGTGAAAGAAAAAGCATGCACAATGTAATTGTATTATTATGATTTGGATATTGTTTAAACAGGTTACACTTTTCTGGCTTCATCGTTCTGGATGTTTCTTTTATCTTCTGGCATCACGTTATGGTAACCCCAAAAAAACATGGATTGGAACATCAATGGATGATAACTTCCTCGAACAGGAATTGTGGATCTCCTATGTGATGGCGATTTACTGGGCCATCACTACTCTAACTACTGTTGGCTATGGTGATTTACATGCAGTGAATACAATGGAGATGATCGTTGACATATTCTTCATGCCATGTAACCTTGGATTGACATCATATTTGATTGGAAACATGACAAACTTGGTTGTCAATGGGGCCATTCAGACCAGTAAATATGTGAGTAATAACTGTACTAATTGAGAGTGATACTCTGCCATACATATAAACATAAAGACTTAGATTTAGATTCCTGGTACATTCTTAATACCATTTCCTGGTCTTCTGTGACTAATTTCCAGAGGGATACCATTCAAGCTGCCACAAGTTTCGCTAAGAGGAACCGGCTGCCTCTTCGTTTGCAAGAACAGATGCTTGCACATTTAAGTTTGAAGTTCAGAACAGACTGAGGGGCTCCAGCAGCAAGAGACTTTTGATTCCCTTCCTAAAGCCATCTGGTAAAGCATTTCTAATAATCTTTTTTACTCACTTGTGGATAAGGTGTACTTGTTTCAAGGGATTTCAAATGATTTGCTTTTCCAGCTAGTAATAATTCCTTAAAAGCTGCCTCAACTTCTAATCTTTGAATGCTTCTCCTTAAATTGATTTTTGCACGGCCTCTTTTGAATAAATGTTTATGTGACCAATTTTTTCTCTATATAAATTTCAAAGGTCTGGGAGATGAAACCCGAATATTTTCCTCCTAAGGAAGATGTGATGTTGCAGAATGAAGCACCTACGGACTTCTACATACTTGTCACTGGTGCTGTGGTAATAATTCAGTGTTATTTGTTTCTCAAAATCTTAAAATTCTGAATTTAAGTTTTTTTTTTTTTTTTTGTTAATTTAAATATAGCTGCACTATTGTTTTGCAATTTTTTTTTTTCCAATTGAGAATTGCAATTTCCTTTCTTTAATATAGCTAATAATGGCCTCTCCTCTAATGTCTGAATTGCATCACAGGAGATATTGGTCTTCAAAAATGGAGTTGAACAGGCAAGTATGATCTCTCAAATTTTCTGAACAGCTTTAAATGGATGCATGAGAAATTCAAACATCTTTCCTGGTGTCCATGATATACAAGATGCTGACTGACGAAATAATGAAAAATGATTGCAGGTTGTTGGAGAGGCAAAAGCCGGTGATCTCTGTGGAGAGATTGGGGTACTTTGTTATAGGCCACAGCTATTTACAGTGCGGACCAAAAGATTGAGCCAGCTACTGAGGCTAAACCGTGCCACATTCTTCAATATTGTTCAGTCCAATGTTGGAGATGGGACAATAATAATGAATAATCTCCTTCAGGTCTGTAAAGTTAGAGTATCTCATGACATCTAAACTTTCACCAATGTAGAAACACTTTTCCTACTTGGACTAATCTGCACCCTTGCTGCCTTTTCTAACTTAGAACTACACTTTAAATTGTGTCCTTATGATATAAGATTTTCATCCCATTTCCCTAGTCTTTGATGAAGCTTAGTAGATGCTGGTTTTGTATAATATAAAGAACTCGTGTAATGTGAAGTAATTCTGATATACATATGAAAAACTTTAACATATTATGTGCTACATTCCTTTTCTTCTTGGTGGGCAGCATTTGAAAGATCTTAATGACCCAATAATGTCACAAGTTTTAGTGGAGACAGAGAACATGCTAGCTCGTGGTAGAATGGACCTACCTCTTAGTCTATGCTTTGCAGCTCTTAGGGGAGATGAATTGTTGTTACAGCAGCTGTTGAAATGTGGTCTCGATCCAAATGAATTGGACAGCAATGGCAGGACAGTTCTGGTGTGTGACATGCTTCCGCTTCTGATCTTATTCATCAACTTCTTATGATGTGAATTCTGATACTTTCTCTCTTAAATTTCTTCCCTTGTTTTATGTAAAATCAGCATATAGCAGCCGCCAAAGGAAGTGAGAATTGTGTGCATCTATTACTTGAATATGGGGCAGATCCTAACAATAGAGGTACCCTCCTAGCCCAACAGCTTAACCTTTTGCTTTTTTTACATTTTTAATTCTCGCAGTGTTCTGCGCTTAACCATGTAGGACAATGATATAGCTTGTTTTTGTTTTAAGAACGCAGTTTAGTTAAATTTCCATTTATTTCATTTGATTTTGGAATTGGGGTTATTGTCAAGCATGGATCATTTTGGGGATTGATTCAATATGTAATATAAGGCAATGAATTTAATTGTGTATATGCAGACTCAGACGGGAATGTGCCTCTGTGGGTGGCATTGCTGGGTGGTCATGAACCGGTGATCAACCTGTTACTAGAAAATGGAGCAAAATTACACTCCGGAGACATTGGTCAATTTGCATGCACTGCTGCTGAGCAAAACAACTTGAAGTTGCTCAAGGAAATAATTCGTCTGGGGGGAGATGTTATGCGTTCTAAGTCCTATGGAACCACAGCTCTCCATATTGCAGTTTGTGAAGGCAACACTGAAATAGTAAGATTTCTTTTGGACAAAGGTGCTGATATTGACAAACCAGACTTTGATGGTTGGACCCCAAGGGCTCTAGCTGAACAACAAGGACATGAAGACATTCAACTACTTTTCCAATCCAGTGGAGAGCCCAAAAATCAATCTTTCATTGCAATGCCTGAGCAGAGAAGTGGCAATCATTTCCTTGGCAGATTTAATAGTGAGCCAACAATCAGTCCTCTATCCCAGGAAGTCTCTTTCGAAGGAATAGCATTTGAATCATGGAGCCGAACCTGTCCAAGGCGTAGGGCTAATAATTTCCACAACTCACTATTTGGCATTATGTCAGCTGCACACACTGAGGAGAAAGATCTTCTATTCCCTGCTAATCAGATAAGAAGTGCTAGAGACTCTGGAAGTAAAGCTGCTAGAGTGACCATCAGTTGTCCAGAAAAAGAACAAGCTAGTGGAAAACTTGTGCTACTTCCAGGGAGTTTTCAAGAGCTACTTGATATTGCTGCAAAGAAATTTGGGATCCTGCCTTCGAAGGTCCTAAGTAAAGAAGGAGCTGAAATTGATGATATAGAGGCCATTAGAGATGGCGACCACCTTATTTTTGTCAGTTATCTTGGAATTTAGGAATCTAACAGCAAAAGCTCTCAAACCAATAGATGCTTTTGGTACATGCATTGATTGAATTTTATCTTTATTTTTTTTCCCTTTTTTATTTAGCATCCTTCAATGTGATGGTTAGAACCTTAGCAGGCACGATCCCAAATTTCTTAGCATTAATCTCGAGTAGGTCTTGAAACTCCCTGGAAGTAGCACAAGCTTTCCAGCAACTTACCCCTTTTTGTGGACAACTATTTGTCACTCTAGCTAGCAGGTGTTTTAACTCCATAATTTCTCGCACTGCTTGTCATTCTTCATTCTAGTGAGCTCTGTTCACACTTCACACCCTAAATTGGCAAATGCCAATTCCCCATGAGATAACTGTATGATTTTCCGGTAAAAGAGAACCTGACCAATTTGTGGCAAAAATAAATAGAAACAAAGCTCTAATAAAGGGAACCCATGGACCCTATTCTAGCACCCCATAGGGTTAGCATTCTTCACTGTTAAAATTTCTGCAATTTCTGCTACATTGAACTTTAATTTCCACATGCTAATGGGCATTCATATTCCTTTACAATAATCTACTAACAATACAGAATAATGTCAGTTCTGTATGTCATAAAATACTTCAAGTGAAATAGCTTGCACCTTTGTACCACTTTTTGCACTTCTTTTCCTGATGTATTAACAATTAAGAGGAAACGGTCACGGAGCTAGTACTTGCAAGCATCAGAATGAACAAGTATAAGAAAACAAAATAGCCTAGATCCTTATGAAGCTAATTAAAGACTTAGCAGCCTCAGCAATCAAGCCTCCACACTCCTTGTGCAGCTGTTAGGAACCAACCAAACCAAAAAGCTTCCTGATGTGATTTGCAGCTAGCAAATGTCTTATAAAATAGGTTGCAACTGAAATTGGCAGCCAGGGCCTTGAGCAAGTTGCACAATGACATTAACAGAGGAGATATATAGACCAGTTTTTCCACGTCTTCTGAAGTTTGGGTTCATCATGCAATTATAATTTCGTTAAATATCTCCATATTTTGCAAGTCCTTTATTGATATTTCGGGTCCATTAACAAACTAATATAGTAGAATTACTAGCTTTACATATGCAGAAATTTGCAATAGAACTGATCTACTATTTAGTGTACAATACTACTCTGCTGGCCTATAAGCACTGCTTTATTAGTTTTAAAAATACTTGTTTTGCACGTTTAGAAAGCATGATTAGGATAGCTCATAGCAGCAATTGCATTCCTCTTAAGTTCTCATAATTTCAACACTATCATGAAAAACATTGATCAGGTTTTACTCTCAGATGAAAATTCCTTTTTCATAAATATCAAATTCATTTTATATCTATCATGAATGATATCAACATTAAAACAATAACAACAATAAAACTTTAATCCCAAAACTATAAGGTTACTAAACCTATTTCAATCCTCCTTAATTTTCCTAGATTTGGGATTGGATAATATTCTGATTTTTCTATGAATACCACTTGATATTTTATTTATTCTTTAGCAAGGCACTAGAGGCTAGAGCAACTGCATTATACTATCAACATTAAAAAAAAATAAAAATAAAAAATAAAAAGACAATATAATGGATTAAGCTTTAATAATAATAATAATTGTGGGGGGAATGAATCTTTTCCCAATTAGGTATTGTTCACTTTAGGAATGGGTCAAGGAGCCGATGCCACCCTCACGAATTTGTTCAATCCCACATTGGGGAGAGACGCTATGGTACACCCTTCCTTAGACCAAGTGCTTATAAGGCAAGGGTGGGAGGCGTCTCTCCCCGATGTGGGATTGAACAAATTCGTGAGAGTGGCATAGGCTTCTCGGCCCATTCTCAAAGCGAACAATACCTGATTAGGGAAAGATTCGTTCCTCCCACAATAATAATAATAATAATATCAGGAACCTTAGAAAAAATTGAAGTACAAAAGATTTGAGCATCGTTCCCAAATTCTGGTAAAACATAGTCGAAAAATGTAAAAAGATAGCTGTTTATATATGGTCTAAAGTAATAGTAATTGATTTTTAGTTACGTGCCAAGCATGGAATAGAAATATATTTTTTTGCTTGAGATGGAATAGAATTTGTAACAATAATGACTGTTTTACTATAATTATCAATGTGTATTTTAAAATCAAATGAAGAATTACTTTTAAAATAAGAATCAAAATTGTAACTTCCCGATCAAAATTTAAGCGAGTAAAGCACCTTTGAAAAAAAAAAAAAAAAAACTTAAAGCATGCATATTGATCCCACATTGGGTAATAATTAAATAATTTTACTGTTTATATAGGTAGAGTACAGTTTGATCGAATGACTTTGCCCTCTAGTATGAGCAGCCTATGAAAGGAACACGGCTTGATATGTTTACGGTTTACCAGCTTAAGGCTGTGTTTGGTTCCCGTAAAATATTTTCCGGAAAATATTTCTTTTCCGAAAATGCTATTTTCGAGAATGGAAAATATTTTCAAGTGTTTTGTTGCATTATGAAAATTGTTCTAGAAAATATTTTTATGTGTTTGGTAACATTCTGAAAATGCTATTTTCCACCACCACCTACACAAAACCCACCACCACACAACAGGAAAACCACCAAAACACCACCACCCACACCACCACAACAACAACAAATATCAAAATCAAATAGAAATCAAAATCACACATAGAGAGAGATTGGTTCGTGGATTTCCAGCGAAGTCGAAGGCTTTGGGTCGAAGGCTCTAGCTCTAGGTTGAAGGCTTTGGGTTCGTGCCGTGATCTGGGCTTTAGGTTTGCCAGCGAAGTCGAAGATTGGTTCGTGGCCGTGATCTGGGCTCTGGGTTCACCGGCGAAGTCGAAGATTGGTTCGTGAGTTCATGGCACGAAGGCTCTGGGTCGCCGGCGAAGTCGAAGGCTTGTGGGTCGCCGACGATGGGCTCTCTCTCACAGTCGCATGGAGGGGTGCTCGTGCGGTTGCTCTAGGCTTGGGGCGGCGGTTCGAGCTCGCAGCTCATGCTCTCTCTCTCTCTCTCTCTCTCTCTGTTTTCCGGAAAATGAGATTTGAAGGTAAAATAAAAACGGAAGTGATTTTCACCTTGACTCACGGTCAACTGAAATTATTTTTCAGAAAATTTATTTTCCATGCGCAACCAAACACCCGAATTTATCGAAAAACATTTCCGGAAGTGATTTGAAGCCAAAACAAACACAGCCTAAGTTACATCGAGTTTACCAAACTCAAGTTTTAAGTAATACTAGTTAAAAACTCGTGCGTTGCACGATTTTATCATAAACTTATAGAATATATATATTTTCATATATAGGAAGTGTTTTTTTTTTTTTTTTTTAATTTATAGCTAAATGCTAATTTCTTGAGATTTGGGGGAAGGGGTAGCACATATCTTTAGGGTAGGGTGCATCCAGTGGAACTTCGATCATAAAACATTGAGTACCTGTAATATAAGTATGCAATCCGTAACAGTTCTCAAAGCTAAAAAAAAAGTACTATTATTAAAATTTAATGATATACAAAATAATAGAAAATTTATTGTTTGATAAAAGTCATCAAATTTAATGAACAATTTATCATCAAATTTATATTAATATATGCTTAATAATAAGCTAAAAAGAAGACTGTTCTCTAAATCAAAATTGCGAGGATGAAAGTAACATTTCACCATTGAATCCATGTCATAACACACACACACACACACAAAAAATCATGTCTATGCATATTTAATGATTGATTCTCAAATTACAACCATATAACTTGGATAAAACTTAAGAAAATTAGGTTAAACAAAAGACAAAAAAATACACAAAACCTATTCAATTTGATGGAAAAAAAAAATTTAGAGTAAACAAATGATTCACTCATCCAAATTTGTTCTTTTAAAATTATTAATTAAGAGTATGTTAATTTTTTAAGTCTTAAATTATACCTAAAACGTCATTTTTTTTCATGAGTAATAAACTTTATTAATAATGTAGATTATTAAGAACCACTACAAAAAAAAAAGTTCTATAGCCGCGTTTTTAAAATGCGGCTATACTCAGAAAAACGTGGCTATAGGACGATTTGGCCTATAGCTGCATTTTTTTAGATGCGTTTTCAAACATGGCCTAAACCCCGTGACTATAGGCCTGAGGAGTCTATGGCCACAATTTTTCAAATGTGGCTATAGGCTAGACCAATGGCCGTGTTTAAAACAGGGCTATAGGTGAAAGCTATAGCCGTCTGTAGCCGCGTTTTTGAAAACGTGGCCTAAGATCCGCATGTTTTGTAGTGAACTAAACGAAATACAAAAAATTATGGATGAAATGGAAGTGATTCCATAAAATCTATAAAGAGTGTTGCTATTTGTAAGACCCCACACAATGAGAGCTATATCATGAACCATACAAATATGACACAGACACAACTATACATCAATTCTTAAACACACACATGTTTATCAATTAATGGCTTAAATACATGATTAGTCAATTAAGTTTAGAGTGATTATGTTTAAGCCCTAAGATGACATGTTCAAACTAAAAATGCTCCGTAGGGACTAAAAATAAATCGCAATTAATATCAATCACTTTTTAAGTTTTTTAGGAACTAAAAACAATAGCTTTAAACTTTAGTGAAGTACTAAAATCATTTTTGGCCTAAATAAAAAAGATACTTTAAAAAGTATAAAGAAAATAAATAAATAAATGAAGCCTAGGCAATCACAGTCTTAGTGAATGCAATATATTTGAATTTTGACAGAATGACAAATAAATAAACATTCATCAGTCACTTTTTTTTTTTTTGGATTAAAAAAAAAAAGACTGAGAATAAAGATTAAGAAATTAAATATGAAAATAAAAATAAGAAATTTAGTGTGAAGGAAGAAAATTACAATTTATTGACAATTTTGTGTCTAATAGCAGGCGTAAGTTGAGCTCTGCAATCATCGTTCGATGGTGTGGTGGGTTCGGTTTTGATAGTTTGTTTGTGACCAATATTCTCCTCCATTTTTCTAAACCACCAAAAAACAACCTTAGCTATTTTAAACTTTTAAGGGAAGAGTTTTCAAAACAGAAAACAAAAAACCAGAATAGTAATAAAGACCTAACGTGTTATTGAAGAATCCCAAAGCAGCCAAGGAACACACAGAAACCTTGCTTACAGCTTTCTTTAGATTTTCGCCCGTAATTTTTCTTCTGTTCTTCTTGTTGTTGTTGTTCGGGGAAGAGAGAGAGGGGAAGTCGAAGAGTTCACGGTATTGGAATAAGATTATGAAAACGCTATTTGAATGTTTTGAGGTTTGGCACTTTGCTTTTGTGCCGAAACTAGAAATGTGTGCTTTTATAACCTTAGCTATATATTGTTGCACAAAGTTGAATTGCACATGGCCTGTGTATTGTGTATCCATCCCACACACACTGTAATTCTCACTAATCCAAACTTCAGGTACATAAGTAGTCTAAGCTAGATTGTTATTAGATTTTTTTTTTTTTTTTTTTGAGATAAACTACTTAATGACAAGAATGAATTAGAGATATGGTAGTATACCCTTACTCTTATATTAGATAATTTTAAGTTGTGAAGAAGTTAATAACTTGATATGAACAAAAAGAAAATGGAGTTTACCCAATCAAGAAGTTTAGGTTAATTACATATTAGTTTTTAAAAAAAATAATTTATCCCAAAAAAATAGTTAACGTTATTAGCTAGATTGTTATTAGTTTTTTTTTTTTTTTTTTGGTTTATGGTTAAAGTTAACGTGAAGATGTATTTTTTTTTTTTTCAGTATTTTCTTTTTTAGATATACACTTACTTTAGACATGAAACACTTTTTATTATTATTTTTTTTTTAAAGATAAACTACTTAATGATAAGAATGAATTAGAGTCATGGTAGTATACCCTCACTTTTATATTAGATAATTTTAAGTTGTGAAGAAGTTGATAACTTGATATGAACAAAAAGAAAAAGGAGCTCACCTAATCAAGAAGTTTAGGTATATTTTATCCCAAAAAAATAGTTAACGTTATTAGCTAGATTGTTATTAGATTTTTTTTTTTAAAAAAAAATTTTGTTTACGTTTAAGTTAATACAAAAAAGAAGTAGTTTTTTTTTTCTTTTTTTCTTAGATAAACTACTTAATGATAGTTACGTGAAGTAAGTGATAGTTTTTTTTTTTTTTTTCTTAGATAAACTACTTAATGAAAGTTTTTTTTTTTTTTGAGATAAACTACTTAATGATAAAAATGAATTAGAGTCTTGCTAGTATACTATTCCTTTTTAGTTCTTTAAAATTCTAAAAATTTAATAAAATTTCTGCAATTTAGTGAAGCCACTTGGCGCAACCACGACGTCTAAACCCAACTTTTATTATATACTAGTAAGTTGCCCGTGCGATGCACGGATCATGTTATAATAGTTAATACAATTTTTTATGAAGAATATTGTACATATATTATAACATATTTGTTATAAAACTTTGTTAGTACTAAGTTTATCATAAGAATTAATAATTATAAATTGCAAACACATATTCATTATAATTATTTTGTTGAAGTAATCAACAAAAAATAATCAACTTTAGAGTAATATTGTATAATAAAAGTTGATAAAAGCATCGTAACATTCCATATTATTAATATTTATTTTATGATGTAATAAAGAGGTTTATAAAAGTTGATAAAAGCATGGTAATTCATTGCATATTATTGATATTTATTTTGTGATGTAATAAAGAGCTTCATTGCGAAATTTTGTTTTTTTGTTTCTTGAATGCTTTGTTTTTTGAAGTATGTCGACGCTTGTAAAGCATGTTGAGGGGTATGTTATCATCATCTGTTTCTTCATCTTCAACATTTGAAGTTTGGTCTATCCTTATTTGTTCAATTTCTGAGCTTTTATCATTTTCTCCTTTTGTTCCATCATTTGTTCCTTTTGTTGCATCATTTGTGTTGATCATTGATGAAATGGCACTAGAAGATTCTTGGCTGGATCGTATGAAGTTTGTGCTGGTAGGTTTGTTGTCGCTAAGATTTTGCATAGGTATCTGCATTCATATTAAATTTAAGCACGTTATTTACATCAGTATAGCATAGAGAAAGAAATAATATAGCATACTGGGTTTTTTTTTTTTTTTTTTTTTTCCATACCTTTTTCTCATTTGAAGGTGCATCAAAAATCTTAGCAACTGTGTAATTTTCAAAACCATCCTTCAGATTGAATTCATTCAAGCGAAGTAGAAAAATGTATTGTCTTCCTAAAATTTTCTTAAGATCACGTGGGATTCCTTCTTCAATATCAATCTACATATTAAGAAATTTAATTTATATTATAATCTATAGTTTTAGAATAAATTTATTAATTTAAATAAGTTGTACCTCAGTTTGTTTTTCAGCAAGATCTTTTGCAGATTTGATTAGGATTTTCTCAGCATCTCGATCAAATATGACAAAAGTTGTCTTGTCAGTTGAATCAAAAACTTCAATTTGAATCCTGTATCTGAAGTATTTTGCAATTGTATAGTAAGATGAATTTGTTTATAAAAAAAATTTTCAAACTTTGTAGTTAATGTGTGTGCCTCTAACCTTGGGATGGGTAGATTTGTTTTTGTTTCACATTTTGCACACCAAAACGATCCTGATTGTGGTTTGACCTTCTTTCCACATAACACGCATGAAATATAATACCAACCCATTGTTGTATCAATGTTGCTTATTGTTGCAACACAATAGCAGCTAACATCCTGCAATGAATTTTGAAGTTAATATGTTTTTTTTTTTTAAAGTAAATGATGTATTATTATATTTTCATGTAAATGATGAGTCTCCTTTGAAATGATTAACAAACCTGTTTCGTAGAATCCCATTCAATGCATTTGAGCTCTGGTATTGTCTTCATATTGTTTGAAGAAAAAGCCTCCTCTGAAAACTGTTTTGCATGTATTTTTGGTATTTCTTGTATGGGATCATGTTTTTTACCATTCCTATTATTGAATTTTTAAAAAGGTAAAAAGAATGTAAATGGTATTTTGTGAGATTAAAAATGCTATTTATCTTTTTTTTTTTTTGTTATCAATAATTTTTAAAAATATGCACTTGTCAATTATTTCAGCAACCTCTGGAATCTCAAGATTTAGATATACTTTTGTTGCACTGGTTGATGACAAAGAGAATTTGCCTACAAAAATTGCAGAATACATTATAATAAACAAAATCGTATTGAATTGAAATTGAGAAAAAGAAAGACGTGTTTTAATGGGAATGAAATTCTCTAAAAGTATCATTAGATTGTTTTGGAAATGAATAAGTTGGAGTATAAAAAATTTATAATTAGTGATTACATTTCTCATTGTAAAATTTATGGCATAAGATTAGTAACCAATATACTTATTAACTTGATAGCAGTACTAAGCATATTAAAATTGATAGTTGGTAATGTTATTTAGTTATACTTATCTCCAAATGATTTGACAATAGTCAAAGTTGCAATTAAGATAAAAGGTCCTGGATTGTTCTTATATACATCTTCATCGATTTGCCAGACACTTGTTCCCCATAGTGAAAGCCTAATTTCTTTTCCCCTGGTATAGTTAAAATCATTGAGGGTTTTTTTGTTATTAGTAATTTTTTTTTTTTATAATTGATTTTTCTATATAAACATAAAATGACATCAATATCACATCAAAAAATTTGTCTTACTCTTTCAAAAGCAATTGCAGATTGCGCAATTTTCTTGGTGCGCCATTAACCTAAGGCTCTTCAACATTTCCAACTGCTACCAACATTCCAACAACATCTATTTATATGCAATTATCTAGTTAGGTTATTTTGAATCATTAATTTAGGATACAACTATATTAGAGGAATTGTGAAATAGTTGCAGATTTGTATTTACCTATTAAATATGTGTAGTTGTAACATTGGTTCTGTATTTGGTCATAGTCAGCAAACTGAAAGCAGTATTTTTGGATTGAGTTCATATCTTCGTTGGACTCCATAATTGTAGTAATGGTCATGAACCAAATTCTGATATCATTGTGCACGGGTCGAAACTCGCCTTTAGTACTCTCCACCCTAAAATTCTTGATGGTATAAACACGGCCTTCAAGCAATTGTGGTCTAAAAGTTCGTGCTTGATTTTTCCAAACAATTGCATGTATTGTTGAGCCCTAGAATAATGAGAAATATGAGTATCTTCCATTATTCTTGTTGTGAATATATATAATATCGATGAATGTTGAATTATATGATGAGTTGATAAAATAATTATTTTTAAAAGAATTGAATTTGCATAATGAATTGAATCAGCACAATATAAATATTGATGAGTTGGTAAAATAATTATTTTTAAGAGAATTGAATCTGCATAATAAATTGAATCAGAACAACATAAATATGAGTTCTATACTTACCTCTTCATCAATAAAAATCATATCAAGGCTTATGAACTCATTGTTCTTTGTGTTGATTGCATCCCACATACAAAGTACTCTGACCTTGATTGTCCAATTGTCTCTATCCGTTGAAATCTTGCTCAAAGGAGTCCAACACATTGCCATTTTGACTGAGTATCAGTAGTTCTGCAGCTATTTGCATAGTTGAATAGAGAAGTTGTCATAACAAAAAATATATAAAAGTAAGTAAAATTCTAATAATCATCAATGAAATAATTTATTTTGGTAAAATGCAGAATTGATTACGTTTTGCATTATCAAATTTAAATGTTTGTTTTTTAAAGAAGCTTGGGAAATGATATTTTTGTTTTACAAAAAGTATAAAGTAATAATTAAATGCGGTTAGAAACTTAGCAATGAATTATGGATTTCTTCAATGAAGTTTCACATATTTATATGTTTATTTCTAAAGACCTCTTTATAGACTATATTTTTAGTCGTTGAAGAGGTTTTGCCATCATCACCAATTATCAAGAGTTTAAGACCATTCCTAGTAGTAACTCTAGAAACAGCAACATATAATTGCCCATGACTGAAAACTAGTTTAGGCAGGAAAAGTCCAACATGTTTTAGTGATTGCCCTTGGCTCTTGTTTATAGTCATGGCAAAGCAAACAGAAATTGGGAATTGTCTTCTCTTTAAAACAAATAGCCATTTTGTGTCCGATGGAGAGAGTACTATTCTTGGAATGAAGACTTTGTTTCCCACATGTGATCCAGTTATAACTTTAGCTTCGATCACCCATTTGGATAATTGAGTAATTACTAATCGAGTCCCATTGCATAGGCCAGCTGATTGATTAATATTTCGGAGCAACATTATTGGAAGACCAACTTTAAGACGTAGTTTGTGATTTGGTATGCCAGGAAATTTCAAGGAGTTTAAGAATTCAACTGGGTAAAGTACATCTTCATTCCGAATGTATCTTGAAGCCTTGCAAATTGAATCTGCACTGAGATATGTCTCCTCATTTGAAGCAAGCAAGTCTATGATATAGTCATTTATTTCATTGACTACATCATTTGTTGGAGCTAGAATAGATCGCTCTTCCAAGTATTTTCCATCTGCATAGTTGCTATGAAGATTTGGATATGTTGCAGTCACAATGCTTTGTATTAGATCATCTCCAACATCAATTAATAAGTCAGAGGGTATGACTATATTTGATTGGTTGTCAACTTCACCAAGCTCTCCATTACCTAATTTGAGTATCCATTCTGCAAAGTTGTTGGAATCAGCATTAGGTTGTTGGAGACGCATATTCTGTGTTAGTACAAATACCTTGCAAAAGTTCCATAAATAAGATCTATTCACTGATGCATCAACAATATCTTCTCTATGGCCTTTAGCAATAACTGGCAATATTTGTCGAAAATCACCACCTAATACAACTATCTTTCCACCAAAAGTTTTATCGGCACTGTTTATGTCGATAAATCGAAGTAGATCTCTCAATGAACGGTCTACAGCCTCAAAACAATTACGATGTGCCATAGGTGCTTCATCCCATATAATAAGACTCACCTTTGTCATTAACTCAGCAGCATGTGTTCCTTGTTTTATACCACAAGTTGATTCCTCTGTCACAATGATAGGGATTTGAAATCTGGAATGAGCAGTCCTACCACCAGGGAGTAGCAAAGCTGCTATGCCAGAAGAAGCTACAGCAAGCACAATTTTCCCTTGTGAACGGAGCCAAGCAATTAATGTTTTCCAAAGATATGTTTTTCCAGTTCCTCCATGACCATAAACAAAGTATAAACCACCACCATTGCATGCCACATCTTGAGTTACAGCATCATATATTTTTCTTTGCTCAACATTTAACTCATTTAAAAGTTTTTTATGTTCTGCAGCCAATTCAAGCCTATCAAAATCCAACTCTTCTTGTAACAATCGGTTGTTGTTTTCTCTAATTGTCGACACATTTGGATATTTGATGCCATCAAATTCTTTCAGAGATCTTCCACTTTTTACTAATATTTGTTCAATTTCAAAAAGAGCATGGTCCTGTATTTGTTCTTCTGTCAAATGTAAGTTGTCATACATTAGGAGACGCTTTTGCCTATATAGTATATCATCAGACAACAACTCCCAATTAGCCATCCATAGTGCATGTGGGTCTGTCACTTCACAAAATAACAATAGTGTTGTGAACAATTCTCGTAGCTACCTTCCTGAAGCCCAATTAGAGGCTTCTTTGATAGCATCATCCCATTCCTTGTCATCATCTAAAAGGCCATGAGCATAGCATGCTGCTCTGTATGTTGGATACACAACATGATCAATAGTCCTAATTTCCTCAAAAGACCTTGCACCTTTGACCACATTAAGGAGCATTCGAAGATAGAAGCTGTCACCACTTGCAGGATGAGCATGAAATATCCTCCCTATACATCGGCCAGATTTCCTTGGGCGCCATTCTCTTTGTTTTCTATGCCAAACCCATTTCGTAGGAAAATCACAATATGTCAAATTTCTTTCTGTATCATACATTTCGTTTGCCTTCATCCATTCAGTGAACATTGTTTTTGTTATATCTTGTCTTTCCAAAACATTATCCAAGTAGTCTGAATCTTTGAATGTAACATTCTGCTCATTCTCAATATGGAAACTTAATCTCTGTACAGCAGGCTCTCTATATTGGATATCAAACTCAAAAAGTCTCCAGCACGCTTCAGAAGCTGAGATATATCTACAATCTAGATATGTTTTAATCTCATCAATATTTGTTATATGTTGTGCTTCACTTGTAGCACCTGTGTGTAAGTTTTCATACAAAACAAATGTTGCTCGATCAGAACCCTTGTTAACATACTTGAATAAGTATTTGATGGACTTGGAACGGTTGCACCACTCAACATTAATGTGAGCCTAGTATTTAACTAACAGATCAATGTTGTATGGCACCACAAATCTATTATCAAGCATAACACCATTCTTCTCAACTGTCATACCATTATCTCTTCTCCTATAAATTGCATAACCATCTTCATCTATCACAGTGTCACTATAAAAAATTTTTGGAAAATGCTTCCTACATTTATTGTCAACCATGCATGGAGATTTTGGGTTGGCAAAACCACAAGGTCCATGAATCATGTACTGTGAAATGACTTCATAATCCCTTGGATTTGTAATCTTATCTGGTATTTCAGCAGAAATTATCTTATCTATATCTGCAGGCGTGGGGTGTTTGTCATCTGGGTATAGGTACAAAAGAATGTGAGCATGGGGGAGGCCTCTTTTTTGCCATTCAACTGTGTAGTTAACTGTATTCACACAAAAGAAAAATGTTACAATACTTAATTAGATTAAACCATTAAGAATAACAATCAAACAGTAATGGGTTGTATTTTATACCTGCAATTAATTTTCCAAAATGCTTGCCATGTTTTAAATCACGTAGTAGTTGATCCAATTTGATCTTAAAAACTCTTGCAATGATATCTGGTCTATCTTCAGGCCGTTGAGCTGGAATTAAGGAAAGGTAACTTTCAATTTCTGGCCATTTAGGGTTGCATGTGAAAGTTATAAACAAATCCGGGTACCCAGCCCATCTGCAAATTGACATAGCATCTTGGTAATTTTGAATCATATATCTAGGGCTTCCAGTAAAGCTTGAAGGAAGAACAACTCTTTTCCCAATAGATGAAGGAGTAGTGTCTCCTCTAAATACAGCATCCTTTATTCCAAAGTACACCTCTAATCTCAGTTGAAGTTGATGATTCCTAACCCAAATTAGTCGGTACTCCTCAACACGTGTAAGCATCTACTAAAAATTGTTGTTGCAACCTACGACCAAGAATCAATGTTTCACCTTCATTCTCACGTTGTTGTAATTGATATGCATAATATTCTTGCATAGTGACATATTCTTCGGTCAAAGGGGCAGCACCACCAAGACCTTTTTTAAGTATTTCATTTCGAAATCCATCCTCACCATACGGAAATAACAATGGATATTGCATGGCCATAAATTTTGGGTGTAGTTCATTTATTCGTTGCAACAATCCACTTCTTTTCTCAACAATAATATCACGATGGATATTTTCATCGCTCAAATCACCTACAATTATAGCAGCAACTTCAGAGCAAGTAGGCATGTTTTGTTCCCTACCATCACTTGATCGCGATCCAATTAATCGCAAGCGTACATTGTGCATATCAGAGTCCTTGAACCTATCCCTTGCCATACGGAATGTCTTAACCAAGACGTTGTTCTCATCAAGCATCTTCAATAATATTTGAACTATAGCAATGTCAAGGTCATATTCTGATTCCTATCCAGGCAAAGCACTTAGTCTGTAATGAATCTCTTTTTTTGTGTCGTGTATATACAGCTGTGCAAAAGATGGGGCTTTTCCAACAACTGGAAGTAATGACCCAATTCTGTGGTGGTTTTGCCCATTCAATCGAAAGATGTAAGGGCCTCGTCCTTCATTAGCATGGACATCAACGTTTCCTCCCATAGAAGTCATTGCAAACATGGAGTTGAACCTCCTTATATTAGCCTTGTAATGTTCTGAATGTTGTAGGAGTTCTTGAAGCTCAGGAGGTGGTGATTTCAATGAAGGTAGCTTCACCTTACCCTCTCGACAACATATTGAAAATTTAGGATTCTTTGTGTTTTTGGATTTACGATTCCTCTCTTCGTACCATAATATTGCATTACAATATTCACACACACAGCTTGGTGGGCCAAAGTTCCACAGCTCTGTAAATTTTCCTAGATGATAGGGAAAAATGAAGCATAATTAGATGAAATTATATAATGGAAATATAGAAAATACAAAAGCATATGTAAAAAATTAATATTATTTTCAATTCATTGACAGCCCAGTTTAGTAATAGTTTTATTTGAAACATAGGTGCTAAAGCCAACCAAAGGGGAAAATAGTCTCAAGTAATGTTGTAAAAAATGGATTTTAAAGCAAATTTTGAATAGAAATAGAAATAAGGTAGGTTAAAAATATATGAAGGAATTTTATCAAAGTAACTTTTAGAAAATGTATACATAATTAATAAAGTATTTAATATACATGGAGACACAATTTTGAACCTATTGTTGGTATATTGTCATTGATGCTATGTTGAAATAATATTTTAATTATTTAAAAGTATTTAATTTTTTTTTTTAATATTTAAAATTACAAATAACAGTACTTTAATGTGATTTTGCATGCATGAAAATGAGAAAAATGGAAAATAACGATGAATATAAAATTCTAAAATAGTAGTTTTTGCACTTACTTTGTGTGCTATTTGACCTTTTACTTAGGTCTATGTCAATGGGTTTTCTATTTCGCATTCCCAAACCTGAAATATAAAAGATGATATATTCAACTTATTAATATACAATACTAATCCTAACACTTCAACAGAATTAAGGAAACATGAGGATTGACAGCTATAAAAACTTCTGTCTAACTGCAGATGGAAGTTAAGTAGACTCAGTCTATAATTGGTGGCTCAGACAAATTCCATAAATCAAAATAACAGGTAATACTTCAAAGCTTCTAAAGGTGGTTTTTCATGTTACAATACCTTTATGGATCTAATATTCATAGAGTAAAGCAAGGTTTGATTTTGAATTTTCTGAATATCCAAAATTTCAAATTCTTCATCACTTATAGTTAATAGTGTTAAGGACAATGCAAGGCATGAACAATAGACCAAAAAAATTGCCGGCTGTAGAAGCTACTTAAAAATTACACTTTTCTATGATTGGGATAACTCCATCACTATTTAATATAAAATGAGTTTCGAGGCTAAAAATATATATATATATATATATATAAATGTGTTTCAGTTGTTTATCATTTAAATAAAAATAGCAAGCAACAACAATCAACATTGTCAAGGGAAATCATGGCATGAATAATAGACCACAACATGAGCTAGTTCTATAAAAGGTAGTAGGCCTTTGCGATGAAACCTATAACCTTTATGGGCCTAATATTCATAGTTAGTAATATGCAGAGCAAGAACAACCAGTTCCCGGAGTTAATACTACACAGTCATATAAAACTACACACCATAACTGCCCCAAAACAACAAATAATAATAATAATAATAATAATAATAAACCAAGTTAAGTGTGATGCTTCTATTATGTATGGCTGTTGTAGGTGAGGTTAAGTAGTGTATTCAAATGCAAATTTCAACAGTTATAGCATGACTATTAATAAATATTCCTATTTAATTATCTAATTATCATTGATTAAAAATATAAACTTTAAGACATGAAACTATTCAAAGAAAGTAAAGATATGGATGAGACAAAGTAAAGCAAAGTTTGATTTTGAATTTTCTCAATATCCAAAACCTCAAATTCTCCATCACTTACTATTAATAGTATTACGGACAATGAAATATAAAAGATGATATATTCAACTTACTAATATACAATACTAATCCTTACACTAAAAGAGAGTTAAGAAAACATGAGGATTGACAGTATAAAAAATAAGCAAGTTAAGTGTGAAGCTCCTATTATGTATGGCTACTATAGGTGAGGTTAAGTAGTGTATTAAAATGCGAATTTCAGTAGTTATAGTACAACTATTAATCAATCTTCCTATTTAATTATCATTGATTTTAAAGTTTAAGACATGAAACTATTCAAAGTAAGTAAAAATATGGATGAGACAGAGTAAAGCAAAGTTTGATTTTGAATTTTCTCAATATCCAAAACTTCAAATTCCCCATCACTTACTATTAACACTATTACGGACAATCCAATGCATGAATAATAGACCAAAATATTTGATGGCTGTAAAAGCTATTTAAATTACATTTTACTATGGTTAAGATAACTCCATCACCATTTAATGTAAAACGTGTTTCAAATAAAATAAAAAAAATATATTCATATATAAAATGTGTTTTTAGTCCTTTATCATTTAAATAAAAATAGCAACCAATAACAATGAACATTATCAAGGGAAATCGATCCATGGCATGAATAATAGATCACAACGTCAGCTAGTTTTAAAAAATGCAGCAATCCTTTACAGTGAAACCTATAACATGGTAGCTTTCATTTTAATAGATCTCTACTAAATCACAAAATAATTTAGGCCATTTACACTACCCAGAAGACAATTAATCATGCAATAAAAAGCCTAAGCGAAGATTCAATAGACTTTTAGGCAAGTGACAACCAAAGAAATACTCCAACCAAGCTAATTACTATATTAGTACAATTATTCCAAATTATAAAATTAGTACCTGTAAGCTCAGTTGTAGGCAGATGCTTATCCAAGGCATTGGCATTTGTAGGCAGATGTATCCCGAATTCTTGCACAGTAGTTGTAGTAGCAACATCACCATTAAGCCCAACAACCGAGTGAGAAAAAACATTTATAATTGAAGGGGTTGATCGTCGCAAACATTGACCATTTGAACTACTTTCCCGAGTACGGTTAAGGTTGAGTACCATTCGCCTGTTAAGTCTTGCTCGCTTACAACTATCTGTATCATGGATCATCGCTATGTCTTTTTGCTTTTTACTCCTATGGCTTCCACCTCCAAATTTCTTTGATGACATCATGTTTGTGGAATGCATCTTGGCCATCCTTTTCTTGTACATGATCATACGCCTTCTTTGGCGCGCAAGTCTTGCAGCCTCCATTTCCCCCAATAAATTCCTCTACTCAAAACTGTTAAGGGATCTCGTGGTTTTTGAAAAGGAATTTGAAATTAATTGTAAATACTTCCTTTGTTTTATTTTATTTGTGTTTTTTTTTTTTTTTTTTCTGGTTCAACAAACAAATCAATATTGTTTCTATGGGTTAACAACTATTGAATTATAAATAGTTTTCAAAGATGGCTAAACTAAATAAACAACAAATCAATAAACAATGTAAATATTAAAACAATTAAAACAATGTAAATATTATAGCCTTCGAATTATAAGTTTGGATTACCCTAAAAAAATTATCCAAAATATTCCAAGCAAAACCAAATCATTTCAAAGGCTGCACAATGAAGAAGTAACTGAACTAAAAATCAAAGGAAAAATTGAAAATAATTGAAGATTTAGGTAATCTAATAATCACAGCATATGTAAAATTCAAGTCGTAATCAATTACGATAAACAATCTTTCTCCAAAAAAAAAAATTAAGATAAACAATCCTTTGTTTTATTTTATTTGTGTTTTTTTTTTTTTTTTTGGGGTTCAACAAACAAATCAATATTGTTTCTGTGGGTTAACAACTATTGAATTATAAATAGTTTTCAAAGATGGCTAAACTAAATAAACAACAAATCAATAAACAATGTAAATATTAAAGCAATTAAAACAATGTAAATATTATAACCTTCGGATTATAAGTTTGGAGTGCCCTAAAAAAATTATCCAAAATATTCCAAGCAAAACCAAATCATTTCAAAGGCTGCACAATGAAGAAGTATCTAAACTAAAAATCAGAGAAAAAATTGAAAATAATTGAAGATTTAGGTAATCTAATAATCACAGCATATGTAAAATTCAAGCCGTAATCAATTACG
This sequence comes from Quercus gilva, assembly GCA_023621385.1. Taxonomy (NCBI): domain Eukaryota; kingdom Viridiplantae; phylum Streptophyta; class Magnoliopsida; order Fagales; family Fagaceae; genus Quercus; species Quercus gilva. The sequence goes on along the minus strand of CM042476.1, from coordinate 13,844,358 downwards.
ATAAACAATCTTTCTCCAAAATAAAAATTAAGATAAACAAAATACCTTTATCAAAACTATATTTAGCCCAAATGCCTCAATCAAAACCAAACAAATACGTAAACATAAACAATAGCTATTGCAAGTTTTTGTTATTTAATTATAAAAAATCAAAATACAAAGAAAGCAATTAAAAAAAAAAAATCACTTGGTGACAATTCTAGAAGTACAGTGGTGATGGAAGTCAGTTTGTTGGTGGTGCTAGCCTGAGATGTCACTTATCTTCCCTTGCATGAGATGTTTTTCTTTTGACATTCCTTTCCAAATGGTAGGAAAAATGGCAGAATGACTGGTTTTGTTTCTTTGGGTGTGGCGTTTCAATTTTATTTTTGATGTCACTGTTGCAAAGAAGGGATGGGGCCACAGTAATTAAAACAAAACATCCAAGAAAGAGAATAATTGACCCATCAATTAATAATAATAATCCAAGAAGAACCCTCGCTGATTCAGCAGTTTTTTTTTAAAATATAGACATACTAAAAAGGTTAGATGGTAATTTGAATAGAAAAAGCAACCATGGTAAAGCTATGCTGACATTGGGAAGGTTTTGCAGAGAAGAAACATAACAGTGTGCATTAACTCTTTCCACTCTACCTAATTCTTGATAATTAGACATTCTAATGTGCATGACAAACCACTGAACTTTTATGATAGAGGTTTATAGTTCATCAAAAAATAATAATAATAATAATAATAATAGAGGTTTAGAGTTACATATCTTTTAAGTAAATCAAACACAAAAAATAACTTTGTTGTAAGCATATAGTACTACTATCAAATGTTGAAACACCAATGTAACACACACACACACAAAGATAAATAAAGAATTTTAATAATGTTCAATATTCACTTAGTGTGAGTAGCAACACTTAGAGCTTTGGTGTGATCCCTAATTGACCAAGTCATCTATCAAATCTAATGCTTTTCTAACAAAAGAACCTTGAAAATTATTTTCCTTAAAAGATAAACAAAAAATAAATAAAATAAATCAAGCTAAATTATATTGTATTCAAGCTTGCACAGCCCCCAAATCTTGCAAACAGAAAATGGTAATTCTCTGTCTTTCTAACATTTTTTTCAGCATTCAAGAAGCCCCATAGGAAATTGGGGAAAAAAAATCTCTTAACTAATTGAAAATGTTAAGACCCACAGACTAAAAAGCTTAAAGTAAAAACAGTTTCCAATATGCTCAAATACCATACCTAATTTTGAAAGGCTTCCATGTGGAACATTCTCCCTTCCCAAGTCAAAGATTAACTTATGACTGAATAGAAGGTTTGCAATTATATATTACAAATCAAAACCAAATCTTACACGAATACCCACAGCAAAATTGCTTCTAACCTAAATACGTGCCTTAATTACAAAAAAATTAAAATTATTTAAAATAAATAAATCTAACCCAAATATCTAAATCAAAACCAATCCAATCAAAATTCCCATGATATTTAACACCTAAGAGATTAGTAGTTTATAAAAGAGATGAGATGAGTAGAGTACTAATGGCTAAACTTCATACAGTAAAAAAGTGTGGGAAAAAATGTATTGAGTTAGAAAATTATTAAAACACAAAAAAAAAAAAAAAAAAAAAACCATTTTCAAAAGAAGATTTACATTTAAATCATCATTGATCCAAGTATATTGCATATGGTATTACAAATCTTTTTATGCCCTTTGAACATTTCTGTAAGCTTTCTATAAATCTTGAATATAGAAAAACTACTATGCACTACAGTTATTGTCCCAAAAAAATGCATCTAAGACTTTTCTTTTGCCAACAAATTTCCATGTACAAAATATAAATGTCTGCACTAAGCCAGCAAGTCTCAAATGTCTTCCATCACAGCTGTTATTTGTCAAGGCAGAGCAATCAATGATAAATGATATCACAATTCGAATCAATAGAGAGTCAAAGGAACCTACCCAATAAAGGCTCTGGCGGTGCGACGGCAGAAGAAATAAAGTTTCCTTGTGGTTGGAGGCCGACGGTAACAACAAATCAATAAACAAACTATTAAAGACAAACAAGAAATTAACAACGAATGTTAAATGAGATGTAAGATTATAGTGGCATAACAATGAACATAGTATTTTGGGATTCAAAAAAAATTAATAAACGAACTATTTCAGAGGAACATAAAATTAAGAAAGTAAGCATACCTCTCTGAAATGAATTGTGATAAATTATAGTGGCATAAGTTTTGAGGCATAAGGAGACAGAGAAATATAAAAGAACAGATTTCACAACATGCAAAACAAACATTAAATTAAACGAACTCTTCAAATTCATAAATCAAGTGGCATTTACCTGGTGTTAACTGCATTGTATAATTGGTTGGAAGTGGCTGCATTGAAGGCCCAAATACTAAACGCTGAAATCTTTTAAGCTCCTGCATTTATGTCTTCCAATAATTACCGAGTGGGAGTGAAAGCCGTTGGTTTTTTTAGAAGTTGAAGAGTGTTTGTACAGATAATCACTGAGTTGGAATGGAAACCATTGTTTTCTTAGAAGTTGAAGAGTTTTTGTATAGGGAAACAGAGGTTTGCTGTGACTGAAATTCTTGGCTAGGTTTCATCTACAGGTGGGAAGGAAGAAGAGGGTTTGTGTGCAAATATTTAGGCTTTCATCTACTGAACTGTGGGGTGGGTCAGCCTTGGCGTGGTTAGCCTTTGAGCTGTGTTCAGAGTTGGCGTGGATTAGCTTTTGAGGTACACGTTGGTGGGCTGTTCAGCTTGGGTTATCCTATGAGCTACACGTTGGTGGGGGTTTAAAGTTGGGGTGGGTCAAAGGTTGTAGCCTTTCAGCTACATGTTGGTGGGAAATTAATTGTTGGGTCAATATTTATGGGCTTGGGATTTCATCTACTTTCACAACGTAGCTATTTTTTTTAGAAGAGTACAATTGTTTGGTCATTGTTCAACTTGGGTTATCCTATGACCTACACGTTGGTGGGGTTCAAAGTTGGGGTGGGTCAAAGGTTGTAGCCTTTTAGCTATATGTTGCCGGGAAATTAATTGTTGGGTCAATATTTATGGGCTTGGGCTTTCATCTCCTTTGACAACGTAGCTATTTCTTTTCGAAGAGTACAATTGTTTGGTCTTTGTTAACCTTAGGCCATATATCAGTAAAAATAAGTTACTATAAATTATTTGGTTACAGTTAAAAATTTTAATGTAAAAAAAGTTAAAAAACCTAAATGAAAGTTTAGAGTGCCACATGGCAGGACCTCATACATTTTCGCATGAGGTCTCTGCTTTTATATATATACTAGTCGCTAACCCGTGCGATGCACGAAAAAATTCCAAAAATGAAATATTTATGAAACATTCTAAATAGTTTTTTTTTAATAAAAAAAATTCAAAAGCGATGGAACTCCAAAGCTTGCGCTTACTTGTTACATAGTCCTATAGGATATATGTCCTGCCTATTTCACAAAAAGCTTGAATTTGTTCCAACACATCCGAAATCTCATTGAAGCATAGTTCATGCAACCCAATTGATGCTAGCATCTATGAGTTGGCAAGCTCCACAATCAAATCTCTGATCCATAGTTCGTGACAAGAGTGTAACACTTAATAGAGCATGGCACCATCCACAATGGGTTTCCTAGGCAAGGAATTAATTTAGTATGGACTATAATAAGAGAATCATGACTATCTTTATAAATAATGCCAAAACTTGCATAATAGGTGGCTTTGAAAAAAGGCCAGTGCTATGTCCAGTTTTGAGATGAGGAGAAACAGGATTTGTAGTTGTTGGGCTCGCTTAATATTTAAGCTTATGTTTTTTAGCACTATAAAATTTAAAGATATTTTAGGCTAGTAAACAATTAAAGTTATTTTGGTAATAAGTGAGGTAAGAATAAGTTATCATTGGGAAAAAAAAAATAGAGAGAAATAAATGTTATGTCCATAATATTTTCACAATACTTTTACAATAAATCCTAAGTAGTAGGTTGTTATGAGTGGACAAAAAAATAATTTAAGTTGTGAATTCAAATTAGAACCAATAAAAACTTATTACATATGTTTTGTCATAAAAATGTTGAGAAAATATTATGGACATAGTTTTTATAAAAAATAATAAAAAAATATAAGAAAAAAGGAGTGTTTTGTTTGCAAACAAATATGAACCACATCAAGTAAAATGCCATTGTCCACCAGAACTAATAACATGGTAAAATGAACAAATAAAATAGTAAATGTATTTTAGTGGGTTATTGAATTGTGGGAAGGAGTAGCCTAGTTGTGACATGAGACCGAGGCCAAAATTTTGTTGGCTTCTTTTTCCTTTGTTTGCTTTTCTCATATTTATAGACATGTTAACTTAGTTGCTCATAGCCTTACTAAACATGTTAGTCATGTCTTATGGTGTGGATGGAGGATGTTCCAACACACATAAGCTCTATTCTCTTAGCCAATTTTGGCTAGTTTTGGTTAACCTTTTTAATACAACATGCTGATTTGATTCTCAAAAAAAAAAAAAAAAAAAAAAAAAAAATCTCTAATGTTTTTTTTTTTTTTTTTTTTTAATGAGGAAGAAGCAAAACTAAAGTTTTTTTTAGATGGTTGTTCAAATAACTTTGTATTCATCTTCTTTTTTTTTTTTTTTAATTGTCAATTAATTTAATTTTCTATGTGGTTCATATATAATCTTGTAAAAAGGTTTGCAAAATTTATTGGAGCTTTGTCCACCACAATCCATGGCTACGAACTTCTTCTTTTTCTTCTACTCTTTTTTCTTTCTTAAAAGCTAGCTTCATTTAATTTCGGCCAAAATTAACCATAATAGGCCGGAATGGCCACAATTACTAACATATCAAACAAATATAAAGTTAAAAATAAATAAATAAATAAATAAAACCTACTAAATTTCTTCTTCTTTTAATTTTCCAAATTAGTTTTAGGCATAAAACTAAATCAAGGTTTGAGCAACATAGTAGGTCTATATCAGAGACATTACTGATAAGCTCACAAAGAAAGCTGATTAGACTCAACAACTAAATGATCTCAGCCTTAATTAAAAAAATTAAAATAAATAAATAAAAAATCGTAACTTTGTTTTTGAAGAAGAAGAAAAAGAGTCTTTGAGATTTAAAAGAAGCAGAAGATGAGGTATAGAGTGCATTTTCAACGAAGGAGTTAGACCCATATTGGGTTTTTACTTATCTTTCTTTGCATATTTTGGTTGGGTCTTGAGAGAATGATGAATTCAGTGTGGGTTTTGGGCCTTTTGGCGGAGTTGAGGGAGGGGAAGTGATCGACTTTGTAGGTTGGGGATGGACAGAAATAATGGAAAAAAAAAAAATTCGGGGCAACAGGGAGCTGAAAATAAATGTTAAAAATAATAATTAAATAAATAACTAAGGTGTTAATTTGTTAGACTTGAAAAATTGATGTGCCAAAGTCTCATGAAGTTAACAAAAAGTCCACGACTTTGGTTATATAGTATGTTATGATCATAGTGTCTCACATGGATTAAGTATAAGTTTAACCATGTGTTTATAAGCTCTTGGGCACCCTCTCCTTGCAAGCCGATTTTCAGTGGTGAGTTCTACCCATGGGTTCCTAACATAGTATTTATAACTTTGTTTCTATTTATTTTTGTTTCGAATTGGTTAGGTGCTCTTTTACCTTGGAAAATCAATCAATTACCTCATGGGGAATTAGTCATGCCTACAAATGATATAAATACTACTGTTGCCCTAGCTTTACTCACGTCAATAGCACATTTTTGTTTAAAATTGTAGTAGATTTTTGTTTTCTTTACGTATATATACCTAATACCTATGATATTAGACTTTTTAAGTTTTTGTGCTATTAACTACAATGTATGTGCCAAATGTTAAGGAGCTCATATATGGAATGACATAAATGCATTTATTAATATTGTATTTATCCTTATCTGTGAGTATTAAATATTTATCCTTATGAGTTCCTTTTGAATGGTTCAACAATCTTCTCTTGCTTAAGGCCAAGTTTTGGGTCTATTTTTTATTTTCTTAGCTGGCTGTTCATTCACCTCCTTAAAGAAAAGTACCAATTTCATACAATATTGGAAATTTCATTGACCTCCTTTGTATAGTACTTTAATTATTGAAAGAAATACATAATTTTTTGTTAGGACAAGTTAAAAATTAATTCTGTAAAATTTCGGACTTTATCTCTTATAATTGGTGAATATATGCAATACCTACAACGTAACAACTATTTTAATAACAAAATGTGAAATAATTAAAAAAAAAAACAAAAAAAAAAAAAAACAAAACAAAACAAACAAACAAACAAACAAACACACACACAAGCTCAAATTGACAACTGACTTGTCAAACCCTAAAAACATTCATGACCCATTTACCGTCAACAACTAAACAACTCAAACTCTCAATAATCCTTCCCAACCACAACCTACCAAATTTGGAAAAAAAAATCGATTTTCCCATATACATTTTTCATGAGAAACAAAGAAAAGAAAAGTTGTGATCTCTCTCCATAATTTGCTTTCCGATTTGTTATACCAATGACATATATTCAAGCAAAGACAATGTCTTGAGGGACCAAATAAGATTTGTGATACCAAGTGGGTAGAGATTGTGTATGACATTATCATTTATAGACATAGTTTTGAAACTTGGATCGTTCAAAGAATCGTAAAAGGGAGGTGTTTAAGGTTTTAAAGGTTGGACTAAGGTTGAACTGAGGTCATACCATGATGACATTATAATTAATTTAATAATTATTTTTAAAAAATTAAATTAGTAAAAATATAAAAATTAACTGAAATATAAATATTTATATTTCAAATGTATTTTTCATATCATAACATTCATAAGACAAATAAGTAATATTAAATCATAATCAAACATACACAAATATTGAGTTTTTCAATCAATGGATATATATTAAATTAATATCCTTAAACTTTTTGTTAAAGATCAATATTCTATGCAAGTCTTCATTTAAATTATCTTAAATCATGTTTAGGCCATTTGGTAATCCAAATACTTTTTTTATCATGCCAATCTCATTTAGTATATATGAAAAAAAAAATACAAAAACTGGAACAGGGGCGGGCATTGGTTTGTCCGCCCATTAAGTGATCAAGTACAATACAAACACAGGCCTTAGCCAATTTAAGAAAGCAATAAGTTGTTAAAGACTTGCAAGCATTTGTTAGTTTGTAAAAGTGGATGACAGCTAAAGCTTGCCTAAGCATTGGTTTGTCCGTCCATTTGCAACAACTTGACCTTCACTGTGACAGTCAAGCAATGAAGGCCTGCAGAAATGGCAAAAACACAGTGAGAGCGAGAGAGACAGAGACAAAGAAGAAGAATAAGAAGAAATAGAGATGCAATCTCATGGTTTGACAGCATCTCATGGTGGTTGAAGCTTCAACAATGGCTGTAAGTACCCCAAAAAAATCTCTGATCTGAACTTGTGATTGGGCCGTTTTATTGATTCATGGTTAATCCGGTCACACCGTACAGTCCGATCCAAGTTTCAAAACCATGTTTACAGATTGTTCAAGCACTTCTTTGTTTTGGTTTGGAGGTTCAAGGGCTTTAATTCTAAAAGCTTTTGTTTTTGTTTTGTTTTGTTTTTTTTTTTTTTTTGGGGTCTGTTTGTTTGCTGAGAACCCCATGACAAATATTCATGGCTTCAAATCTGATAATTTCATGGGGGGCTCCTTGGTGGGAAGGATTGGATTCTGCAATGGCATAGGTTAGGCTAATAGGCTCTTTATCTATAGAGGAAGAGAGATTGTAGATATATATAGAAAAAATAACGCAGTGGGTGTTCTATTTCCAATAGGCACAATTGAACGTTTTGAAAAACCTCTTGATTCGGAATAGGAAGAATCACCACTAATCAAGACAGATTTGAAGAAGGTCCGAATTAATGCTCAATTAGTTGAAGAATAGCAAAATATTAATTACAAAAGGAAGGGATAATGTGTACCTAATATGGACTCTCTATTTTTTCTTTTTCTTTTTATTATTTATGTATGGTGGCAATTGAACAGGTATGAAGGAGTGATTCAGTTAAATAAGGAGAGGAAGAGACCAAGGAGGGAAGAGAGAGAGTTTGGCGTTGGGAAGCTGAAGTTGTGAAGTTTTGAAAGCGTGAAAAGCTGAAGTTGTGGAGTTTTGTAAGCCTGAAAGACAAGAAGACAGAGAGCGGTTAGCATTAAAGATTATTTAGCTTGGTTGGGGCTTTACGGTTAACTGTAATATATAAAGATTGGGTTTTAAAGTGGAGATAAGGATGAAAATTATTTCTTTTTAATAGTATATTAAAATTAAGAAAAAAAATTTAGAAAAATAAAAAGTAATTACGTGGCTGCTGACGTGGCTCAACGTGAGCGTAGCAACATTAAATGCTACGCTTCAGCTTTTAGTATTATATAGATTGAATATTGATAATATGATATAATATGATTTGGCAAAAACAACACCCTTCTTTTAGGCTTTGTTTGGGAGGAGGTAATGGAATAGAATGGAAATGAATGAAAAGAATCATTTTAGAATATTCTTTCCTTCCTTTGTTTGGAAATTTTAATGGAGGGAATAGAAAGCTCATTCCTTTGTTTGGGAGTTTAAGTAAGAAGGAATGGAATAGGTAGGAGGGAACACTCATTCCTCTCTATTTCCTTAAAACCTCAAATTTTCATTCTCTCCGAAATTGGGAGGAATGGAAGGGAATGAAATTAGATTTAATGATTTTTTTACTAAAACTCCCAAAATAACCCTGTTTTTGTTGGCAGCATCTAAATATGCCTCTGTGATACAGATGGTTTGACCCAGTGACTATTAGCTAACTTATAGTAGTACTTTCCACCACTAGTCTTCTTCTTCTTCGTTTTTTTTGGACCTTTTTTTTTTTTTTTTTACTGGCAAGAACTCCAAAAACAAAAGCATGAGACTTGTGTTTGCTTGAGACTTTTTGAACCACCATTGGAATAGTCTTGTTTGAATGCTTCATTTTGCATTGAACAATTAATATCTTTAGTTTTGGATTACTATGTCACTATTTTTGGTATCTTTCAATTATTTAAAGAGAAGTGTGACCTCTTTGGCTTCGTGGAAGCCTAATTATCACAAAAAAAAAATAATAATAATAATGAGATGAATTTTTTTTATATTTATTTGTAATATAATATTAAATATTAAGGGATTTAAATCAGTAAGGTTAACAAAAACAATCATAATATTTACTTAAAATGCATCCAAAAATGACATCAACAAAAAACAAAAGGAAGAGATTCATAGTTTGGATCGCCTTCAGATTTATGAATTGTCAATGATGAGCAGTTGGCTGAAGATCATATATAGTATCATATTCAGTTTCATCTCCACTTCTCTTTGCATTGTCTTTCTTTATTCTTTTTTTGGTATCTGGTTTGATAATCATGGCTGTTGGAGAGGTTTTTCTCTCTGCTTTCCTTCAAGTGCTGTTTGACAGATTGGCTTCCCGCGAGTTCATAGACTTACTACACTACCGGAAGTTTGATGACTTGTTGGAAAAGCTGAAGATCACATTGCTGACTGTCACTGCATTCCTTAATGATGCTGAGGAGAAGCAATTCCATAGCCCTCCAGTGGAGAAGTGGCTGCACATGGCTAGAGATGCTCTCTATGATGCAAAGGACATATTGGTTGAGCTTGCTACTGAAACTCTGAGATGTAAGCTGGAAGCTGAGTCTAATCTAATTCTTCTGATACTTAATAATTGTAGAAATTGTTGTTCTCTGCTACCACTTGGGAAACTAGTTCTCTTAAAAACCTCACAGTTGAAGGAATGGATAGAATAAAAAGAATAGGGATTGAATTATGCGGGGGATGGGTCTGCTATGCCTTTTCCATCCTTGGAGACTTTAAAGTTTGACAGCATGTTACAATGGGAGGAGTGGTCTTCTTCTGGAGTTGAAGGGAGGGATATTGAGATTCACAACTATCCTAAGCTAACAAAATTACCACACCACTTTCCTGGATTGAAAAAGTTCCATCTGCATGCATATGCGTAGCCATTGTTTTGCAGATTATCATCTTCGTAAAGTATCTGATGATCCTGCCAAAGATTCTCATCCTTATAAGAAGAAATGCCTGCCTGCTAACTGTGCTGTGCTATGGATCTAACGTTGTTATATGCTAAGCAGCTGCTTAAAGAGGAGAAAGCAGAAGATTTTTGCCCAAGATAATCCAATAGCTTGCATAGTCATCATATAAGAGTAAGACTATTACTGGTGAGTTTTGTTTTCTTTTTCAAATTAGATTCTTGCTTACAATGGTAGGTTCTTGTTGTGCTGTCGACATAGGAGGAAAACTGATAAAACTTTCACATATGGTGTGTTCCTTTCTCTTTACTTCAATTGTGATACTGGACACAATGTTTCGAAGCTTTAGTTTCTTTATCTCCGGGGTTATTTTACATCATCAAGTTATACTCTGTTGAACTGCAGAATATAATATTAGCATTCTGTGCTTGAACATACTCTAAATTTGATGCTTATGCAGGTCACACATTCCCATTAAATATTAGATCCAAATAGCTTGCATACTTTAAGAAGAACATCAATCAATGGTAACTTACGAGGAAGAGGACGATATAATCGGTTACCTGATGCTACTGGAAGCTATATATATCTGCGGATTCTTGTAATTTCTTTTAGAAAGAAGAAACCAGTAATGATTTCAATTTTCAGGCATTGTTACTACTTGTAGGAATGTTTCATCTAAAAATGGCAAGGAGTGTGTTTGGAACTGAACTTGGGGGATTCTGCACTACTTATTTGTTGAATGTGCTTATACCGCTAGTAACTGGAAAATTCTGCTAAAAAAGATTTTTTATATGACAAATATGTCAGATGTAAAGATGTGGAAATAGCTTGGGCAGCTGAGTACGTGAGGAACATGTTATTGTTTGCATTTGTCTAGACTCCAGAGGCTCAATGTCTTTGGAAAGAGAACAGACTCATTTAGGGGTTGGAGTTCAAGTGTTTAGCGAATAATAGAAGCAGTAGTGGGAGATTAGTGGTGGGAATAGAAGAGTTCAATATGTAACAAAAGGTGGAGTTTTAGCACCAGAATTTTGTGAAGTAGATTAGTTACACTTCTTCACAGCATCTAATTCCTCAGTGATATTGTTTTAGGTGTAGTTTTATGTCTCTAATTGTTTTTTATCACTAACCCTCAACTTTTGGGGTTCGGCAAATCATGTTCTCAATAGAACCAACAAGAAGGCTTTTCAAAGTAGTGTTGCCAAGAAAATCTTTAGTCTTGTATTCTTATCTTCAAAATATAATTTTCTATTGCCAAAATGTTAATCAGGTTCAGTTGAGTTGATTATATGTATCTGTTTCCAAGATTCCTAATGAAATCTCAATAGCATTGAAAAATACAGAAAATATAAATTCAAGAATATTTCGGAGTACATCCAATCAAATTCATTTAGAAAATGGTCAAATTCTTGATATGTAACAATCACAATTGATATTACGTAAATTGCCTAGGCGAGATGTTTCCAATCAAATTTTGAATATGAAAACTGGAGCTACACAGTTCTCTCCATTGCTCTTCATTGTACCAATTCACACATGGAGGTCCAAACTTGATATGAAGTTAAATAGAACAGGCTAACAGGACAGATATCATTACTGCTTGTTGGATGTAAGTTTAGCTCTTTGGAAGCTTTGGTTGTAGAAGGTCAAATTTGGTTGGTAGCAGCCACCTTAGATCTTAAAACCAAGCCTATAAATTTTGTATTCATCAATAGGATGATGTCAAGCAATTTTCAGGTATTTTATTGTTCGAAGCCTACATGTTGCACAAATTGTGTTTGAAAACCTGCAAAATAGTTTGAATCTAAACATCATTCAGGATTGGAGGTCCAACTTTTATGTAGGAAACACAATTCAAATGAACAAAACTAAACCACTGAGCACTCTTTGGTTTGAAAACATGTACTGGTAATTGCTGGTAGTGACATGATAGAGCCTCAAGAATGGCCCTGATGATAGTAACAACGGAGTTTCACATCCCCAACTGCTGAGGACTGCAAGGATAACAAGAACAGTGATGTGCTGAGCCTTTTGAACTCTCTGGAGTGTGGAAGAGAAGAAATAACCAAAATTCTGGAGAGAACTGACTTTTTCCGTCAACCATCAATTCCCAAAGCTCAGAGAGAGGTAGTTTGCTGACCTGATAATGTACACGTCATTTAAACAGGTGCATATGGAATATACAAAATGTCAATGCCATTGTGGTAGTATAGCACATATGTTTGGATAACAGAACGAATGATGGCTCTTTGGTCATATCAAGCAAGGTCATGGATGAAAATAACATAAACGGAATAAAATAAATAAATAAAACAAACAAAGGCATATAACTTGTCAGTATCAAGCACCAAAATATTAAAGAAATAGTAAGAAAGAGTGATGATGAATTTTTTTAGTAATTACAAATTGTTGGAACAAGATGAGCTTACCACCTTTAATAGCATGATCCGTCCAGCATGGATTTTTTTGTGTTCCAAGACTTGCAGGCCCACATAGTTTTCATTATAGACAACAAAACAAGAATTCCAAGCAGGGACCTCCAGTGGAAAAAACTCCATTAGTTGATTTCTTCATGATTAAAAACTCCAACAGGGGATGTCATTACAAAGGCCATTTCACCCACATGTGACGTGTCTGTTACATTTGGAATGTGGCATTTAGATAATTATATGGATGAGCATTACAAAGCTGATTACTTCTAATGAGTTCAATACCATTTTTTACTATTTTTATTCCGTTTCTTATTTGTAGTATAAGTAATTTCTGCTTTCCTTTTTTGAGAAGAGCAAAGGTAAACGGTAAGAATGGAAGCACAGTATGAAGCTGACCTGCATTGTTCAATCAAAAGAACTTCTCTCACTAAGACTGAGAAGTGATTTTTAATCTAAAAAATGTCATAATGGAAGCCACAAGTCTGTACTAGGTTCCACATGCCGCTTGTCAAACATGGTCAAATATCCTGCCATATTTCTCAAGACAAATGTTACAATCACATTTTGAACTTCTTATAGTTTAAATTGTTAAAAGAATCAATCTGTTAGTCATCGAATACATAAGATTTAAGGAAAAATAATAATAATAAAAATTGAACTACCAGAGACTTGTCATTCCCTTAATCTCCCATTTTCTTGTTGTACCACCAGGAGTTTGGACTCAAAATGAAGGAGCTGAATAATGCCGCAGGCCCCTTTAGTTGAAATGTGGGCAAAGGAGTCAAGTAACCATAAATCCTCAAGATAAGAATATTGTTTCTAGTGACCTGGAAGCATATAGAAATTTAGGAGTGTGACTGATATAAGAGGACAAGTAGCCACTAATATCACGCAAAATAGATGCTGAGCTTGTGTTGCAGTTGTTGACAAATTAAAGTGAATCTGCACAAGAATTCCTTCCCTTCAGCCATTTTTGGATGTTGCTTGAAACCTCTCATATCTGTTTTATCAGTTTTAAAAAACATTTAAAAAAGAAGCAGTAAGCTAACTTGATACTAAGCTTGTTGTAAAGAATTACCTGACAATAAAATTGAGTCATGTTGCTAGCTATCTCTTGTGTGGAGCGAAACAAGGTATCGGGCCTCTTCAAGAGTTTTAGCACCAACCAAAACTTTATAACTGATTCTTATGCAGGGGGTGCAAGTCTTCTGGCAAGATTTTCCCCTTATTTTGGCATCATTTCTTCTTTGTCATACAGATCAGGAGGCTTGAATTGAGCTTGGCCTTGTACCTGATAATTTATTTTCTATGACTCATGTATGAGAAACTAAAGCCCTTCTCAAGTAACCGAACATTATTAATGCCTCTTCTTGGGTAGCTCAGTTAAAGTTTATTCTGCAAAAACAAATCAATAAATTAAACAATCACCAGGGTTTTATTGTTCCACAATAAAATTTAAAGAGACAAGGATATCAACAATTGCATGCAGTTATTGATTTGAGTGTGCAGAAATCGAACATCAATTACATCATTTTCAATTAGTGAGGAAGACAAAAGCAAAATTTTTTAAATCAAGTAGTGACTATATGAATTGAAAAGCAATGCAGTAAAAAAAGATTTAAGATTTTGGGCTGAAGGAACATGAAAAGCAATATTTAAATAAGATTTAAAACTTTTCAGCCTTAGAGGAAAAATTTATGCTACACAGAGTTCTGTTTCTTATTTTAGTCACACAAGAATTGAGCTTTTCCACATCAAAGAAAAAAAACTTGACACTGATTTTCGAACATGTCATTTCTTAATCATTTTTATTTTCCTCCATTGTAAATCACGTTTTTTCCTCTCCAAAAATTGAAAGAAATAAGAGGAAGAAATAGGGAATACTCAGCAGCATCATTCAATCAAAAGATTCTCACACTTAAAAAATTCAGCAACTGTTGAAGGTATTAAAGCAATACTAGCTTCAAACTACCCCGGTGTCCACCAGAGATTAAAAACCTGCCATATTGTGCCCAAGTCAATTGCCAATATCACAAAAAGTACTCTGTACTTGTAAAACAAGTTTATTAATCATCAAAGACAATATATATGCTGGAAAAGTACTCTGTGGCATTTAGATGATTATATGGATGAGCATTCAAATCTGATTACTTCTGATAATTTCAATACCATTTTTTACAGTTTTTATTCCATTTCTTATTCGTATTATGAGTAATTTCTGCTTTCCTCTTTTGAGAATAGCAATGGCAAATGGTAAGAATGGAAGCACAGTGTGAAGCTGACCTGCATTGCTCAATCAAAAGAACTTCTCTCACCAAGACAGAGAAGTGATTTTTAATCTAAAAAATGTGATAATGGAAGCTACAAGTCTGCACTAGGTTCCACGTGTTGCTTGTCAAATATGATCAAATAGCCTGCCATATTTCTCAAGACAAATGTTACAATCACATTTTGAACTTCTTAATGGCGTAAATTGTTAAAAGAATCAATCTGTTAGTCGTCAAATGCATAAGCTTAAGTAAAAATAATACTAATAATTGAACTACAAGAGATTTCATTCCCTCAATCTCCCACTTTCTTGTTGTACCACAAGGAGTTTGGGCTCAAAATGGAGGAGCTGAATAATGCTGCAAGTTCCTCCCGTTGGAATGTGGGCAAAGGAGTCAAGTAACCATAAATCCTCAAGATAAGAAGATTTCTTTTAGTGACCGATAGGCTCTGATATCACGCCAAATAGATGCTGGGTTTATGTTGAACTTGTTGACAAATTAAGGTGAATCTGCACAAGAATTCTTTCCCTTAACAATTTCAGGATGTAGCATGAAACATCTCATATCTGTTTTATAAGATTTAAAAAATCATTAAAATTGAGTCATGTTGCTAAGTTGATACTAAGCTGGTTGTAAAGAAGTACCTGGCAATAAAATTGAGTCATGTTGCTAGCTATCTCTTGTGCGGAGCAAAACAGGGGATTGGATCTCTTCATTGTCTTCGAGAGTTTTAGCACCCACTAAAACTTTATAATTGATTCTTATGTAGGGGATGTGAGTCTTGCACGATTTTCCCCTTATTTTGGCATCACTTCTTCTTTTTCATATAGATAAGGAGGCTTGAATTGAGCTTGGCCTTATACCCTGATAATTTATTTTCTGTGACTCATGTATGAGAAACTAAAGCCCTTCTCAAGTGCCCGAACAATATCAATGCCTCTCAGTTAAGGTTTATTCTGCAAAAACAAATCAATAAATTAAACAACCACCAAGATTTTATTGTTCTCTAATAAAATTTAAAGAGACAAGGATATCAACAATTGCATGCAATTATTAATTTAAGTGTACAGAAATCAAACATCAATTACATCATTTCAATTAGTGGGGAAGACAAAAGCAAAAAATTTAAAATCAGGGATATCCAAGTTGTGACCAAATGAATTGAAAAGCAATGCTGTAATATATGAGTTAAGATTTTGGGCTGACAGAACATTAAAAGCATTATTCAAATAAGATTTGAAAATTTTCAGCATTAGAAAAAAATTTATGTTACAAAGAGTTCTATTTCTTATTTTCGTCACACAAGCATTGAGCATTTTCACATAAAAGAAAAAATAAAAAAAACTTTACACTGATTTCCAAGCATGCTATTTCTTAATCCATTTTTTTTCCTCCCTTGTAAGTCACATCGTTTCCACTCCAAAAATTAAAGAAATAAGAGAAAGCAATGAGAAGTACTGACCAGCATCATTCAATCAAAAGATTCTCATGCATAAGAAATTCAGCAACTGTTTGAAGGTATTAAAGCAGCACTAGGTTCAAACTATCCCAGCGTCTACCTGAGACTAATAACCTGCAATATTGTGCCTGTAAAACAAACTTATTAATCATCAAAAACATATATATGCTGGAAAAACTTACCATCTAGGATAATTATTCCTTCAAAGTCTGTGTCTCACACTTCAAATGTCCAAAGGTGAAATGTAGTAGTTTGGATGTTGATGAAGACAGAAGGATGAGCATTCTACAGGCGACTTGAAAACAGAATAAGAATTTAGTAGTTTGTACAACGCAAAAGGATTGGCAGCCAGGTAGCACAAAAGTGATGCTTGGAGCATGGAGGATTTGTTAGTGACACTGCAAAAACAATAGGCAAAGAACTAAGTATATACATTGACATCCCCACAATGAAAATCAAATAATTTATAAAAATCGTGTAGCCATTTGAAACTTCCATTTTTGCTCTCCTAAAATTTCCAGAGACCTAGAGTTTTTTGTTGCAATTTAAAAATTATAAAAAAAATTATTTAAAAAACCAATTCTTTGAAAAGGAATTTTAGGTGATAGCAATAAGTAGAGGACGGAAGTTAATATTATATTAATTACAGAACAAATTACCTGATCTGGGTTGAAGCGCATGTTGACTCATAGCTCATTCGATCAATTCTTTGTCAATCACTATGTTGGCGATGTGAGCAATTTTTGGCCATTCTTCCCCTTTCTGTCTCTCACACCGTTGTTTTAGAAGAGGGCATTCGAAAATAATTAGAGAAGAAAGAGTGGTAGGAAAGCCCTCTTCTGGAAAGTACTGGAGCTTAGGGCAGCATTCAATATTCAAGTTCTTAAGAGAGGTGAGATGTTGAAAACCCTTGAGTGATTTCAGCTTTGGAAAATATGAAATATTGATATCTGTGAGAGTGGGAGGCAGCAACGCTTCCTCCGGAAAGGACTCCACTTCTTCGAAATAATCGCCTTCAATATTGATCCGTCTGAGGGAGTGTAGATCTTGCAATCCCCGAGAAAATAGTTTGTCGCAGTAAAAGACATGAAGATGTACTAAATTTAAGGGCATACCTCCCTCAGGAAATAATTTCAGTTTTAGACACTGAAGGACTGTCAAATCCTCAAGGGATGGGAATAGGGTGCGCATATTTTCAGGCAATGACTTTAACTTGTTGCAACCGAGGATGAAAATCGATGTCAAATTAGGGGCGCATATACCTCCACTAAAAAATGATACAAAATTAGGGGACGAGGAAATATACAAATCAGTGAGAGAGCTAAGATTACGGTAAGATTCCTCTGATACGAGAAGAGATTCAAGATTTTTACTTCCCCATACTTTGAGAGATTTGAGTTTTGGGTACGCCTCTAAGGGAAAAGACCAGAGTGAGTCAGAGTCAGAGTCATCCATTATACTCAAACTTTCAATAGATGGATAGTAATGGCCCGTTGTGATCTGAAATGTTCCTCCGATGTGAAGTGATTTTAATGTAGTGGGTACACCACTTCCTGGGACAACGAGACACGTCATAAGCTCCGCAAACGACTGCAAGAAGATGCGACCTCCACAAATAAGGAGGTCATCCAACTTGGGTGGTAATTCCTTCAACACAACCTTATCACAAGCACCTAATCGCAATATCTTGAGAGTTGGAGCTCTAGGAACTGAAGCAACAAGTTGCTGACATTTTGCAATTTCAAGTTTGATTAAAGAGGGAAGCTGACTGGGTAGACCACCGCTTAGCTTGGGACATCCAATTATGTAAAGCTCTCTGAGAGTAGAGAAAACTCCACCCTCATCTTCATATTCGCCTTCAAATAAAAACCATTCCTGCCACTTATCGCCTTCAAATAAAATCAGTGAGAAAACTCCACCCTCATCTTCAATTATGTAAAGCTCTCTGGCATGTCTTTAAACATTAATACTTCAAGGGATTTAAAAGGCTTAATTGTAGAAGAACCATCCCCATAGAACTCACGATCCACACGCAATACAAAATGAAAACCTTGAATATAGAGTTCCTTGAGGACAGGTAGGTGCCCAAGTGAAGGCAATGATGAGCAATACTTACAATTGGCAAGGCGTATAGACACCATGTTGGAGAAAGAACAATCTTCTAACCAATTTGGAAATTTTGTACCACCGTAATCTTCAATGGTGAGAGACTCCAATTTCAAATGAGGACACAATTGCTCAAGAACATCTCTTTCCTTTTCTGAATTTCCAATGTCAAAGCCACATTGAAATACCAACTCAGATAAGTGCTGCTTATTCTTCAAATTAACCTCCCTAGCATCTCTAGCATGATGAACGTTTTGCAAGTTTAAAATAGACAACGCTCCAAAAAGATGATGGAGCTCCCCCAACTCCTTAATACCGGACATAGAATGTTTGCCCACAACAAAAGTAGTTAATTTCACAAGATTTCTCAATTTACCCATATGCAACGGCATCTCTTTCAATTTTGTACCAACTAAATCCAAGTGGCGCAAGTTGACTAATCTCCACATCTTGCTAGGCAACTCGATAAGGGACTCACATTTGAACAATAATAAGGTTTGCAATTTATACAAATTACATAGAGAATCTGGTAACCATTTAATTGAAGTGTAACTGAGATTTAAATAACGTAGATGTTTCAAATTGCCAATAGAATTAGGTAACTCCCTCATGTTACTATAGGTAGAAAATGATAGCACCCGTAAGCACTTAAATGTCAACAACAAATCATCTATCATCATCGTTGATATCCTATTCTTATACCATGGATACGGTGACAAATCTAATCCAAGGAAGGTTCGCAAATCCTTGGCATTGTGAGACACCTTAAATTTCTTGGAGACATCATATTCAGTTCTAACATATGACAAATGGCGAGTCTTTCTTGTGATTACACAAGACCCATTGTTCTCTAACTTGAAACAAAACTCTCCGCTTATAAATATTGCCAAGTCATTGACTAAGTCATGCATTACGAAACATGATTGGTTGCTACTTGATCGTTGAAAAAATGATCTAGATACCAAATCCTCAAAGTATTGTTCACCTATTTCTTCCATTATTCCATTTCCTTCATATTGCTGTAATAAATCTTCTGCCATCCACAATAGGACCAATTCTTCCTTTTTAAATTCATAATCCTTTGGAAGGATCGAGCAATAAGCAAAGCAACGTTTCAAATGTGGTGGGAGATAGTGGTAGCTCAATCTTAGAGCTGGAAGAATATTAATGTTTCCTTTTGGTAAATCCCATATATCACTCTTCAAAATTTTTGTCCACTCTCTTGGATTTTCTTCAAACCGTAGCAAACCCCCAAGTGCTTTTGCAGCTAAAGGCAAACCTCTACACTTTTGGACAATTTTTCTACCGATTTCCTCAAGAATTGGAAATTCACCGGAGCTTCCATTTTTAAATGCATGTTTTTCAAATAACGGCCAACATTCTTCGATTGACAATTCATTTAGAATATAAGATGAAACTGTGCCTACTTTTGATGCAACTATTTTACTGCGAGTCGTAAGAATAATCTTAATCTCCTGTGCCCCACATTTGAAAACTTTAAGTAACTCAACCCAATCATCATAGTTCTCATTCCAAACATCGTCTAAAACTAGGAAAACTTTCTTCTCCTTGAATTTTTCTCTGATTTTATTTTGCAGCAAATTCATGGTTTGAATGTCACAAGCAGATGAAGTGACCTCTTCAAAAATAGTTTTTGCTATTCTAAAATAATCATAAGTTTCTGAAACACAAACCCAGGCATGGAGGTCAAAACTCTCCTTGACTCTCTTGTCATTGTATATAAGTCGAGCAAGAGTTGTTTTACCAACCCCACCCATACCTACTATGGGAACAACACATATACCATCATCACTCGTATTATCATCTGATTGGAACTTCTCAAATATCGCCTCCATATCCTTGTCTCTACCAAACACACCATATTCTTCAGGGCAAGAAGTCGTCAATGGTCGTGATGGTAGTTCAGCAGCAGCAACCTTTTCTAGACGGAGAACATCCTTTTGTTTTGTAATAGATTCTAGTTGTTCTAGAATGTTTTCTAGTTCGGATTGTATCCTTTTGTCAAATGAATTAACAAAAGTAGAGAGAAAACCCATTACCTTACTAGTACTAGTGGATTCAGCTTCTAACTTGCATCGCATAGCTTCGTAGGCAATCTCATCGAGGAGGTCATCCGCAACATATACAGCATCTTTGAGCTCATCCAGCCACTTTTTCACAGCTGGGTCTGTAATTTGCTTCTCCTCCGCATCATTGAGCACAGCACCAGCAGACATCAGCTCTATCTTCAGCTTTTGCACCAAACGATCAATCAGTTTCCTTCCGTTGAGATAGTCTAGGACCTCGAGAGAAGCCGCTCGGTCAAACGCCACCTGAAGAAATGCTGAGAGAACAGCTCCACCCACCAAGGCCCCAGCCATAGTCTCTGTTCTTGGTTGAACAAGCTTGAAAAGAAGTAAAGAGAAGTAATTGCAACAAGGCAGAAAGCAGTTTGTGATGTAAAAGTCTAAACTTCTTGGCAGATCTAGATAGATAGAGCTCCTTTTTCTGAGTTCATGGGTTGCACATGGACAACCTACCCGACTGCTTGACTTCACCTAACATGCGTGAATGATCAATAAACTATGATGGGAGGTGGGGACATGGCCAATAAGAGATTGGCACAGAGGGTATAATATAATGAGAAGTAATCGTATTCGTTGGAAGAAAGTCCATGGCAATTTTTATGAAAATTATTTTAAATTTTGAGAATCTTTCCGCATGCTCACGTTATTGAAAACCTTTTTTTTTTTTCCAAATTAATTGATGAGGGTCACTACTCTCTAGGAATGTGGCAGCAATGGTATAATTGAAAGTGCATGCTCTTTTGTTTGGTTTCTACGGTTATCTGCTTCATGAGATGGGCCACATCAATCTATTCCCATATTTTCAATGAAACAATAGATTACCACCATGCACAAATCAGAGCAGAGATATATAAATTCGTGCTTGTAACGACACTTTGAGATTTGTTTTGTTTTCTAGTAACTCTTTTTTTTAGACACAAACGCATTTTAACATTTTCAGTACACTATTATTATTGAAGCAATTTGAGATTTCAAGTGACTAAATCCCAAAGATATATATTTAAAGGGGAATTACAACTTACTCACTTGTGGTTTGCTTTAAATTTAAATTATCTACTTGTGGTTTGAAATTTAACACTTTGTCCAACTGAGGTCTGATCCATTAAAAGTCAGTAACCCAACTCTACACTTTATCCATTAAAAACATAAAATATATAACAAAACCAAAGAAAACGATATCAAAAAGTGGCTTTATAAAATTATTCAACTGAACTATTCCAGCTGTTACTAGCACTCTCTACAACAATTATACGTATCCAAAACCTACTAACTTGGCATACAAATTTGAACATCACAACAATAGAATTAGCCAAATACAGAAAATAATCATTAATAAGATATAATGGATGGAAATCCGTGAAGAGGAATGAAACCCCAACCACCTCTCTATTCATTTCTCCAACCGACATCTTTTCTCTCAACAAAATAATAGACCCACTAAAAAAATTCCAGTACTGTCCTTTTCTCTCAATAGAAAAACAAACTCACTTACAAAATCCAAACTTCTTGCATCGTCTAGTGATATCAAACGAAAACAAAATAAGAGGTGAAAATGAGCTCTAGAAATCTACCCAGCAAGAGCATTGTGAACGGAACAAATGTGTGTTTTATACCCATCAAAAGTAGAACACTCAGATAGAACCCAAAAATTCCAGGTGGTCCTCGTACCAGATTCTGCTCCAAATCCCCTTCAAATGTCAAGTCCAAAAGAGAGAAAGCATAGATAGAGAGGGAAAGCTTGAGGCGAGAGGTAGAGCAAGGAGGCCCACCATGGGTTTGGGTCGGCATGAGAGAGAGAGCTTCGGGTTTGACAGATGAGGGAAAGGGGAAGCCACTGCCGTTGGTGGCAGTGGTGATGAGCAGCAGAGAACAACCCTTAGAAGCTTTCAGCCAGGTCTTGTTTGGCTATGAGAGAGAGAGAGAGACGGTTACCTTGTGTGAGATAGAGATAAATATCCTCTTGGTACAAATTGATATGATAGAGATAGAAAAAACACAATCTTTACAAGCCTAAATTGCCAATTTCTGTGTTCTATTGAAGTTCTTGAACCGAGTTTTTATGAATTTTAAAAATCCACTCTTAGAGCTTGTTTGCGTTCATTTTGTTACGTTTTTTTTGTGTTTTTAACAGAGAAAGTCACGGACTCCTATTAGAACAAATCTTAGGTGCGCAAAAAGTGCCAAATTTCAAATGACAGGTAAGTTACTTAAATTTAGAGCAAATTATAAGTGGGTAAGTTGTAATTATCCTATATTTAAATATAAAATGTGATATGCTTATGATAGAATTTCTATGAAAAATCACTTATGTACCATCTTCATCTATATATCTATGTATATAATAATAGGTAAAACTGAGAGAAAATCTAACTAGATTTTAAATTGGAATTCTATTAAAGTCTAATTTTGCGCCACATGTCTCATCTAATCTAAGTTTTTAAATTGTTATGCCAAGTGAATTAATTCAATGTAAATATTAGATTTCAATTAGAGTTTAATTTTGCGACATGTGTCCCATTTAATCTAAGTTTTTTAACTTTTGCCAAATAAATTAATTTAGTGTAAAAAAACGAAGAGTCCAATATAACTAAACTATAAAAAAAAATTTAAATTAAAAAAAAAAACATAATTTTTGAATAATTTTATATTTATGAGCATTTTTTTTTTTAGAACTAAAAACAATTCAAGTTTATAAGTCATCTATATATATATATATATATATTCCATCTAATCAAAAAACTTTAATTTTTGTATCAAATGAGTTAATTTAATATAGAAAACCAGAAGTCCAATATAAATAAATAAATAAATAAAAAACATAATCATATATCTAACATTATATATAAAATTAGAGGAAAAGAGAGTTTGAATGATTTTATATTTATAATCTTTTTTTGTATAACTAAAAACAATTCAATTTTAGAGAAAATATAATTAGATTCTACAATTGAAGTCCAATTTTGTATCATATTTCCAAAATTATTTATTTTTAGAGAGTGTTTTATTTCTTAATTTTGGAATCAAATGTGGGACTATATCATAAATATCCATTCAAGTGGGTTATTGTGTACAAAAATCAAAAAATCTAGAATTAATAAACATAAAAATATTTATAAAATGGACAATTTACATTGTCTACATAATAACATTCTTACAAGACTTTTTAAAGAGTTAAAAAAATATATATAAGAATGACTATCTATAATACTTAAATTATATATGTAAAAATTAAACTATGCATCTTAATATGTACCTTTTAAGTATATTCATGCATATATATGGGATTATAAGCTAGTTTTTTTTAATAAGTATGTACCATCTTCAATCAAATTAAAAGTTATATGTGTATGTATTCTTCTTACTTTTGCCAATATTTGAAAACTACTATAATAATCGTTAAATTTTTTTTCTTGATAAGAATAATAGTCGTTATTAACTTGATTGAGTCTTTTTTCCATTTTTCTTTTTGTAAGGTTGAATTTAATTAACCATTTTGTTGGTTTTATTCCGTGTCAAATTTGCTTGTAATTCAGCATTTAGTAACCCTGTATTTAGGTGGGAATCATGTAAGAATAGTGTGTGAGAGTGTGTGAAGAAATACTCAAGTTTGTGCAAGGATACAGAGACTCACAGCTGAGACTCGCAAGTGACTCGCGACTGGCAAGCCGCCAACTGCAGCACACAAGTGAAGCGTGCAGAGAAGATGAACAGTCACGCCAGCTGGAGCACTACAGGACAAAAAGTCTAGCCTAACCGTTCTGTTAGCTCACGACTTGAACTCGCGACTCAGTCCAGTAGCGAGGCCAAGCCGCCAGCCAACTCTATTTTTGAAAAAACTGATTCTTCGCATTCTAAACACACACCACTATATATAGACCCTTATACCCACAAAATGTAAAGAGCTTCCAGAAAGAATTTTGAGAGAGAAACCCTAGAGAAAAACAAGATTGATTCATCCACAATCTTCACCTAAGAGACTCTTCAAATTCCTCTACTCTCACCCTCTCCATTGTTACATCCTTGAGAGGTTCTTAGCCAAATCATTTTCTCACCATACCCACATCTGTGAGAAGGCTTTCTAGTGCTTTGGGAAGCAGTTAGGAAGGGACCAATTCATATTGGTTGATACTATGGGCTATAGCGGAATCCGGTAAGCTAGAAAAAACATAGGTTCGACGTAACCTCGTTGGAGCAAGAAGCTTAGAGGGCTTAGGTACACTGGGTAGATTAGGCTTGGAGGGTCTATTACTGTTCATGTATCCCAACTACATTTTCTAGTGGATTATTGACCGCTTGGAGGGCTGAGGAGAGGTTTTACGCCGAAGGCTTTGGTTTCCTCTTCGATAACACGTCGAGTGCTGTCCTTGTGTTTGCATCTCTCTTCCCTTTATTTTGGCCATTTAATTACTGCTGTGGTTGTGATTATTTATAGTTTAGATTGTGTATCAATTCTGTTTTAGCTTATGTTCATGTTCCGCACATTTATTGTTTGATATTAAGCTTGAATTGATAAATTGTAATTTGGGGTCTAAACGTTCAAAGGTGTTTTATACACATTTTGAGCATTCACTTTTTAACAATTTATGGGCAAAAAAGATTTAAAATAGTAAGAGAATAGAGAATAGACAAAAAGGATCTATTTGTTATGATATCAAGATTTATGTACAAAATTGGTGGGAAAAAATGTTATGCAAATCTTATTGTAATGGCATAACGGTATAAATGTTCTAGGGGTTTTAACCTATTTAACCTAGTTAGAGTCTAGCCGCATGCTTGACTCTAACTAACACACGTGAATGATCCATAAACTATGATGGGAGGTGGAGAAATGGCCAATAAGAGATTGGCAGAGAGTGAATAATTTCTACATGCTTACGTTATTGAAAACAAATCTTTTAACAAGCATGAATTTTTTTTTTTTTTCCCCAAGGGGTATGTACCTTGGCAGCAATGGTGTAATTGAAAGTGCATGCTCTTTCGTTTGGTTTCTAGGTTATCTGCTTCATGAGATGAGCCACATCAATCTATTCCCATATTTTCAATGAAACAATGGATTACCATGCACAAATCAGAGCAGATACATATAAATTCATGCTTGTAACGGCACTTTGAGATTTGTTTTATTTTCTATTAACTGATTTTTCTTTTTAGACACAAACGCATTTAACATTTTCAGTACACTTTATTATTGAAACAATTTGAGATTTCAAGTGACTAAATCCCAAAGATATATATTTAAATATACAATGCGATACGCTTATGATAGAATTTCTATGAAAAATCACTTATGTACCATCTTCATTTTTTTAAAAATAAGTATGTACCATCTTCAATCAAATTAAAAGTTATATGTGTATGTATTCTTCTTACTTTTGCCAATATTGAAAACCATTATAATAATCGTTAAATTTTTTTTTTCCCTGAGAAGAATAATAGTCATTATTAACTTGATTGAGTCGTTTTTTCAATTTTCTTTTTAACAATTTAAGGGCAAAAAAAATTTTTAGCTAGTAAGAGAATACACAAGAAGGATCTATTTGTTATGGTATCAAGATTTATGTACAAAATTGGTGGGAAAAAATGTTTTGCAAATCTATTTGTGGGGCCCGAAGATTTGGCAACCCCGGCCCACTCCATATCGGGCCCAAGACCCATGCCGAGGACAATGCAATATCCGAGGATGAGCAAGGAAGGCTCAAATTGTCAAGGAGCATCGCCGAGGACGACCATGTCCTCGGCCGACCGATATTGAAGAAGGGAAGGTCAGCGCCCCACCAAAAGCACCCTCCCAGGGCATGCCAAAGAAAAAGACAAATACCCAGGGTCGGTCGGGGGAATATGGCGAAGGAATAATCCATAGGGAAGCTGTCATCCCCACATTAAAAGCATGCAATTGACACTCTGGCTGCATTAATGAAGAATTGACCGTTGAACAGAGATGCTTTGGTTACTTCAACTAATAGGAGGTCTGGAAAGGCGGCTGATGGAACAAGCCCTCAGACACAGGCTCAGATAATCAACAAGTGGAAGGCTGAGATCAGCTGAACAGGACTATATAATAGAATGAACCCCCAGAGAAGAAGGGGTTCGGTGACAACCCCTATTTTCATTAACAATCAGGGAAGAGTTCCTCAGACTGGGCCGAGGATAAACTTCCCCTTAGAAAACTTAGCTAAATCTCATTTGATGATCTTGTAAACCCACATCAACCGTTGTATCATTCACTAATGCCTAGTCCTTCTACCCACTCTCTACAAATTTATTGTATAGGGTTAACTGGGCTTAGGTCCACTCATCCCCAGGAGAGAAGTGCCTGAACCCGATCCCTACACTATCTTATAACAGCGTAACGGTATAAATGTTTAACCTATTTTACTATTGAGAGTTTTATGAACACCCCTACCCCTAAATGATTGAGTCGTTTTTTCAATTTTCTTTTTAACAATTTAAGGGCAAAAAAAAATTTTAACTAGTAAGAGAATACACAAGAAGGATCTATTTGTTATGGTATAGAGATTTATGTACAAAATTGGTGGGAAAAAATGTTTTGCAAATCTATCTTATAACAGTGTAACGGTATAAATGTTTAACCTATTTTACCATTGAGAGTTTTATGAACACCCTTACCCCTAAAATATATATATATATATATATATATCCCCCAGTGAAATTAATTGGCCAATGAAATTTAAGATATAATTTTAGTGACACAACATTGTTCATAATCTTTTTTTTATAAATAATTGACATGATCAAGATCTAATATGATTAGTGCACAATAAAAATTGTGTCAATGAAAGATAAAGGTGAAAGTAATTTTAAAAAAAAAATGAGAAATGGTATACAAATTAATTATTTACAATCATCTAGTACTATTATACTATAGTGACTTAAAATCCCAACGCCAATAGCACATGCCACCATCATCACCTACGCAGATGTAACCGTTAGGGACTGATACTTGATAGACTCGAGTTTTAGAGGAAGAATCCAGGTACTCTAAAACATTTAATATAAATATTTGCACAAATCCTTTTGACATGGTTTGCGCACAAAGTATATGCTAATTATTCTCATTATTCATTTCACTATATATGTTTTTCATAATTGGTAAGTAGCTTAACCACATTGACACATTCATTAGTACGGCTGTCACTGTCCTAAGTTAGGAGGAAATAAATACCTGTAAAAATGTCAACTATGAAGCAGGATAAACCTATAACTTCGTATGAGTCAAGATTTTATTCTCTAAAATGAGGATAAGAACAACCAGCATTTTATTAGTTTAGTTTTTTTTTTTTTGGGGACAAACAAGGGTATTCAAATCTCTTCGAATATGTGACTATTTTCTCTGGCGTATACAATCCCCTCAGTTTTACACGCATCAGATTATTACAGGGATGAATCCCTTGGGGGGCTCTAAGATGCCGGCAAGAGGTTTTGAATTTGTTCTCTAAATTCTTTTGTATGCATCTCTTTTTTTTTTTCTTTTCTCTTTTTTCTTTTTTCTTTTTTCTTTTTTCAAGGGAGACTTATTGAAATTAGAGGTCGTATCATGCCATTCTATTGAGTCTTCTTTTATTTTTATTATTTTTATTTTCATTTTCATTTTTGTTTATGTTCAAGTATTTGGAAGAAGAGAGAAAAGGCGCAAGAAGAAGGATTTATAATGCCAATGAGAGCAAGTGCAATACTTTGGGTAGCCACAAAGGTTTGGATGGGACTATGTGAATGGCTCTCTACGTGTTTCTTGGTTGCTGATGGTATTGCTCGTTCTATCCAGTATGAAGATGGAGATGGAGTGTTTGATTGATCCTCACAGTACTTATTTCAATGTTATTTCACAGTTTTTTTATGAAAATAAATAAATAAATAATATAAGACTGGTTTTGTATACGATTGATCACGATAAGTAGTTATTGTTTCTTCGACAGGTTGAATTGCCTATGATAGTTTTAAAATCGTGGCTCTCATTCTACGAATTTGTATCCAAAAATTAGAATAAGGAATTTTCTTTTCTTGGTTTTTCCACCCCTTTCTTTACTCTCTGCCTTTCATTTCTTTGTTCTTGATTGACAACGAAGATCAAATGATTATATAATTGCTCTCACTGTTTTAGATTCTTTTTTTATTTAATAATTCGATAGTTACAACAGGGAGGGAAGATTTGAACCCTAAATATCATAGACACATTAGGTGGCTCAATTAGTTGAGCTATAAGGCTTTTGGTGAATATTTAGTATTTCATAAATCTAAAATTAAATATGTCTCAAAGTCTCATAAAATGAGACACTATACTTTTAAAATTCATGAAACTAAATATTCACTATAGAATAGTGTTAAAGATAATGTCTCGTATCTTGAATAAGAAAGTAACACGAGTTTTTAATTTAGAAGTTTCAAGGACGGATCGTTGTAAGGCAAATGAAGCATCAATATAGATTAGGGTTTTTCATAGGGCAGTTTGATAATGTTGTAAATCATATTTTTAGATATTGAAATTATTAGAGACTTGCTTCCATAAGTGTAAGTACTCTATCAATCCATATTGATTTTATCTTCCTATTCTCTCTATTTTTCACTAAAATTGCATAAACAAAAATCTTCAGGAACTAAATACTCTACATTTCAAAACAGATGAGTAAATCCTAGTCCATTTTCTACTAACTTATCATTGCATACTCGATGAGTAGAAGCAAAGAGCAACCCGTATCAAACAATACACTAGCATCTGAACACCATACGCAAGTATAGGCAATGATTTCTCTGAACTAACAAATTGGGATCCAACAAAATACTGCAAATTTGATAATTGTCTTCCAAATCTAAACCAAAGTTTGACCCCATCTGACCTCATTCCTACTATCCTCGGAAAGGCAAAACAAACCGTCAACAAGCTTAGACCTAGTCAAAATAAAGCAAATGTGAACATGAGCAAGGATCTTTTTCATCGAAAAAGAAAACAGGTGAAACTGAATTGGATGGTCTAAATTTCAGTAAAATCTATTTTGTGATTGATATTGACTGGACTAAAATATTATTTTTATCTCTAATATTTGCTTGAATTTCCTTATTTGTCTCTAAACTCTAAAAAAAAAAAAATTCATCATCTTTAAACTATTGAAAATGTTTCATTTTCCATTCTTAAACTTTAAAATATATCATTTTCTCCCCTAAAATATTGACAAAAGTTTTTCTTTACATCACTAATTTTATCCTTAATTTTTTAAGAGAGAAGGGGAAAAAAAACTATTTACAATGTTTAAGGACAAAAAAAACTAACTTTCAGTAAAGTTGCAAACGAAAAACCCATAGTTAGGGTGAGTAATTTTTTTTTTTTTTTTTTAATTTAATAGTTACAATGAGAGAAGATATTTGAACCTTAAATTTATCAATTAGAAACTTCAAAAAATACTAACAGTTGAACTAAAAGCTCTTGGCAATTATTTTTCAGTTAGTACATAGACACGAAACAACAAATGTGGGCCTG
Organism: Quercus gilva; assembly: GCA_023621385.1. NCBI lineage: Eukaryota > Viridiplantae > Streptophyta > Magnoliopsida > Fagales > Fagaceae > Quercus > Quercus gilva. The sequence goes on along the minus strand of CM042476.1, from coordinate 13,814,418 downwards.
GTTATTAAGAGCTACTTAACACCCTAAAATAATTTATTTATTGCATAATTACATAACCTCTATTTCATTTTTATCTTCTATTAAAAAATACTAAAAAGTTCAAGAGCTCCTATTAATAATTGGGTCATAAATCGTATCAAGGAAAACACTCTGTGAGGAAGTTTGCCATGTTAGGTGTTGGGCTGCTCTCTATAATAAATTGTGTTAACAGTTACGCAATTGATCCAAGTTGCTTTGGGAAGGGGGAGGGAAAAAAATGGTACTTTTGAACCATTCTGGGCCACACATTGATATAAACCAGCCATACGGCAAACAAGATGCAGAGCTCAACCACACGAGAATCCTAAAATTAACAAAATACGATGAATCTATAGCTCAACTAAAGGAAATTCTTCAAATATTTGAATGATTTCATAGACTAAAAAAAATAATGAGTTATTGACCAAGGACTACCAAAAAAAAAAAAAAAAGAGACAAAATGAGAGGAATAACACTGATACAAATTCTCTAAGAGAGGATTGCGTTCTTCTGGGATAGGTGGCAGCGGTTGCAATGAAAAAAAAAATCCGATGCAAAAAATGGTCTACTGAGGCGTTTGGCCATGAGGTGGCGGACCTGGTGGTGGAGGTGGATGCAGACCAGCTTGATTCCCAGACTGTAATAAGCAAGAGTAGAACACGTTAGTTTCAGCCAGACTATTTTAAAATTGCACACAAGCCTAATCTCGGGGAGGTCTTGAAATAGGACCCCCGACTTCACAACATTGAGTTATACATTTACTACTTATAAATTTTGGCAAAGAATGCCACCCCCATCATCAATGATGACCAACAAACCAATGTTAAAAAACAAATCTCCCCCACTCCCACTTATTGCAAGTAAAAAAATTAATAATAATAATAATAATTAAAAGAAGTAAACATGATTCAGATCAGGCAATCTAAAATGTTATAAACCTTATAACAAATCACTATAGCTGACTGTAGTGATTAATATATTGGTAAGATCTGAACTACAAACCTAAACAAAGTCAACCCCACCCTTTTCCACTTAGAGCCAAGGTTTTCCCTTTTCTTTCAAGGCATTGGAGATATTTATACACACACTCTTAACGTAAGAAACCTTTCTAAAGAAGAGCTTTTTGGACTCGCCTCTAACCAATAAAACCTATAGGCAATTGATTCTACCCACCAAAACTAGTTGCTGGATAATCTAGGGGCCTTCACCTAACAGGCCAAGCCATAAAAGTAGGGAAGGGCAGAATGTGATAGTCATAACACTGAAGTCAAAGCCAGGGTTTCATGTCAAAATGCTATTGAAAGATCCTTCCTAAGGCAAAAAGGTGTAAACAGGCAAGGACCCTGAGATAGTTTTTTCATGTATGATTAAATCTACCCCTTTACGCTTATCCAATTGAAACTTTTATAGCCATGTGCTCACCACCATTAACCTTCCATTATACACAAAGTATTCTCTCTTCTTTTTTTCTTTTTATAACTGATAACAAGTACTCTTGGTTCCAATTTCCAATCCAAGTCCCACAAAAATCAAGGCCATATAGAAACAATGATAACTTTGGTGGGCCAAATAACAAGAATGTTGAAGCATATCAGTTTTTGAAAACAAAAAAGGGTTTTAGCTAGGGATTCTTGAAACAAGAAGAGCCACCAAAAGCAAGAAAATTTTATAATGCTAAAAACTTAGTCCATAACTCCTACAATAAGTGATAAACCCCTACAAATAGCAGTTCACAAAAACAAACCTCTCTATCTTACCTGGTAGGGATTATACCCTTGCATCATTGACATTTGTCCAGCTTGTGGCCGGTTAAATGTCCCACCCTGAGGATACATTTGGGGCCCACTTGCATTTGATGGCGCCTGCATATTTGGCAAGCCATTCGGAAAACCTCCAACTGGAGGTACTCCACTTGTAGACAAGGGTCCGGAGTGCATAGGGTTCATGCCCATGAAATGGCCCTGTGGCAATGGAGGAACAATCTGATTCATTGTACCTTGCATTCCCTGAAGTGAGATTATTTTTTTCAGTACCAATAAAAGAATTTTTCAAACATGAGAAAGAGGAATGCTCAATAAGCAACACCCTTCAAACTAGCAATGATGAATGATTTTTCTGAATAATATGTGAAATAAAAAGTCACAAGGGTAGTTCGCAAGTATACATTACAGAGAATCATGTTGATGATTGATGACAGTACAAATCCATAGAGAACATTTTGAAAGTATAACCTTCTTCAAAAAGCTTACATGCCACATCAAATTATAAAATGATTTTGATGTTGTCACACACAAGCATGCAAATAAAAATCCAATGCCATGGCACATAGTATCACCCATCCACAGAAAGAAGAGACATCGTAAGAGAGTTGGGGAGGGTGAACTGTTGCAGATAAGCCTTATAACCATTACTGTTAAAAAGAAATGGTCCACTTTGAATCCTCCATTTCACAAATTGTTTAATTTGAGGGGTACACCTTTGTGTGGTGAGGGGTGGGAAGGGGGGAGAACTGAAATGGTTTGAATACGATAATTTTGCCAATACACACACCGAAATACACACATCTTATTCACATTCAGCTGTGAATAAAACAAATACAAAAAAAAAAAAAAAAAAAAAAAAAAAAAAGGAGTTTCTAAAGGACACCCAGCAGCACCTAGCTATTACGAAGCAGCAAATGCAAACCAACCAATAATCTTCTTTTTTTAAGTGAGAGCACGCATTTGCATGTGAAGCCTTGCTCACAAGCAGATCAAACTGACTGCCACACTGGAAATACACGCACAGAAATACACATCTTATACACATTCAGCTACAAATAAAACAAATGCAAAAAATGGAGTTTCAAAAGGTGGCCCCGCTTAAGGTACTTCAAGGCTTGCACTAAGCCTGGAGAATAAAGATGTCCTAGTAATTACTAAGCAGCACATGCAGACCAACAAACAATCTTCTTTTTTTAAGCGAGCGGCACACATTTGCGTGTGAAGCCTTGCTCGCAAGCAGATCACACTGACTGCCACACTGGAAACCTGAGTTTCAAAAGGTTAAACAAAAAGTAAAACTGCACACTAATCATACCACTGGAGGCATTGACAATGGATGCGAGGCAGGTCCTGATGAAGGCATGGACATCGATCCTGGCATTGAAGATGGGATTGATGAAGGCATACCAAGTGGGGACATTTGGGGTGGAGGGCGAGGTAAATGGGGATGCGGAAGCAACGGTAAATGAGATGGAGGCTGTAGCTGTCCCATATTTGGAGGGGGCATAGGCAAAGGAGCCATTTGTTGTGGGAGTGGCTGGTGTTGTTGGTGGTGGTGTTGTTGCTGGATCTGTGGATTTTGTTGATATGCTTGCTGTTGATTGGAAGCAAGAAGAGAGGGATGTGGACCAGGAGGGAGAGGAGGAGCCCCTAATGGCATTGAAAGTGGAAGAGGCTGCTTTTGCTCTCCCTGAGCTGATGCATCAAGAGGAATTTGTAATGGCATCGCAACTCCAACACCAGGAATGGTTCCTTCATTTCGAGTCAACCCAGGAGGAAATGGTCCTGGAGTCGTTGGCCCTTCAGGTACTGGGAAATTACCAGTCATGCGACCACCAATAACAGGGTTTTGCTCACCATAACCTGATACAGATGAAAATACTAAGATAATGAGACATGTTACCCATTTCTACCTCAATTCTGAATTTTCATAAAATTTTTACAGTTCTACTCAGGAATGTATAGCATACTTTCCCATAAATTCACAAACACCTTAACTATACACCAAATTGAATTGGAAGTGGAAAAAAGAAGAATAAATTTTCCATTTTAAGTCATGACAATGCTCAAGGAAAGTTTTTACTTTCCATTGGACCGTACAGTCCAACAAGTCAAATTTGGAATATTGAGACTGATAAACCCAATAACATAAGATCAAAGGGTCAGCTCTCTAGGTGGGTGGGGAAGGGAGTTACAACCTTGGGCCTGACCCATGCTAAATTTATCACGAGCAGTGTCTCCTGGCCTATTTCTGCACCAGAACTTTGTTGTATGATCATTGCTACCACTGCAGAAGAAACCACATAAGTTTGATATACAGCTGCAACTTGACGATGTATGCACCAATATAAAACTAAAACACAAATATGAAAAAACCTACAGATAGTTAATTAAAATAGAAACAACATGAGGCCTTCAATAGAGCTCCTCTCGATTTATACTGTACCAAAGGCTGCCTTTATTGGCATTACTTTTTTTGATGACTAGGAAACCCTGGACCCCACTTATTGGGGCCAGGGTAGACCTAAGATACAAACACAGGTATCAAGCAAGTCCAGGACTCAAACACAAGACCTTAAGGGATAACACCACTATTACAGTTAAGACCATTTTTTATAAATACAATAAAAAAAAATTTATATATATATAAAAAAAAAATAAAAATAAAAACACCACAAACTTCTTTATATACTTATCTAAAAAAACAAAAATCACAAACTATTTTTTCCTCTAGGTAAAGACTCACACACCAAAGGAGATTTGAAGTCCCACCTTTGCCAACAACCCAATACTTACGAGGGTGGAGTTGCCATTTAACCCAGAGGCTATTGGCCATTATTATTTAGGTATTAAAAATAAAATAAAAAACCAGCTAGCTCAACGTTTGTTCTGTTAATTTATATCCTTCACCATAGCCAGCAAACTCATGGCCAGAAAAATAATTTAGGACAGGCCCTAGCCAATAAGGCATTGTCATATAATTTTCTACTCAACTTGAACCTTGAAAAGCCATCTAAAGCAGAAAGCAATATATCAATTTGATCAGGCCTCTAAAATCTTTGGCCATATTATATTCTTTTTTGAAGCACTAATTTACTACAAGTTATTTTCCTTGGATAACCATAGTTAAATTTTTTTCAATATTTGTGTGCTCTCTAAGTTTCTTCCCCCCCCCCCCCCCCCCCCCCAAAATAAAGGAAAAAAAAGTAATTAAGTCTATTTATAAGTATCATAGAATTCACTCTAAATGAATTTAACATCACACATTCTAATAATATGGTCGACTATCAGGAAAGACAGCAAAACAAGGCCACTGTAAAAGATTATTCATAACTCTAAACATATAAATAAGGACTGCCAAAATGATCATAAACAAAAAGATTGAGTTCACCTGCAGAGAAGATATCCAATAGGATGCCATGCAAGGTCCCACACAGCATTATCATGTGCGTTGGGAATTTCTACCTGGGGAGTTTCATGCCTGTGCAACAGAAACAGTCATAAGATACCTTCACTTTTTTCTTTTTTGGTTTTTTATATGTAAGCTTTTGACCCAAAGGGGAGGGGAAAGAAAGGGAAGGGGGACGCGGGGGGGGGGGGGGGGGGTTTTGTGGTGTTGGTGGGGTGGGTTTGGTTGGTGATTCAAACTAGTGACCTCTGCTTCATGAGGATCAAAAACAGTGATAAGACACAAATTTCCAGCAGAAACATACACAGAGCATTAAGCATGTAAATAGAACCCAAAGAAACCCAAATAGAAAACTAAGAGTATTAAGAGGACTGGTAGGTGACATCACTCATCTATTTTGGTCATACAAAAAGGGGAGCAAACGCATTAAGTTTGGCTGCCTTCCCTCCCACAAAGAATATCACAAGTTTTTCCAGTATGTTTGCTATATAAATTGGCATTGCAAGAAGTGACATGAAATTTGTAGGAAGGGAAGATAGCATACTTTTAATGAGAGTGATCCTTCTCACCTCAAGATCTTAACACCTATTTTATATTCACCACATTCTGTCATAATCAATACACAATAGTTGATCATGTCTCCCTTATGCAGATCCCTTATTTTATACTATTTTTTTAATCCAATTTCTATTATTCTCAACTATCAGATGTACCCTAATTCTCTCTCCTTTTTTCCCTCATTAGTAGAGAAATACACCTATTTGAATTCTATAAGACCTCTATGAAAAGGATCTTACTTTATGAACATGTAAAATATCAATAATAAAGGAAAATAAACCAGCGATAGAGGGGTGTGTGGTCAGACGCCTCCTAAATCTTACATTCTAAAATTGAAAAGACAATGAGACCATGTACCACAATTTAAGAATCCTCTCCTAGCCCACTTTCCCCAACACCCCCCCCCCCCCCCAACCAAAAAAAAGAACTCTATTCTTCTCTTCCCTTACCCTGCGTAACAACAACCTGATTCATCAGAATGAACTTCTGTTAGCATATAGAGAGTAATTTCATCGCAAACTTCTCACTAAATTCATCTAAATCCTCATTCAATTTTATAACATTACTAAACAAATCCAAAATAGGTGAATAGCAATAGGTTTCCTCCCTTAATATGGATTCTTTCTTGTAAAATATGTTCAATGCACTGCACATGAAGGAACAAGGGAGGAATACAAGTGGTAAAACATGAAGTCATTACACACATTTTTAGAAACCCTGAGGAACAATAAATTATATGCAACCAGTAAAGGAAACTGTCGTGAATTAAAAAATACTTTACCCAACAAGCCAATGGAAAATGGACCCGTCAAAACTCCCACTAACAAAGTATTCCTCGTGGAATGGGTGCCAAGCCAAAGCTGACAATTGAAAACAAAAATACAACATAAGTATCAATGTCTCAAAAATTACTTTTTTTTTTTGGGGTGGGGGGGGGGGGGGGGGGCGTGGAAATTAATGTCATGCAAATTACACAAGAAATGCATTAGCATATTAAACAAGTGAGTTGTTACTGATGTTGGTCAAAACTTGCTCGTCAATAGCTTTGCCACTAATACAGAAGCATGACAACCCTAACTTTAGTCCACAACCAAATAAGACCTCAAACTTCAGCAGAATGGTTAATGTGCAGTGCCAAAATTGTGAAGAGCTGTTTTTTCTTTATGAATAAGACTTACACACACAGCTGTTAATTTGACAAAAAAAATCATGAAATATTTCTCAATGTATGCATCTAAAGGTAATAGCAACGAATTAGCACGAATGTACCACCCCCCCCCCCCCCCCAACCCCCCCTCTACACCACTCATGGTCTAGTATCAGACTATCAAAACACATGGGCCCAGTGCAAATTAAGTAACTTGCAAATCAAAACCACTCCTATCTTCAATTTTTAGCAGCCAAAGCCAGTTAAATGCATCTTTTCAGCAAATTTATATGAAATTTTTCAAGCAAATAGTCCACCCATACTAATTAGCCACAAAGAATGAGTTGCTAAAAATAAATGGCATGCAACTAGAAACTGCAACATTTTTTATGAGTGATGCTAATTTCTCATGCGAAGCAAACCACTTTTGAGGATATATTATACCTTATGAAACACTGATATAGCTATGGGATATAAATACAATGCAACCTGGATAATACGTCAATTCTTATAGATGTAGAATCTGATCCAATCACTTATATTCGCCATGATTATGTCTAGTACTTCACTCAACCAAGATTCAGATTCCAAGCAGCTAATATTTGACAATAAAAATACCCAGCCCCCACCAAGATCATTTCAGCAATAACCTCAATCTTATGAATTATTTTTGGATTAATAAATAGCATAAGTTCCTTTTAAGGTATAGTATTTAGTTTAATAGTTAAAGTTTTCAAAACCTATTATTATGCTCTCCATACCACTCCTTAAAAATTAAAATGCGTGTTTGTTCAGTGTTTAGGGAAGAATTTTTAAGTTAATTCTTTTTTATGTTATGTTATCATGTAGTCACAAGACAGCGAATATAATGACTATTTTTTGTAGACTTCACATTAGTGTTCTGACAGACTTTAAGATATGTACAAGATGCACATCCAAAGATTTAAGCAGCCAGATAGAAAACAAACAGCAATAATGATAATAAGGAATAGACACATCTTTTTTTTTTTTATAAGTACGGATTAGACACATCATATTATACAATGATTGAGGGCAGGTTTTAAGCATGTCCTTACAGTTAGGGTTTAAGAAAATTTTCTAATTGTAGTAATTAAATCCAATCAAGGACTAAAATTAACAATTTTCAAGGCTCTATGAGAGACCCTGTTAATTTAAAGTAGGTAACATCACAATATCAGGAATCCCACCTGCCTACCTTTAACCACCACCACTGATGAACATCAAGTACTACTGAGCAATACTAGCTTTCAGCATTGACAAATGGTTCACATTTGGAATGGGTTTACTGCTTTCATAATCACATTACCAATAATTCGTTAAAAAGCCCTTTGAAGAGCCACATTTGGAATAGGTTAACTATGTTTTCAGCATTAAATACCTAGATTCCTTAAATTATTATCAACAACACCAACACAGACTGCAGAGTTTTTAAATGCATTTGAGGCATATGATATTTAGAAACCCACATCACTATATTCAAATCATGATATGATGCCTAAGTTAGAACGGGAAAGTCCCATATAATTAAGGCACAAAAAGAAACGCTAGAATGCAATAACAGCAGAATAAACAATGCAGGCAATGCAAAAACCTCATAATTTTCCATCACAAGTACATGGCTTTATTCCATATATTTACACATGCTCACATCAATTGGCAACATTGTCAAATGCTTTAGTAAAATTTACATAATAAATATAGCATTTTTCCACAATTCTTTTCACGCAAGGATTTGTATTAACAGAAGGCTGTCACTTACCAGTCACATCTTTCCTATGCCCACGGAAAGATTCAAGCTCCTTCATAGCCCTAATGTCATAGAGCTACAAATGCAGATGCAATAACATCATTATTAGAGAGAGAGAGAGAGAGAGAGAGAGAGAGAGAGAGGAAAAGTGATTAAAAAGGATAGTTATAAAAAATAAAAATAAAAAAGTACCAACAATATAGGCCCTGTCAACTTGACTGACAGTTTTAAAGTGAGAAACATGTTATCTACCTTGATGATTTGGTCCTTTGAAGCAGTTAGCACCCAGTTTCCATTTTCGTTCCATTTGACACAAAGAACCATGTTTTTGTGGCCATGGCTGCAAACAAAATGTATGAGTCCTCATAAGAATTCAACTAATTAACTATACTAAGGTCTTAACAATGAAAATATTGTACGGACAATGAACAAAGCTCTCTTCCCGATTTGGCATCCCAGAGTTTCACAAGGTTGTCTTTACCACCTACATAACAACCAATCAAGCAGCGATAAATTTGCTATTACAACCTCCATGAAGATTTTAACAAAGTTCACAACAGAGCTGTAGTAAACACCTGAAACTAGCAGAGATTTTGTAGGGTGCCAGTCGACGCTCTTCACATCCCAACCATGGCCTGCCTGAGTTCAAATCCCACATAGAATATTCTTAGGTTACTTCATGCACATTAAACAGATATATAAAAATAAGGAACATAGTAAAGGAAGGAATTTTACATGCAAGCAAGAATAAATTTATCACATTTTTCAGCTAAAGAATAAGAGGAACAATCTGTTAGAAGAATATGCAAACAACCAATCCCACCAAATGGGAAACTACATATGTGTGAAGCAAGGTACTAATGGACATATATTCCAAAAAAAAAAATCAATTAGAAAAAAAAAAAATATATATATATATATATATATATATAAATATATATTTTAAAGTATAAAATTATACTCCTACATAAGAACCAAGCTTCATTTATCCCAAAAAAAAAAGGCTTTATTTATTTCATTGATGTATAGAATGTTTTACACAAAACAATATACAAAGAAACTTAAAAAATGAAGCATTAGACGCCTTTTTACGCATCATATATGTTCATCTCAAGCAAACAAAGGCTTGCTCTGTGCCATTGCATATCTTCAGTAGGAGATGAAATCAGACATAACTGCAAATCCGGAAATCAGTAAGATGGGATGGAGAGTGCGGTGTTTGGTTCAAAACCCAGTGGGTGCATGTGTAACTTTAATGAAAAAAATATATATTTTTCATTCTTTTGAGTCTTCAAAGCACATTACCGGACAATGAACGCTCTTCTTGGCATCGCGCAAAATCCCAAACTTTAACAGTTGTATCATCTGAGCAGGAGCAAAACTTCAGGTCTGTCCTACAAAAGCTGTTCAAATAGTCATAAATGATATACCTCATGGAGAATACTTATCTAGAAATATAATACATGAGGTTAGCTACCTTAAGTCCCGGACAGATTCTTTATGAGCAGATTTATTAGCCTTAACGTTATTCATGTTGTTCTGCCAATACCTAGAAATGCCCACCAAAAATCCAATACATTTGTAAATTTGAATGAAGTCAAGTTTTCATCCAAATAAATTTTTTTTTTAAATTGTGGCTGAACAGCACTGTAAATTCTCTAAAGAAATATATTTACTTTATTGCGCCCCCATCATCACCAGAAACCATCCAGTTGTCATTATGACTCCATACCATTGACCTGATTGCTTGATCATGGGCCTACAGAGTAGAAATTCCAAAAGCCATCAACATGGCTTCTATTTGACAGCAAAAAAAGGAGAATATGTAACTTTATACAATTATGTACCTGAAGAATCATTTCAAAATTAAATGACTGTCCATTCCAGAGAGTGAATTCCCCACTTTGAGAGCCTGTGATTAGACGCCTACCTGTAGGAGTCCACTTTGAAAGAAGAAAAAGAACACACATCAGAATGACAGCAACTCAGTTAACAGCAATCTAGTGATACAAGAAGACAAAGATTATCCATAAAATGTTTGGTCAGCACTCAGCAACCAAAAAGTAAAATTAAAATAGCTAATATGTCAGCATCAAAATATGAATTAGGACATACCATCTAACTGGCCTCATTCAAAATAACTCCATAATAGTCACATAAGATTTATGATGATGTTAAGACTTCCCATTTGCTTATATTTCCGTATTTTAACATCTATAGGTCACATTAATTTTACCATTAGCCAAAAATAACACTAATTTGGGGCAGTAGATTGTAGGACATTTTACTATGAAACCTTTTTTTAAATAAGCATGTTAATATAAAACTGGAGCTGAGAATTTTGCATTTGCTTTTTTCCAAAAAGGCGCATGCTTTCCGATGTTCCAACATAAGTTTATTGTTATTATCTTTACTTATATAAAAAAAAAACTATAAATCAGAGAACTCATGACTTCATAAGTCTGCCAACAGACATAAGGAGAATCTACCAATCATCCCTTGGGGGCCCGCTTCAAATCCTGGGATGATCACCTTATTGTCAATAAATTTACTTCCAGCATTCCCCAATGAACCAAAGCAAGGGGAGGCATTATAATCATAGAGCGCACATCCAATTGGCAATTTTTCTGCACCACTATACTTTTCTTTTTTGGGACCATTTTTCTTGCATCAAAATTGCTTGAAAACACATTATGTTGATCTTTCTTTCTTTCCCTTTTTATTGTATCGAATACATTGTGTATTTTCAAACTAAGAGTGACTTTATGCTATACTAAGTCTATAATCCCGTCTACCTTACTCTAGAACACAGTCAAAGCCAGGCCCAAGCTACCAAGTGCAAGCCATATTAACAGTATTTTACCTCCATATCATTTGTAATTACAATGTTTGCATGTTTATAAAACCTTTCAACAAATTGGTGTATCCATGTAACATGCATAGGCTCACAAATGTGTTGTTAGTTGTTACACAGATTAAAAGCATCCAACAGCTAATATGCTTATTTTATAAAGACAAATCACTCCAAACTCCAAATAGAAATACATCAACACTCATTAATGAGCAAAGGTAGAATTCAAAAAGAGAAAAGAAACACATTGAGATGAAAACAAACAGTTAAGAAAAATTATTTACTAAAGAATATAATTTGTATATAATTTGGGGAAATTAGGTTTCATCCTAACTTACCAAAACCCGATTAATCGAACAACGGTTTTTGTTCAAAGATGTATGTACAAATTTTGCGGCAAAGCTTGTAGATGGATTATCTGAATATGCGACTGTTGGCAACATCTGCACCGAGGATTAACACGAGATAAAATTTTAATATTTTAACTATTGTCAGTGAACATACACCAAGTTCAGAATAATGAAAATTCCACCATCATGCTTAAGTCAACCAGGTTTTTTTCAAATTACAACAAAATATATATTGTGTGGATCAAATGGCATGTTACTGACATCAATCGCTGCAGCTGGGGTTGGTTGCAATGCTGTCCTGTCCCTTGAATCTCGCTGCCACATACGAATCTGCAGAGATGTTGATATAAAATAAGTTACTCAAGCCCCTGTAGGAAATCATAAAAAAAATAAGACAATTTATACCAACATCCCCGGAAGGGAATCAGAGCTCCCCATGATTGGGAAACAGAGCATCTTTACACTTTTCTAGATCTTATCAATTCACTGCCCCTTAATGGTGAAGGTCAGGACAAACTATGCTGGAAACCAACTGGGAATAAGAATTTTAAAGTGAGTGAGTTCTATCTCTCTCTTTCCTCTACTCCCGACATTTCTTTCCCTTGGAAGCCTATGTGGCGTTCAAAGGTCCCCACTAAGGTTGCTTTCTTCTCTTGGACTGCCTCATTAGGTAAGATTTTGACTACTGAAAATTTATGGTACAAGGGTGTAGCCGTTGTAGATTGGTGCTATATGTGTAGAAAGAGTGGGGAATCGGTGAATCATCTTCTTCTTCATTGTCCTATTGCTTATGAATTATGGTCTATGGTGTGGACTCTATTTGGTCTTCAATGGGTTATGCCGCATGGGGTCTTTGATTTATTTTCGAGTTGGCAAGGGTCTTTTGGTGGGCATCGGAGCATTGATTTATGGAGGGCTGCCCCACATTGTGTCCTATGGTGTATTTGGCGAGAACGGAACTCAAGATGTTTTGAAGGGAAGGATCGGCCTATTTCTGAAATTAAATCTCTTCTCCTTCACACCTTGCTAGAGTGGAGTTCTTCCTTTCATCTTTCTCCTTGTTCTAATTTGTTAGAAATGCTTGATCTTTGTAATTTTTGTGTTTGATGTACTGTTTTCCATGTACACCCCCAGTGTACCTGGACTTTTATTTAATACAATTCCGTTATTTATCAAAAAAAAAACAACAAAAAACAAGCCTTAGTTCCAAAACTTTTGATATCAATTAAGGATCATCAACAAACTAATCAAGGTCAACCACATGTTCCTTCTCAGTCATTCTATCTCATCCTAAATCAATATATCATCTTCTACTACTTCTAACAATGTTATTTTAGGTCTTTCTCTCCATCATTTCATTCTCTCAACTTGAATGAAATGACTCGTTCTCACTGGTACATTAATTGCTCTCCTTTGCACATGACCAGGCCTTTCAATTGACTCTCCTCATCTTTTAATCGATAGAAATCACCCCATCTTTAAATGAATGACTTCATTTTGTAACCTTTCCTTGTATTTTCACTTATCCATCTTAACACTCATTTCAGGCACACTCATTTTAACAACATGTTACTTTTTAATAGCCCAACATTCAGTATGATCCATCAAAAAGAAAATTATTAACTACCATGCAATAGTAAAGTAAGTACTGCAAAAATAGAATACACTAGGAAGTGGAAATCTATTGAACAAAGGAAATACTTCACATCGATTATCAAAATAAACCATCTAAAAGATAACCAAAAGGTGTGTTGATACTATCAAATATGGTAATTGTGTTGACAGAGAACTAGAAGATGTGAAGTCAAATAGGTAGTATGGACTGCTGATTGGCTTAGTTATATCAGTTGGCAGTTACTTAGGGCCCTTTTGGTAAGAGATTTCTAATACCGTTGTTTAAGTGTTATGGAAATACGTGTGGGTACAAAAGTATTGTGGAAATATGTGTACTGTTGTTTAAACAACGAAAACTATTGTTTAAACAACAGTACCAAACAGGCACTTATTCCATGAATTTACTCAAACTATAATAGATGACTCCTTAGTTCAGAATCAGATCCTTAAGCCAAATCCACAAGATGCTACCAGGAAAAAAAAAATTAAGGAAAAAAATACGCTTTGACACCATTCAAATATGATCTAAACAACACACACAATAGATTTGCACAACAAAAGAAAAAACCAAAAAAAAAAAAAAAAGGACAGTGAGGAAAAGGTAGTTTCTTAAATTCACCTAATCCCTCGAAATTTCAACATTAGTTTCCTCATCCGTCTGTCGCAGGACATAACAAAATCATATAATATGGAGGAAGAGAAGGGCCACACTTGGTTCAGAAAAGGCATTTAAAGAAAACCCAGAGGAAAGAAGAGAAAGAATCCAGCAGAACACTTGCATCATGGGATTTCAACAAAATCCATATGACAGATTTTGGTAAAATTTCATTTCAAATAACAATTGATGCCCATACCAACTAAGACATCCCATTAATGATAAAGATGACACAAGTGTCAACAGAAGGATTCATACAAAACATAAAAATTTCAACATCAAAAATATGCCACATGTAGCTGAGGTATGACAAGAACTTCAGATATAACCCAAACATATGTGTATGATTTTCCATGACAAACATTACCTGCATATATCGCACAACAGTGCTAGTATAATCAACTGCCCTCCTTTGGGTAAGCTTCCTCATTCGTTTTGCAGCAAAACTATCGCCATGTGCTGCAACAACCATAAGTTACTCATTAAAAACAACAATCATTATGGTCTAGACCATCAACATTTTGTAACAAAATTCTATCAATATTCTTGATATGAGAGAAAACAATCATAATTTTACACCTTAGCCTCAATTTAAAGGGCCAAAACTGTAAGGCTAATAAACTTGAGGCTTTCCAACGTGGTAGGATCTTGCTAAGCATTTCCTCATACCTTGAGACTCATAAATACTTTTTATAAATATATGTTTATTTGACAGAGGAGAGAGTTTCAATACAATGAAATGTGCCAGAACTGGTATTAAAGATTAATATCTGAAGTTCAACAAATCTTAAAAGATCTAAAAAGTACAAGGAAGGATAGTCTTTTTTTTTTTTTTTTTTTTTGATATGTAACGGAAAGATACTCTATCATCTAATCATACAACCTACAAATACCTCAATAAAAGATTGTTTAATAACACTGGGAGCATTCAAAACCTTCA
Organism: Quercus gilva; assembly: GCA_023621385.1. Classification (NCBI taxonomy): domain Eukaryota; kingdom Viridiplantae; phylum Streptophyta; class Magnoliopsida; order Fagales; family Fagaceae; genus Quercus; species Quercus gilva. The sequence continues at coordinate 13,799,345 of CM042476.1, read as the reverse complement.
AAATTCCTACTATTCCTTGCTTTCAATAAGCTCCATAATACACAGTACACACAAAGCAACAGCCTTCCAGATTCTTGAACATCTGAATCAAAGTCTTCAACATTACCAAGATGCACCAAAGAATGAAACACATGACCAAATACCCTTGCCGCTAAACAATGAAGTAAGAGGTGCTCAATCGATTGACTCTCCCACAACTTTTGCACATACAACACCATTAAGACTCCCCAAAACTTAAGCATTCTTATTCACACCCAAGGTGTAAAGGTCAAGGAAGTGGTGTTTATTATAAAGACTTTCACACCATAGGTCATGAAAAAATGGAACTCATAAGCCATCCCCAATATAAAAAAAAAAAATTCAACAAGTCACCCCGTTGTTGTTTTTTTTTTTTTTTTTTTTCCTTATAAAACTTACCTATTCTTTTCAATTTCTTTCTCATTGACTTAAATTTAATATTCAAACTTTAACCGACAACAAGCTCCTCCGAAAAGCAAATGCAACTCGCCTCATATCCTCGTTACATAAAAAGACATCATTGTATCATACTTCCATAAATCATAAACTATTTCCAAACCTCAACCCGTCAAAACAACCATCTTTTAACATTCAATCCCTAAAATAAAAAATATCCAATTTCTTAAATTAAAATGCCTAAAGTAAAGGTTACCCATAACTTGAAATTTAGTACATTTCACTCAATTTAGAACCATATGTCAAAAAAAAAAAAAAAACCATAAATTTGGGTTATTGCCAATTTCTTTAGTAATGAAAGCAAAAGGAGAGCAAAGAAAGAAAGAGAAACCCATTACCGTCGTACGGCGGAGGAGGGCCGGAGGGGTGGTGGTACTCTGGATTGAGTGTACTGGAAGAAGCGGAAGGCTGCCTCATCATCAGCGGCGGCGGTGGCGGTGGGCCTCTGTGAAAGTCTCCGCCTTGCTGTTGCTGCTGTTGCTGTTGTTGTTGCTGTTGCTGTTGCTGTTGCTGCTGTTGTTGTTGCGGATTGTACTGTTGGTGCTGGTGCTGGTGCTGTTGAGGATCACCGTACATCATCTTTGCGATGAGGTAGGTATTACTGGAATTGAATTGAAATGCGAAAGACCAAATTTAGAGAGAGAGAGAGAGAGAGAGAGAGAGAGAAACGTAGAACTGTGATGGGATAGAAAAACCCTAAACCCCCAAATTGAGAGAGAGAGAGAGTGAAGAAGCGGGAAAGAGAGTGGGAAGAGAAGACTGTGTGCGTGAGTGTGCGTGTGTGAATGTGCACGTGTCTTTTAAGAACTTGCGCGTGACCCTAACTATTTTTTCTTAACGGCTTTTATTGTCTCTAGATTTTAGTTACATTTTGACTGACCTGGGATAGGGGGGCTCACCATTTTTTGTGTTAAAGTGAAATTGTTTTTTCTTTTTCTTTTTTAATAAGTAAATTCTAAGATGAACGTGAGAATAAAAAACATCATTCGTGATTCAGAAGAATCTAAGAATTACTTTTATGTATAATAAAAAAAAAAGTAAAATTAGTACCGTAACTATTTTCACAACTTTGCCTTAACTTGTCTTGGTAACAATTTTTATTTTTTCCACCACTTATAATGCATCACTTAGACAAATTATGACCAAAATTGTAAAATTCGTTGCGGTAATAGACATACTCAAAGAAAAATGTATACAATTTACATATGTTTGCTTAAAAATGACCCATAATTGTGTAAATTTACAAATTTTCTACAATAATCATGTAAATTTATACTGGTATTATTCATTTTATATTTAGTTTTTTATTCCTTCTTTACATATCCTAAGAATAAAAGAAGAAAGTAAATAATGGTTTTCATAACTTGTATGTGAAGAAAGAGAAAATATTTTTAAATCAAGAAATTTTGATATTTTAATGAAATGTAATGTAAAATAAATAATATAATGTAGGATGTAGGGACCCGTTTTCGGGCGACCCCTATACAATAAATTTGTAGAGAGTGGATAGAAGGACCAGGCACTTAGCAAGAAAAACAACAGTCGGTGTGGGCTTACAAGGAAGATAACTAAAATTTTGGCTAAATGTTCTTGAGGAAAGTTCGTCCTCGGTCCGGTCCGAGGACTCCCTTTCCTTAGAATTAATGAATATAAGGGTTGTCCTTTGAACACCCTAAAAGAAAGAAAAACTCTCCTCCTCTTTTTCTTCCCTTCGGGGGCAGAGAAAAAAAGCCCCTTTACTTTGGGGATTCTATCTATTATATAGTCTTGTTCAATTAATCTCTGTCGTCCACTTGTCGGCCATCTGGACTTGTGTCTGAAGGCTTGTCCTATCAGCCGCCTTTGCAGGCTTTCTGTTAGTTGAAGCAACCAAGGCATCACTGTTGGCTGGTCAATTCACCACTGATGCGACCAAAGTGTTGGTGGCGTGCATTTAATAAGTGAGTGACAGCTCCTTTCCTTCAATGTCGGTTTGCCGAGGACATGAGCATCCTCGACGAGGTCCTAGAGGACTTGAGTTTCTCCACTCATCCTCGGACTTTGTACCATCCTCGGCACGAACCTTGGGCCAGATGTGGAGTGGGCCTGAGTTGTTTAATACTCGAGCCCCACAATAACCCCTCAAAATTCTACTGCCCGACCTCTCAAGAGGGGAGGAGGATTTTGAAGTTCTCGGGCCGATGTCCTGGCTTGTCGAGCCTTGTCTTTCTGTTAATGTCACAATTTTTTCAACTGCCCAGGGGACGTTCCTAGAGTTTCGGTATCTGGAGCGTGCCTTCATTAAATTTCGGTAGCTCTGTGCTCCCCACGTTCAACGGTGTGATAATGAAAGGACGGTGGGGATTCTCCTGGCCCATTGGGCGGGAAAGTTCAGACGGTTATCTTTAATTAAGGGTATATATATATACCCAGTCGAACTGATTCGTCCTTTCACTTTTGCATTCAAGAGATCCTGCGCACCTACCCCGAATTTGGTCATACCTCCAACTGTACTTGCAACCCTTCATAGCACAAAAAGCCTGCCCGATGAGCTTTTCCTCGTTTCCGTAAGTCTTCTTCTCTATCTAGTTCTTACTATTCACTTGAGTTCCTTGTCAGTTCTTTAAGATGGGTGGGCTTAAGAAGTTAGTTGAGTCTAAGGAGTTAATGGACAAATTCGTCACCGATCATAGGATCCCCGCCACGGTGGGTTTGAGGTATTGTGAAGAAGGGGAATTAAGCTCGAGTAGGAAAGAGTGTGAGGTGGCGATCCCTATAATCGCCTTTCTAGAGGGCGGAGTGAGGATACCCATGGGGTCGGTGATGAGGGACTATCTTAGGCACTTCGGCCTATCTCCCACTCAGTGTGCTACCAATGTATTTAGGATTTTAGACTGTGTGGATGCCTTGAATGAGAAGATGGGACTGAGGCTAACCCATCATGATGTGAACTAGTGTTACAAACTCCAAAGCCTGAAAGAGAAGTCTTATTACATGAGGACGAGGGACGACAGAGTCCGGCTCATCCAGTGCCTCCCTGAGTCCAGTAAGGGTCTGAACAAAGACTTCCTCATTGTGTCTGGGGAATGGCACGAGGGCCTTCCGTGCCCAACAGTGGAGGGTACACCAGGTAGGGCATCTAGACTATGAGAGCATTTTCAGTTTTTTGTGCTTTAATGTCTTGCTTCACTTGGGTTTTGACAGGAACTTGCTTTCTTTTATGCAGATCCGCGTGCTTCTGAACGTCACTTCAGCCTGGTTAATAAGGAAGACTTGGAGACGGTGCTGAGGTCGGAGATCTTTGTGAACAGAGACGACAACCAAGTCAGAGCCGCCCACATGGTCTTAGGATACGTCCCGATCCAAAAATCATTCTCGGCTCCGAGGCACATGATCCGAGCTGGAGATCCTCGGCTGCGTAGCATCGCCGTAGTCGAGAAAGGGTTTTTCATCCCCGAAGGGTCTCCTATCCCCGAGGGCGTACCGCTGGTAGGTACCTCTTCGTCGGCTTAAGCTGCCGAGTTTGAAGGGGAAGAGAAGGTTGCTGACTCAGGTCCGTCCGGGGATGAGTTTGGCATGTTCGACCAGCCCCATTCGCCCGAGGACCCTACCGGTGATTTGGGTGACCCTAGCTTAACTGAAGCGGACTTTCTGTCTGAAGAAGCCACTCCTCAGTCCAAGATGAGTCTCAAGAAGCGGCCTCAGAAAAGTTTGTTGGCACTGATTGAGGGGCAGCCGGGGAGGGATGCGCCGGGTAAGTCTCCTCTCGAGCTTCCTCCTCCCGAGCTTCCCCCTCCCCCACCCTAACAGAGTTCGACGCCTCGGTCTAAGTCCACCAGTCCTCCGGTGAAAAAGGACAAAGGTAAGAAACCTATGGGGGAAAAGAATCTGATCCTTCCCGAGGTGGCGGCGATGGTCGGCCGTCTTCAAAACAGCTGAAGATAGGGCACCGAGGCCAAGAAAAGCAAGCTTTTATCCAGGCCGGGGCCCAGGCTTGGCTCCCTGCCCCTATGCTCCATGGGAGGCCTCTGACGGATGATGTCTCCCTTAGGAACCCTCAAGGGGGCGACGCATTAGAGAGGTCCTTGTTGCTCCCTGCGGACATAGCCCAGCTGTAGGCTTTGAGGGGTGAGGAGGTTTTCCTCGGCCTTAAGCAATACTTGGGCATGATGAGTTTTCTGATTGCTTGTGATTTTCTTAACCTTCTGTGGTTCCTTATTTATTGCACAACGGTTTCAATTGGTAGGCTATTCAGGCTAGTTTCAGGCTGGAAGACATAGCCAGTAGCCAAAGCCAGGTCGTTGGCTCAGGGCGTACCAAGCTGTCAGATGCCGTGCGGGCCCTCAATACTTCCAAGGCCAATCTTAAAGCGGCTATGGACCAGTTGAAGGAGATGAAGGCGGCTCGAGACACCGCTGGTTTGGCCCTTGCTGCTGCTGAAAAACTGGCTATAGATCAAACAAACAGGCTGCTCAAGGCCGAGGATCAGCTGAAGACTGCCAAAAAGAAGATCGTGACCCTAGAGAAGAGGGTGCTTGAGGCAGATAAGGCTAGAGGTGCTGCGAAGTCTGCTAAGGCTGAGGCTTTGAAAGCCAAGGAGGAGGCTGAATCTGCCAAAGCCAAAGCTGTGGCCTCCAAAGACAAGACCATGCAGGATGCCTATGAGGAAGGGGCGGCTGAAACAGAAGATAGCCTTAGAGCCCAAGTGCTTGAGGTGTGCAGACTTTACTGTTCCCAGGTCTGGAATGAAGCCCTTACACAGGCTGGGGTTGAAGCCTCGTCCAACCTGTGGATGGCGGAGAACTTATACTATCCTCCTGCCATCCGTGAGACTGCCCCTCCAAGTTCTGAAGCCGAGGGGGCTGTCGAGGGTGTTGGGGTTGTCTCTGAGGGAGGCACCCTAGCTGCTCCTACTTCGGGCGAGCCCCCCAAGGAAGCTGATCCTCCTGGGAATGTTGAGGCAAGCCAGGGTCCCATTGCTGGTACGCCTGGAGAGACTGCGGACTCCTCGGCTGATGTTCAAGCACCCTTTGTAAAGGAGGTATCCCAACCAGCTTAACCTTCTCAGGCTACAGCCCTAGGCGAAAGCCCTAAGGATTCTGAGACCTCCTCTGCTCAGCCCCCTGAGGGGGGAGTTGAGATGGAGCCGAAAGAGTGATCCCTTGTTGCGTCTCTGCCCTGTTCTCTGTTCTCCCCTTTTTTTATTTTTTATTATTGTGTTAGTGTGTTTGCCTTGTAAAACTCTTTTTTTTTTTTTGAAAGACTCAGTAAAGTGCAGATTTCGTTTCCTTTTATTCGCTTTATTTGTATTATATTATACATGTGTGCTTACATCACTTGTACGACATTAGCTTCAATTACGCCTCAGCCGACTATACTGATCGTTGTCCCCTGCAACGCTCACTACTAGTACCTAAGTGGTTAGCTTCGCCGTAGGTCTGGACCCACAGCCAACACAAGACCTTGGTTCTGTCCAGTGCTTAGGTCCCCTTAAAGTGATTAGTTTCCCCATAGGTTTGAGTCCTTGGACCGTGCAAGACCTTGGTTCAGTTTAATACTTGAGTTTTCTTGAAGCAACTAGTTTCCCTATAGGCTTGGCACCAAGGAACATACAAGACCCATACTTTGCTGTACACTTGGTATTTCGTGGGGGGATGGTTTCTCCATTGGCTTGGTTTCTCCATTGGCTTGGATCTCCTAAGGCGACTAACACTTGTCTTCTGAAGTAGCTAGTTTCCTCATAGGCTTGAGTCCGAGGACCATGCAAGGCCTTGGTTCTGTCTAGTACCTAGTTCTCTTTTAATAGTTAGTTTCCCCAAAGGCTTGAGTCCGAGGACCATGCAAGACCTAGGTTTTGTCTAACACTTGTCTTCTGAAGTAACTAGTTTCCCCATAGGCTTGAGTCCGAGGACCATGCAAGGCCTTGGTTCTGTCTAGTACCTAGTTCTCTTTTAGTAGTTAGTTTCCCAGAGGCTTGAGTCCGAGGACTATGCAAGGCCTAGGTTCTGTCTAACACTTGTCTTCTGAAGTAGCTAGTTTTCCCATAGGCTTGAGTCCGAGGACCATGCAAGGCCTTGGTTCTGTCTAGTACCTAGTTCTCTTTTAGTAGTTAGTTTTCCCAGAGGCTTGAGTCCAAGGACTATGCAAGACCTAGGTTCTATCTAACACTTGTCTTTTGAAGTAGCTAGTTTCCCCATAGGCTTGAGTTTGAGGACCATGCAAGGCCTTGGTTCTGTCTAGTACCTAGTTCTCTTTTAGTAGTTAGTTTCCCCAGAGGTTTAAGTCCGAAGACTATGCAAGGCCTAGGTTTCGTCTAACACTTGTCTTTTGAAGTAGCTAGTTTCCCCATAGGCTTGAGTCCGAGGATCATGCAAGGCCTTAGTTCTGTCTAGTACCTAGTTCTCTTTTAGTAGTTAGTTTTCCCAGAGGCTTGAGTCCGAGGACTATACAAGGCCCAGATTCTGTCTAACACTTGTCTTCTGAAGTAGCTAGTTTCCCCATAGGCTTGAGTCTGAGGACCATGCAAGGCCTTGATTCTGTTTAGTACTTATCTCGGACTTGCTCCGCCAAGGAGGGGACCCTACTTTGGTCTAGCCTCTTCGTCTGGCGTGCCTCTTCTGATTACAAAGTGTCCTTTGGGCTATTCGAGTAACGCGCTTGACGCTTTAGTGCTCGAGGCGCCTCCTCATTAATGTCCTTGCAGATTTACAAGGGTCCAGTCGCGGATAAGCCTCTTGGAAATTGGGCGGAGTTATTGCCTCCGGTAATTTCTCCTTAGGATTCTGTGCGGGCTGGCTCTCACCAATTTTTGCCTTCTATATAAGGCATTTCTGGGACAATCATTTTCTTCAAACTTCACAAACATCTGAGTTCATATCTCACAAACGTGCTGCTCCTTAGACGTGTCAAGGGCTTTGCCAGAATAGTAGCTCGTGCCCCACGAAACAAAGTGGCACTGGGAAAGGGCGGTGATGAGGGAGCCTAGCCCCTTTCAGGAGCCGAGGATGGCACCCCGACCCTAGACATCATGCTAGGGGTGGGGTAGGAAGAGGCTGAAAATCCTTCTTATTTTCAATCTAACTAGGGATGGAACTCCCCTCGTGGTTCGGAGGGGGATCCAAAAGAAACGTAACGTCTCCCCTCCGGATTTGGATCCGTCAGCCCTCCAGGCTGATATTGATTCGCCGGCTCCCAGTCGCTGTGGGATTGGAAGGGAAACCAGGCGGAACCTTGAGGTGGGATCGTCAGGCGCCGCGGCCTCTTCTTCCTTCCCCTACCTAGCGCCACAAGTGTTGGTTGGGGAGCTGTGGACGGTCTTAGCGTAGGCCTGTCTCCACCTCTCCCTCCGTCGCTTGTCTTGGCTTTAAAACAAGCCTGCCTAGGCCTCTCACCCTTTCCTCTTCTCTTGCTTCACCACCAGCCTGTTTAGGCGTTTTTCTTTGTAGTTAGCTTTAGAACAAGCCTGCATGGGCATCTACTGTAAGATGTAACTTTTCTTCAAATATTAATAAAGAAGTAGACCCATTTCATCTCTTTTATTTCTGACATCTTTCCATTTCTTGTGATTGTTGCCTTCTGAATGAATATTGTTGTTGTAGACTATATTGTTTTTTTTTTTTTTTTGGAGAAGTGTTGCTTTTCATATTTTCACACCAACCATCGCACTTGCTAGTGCCCAAGTCCTTCCCACAGACGGCGCCAATTGTAGGGACCCGTTTTCGGGCGACCCCCATACAATAAATTTTTAGAGAGTGGATAAAAGGACCAGGCACTTAGCAAGAAAAACAATAGTCGGTGTGGGCTTACAAGGAAGATAACTAAAATTTTGGCTAAGTGTTCTTGAGGAAAGTTCGTCCTCAGTCTGGTCCGAGGACCCTTTTTCCTTAAAATTAATGAATACAAGGGTTGTTCTTTGGACACCCTAAAAGAAAGAAAAACTCTCCTCCTCCTTTTTGCTCCCCTTCGAGGGCAGAGAAAAAAAGCCCCTTTACTTTGGGGATTCTATCTATTATATAGTCTTGTTCAATTGATCTCTGCCGTCCACTTGTCGGCCATCTGGACTTGTGTCTGAAGGCTTGTCCCATCAACCGCATTTGCAGGCTTTCTGTTAGTTGAAGCAACCAAGGCATCACTGTTGGCTGGTCAATTCACCACTGATGCGATCAAAGTGTTGGTGGCGTGCATTTAATAAGTGAGTGACAGCTCCTTTCCTTCAATGTCGGTTTGCCGAGGACGTGAGCATCCTCGGCGAAGTCCCAGAGGACTTGAGTTTCTCCACTCATCCTCGGACTTTGTACCATCCTCGGCACGGACCTTGGGCCAGATGTGGAGTGGGCCTGGGTTGTTTAATACTCGGGCCCCACATAGGATATTTTGAAAAATGAGTATGTAAAATAGAAAAAGTAGATTTGTATGCTAAAATAGATTAAAAAAAATTTACACAAGTTAATGAGAATGCTCTAAGTTATATTTTTTTTGCATCAATAACCCTTCCATCTATGTTTTTCGTTAAGTGTCACACATGTTTAATTTGTTCCATAAAATTATGTCACGTAATTTTTGTAGTCTAAAAAAACTTTAATTATTAGACAAACTAAACACGCATTATAAACTTACATGACACTCAAGGAAAAATACTGAACCCATTGATGAAAATAAAATATAATTTCAGGGGTAAAATTCAAATCATAAAAGTCTAAGATATATAAAATCTAGAAACCCACCAACTTTAGTTGTATTATCGCTCTCTAAAAAAATTTAGATGATTGACATGTAATAGACAAAAAAAAATCCATGTTTGGCAACCAATTAGGGCCAAAACTTTTTTTTTAATACAATATAGAATTTCTATTACCAAAACTTTTTGAAAGTAACCAGGTTGGTCCCTTTTAATACAATTGGTTCCTAAACGGCGTTTAGACCCGTCACTCATTCTCAGCTTCCCCTATCCTCTCTCTTTCTCATACGCTCTCTATTCTCGTTTTTGTTGGAATATGAATGAGATTACTCAATAGATATTAGAATTGAACATAAACATTCGGCAAGGTAAAGAAGATAGGATTCTGAGAGAGAAGAAAGGCTGAGAGTAAAGTAATGGTCCCTAACAGCGTTTAGGGACCAAGATGGTTACATTTGAAAATTTTAGGACTTAGTTGATATTAGCCCAGAAGTCAGGTAGTTTACTGAAATTTACCCAATAGATTATTAAAAAAAAAAAAAAAGCCTCAACCTGATTACAAAACGGCGGCGTAGGTGATTGGTTCTCCATCTTCGGTCAAACTTGTCTCACAGCCTCACACTCTTCCTGCCTAAGCAACTTTTGGCCATCGCCGAGGTATCATCTACTCACCCCCCAAATTGTTTTCATTTTCCAATTCATAATTACTTTGTCTTTTTGTTACTACAATGTTTTTTGTAAAGGCTTTTCTTGGTGCTGGGCAAAACAAAATCAAATAGAAAGAAAAACCCATGAAAATCTGAATTCTGTGTATTATAGGATAATGCATCTGGGTTTTCCTAAAATTTTATCAAAAAATGGTTTTTTTTTTTTTTAATTTAGTTTTTAAATCCCACCATTGATATCAGCCCTCTTTTTCAAATTCCTGGAGGGTTAGAGTTTGCTAGATAAGCACTAAAATTTTATATCTGTATCTATGTCTGTAATGGTTGTTAATGACCCTTGAAAGGCATTTGGTTAATTTAGCTTAAATTTGACAACCAACCCACAAAAATTTTAGGAAGCACAGTCACTTCATTTAGGATGCCGTAATTGTATCGCACCTATGTCATACCCGTGTTGTGCCAGCCATTCAATCTATAATTTTTCAGAAGTTGCTCATGTCACTGTGTCGTACCTCGGTATGCCCATACCCGTGTTAGTGTACATGCTTCCTAGAAAAAGTGGTAGCATTGGAAACACTTACCAGCTACATTGCTAATCCATAGTACTGTATCTTAGCAAAATTGGGTTTTTTGTTTATTGCATTTTATTTCGCCCCAAATGGGGGTTTCTCTTTTTTCATTTCCTTTTGGTTATTGGTGATCTTCAAGGTGTTCCTATATCTGTGCCTGATATATATCTCTTTGTCGTTAGATTTTATATTGTTGTTCTATTTTATTAGCTGATTGGAATTCAATAAGATTTCTTTCATCTTCTCTTGGTAGCTTTTTCCAGTTTTATAGGTAGTGGACATATTTGAATAATGCCCCATATGTTTTATTCATTCTAGATTGAACTAATTGAGATGGATTCAGACAAAAGAGGATTATATATGTAGCCCATTGAGATATATTTAGGTTCTGTAGTTATTACGCTTTCAAATGTAGGTTTCTAATTCAATTCAATTTAATGATTCAGTTATCAAATTCATGCAATATTTCTTTATTTGTGGTAAGAATGATTCTTGCATGTGTACTATATGCAGTTATTTCTCAATGGTTTCTGCTAAAATCTTTGGAGATGGTGGATTATTTTCCTTACTCTTCTTAGTGACTGCTTGATTAGTATCATCATATCAAACATTTTTCTTGTTTTCTTTCATTTTTTTTTTCCAAAATCTAGAACCTTTCAAATATTTTTTCAAAGCTTGAGCAAATTGCATTGTAGTCTATTATATTCATCTAGTGCAGTTTGATGGTTTTACTGATGCTATTGTAGTACCTGGCTTTTCATGTATTTGTGTTTTTAATGGTTTTAACTATTAAAAAAAAAAAAAAAGGAATGAAGAAATAATATGATAGAATAGAGTTTATAATAGAGAGTTGGATGTGGAGTGTTTTGAAAAGTGGCTACCTATGATACTAAAAGTAGTTTCTTATATTAATATTTGCCTAAAACTTTCCCTAGACCAATGCTAGTGCTCTTACAGTTGTAAAAGAGGGAATTAATTTTACTTCTTCATTGCATTTTTTTTTTTAAGTGGTTGGTAAGTGTTGTGACCAACTGTTCATGAGAAGAACCTAAATTCAAATCCCCCTTCCTAGATGTTGTATGGAAAAAGAAAGAAAATTACTAACACATTCAGTGAACTTGAACCCATGAGATCACCCTCCGCTGATTCTTGTGGGAGGAGAGAGGGCTATTTAACAAAAAGGTCATTGGCTAAACAAAATTGTTTGTGATTCTGTTACTTGTCAAAAAAAAAAAAAAAACAAAGGAACAAGAAAAAGAAATTGTTTGTGATTATGTGAAATATTTCTGGATAGTTAGAATATCTCACTTGATATATGATATTTCTAGTGTCTTCCATTCCCCTTGAATGAGAAATGCACCTCCTCCCTTTCCTTTTATGTAAATGAAGATGGAATCTGCCCCACCACTCACGTTCTTTCCTTGTAACTTTGTCTCAGCATATCCCTAAAAGCGGCGTTTAATTATAAGAGAAAGAGACAAGAGGTTCCTTGACAAAAGATGGCAGCTTCTGCAAAAACCCTCACCATTGACAATCATACTTTAGATGGTGACTGGACGGTTGTTTTACCCCGTCGTGGCAAACAGAGAAGACATTCATTCAGAATTAGATCTCCAGAACAACTACAACAACAACAACAACAACCATGGGCCCCAATCAATCTTGAAACTGACGCTGTCAGGAAATTAAAATTAATACAGAAGATACAGATCTGCATGAAGAAAATGGAGAACTCTCCGTTCTATCATACTTTACTGGATCAAATCCAAACCCCAGAAATCTTTTGTTGCTTTCATAGGGTCTTAGGCTCTGAGATGAAAATGCAAATGGTGATTTATGGTATAGGTAGCATTGAATCATATGAACCCCCTCGATTGCAGCTTAGCCTTGCAATCTTGCTGAAGAGGAAGTTCAGTTGGATTGGAGATATCGAGGTTTTTGATCCTGTTCTTTCTACAACTGAATGTCAGGTACTGGAAGCCCTAGGTTGCTCTGTTCTATCAATAAATGAGCAAGGGCAGCGACGTGCTCAAAAGCCAACAATGTTCTTTATGCCACACTGTGAGTCAATGTTGTATGACAATCTATTACGGGCAAATTGGGGAGTGGAACTGTTGAATCATGTAGTCTTGTTTGGGAATAGCTTTGACGCATATGAGAAGAATGTCTCATACTCTAAGAACTCAGCTATGGTTGATTCAACAAGGCATATCTTGGCTATTCGACAATTTACAAAGGAGTTCAGAATCCAGACAGTTTCAGATGATTATTTTAGTGCTTTCCATACTTCAAGTTGGCATTTTTTCAGCCCTGTTCTTGAGACAGAGCTACAGTACATTGATTAAAAATATCAAATTTGTTTCAGTTATTGGATGATGTCTGAAGCATATTTTTTCTTTCCAACTTTTGTTGGAAATGATTCTTGAGAACTATTATTATAATCCAAATGCATGCAGAATGAGTTTTTTTTTGTTTTTAGTTGCTTGGATTAAGGACCTAAACAAGCCAATGTCAAGTCTGCATATCAGAAATCACCTGATATTAGAACTTTTGATTACCAATATATGTAACATCATCGATCTCTTCTTTCTTCGCATGGAAAGTGCACTTTTTTTTTTAATATATCCCATTCTGCCAATATATTATTTATTTGATATTATTCCTAACTCTTATGGATGTTAGACAATGTTAGACTGAAAATCCAGATGTAGTTACTTTATATTGGTGAGGATGACAGACTTGCTCTTGTATGGTGTGTGGGGTGGGTTTGGGGGTGTGAATCGATGTGTCTCGGTAGGTATGTGTGTTTTAGTTGTTTTTATTAGGAAGTAGTACCAGTTTCTGGCTTACTTTGAAGGAGTTCTTTATTGATTGTTACTTGTGGAGGATTTTGCCTTTTCATTTGGAAGTATGTTTGGTTTTACTGGCGGCTGATTCCTCGAACCAGTCTTGATATGAAAAGGTTATGAATTCCTATAATATCTGTCAAAACTAGGTACCAAATTTGTGATTCCTTCTCCAAATGTAAAATTGGTTGTTCCAACACTTCAATTGGCTGAAGTTTATTGCTATTCCTCTGAAAGTGGAATTTAACAGATTCCAATGATCCAATCTGTAGGAATATAACCTTGTTCTCTTCCTCTCGAAAATCCTGACAAAGCATTAAAATCAATTCAGGAGATATATTGGAGAGCTCCCTGAATCTAGAGTACTTGCATTGATTTCCAGGACTTTGCACTGATCTAAATTAAGCATAGTCAGGGTGATATAAATATATAATGGCGTGCAGAATAAGTTGCCTTTTTTTTTTTCCCAATCAATTAGTTGAGGAAGCTCTTTGTTTTTAATGTCTTTATCCATGATCAACCGATGTTGATAAAGGGGCTCAAGAGCCAAAAATGTTTCTTATGCAGCGTTATGAGGAAGCGTCACTCACGAAGCTGGGATGTTTCAAGATTCACATATGAATTCAGAATGATTATTTGGCGCTTCTCAAGATTCAGGTTGGCACTTCTTTTGGTTCCCTACTGCCCTTTACTTGAGAATACTTCTGGATTCATTAAAGTCTGGATCTTCTCAAGTGGGTGTTCACATCTATATAGCATCCAACTGCAACCACCTCAATTCAACATATTCTTCTTTCTGTTTGTTGGTTCCAAATTTCACTGTATTTCATTTCCTCTGTTCTCATGGATCTTCCCTTTAATCCCATTATAACCTTTGTGACAATATTGATCAACTATGTTGTTGGCTGATTGATATTGAATATCATCTTTTATGTGATCAATTATTATTGAAGATTTGACATTGGGTCATAGGTAAGTAGGATTAATTATTAATATGCCTTACTTGGGCTGCTACTCTTCATCCTTCTTTTTCTTTGTATATGTTTTATTATGATTGGTCCAGCTTGGTGTCTTGCAAATGGGAACCTCAAGATAATTACAGTATTATCATATGGTTCCTCTGAGCACATTTAACTTTTTTTATGCAAGGACATTGTTCTCAAAATTGTAATTAGAGTGTCATACTTCAAAAATGGAATCTGTAGTGGCTGTTGCATACTTCATATGGTACCAAGGGAATTATTACATTCATGGAGGTTGGATTGATAATCCAAATTCCTTTCAGATCGTGCACAAAAACTGTTGCAGGAGTATCAGCAGCACTAGAGTACTCCTTTGCCGCATCAGTACTCTGATCATGAGCCTAATAATGCAGTACTGATTGAGGCCCTCACCAATGGATTTCCTCAAGGCCAATTAGGAAGTTTGTCCATAACAATGCTGAATGCTGTAATTGGGATCTTCATACATGATCACCTTGGATGAGTTACTGCGGCGCTCGGCCAGAAAGGAAAAGTCATGTCTAATTCCCAAGAGACCAAGACCTGTGCAGTTGTTTTTAGGCTTATAGCTATTCAACAAGCCTAGGGACCCAACATTTTTCAAGACTGACATAATCTCTTGTAATTGGTGCATAATAAAAATGATGTCAATAGTGGACTCAAGTGAAAGTAATATAGCTCCAATAACAACAAATCATGTTAACAATTGTAAAAAAATGTTGTAGCAGTAGCATTATTGTTAGCTCTGATGTTTGTTAGAGATGTTGGAATTCAACATATTGTGTTGGAAGGCGACATTATCCAACTTTGTATCAAAATCAGCCATGCTTCTCAAGTGTGAACATGTTATTCAGGAAACCAGACATCTACTCAGAACATTTCAACAATGGCAGATAAGTTGTATTCATAGGCGTTGAAGTGTTGTATAGCTTGTGGCCTAGCAAAATATGCTAGGAATGTGGCTGATGCAAGAGTTTGGCTTGAGGAATCTCGTGCTTTTCTGTTGGAGGCAGTGACCAAAGATGTAAATGTAATACACCCTTTCATAATAATGTTCTCTACCATTTCCAATAAAAAATTGTAATTAGAATGTCAACTTTTATTAAGAAAATAACTACTTCCATTTTTTTTCTTCAGTATTTTACTTTTAATATCAAGGACAAAGGTTATGTCCTTTTCGGTTATGTCCTTTCTTCTGTATGATAAAGACGCAAGGTAGTTACACAATGTGCACCATTGGACACCACGTATCATATGAAACTAGTGATTAGAATTGTAAATTCATGAGCCAAATTGAGTTTTAGTATAAATTAAGGTGGTTAAACTTGGTGTGAGAGAAAGAGAGAGAGATTGGTTCGTTTATTTTGGTTTGGAGCTTGAGTCAACTCCTCCTTTTTTTAGAAAAGTGCTTGAGTCAACTTAATCTTAAGATTATGCTCAACTTTTATATTCAAACTTAATTTGCTTCTCCAAAAAAAAAAAAAAAAAAACTTAATTTGTAAAATTTTGGAAGGAACTCTAGTTTATTCACAAACTCTACAAGGTTGGTTAAGAATATTGATTTAATAAAATTTTACCATTAGAAACTTATAAAATAAAATAAAAATAAAATAAAATAAAACCTTTCTTTCTTGCTGCCTGGTAGCCATTCAAATTCTATATTGAAAATTTACGAATTTATTTATTTATCTACTATCCAATACTACTAATTTTAGTAAAACAAATATTAAAACTGTATCCTTTTTAAAAATAGTAAAATATATATATTTTTTATGTTTATGAACCTATTGAGCTGAGTTTGGCTTTATTCAAACTTGATTCATTGACTAATATAGAGCTTCAAAACTTGGTTCAGTTAGGAACAAACCTGATTGTGGCTACTTAAGCTCTGTTTAGTCGGGATGATAAAAAAATATTTGTGTTTTTCACTATATGTATTTGGTAGAGAGGATGAAAAACTAATAACTATTATGTCTCTACTATTAAAAAAATAGAAAAAAAAAATGAAACAATGGTGGTAATTTTGTATTTTTCTTTTAATATCATTTTCATTTCTCTTTTATTTCTAATTTGGAAGGAATAAATTGGTGGGCTTGGGTGGAAAATTTCATCCACCCCATTTTTTTTTCTTTCATTTTTCACTCTAATCAAACAATAAAAAATCGCATTTTTTTTCTCACTTTTCCTTCCCTATTTTTCATCATTTTCCTTTTACCCCCAACTAAACATAGCATTAAGTTGTTCACATTTAACTATTCCCTCGGGCACTTAACAAATTACAAGCACCTTGATTTGTTAAAAGTTTTCTTTTTTTTTCAACGATGGTTTTAGAGTTTATAGGAGTTGAAGGAAAGAATAAACAATTAACTTTTACAGGTCCTACAATTTTTAGGACTTCGAGATGGAACAGCAAAAGTACTACATTGTCCGAACACAGAATCGTGATCAAATCTCATCCCCAAAACCAATAGGATAAAGTAACAAGGATCAAACGCAAGATTATCCAAAAACACAAACAAAATCATGCATGCACGTTCGTTTGTGGTGACATTGGGACACGGAAATAAAAAGAGAAAAACAAACTTGCCGCACATTGTGCTCACTTGACTAGGGCTCGTTGGGATTTGGTACCTTGCAACAAAAACTTTTAGGGTTTTAAGCAAAACAAACTAGAATTTTTAAGCAAAACTCCAATTCTTCCAAGAATTAATATATATGAAAACCCATTGGTCTTCTTCTCTTGTTGTTCCTTTTGCTTTCTAAACAATAACAACTTTTTCTTGTTATCATCCTGCTTTTTGAAAGTTGATTTCAATACTAGTAATATGAACTCCCTACGAATTTAAGTTCTTAACACAAACTGACCAAGAATTCAATCCCAAAAGACTGAAAGAGAGTGAAGATTGATGCAAAACATGTAGGTGTGTGTATTAGGAAGCTCGAGAACTAGAAATTTTATCACGTGTTTTTTAATCAACTAACAAGTAATCCTTAAAAGTTAAGACCATTTACTATGATATTATAATTTTATTCCAAAAGTTTAAGTTATTATGAAATTATGAATTTAATCATATATTTAACCGTTATTCTAAGAGAAATGTTTGTAATTACATAGAAAGGTGTTGGACCCATGTCTCTTTGCAAAATGCCGGGTTATCAAAGCATTAGGCTGTGGCATTTTGTATGCAAATGAGGATGCTTAATTGGAGACAGGCTTTGTATAAATTGGTGTGTGGATCGAGTTGTTGAATAACATTGTCCTGCTTGGAAATTTAGCTTTGAAAGTTTCACCTGTTGGTTCAATCAGGCTTACTAATTTGGTGGGGCATGAATATTTGGGAATGATACTATATTCTATTGACTTAAGGGTTAAGGTCTTGCAAGAGGACATTAGAAGAGTCAAATTCAATTGTCAAGCTGTGCCTAACTTGCACTTACCAAAGTTTGTAATCTTGTTAAGAACACAGTTATATTTCGAAAATGATACTTTAAAATTTTCTGCATATGTATGTGTTTAAAATAGGCTAGCTATATTGACTTATTTGCTGATATATGCTAAAATGGTATAGAAACATGTTAGGTGCTAAAAAATTAGTTGGCCTTATGGCTTTTGTGGGTGCTGTAGTTAATTATTTATTTCTTAAAGCTTAAGACAAATCTTATGTTGGTCAAAATTGGGAGATTATGACTTCGTTACTATATCAAATCTGATTAGACCCTTCACTCTTTTACAACACAAAAAGTAGCAATAATTAAGGTCCAAAAAAAAGTTACTTTAGAAGAAGACAAACACAAATAACCTTCACCAAGGAAATTCAATTAGATAATTTAATTAATTTGTTAAGTATAAAGAAATGAACTTGATCAGTCACTTTTCTTTCATTCAAAGTATTCTGTCAATTTTTTATTTTTTATATGCATTCATTCCCTGCAAGACTTTTCTCCATCATATTCTCTAATTATATGCACCTGCATGAAAGAACTTTGTCATGTTTATTTTATATATATGAGTTATCAAATGTGAAGATGGAATACAAAAGGCAGGCCCCTATATTAATAAAATATAATTTCTCTTAGAATCTGATCATTACACAACATCACTTTACTAAAAAATTCAGAAAGGTACAATGGAAAAGCAAGTGATGGTTATTATTTAGAGAATTTAATACTCAACAATTAATTAAATGCATTATAAAATTATTGCACTGTAATCTTAGGTCATAGACATAGTAACTTACTAAAATACTATGAGACAAACTATTTCCTTTACATGTTCCTGCAATAGTAAAAGCATATAGAATTTCGTGTTTGTTTGTCATTTGTGTTTTTTTTTTTTTTTAGCTTTTATTATAGTATTTGTTTCTGATTTTATGTGTAGCTTTTTAAAGCTTCTTCTTTTCAATTTACAATTCTATTTTAATTAATTTTCAATAAATAATCAATAAGTAAAAAGCTGCATTCAAATAATGATTTCCTATCGAAATAACATGCATATTTCACTTCTCGAACATAGTAAACATTTTGGGTTCATTTGCTTATACAAATGAAAATTGGTTTATGAAAAATGGAATGTACAACACATATAGACAATAATGTGTATTTCTAGTTCCCTCTCATACATATTTGGACCACAAATCAGAATACATAGTTCAGTACAAACACAGGTGGCAAAAATAATGTTTTCTTCTTCCAAAGTCATTTTCTTTGAATTTTTACAAGTCCCCATTGTTGTTAGGTAAAATGCCAAACACAAGATAAGATATTATGATCTACTCCCATTTATTCAATTTGTCAAACATGACTTTACGAGAAAATGTTATTTTCACCACAAAGTTATTAAAATTTTATTCATTTATTTTGAAATTAGTAGATTGGATTTACCACGACATCAATAATTTAAACAAATATCAATATGGTGATAATAAATATTTTTTTAAATATTAATAATGTAGAAAATTTTAATCTATTTATTTCAAAATGAATTTGTAGGGACCCGTTTTCAGGCGGCCCCCATACAATAAATTTGTAGAGAGTGGGTAGAAGGATCAGACACTTAGCAAGAAAAAACAACGGTTGGTGTGGGTTTGCAAGAAAGATAACTAAAATTTGGCTAAGTGTTCTTGAGAAAAGTTCATCATCGGCCCAGTCTGAAGACCCCTTTTTCTTAGAATTAATGAATACAAGAGTCGTCCTTTGGATACCCTAAAAGAAAAACTCTCCACCTCCCTTTCTCCCCTCCCAGGAGCAGAGGAAAAAAACCCATTTACTTTGGGGATTCTATCTATTATATAGTTTTGTTCAATTGATCTCTGCCGTCCACTTATCGGCTATTTGGACTTGTGTCTGAAGGCTTGTCCCATCAGCCGCCTTTGTAAGCTTTTTGTTAGTTGAAGCGACCAAGGCATTACTGTTGGCTGGTCAATTCACCACTAATGCAACCAGAGCGTTAGTGGCGTGCATTTAATGAGTGAGTGATAGCTCTTTGTCTTCAATGTTGGTTTGCCGAGGACATGAACATCCTTGGCAAGGTCCCGGAGGACTTGAGTTTCTCCCACTCATCCTCGGACTTTGTCCCATCCTCGGCACGGACCTTAGGCCAGATATGGTGTGGGTCTGGGTTGTTTCATACTCGGGCCCCACAGAATTAATAGGAATTTAATAATTAATAATGGAGATTACTCTAGAGTCTAGAATATCTTGTATCCCTTTAGATGATTTAGAGCCGACTTATTAGTTAGTATACTGGAACCAATAAGTACATGAAATCAAAATGCCCATTATGATGGTAAGACCTGACCTGTTAAGGTTTAATTTGTCTGTATTTATAAGCTCATTAAGTGTCAACTGTCAAGCAAGTAATTGAGTAATGAAACGAACAAATATGGGAGGCATGACATAATTAGTTGGTTGAACTTGACTGGTAGAGTTTTAGACTTTAATTAGTATGTGCTTATTTAAGAAAATAATTCAATGCATGAGTAATAGTCTCTCATCTTCTCACATTTCTTTTTCTCAAAAAATTAAAAAAAAAAAAAAAAAAACTTCTCACGTTTCTTAAGAGAGTATCTTTTAAAAGTTATTATGACTATTAAATGAAGTTTGTAATGTGATTTTATATTAGAATCTCATTTTCTCTTTTTTATGTGTGTTTGTTTCTTAAAAAAAAAAAAAAAAAAACTCTTATCTATTACATGAATTATAAAACTTACCATAAATTTTACTCGTTAGATTCACTTGAAATAGAAATCTGCCACATAGGAGAGAGAAATTAAGAACAATAATGAAATTAAAAAAAGAAAAAAAAGAAAGATTAGGGTTGGTTTTAAGGACTTTTTCTTTTTCTTTTTTACAATTTTTTTCACAATTGTTGATTGCATATTCACTATATTGTGATTGGTGTGTATTATTCAGATTGTGTTAATGGGAGGTTAATATGAAAGCAATGTTGCACAAATTACAATTTGCCACTTTTGTAAACTGTGAGAAAAAGTTATGAAAATAATTATAACTCAAGCATGGTCCTTTTTAAAATAAGAAAACAAGTAAGTCATTTGGCAAAAATAAAAATATATATTAAGCAAAATGAAATGTATTAATATTTATAATTAGATTTGAACCATTGAAGAGGACAATCTCTAAGTACTGTTTTTTTAAAGGACTCTTATATATATAATTCAGAGATTTTCCTCCCAAAAAAAAAAAAAAAAATTTCAGAGATAAGGATTGATAATTTGATATCATTCACTTCCTATATTCAAACATGCCAAATATAAAGAAATTTATTTAATATGATGAAAATGTACCATAATTGGAACACTGACACCAAAAATTAATTACAATAATTGCAATACACGGTTTTAAAAAACATTGTATGGTTGAATAGAAGATGAGCAAGTATTAAGTTGAACATGGTTTTAAAAACAATTGTACAGTTAAATAGAATACCATATAAGCAAGGATTAAATTTAACTTGCATGGTTTTAAAAAAAACATTGTACAGTTAAATAGAATACCATATAAATAAGCAAGGATTAAGTTGAACATTTTTTTTTTTTTTTTTTTTGAGAATCGGATTAAGTTGAACACGGTTTAAAAAAACATTGATCAGTTAAATAGAATACCATATAAGCTAGGGTGTTTTTTTTTTGTTTTTTTTTATTTTTTTATTTTTTTTATGGAAAAGAAGCAAGGATTAAGTTGAACATGGTTTTAAATACATTGTACATTTAAATAGAATACCATATAAATAAGCAAGGATTATGTTGAATGTTGTGAGAATTGAGAAATGATGTTAGATAATATTTATTTAAACATTGATGATATATACTCCAGTATGTTAAATATTAAACTACTATTCATTTATCAATAAATGATCATGATTTTAATAATTTTATGGCATAATTATCTTAATAATTCTAGATATTTTAACCTATGGAAATTCATCTATAAAAAATCCATGGAAATATATACCACAGAAAAGGGCTAATACCTGAATTTTGTACAAAAAACAAGATAATAGAAAAAGATTGGCAAGTTTAGTATAGGTGAGAAAAAACAATAATTATCTTATTGGCTCTAAAAAAATTGTGATAATTTTATTAAATAATTTATAATGCAATGAATTGGTATGTATCATGAAATGAAAAGAAAATATGGAAAGAAAATAAAACATGGACTTTTTATTTTTATTTTTTATTCCAAAAACAAATCACATGCCGAAAAAGAATATAATATAAAAACCCAAAAAGTAGGCCCAAGCCCACTAGATAAAAATATTAAAATATACTAGATTTCATTCCTGTCATCACATACCACACGTTAGCTACACTACAAGCCACCCCCAATTAAACAAACCAAAAAGTCTAACCGCGTCTTTAATTCAAAAGCATAGAAAAATGTTAAATACATAAATGTTAAACCAGTCTGACATCAACATAAGCAATAATCCTATCTTATTCATTCGTTTTTTTTTTTTTTTCAATTGTCAAACCCACTAGTCAGTTGCCATATCTATTAAATTAAACTTGACCCAAAATAGTTAATAGGTACTCTAAGCACATTAGTTAGCATATTGATTTGTTTAGTTGATATTTTTATAAATTTTTTTTTTGACCTTTTGAATTACTTTTTATATATCTAGTAAAAATGGTATCAAATTTTTTTCCCTAAAACTGTCTATTATTAAATGCTCTAAGTTACCTAATAAACAGAGTTTTTTTGTTTTTGTTTTTTGAAAACAAGACATTGTTTTCTTTGATTCTCTCTCTCTCTCTCTCTGGGTCCTATACTATATATAAGTAAAACCCAACAATAACATCATCAGCACCAACAATAAAAACTCACCCAAAACTTAAAAATTAAATTAAAATAATAAAAATTCTTTCTTTATATCTACGTCTCTTATTCCCAGAAAGCAATCTTTGAGGAATCCAGCTCCATCTTCTCTCTCTCTCACAATCCCAAAACTCTTTTTTTGAAAAAACAAAAACAAAAACACCCACAGCAACAACATCATCATCACCCCAAAGCATCAAAAACACCAAAAACACATTAAACAAACAAACAAACAAAGAACCCAAAAACAAAAACAAAAACAAAAAAAAACTGTTGATATCTCCTCACCTTTTCCTCATTTCTCTTTTCTCACCGCCACTACCGCCACCACCACCACCAACGGCTTGGATCGTTTCCGATTATCATTTCCAATCTTTTGAACGGTCAAGATCGTTCATTTTCTCCGATGGCAGAGTTTGAAAATAGCGTGGAATTCTCGGGCAAATCGAAGCCATCAACAACTGGTTCTTTCTTCTTCAACCGTTCTCTCACCTTAAACCCGTCCACCACCACCGCCGCCGATTCCTCTCCGAAATCCCACCACCAAGCCGGCCTAGACCGGTCCGGTTCGGGCTCGTTCACCAAGTTCTACTCCTCCTTCGAATCGGTCCGGTCCGCCAGCAATTCCTTCAAGGGAAAGGTCAAGAAGCTCTGCAGCTTCTTCGAAACCCCGAAAAGCATCGAAGAGTCGCAAACCCATTTGCCGAGTAAGCTCAAACCGGGCCAAAAACAACCCGACTCGGAGTTTCGGGCTTCTTCGCTCTCGCCCGATATTTCGGGTCCGATTCGTTTGCCCGGAACCGGGGACAGAATCGTCGTGTATTTCACTAGCTTGCGCGGGATTCGGCGGACCTACGAGGATTGCTACTCGGTGAGGATGATATTTCGGGGGTTTCGGGTTTGGGTCGACGAGCGAGACGTGTCGCTCGACTCGGCGTACAAGAAGGAACTGCAAAGCGTGTTATCGGGCGAGACCAACGGCAACAAGAACAGCAAGAACCACAGCAATCTGGTGACTCTGCCGCAGGTTTTCATCAGAGGGAAGCATATCGGAGGGGCCGAGACGGTCAAGCACTTGTTCGAAACCGGCGAGCTGGCGAAACTGCTCGAAGGGTTTCCGGTTCAGAAACTCGGGTTCAGCTTCGGCTGCGACAGCTGCGGCGATGTCCGGTTCGCGCCGTGCACGAACTGCAATGGGAGTAGGAAGGTGTTCGATGAGGAAGAAGACAGAGTCCAGAGATGCTTGGAGTGCAATGAAAATGGTTTGATTCGGTGCCCGGATTGTAGTTCTTGAAAATTTGAAAAAATTGGATTTGGAATTGCATTGTTGTTGATAAATAAATGTGAAGAAGAAGAAAGAAAGAAAAAAAAAAAAAAGGAACTGTGATTTGATAGTTTGGTGTTTGGAAAATGGGTGATAGTTTGTAGAGTTTTTTGAGTTCAAAAATCTATTTTGGATTCAAAAGTTTGGTCACATCATCAGTTTTTTGGGGGCTGATGTTCAATGACTCTCTGAACAGCAATGCATTTTGAGTGTAATGGTGTAATGTTCATGTCAAAGTGCAAAGAAAAATAGGGGTTTTGGGTGTTTTTTTTTTCTCCTTGAGTGCAATTCATATAGGGGAGTTAGGGTGTTCTCCTATATGGGATGTAAATATAATTTAGATATTGTTATTATTATTGTTTACCAAAAGGGTTTGCAAATGTTGTTGAATGCTGTAATTTGTAACGAGACTGGGTTTATTTTTTTGCCCAGAGACTTGTGTTCTTGAATACTATATGGTTTGTGGCAGTAATTTAGTATATGTATAATTTGAATTTGCTTTTGTTGATGTTGAGTGTGTGGAAGAATTCGGATAAATTATGTAAAAATATGTATTTTTGGTTGGATTTTTATCGCTTTTTTTGTTTGTACGAATTGATGGAGGCTTGTGAATAGTTCACAGGGTTGTATCAATGAGAATGAGTTTGTTTTATGTCTAGTTACTTCGGACTGGCAGTTCGGTAAGTGTATATTTAGATGTGCTACTGTTGAGGTTGAATATCAGAATGATATTCATATATATGATGTAAAGATGTATGGGATGTAAATATAATTTAGATATTGTTATTATTATTGTTTACCAAAAGGGTTTGCAAATGTTGTTGAATGCTGTAATTTGTAACGAGACTGGGTTTATTTTTTTGCCCAGAGACTTGTGTTCTTGAATACTATATGGTTTGTGGCAGTAATTTAGTATATGTATAATTTGAATTTGCTTTTGTTGATGTTGAGTGTGTGGAAGAATTCGGATAAATTATGTAAAAATATGTATTTTTGGTTGGATTTTTATCGCTTTTTTTGTTTGTACGAATTGATGGAGGCTTGTGAATAGTTCACAGGGTTGTATCAATGAGAATGAGTTTGTTTTATGTCTAGTTACTTCGGACTGGCAGTTCGGTAAGTGTATATTTAGATGTGCTACTGTTGAGGTTGAATATCAGAATGATATTCATATATATGATGTAAAGATGACTTTTTGGTTGGAATTTTAGCACTATTTTTTGGGGTCAGAATTCATGATGTCTTGTGAATGGTTATCCCTCTCTCAACTTATGAGATGAAGCATAGAAGCTTGTTTTAGTGTTTCAATTCCGTGATTAGTAGCATTATGAAATGAAGTGTATGTTGTCAACAGATTTTTTGATTGGGAATGTGCCTGTTTAATGCTGTATTAACACTAGTGCATGCGTTTAGATGTGCTTTTGTTGGTTCTGAATAACTGCACAGTCTTTTTAAATGATTTGGGTATCAATTTGGGGTTGGATTAAATTTTTTTTTTTTAACCATTCTCTTGAGAAATGTTCACCTGCAGGGCATTGATTTTCATTGTCCCTTAGCAGTACATGTTATCAGAATGACAAAAGAAGAAGAAGAGGAAAGTTTTATAAATATGGCATCATGTGAATGTAAATGTGGCATCATGTGAAGGAGATATGGCATCATGTGAAAGTAAATATTTACTGCAAGCTGGTAAGGGTCACAAGTCACAACTGATGGATTGTTTTGAGAATGGATAGAGTTGATGCTTCTGATTCTCTTTTTTTCCTTTTAAATCATTTTCTGCTTTTTAGTGAGATTGTTTTGCCTCTGTAGATAGTTACTGAATACTGCAGGACCATCCCAGTAACTGTGTGGATTGGACCAGGTCTTCAATTCAAATTCTTCTTGGATTGATAAATTTTAATATATTGTGCATTGCGGGAATGATATGTTCATCTCCCAGAAAGCTATGATAGAAAGCATTATATGTTATCAAAGACTACATGTGTGAGTATTTGTCAAGGACTTCACTATTGTTTGTCCATCTTAATTGCATTGCAAATTTGTTGTACTGCCTTTGTGATTGATATATTGTGTGCCTCAGATGAAAATTGACAATTGATGAAGGTGAGCTGATAATGCATTAGTAAATTTCTTTCCTATCCTTCTATTTCCTTTTTGGTAAATATTGTACATTGTTTAGTATATGGTTTCTGACCATGGTTTTTACATGGTATACAGAATCACAGCTGAATTTTGATCAAATTTGTCTTTGCTTCACATTCTAGTTTATTCTGGTTCTGTTTTCAAGTAATATTCTACTCCTTTCAATTCTCAAATGGTTCATTATCTTTGTTTTTAATTATTAAGGCAGTTTTTTTTTTTTTTTGGTAAACTTTATTAAAGGCAGTTATTCATCTTTTCTTAGTTATGAAAGTACTGAACTTTGAACCCATTTATGATTTGGATGCTTTCACCACCATTTCATGATGGCTAGGGCCTCTTCATCATTGTTTTACTACCATTATCTTCTACTACCATATCTTTTGGCAGTTTTTTTACAACATTCTTTGTCCATTTTCTTTATCTCCTCCAATGTCCATAATTTTGTAAACTAACTCTTATATCTCCCTATTTCTTTAACTCTCTCTACCCTTATCTCTTTTCAACCTTTTCTCCTTCTTTTGAGTAATGTTAACTTAGGGACTCAACTTTTCACATTCTTTTTAATAATTTTTGAGATGTGGAGAAGGTAAGTTATAATTATAGTGGAAAATTCTTAGGTACTTTCCAAATATGAAAAAATTTTGCTCATTCTCCGTGCTCTAGGAGTATCTAAGAATTACTCAATTATAGTAACGTCATGTTTATATGACGCTGCCATTGACATCATTTTTATTAAAACCAATCATAACATGCCTTCTCAACAGTTGTGGAAAATATTAAGAAAAATTTGTATCCTTGGACTTAGTGTTTTAGGGAAAAACTAATAGGTGTTGTATTTAAGGTTCCCCATTTGAATTCAACCACTTGGTACTGCTTGGTTGTATTGATCAATAGGGTAAAAACTAAAGTTAGACAGCACCTAAAGGAACTTCATTGTTTTTATAGCCTACAGGTAACCAAAGGAGAATTATTGTGCTTCCTTATGCTACTTGTTTTTTCTCTAGACTTGATGTCATTTTGCTGCAGAAGGAACAACCTGATATTGGTGAAAAACTTGCCCAATTATGTTAACTGAATTTAATAATTAGTACAGTTGGGTCAATCATGTTTAGGTGGCTTTATATGTTGATAGAGATTTATGAGTGTTCTACACATCTTCATTTGGAAATCTTTATAGCACTAGTTGGAAGGTAAGAATCACTCATATTTAACTCAACCAAAGCACTAATAGTTTATATGTCATATTATTCCATGACTCAAATTCAGCTCAGTAGTCAAGAGAAATTGAGAACAATAATTTGGTCAGGTACCAAATTTAATTCATTTGATCAGTAAAGTATAAACATAGATTCCCAATGGCTTGTCAACAAAATAAAGTTCTCAACATTGGATTCTTTAACCTTTGTTACACGAATACTTAATATGGCCCAGATTCAATCCTTTAACAATTCATCATGCTGAATCATTTATAACCAGCTCTACTGTTTATGTACAAAGGACTCATTACTTCATACGAATTGCCTATCCATAAATAGAACAGAGAAACAAAGGCTTCTCAGAGGCTTGTACTTCGTGTGTTGACTTATGAACAGTGCACTATGAATTTAGAGGCTATCACAGCTTGGCTACCATTTTTTGAACCATGCATGTTGACATAAATACAAATGTATCCACAAATCAATAAATTCCTCTTTGTATATCAGATGAAATAAGAGTAACAGCAGTACATACAATGAATAAGCAAAGCATCTGAAGGGATGGTGTATACACTTGACCAGACTGTTGGGTCAAAGGAAAGCACAAGAATTGTATTCTTTTTATAGTTATGCTTGCAATCCAAGACTATTTTCAAATTTTTTTTTTTTTAGAAACCAGACCCGAAGGCCCTATATTATTGAAAAGATAAACAAAGTACAAATAGTCATGTTTGACTAGGGTAGCTATATCATCAGGAGTGGCATTATACTAAACCTGTAGCTCACTACTAGACTTAGATCTTCTAGCTAAAAAATGGACAATTGAATTGCCTATGTGTTTTACATGAGAAATTGCAAAAATGAAACTCACCAATTAAAATAAGAACATCGCTGATCACATGGTCCGGGTGTGTTGAGTTCTCTGTCCAGATCACTTGAATAATCACCTGGGCACCACCCTCCAAAATATAGTCCAAGACTAATTTCCTTAGTTTCTAACCTTCTCATGACTAGGTTCATGCTAGAATAAATGGCTAATTGAATCATTTTCAATCCGTTTAAACTTTTGGAACAAGTGATAGTTTATTGGTTAATGACACATCTTACTTGCAACCCATTAATCAAGCTGCAATGACTCATTGATGTTCCTAGAATTCTCATAGGCTTTGGCAGCAGCAGCCATGGGATTGAATGTGAATTTCAGCCTCAAATAATAAATGATAAAACCTAGCTAAATGTACGAAACGTCATGGTAGTGTCAAAAAGTGGACTTGAAAACATTGGGCTAGTTTAGAAATAATGTCCCGCCAACGCTATTAACGTCCCATGCACTTTTCTTTTCCTCTCATTTTTATCATGTTATATACCTCTATCAATGTATTACACATTTACACCACCATTTTTGGTAGTAAGTTGAGGAGCTTCACTTCCAAAACCAACTAGGGTTAGGACTAAGCATTCCTAGTCTAATTGAATTGGAGATTTTTTTTTTTTTTTTGGGAGAAGAATTGGAAATCTCTTTCTAACTATTCATTCTTGGTACATTGACACATTTGCCAACTGGGTGAATATTGTTTAATACATCTCTACAGAATCATCATGTTAATTTTGTGACAAAAATGGGAAATAGGGTTTAAATCTTTGGCGAAACTACACTATTGGTTCCTGAAGTTTATCCTATGAGCGTAATTCATGTCCCATGCACTTTTCTCTTCCTCTCATTTTTATCATGTTATATACCTCCATCAATGTATTACACATTTACACCACCATTTTTGTTAGTAAGTTGAGGAGCTTCACTTCCAAAACCAACTAGGGTTAGGACTAGGCATTCCCAGTCTAATTGAAATGGAGATTTTTTTTTTTGTTTTTTGTTTTTTTTTTTTTTTTGGGGGGGGAGAAGAATTGGAAATCTCTTTCTAACTATTCATTCTTGGTACATGAACACATTTGCCAACTGGGTGAATATTGTTTAATACATCTCTACAGAATCATCATGTTAATTTTGTGACAAAAATGGGCAATAGGATTTAAATCTTTGGCGAAACTACACTCTTGGTCCTTGAAGTTTATCCTGTAAGCGTAATTAGTTTCTCAAGTTTTAAATAAGCACTTTTAGTCCCTCAAGTTTAAACAGATAAGCATTATTAGTCATTTTGTTAATTGCAGTTACTGTTAACATCTACATGGCTAACGGAGCAGTAATGTGACATTTTTTTTAGAATAATGCTAGAGATATAAATTATTTTACAAAAAAATTTACAAACTGTTGATGCGGTGAGTGATTATTGATAAACGAAAAAGTGATATTAATAGTAGGTTTAGATGAAAACCAATAAGAGGCTGGTCACATCAACATTTTGCAAAAATGTTGCAAAATAGTTTGTGCTCATAACATTATTCCTTTTTTTATTAGAAATTTACAAAACTCAAATGACACATCATAAATCCATAATCCAACACCTGAACAAGTCCCAAACGGGTTACCTAAATCAAATATCCCAAATCACCTATGAGATCTACAATCAAAGAATGTCACCATTCACCATCACTCTTCAACGCTTTAAAATCACTCTGTTAGTAGTTGTTATGCATTTTTTTTTTTTAATCTTTGTATTGCTTTTCATGTGATTTGCAGATCCTTGTTTTTTTTCTTCTTTCCTTGCTCGGCCATTTCTGTCTTCAAGACTATAAGTGTATACTTCTTTTCAATTCTTTAATACAATTCTATCTTTTATCTCAACAAAAATAAGGAGGATCACAATCCAGAATGAACGCACCACCAAAACAATAAAATGTTAAAACACAATTATGAAAAAAAATGACTACAATATAACATACACATAGTTTTGGAGAATTAGCCAAACGATGGTTCAACCGTTCAAGCATAAACACAAATAGATAGTGTGCATAATGATAACAAGAAGATCTAAAATTTAAAAAAAAAAAAAAAAAATCTAATTTGAAGGATTGTGACTATGGAGAGAGAAAAAAGAACCTGATCAGGAGAGATTTGATTTGGGTAGCCCATTAAGAACCGAATCAGGTGTAGGGAATTTGGGTTCTCTGAGGTGTCATTTGAGTTTTGTATTTTTTTTAATAAAAAAAAATGCCTTGTAACTTTAAAAGATGCCATGTCACTACTTCATTAGCCATATAAGTATTGACTCTAACGGTAGTTAACAAAAAGATTAATAATGCTCATTTTTTAAACTTGAGGAATTAAAAGTGCTCACTTGAAACTTAAGGGACTAATTGTGCTTATATGGCAAACTTCAGAGACCTATAGTATAGGTTTGACTAAATCTTTTCATGAGACACATAAATTATTAGGTAATTTTGTGATGTGCATTAGTCAGGACAAATTGGGTTTGAGGTATTTTTAACCTAACCCAACTTTCTCAAATTGAAACTCCAACCCAATCCCAATCCAATATGTAATGTAGGGATTGTATTGAGTAGTGTCAACCATTTTCTCTTGTTTAGTAAAAAAGGGGTTTTCAATTTTTCATTCAACTATTCAAGCCTATTATTCAATAAGTAAATATAACTTATGTAGTTTGGCATAATATTCCAATTTCATTAAAATTTTGTCTTTCAAATACCAAAATAAATCAATTAGCAAATTTAAACTAAATTATAAAATTCAAATTACATCAAATTAAACAAATAAACAAATAACACATTTTTTAATCTCTTAATAGTATGGGTTGAATTTGGTTACTATGGTTGTAAATTTTGTCAACATGATTCCAAGGACAGAAACATGAAATTTTCACAAAGAAATTCTAATATTCTATTAGTGTGTGTACATGAATATTTGGATTTTTTTTTATTTTTTTATATTCCCTCCTAAATTTAAACTAGCCATTTTAAATTGAAATTTAGCAAGGCGATAGATTTACTTTAGTTGGGCCCAGTAAGGTATGTGAGAGGGATTTAAATGTGGATTGGGCCCAAGTTGAGAAACTCAGTGTGTAGTTGGGCTGGGTTAAGTAGCTGGGTTGGGGTTGGAGTAGCATGTATATGTTCGGGTGTGTGCCCATAAAAACCAGAAGATGCTTTGATTTAGTGGTTGGCCGAAGTAGAGTGGTACTCAAGTAGATGGGTTGTGATTTGGCAAACGTAGGGGGTAACTGTTTCAAGCAGGGATTAACCGAAGACAAATTTTCTATACCATTTTTTGTTTTCACTTTATGTTTTATTTTAAATATTGGTTATTTTATAAGAAAAAGAAAATACATGAAAAGTTGTGATTGATAAAATAAAAAATGGTATAAAAGATTTGTATTCCGTTGATCCAATAAGTAGGAAAAAAGATAGACAATCTATAGAAGAGAGCCAAAACAGAATAGCAGAATGGAAATGTTGATCCATTAACATTATTTCTTTGGTATTTTTTGAGTTTATGCATTCTAATCTCTAAATCCCTTCCTTTTATGTATTCACCCTTTAGCTGTTATTTTTACCATTTAAAGTGTGTTGGACAACTATAAAGGTGAGAATATTGATATATACATTTTTTTTTTCTTAAGATTAATACCTTGTTGTTATCACAATTAAACTCACTACAATAAAATTTCTAAGGATGACAATTTATTCATCATATATATACAAGTATACTTGTCTATTTTTATGATTCCTTAAATTAATTGAAAAATGGCCAACAGCCTTTATAATTCAACTAGCACTTTTTGGTGTTTTCCACAGAAACAGTCTCAAATTCCCCAACCCCCATTGTTGCAACAATTAATTATAAAATAAATAAATAAATAAATTGAAAAATGAAACTACATCAATGTTGAGGGCACCATCTTGATTAGTTTGGAAATTTTGATTTTATACCTATTAAACTTTCAATATGTTCCTTTATGTATTCATACATTCTATTTTTTCCACTAGCTAAGCAAATAAAAAATGTCAATTTCATTATGTTCCAGTCAAAAAACGGATAAAACTTTTGTACTTGTCAATAAATCAGTATACATAACCTCATGGTCCTCATTTTCAATCTTGACTAAAATTTCAACCCATTTTTTGGTTCATTTCAATATGAGAGATGCTACGTCTACAACAATTTTACAACATTTTTACAATAAATCACAGGTGGTTAGTTGTTATTGGTTCAAATTTGAAACTAACACTAAGATTACTTTTTTGCCCCAACAATAACAACCAATAACAACCTGCCACTTAGGAAATGTTGTAAAAATGTTGTAGAAATGTTGTAGACATAGCATTTCTCTTTCAATATATGGCAAGTATGCAAATTTCAACCAATACCCACGTAAAACTTACAACAACCTCAAATTTCGGTCAATTGCCTTCTTTCTTTTAGTCACTTATCAACCAGTTTTCCCTATATATCCTTCTAAAATTTAAGGGTTCTTTTATTTAACTAGTTTACACTTCTCACCCCACCCCCCCCCCCCCCCACCACCTTCCCTCTCTCTATCTTTGGTGACTGCCGATCTAGTACTGTTCATTATTATCGTCTTGAAAACCTTCCTTTTCCATCTTGAAACTCATCCATCCCCCCCCCCCTTTCTGTTTTGTTGAGAATCAAGACTGTGAGTATTATTAAATCAAAACTTTGTCACGGTTTACAAGAGTGATGTCTTCAGGCACCTCCTCCAACCAAAACTGATGTTCTAACAAAACTTTTTGCTTTTTTCGCTAAATGATGAGCTACATAATTACCGGATCGTTTTACATAAGAGAAAGAAATATAGCCAAAATCAAGTGTAGCTAATCGCGAATCTTCAATTATGTAACCACGACCTGCCATACAGTAGCCTTTGGAATTGATGAAATCAATGACCATGGCCGAATGGCCCGAATCCCCTCCAACTTCAGCTTCAATAATACCAAGTTCTCGAGCAAAACTTACAGCCCTTCTGAAGGCCAAAGTTTCCACGTCCACCAATGAGTAAGGGAGCGAGATCTTCTTTGACATTGCACCAATGACCTCCTCCTAGTTGTTGCGGACAACTACACCCAGACCAGTAATAGAGATGTCCTTGAACAAAGCTCCATCAAAGTTGATTTTGAAAGGGGCTTGAAAGGGGGGAATTCAGGAGGCTGCGTGAGAACCCACTCAATATCCCTCTTGTAAAGATCGAGATCACTAGTCCGGACCCACTTGATTTATTCTTTATTGCAGGTATTTTTATTTTCACATCTTTTTTACAATCAAATGCTTCTTAATTAAGCTATTGATTAATGGTTATTGACTTGATTTAGTTTGGGTTTCCCCTTAGAATATGATATTTGAGTTTGATTTTATATTATGGTATTTGTTTATTTAACACTAGAGTTATTGATTAATGAGTTGAGCTATCGATT
This sequence comes from Quercus gilva, assembly GCA_023621385.1. Classification (NCBI taxonomy): domain Eukaryota; kingdom Viridiplantae; phylum Streptophyta; class Magnoliopsida; order Fagales; family Fagaceae; genus Quercus; species Quercus gilva. The sequence goes on along the minus strand of CM042476.1, from coordinate 13,765,790 downwards.
CATGATTGTTATATTTATTACGTATTTCATGTTTAGTTCAAATCATGCTTTTAATATGAATTTAATTTATCATTGTGATTGAATTTTATTATATATGTTTTATATGAAAATTAGTGATAACTCGCTCCAAAATGGTATGACAAAATAAAGTAGTATCAAAATTTCTTGTTTGAATGAACAAACCAGAGTGGTCTCAGCAACAAAATAAATAACTTTAAACCAAATAGGTGAGTGCATTGATCTACACCACATTGTCTCTATTAGCCCCTTAATCGCATTCATTTTATTTTTAAACTTTCATACACGTATATAGGAGCATTTCGTTAATGAGAAAGTAAAGATGATATTTTATTAATTATCTAAATAAAAGTACATTTTTAAAATTTTATTTTATAACTTGATAGTTACAATAAAGGTAGGCAGATTTGAATTTAAAATATTTCTAGTGGAAACTCCAAAGAGTGCCAATTGAGCTACATAGCTTTCGGCAAAAGTATTTCTTTTAAAAGAGTAATTATTCAATATTTTGGAAACAATATGACCTCTTCATTTGTGGGATCCATTAAATTATGTAAGAGAGGGAAGTATTGCTATCATAATATTGAATTATTTTCCAATTTATATAAGTTTAGACTATAATTAATAACCTTTGTTTGTGTTTCTCCTTCTTTAAATTACTAGAAACAAAATTATTGCAACATTTCCGAAACTGGATCCTTTTTTTTTAGTAAAAAATTTTATTCTAGAAAAGGGGATCACAATTCATCCTTATCAAAAACTCTTAAAGCAGAGAAAGGAACAGAAGAAATAGGGAGCGTTTCACGAACGTTATAGTCAAAAGCCCAACTAGCAACATAATGGACGGTAATGCTTGCATGCCTTAAAACACATGGAACTCCATATTGATATTATTACTATGGTCATTTTGAATTCATGCATAAAAAAATTTATTTTGTCATTTATTCATATTCACTAATTTGCTTCCTTCCAACATTACATGTTGATCAACAAAGAAGGTGAGAGCATTAATCTACACATTTTTGTATGCCAACAAGTCTGCATAATATTTTCTATGGTAGATAAAATGGACTCCCTCAAGGTATACCAAAGTTAGACTTACCAAGTTACCATACCTGATTTTAAAAGAATTATTTTAAGGGTGAAGTATCAATTCTTGAAAATTGGCTATGTTAAGTCTAATTATAATATACCGGTGGTGTTAGTGTTTTTTTTTTTTTTTTTTTCTTCCCTTTTATCCACACATATTACAAATTTACAACCCATATAAGGATAATTAGTTTAAAATAGGAAGGATGATTGTTCGTTTAAACTTTTTTTCCCGTCGTAGATGATTATTAATTAACTATTTAAATAGAATCCCTTTCCCTTGTGTGTGTTTTCTTTCTCAAAAAAAAAAAAAAAAAAAAAAATCTAAATAGAGGTAATTCATTTCAATAAGTTTAAGATTGTAAATAATAAACTTGTTTTACTTCTTTTTTCTTCAAATTAATTGCATTTAAAAAAAAAAAAAAAGACACTTTAACAAGTGCATCTCTTTACTACTTTACTTATTTTGTGTTGATGCATAAAGTAATTATAGGACCGCAACTTTTTGTGTTATAACTTTGTCACAATTCTGATGCGGCAGACTGTGAGTGGTTGTCTATCACTTTCACATGAGTAGTACTAATACTATAACTTTGACTATAGCTTACAAATTGATGTCACCAATCACAAAGAGACAATTTGATTCAAATATTCATTTGTAAAGTAGTTGAAATCTTTTTTTTTTTTGAGAAACGAGTAGTTGAAATCTAATAATCACATTTATTATCACATCAATTTGGTAAGTTTTATGTAGTAAAATTTGTAATGCTTTTAGCATTTTTTCATTCACATGGCAAAAAATTCTAAGATCACAACTTATTTCACACACTTTACCACAACTCTTTTATGTAACTGGTTATGAGAGGTGGAAAAAAAAGTAATAGTTCATATGAAAATGATTGACAGCCAATCACTTATTGCCACATAGAATAATTATGACAAAGTGTATAAAATAAGTTGTAATTTTATAATTACTCTTTATACGTACTTACAACTTTTTTTCCATCATCCATAGTTTGCCATATATTGATTGTGGCGTAACAAAGTTGTGATTCTAAATTTTTTAGATTTTCTGGATCAATATTATTACCAATCCGCTCGTTATTTTGTACACAAATTTTGGTTCCCAATTTAACCCCATACTTTTAACATTTACTTCATTCCACATAAAGACTACACTCCATATGAGGGGGCATTTTAGTCCAACAGGTCGCATTTACGGACGCGAAAGCCCCCATCCACAAATCCAGTTCAATAAATCCCTTTCAAATCCGCGCCTATAAATACCATCATCCTCACCTTTTTCTCTAGCATTACAAAGCTTCAAGTTCATATTTCCCTCCTCTTGTTTCATCAGATAAAAACCAAACTTTTTCACAGAGAAACTCTCTCTCTCTCTCTCTCTCTCTCTCTGAATTCACAGAGATTCTTTCACTGTAAGCATTAGAAAGTTAGGGTTTCAGATTCACAGTTCGCTCTTCAAGATCAAGCTCGATTTGGCGTTAAAAAAGTGTGCATTTTTAGTTTTACACTCAGCTAGGTTTGATTTTGGAGCTGAAAAATTAGGGTTTCAGTTTCAGATATGGATGATTCTTTGCGAGGCGTGGATGGAGCTTTCGTTGATCTTTGATTTTCCACGGAAAATACGTTAGCTTTTTGCTGAATCAGCGACTGAAAGTGTTAAAAGTGAAGTTTTTGCACCAAAGTTTTCAAACTTTCTCAGCGTTTTCTCGGAAAATCTGTCAGTTTCTCGGCAGATGTACTTTGTTTTCTTGCTCATGGTTAGTACACTTGCTTTTCTGGCCGTGTAGCGACTTTCACTTTCTATGGAAGTTGTTTGCGGAAACCCTAGTTTTTTGCCGGAGAAACGAAGCTCAACTGTGACGGAGCTCACAAACACAAAGAACGAGGCGAAACAGAGCATAATCCGAGCCATATTTGAGGACAACAAGGCCGAGCTCGTCACGTACGCGAACCGGCTCTTCAAAACCGGCTCGGATCCACTAGACCGGCGAGTAGTGTCCAAGCTCCTCCACCTCTGCTGCGCCTCGGACTCCGCCGACTCCGCCGCCGCATTGCTCAACGGAGAGCTCGGAACTCTGCCGCTCGTCAACGAGTTCGACGACGAGACAGGCCGCTCGCCTCTCCACACGGCGGCCGAGTCTCACTCGAAACGCTGCGTTGAGCTGCTCCTCAAGAAACGCGGTCGTACGGACCTGAAAACCAAGGACGGTCGCTCTCTGATCCCTCTGGAGCTGTCCTTTTTTAGCAGAAGGTAAAAAAAACAAAAAAACAAAAAAAACAAATTCAAAAACACGTCGTTTTCGCTTTTTGGAACAAAAATGGAAAAAGCTTCACGTTCCCAACGTAACACTACGCAGAAACTGGCTTAGAATAGAAAACGCTTCGCTTTTTCATTATTTTACTAATACTTTTGAATTTTTGATTACTTTCTCTCTCTCTCTGATTTCAGATTGGAACTGATTTGGAATCCTGATGATTTCTCCGTTGAAGAATTGCTGGTTCTTCTCAGCGAAAAGGTTTATTTATTTTATATTAAAAAACAAAAACGGTGTCGTTATGTATTTCTATTTTTGGCTCTATAGGGTCCAATAACTCATTTACATTCTGACAAATTTTCGTTACCAATTTCGTGAAATGCGCGTCGCTGTAATAAAAGTTTTTTTTTTTTTTTTTTTCCTCTTTTGATTGTGACATTTTTCGTTAGGATTTGACGGCGGTGAAACTGTTGAGCGAGAAAACGAAGGAAGCAGCTGAGGTGGCGTACGCTAACGCCGTTAACGGCCGCATAGTTCCGTTAGCCGCGCTTCTCGTTGTTGCGGCGAGTAAGATTAACGAGGCGGTTGTGGAGGTGAGTTGTAATAATAGTAAGGAGAAAGCCACCGTGTACGAGGGCGTGGTAAGGAAGGCGTTGTCGTTGAGACCCGAAACGGCGTCGTTAGGAGGAGATGAAGTGGTAGAGGGGGATGGTGACGTGGCGGCGGAGAGGAGGAAGCTCTTGCTCCGAGAGATTGAGTTGTTACAGCTGTTCGGAGCCGTTGCTTGCAGCAGCAGCAGTAGTAGTGGGAGTTGTACGGAGAAGAGGGTGACGTCACTGCTGATCCGTGCAGTGCAGGTGAGAAAAGAACAGAGAGATATTATTGTCTTTTGTGTTAAAAAGCTTAAAACCTCGATGTTTGATTTTTTTGGATGGGAATAAATGAAGCAAAACATGCATGAGAGATGGCATTAAAATATGAGGTACACAGCACATAGACATATTTGCCCAAACAATTATGTCTATTCGGTTGGTTTTATATGGGTAATTTCGTAAATTCATGTATGTGACCGATTGGACTTCCTAGTTTTAATTTGATTGGGTAGGTATCTAATTTATGGATAAGGTTATTTTGAATAAATTTGCACGAATATGGCTTGATTTTAGATTAGATACAGTTAACTATAATACTCTCTAGTCCAACTTTACTAGACAAGGAATATAGTTTTTGTGGACAGAATATGTTCCACCTCACCTTTATCATGTAATTCAAGCCGATTTTATAGTTTTTTTTTTTGCAAAAAAAGAAAAATAAATATATTATCTTAATAATTAATTTATTGTTACGAGAAAAAGTTGTGAAGTTGTTGCGTTTGTAACATTGTTGAATTTTGGTTAGGTAATTATAGATTTGGCTGCTTCTTGTAGGCTGGTGATGTCGCGGTCATTGAGTTGCTTCTTAAGACAAACATTGATGTGAACGAGACCGACGCTGAAGGAAACTCTGCACTTCATTGGTCCCTCAACCTCAAGAATTTCACTCACCAGACAATGTCTCTCTCTCTCTCTCTCTCTCAAATACATACACACGCAGGCATAGAGGCATGTAAATATACATACTAATTATGATTGTGCACTTGTACCCAGAATTGTATGGCTCCTGCTGGACAACGGCGCCAAAGTCAGCCAAAGGAATAAGTTGGGGTTGACTGCTCTTCATATTGCTGCCGCCAATGGCAATGTAGATGCACTCCAGGTGTGAATATAACTGCTAGCTCTTCGGTTAATCTTTGTAATTCATCAACTTGCATTATTGGCAACCAAAGTTTGGAATTTTATTATTTTATATCTGAAAGATTTTTGTATTTTTGACATTGACCCTACAGGTCTTTCTATTGGAAGACCCAGATGCTATCAACTATAGAACAGAAATGAAAGAAACCCCACTGTTTTTTGCAGTAAAGAATGACCAAATGAAATGTGCTGAGGCTCTTTTACGATGGGGAGCTAGTAATGAAGTCCTCAACTTGCGGTAGGAAATAGTTGATGCCTTTCCATGCAGTTCATTGTCATTTTCTGTTAAATTAGTTGTGAATTCCATTTCCAATGTTAACATATTTTATCTGCGCGTGTACCAACTCTTATCATTACCAGTAGACAGAGACCTATAGATTTGGCAAAGTCTCAAGATATGCGTTACAAGCTGAGTCCAACCAATATTAGCCACTGTAAGTAGAATCTGTGAATGTTATACTATAATACAGAGAAATGAAGCCACTGTTGCTTATCAATGTCATTGCTTTCCTACGATCTTATGCCCTGAGATGTAATGTGCAGTGAATCGTACCTCGCCGGATCAACCAAATTATACCACTTATTTTCAAGGTGATGAGATAATTTCAGGCACCTGTGATGCACTTCTAATCTTGACAGAAGAAAACACTACAGAAAGGTGGCCTCCCTTATTAAAGCATCAATATTAGTATGAACCTTTTGTCCCTTTCCACCTCCCTTTGTCTATATGCTCTCATAGTTTTCTACTGCTTGTGAAATTTCAGTAGCTGCTCTAGCACAAAGACTGAGATCTGTAAATACTTTGCATCTCCCCGTGGATGTGTCAGAGGAGATAAGTGCTTTTATGCACATAGTGAGAAGGAACTTCGGCAAAAGAAGCAGGGAACACATCCGACTCATTCTCCTACTACCACCAAGGACCTTAGAAGGAAAATCTTTGTTGGAGGTCTCCCTCCTACGTTGGACTCTGGTTAGTAACCTATCAAAAGCTTTATGAAGCACATTTTTAAGCTGTATAGACTTTTGAGTAATCAAGCATGGGAGTTTAATTGAAAAATGAACATTATTTTCATGCTTGTATCTGTTTAGGATAACAATACTCTCATATTTCACTGTTGTGAAGCAGAATTGTTGCATAAATTTTTTGAAGAACAATTTGGTGCAGTAGAAGATGCTATAGTTCTTGGTATGCAAGTAGGAAATGAATTGAGATCTCGAGGATTTGGATTTGTCACTTTTAAAGAAGAAAAAACTGTTTCAGCAGCTGTTGAAACACACTTTGTCAGCATTATGGGCAAGCAAGTTGAGATGAAATCTGTACTTCCAAAATGTCTTTTACTCATTGAGAACCAGAAACTGTCACCAGGACGACATGACAAAGAACAGAATCACGATAATCAACCTCAACCAGAGACACCCAATGAGAAGATTACAGAAGAGGCTAAACCTGAACAAATGTCTTGGGCTGATAGATTACTCCATGGCCAACCAAAGACATGTTCCAATGAGCTTCAAGTTCAAGGCCACATTAGCCCAAGCACTGTAGATCAAAGCATGCCTGCATGGTTCAAGAATTTCAAGAAGTGGCTACCGTTCCATTTAAAAGAACAATCAAAATTGAGGGAAGGAGAATATGCTCTCTCATCTCTCAAAGGGGATTTCAGAGCAAAATTCGGCCTGGAATTGGATCATGCCTCTCTTGGCTACCCTAAGCTTAGTGACTTCATGAGATCTTTCCCTGATATTTGTCACATGAAAGTTGGCCCCATAGGAAAATGTGGAACTGCCACTCACTTGGTCCTCAAACCTAACCTTCCTAAGCCTCATGACAAAATGAAGCATACACTTGCAATGCCATACACACCCTCTAATGCTACATCAATTAATGAGAGTGTTGATTCTGAAAAATCCAAAGGCTTTCAGGACCTAATTTCTGGCTCTTGTGAAAAGGCTATCTGTGCTGATAGCAACATTATGGAGAACCTAGCCCATGAGTACCCTGAAGTGAATTCAGATCGGAATAATAAAATGCCTGGTGTGCCAATGAGGCTTATTTCCTTCTTGAAGCCAGACCATCTCTTCCATGGTCAACCATGGCTACGAAATGGAAGCAACATGGTTGGAGACATTTATGGTGAAAGAGGAGGGTGTGTAGAGGAAATTAATCAGAACAATTTTAGGCATCAACAGAGACATTTGGTTTTGGATGCCCTTCTTAGAAAAAGGAACAACACATCAGTTTTTTTTCTTCGTGACCCTGGCTTCTACACAGTAAGCAGTGAACTAGATTCAGTTTTAGTGCTGACAATCAATGCTATTTTGTTAATATTGCATCTAATTGTTTTAATTTTGTTGACCTGAGGCTGGTGTATGTGTGTAGGATTATATAAAATGCCTCAACCGGGAAATGTGCTTTGCGTGCAACCAGCGTAAGATGCTTTGGGCAAACTTTCCATGCCAACACTTGCTGTGGTGCAGTGATTGTAGACTACAGGCCATACAGGTGGCTGGAGCTTCCGATCAGAGATGTGTGTTGTGTGATTTGAAAGTAGAGAAAATCGATATGCTCCCATGGCATGACATTTGTCAGGCTGTGCGTGTGGATCTTCCTAATGTGAAGGAGTTTCCACCTTTTGATGCTAATCATATAAGAAGGTATGGTTAATCTGCACTCTAATTCTTGCAAACATATGCATTTTCTAGAGTTAATTTTATTACCTTTTAAATTTCCTAACGTTTTTTTTCTTTCCCCCCTGCTTTGTAGTCCATCCAAGAAGAAATCTCCATGGATTAGCAACTGATGAACTTGTTGCTGTCAGAGTCTCTGCAAAGTAGAAAATAATTGCAGTCAGAGAACTTCACATGGTAGATGTACATGGGTGTTTTTGATATAAGAAATACAAGCAGAATATTAAAAAAAAAAAAAAAGAAAAAAAAAAAGAAAGGGGGGGATTTGGCAGAATATCCTTTGCCAGTATGACTGTACAAACATGTTCCCCCCTCTATAGGATATAGTCATAGCCAAAACATACTTTGAATGAGAATGGGTCTGTTTATGCCCCATTCACACCAGTTTATGCACTTGGATGTGCTTTTGTTGATGTTGAATAACAGAACTATGCATGTATATATGATGTGGGTGTCAGTTTGGGGTTGGATTTGATTTGATTTGATTTGATTTTCTGAATTTTAAAACCAGTGTCTCTAGTGAAATGTTCAACTTCAGGGGATTGATTTTAGTTGTCCCCTTTAGAAGTATTGCAACATGAGTCTATGGTATCAAAATGAATTTTGACTGATTTTGGTAAACATTGCATTTTGTTTAGCACACGGTTTTTGGATTGGATAAAATCACAAGTTCACAACTGAATTTTGATAAAATTCCTTTCCTGATTTTTCCCCCATATTCTAATTAACTTAGCTATTGTTTTGAATTTTTTTTTTCTTTTTTTCATACAGTTCATCACCAAAGTTTGTAATTATTAAGGCAGCTCATCATCATTTCTTAACTATGAAAGTATAAAACTTTTGACCCATATAATCATTTGGATGCTTTCACCACATTTCCTGATGGCTAGGGCTTGTTCATCATCGTTTTACTATTATAAATTACAACTGACAAGCCAAATCTTTTGGTAGGTTCTTAGACATTGTTTTTTCCCTTTCTTTTTCTCTTTTTGTATATGCAACCAAAGGAGCAATTTTGTGATCCCTTATGCTGGAGTTGGCAACTGTTTTTCTTCATTGTTTAAGTCATTTTTTGTTTAGAAAATAGTCCTATTTACTGTTAATGAATTAAATTGAGAGTATAATTGCCACTTTAGAAAAATAGAACATTCCTAAGTAATTGGAATGTAGATACTCAGATTTTTAAGAAGTCCACAGCCTTACAAAAGTGAATTTGGTGGGAGTCAATAAGTCTAAAGGCATCTAGATTTCCTTGAGTTATTTGCAACTATACATGGGAATTCTCAAGAATTCTTTTGGATTCCCATGAATTCTAAAGGATTACCCCTAGCTAAACGATTAGGCTGAAAAACTCTATAAAAGAAGGCTTTCATGAATTTTACATTTGACATAAAATCTTTAGTTTGTCTGGCTCTTGATTTTCCTTTTGGATAATTCTAATTGTTTACATGTCATAATACTCAAATCCATCTTGATCAGTTTCATTTTCGGTTGAATTTGAACAATAAAGTATAAACTTTTAGATTCCCAATGGCTTCTTAATAAAATATAGTTCTCAAAACTTCACTGAAACGGGAACTGGAAATCATCATGATTTCAATTGCTTTTGAGGGTGTGTGTAAAACAGACCGTGTGCAACAAGTTTAACCCTTTAAAAATTTATGCAGTGCGATCATTTATACCCATCACCGCTATTTATGTACAATAGACTGCCTCATCCATAAAAATAACAAAAGCGACAACAGCTTCGCAAAAGGCTAGTACTTAGTCTACTGACTTCTCTACCAAGAATAAGTTTGATGACAACATTTCAAGCATTACATTGCGTTTATCAGTCATCCACTGCCTACCATACTGTGCAGTTTAAATAATTGAGGTGATCGCTGCTTGACTAATATCTACTGAACCATGGACATCAGAAATTCCTCATTAGAAATACAAATTAACACGCATCAGAAATTCCTCTTCATCTCCATAAGAATTATAAAACAAGAATAACGGCAATATACAAGCAAACATCGGAGGGGATGCCCTTAACCAGGCTGATGGGTAGAACGAAAACACAAGAATTTGTATTCGTTGAATTCTAGTTGTCCCTGTTATTGAGTTAGAGGAACACACTCGAGCTCAATATCCAGCACTCCCCTCTCAACATTCTGCAGTCTGAGATTGATCTCCTGTTTGACCTTCCCATCTACTAGGTTAATGACACCATCTTTAACTAGAGTGTTATCCTTGCTTGCCACCCACTTTCCAAGCTGCACTGACTCGTTGATTGCAGACTTCTCGTAGGCTATGGCAGCAGCAACAAGGGGTTGAATGTCAATCTCCGCCTCACCCATAAAGTCATCAGTTGTGAACGTATCCTTGTCATACACAAGCTGCATAAAACCATTCAGAAAAACCAAAAGTGGAGGTTGTGCAAACTATTATCATAGTGTCAACTAGAAATCATTTCATGCTTCTGCAAAATGACGTTTATAGATGCATGATGATCACATATACATATAAGAAAAGATTGCTGGGGGAGAAGCGGAAGTGGGGTGGTAGACTGTATACTACAAAATTTCAGCTTTGATTGTTTTTTAGACTTGTGCCAATCCTCCAGAATTTTAGCCTTTGAACTAGAGCTAAATGAAATAATGGATTTCCCAGGAGGTGCTGTGTAGCCTATCAATTCAAAAATAATCTTCATCTACTTAGGTCCTTAGCAACTGAGAGTAATTATCAGCCTAAAATAAAGGATAAAATAAAAAGGTCCGTGTTAAGCGTTGGGTGGTCCCGACCAATGCAGAGTCCTAGGATGGGGTCCTCAAATGCGAGATCATGATACGGTTTTAACCTTCCACATGATACCAAGACACTTGCATTTGACAGCCTCGAGGAATTTTTTTTTTTTTTTTTTTTTCAATTTTAGACCCAAAGAAAAGATTATCCTGCCTCAAAGCTTCAATCTTATTTGGCGATGAAATACACTTATTATCCTCTCCAAAAGCTTCACTTATGTTGGGTGACATAAGAAAAGGATCAATTAATTTACAAATAGAATGGGGAGAAACTTTGGCATTAAATAACAGCCAATAAACTCCGATCAACATATTTGCATAAGAGTGGTCCCAATGGGATTCCAAAAATTGCAAACATACTCAAACAATGTTCAAATCTATTGAGCTAAAGTGCAGGTGATGGTCCAATATGGTGGTTTTTCTTTTTTCATGGCAAAGCATCCAACTTACCACTTTTAGAGGAGGTATATGTTCTGGAATTGACAGCATTAGGCTTTCATTCCATACTGGATTCAGGTTGCTCTTGATGACACGAGTCTTTACTGACTACAAAAAATATACATAGAGAACTTATATTATGAACATAGTTGAATCCATTTCTTAGTGAAATAAGAAGATTACAAGGAGAAGAGGCTCACTTGATGACCCAAAGAAAGAATGACATAAGGGTCACTAGTCATCATATCCCGAATAGCTAGATTGGTGCCTTTGACCACATTGACCTTAATCAATCCAATGAATTCAACCATACCTGCCTATAAAAAGTACAATTTTATCATCCATATCAAACCAATACTTGAATTAGTTAGATAGCAGATATGTTTTCTTCAAGAGAGTATTGAATTAAGCTAGATAGAGAAAACTGAAAACTTATTATCATATTCTATTTTTTAATTATCAAGAGAAAATAGAGAAAATAAAGCTTTAGTATCTTTTATTCCTCACAGGCAACTTTTCTCTCCAAATCTGACATCAGGAGAGAAATTTTTGGGTGGCCCAATGAACCAAGTCCTGACATTTCTTTTCTTCTCTCTCACCATGGGAAACAAAACACATGAGTAGAAGAAGATACCAAAAAAAAAAAAAAAAAAATTCTTTTATTTTTTTCTATGGATGATTCAAACTTAGCATAAGACTAAAATGCACAAACATGGAAACAGCACATTCACATTCTGACATAGCAAATCCTAAAAATGAAGATATACTATACTTGCCATTAGTAGACTTATTATAGAGAAGTCATTACTTCTTCCTACTTCAGACTTTTTAAAAAAAAAATTTATTTACTTCATATTTGTTAATGCACTTCCGAAGGATGAGCAAGCGATGAGGCAATACTCATAGCCCTTATACACAATTTATGTATAATAGACTTCTGCAATCAATCAATTATCACTTGGAGGTGGGACAAGTATCTCAAAACTACCAATATGGATTTTTGAGTCTACAAGACATTATTTGAAATTTACACTTCAACTCCACAAAATAGTAGTACTTATTTGTGTCAAATGTCTGGAACTGAATTCTCTGAAGAGAAAAGGATTATGGACATGAGTGACTTGAACTAACTCAGCTGGGCTTGCTTATATATCTATAGACAGTCATGGCCAGTTGCACAAACAATTGTATTGTATGTGACTATCATTTAACCTTTTGTTTGATAGTTTTTCATTGGTCCCTACTTCCCCTTGTCTGTGTGTGTGTGCAGATACCTTTGAAAATCAAAACTTGCAATTTACAAATATTTTAAAACAGCCAGCATGTTTATCAAATGAGTGTTTTGGTGCTTGAAAAGCATCAAATCTTCAAACAAATATTTAAAAATGAAAATGCAATTTCAAGTAACATATTGAATTTCCATAGCCAGCTGCAAAGACAAAAGTGCATCCAAACTTCTGAGGATACCTGATAAGAAAAGAAATGGAATGGTCATTTACCTGTGAGCTTCTCTTCTTAGAGTCTTTTCTTCCCCAGCTGTTACGAAATGCATGCCCAATACGATTTCTGGTTACTTGTTTCTCGTATTGTTTCTTATCTTGCATAGAGTTATTGCTTGAAGAACTGCTTGGGGATGAACCACTCCTTTTATGAGATGGTGGGTAGACGCAGAACATATTTTCATCAGAGTTCAAAAATTGGTGCAGCTCATATTTTCTCCTGAGTATTCAAGAATGTTTCAGATTTAGAATAGGATAGGTTTCTCATACAAAATTTTGACAAGTATTATAGTTCCATACCTAATAAAATCAAAGCGGTCCTCTATAGAGGAGTTTGGTTTTGGTTTTTTAAGGCTGTTTGGGACATGAGCTTCATACTTCTTGTTTACCACAATATTTCCACCCAAACTTTCCAAAGTATCAACTTCTTCATTGGTCCATTCATCTAACTTCACTGATAGAACCTGGCACATTTTCAGATCAAATTAGAACATCTAATTCCCGACTCTATCACAGAGAGAGAGAGAGAGAGAGAGAATATCAGCCTTTCAAATTGTAAATGAATCTGCAATTGAAATCCTAAAAAATTCCCATAAATCACTTATTAAAATTGACATACTACTGGCTGAGCTACAGAGTTTTTGCCACTGTAATATGACTCACTTTTAACTGCTAACAACCTTATATTGCCCTTTTTTTTCACATCAGATGTCTATTCAAGATGGAAATTATTTTTAGAAATTGTTTAATTTTTAGGGAGAATAAATTATCTTCAACAAATTTTATGAGAACAAATTGTACATTATACCATAATTACAAAATATTATCTATTCTCACGCATTGCGTGGATCTGCAACTAGTAGATCTTAAAAGCACTTAAGGGTATTAGTTTCAAAAACCCAACTTTTCAAAACCAGCTTTAAAGCTCTTTAGTAGCTACCTAAAAGTTCTTTTAAATTTTTCCAAACAAGGACAAAAACTTGGCAAAAGAGCCTAAAACTTTTTTAGGAGCAACTTGATGTAGGGCCAGACAAGCCTTCAGGTTTTGTTGCTGTAGCTGTTGTTGTTGCTGTACTTTACAAGACTGTCAAGAAGTACTAGAAACCATACCTTTGAAATATGCACGCCAAGGCTTCTATGTACACCCGAACACTTGATACAAATAAATACTCCAAGACTTAAGGATCTGACATTAACCAGATGAAATAATTAGGACACAAGTGAATATGAGCTATTGATTTGTCCATAATAAACTTGAATAACATCATGTGCATCAAAAGCATGAGTAGATGAAAATGTTAACAATTTTGTAATATGTAGGTCAGGTAGAAAAATGTACTCTTCAGATCAATATTGAGATGGTAGTATCCGTAGTATGCAAGCATGGTCACAAGGGATACTGCAGGTATGAAAAACAAACTTGCTATGTTATCCCACCTCACAGTGCTAGAGCAGTTTTTTTTTTTTCTTTCTCACACTATAAATACTATACAATTGCTTGCCATTAACTATCATTGTTTTCTAATATGTGAAGTTTCCCAGCATGCTAAATTCTCCAAATAAAAGATGTGGTTTACGTTATCCCTCTAAACAAACTGATGCTAATTCCAAATTAAATTTGAGTCTTATATCATGACATATAGTAGCAACCCGGAACTAGTCAGCTCAAGAAGCAAAAGGATATTGTTAAATAAGAATAAGAGAACTTTGGACTCAAAATAATTTTAAGTAATTTTCTGATAAAGTCAACTACTATTGCCACCAGAAGTAAACCATAATAGAGTTAGAGGGGTATGATAACTTACACCCATTTTGGATCTGGAGATCCACAATCTGCACAGTATTTATTGCAGGATTGACGTAACAGACTCTCCAGCCTTAGCTGTGGACCTGCTTAATGAAAAATGTCGGTTATGAAAGTCACACAAGGCTACTTGAACTTTATCATGTGATTTTTTTCAGGAAGTCTTAAAGGAGATTTCATTTAAATACGGAGAGTTGTAGAATATCACAACATTTGAGTACTTTATGGCAAGTACAAACATAAAAAGCAAGCATTTGTCAATATTTTCAGCCAGAAAGTCATGTAAGAATTACAAGATCATTCAGTGAAATAAATAGTTCAGATCTTGGAGAAAATATGACATGTATAATCACCTAGTTTGGTGAATATCATATCTTTGAGAAGATATAAAATGAACACCTAGTGTTGTAAGTCAGATCATAGTTCATTTTGTAGTGGTAAATAAGCTCACTTTTACTGCACTAATTAACTGCATCAATCTTTAGGATATTCTTTACCAGAAACTTCTAATTTGTTGACAATTTGTTCTAACTGGCATTCATAATTTGATTTACTTTAAGAATGATACTAACTACCTTCATATGGGTAAACAAGGAAAAGGTTGATAAGAGAAGCAAAGAGTTTTAAACAAAAAATTCAAACGTTGAGTCTCAACATACATGAAGAAGGCGATTGATCCTTTTGGCTACCCCAATTTGGTGGATCTGAGCGTAGGAGATCATATAAGCTCAACGTAGCTACTACAAATCAAATATTTCTAATCAGATCATCTTTTAAAAAAAAATATTTAGGCAAGAACAAGCAACAATCACATCATAAAGTTATGCACTGTGGGAAAGCTATGTTCAGATATATATATATATATATATAAAATAAAATTTAAAAAAAGAAGAAAAAGAAAAAAAAGTAGAATGCTACTACAAATTGATTAGCATTAAGCATTAATGGAATGATACAATAAGCATCAAGATGTTACAGCATGTGCATAAACTTAAGAAGCTTAGTAATACATTGATAAAGCACACCTTCTCAAAAAAATCAACAAAAACAAAAGATTGGAACAATTAAATAGATGATCTATATTCAAAAAAGAGATGAGTATATACGAGCTTCACAAGGTCTCTCAATTGAAACTGGAAATAGGAGAACCAACAAGAAGTGCTATCTTATTGGGTAGAACTAGAGAACAAATGAGCAGTGAAAGTGAATAAATTTGTCATATGATTGAAGGTCCACATTCTATGGTCATCAAAATGGGTGTAATGCATACGCAAATCGCCATTAAAATCAAAGTAGAAACAGAACAAAATAACCATGTATTAAGATAGAGCGGTAACAAGATGGTATTAAAGGATGGTATCCACTTTAAGCAGTGGGTTGTGGGCATCTACAGTTGATACAACGCATTGACACCCAATCCGACATACAAGGCTCACCCATTACTTTATAAAAATGACTAATGTTTTTTTTTTTTTTTATTTAACACTCAATGTGATATACTTCTTTCGTAAATTGCTTTATAACTTTTCAACCATGCATTGCCAGATACATTTCAGCATTTTTCCTTACAAAATGATTTTCAGCAAGGTCAATGATAGAATATCAATGATTTTCTTTGTTGGATCCTAATATCATATTGATATGAATCTTATTTTTAAACACACTTTTTTTTTATATAATTACTCAAAAGGTGTACAAGAGAGAAGCACCAGTGCATAGACTTGCACATTTTAGAAGCATTAGAACACACATACCACAAGATCAAGTTCTTAAGACACTTTCTTATGGCTCAACAAAATACTCAAATTGAGGCATCCTTGGACACTCAACAAAATATCAATGCACACAACTTTTATGCCTTTTTATCTATCAGCTCATGTGAACCCGATTTTTATTGAGGAAAAAATAATAATGACAAGCAAACAAACAGAAATAGGTGACAAGATCAGCTTCTTTTGTTGCTGGGTTTATTCCTTCTTCATCAGGCTTTTCTTTTTTTCTTAATGTTTTTAGCCATTTTTCCTAATAGAATAATTTTCAACCTAGTCACAGTGAAACAATCATTTGCTTTGTCCTATCATGTTACTAAGCTTCTAAAATACGTTGAAAGAAAGTAAAGATTTTAAATCCACACCTCACCTTCCATCCACCATTGTGGGAAGAGAGAGTCCTATTTCAGCTAGAGCTCATTGACAAATATACATAACAATATTAATCAAAAATCTTTCTAACATTTTTACAAATAGATAAGGCTTAATCGTTGTTCCTCAAGACTTATGCATTGCCTTACATTTTGGCTTTTAAGAGCATCACATAAGACAAGCTTCTTCATTTTATAAGAATAACATGACCAATATTCATCAAACTAAATGATTCAACAGAAACATTTTGATAAAAGCATAATTTCATTTTCAACCACAAAAAAAAAAAAAAAAAAAAAAAAATTGCAACCAAATTTTGTCAGGGGGATAAATTACTGCCATGATTGTATTGTGCAGATCTTATCATGAAGAAAGATCCATGATTTGCTATTGCAACCACTAAGTTCACTGTCAAAAAAATTCTTTGCTTCTAATGACAAACATAAAAAAACAAAAAAGGATCAATCATATGATTAAGAATATTCTGCAAAAAACCTGAAACATTGTTGGGATCAGAATTCTCTTGTTGGGTTGAGATCTCCATGCCTACAATGCTTCCAACCCAAATCATGAAAACTGCTATTTGAAAACACCCTTTATATCATTTCCTAATCTGCATCCAATAACACAAGCATTACAGAAAAAATCCAAATTTAGCAACTGCACAGGACATATATATATAAAATTCAGAAATCAAGAAAAGCAAAATGTCAAGAACATTTCTTTGAAGAAATCATGACAGACAAAAACATAAAGCCTTCATATATACAAAAAAGAAAATGGGCATTCAAAAGAAAAGCCAAAATCAAACAAATACAAATATGGTTCTTAGGATCTTACAGATTGAGAAGAAGAAGTTGGTTGGAAATTGAAGCTCAAACTTAGCAATCATATATGCAGCCACGAAAAAAAGTACTAAACAAATGGATAATCCAAAAAAGGAATGTTTATATTTTTTATTATTTATTTAAAGTGTGTAAGTGTTAGAATTGTAGAGAGACAACGCAAGAAAAGATTCACAAAAATCATTATGGAATTATACTAGGAATCTGCATTGTATTTTCACAAAAATTTTAAACATTTTTTAAAATATTTTTTTGTTTTTTTTTTCTTGTTTCTTTAATAATAGAATGTGAATGCCACCCAAAAGGTCAGAAAAATACGGCTTTTGTGGTTGATTACACCAACAACCGGATAAATGTTCAAAGTGAACTACTCCCACGCGCTTATGTGGTGCGTATACCTTGATGAAATTTTTTTTTATCATTTAAAAATCTAGTGACAAAAAACAAAATCCACAAGTTTTTTTACAATGATTGGTGGATAATAGTAAATTAGTAATGAAAGCTCCAGCAAATTGACAACTCAATAAGTTGGGAATTAAATTATTGAAATTTTTAAAAATAAATTATGAAAATTTGTGAACCCTCTAGAAAAGAAAAAAGAGCTCTTTATTATTTTTATTTTTTCATTTTTTCTGACTTTGTTCATTGAAAGTTTTAATTTTTCTTGTATTTTTCAACAAATAAATTGCAATGAGTTAAAAAAAAAAAAAAACATTCGAATTGATAAAATTATCACCCAATTAAATTTTATGAAATTTATTACGTATATTGGGCCAAGTTTTTTTTTTTTTGGTAAGACAAGTTTAAATTTTTGATACTTGGTAAGTTGTCATCAATAAACTAAAAAAACTAAAAAAGGTACAAGTACAACTATTTTTTTTTTTTTGAGAAAGAAGTACAACTATTTCTTTTGCTGGAATGATAACTAAAATGGAACAAGTACAATTGCTGCTTCAAAGTCACTTCTAAAGAGAAATGATATGTCTATAATATTTATAAAACATTTTTACAACAAATTTTAAGTAGCAGATTATTACTAGTTGTTATTGTTGGGGTAAAAAAGTAATCTTAGTGTTAGTTTCAAATTTGAACCAATAACAACTAACTACCTGTGATTTATTGTAAAAATATTGTAAAATTGTTGTAGACGTAGCATCTCTCCACTTCTAAATATACTTTTTCAACAGCTTAAAACTTAAAAAACACATCCAAAAAACTTAAAAAGAAGATTCTAGATTGAGTATTCCAAATTTAGTTTTTTTTTTTTTTTTTTCAAAAAAACTGTCCATTGCGAATGTTAATTATCATTCTAGTAATTAAAAATCATTTTAATATTTTTACTTAATGTTTTTATGGTGACTATATATATATATATATATGCGTGTGTGTATGTATGTATGACCCTAAAAGCATCATTCTTTAAAAAAAAAATGAAAAGAATGATTTAATTTGTAGTTTTTATATTGTTATCTCTTTTATATATAATATAAATATTATATATTGAATGAAGAACCCCACCATCACCATTACATGAAATCAAAGGACCTTTTTAATCTTGATTAGATGACGCTATCCTCGTTTATTCATAATTGTTATTTGTTACCCATTACGCATGAATAAAAATTGTATTAAGTCAAAATAAGAAATACATAAAGGTACATTATATAGTAGTATAGAAAGTTACTAACAGATAAACTAGCCACAACCAAAATACACAACAGTTAACTTTCTAATAAACCGTCACAATCAAACTCTGTTAAAAATACAAACAGAAATTCTAACAAATATAGCATATATTTTATATTGAATGGTCATTTTAAACTTTAACATCCAATTAATAATTTTTCATCTCACATCATTTTTATAGATTCTTCTAAGTTTTATTCTTGATTTCCTCTTCTCACATTGTAGTCAGGTAACATGATGCATAGTTTGTTCTCTTTTTCATGTCTGATTTCCTCCTTGAAGATTCTCACATTTAGTCAAGTCATATGATTAATGATAGTTGCACAAAAAAGATCACAAACTATTATTTTAGTCTTTTTGTCTTTCGAATTGGTGACTATCCAATTCACTTCATAGTTCTAATCATTAACAACTCTAGGCAAGAAACATTGCAAAAACATATTATCCTGCTTCCTTGTCTATTCTGAAAAAAGCATATAACAAATCCATAATATAAAAAGTCCACTATTATAACAAGCTAACATGCAATAGTCCATTTTATCCCTATTTTAAGAAAATTAAAATGAAATGTAAAGAGCACATTAACAAAATTATAATTCTTTTTCTATTTTGTGATTTCTTTAATTAGTTCAAACATGTTAGAGAAGAGAAAAAAAGAAAAACCTAAGTTGTATTCTATTTCATTCCTTCATGGTCTACTTAAGGATGGCTATAGGATGGGGTGAGTCAAATCAAGGGTGCTTTGTCCTTACCTTGTTCCCTTTTTAGGATGGGAAAAACTTGTGCAAGATAAAAGCAAGGCAAGTCGAAGGTAGGGTGGTTTAGATGTAATCTTTTAATTCCTAATAAGGTGACTTAGATATATATATATATATATATTATTGATAAATAGATGACTTCAATATTAATGAGGTACAAGTGAAAGAGAAAGAGAAAATAAGTGTTTTGCGAGATAGTAATATAATTTCTATAACAAATAAAATTATAAATAGTATATGTATAAAAAAATTAAAAATATATATAATTTAAATATATTAAACAAATACTTCAAGTAGCATATATACACATTCAAGGAAAAGCGCAAGATATGTTGGATGAGTAAAAAATGAGTAAAACCAATCTCATCGCTTCGCCTCTTTGAGATGGGAAAATCTCACATGGAGCAAAGAAGAGTGGAGTGGAGAAAACTAATTAGCATCAATTTCATTTCATTATTTAATAAACTTCCAAACGCAGAGTAAACAAAACTCTCATAATTTTTCTCCCTAATATAAGATTATTTACGTTTAGTATTTTTGCTTTTTCTTATTTTCATTTGGAAAGAGAATATATAAATTTAAAAAAATATATTATTTAAAAAAATTAAAATATATTTTTCTTTTTTGGATGGAAGTAGAAACTGTACTTTATTCAACATATTTTTTAAGCAAATAAACCAATAAAAATAAGTTGTTGAACAATTAGAAAAACTTGAACCATTGCTATATAGTTCATGAATATAATTAGAAGGACAAAACTTAAGTACAGTACTTTAGGTGTTGTTCTTTAGGTTCTCCTCTTAAGATTTAACCATGTACCTATTTAACTAAAAAATACATTTCCATCATATGAGAAAAAATCCACATAACAGAATTAAAAAAAAAAAAAAAAACCTAAGGAACAGTACCAGAATACTATATCTAAGTCTTGCTCTAATTGGAAACTATCAATTAGCTTAGTAAAATTAGGAGCTTAGTAAAATTAGGATTATTGTCTAAAAAAAGAAATTAATGGCGCGTGAGATCAATGCAAGTAGTGGAATAATATTCTCCACTAATATTAATAATTAATTTAAATTTAAATTCAAACAAGTTGGCACGTGCGCGTGCGTAGATTAGATTGTGTTGCGCACGTTGGTTGGTTTGCACAATTTCATAAACGACCGTTTCTGTCTGAATGCCGTCAACGACGACGATTGCTGCGACCATTTCTTCATTCTTTACTTTTGTCTTATTTTTCTAGAAAAAAAAAAGGAGTTTTTTATATATATATATATATATATATATTTTTACGTTGATGAGAAATTAAAAAATCCATCATATAATGGTTTATCTTTTGGAAAGCGATATTTTTACAACAATAATAAAATATAATTGATTATAATTTAAACTTATTACTAAAATTATTTTTTTACCCATCAGTAATAATTCGTGACAATCCCTTATATATGATTTGTTGTAAAAATATTATAAAAATATCATAGAGATAACATTACTCTTGTCTTTCTTATTTTTTGGAATTATTTTGGAGTCACTAAAATCTAGCTTCCACATATTAAGCAAGCCTTCCAAACTTTTGAACAACAATGATGTCTTATATAGAAATTTCAAAATTCTTTTTCTTTTTCTTTATTTTTATTTTGGGGGTCCAATTTAGTTTATCTTTGGATTTGTGAGTGAGATTAATACTTTCATCCAACATGTTTCAACCCATCCTTTCCTTACGTTTCGCATCAAATGGTGGGAAAGCTTCAAGAATAATCCACATCAAAATCATTTGATGGTAGTGATGATGAAATGGAAGTCAAAAAGAGAGAGGAATATTCAAAATCCTCCACAGATTTTCTAGAAGAAAATGATTATGACCGAGCCAAATATGGTATCAACAAATCCAAAGTGAAGTCAGCAAAATTCAAAATATTATCATTTTTTTAACAAAACCTTGGACTAATACAGTTTGCGTTTATCATGAACTTGAAGTAATTTTTATCATATTATTTTTACTATCTATTTTATTATTCAAATTTCATTATAATATGGGAAAAAATATTTAGTTTATATACAATTTCACATTAAGTCACGTATCACACCAATCACAAGCAAAGGGAGGGGGCAGGAGAAGCCATGTCTCCTTGGCTTTTAAAAATTTGCTCCCCATTCTCTTTTAATTTTTACTAGCCTCATTACACGCGCTTCGTGCATGCGATGAGTTTTTTTTTTTTTTTTTTTTTGTTAGTGGTCCTATTTTGTAGGAAAAAAAATTGTGTTTTTTTATTTATTTTATATATATAATTTTTATTTTGAAAATTTAATTTATAAGTAAATAAATCAATTTGAAAATTAATAAGAGAGTAGTCCTATTTTTTAGGTAATATTTTAGTGGGAGTTAGAGTTGCATGTTTACCGAATTGTCCTTTAGTTTTGTCTCTACT
This sequence comes from Quercus gilva, assembly GCA_023621385.1. Lineage (NCBI taxonomy): Eukaryota > Viridiplantae > Streptophyta > Magnoliopsida > Fagales > Fagaceae > Quercus > Quercus gilva. The sequence goes on along the minus strand of CM042476.1, from coordinate 13,743,534 downwards.
TAAACATAGGGGTGTAGGGACATTTTTGAACTAAAAAAAATGAGGAATCCAAACAGAGAAAGCTTCTTAAATAATAGTATAGATAAGATATAACATTTAGTTTGAATCCAATGTCTTGTGCACTAGACCTAATAGGATACTACAATGTGTCCAAGAATTACCACGTGGCATTATTCTAATGGGTTTAATGTTATGTGCATTGGACCCAATAGAATGCTGCCATATATTTAAAAATTGTCACATTTAAGAAATAAAAATAAATATCTAAACTTTGTGTATTTAGATCAATATCATGCTTTGATTTATTTATTTATTTTTAAATTTTAGATAGGGTAAATTTTAAATTTATGACATCTACTCCATGATGATTGCTTTTATCATCTTGTGTCCATCATTAGGCTAACACAATTGGTTTTTTGTGTATGCAGGGTTTAAACCATATATCTTTTATTCGATTACAAAATGTTTTTTTTTTTTTGATAAGACAAAATGTTTTATTAGTTGAGCTAACTAGCACCCACATACTTTGATTGTTAGTAACAAAGAATTGGTTAATTTGTATCCTTATTACAATGATGTGAAAAATATATTTATAGTTAATTGAGATTATGGAGAATCTTGAGTATAATAATGATTTCAAAATATGAAAAAATGTTGAAGGTTGTTGAATAAATTAAACTAAGAATGAAAAAATAAATTATGGTTTGTTTTTATATTAGATTTTGCATGATAATTAATTACAATTGTTTATTTACTTCATTATAAATATCAATCAATATTTTTTTTAGTTTTATGTTTTCATATTATCTTATAAAAGGCCTAAAACTTTGTGTGTTTTGAATTAATTAGTTTGCATACACAAAAAAAAAAAAAATTTACAAATGCTAAGAGGTAGCAAGTTATTGTCAATAATGTGCCTTGATAAAAACTCGTAAAAGTTGGTCAATTGAATTGTTATGCCTCCTAAATATAAATGGTAATGGTTGGAGATCTCAATCAAACAATGCCATATTCAGGCTGGAAAAGAATAGTAGTGGTGAGTCAACAATGGTGGACTTGAGGGAGATGTTGGTTGTGGGGTCTAAAACTAATAGTTGGGCAAAAAGCATGACAAGGGCGTTGTTTATCGACAATAGTGGGGGTGTGACACAATTATTGGTGTTTCAATTGGCAAGGACATTATCCACAGGAGGTGGTGGTAGGAAGCAAATGATAGCATGTAAGATTGCTATGATGTCAAAATTGGTGGCAGATGGTTTAGTTTGAGAGAATTTTAGGTCAGAGGTACAATGGCTTGGATTATGGCTAGCTCAGATCGCATTGGGGTGAGTTGGCCAATCATTGTGATGGTTGGGAAGTCATGTTGTGAGTATATCTCGATTTGGGTTCGAGTTTCCAAATCTTTGTCCTTTTTTTTTTTTTTCTTTTTTTTTTTTCTTATATTTATTTTAAAAGGAAAATTAAAAGAAAGAGAGAGGGAAGATGGGAGAAGAGTAAAGAAGATATTTCTCCTCTTATTTAGGGGTAGGTTGAAAAGAGAGGAACGTATAAAAACTATAAACATTGATAAGCCTTTAACTTATGTACTGTTACTTTTGATATAAACTATAAACACTGTTCAGTTACGTTCAAATATCTAACTGCATTAATTTGATTCTCCTTAGGAAACATAAAACTGATTTTATTGCATTGGCTAATACATTCACACGTTTGAATTTAATTTGAACCACTTTAAATTATATTTTATATTACATTTTACGCCTTAAACTTTTTGAATTCACATTTTACACCATAGATTATAACTCTTGTTACATTTTACACTCCGGTAATAAGTTTTTTGTTAACTTAAAAGAAAATTCAAAATTAAGATGTAAATTTTAACCAGAGTATACTTTATAGTAGTAAAGTATAATTTATTTTTTCTTTTTAAAGTATTGAAAAGATGAGTAATTACGTTTTTTCATGTGGTGTTATATTTTTTCATCTAAGTTAAAAAAAAACTTAATGCTAAAGTACAAAGTGTAATAAGAATCATAATTTAAAGTGCAAAACGTGCATTTGAAAAATTTATGACACAAAGTGTTAGCAATAGTATAATTAAAAAAAAGTAAAATGTAAAATATGTTTCTCAAAAAAAAAAAAAAAAGTAAAATGTAACTTCCCTTTTAATTTGAGAACTTTAACGCTCTCACCTAATGAATTGTAACCAAATTTTGACCTATTGTTTACATCATCATATATTAAACTCCATACTTATGGGGAATATTTAAACCAAAATAAGTATATAAAACCCCAAGAGAACCCCTCAAATTAGCTCCCCTCCGAAAAGGACATACAAATACGAGAGAATTAAATCCTCAACCAAGTCTCCTATACTGTACTGACTCTCCTCTAATGCAATGGAGTAACGGTTATAGTAAAAAACCTTGGAATAGAGCTGAAACCTTCAAGGGTAAAAATAAAACCACAAGAATGGATGTAATAGTTTATTTTATGCGTTGAAGTTGAAATTAAAACTCTGGCATTTTGTAGCTGTCGTTGGTTACTCTCAAATATGTACATATATTGCAGGAGTGAGTAACGGAGAAAATAAATTCTCCACAAAAATAAAGGTTTAGTAATAAATACATACTAACAAGCATTTACTAGCAGTGAGTCCAGAAATGCTTGCAAAAAACGCTATCAAGCAGAACAAAATTATGGCACTTAAACGTATAATGTTTTGAGAATACCTTGCAAGCTTCAGGTCTCTCATATAACTTATTGCACAATCAATGCATTAAATTAGACAAAAATTTTACTCATCCATCAATGAGCAAAACATACAAGCATAAGCAAACCATGGGAGCAGATTTAAATAAAATTAGATGCATTTAGCCAAGTATGCATCCCATCCTTGTAGACGGTATTCACGAGCTGCCTGTGCAGGGTCGGTTGCCTTTATTATTCCTCGACCCACAATTATTATGTCACTACCTCTGTCATAGATGACCTGTAATATGATTTATCTCAGTTATGACAGCAGCGACAATTTGTAATAACAAGACACAGAAATTCAACTCAAAATCAAGAGAAGAATAGTCATGGAATATGAGTCTATCATCTACCATAGTTTGATAAGTATTTATAGTTCCAATTACGAAACTTAAGAATCATAGATAGTAAAACATATGGAGAAACAGTCCTGCAATCTAATAGATCTAGCCACAAGGATAATATATCTTTTTTTAAGAAGTAATAATAACAAAAGTATAAAATTAAAGGACTTGAATAAATTTTTTTAACGAAGTACATAATAAGAAAACAAGTTGCCATATTTTGGGGTTTACTAGTTATTTCTGTCTCGCCCCAACTCATCACTTGGCAAGATATTACTCTCTTTGGGAGTGACACAGAGCCTCATCCCTCAAAATTTTGAAATGCTTCTTATCTTTACCAATTAGAATCCAAGGCCTCCATATAAGGAACAATGACTCCCTCTACCTTGGTGATGTTGGACTTAGCCAGAATTTGGTTCTCCTTCACCCCCACTTAAGGGGTCTTTTCACTTTTTTAGCAAGAAAATAAAGATGAAAAAGTATGGCAATGAGCTCTAGCTAAACTTGAACTAGTACCTCCTTAACTAAGTTCTATATGGACGGCAAGGCATGCGTTCATGTCTTCATGACCATTGAGTGCATGTGTAAACTTTTTTTTTTAAAGAGACAATGGGATTTGAAACCTATGACGTCTATTCTATGATGATTGCTCTATAATCAGGTCAAGACACAAATAAAAAAAAGTATACCAACAGGCAGAGATAAAGGGAACACTGATCAGAACTTACAGAATATGGAGTGTTGTATTGCTGGCCAAGTGCATCACCACCAGCTACCATTTGGACTCCAGGGGTTGCCTGAATGAGTGCTGGATTTACAGGTGCCCCTGGCCATGATGCTGGGTTAACTGAGATGAAGCCAATAACAAAATCAGAGTGATCCTCTGCAATTTTTACTGCTGCAGCAGTGTAATCTCCTGTGGCAAGGTTACCAGCAGAGCTCATTTCAGCAAGCAACAACAGGCCCCTTCCACGAGGCAAACCCTGAGTACAGTACAAAAGAGTGATCAAAATTAGAGATTCTATGAGGCCTCACTATGATCCAGCTACCTAGTAAAGTAAAAATAAAAATAAAAAAGTTATTAAAGTATACATAAAACAATTATTTAAACCTTCAACTTCAGTCCATCTACGATTCCAGGACCAGAGATTATGTGAGCATTAACTATATCAGCCCAATCCAATATATGGAAGATACCTCTGCAAACCACAGAACCACAAGATGTCAGGAGGGCAAGCACACAACAGAAAAGAATTTAAGAAAATATAGAGGAAAGTTCATTCACCCTTCATACTGCATCGTCACTGTGTTACCAATGTCTGCAAATTTACGATCTTCAAAGATCAAGAAATTGTATTTATCGGCAATCTTCAAAAGAATAAAGCACAATGAGCAATGAATGGCAGTGAAGTCTACTAAACAAAAAATAATAGAAGCCACATGACAGAGTATAGGTGAAATGTATTCAGAAAAGCAAATAGTTTCAAAATATTAGCAAGGCCACTATCTGTCACACAGTTCGAAACAATAGCTAGGTTTTCAATTCAGAAAGAGAGATTTGTAACTATGTTATTTAATTAACATTCAGGGAAAACAAAATTACCAAAACAGCATCTTTTCAGAAATAAAACATTTGTTAATTCAAAATGAAAGTAGAATCATTATATCTGCACTCCAACAGAGTTTACCAAGAAGTTATGCTTTAATAAATCACTTAAATCTAACCCTTGGAAATGGCAAAATGAAAGGAATGATCAGAGATTGGCTTTAAGGATACAAGAATGACCTATAAATTATCAAAAAACAACTTTGTCAAAGTGGGATAAAATAAGAAATAAGCAAGTTATACCGAGCGAAGTTTAGAACCAAAATCTGGGGTGAAGTCAGGCAATATATCAACATGGGTTTTCAACATGCATATCTCCGGGCCAACCTGCATTAAAATTTAACAGAATCAGCCAATAAGGTCAACTTTTATTAATCTGTATTTCAAATCTTCACTAATGAACTCAGCTTTTAGTGAAACACTTGTAGAAATGAAGTTATGAGTTATAATGTATGAATTCTGAAGTTATTTACTTGCTCATATGATACACAAGTGCCTTTTGAACTGTACCATAATTAAAAAATTTGAACTGCATTTTCCCAAATTGTAATTTACAAAACAAAAATTTTCTCAGTTAAAAGTACCACTACAAAAATCAAGAAGCAGCCTGCTTGATAAATTCTCCACTCTATGCTCTTCTGAAACTATGCTTGAGATGCTTGATGCTTGTTCCTTTACTGTTTAGATTTGTATACTACATACACATCCTGTGTACGTGGTCTACCTTTTTTTTTTTCAATAAAAGTTTACTTATCAAAAATAAATAAATAAAATCTCCAATTACACATCCTGTGTACGTGGTCTACCTTTTTTTATTTCAATAAAAGTTTACTTATAAAAAATAAATAAATAAAATCTCCAATTACCATGACATTTGACAACACATGAGGGTTTTTGACGTAAGGCATAGATAAATAATATTCTAAATTTGTACTTAGCATGGTCAATGTATAATGTCTTCATCAATAAATTAACAAACTAAAACATTTTAATCAGCTTCCTTAGAATTTGTCATCCACATATTCAACCACAACCAACAAAACCTTTTTTTTATTATATAGGCCTACACTAAACACCTCAACAAAACCTTTTTTTTTTATAGGTCAAACCGATAAAATAAAATAAAATAAAAAACCTGTCTTTAGATAATTATTCTCGAAAATAACATATTTATGAATAAGAAAAATTTACGAAAGTGGGAAAAGAATTCCTAAGATTTAAAAAAAATAATAATAATAATTCTGGTCATGAAAGTGGGAAAAGAAAACAATTTTAATAAGACTTTAACTGTTTGTCTAGAATTTCATTTTGATAAAAAAAAAGTAAATTTTCCCATGAAAGTGGGAAAAGAACAAAACTGAGAATTTCAAATCCAGAATTCTCATACCTTCTCAGCCAAATCCAACCCAATAAGAATTTTTTTTCTTAATAAAACAGTTTTGTTTAGAATTTCCAATTCCTACATAAACTAAATTTTCCCAAGAAAATGGGAAAACAATAAAAACTGAGACTTCAAATTCCAGAATTCTCATACCTTCTCAGCCAAATCCAACAACTCCTTGGCAGTTCCAACATCGGCAGCCAAACACAGATTACTCTCCTTCTGCACCATCACCTCGAACAACCTCTTCCCCGTCGCATTCTTCGTCAGCTTCGCTCTCTCTCCGAACTCCAATCCCTTAACCCTAACCGGCCTCTCCACCGCCTTCACCGCCACATGCCGATTCTCCTCCAAAAACCTCGCCACCGTCTTCTCCATCTCCTCCTCCACCTTCCCTTTCTCCCTCAAAACCCTAACCATCTCCGTCAACTTGAACATCGAATGCAATTTAATCCCATTCTCCTCCAAATTCTCCCTCCCTCCTTGCTCCCGGTCGATCAACACCACCGCGTCGCGGACCACCAGCCCGGCGGCGCGCAACGGCGCCGCCGTTTCCAACACCGACGTGCCGCTGGTAACGAGGTCCTCGATGATGAGGCAGGTCTGGTCCTTGGCGAAAACGCCCTCGATGGACTTGGAGGTGCCGTAGTCCTTGATTTCCTTGCGGCGCATGAGCATTGGGACCTGGCGGGAGACGGAGACGCAGGTGGCGATCGGGAGGGCCGTGTAGGGGACGCCGCAGACGACGTCGTAGGCGGTGGTCGGAGGGAGGGAGGAGATTAGGGTTTGGGAGATTTGGGAGAGGAGAGAAGGGAAGGAAACGATGAGGCGGAGGTCGATGTAGATTGGGGAGGTGATTCCGGATTTGAGCTTGAAGCTGCCGAACTTCACGGCGGAGATCTCGTGGAGTTGGAGGATCAGAGACTCCATTGACGGCGACGATGACATTCTCCGAAGCTGTAAGAGAGAGAGAGTTTTGGTTTGGGGCTCTGAGAGAGTGAGAGTGAGAGTGAGTATTTATAAATGTAGGGTGGCGCCGGGGAATGAGAGAGTGAAATGTGTTGTTGTGAAGAGGAGTGAGTCAGTGAGTGAGGGAGGGAGTGCGGTTTTGAGTTGGAAATATAAACAAAAGTTACAAAACCTTTGTTTACTCCGCAGGACTTTTTATATTTTATTTTTTCCAATTAACACCCTTTTTATATATATATATATATATATATAACTAGTCGCTAACATGTGCGATGCACGGGATAGTTAAATAAAATGACAATTAACCAACATCACGTAAAAGAATTAGTGAGAGACTGATTTGCCCACCAAGAATTTAAAAGAAAAAAAGATTGATATAATAAAATCTAAGTAATTTAGAAATAGAAAATTGGGTTAATAATATGCATATTATAGAATCCCCAAATTCTACTTCAAAACCAAACAAAACCCTTCAAATTCAAAAAATTTATATATAATATACCAAATAAAAATTTACCACACTTTGAGTTGGAAGACATAGGTTGCAGTTTTGATTTTTCTCCAAAAAATAGAGATGCTTCATCTGCTGTATACAATATAAAATAATTATTAGAAATTTCAACCCAAAAACCAAACCCACAAAAACACTATCAAAATATAGAGATTAACCCAAATACTTAGAAGAAAATAAATTCTAAACATAACAAAACAATAAGATAGAATGAAAATTTCAGGTACATATGAAAGCAAATAAAAAAGACAAAACCTACGTTTTTTTTTTTTTTTTTAGTTGAGTCTCTTTCCTTCTTATTTTTTTTAATTTTAAAGTGAAGTTAAGTTTAGGATTTTGAGATGGTAATTGCTAGGGTTTTAAGGAGAGAAGAGAGAGTCCTACCAGGAGTCTAAATAATATAAACAATTCAAAACATGAAACATTATCAAATTTATAACACCTAATTCTATTATCTTCTACGTTGAATCCAAACAAATAATTAATTGAAATTAATCCAAACAAATAATTAATCAACAAAAATCAAAACTTTAATAAAAAAACAAAAAATCACATGAACCCAAATACAAATTCTCAATAAAGAAAGAACGTATAAAAATTTACCACACCTTGGGCTGGAAGACATAGGTTGCAGCTTTGATTTTTCTCCAAAAAATAGAGATGCTTCATCTGCCATATACAATATAAAATAATTATTAGAATCTCAACCCAAAAACCAAACCCATAAAAACACTATCAAAATATAGAGATTAACCCAAATACTTATAAGAAAATCAATTCTAAACATAATAAAACAATAAGATAGAATGAAAATTTCAGGCACATATGAAAGCAAATAAAAAATTTGAGATGGTAATTGCTAGGATTTTAAGGAGAGAAGAGATTTTTGTATTTTTATGCAAAAAACGTTATTTTAGGTCTAGGTGATTTATTTCCTTGTTTTTAGGCTATTTTAATGTTTTTTTAGGTCAAATTTGGTTCCTATTATGGTTAGGTATTAATTAGGGCTTATTTTAGAATATATTTTCTTGTCCATCAAGTTTTATGGAGCTCTTAAATAAGCCTCCAAGTTTGTATACGTTTTTCAATAATATTGTTATAAGATATAAAACCTAAAATAAAAATAATAAAAAATAAAAAGAAAAAGAAAATAGTGATGATGTGGAAAATTGTGAGAGCTTCAAAAGCTTCGGTTTTATATATATATATATATATATATATATATATATAGATTATAAGCAAGGCCATCAAAATCTAGTCATTGCTTTACCAATATTCCCTTCCATTATTATTATTTTTTATTATAAAAAAGATTTGAAAAGGATTTTATTAAAAATACTTTATCTATTCTTAAGACCATTTGCCTCCACTCATGCAAACTGGAGTTCTATTGATAAAATTTTTGATGGTTATCATTATAAACGGACGCAATAGATTGAAATTTTTCAAAAAAAAAAATAATTGGTGCAAAAAATTCTATCTATTTTAGCATTAGAGTCTTCTTTTTCTATTTTACATGCACACTCTTTAAAACAACTCACATCATATTATCTATTTTACATTAAGTTACATTAAAATATCAAATTTTCTTGATATTTTAATATTGTTTCTTTTTCTTTACATGTTTCAGTCTCGGGATACGTAAAGAAAAAAAAAACTATATACAAAGTTAATAGTCTTAGTGTAAATTCATATAGTTACTATAGCAACTTTACAAATTTACACATTTTTAGCCTAACTAATGTGGATGATTTTGGAAATTAAACGTGTAAAATTGAATTTTTTTTTTTGAGAAAAACATTTTTTTTTTTAATTTTGTATTGTTTGAGGCAAGTGCTATTATTCAAAGTTTAATAAGAAATTTCACTGTAAATTTAAGCTATAATTTGAATTTAGTTGGCCTTCAAAAAAAAAAAATTTGAATTTAGTTGAAAAACTTAGTGATAATGGGAGTTATTTGCGTCATACTATAGCTATGCAACTATTTGAAGAAACTAATTTAAAGTTGTGCAGTTGTCTCTTTTTTTTTTCTTTTTTTTATGAACTGTCTTTTTTAGAAAAAGATTGTAATTTCATTAAGTTCAACTATACCGGCTAAGATTACAGTAGTGAGGTGAGGAGGAATATTCTCCATGGACAGTGAGAACTCATTAATATGCCTAGCATGTCTAGCAAAATTATGAGTAACAGAATTATCATGTTGCCTAATATGGCAAAAATTTGTTTTTGAGAATCATATAGTTGCATAGTTTAAGAATTTTTTTTCTTTTAATTACAATTATGAGTAATGCTAGAGATATAAATTTTTTTGCAAAAAATTTTACAAACTGCATATGTGGTAAGTGGTTATTGATAAATGAAAAATTGATATTAATGGTGAGTTTAAATAAAAATCAATAAAAAGTTGGATATATCAATAATTTGTAAATATATTGTAAAATAGTTTGTGGTTATAGTATTATTCTACGATTATTCAGCTTAAACTATGAAAGATTTACAATGTGCTAGTGGACATAATAAGTATACTGTAACATTTCATTAAAAAAAGGTGGTGTACATTGTAACATACAATTAAAAAAAATGCAGTTGGTGTAATTATGGTAATTATTAACAAATATTTATTTTATAAGAAGGTATATATAATCTAATATTATGCATTTTTTTGAGAATCTCTAATATTAAGCCGTATATTATAATTGTATTCATATATGGAATTATAGATTCAAACGAACAGTTTAAATATAGAATATGATAATTCTTCAAATATCAGTGGACTGAAAGCTCCGGGTGTTGGTAATCCGTTGAGTGAATACTGAAAAACAAATGAACAAACAAAAATCAAAGGGGACCGGTGGGGGCCGGTCAAAAACCCTCCGATGATAAAGTCAGTAAATGTGGATTTCCAATAAAGTAAGTAATGAGAATCTTTTCTTTTTGGAAGTGTCTCCTCCTTTACCTTCATGCAGAATGACCTTTATATAATATCGGTGGACTGAAACGGTTATTTCTCCAACCATCGTGAGGTTTTAGAGAATTGAAAGATAACTTCCACAACCACCGCGGAAGTTACCTTATTTGTACCGATGCATCGCAATGGTAATATCAGAAAACATCATTCCGTTACAAACTGATGTTTATGATATAACAGAGTCGTCCATCCATTGCTATGGACGGACTGGCTTCGTCCATCCCTAACGTGGATGGACGAATGTACCTGCAAATTAAGGGACGAGTAGATTTTACTTGAGGGACGAGTATATTTCTTTACTCGTTCATTCTTAATAAAGAACGGACGAGTGAAGTTCATCCATCCTTCACTCCTCTCGGACGGCACATACGGACGAGCTAGAACTTAGTGTTTTAATTGCACTATTAGAATATAATTTAAATTTAATTAAAAAATCCATATTAAAATAATAATGTGTAAATTTTATAAGGTCTTAAAAGCCAAAAATTCTACGACCACCAAATAACCCACAATTTTTGTCACAACTATCTATTCAAGGAGAAATTATTAAGTTCATCAAGAGAACTGATGACGTAGTTCTCCTTAACATCTCAACCAATAAAATTTTGTTATTTAAGCAAATATGACATCACTTAGTAAATTTTTTATTTTTTATTCCTTACATTGATTAGGAAGCTCATCTACACATTTGTATAGATGACGTTGTCTCATTGGTTGGGCGGAACACGTCACCAATCTTTTTGATGGATCTAATAATTTCTCTAATTTAACAGGCTATGATTAGTGAAGAAAAAATAATAGATTTGTTGATGCTCATTTTTGCAAATCTGTACCCAAAGGCCTATAAGGAAGAAAGGCTAATAAGAAGCAAGGCCCAAAGACCCACCAAGAAGATCGAAGAGCAAAGAAAGAAGTGCAAGTGAAAGCCATTTGCTGCAAAATACAAATCTGCTGCAGAATACAGATCTGCTGCAGAAAACAGATCTGCCGTAGAATACAGTTCTTCAGCAGAATACAGATCTGCCGCAGGATACAGTTCCCTGGCAGGATGGCTTCGGTAGATGAAAATAAATTGGGCCCAATGCCCTTTTGATCTAGTCAACATTATTTGGCTCACAAAGGCCCAAATCCTTTTGTATAAGAAAATAGGCATGAAAATTGATATGATGAAGCATGATGAAAAGAAACAAGTAGCAGTAGGAAGTGTCAGCAGTAGGAATTGCATGAAGGAAGAGTCAAACTAAAGGAAATGACAAATGCAACAGGAAACGCGTGAAGAAATAAGACAACAACAAGCAGCAGACGAAACAGAGCTAATCTGCTACGGCAGGAATGGCGTGGGAGACAAAAACAAAAGACAGTGGAGCAAGCACAGAAGGGCCAGGGCACCACCAACTTGTACCCAGCTAATACAAGGGAGGTGGGCCCACGGTCAAAGAGATTCAGAGGGCGTGGTTTGGTGGTGGGGGGAAAAGGGGGTCTATATTTGGTTTCCTGCCATAACTTCTTTTGGGATATATACCTTGCTGGGATGGTATCTTACCCAAAAGAAGTAATAAATGGTTGGGACCACTGATGCATGCCATAGAGCTAGGTAGAGAGGTAGTGGTATACAGTAGGAACAAACAAAATGGAATTTTGTCGTGGAATAAGTAATGGTGCAGCTGACCTATTCTAAGCAATGACAGGGGCAACCAATGGGTGGATGGGTAATCTTGAAAGGATGCCCACAACAAACCAAAAACAGTTGGTGAAGCCCTAGGGGTAAAAGGGAGAAATCCCATTGAATTAGCTCACTATAAAAGGGAGGTAACCATGGTAGAAAAGGGGGCAGCAAGAAATGGAGGACGGAGAGAGGAAAAAACAGGGGAATGAGTAAAAAACAGGGGAAGAAGAAAAACACCCAGTGGGGAGAAAAAGAAAGAAAGAAAAAGAAGAGAGAAAACGCGGTAGGAATAGGGGCATGCATCAATAGACCATCTTTTCCCTCCCTCTTAGCAAACCCACTCTTTGAAGTCTCTAAAATTGATAGCTAGTAGCCATCTAGGCCTATTCTCCAAAATGTACAACTTTTACGGCGGGAGCCTATGAAAAGGTTGTTCAAGTTGGAGTTTGGGTTTTCTTTTTTGGTTTACTTATCCTATGGGAAGATTTAATACTTGATTTTGATTATAAATATATATTTGATTTCTCTCATTATAACTTATATCTGCTGTATTTAATCATCCTGCTGTAACACGTTTTTTTATCAAGTCTGCCGCATCAGTTGTCCTGCTGCAGTGTCTTTACTTGCTGTACTTGTTATTCTGCTGTAGTACCTTTTTTATTATGTTTACCGTGTTAACTATTTTACCAGCTAAACATTTCCTGCCGAAGCTTTCCTCTTTATTTGTTATTACGTATTTTATTGTTGACACAAGCTAATCATTATCCTGCCATAAGTATACATATACATATATCTTTATTTATGAATATGTGTATATATTTGAGAATATGCTAACCCATTTAAACTAACACTTGTTTGATGGGTATTTTCTTTGGGTTTTAGATTTATTCATGTACAGGAAGTAGAAAAGTTTTTTCTGCAGTAAAAGCAAATAGTGGTCATTCACATTGTAGAAGGCTTTAAAGCACCGCAGACAGACTTAAAGCACAGCAGACAGCTTTATTACACAGCAGAAGGCTTTACAGCAGGAAGCTTTACTGCACAGTAGAAAGCTTTATTACACAGCAGGTAGCTTCACTGCACAGCAGAAAGCTTTATTACACAGCAGGCAGCTTCACTGCATAGCAAAAAGTTTTATTGCAAGGCAGACGGTTTTACTGCACGATAGAAAGTCTTGCTGCACAGCAGAAAAGTCGGACCTGTGGCAGAAACTGGAAAAAAGTTCCTTCTGCGGCAGAAACATCAATCTTGCAGCAGAAACTAGCAGCGGCAGAAACTGGAGAAAAATCTTCTGCGGCAGAAACAGAGGATAAGTCCACTTCGCAGCATCTTCCCTTGGACTTGGACTCAACGTTTGCGCACAAGCCGGCCCAAGTTGAGTTCCATTTGGACCGGTCTCAACTTCCTTACTCAGAATACTCGGGCCTACTACCGCGGCAGGCAGCCCAACGCACAACAACAAAAAAGGCCCCCACAAGATTCATGTGAAAGAGATAAACCAACATTCACACTCTCCCACATAAATAATTGTGGTACTAAAGTTACTCCTCAAAACAAAACCTCATGAAACACAAAACCATGGCATCCAATAAGTGTCGTCGCCTTTGGTTTTGCATATATTATAGATTTTCAAATTAAATTTACTTATATTCACGGTAATAAAGTCAACAACAATATCTTTTTTCTTTTTGGCCTTTGGTTAATTAGTGAAGAGAAGAAAAAGAAAAAGAAAATAGCGAAGGCCATAGCGATTATGGCATCCGAAACACAAGCCAACTATCTTTCTTTTTCTTTGGGCCACAAAGCTGACTCCCCACCTTTGCTTGGCGATTATTTATGTCGGGGAATGACACTAGAAATTGATATTATGGTAATTAACTTGTCGGTACAATGCGAAGAATCGCTTGCTAGTTTTTCCTAAATTAGTCTTCCTCAAAAAAAGAAAAAAAAAAAAAAAAAGGTTTTCCTAAATTAGTAACCGAATCAAAGGTCAAATAGTATTAAATTTTCCTTGCTTCGTTACAAATGCTACTTGCACAAGAATTTATGAAACATTTTTTTCTTGATTATTCAATTATGTAATTAACAGTTCTTCACTCATTTCAGTTTTTAAGCTTGGATCCTTTCATCTCCATGACTCAAACAAAAGATAGTTTGTTCTGTTGCTGCGGCCAAAAATGATGATTTAGGATGGTAATTGTTAAAAGATATTAAGGCCTATGGCCAATCCTAATTGCTTACAGTTTTTTTTTTTTTTTTGAGAAACAAACACACACACACAAGGGAGGAGGAAAGGGTTTTAACACAAAGGCACACCACAACTCCACTCAAAAGCCATGGTAACTTTTAAGGGAGGATGAAGCAAGTTATATTTCACACAACACATTCTCTTAAGCAATGTGAGACAATTATTTACATTATTAATCAATTGACATTACCATGGATATAAAACATGGTATCAAATCCCCACAACTTGTTTAATAAACGTGTTGCATTTGTGTCCAACCTATAGAACCCTTTAAACCCGTTTAATTAAATGGAAATTTACTAATATACCCTTTAAATCCTATGTATATAAACTTATTAGTTGTTAACTTGTTATTGCTTATTTTCTTTAACATATTGTGATTGTTTATTTGTGATATTGAGATATGCTTTTGTTTTGAATGATTAATTGTAATACAGTTACTTGTTAGTTCTGAATTTTATATTAAAAGAATTTTTTTTTTTGGTTTTTCAAAGTTTAAATCAATTTGGTTAATACTAAAATTTGTATTTTTTGCGCTTGATAAAATCAAATAAACGGGTCGATACAACCGACCTGTTTAATAAATAAGTTGTGTTGGAGTTGATGAATCTTGACTGTTTAATAAACGTATTAGGTTAATGTTAACACAGATAGTCAAAAACTCTTAAAGTTGACATGACATGAGCCCGACACGTGAATAAAAATTGCCACTAATATTTACTTGAATTTGAGAATATTTCCTTCAATTTTTTTATCAAAAAAATTGTAAAGGATTTTATTAAAAATAATCTATCCATTCGTATTCAAAGTTTAATAAGAAAAAAAATTCCACTTTGAATTTAAATTATGAATTTGAATTTAGTTGAAAAAACTTAATAATAATGGTAGTACTGTATGGTTTGCATTATACTGTAGCTATGCAACTATTTGTTGAAGAAACTAATCTTTTTTTTTTTTTTTTTTGAGAAGCATATAGTTCACAATCTAATGTACCTAAGAAAAATTATTCATTTTTTTTTTTAACAATTATTATCTTAAACTATGAAACATTTATTTTCTCAAAAAAAAAAAAAAAAAAAAAAAAACTCTGAAACATTTACAATGTTCTAGTGTACATAAGTACATTGTAACACTTCATTAAAAAACGTGGTGAACATTGTAACATACAAACAAATGCAGTTAGTGTAATTCTGGTAATTATTAACAAATATTTATTATGATTGTTATTGTATATGAAAGTATATATAATCTAATATTATGCGTTTTTGTTAGAATCTCTAATATTAAGCCATTTATTATAATTGTATTCGTATATGAAATTATAGATTCAAATAAAGAGTTAAAATATAGAATATAATTTATATTAAATTAAAAATCATTTTAAAATAATAATGTATAAATTTTATGAGGTCTTATAAGCTAAACATTCTACGACCATAAAGTAATAACACACAATTTCTGTGACAACTGTCCACGTAATAGGCTATCTGCCCAACAGTTGTGGTACTATAATTAGTTGTCAAAACCTCATGAAACACAATACCATGACATCCAATAAATGTCAACTCCTTTGGTTTTTCATATATTATTATAGATTTTCGATTTAAATTTACTTATATGCCTACGATTAAGTATTCGCCGTAATAAAGTCAACAACAATATCTTTTTCCTTATTGGGCCTTTGGCTAGTTAGTGAAAAAACAAAAAAAGGAAAAAGAAAAAATAGCGAAGGCCATAGTGATTGTGGCATCCACTAGCACTTGGTTTAAGCAGAAACTCAAGCCAACTATCTTTCTTTTTCTTTGGGCCACAGAGCTAAACCCCACGCAATTATGTGAGGCTTTAGATATTACTAAAAGTTGCGTTGTGTTTTGTTCTGCATTTTCAGTTTTTTTTTTTTTTTTTTTTTTTTTTTTTTTTTTGTACGCCAGAATTATTGACTTTTGAGGAGAAAATACTGTTCACGCATTATTCATGAGACGAAAACACTGTTTACACACTGTTTTAGTACTGTTTACGCACTATTCATGAGACCCACAACCATTTTATTAAAAAAAATTAAAAATGGGTCCTACGGTATTATTCACACATTTAAAAATTATTTTGCTACAGTATTTTCAGCAACAATCATCATTTTTCAACAACAATAAGCTATATCCAAACGAACCTATATGTCAGAGAATGACACTAGAGATTGATATTGTGATATTCTGACCATGTGATATATCAACTTGTCAGTAAAATGTGAAGAATAAATGCTATTTTTCCTCCTGCATCAATTAGTAACCGAATCAACTTATCAAAAAATAAAAAAATAAAAGTTTGGGGTGTAAAATATAAATGCCCCAAATTTTAAGGGATAAAATCCAAAATTTAAAATTTCAAGGTGTAGAATTTAAATACTCCCAAATTTTAAGGCCGTATTTTGCAATTTAGCTTTTTTATAGTTATAAACAAAGTCATCCCTCTTCCAAAACATTACTTCTATTTGAGAATATTCCATTCATTTTTGTTGTTCCATTTGAAGAAATAAAATAATAGATTGAAAAGAATTTCAGCAAAAATATTCCATCCATCCCTGTTAGGGTTGTAAATAACAAAGTTGTTCATAAACAGTTTTTCGATAAAAAGCTCATTACAAAACTTTGACATTTTTATTTGAGAATAAACAACAAAATTTTATTCAAAGAAAGTAATAAGTCTATACACAAGCAAGGCAATATCATAGATCAACCATGCTAAGATTGTACTCACTACAGAGCTTTCTCTTCACCTAATAAAAAATGCAGCAACTATATACAAATTTACATCAAGGAATGCCTAAGAAAAACAAGACAATCTTACAAATACTCAAGACAAGCTTCCATAATTAGTTCCAAAATATTCTAAAGCATGGGCTGCAGCAAACATGGCTAGAGAAGGGGGATCAAGACGTGGAGTACTGTAGCGAGCCTCATTCCGCTTATTCCTTCTCTCCTTGGATTTACACCAACATAAGCAGCCTTGCTTGAGACTTTAAGATCCTACTCAAAAGTTTCGAATTATCATCAGTAATGATCTTGATGCAGCAACTATGTTCTACCAACACTTGATTGTAGATCTAGCTCAAGTAGATTCTTGTGTAGTTAGAAAATACAAAACTTCTCAGATCCCACAAAAAGTAACATACAAGTCTTCCAAAAGTCTGCAAAATGTAGTTAGGGTTTCTATTTTATATGTGGAGAAGTTGGAATGAAACCCTAATCGTTTTCACGGACTTGGGCCTGTTTTAAAAAATTCTACAGAATTCTGTTCTTGCAATTTTCGATTGGTTTAGTCTAATTCTCGATCAGTCAAGCAAGGCAGAAACTATCTTCCTTTTTCTAGAGTCAGCTAGACTTGAACCTTGAAACAAATACTTTTAAGTATTGCCTAATACTTTAGACTAGACATGTTTTGTTCTCAGTTTGTCAACACCATAAAAATATGATTCTAAACATTTAGAACCTAGCAATATACATATATATATATATATACACATCTAAAATTAAATTCTCTTATAAGAAAAGCGATTTTTTATAGATTACTAATCCAAATTTATGATTTTATGAATATTTTAGAAAACCAATTACATATTATAATTGCCAACGCAACATCCATGTCTAAAGATTGGAATTTATTTGAGAATTAAAACCAAAACAATAGTATAAATTAGAGAAATAATTTTTAAATATAGTTATTTCAGGTTTAGAGAAAAAGCTCAATTTGGAGTGTCAATTGGTCCTTAGTAAGTCTATCATAGTGTGGTTAAAAGTCTCCAATAAGAAATTTAAAATTTGATTTTGGATCAATGATTTTGAATGTAGGCGGAATTTGAACATAGATCCTTTATTTGAGAATAAAAAATTATCATTTAAGTAAATTAGAGCCCACAAATTAAATTGAATTGATCATAAAAATATGAAGTTCACCGGTTACCTCGCATCATTTTTTGGCACTTTTTTCAGCTAAATTCTAGTGTAAAAATAATGAACGAAGATACCCTTTGTTCAAAGTACTTTTTTCATACCCAAAAATTATCTTCTTCTTCTTTTTTTTTTCTTCTTTTTTTATTTTAATTTTGAATATTTAACTATTGAATTTTATACTACTTACAATTTTAGGTCGGTTTGAATATCGTTTATTTTGCTGAAAACTAAAAATATTGTAATAAAATAATTTTTAAATATGTAAATAATGTTGTAGTAACCATTTTTAATAAAAATTTTATTGAAAAAAGAGATTTATAAATTCTGTAAAACAGTGCACAAGACCCACTAAAAAGCACTAAGACGTACTTCCCATTGAAAAAAAAAAATTCTAAAACATAGACGCATTGCATTTCAGCTCCAACCAAACAGGTGCTTAATCTATATATATAAAAAACCGAAACCTCTGAAACTCTCACAATTTTCCACATCATCACTATTTTATTTTTATTTTTATTTTAGATTCTTTTTATTTTAGGTTTTATATTTTATATAGAATCCATCAGAAAAACAATAGACAAACGTTTGAATTTTTATTAATATCAATAATATTGAAAAACGTATACAAACTTGGAGGCCTATTTAAGGGCTCCATAAAACTTGATGGACAATAAAATATAGTCTAAAATAAGCCCTAATTAATACCTAACCATAATAGGAACCAAATTTGACCTAAAAAAACATTAAAAGAACCTAAAAAAAGGAAATAAATCACCTAGACTTAAAATAAAGTTTTTTGCATAAAAATACAAAAATAACAATATCCTACATCAACTTATCACAAAAATACCGAATAGTTTCTTTTTATTTTAGATTTTTTTTATTCTAGGTTTTATATTTTCTTATATTTATTAGTGTTACAATAGTTTAGTTTTTTTTTTTTTTTTTTTTTTTTTTTTTTTTTTTTTGAGAATGTACAATAGTTTAGTTTAAGTAAAACTATATTAGATATATTTTGTTGGCCTATCACATCATTAATATTATCCATATATAATATAAAATTGAAGATTAAAAATTAATTATAATTTTTTAAGATACTCACGTTAGAATTTAAAAAAAAAATGACTCACTTTAGGTTTGAATTATTATTTTTTTTTTTAAAAAGGACTCACTAAAAAAAAAAAAAAAACTTTAGGATTAAGAAAAAAAGAGAGAGACTCCTGGTAGGACTCTCTATTCTCTCCTTAAAACCCTAACAATTACCATATCAAAACTCTAAACTCAACTTCACTTTAAGATTAAAAAAATAAGAAAGAGAGAGACTCACATAAAAAAAAAAAAAAAAAAAAAAAAAAAAAAACTTAAGTTTGTCTTTTTTATTTGCTTTCATATGTGCCTGAAATTTTCATTCTATCTTATTGTTTTATTATGTTTAGAATTGATTTTCTTCTAAGTATTTGGGTTAATATCTATATTTTGATAGTGTTTTTATGGGTTTAGTTTTTAGGTTGAAATTCTAATAATTATTTTATATTGTATATGGCAGATGAAACATCTCTATTTTTTGGAGAAAAATCAAAACTACAACCTATGTCTTCCAACCCAAGGTGTGGTAAATTTTTATATGTTCTTTTTTTATTGAGAATTTTTATTTGGGTTCATATGATTTTTTGTTTTTTTATTAAAGTTTTGATTTTTGGTTGATTAATTATTTGTTTGGATTAATTTCAATTAATTATTTGTTTAGATTCAATGTAAAAGATAATGGAATTAGGTGTTATAAATTTGATAATATTTCATATTTTGAATTGTTTATATTATTTAGACTTCTTGTATGACTCTCTTTTTTCTCTTTAAAACCCTAGCAATTACCATCTCAAAACCCTAAATTTAACTTCTCTTTAAAATTAAAAAAATAAGAAGGAGAGAGACTCAACTAAAAAAAAAAAAAAAAAAAAAAAAAACGTAGGTTTTGTCTTTTTTATTTGCTTTCATATGTGCCTGAAATTTTCATTCTATCTTATTGTTTTGTTATGTTTAGAATTTATTTTCTTCTAAGTGTTTGGGTTAATCTCTATATTTTGATAGTGTTTTTGTGGGTTTGGTTTTTGGGTTGAAATTTCTAATAATTATTTTATATTGTATACGGCTGATGAAGCATCTCTATTTTTTGGAGAAAAATCAAAACTGCAACCTATGTCTTCCAACTCAAGGTGTGGTAAATTTTTATTTGGTATATTATATATGAATTTTTTGAATTTGAAGGGTTTTGTTTGGTTTTGAAGTAGAATTTGAGGATTCTATAAAATTTGGAAAGTTTAAATTTTGGGGTTTTTGGTATTTGCGTCTTAGTAGGTTAATCTTAATTTTTTACCTTATATGTTTTTTCTTTATTGAGAATTTCTATTTTGGGTTCATGTGATTTTTTGTTTTCTTAATTAAAACTTTAATTTTTGGTTGATTAATTATTTGTTTGGATTAATTTCAATTAATTATTTGTTTGGATTCAACGTAAAAGATAATGGAATTATGTGTTATAAATTTGATAATGTTCTATGTTTTGAATTGTTTATATTGTTATTAATACGACTAAATAAGATTTGTTTTTATCTTTGTAGTTTATATCAGTTTTGATTGTGTGTATATATATAACTTTTGGAAATTTTACTTTATTAATTTAAGAATTGTAAATTACTTTGTAGGTTTCAGTAACTATGCACCTGCAGTGAGACATTGACAATATAAACATATATATATGGTATTAACATTTTATAAAAATCTTTCTTACAACTCAATAATATTATACGTTAGACAATACTTCTAAAATATAGAAAAACATAAAAGTTAAATATTTATTCTTATTGTATTTTATTTAATTATGACAGAACTATTTTTTTTTAAACTCTAACTAGCAAAATGTCTAAAATATGCATATTATTAACTCAATTTTCTATTTCTAAATTTCTTAGATTTTATTTTATCAATCTTTTTTTCTTTTAAATTCTTGGTAAGCAAATCAATTTTTTACTAATTCTTTTACCTTAACGTAATATTGATTAATTATTCTTTTATTTAATTATCTCGTATATTACACGGATCAGCAATTATTATATTAAAATCACAAAGATTCTAAAAAAAATAAAAAATAAAAAAGAGAGACCAGCGTCCTATCTTCCGTGGGAGATGCTCTATCTTCCATTTGTTTGTAAATATTAAGGGAACTGAAAAATCAATTAACAATTGTGTGATGTTATGTGAAGTGATGGACCCTCTGCCCGATGTTATGTGATGGACAAAATCGACTTTAACTTGTTGGAAGGAAAATTGAAGCCGCGTGGGACCGTTGGTTAGTGCTTCGAGGAAGAGGGATTTCTAGTTGCTTTTTGCTTTTGTTTTTTGTAGGCATATTGACTGCACCTTGGCGTGACCTTCAAGTTTATGCGATGGACAAATCAACTTTAACTTGTCGGAAGGAAGGAAAGCTGAAGCCCCTTGGAAAGATTGCACCATGGAAATTTCGAGGAAGGGGGATTTCTTTTTGGATGAATTCTAGAGCTTTTTCGTTTTATATTTTGCTTATTCAACTGCTTTCTTTTTCTTTTTGAATCAATGACTTTGGGTGGAGGCGAAATTTGAATATAAATCTTTTATTTGAAGATAAAAAAATTATTATTTAAGTAAATTAGAGTCCACAAATTAAATTGAATTGGTCATAAAAATATGAATTACACCAATTACCTAGTATCATTTTTTGGTACTTTTTTCCAGTTAAATTTTAGTGTAAAAACAATTAACAAAGATACTCTTTGGTCAAAGGTACTCTTTTCATATTCAAAATTGTTTTATAAAATTAAAAAATTTAACTATTATATTTTATGTTCTTTATTTTTTTAATATATTAAAATGACAAAAATATTCTATATAAAAAGGAAAAAAAAAATTAGAGTCCTTCACAATTGATACTCTATCTTTCATGTGTTGTAAATATTAAGAGCAATCGCATTAGTTCATTTATAATTTTTTAAAATAGAAAAAAGTACTAATTTTACATGTTTTAACTCAAAAAATACTTATATTAGTTTTTGTAAAAATGTGAAAATATATGTATATAAACAGTAATTATATATATATATATATATACGGTTATCGTTTAATGGGTAAATAATTTTTTTTTCTGTATTTTTTTCTTTTCTCTCTTTACCCTAGCTCACCTCACTGTATAAAGAAATATGTATAATATTTTATTTAAATATTTTACCTTGTTTACCGTGTAAAAAAATAAATATTTTATTTAAATAAATATGTATAATGTAAATATTTTATATAAATAAGTATATAAAATAATAAAAGTTGATTTTAAACGTGCATGGAACAAATTTTTCACATATGTATAGGCTCTAAGCTAAAATATTAATTAATAATTGTGTGATGTAACGTGATGTGATGGACCCTCTGCCTGATGTTATGTGATGGACAAATCGACTTTAACTTGTCGGAAGGAAAATTAAGGCCGCGTGAGACCGTTGGTTAGTGCTTCGAGGAAGAGGGATTTCTAGTTAGTGCTTTTGCTTTTTTTGTAGGCATATTGAGCGCACCCTGGCGTGATATTCGAGGAAGGAAAGCTGAAGCTGCTTGGAAAGTTGCACCATGGAAATTTCGAGGAAGGGAGGCTTCTTACTTTTTCTTATTTTCCAGAGCTTTTTCGTTTTATATTTGGCATCTTATTCAACTTTTTTTTTTCTTTTTTTATGGAATAAAGAGGGTGAGTCTAAACAAAAGATCATTGATTTGCAATTTCTACTTAACTTCTTGAGAAAACTGTAGACGCATTGGAATTTCTCTGCTTTAAAAGCTCTTTTCCAAGGAGTTTATTCCTATTTCCCTTCTTAATTGTTCAATCAACCTGAGCGTTCCATTCAAATTGCTCTTTTTCAAAAGAAAACTTTTTTTTTTAAGTGGTTTACTCCTCTCCTGTACTTCTCATTTTATCACATCTTTGATCTTTCCAATCTTTTCCACATAGTTCTTGATGGCTTTCCTGACCGATGAAGGAGACTCCTTTTCTTCTTCCACTCACAAGTGGGACTATGATGTCTTCTTGAATTTCAGAGGTGAAGATACACGCTATGGTTTTACAAGCTATTTAAATCAGGCTTTGCGTGACAGAGGTTTCAAGACTTTCATCGATAATGATCTTCAAAGAGGTGAACAAATTTCAGCAGAACTTATCAAAGCCATTAAATCGTCAATGATTTTAATTATCATATTCTCTCAAAACTATGCATTTTCTACTTGGTGCCTAGAAGAACTTACCGAGATTCTTGAGTGTAAGAAAAATAGGCAAAAAGTTTTACCAATTTTTTACAAAGTAGATCCATCTGAAGTACGCAAGCAAGAAGGTAATTTTGGAATAGCACTAACTATGCAAGAGAAAAAATTGGAGAATAACATGGAGAAAGTGCTGAGGTGGAGGGCAGCTCTAGAGGAAGCAGCTAGTTTGTCTGGATGGCATTATGAGGATGGGTATGTATCTAATCACTAATCTTGTGTCTTTTTATAGCTTTCAAACCTCTAATGGTTTTGCTATGACCACTAAATACCAAATTAAGAAATTATTTTATTACAATAATATCTGCTACTATTAATTACTAAAGCATCTCCAATAGTTTAGGTAAAAGTAAAATAATATCTATAATAGAGAATGAAACCAAAAAATAGTCTTTCAACAGCTTTCTTTCAACAGCTTTTTTAAATAGCAAAGAAAGGAGTGGGGATGGAGGTATGGGGATATGTGTGTTAAAATATGAATAAATAATGAGTAAAGAAATAATATTTAAATAAGAAAGAGAAATGATAGAGAATCTGTTGGAAGACCTATATGAAAAGTAGGTAGGTAAAAAGTAAATATCACTGTTCACTGTCCAAACAGTGCAAAAATATAGAGAAGCTGTTGGAGATGCTCTAAGACACTAAAGGCTAGCACAAATAGAAGGATTTAATCTTACCAATTAAGAGTTTGTCTAGCACATTTTTTATTGTTATATTTCTACTTGATTGGAAAATTAAAAACATATCGAATGTGCTTTCATCTCATATTTACCTTTCACCCACACTTATGAGAGAATGAACGTGTTGTTTAAATCAAGGCTCGTCAACTTAATAATTTGGTAATTTTCTTAATTATTTCATTTTCGAAGTATCAAAAATGGGTTAGCGGCATAGGATGAAGGGGTAGCTAGTGGCATGAGGTGAAGAACACATGGGCGGCGCTACGGGGTTCATTTGAACCCTCTGACTTCCAAAAAAAAAAAAAAAATTATATATAAAAAAAATATTTTTTTGTTAGTTTAATACTATAATTTTTTTCTTAAAAATATATTTGCACACCCTGACTTAAATTTTTACACACCCTTATTACAAGTTTTTCCAACTCTAAGAATAAAAAGTAAGTGTTTGTGAATTGTAAGTGTCATTATTTTTTTATAAATTTATATTATGTGTGTGAGTATGTCTAATATTGATTGTGTGCATTATTTTTTTGTTATAATATTATTTGTGTGAATTATGATGTGTGTGGATGTTTGTGTGTACATTATAATATAAATACATATAATTTAATAATTAGGAAATAGATATGGTTTGTTACATGTGTGTATATTGTTATCATGTTATAATAACTTTTTGTTATAAAGTTAGTAAAATTCAAGAAAAAAAAAAAACGTAAAGTTAGTGATTGTCTAAGTATTTGATTGGTTAAGTAGACATTAGTGTATAATTTTATGTATGAATGAGTGTGGTTGTGTATGTCAATAATTAATACAAAACCAATGAGCTTAGTTTAGTTATTTAGTTTAAAATATTTTTATAAAAACAGTAACAAGTAAATAATAAAAACTGCATAAAAATAAAAATGTTAGATAAACTTAACGAAATAAAATGATTGTAGGCTCATAGCTACCCATATTGGCAATAGATACTTATAATGAACTATCATATAACAATTCAAAATTTGAATACTTGTAGAAGAAATTGTAAAACTTCATTTATTATTATTTTTTTTTTTGGTCTGTAATTCAATATATTCAAGTTCTTTTTTTATTAAAATTTTTTAATGACCCCCCTAAACAAAATTCCTGGAGCCGCCACTAGAAGAACAAGAAGGGGCAGTGACACAGTGTTAGGAGGAAAAATTGAGAGAGAGAGAATGAGGGCTCAAAGAAGAAAAAATATGCACATTAAGTCTCAAATTAATTATAGTCTCAAATATATGACTATGGGTTACATGCACATTTACTTTATTTAAAAAATGTGTCACTTGCAAGTCACCCCGCTAATCATCTTGAATTTAGTTCATTTTCGTTTTTATATTTCTAGCTAATCTAATTATGTTTCTTATGCTCTACAATTGGCAGTTATCCTGAATGTAACTTTATAGAAGGAATTATTAAAGTGGTATCAAGTACTAAATTAAATTGCACAAAGTTGTTTGTTGCTAAATACTCAATTGGAGTAGATTCTCGTGCAATAGCCGTAGAATGTCTTTTAGATATTAAGTCAAAAGATGTTCGTGTGGTAGGGATTCTTGGCCTTGGAGGAATAGGAAAGACTACAATTGCAAAAGCTGTTTATAATAGAGTTGCTGATTATTTTGAAGGAAGTAGCTTCCTAATGAATGTTAGAGAAAATTCAAGAACCGATTGTGGCAAAATCGAATTACAAGAGACACTTCTTTCTGAGATCTTAATGGGTGAAGAAATTAAGGTGCACTGTACATCCAAAGGAATCAATGTGATCAAAGAAAGACTTTCTTGTAAAAAGGTTTTTTTGATTCTTGATGATGTGGATAAATTGGACCAAATAGAAATTTTTCTTGGAAAATGTGATTGGCTTGCTAATGGAAGCAGAGTTATTATAACTACTAGAGACAAACATGTGCTAACCACTCTTGAAAATGATCCTTTAATCTACAATGTTGTGGACTTGGATCGTCATGAAGCCCTTCAACTCTTTAGTAAGCATGCCTTCAACAAAAATGAACCTGAGGCAAATTATTTACAACTTACAAATCAATTCATATGTTATGCCAAAGGCCTTCCACTAGCTCTAGAAATTATAGGTTCTGGTTTGCGTGGAAGAAACATTCGCCAATGGGAAAGTGAATTAAAAAAGTATAAGAATATTCCTAACAAAAATATTCAAAAAATACTAAAAGTAAGTTTTGAAGGATTGGAAAAAAATGAACAGGATATTTTCCTCGATATTGCATGTTTCTTCGTAGGATTGCCCAAAAATTACGTTGATGGTATCTTAGCTGCTTGCGATTTATATCCGGATATTGGTATTTCAATACTTATTGATAAGTGTCTCATAAGAGTTGAATATTTTGGCAAGTTATGGATGCATGACTTGCTACAACAAATGGGTAAAGAAATTGCTCAACAAGAATCAAATGTGCCTGGAGAACGTACAAGGCTATGGTGTTATGAAGATGCTTTAGAAGTTCTAACGGAAAATACGGTATAACTTCTTTTTCTTCACTTCTTTTTTAAGCAAAAAAAAAAAAAAAATCAATTATTATTTTTCTTGTTAATGTTGAGGAAAATCTAAGTTTATCATTAACATTTTTTTTTTCTAAATTTCAAATCATTATAATATTGACAAATTCTATTGTACAATGTGTTCCACTCAATGCCATATCCAAACAGGGTTCAAATAAAATTCGAGGCATAATGTTGTACCCCAAAAGACCAGAAACAGTGACATTGGCAGCTTACGCTTTCAAAAGGATGATAAATCTCAAAATTCTTATAGTTAATAATGTGCACATTTGTGAAGAACTTAAATTTCTCCCAAATGGATTAAGGTGCCTTGATTGGCCTAATTATCCTTTCCCCTTACCATCTAATTTTTGTCCTCAAAAACTTGGTGCACTCAATATGCCATATTGTTGCAATCAGTTAGAGAAGTTACTTAAGCAGGTATGGATGTCTTTAAAAATTATGTTTAAAATTTTAATTTAAAGTTTGTTGAAATAATTTCTATTTTTTTTTTCTTACAGGGGGTTCAATTCCAGAATTTGAAATGTATTAACATCATGGAATGTGGGTCTATTACGAGATTACCTAATTTATGCGCCCCAAACTTAGAGAAATTGAATCTTTCATATTGTAGAAATTTAGTTGAGTGTCATGAGTCCATTGGATTTCTTGATAAGCTTAAAATGTTGCATCTTGAAGGTTGTGAAAAACTTCAAAATTTTCCAAGCCATCTCATGTGGAAATCTCTCGAATATTTGAAATTTTCATACTGCTCAAGTCTTGATGTTTTTTCTTTCTTATACCAGTACGACGTCGAGCTTGATGGTTTGTACCACTATTGTTGTAAAAATGTTACGGATCTTTCAGATATCATCTATAAATTACCACAGGTTGAGAGATTATGGATATATACTAGCAAATCGAGACCCTGGTGTGCTGATCCTTATGGCTTTTCAGAAATGGGGGCGTTTCTAGATCTGAGTAATGTTGGAAATCTAATTGAATTAGATTTTTTGATGAAGCCTGATTACTTTTCGGTATTGGAACAACTATATTTAAATGAAATCAATATTATTATCATCCCGGAAAGAATCAGCAAGTTTACTAGATTAAAGAAACTTGAAATAAGACGTTGTAAGTATCTTCAGGAAATTCCAAGGCTTCCACAATCTATAAGACGAGCGCTTATATTTGAATCCCATTTGCTACATCCACAATCATCAAACAGATTGTTCAGTCAGGTATTTCTCTCTCTCTCTCTCTCGTTCAATGTTATATAAAAACACTCTTTTTACCTTCTCGAAAATACATTATTAAATTTGTTTGAATTTCTTATTGCAAACAGTTTGCAGAATTTTGGTACCAGGAATATGAGATTTTACAACCACGACAAAATCCGATGAATGATGACCAGGATTATGAACTTATACTACCAGGATCAGAGATTCCAAAGTGGTTCAATCATCAAAGTGTTGGAAATTCCATTTCATTCTGGATTGGTCGTGATTTTCCAACATTTGTTTGCTGTGCTGTTTTAGAACCGGAGGCACAGCTTCTTCTAATTTATGTTGAAGCCAGCCTTACACTTAATGGGAAAAAAGTAGGTGGTTATCATTTCGAAAGCGAATTGTTTACAGATCCGCGTCAAATGACGTGTAATCATTTATGGTTTTTTAAGGCATCTTGGGAAAGTCTTGGGTTGAATCTATATGATCAGAATCATGTTGAGGTTGTAATTGCAAGCGGTATCAAAAATGATCAAATTCCTATCGCAAGGTGTGGGGCCCATGTTGAATGCATTTGTCCTCTTGTTGAGAGATTTGGTGAATTCGAAGCAAAGAGGCAGCACCAAGATCAAGATCACTCCACCGACACGCTCCCACCTACTTCAATACCTGCCTTCCCCATTTGTTCTATTTCAAACTCTGTCACCCAACTCACCCCCTCCTCTTCCCCCACCTCTGATTTGGAGCTTTCAGATTCACATTCAATGGAAAGAACATATAATGATTTTGAGTCTCTTTCGACGGGCTTTCATGTTGATGGGTGCAACCAAACACTCCCGCCTTTCCCCACCTCTTATTTGGAGCTTTTAAATTCAAATTCTATGGAAGCAACAAATAATGATTTTGACTCTCTTTTGAACGGTTTTCATGTTGATGGGTGCAATTTGAGTTTGTCGCCGTACACTTCTCCCATGGGAAGAAATTATCAGCCTCCTCAGCCTCAGGTCATTGTCCTTGACCAAGATCAAGATCACTCCAACCAAACGCTTCCGCCTTTCCCCACCTCTTACTTGGAGCTTTCAAATTCAAATTCTATGGAAGCAACATATAATGTTTTTGATTCTCTTTTGAACGGTTTTCATGTTGATGGGTGTGATTTGAGTGTGTCACCGTACACTTCTCCCATGAGAAGAAATTATCAGCCTCCCCAGCCTCAGGTCACTGTCCTTGATGATACTAGCCACATTTCTTTGCCACCTAGCATGGAGCTTCTGAATAATATGACATACAAGTCCGAATTATTGGGTCTGCCAGATTTGGGAATTGGGTCAACTGTTAATGAGGGGTTTCATTTGGGTTCTTCTTCAACGGCCCATAACTTTTTCAATGATGATGACTCTGACTTCAATTTGTATTCACCATCGAAGAAAATGAGAACATCTTGATTGAGCTTGGAAGAAGAAATATGCCTCCATCAGAAAAAGAACCTTGAAACTATTTTCTTCTTCATTGTTTCCGTTCCATCTTTTGCATTTGATGCCAAGGTATGTCTCTTTTTTTTAGTTGCATTATTTCATTTGCATCTTTGGATACTCATTCATTGGATTGGGTACTAACATAATTTGAATAGAAACTAACACAAAGAAAATGCAGAATAGATGAAAGAAATTAGTCAATGTGATTTGTTGCTAAATTATTCTATAAAAAAAAACCCATTAAGTTGTAGGAGGCAGTAGACAAGTAATATATATATATATATATATTTTTTTTTTTTTCTGAGAAGAAGACAAGTAAAATATTGTTGCTAGTGACCATATAAAGATTTGGGTTTGGGCCTAGTATTGTTAAAAAAAGAAACCAATGGTAACAGACCAAATGGAACCTCCTTCCACATAATTACAATTTACAATATGGAAGATGAGGTCATGGTTTAAGATATGCATGAATGTGGCAACATTTTCTTTGGAACAAAATTATAATTTTCAAAATGAAGGTCAGAATATTAGAATACCGAAAAAGCTCTTTCAATTTTTTTTAAAAATTATGAAAACAAGCTGTTAAATATTCATCCCTTAATCTCTATCTCTGATAATGAAGTCACTCATACTTCTTGATTTATTTAAATTTTGAGTTTTGATGAAAACAAGCTGTTAGCATAATATGTGAGTATTAGGATTTTTGTCTATTAGTTTGTTACTAGCGGGCACCAATTTTGAACATTCAAACTTCAGTAGGCATGACCTTATGCTTATACCATCCTTAATTTCATAGGGCAAGAGGTTTTGAAATGGATTTGACTTTGCCAATAGTCGTAGTTTCAAGGTCTTTTGAACACAATATTACATTTTAAATGCATTCTTTTTAAAATTGTTGCTTATAGTATATATTGTCTCAAATTTCATAATCTTGTAAAAATGTTGGGAATTATATGTGGATTTCTGATATTAGCCAGTTTGTTATGGATGATTTCCTGACTATGAGTGAAATGTGTCTTTGTTATTGATTGTTGGACTCACTAAAGCAATGATTGAAAATCTGAATGTGCAGAACTAAGCTAAGTTACTGTGTGAAATCCTACTAACAAGGTTTTGTTCTTTCACATCAAGTTGTTCTTTGACGTATGTAATAGTGGAATATTTTCTAGCTTGCAAAACTATACCAATATTTTTTTTCCCATAAATTAATGCAACTCATTATGTTATAAAATTCAATTGGATTACGCTTGGTGTCTTTGGAAGTGAATTTAATCGTTGTTTTATTAAAATTCATAGCATTTCATAAAAATTGATAATGTGATTGAGAAAAGAAATGAATCAACTCATAAAGTATTGAAATCAAAAATTGACCCTATGATTTTAATATTTTTTGACAATATTAAGAAGTAAGGAATTTGATCTAGCATATCATGGAATAATCAGATCTGTTAGGTCTGACCAAGACATTCTTGCAGGAATTGGGGGAAAAAAAAATTTCCTTTTGGGTGAGAACTTTCTGATTGACCAATTTTTTGAGTCAACATTTCAATTGAAGAATAGCCTAGTTACTTATGCCTTTGGATCTAGAATCAGGGCACTCCTTTTGGTTGTTTCTTGTGTTGTAAGTCATGTGATTATTCATTTTCACGTTGTTATTGATGCATGTTTGTTTAATTTAATGTGCAATTGAAAGACAATTGTTGATGCCTTCTATTTTTTTTGTGCTGTTGAATTTTTATAGGTTTAAACGGTTGTGCTTGGCCCCTTATTTAGATGGTTTTTATCTGTATCTTCCAACATTGAAATTAACCTCATGCAAAATACACCATAGACGGATTCAAATTTTTTTTTTTTTAAATCACTTGGAAAACAAACAACTGATAATGAAGAATAAAATGGAGTCCCTCAATATGTATGAATACTGATCAGAGAAACAAACAACAAAACCAAGACATGTATAACTTTCATTGCACTTCTCGGTGCCTTCACAAGTTTTGAATTGACCATAAGTGTATAGAACATCCTTCTTTCAATGCAATCCTACATCTAACCACTAAGCAGTTGCATTTGGTTCTGGATGGATGTCATAACAATATAAATTGCTCAGTTATTTACTGGTGTTTGAATTAGAGAATAGGGACATGTCTGTCAATCCAAATTTGCTGTAAAAGTCACATTGGGATGTTTTGGTTTGAACCTTTCAAGTCTATGGAGTATTTATTTTTAATTTGCTGGAACAATACTTCATTAGGTTAGTTGCTGTCCTGCTGGCCAAAATTTAAGCTACTTTAATTCCCAAATGCCTTTGGTTGGGATTTGTAGAAGAAAATAATTCATACTTATTGGTCAAAGAGTTTTTCCAATATAATATAAAATAAAAGGTTTTTATTTGTTTGTTTCTTTTTATATTAATTGCATATACTTGAATTAATTGGGATGACAGGGCCACCCACAACTTCATCATTGTTGGAATAATAGTTGTAGCTGCTGATGAAACTACTTCATCCTTATAAGTTTTGTTATTTTTGTGCCCAAAAATGATCACTTTGTTCTGTAGGATTCTTTGTTCTGGTATTTCGTACTAATGGACTCCACACTTGATGCAACTGGATATAGATGTAAGTCTTGTCTTTGGTATTTGACACCCTTATTTTGTAGACATTATAATGATTTCAATGCCCAAAAAAAAGTTTTTATAATTATCTGCAACTATGAGCATGGCTTCTATCCCTTTGAAGATTATAGCTTTATACAAATTTCATTTCTTACCCATTTGCATATCTTTTGTAAATAGATTAATAGGATTACCTCCAATTGCAGTTTTCTACTATTCTGTGGTACCTTCTTAGTAATTTCACTTTGAGTTAAATGTTGAAAGGAATATTTTGAAACTATAAATTAGTATCACCTTGAATTCTCCCTCTTATAGGAATACCTTGCTGTAGAGAAAAGAGTAAACAAAGTTCATGAGCTAATGGTTATGATTTTTTTCTTATCCGGTACAAAAAATATACCTGCCTCTAATTGTCTTACATTAAAATGCTGAGGAGAAGAGATCACTTATATTGTACCTTTCCCCTTTTGTTAATTTTGCACTCGTTGTAACCATTGAGTATGGTAAAATCAAGTGCATACAAGGTTAATTTTACATGTTAATGTTCCCTTCCTTTTGAAAATTCCCATTCATTTACTTGATCAGTCCAAGCAATTCCATAATTTTACATGTCAATGTTCCCTCCCTTTCGAAAATTCCCATTCATTTACTTGATCAGTCCAAGCAATTCCATGTTATTTGGACAATGATTTTTCAGTTAAGTTCCTTTTTTAAAAATTGTTTATACCGTTTACAAGCAACTTTCCTTTTAATGCCACTTCAAGAATTTCTTAGTTAGAATTACTAGGCCATGGTTGCACAGCTGCACAGGATAGGCACCAGTTTCTAGTTGGAAGACTTTCCATGCAAGGATGTGGTTTCGCTGTCAAGTTCGATTTTGCCTTAAATCTGCACAACGATTTCAAGAATTTTCACTCAAGTTGTTTTCAACATGTGTTGCAACCCATGATGAATCTAAGCACGCACTGTCCACTGTTATATAGAGTTTCAGCTAATAATTTTGAAATTTTCACTTTCTTGACTTCTTGCAAAACCAGTAAAACCTTATATCTAAATTACTCTTTTGTTTAAACAATAAAATTTTTGTTCAGATGACTTTTGTCATCTGCAGTAAAACTTTTGAACTTTTGACTTTGGCTATCTGCAGTTAAACTTTTGAACTTGTTATTACAGTTATCTGTCATATGTAAATTCCAATCTTAGCCTACTTCTACATTTAAATGTGAATATAATACAATATCTCATGTGACTGATGTGATGAAAAAGCCTGTTTTCAAATACTTGAAAGAAAATATTTTTTGACTTATAAAGGGACATATATTGGGTAAAAATGGAAATATTGACCATTATTGCAGCGTAAAGGGAGTCTATGTTTTGATTGTTTTCTTGGTTCTTAACATTACTTTTCCTACATCCAGGCTAAGGTAATGGCTGGTGATAATGTAGCGAGGTAGTTGCTTCAAAAGGTGACACAATGTGCATGCAATGCGTATCTTGACATTTAGGAAAGGTATAAGTAAAGTCATGGTTGAAATTTTGACATTAGATTATAGCATCAATGAGGTCATATCCCTAATTTTGCCTTTGACAGTCTCTATTTTAATAATGTAAAGGACTTAATTATTAGCTTAATTTATCACAAACACACACATCAATATGAAGTTCATTTTTTTTTTCCTTTTCTATATGAGATAGAAATCCTACTTTAGTATAATCTAAATGTATGCGTCTGTAGCCCCCTCCCCCCGTGCCACAGCACAAGAACTTGTACTTATAGAGTGACCATATCACTAGGGGCATAGGGTGGTATAAATATCTAGTTCATATTATTATCAATATGTGTTAGAACACACAAACAGAAACAGAATAA
The DNA here is from genome assembly GCA_023621385.1 of Quercus gilva. Lineage (NCBI taxonomy): Eukaryota > Viridiplantae > Streptophyta > Magnoliopsida > Fagales > Fagaceae > Quercus > Quercus gilva. The sequence goes on along the minus strand of CM042476.1, from coordinate 13,709,418 downwards.
TGTTAGTGTTGTGTTGTATTTTCCCATGATCTGCCCATATTAGCATGTTTGCAGTGTCATAACCATGGCCCTTCTTGTTCATGCTGCATAGATTCAAAGTTAAAAAATAAGGTTTGGATATATTAGGTAAAAAAAATTGATGTGGATTAAGTTGTTTTAAGTTTTCACATAGTCAATGACTACGGAATTTTAGATATAATATATTTTTTAAGCATTCTTGTATTGTTTTCCACATTATAATTTTATGACTCCATCTAATTCTTTTCCTTGCTTTAACAAAATTTTGGTGGGTCTATGGAATGATTAATGATCCTGTGTGTGTGTGTTTTATAGGAGACCCTCACTCAGGATTATGATTCCAAGTATTGAAGGAAAATGTACATCCTCGAGGATTGGACTCCTAGCTTCCATACAAGTATTGCTGGAAAAAGTTGGAGCACTGAAGAAATTTTGGATGACATGAAAAATTATGGCCACAGTGTTCAGGTTTCGTTATCATTATGCACTCAATATAGAATACTACTTTTATTTAATGAAAAGTTTCTTTATTAAAAAAAAAAAAAAAAAAAAACCTTGCAGCCTTCTACAATTCTTTCTTTGATTGAATTCTTACTTGGAAGATACCTGTGTCAGAATATTCAAAATTAATAAACTCTGGCTGGACAAATCATTCCCTTGAGTATATAAAAGGTGCTAATGATTTTGCGAGTAGAGCTCTTAATCATATCTGACCTGCTAAAAGTATCTTATCATGCTAGTGAAATCGTAATTCTGATGTTAATATGGGTTTTTATGTTACTTTTATGTCCAAAATATTGTCATAAAATTTAAAATACCAAGTGCACCAACATTTTTTAAAATATATTAATGCATACTATCAAGTTCTTGAACATAATTAGCACATGATACATGACAAACTTAAGACTGCAAAATGCGTAGAAGAGGTATGCTAAATAGGTTTCTTTTTCCTCTAGCAAAAAGGAATTATGTAGGATTTGAATGTACGAATTATAAGAAAAAGTTGTATATACACAACTCTTTTAGACAAATAAAACTCCGTATTGTCAAATATTATTGCGTGTCTTTGTGTGCTGAGAGTGACAAATTCTTGATGTCTATCTTTTTTTTTTTTTTCCTTTTGAAACAGATTATCCAGCACCATGATTTTTTCCTGGATGAATGTCTCGGTGAATATTTGCTTCTTTTTCCTAAATTATTGAAGGTTAGTACTATTTTTTATCAGCAAAGCTTGAGTGAAACTCTAGTTTCATTTTTTTTTTAATAATCAAATCAACTCTAGTTTCATTTTGGACTAACAAGTAAGATGATTGATGAATATTATGCATTTACTACTCCTTATCAGCATGTTTGGCCTTGAAAATTTGAGAAGAGCACATATCATAGTTAAAGAGTTGTAGGTGTAAAAGAAATCATACTATACATTTTCTTTGTATTCAAGCCATTTAAAGACCTTAATTTGTTCATGATATTATTATAAACTACTGATATCTTTGACTTGAGATGTCAATTTATCAAAATCTGAAATTTTCATTTGAAAATGGACGTAATCCAATAATCACTAAGCCCCACCAGTAAAACATTGTTTTTGAAAATGAGGAAGACAATTAATTTTTATGCTGATATTAAGAACTTGATTTCCAATTTTCTTTTGTTATCTTTGGGGTTTATTCTTAATAGTTAGATTTTTCAAATGTAGAAGATGGAAGAGCTGAAATTGATGTGCCTACAGTATGTACCAGCAACTTAGTGATTGACATCATTTATCGTTGAGATTCTCAAGCTAGAAGAATTGTTGGATGGATTAGTTGGGAATTGAAAAAATCCATCAAGGGCAGTTAATTTAACTCCCAAAAGATCTAAGATCCTATTTCTATTCTGTAAGTAGAGTGACACATAGGCATCATTGTTTCTCTATTTGTATGTGTTTCCTGTGTGTATGTGTCTCTCTCTTTCTCATTCACAGTTTTTGTAGCAAATTCAAGAGGCAAGTTAATGTTGAACATGAGAGCAACATTAAAAATGGAAACGGTGGCATCTTTGGGATTGGGGCTTCTCCTAATAGGGATTTCAAATTTTCCGAGGATGAAACAACATAATTTTTGGGGGATTGGTTGGGTGCCATTATCTATTTCTTCTATAAATAATACTACAAGTACTTTGGTTTTGTTACTTTCTTTGTAAGCTAAGGACTTTTTGAATTTTCGGGGGGGAGGGCATAAAGTTAGATAGGTGGCATGAGCTGGTTCTCTTTGTAGTTTTTTATTTTCCCCTTTCTGCATAGTGCATATTTTGAGTGAAAAGTACAAGGAAGAGCAACTAGTTATGTGAGATTCATTTGTGATGTATCATTGTGTCCTCTGTGATCTCCAATAATTAAGGTCATCAACTGGGTGTTTATAAGTTTTTTGTTTTACCCAATGTTTAATTGGTATCTTTCTTATTGTCAATTTGTTTTAAGCAACAGTGGCAACACAGAAAATTTAAGCAGCACAAGTAGGCCAAGGTTGATTGAAAATGAGGATAGGCCTCCTGGAGCTGTGCTGCTTGCAGGGACAAGGCTTCTGGAGAGGTTGAGAGGGGTGCCTCTTTCTGCAAACAGGTCAGTGCTTAATGTGATATGCAATTTGGTATTTTCAAGGGTGAGTTTGGACATTATATGAAAATTATTATCTATTTTTATGCCAAAATTTTCATTATACATTGCAATACCAAGATTGACTGCCACTAATGCTGTTGATGGTGAAGTTATGAAAGTATTGAATCAATAATGGATCCAATTTTCTTTTCTGGCTCCAATATTAGATGGACCTCTTTGTGTAAAAACTGGGTTATAGTGACCCATATAATTCTTATGGAAAGGCCAGAAACATCTTCAACTTTCTTGCAATTAATTATCCTGTACATGATGTCCGTAATTTAAATTTCTTATGACAAAAGTATTTATGACTGGAGGAATTGCATAATGTGTGCATGTGTGTGTATGTTGGATTGTATTTACCTATACTGTTAAGAGATGTTTAGCATATCACAAAACTAGGCCAACCAAGAACAACGTAACTGGTTTTAATTGTTTTTAGCTCAAAAAACTGGTTCAAAATTGGATGAAATTTGTTCCTTTAAAATCCTAGTTTTAACTTAGGTTCTTTCAAATATACATTCTCTCCAAAATCAAGTTCTGAATTTGATGTTTTCACATGCATATTCTCACCATAAATCTAGTTTTAAATTAGAAATTTTTGCATTCATATTAAGTAAAACTGGTTTTGATATGATTCTAGACAAACATGAAATAAAATAAAACCAGTTAAGTTTTGTTTTTGGTTCAGCTTGTATCAACAGACAGTGGAGGTTGTGGCACAACAGTAAAAGGGTTTAGATATGATATCTTTTTATGTGAGATTGATGTGACATGGTGACAACTGTCCAAATCCATGGAATTCCCTTTGGAATCTCCAGCCACATCCCTGATTAAGTTGATAACATTTAAAAAATGATGAGTTGCACTAGAGCTCTTTTGTCATGGTTACACTTGCTCCCTCTGTATGAAATTTTAAATTGCAATTGAAGTTCAATTAGGCAGTCATTTGTGATCCTAACTTTGGGGACGCACTATAATTTTGCTCTGAGTTCCCCTTTGGAGTATTTGAACTTGGTTTAGTAATTGCAATGGCTAATTCTACTGGCTCTCACCACCAGGTTCATTTGCGAGGCTCAGTGAACGTCTTGCACACTTACCAAAGAGAGTAGTGTATTCCTTTAATCTGATTTTATGACTTAATATTAATAATGCAGAAATTCAGGCAGTTAAGACAAGACACTGTAATTTATTGTGACAAAATTCTCCTAATATATTTTATTTCTTTTAACAAATGCTGAATTCTATGCTTGTATTCATCAAATGTGCATATATATTCACAAATTATTGGTGAATATCTCTTGTACCACTAAATTGTCTTTGAAAAGGTTGGACTGATTTTAATGGATGGCTTCTTCAATCATTGTGTTTCTCATTCAATCTTGATTTTTGTCAAACATTTATTGGGCTTCCGTTCTCTTTATAATATTTCCAGTATCTTGCACCTCTATATTCTCTGTTAAATCATTTTCATATCATTAATTGTCATTTGCTGTGAATTTCTGCTGCTGATACTACTGACATCATCCTCACTACTATTGCTGCTGCTTGAGCTATTATAGATATCGTTTGTTGCAGCCTGCACATGGTATTATGGTCTATCGACTAGTTGTCAAAATATTTTGAATGTGAAGATCTTTCTTCCCTATTCCTTGAATCAAAATAATAGTCTCTTGTTTCATTTTTCTTTTTTATTTAGGGGAAATGGGAGACCTTTGTCAGAACGCACTGAATTAATGCTTGAAGATGGCGTAAGGGAGCTTGTTGATGATCGGGACATGGGTACTCAAGCATCAGCTGGTCAGTCAGGAGGCTCTAGATTGTTTGCACTTGGAGGTTTTCAGCAGCAAGGTTGAAGGGGCGGTATCAAGAGCTTCTCAGGATTGTAGTATATGTCTGGAGATGCGCTTATACGCTTGCCATGTTCCCATAGGTTCCACTCTGCCTGCTTGGGTCCCTGGCTTCGAACTTGTGGTGACTGCCCATATTGTCGTAGAAGTATATAGTAACAAGTCACAACAAAGCATCAAAGAGTTAGATTTTTTTTACTGGAAATGTTTTTGTAATCTGGGTTTCCTACACGTGTGAAAGTTTTGGCACTGACCAAATTATGTCCTTAATTTGTAATTGTGTGCATATGTAATTATTTGTATCTCCTGCTCTGTTGTACACACACAAGAGAAAATCTGGTCTCATTGTATTTCTTGACTGTTATTTTTGAATTTTGAATACGTGTTTTTGTGTTTTTAACTGTTGTAGATTACCTTTTGATTTCTCTCCTCTATTCAAGAAATTTAGAAGGTATTGACAGTCAAAGCCCACAAAGCCTGTGAATGATGAGAAAGTATAATATGTTACCGTAATACAACCTCAAGATCACATTTGGTGTTTCATTCCTAATCAATGACTGACATCTGTCCAAATAAAAGCCACAGCAGTTTACTCCACCAATCCAAATAAGAAGACAATTTTGCCCTTGAAAAATTTTCAAACCACGCCACTTTCTCCCTCGCTTACTAAACCTGAAAGTCCCAAAACCCATTTGTTTCTCTGTCTCTCAGGTGCTCTCTCCCTCTCCTTTTTCTTTCTCTCAAGTGCTCCTTCTCCTTTCTTTCTCTCAACTCCGATTTTTGCTGGTAAACATAGCCAGTTCTTTCTCTGAACCAGGATTTTGCTGCCAAACACAGCCACTGCCGAGCATCGCAGGTCCTACGAGACTAGAAGTTGAATCCTCTGAAAACCGCAAAACGAGCATCGCAACCACTGCCTAGCATCGCAGGTCCACCATCAATTTCGAGAATCCGCCTCAAAGGGGTAATATTTCTTTTCATCTGCTTCCTTTCGTACCTATTCACATCTTCTTTTTTCATTTTAGTTTTATTTGTTTGCAACTACGGAATGTTTTTTTTAACTTATTAGTTATCACCCACAAAAGAAAGGCAGAGGCACATTTGAGTGTGGAAATGAGAAATTTTTTTAGTTTCTTTTTAATAATTTATTTTTTTAGTTTCTTTTACATGTCCTCCCATTTGGACAATTTGCAAATAGCTGTGGAGATGGATTTGGAGTTTTCATTTTCTTTTGTTTAAATTAACCTTACAAAGGGCATTTGCAAATAGCTGGTGGCTTTTGCAACTAAAGAGCATTATTGTCGAACACTGCTAGTTTCCAATACTTGACTTGGTCAATTGTCAATTGTCCATTGTCTTTTGTGACTTTGTGAAGAAGTGAATACTTATACGTTGTTGAAGAATTGAATATGTTTAGAAAGTGGAAGTGAATTACAATTATTGAATATTTCACACCCTCCAAAGCTGCCTTGGCTGTAGTTGCTCGTAATCACCAAGGTGAGGTGATCAAAGCATGGTCAAAGCTGTGTCATCTTGGCTCTCCTCTCATTGCTGAAGCTGCTGCTATCCAGTGGGCTGCCCAGTTAGCTATTTTTGAAAGCTGGAGTAATGTATAATATTCTTAGACAGATAATAACCATTGAAGTTTACAATGATCTCAAATGTATGTAAATGATGAAAATGATCTCAAATGTATGTAATAACCATTGAATCTATGAGAAAATTTGTTTTGATGAAAATGATTTGCTCATCTCATTCATTGAATCAAATCTGTACATATATACATCAAAAGAACCAAATCAACTCTGTAACTAACTTAACAGATTGCTACACGTGTGAACAGGGACTAACAAACACAACAAACTCTTACACATGCTTGACTTACTAAGCTAACTATACTTATATACAAACTACATATCGTTTACTGTACAATTACAACTAAGCCACACTTCTGCTCTGTTGTTTAGACAAATTTATAATATTCTTGAGCTTCTCCAATTTTGTAACACAAGACACAATCCCTTGATGCTCATCCAATCCTTCAATTTGCATATCATCTGCTCTTGCACTTGCTATTGCACTGTTTGATTGCCTTGCCTGCTCTGGTGCTTGTGTGTGCTGCTCTGGTGCACTAGCCGCTGCACTATGTTGCAGCCTGAGCTGCTCTAGTGTGGCAGCTGATGTTGCCAAATTCAAAAAGATACAGATCAGTTTCAATATCCTAATCTGATAAAATGTTTTCACTGCTTATTTAACCCAGACCAAAAAAAAGAAAAGAAAAAACATAGGCAAATGACAATAGGTCTAACATCATGGCCAAACAATCTTACATTCCCTCCCCAACTCACAACCCCCCCCCCCTCCCCCCCTCTTTTATTCTTCTCTTTTCTTTTTTTTCTTTTTACTTTTTTCTCGTTAAAGAAGTCCTTGAGTTATCACACTTCATTATGCACTTCCACGTGCAGCCCCTGCTTTTTTACGAGCTTCTTCTCGCATTACTGCTTTAACATATATTTCATAGCAGCAACCTGAAACATATATACATCACAAATAAGAATGAAAGCTTTAGAAACAGGTAACAAGAATACAATTACTTATAACAATTAGTATATGCAGATATCCTCTTATCATTCCCAATATAAATATCCTCTTATCTCAAACAAACAAAATTGATTCAAAATCACAATAAAAAGGCAGCCTTTTATATTGAGCATTGTATAAGTAACTCCTGTCAACCTATTCCATAGGTAGAGAATGATGTGGTTCAAATTGAAGAAGCTATAGAGGGCAATGCCATAAGAAAGACAATTACAACTAGTGAGAGAAGACAGCCTAAGCCTAGCCAGATAACATGGCCATGCTTGATGCTAACAGGAAAAAAAGACTATTTTGTGCCATAACTGACACACAACAGGTTCTATAACCATTCAGCACAATAAAAGGCAGGGATGGTGTTGTGTGCATGCACATTCGAGTGTGTGGACACTAGGAACTGCACAAGAGAAAGAGCAAATATTTAAGAAAACCACAGCAAAAAAATCCCAAGTTTTAGCAAAACCCCACTTGGACAGGTTCCCAACATAGTGCTGCCTTTCACCCATCCTTCAGGGGATTACACTTTCCAAAATAGAGGGCCCTAGAAGAAGCTCTATTAGTCTACTCACCAAATGAAATTGTGATAGAAGCAAATTCCCCAATGCAAAAGATGCTAAAAGTTTCTTTACCATTTTTTGTTTTTCATAAAAGCTGGGGATATGTATCAGAAATAAATATCTTGTTCAAGATATCAAATATACAACATGTTTCAGGTTCTAGTATTCCTATCTATCTCCCTTCCACATTAAAATGTTCCTTTGCTTTTTAAAAAAATAAAAAATAAAAAATAAAATTGTGATAAGTGAAAAACCCATCTGTAGTTGCAAAAAAACAAGAAGAAAATGAAAAAGAAGATGTGAAAATGTACTGAAAAGAAACAGATAGAATGGAAAAATTACCCTTTTAGGTCGTTGGGCGTCGGAATCGGTGAGTGAGAAAATGGCCCGGGTTCTCCAAACCGACGGTGATGCTAGAAAAAGAGTAAAGGTGATTTTCAGAGGATATAAAGGCTGCTTTCGTTGAACCGGCAATGCTCAGCAGTGACTGTGAGAACTCGCACCGTAGGTAGGGGAAGAGCACTGTGGCAACGAGAAAATGGAATAGACAATTGTGGATGGAAGGGAGTTTGGGCATGAAAGAGAGAGTAATGTTTGATTTCTGGAATTAGATTTGAAAGGGACGAAGGAGAGAGTGGCAGGGGTTCAAAAACATATCAGGGTTTCACATTTTGGGAATTTTGAAAGAAGGAGGAGGAGAGACGGAGAGTAATAGTGGGCGGGGTTTGAAATTTTTCAGGGGCAAAATTGTCTTTTTGTTTTGGTTGGTGGAGTAAACTGATGTGGCTTTTTTTTTTGGACAAATGTCAATCATTGATTGGGTATGAAACACCAAATGTAATCTTGAGGTGGTATTACGGAAACATATTATACTTTCTCATGATTGATGTTGGAAAGACCCAACAAGTGGAATTGCGGCTGGGACACCTATATTTATCTGAAAATAAAATAACATAAATTAAAAATGCTTTTAACCTTTTTTTTTTTCTTTTTTTTTTGATAAAGTAAAATAATGCTTTTAACTTGAACATAAATAGAATAGACTACCCGAATGAAAGGAGAAGAGAACAATTATTAAACTTATGCTTTGGTCCTTGTTCTATTTTTTATTTTTATAATTGCCAACATAACATCCATGTATAAAAATTGCACCACGGAAAATCAAACACAACTCAGTTATCTGACCCTTGGCGTGATGTTAATTATGTTAATCCGAACAATTTTCTTTCTTATTATCTTTCTGTTTCTTAGCAACCAAATAGATTTTTGTACTCTAAAGAACTTTGAAGAAAAATTGGAAGAGGCATTAAGTTTATCCGTCTAGCTATGTGAAAGAGAAATAGTGAAAGAGAAATAGAAGGGGGGAATTTGAAAACCGAATATTAAAGAAAAGAGAAGGGGAAAATTTATAGATAAATAATTTGATTATGGAATATGTGGGGGTAAAAGCCCAACGTCATGTGTTAGGCCCCAATTCGAATATCACTATGTGTCTGAAGAGAAGAAAAGGGTTTGGAAGGGGTCCAGGTAGAAGAAATATACCTGGAAATGAACAATGGGGAATAGTCCGACGAAAACCCTAATGGTCCGAAAAGGTCATTCTCCTCGAACACCAAGGGAACTTGATCAAGCAAATTTACGGAAGGTTTTAGTGATCTTCCCAACTATTTCCACAATAAGAACAAGTTTTTGAGCATGCCTAGAGATGATAAGAACGGAGAAATATCTAATGGAAAAGCTGCTACCACCGCATTTAATGCACTGCAGCAACTTTCCTGGCCGCATTTATGTGGAGAAGACCCCTGAACAGTGCAATCTCAGCTACCACCACTCACGGAAAACTAAAGCAAATATCTGATGTGACATGTACTAAAGTGAAGGTTTAGATAAAGAACAGGTATACGGTGAAGATGAGGAAGAAGAAGAATATATAAACGTAATAGGCCTTTAAAGAAGTGAGGGGAGAACTCTAAGAATGGTATTCATTTTTTAATCAATAACAAGTCTCTTCGAATTTGAGTTTATTTAGTTTTCAAGCGTGTTTTTACGTCAGTTCATCCTAGTTCATTAAAGTGAACCGTTGCTAAATTCATAATCAGTCCAGCTCTTTCACCCACTCTCTACAAATTCATTGTTCCGGGTTCGTTGGGCTTACAATCCAAATCTTTTGGGCTTGGGCTACAAAGTTTGGACCTTACAGAATATATGTATATATATATATAAATTGATTATGCGATCAAATAAAAGAATAAATGTTTTTTTTTTTTTATTGAGAATACTAAGTATTTTTAACACATACACACAAGGAGAAGGAAGAAGATCTTAAAGAAAAAATAAATAAATATTGATGTGACTAAATGAGAGTTCAAAACGACATATAAAATATCGATGTCCCACATTGCTTAAAAGAGTGTTGTGTGTAGTATAATTTGTCACACATTTTCTTAAAAGTTACTATGGCTTTTGAGTGGAGTTGTGATATGCCTTTGTGTTAGAACTCATTTCCCTCTCTCCTGAGTGTGTTTGTTTCTCAAAACAAAAAAAAAAGGCAAATAAAATTATTCTTTAATTTTGTGCTTAGTTGGCATTTAATGGCTACCTCGTTAACAAAAATGGATGGAAGACCAAACTAAAAACAAGCCTAAACATTGGGCATTAAAATTCATAATTTTATATTTTAGGGATCAAAATCAAAATGACCTCAAACCCCACCATCCTCTCTCTCTCTCTCTCTCTCTCTCTCTCTCTCTCTCTCTCTCTCTCTCTCTCTCTCTATATATATATATATATATATAATCGGTTGTTCAAATTAAGAATTCTCACATATTACCCTTTAAAGATTTTATTAGATATATAAATGGTACTTTTGGTTCATTAAACATGATCAATAAAACGTGATTTTTATATAATTATATTTAGACTATATCGCAATGTTATGATGGATGGATTAGTCTTATTTTATTATAAAATTTAAGTAATCATGTGGTTTATGAATTTGAAGAGTTATATATTACGAGATTCGTTCATATGATGAAATAAAGTTTACTTTACATTTTATTTTATTTTATATTTCTACTTTATGATATATAATTTATTGATTATGATCTATTGCATAGTTATCTTTATATATTTTTTTGCTTAGTTTCAATTGTGTAGAAGAAAGAGACAGGAATCTATGTTTTTGAGAAGAATATACCTATAGGTGTTGAATCGCATTCATTTGTATACTAATAAACAAAGTATATATAATTAGAACTTGGTCTAATAGTTCTCACACTGTAATTTTTTATATATAAAAAAATTATTGCATTGTATTTTCATACATATTTCACTATATATATATATATATATATAATACCCAACTACAAAATTTATTTAATTTGTTGGTTGTTACACCACAAAAAACTTCTAATATAAAAAATAATTTCAAATAACACATATTGGCTTTTAAAAATATACAATCTAATATATTAATTCAATAATTATCCAATAAAATATATTCATATCAAATTTTCCTGCGCATGATGCGGGTCTACTACTAGTTTCAATCTAATTGACGAATTAAGCCCAATTATTTACATTATTAGTCAATTGACATTACCATGTATATAAAACACGGTAGCCAAACCCCACACAATCAATCACTGTCACAAGAAGACCGGAAATGCTTATGGGGAAAAAAACCCAAAACCAGGAAAAAATTCTCTGCAGCCTATGGCACTAATGATCTACTAATTAAGAATAGCTGCAATATATATCACTTACAAAACCCTCTTAGCTAAGTAATGACTATATGCTCGATCTCCCCACTCTTGCTAGCAACAAATTCCTCGAATCTTCCACGAGTTGAGACACCAACCACTTTGATCAAGTCTCCTTGATCACTTCGATGTCTCTTGAAGATTTGAGATTGCTTCATTGATTCTCAGACACCAACAACACTCAAGAACTCACAAGGGTTCAGTGTGTGTGGGGTTTAGAATCTCCTCTTGAGTATTAGGGAATTTTGGAGAGAGAGAGCGTCAAGACTAGCGAGAACAAGGGAATTTTTTCTAGAGTCTTTGGTTTCTCTCTAACTCTTCAACATGGGAATTCTAGGTGTAAAAATCTGGAATGTAAGGGTCATATTAGATTCAGATGGTTCTAAATAAAGTATTGTAGAGAAGGGATAACTATTTTCTCATAGGTTTTGCAATTTCGCTTGATCCATGAGGCAAAATTGATGTCCAACTAATTTTTGAAAACTTAAACTCACATGACAAATGACAAGTCGCTTGACACTTGAACTAATTTTCTGATAAGAGTGAAAGAGAAAGTGAGGCTCTGAGTGAGTGAGTGAAGCATTTGTCATTGTTTATGTGAAATGTCGTGAAGTAGTGAGTGAATAAGCTTTGATTGCTTCTCAAGACCTTTAATTTTATTATTTTTCCAATTTACCCCCCCTTTTTTTTTAATTATAAACAAGGTCATCCCTCTACCAAAACATTACTTCCATTTGAGAACATTTCATTTATTTTTTTAATCCATTTGAAGAAATAAAATAATAGATTGAAAAGAATTTCAGCAAAAATATTTCATCCGTCCTTGTTAAGGTTGTAAATGATCAAAGTTGTTCATAAAAGCTCGTTACAAAGATTTGACATTTGAGAGAGTTAGGGGGTGCGGTTTGACATTTGAGTAGGAAACTGAAACAAAGCTTTGTAAACTAGGTCATCGGTGAAGTGATCACTCTTTGACAAGCATCTACTTTAAGTAAGCTTTTTTGCTCATGCCAACACTACCTTTCTTTTTATTTGGACAAGAAAGGTACCCCACCTTTGCTTGGCGTCCAAAGGTACCCTACCTTTGCTCATACTTGGAGATTGACTCTAGGGAAAAAGGACAATAACTCCTCTTTTGTAACACAGAATTGGAAACATGGTTAGACTAACCGAAAGCTTCAAATGCCAATTACCTATGAATTTTAAATAGCAATTTAATTATCAAAATAAATAATAACATCAGCCAAAACTGTGCTTTTGAACCAAAATTTCTTCTTTCTCCCGAGTCACCTAGGTAGGGCTTGGTTTTGGATCAGTTACAATCCATGAACTGCATGCATAGTGGCCCTCCCCATTGATAATACAAACAAAGTGGTGGGAAGTGGAACTGAATCAAAGGTCATAAAAAAGAGAAGAGCACGCCTTAAAAGAGATTGATGTTTGATATTCTGCTTTTTCTGACCTTGTGATATCGTGTTTTTTTTTTTTTTTTTTTTTTTAATACAAAATAAATTTTTTACTTTAGCCTAATTTAAATGTATATGTGTGTGAAACTTTCTCCTAGAAACTTGAACCCCAACTCTTTCTCCCCACACCCCACAAGTACTTATACTTGTGGAGTGACTACCGCACAAAGAGTGTGCGGTGGTCTGACCTTGTGATATCTACTTGTAGTTAAATGGTGAAGAATCACTTGCTAGTTTTCCTCATCCATCAATTGGTAACAGAATCAAAGGTCAAATATATTGAATTAATTTTTCCAAAAATAATTTCTCTCGATTACTCCATTATGTATTTAACAGTTCTTTACTCATTTCAGTTTTTAAGCTTAGAACCTTTCATCTCAATGACCCAATTAAACAAAGATGGTTTGCTCTGTTGACTGTTGCTGCTGCCAAAATTGATAATTTAGGCTGGTATCTGTTAAAACTTAAAAGATATTAAGACCCAAGTCCAATCCTATTTGGTGTTGAGAAACACACTTTAGACTCTGGCTATACTCAAATTTTAAACTAACTATGGATTAAGCCCAACTGTTTATGATATTAGCCTAGTGACATTATCATGGAAATAAAACATGGTAGCAAAACCCAACACAATCAATCAAAGCCACAAGAACAATGGAAGTGTTCACCAAGAGAAAAACCAAAAACTATGAAAAAAGCTCTTTTGGGGCTTATAATAGCACTAATGATTCGCTAATTAAGAATAGTTGCAATATATATCTCTCATAATAATAATAGTTAAAAGACTGTGGACCACTTTGAAAAAATAATAATATTAATTAAAAACACCAAAAATAATACAATTATACATTAGTAAAAATAGAAAGATAGAAGTTCTTTTTTATTTTTTGGGAGAATAAATTATCCCCAATAAAATTTAGAGAATAATTATACATTATACCATATCTGAAAATAATTATATCTTTCAACGTATTACGTGGATTTGTATAAAACTCAGTTGTTTCTATTTAATTCATTTCAAGAATGCATTTGCATGTGTGCACTGATACAATGAAGAGTGATGTAGAGAATGTTATGTCATGGCTCCAATTTTCAGCTCCTAGATTTGATAGAAATATACATTATGATTTTTTTTTTTTAAATAATTACAACATGCTGATAATCCTGCAACTCGAACCCTTGAATTCCAGAATTCCCATACCTTCTCAGCCAAATCCAACAACTCCTTGGCAGTTCCAACATCAGCAGCCAAACACAGATTACTCTCCTTCTGCACCATCACCTCGAACAACCTCTTCCCCGTCGCATTCTTCGTCAGCTTCGCTCTCTCTCCGAACTCCAATCCCTTAACCCTAACCGGCCTCTCCACCGCCTTCACCGCCACATGCCGATTCTCGTCCAAAAACCTCGCCACCGTCTTCTCCATGTCCTTCTCCACCTTCCCTTTCTCCCTCAAAACCCTAACCATCTCCGTCAACTTGAACATCGAATGCAATTTAATCCCATTCTCCTCCAAATTCTCCCTCCCTCCTTGCTCCCGATCGATCAACACCATCGCGTCGTGGACCACCAGCTCGGCGGCGCGCAACGGCGCCGCCGTTTCCAACACCGACGTGTCGCTGGTGACGAGGTCCTCGATGACGAGGCAGGTCTGGTCCTTGGCGAAAACGCCCTCGATGGACTTGGAGGTGCCGTAGTCCTTGATTTCCTTGCTGCGCATGAGCATTGGGACCTGGCGGGAGACGGAGACGCAGGTGGCGATCGGGAGGGCCGTGTAGGGGACGCCGCAGACGACGTCGTAAGCGGTGGTCGGAGGGAGGAAGGAGATTAGGGTTTGAGAGATTTGGGAGAGGAGAGAAGGGAAGGAAACGATGAGGCGGAGGTCGATGTAGATTGGGGAGGTGATTCTGGATTTGAGCTTGAAGCTGCCAAACTTCACGGCGGAGATCTCGTGGAGTTGGAGGATCAGTGACTCCATTGACGGCGACGATGACATTTTCCGCAGCTGTGAGAGAGAGAGAGAGAGAGAGAGAGAGAGAGAGAGAGTTATGGTCTGAGGCTCTGAGAGAGTGAGAGTGAGTATTTGTAAATGTAGGGTGGCGCGGGGGAATGAGAGAGAAATGTGTTGTTGTGAAGAGGAGTGAGTGAGTGAGTGAGCGAGGGAGGGAGTGCGGTTTTGAGTGGGAAATGCAAACAAAAGTTACAAAACCTTTGTTTACTCCGCAGTACTCTTTATATTTTATTTTTTCCAATTAACACCTTTTTTTTTTTTATATATAATTATAAGCAAGGCCATCAAAATCTAGTCATTGCTTTACCAATGTTCCCTTCCATTATTGTTATTTTTTTATTATAAAAAAGATTTGAAAAGGATTTTATTATAAATACTTTATCTATTCTTAAGACTATTCGCATCAACTTGTGCAAACTACAGTTTAACTAGTAAAATTTTTGACGGCTATCATTAGAAACAGATACAATAAGTTAAAATTTTCTATAAAAAAAAATTTGTGAAAAAAATTCTATCTATTTTAGCATTAGAGTCTTCTTTTTCTATTTTACATGCACACTCTTCAAAACACCTCACAACATATTATCTATTTTACACTAAGTTACATTAAAATATCAAATTTTCTTGATATTTTAAAATTGTTTATTTTTCTTTACATGTTTCAATCTCGAGATACGTAAAGAAAAAAAAATAAAAACTATATACAGAGTTAATAGTATTAATGTAAATTTACATAATTATTATAGCAACTTTACAAATTTATACCTTTTTAGCCTAACTAATGTGGATGATTTTGGAGATTAAACGTGTAAAATTGATACATTTTTTTTTTTAATTTTGTATTGTTTGAGGCAAATGCTGTTATTCAAAGTTTAATAAGAAATTTCACTGTAAATTTAAGTTATAATTTGAATTTAGTTGAAAAACTTAGTGATAATGGGAGTTATTTGCGTCATACTATAGCTATGCAATTATTTGAAGAAACTAATTTAAAGTTGTGCAGTTGCCTCTTTTCTTTTCTTTTTTTTTTTTTTTATAATTTTTTTTATGAACGGTCTTTTTTAGAAAAAGATTGTAATTTCATTAAGTTCAACTACACCAGCTAAGATTATAGTAGTGAGGTGAGGAGGAATATTCTCCATCGACACTAAGAACTCGTTAATATGCCTAGCATGTTTAGCAAAATTATAAGCAACAGAATTATTATGTTGCCTAATATGGCAAAATTTTGTTTTTGAGAATCATATGGTTGAATAGTCTAAGAATTTTTTTTTAATTACAATTATGAGTAATGCTAGAGATATAAACTTTTTTACAAAAAATTTTACAAATTGCTGATGTGGTAAGTGGTTATTGATAAATGAAAATTTGATATTAATGGTGAGTCTAAATAAAAATCAATAAGAAGTTGTACATATCAACAATTTGTAAACATATTGTAAAATAGTTTGTGGTTATAGTATTACTCTACAATTGTTCAGCTTAAACTATGAAACATTTACAATGTGCTGGTGGACATAATAAGTACACTGTAACATTTCATTAAAAAAAAGGTAGTGTACATTGTAACATACAATAAAAAAAAATGTCGTCGGTATAATTATGGTAATTATTAACAAATATTTATTTTATAAGAAAGTATATATAATCTAACATTATGCGTTTTTTTAAGAATCTCTAATATTAAGCTGTTTATTATAATTGTATTCATATATGGAATTGGGAAATTATTGTGTACTCCCGGAGTACCATAAATGTGTACTCTCTCCTCTCACATAAATGGTGAGTCCCACTAATTAAATTCATGGTGGGACCCACCATTCATGTGAGAGGAGGGAGTACGCATTTATGGTACTCCGGGAGTACCTAATAATTTTCCGAATTGGAATTATAAATTCAAATGAAAAATTTAAATATAGAATATAATTTAAATTCAATTAAAAATCCATATTAAAATAATAATGTGTAAATTTTATAAGGTCTTAAAAGCCAAAAATTCTACGACCGCAAAGTAACCCACAATTTTTGTCACAATTATCTATTCAACGAAAAATTATTAAGTTCATCAAAAGAACTGATGACGTAGTTCTCCTTAACCTCCCAACCAATAAAATTTTGTTATTTAAGCAAATATGACATCGCCTGGTAAATTTTTTATTTTTTATTCCTTACATTGATTGGGAAGCTCACCTACACATTTGCATAGATAACGTTGTCTCATTGGTTGGGAGGAACACATCACCAATTCTTCTGGTGGATCTAATAATTTTTCCAATTTAACAGGCTATGATTAGTAAAGAAAAAATAATAGATTCATGTGAAAGAGATAAACGGCCCTTCACACTCTCTCACATAAATAATTGTGGTACTAAAGTTACTCCTCAAAACAAAACCTCATGAAACACAAAACCATGGCATCCAATAAGTGTTGTCGCCTTTGGTTTTGCATATATTATAGATTTTCAAATTAAATTTACTTATATTCACTGTAATAAAGTCAACAATATCTTTTTCCTTTTTGGCATTTGGTTAATTAGTGAAGAGAAGAAAAAGAAAAAGAAAATAGCGAAGGCCATAGCGATTATGGCATCCGAAACACAAGCCAACTATCTTTCTTTTTCTTTGGGCCACAAAGCTGACTCCCCACCTTTGCTTGGCGATTATTTATGTCGGAGAATGACACTAGAAATTGATATTATGGTAATTAACTTGTCGGTACAATGCGAAGAATCGCTTGCTAGTTTTTCCTAAATTAGTCTTCCTCAAAAAAAAAAAAAAAAAGTTTTCCTAAATTAGTAACCGAATCAAAGGTCAAATAGTGTTAAATTTTCCTTGCTTCGTTACGAATGCTACTTGCACAAGAATTTATGAAACATTTTTTTCTTGATTATTCAATTATGCAATTAACAGTTCTTTACTCATTTTTGTTTTTAAGCTTAGATCCTTTCATTTCCATGACTCAAACAAAATGAGTCCAAATCTTCTATCCCACTTTTCCCGTTCTACTATATACTCCACCAATAAAAACTTGCCACATATTCACTTGATAAATTAAATACTATCATTAATTAATAATGGTAGTATTAATAATTCAATAATGGTAATATTTAATTAATCAGGTGAACATGTGGTAAGTTTTTATTGGTGAAGTATAGAGTTGAGCAGGAAAAGTAAGACAGAAGATTTGGACTCAAACAAAAGATAGTTTGCCCTGTTGCTGCGGCCAAAAATGATGATTTAGGATGGTAATTGTTAAAAGATATTAAGGCCTATGCCCAATCCTAATTGCTTACAGTTTTTTTTTTTTTTTTTTTTTTTTGAGAAACAAACACACACACACACACATACACAAGGGAGAGGGAAAGGGATTTTAACACAAAGGCACACCACAACTCCACTCAAAAGCCATGGTAAGTTTTAAGGGATGATGGAGCAAGTTATACTACACACAACACACTCTCTTAAGCAATGTGAAACAATCAGTTACATTATTAATCAATTGACATTACCATGGATATAAAACATGGTATCAAATCCCCACGACCTGTTTAATAAATGTGTCGCGTTCATATCATATTCGGGTTGAAACTTAACAAATTCGTGTCATATCTGGGTTGGCACAATTGATCTGTTAATTAAACATGTTGCATTTGTGTCATATTCGGGTTGAGATTTAACAGATTTGTGTCATGTTCTAGTTGACACAATTAACTTGTTTAATAAACGTGTTGCATTCGTGTCCAACCTATAGATCCCTTTTAACCCGTTTAATTAAATGGAAATTTACTAATATACCCTTTAAATCCTAGGTATATAAGCTTATTAGTTGTTAACTTGTTGTTGCTTATTTTCTTTGACATATTGTGATTGTTTATTTGTGATATTGAGATATGCTTTTGTTTTGAATGATTAATTGTAATACAGTTACTTGTTAGTTCTGAATTTTATATTAAAAAATTTTATTTTTTTGGTTTTTCAAAGTTTAAATCAATTTGGTTAATACTAAAATTTGTATTTTTTTCGCTTGATAAAATCGGATAAACGAGTCGATACAACCGACTTGTTTAATAAATAAGTTGTGTTAGGGTTGATGAATCTTGACATGTTTAATAAACGTATTAGGTTAATGTTGACATAGATAGTCAAAAACTCGTAAATTGACATGACACGAGCCCAACACGCGAATAAGAATTGCCACTAATATTTACTTGAATTTGAGAATATTTCCTTCAATTTTTTTATCAAAAAAATTGTAAAGGATTTTATTAAAAATAATCTATCCATTCGTATTCAAAGTTTAATAAGAAAAAAAATTCCACTTTGAATTTAAATTATGAATTTGAATTTAGTTGAAAAAACTTAATAATAATGGTAGTACTGTATGGTTTGCATTATACTGTAGCTATGCAACTATTTGTTGAAGAAGCTAATCTTTTTTTTTTTTTTTTTTTTTGAGAAACTAATCTAAAGTTGTATAGTTGCTTTTTTTTTTCTTTTTTTTTTTGAGAAGCATATAGTTGCACAATCTAATGTACCTAGAAAAATTATTCATCTTTTTTTTTAACAATTATTATCTTAAACTATGAAACATTTATTTTCTCAAAAAAAAAAAAAAAAAAACTATGAAACATTTACAATGTTCTAGTGTACATAAGTACATTGTAACACTTCATTAAAAAACGTGGTGCACATTGTAACATACAAACAAATGCAGTTAGTGTAATTCTGGTAATTATTAACAAATATTTATTATGATTGTTATTGTATATGAAAGTATATATAATCTAATATTATGCGTTTTGTTTTTAAATCTCTAATATTAAGCCATTTATTATAATTGTATTCGTATATGAAATTATAGATTCAAATAAAGAGTTTAAATATAGAATATAATTTAAATTCAATTAAAAATTCATATTAAAATAATAATGTATAAATTTTATGAGGTCTTATAAGCTAAACATTCTACGACCATAAAGTAATAACACACAATTTTTGCGACAACTATCCACGTAACAAGCTATTTGCCCAACAGTTGTGGTACTATAATTAGTCCTCAAAACCTCATGAAACACAATACCATGACATCCAATAAATGTCAACTCCTTTGGTTTTTCATATATTATAGGTTTTCAAATTAAATTTACTTGTATGCCTACAATTAAATATTCGCCATAATAATTGTCAAAGGCCTTGTAGCTGAATTGGTACCTCCCTATGTATAAAGTGCTTGGAGGTCTAGGAGAGAAAGGATTCGAGCTGCTGAATTAGCAGCATATTGTAATTATTCCTCAAAAAAAATAAATATATTCGCCGTAATAAAGTCAACAACAATACCTTTTTCCTTATTGGGTCTTTGACTAGTTAGTGAAAAAACAAAAAAAGGAAAAAGAAAAAATAGTGAAGGCCATGGTGATTGTGGCATCCACTAGCTATTGCTTTAAGCTGAAACACAAGCCAACTTTCTTTTTCTTTGGGCCACAAAGCTAAACCCCACGCGATTATATATATGTCGGAGAATGACACTAGATATTGATATGGTGATATTCTGACCATGTGATATATCAACTTGTCAGTAAAATGTGAAGAATCAATTCTATTTTTCCTCTTGCATCAATTAGTAACCGAATCAACTTATCAGATTCTCAAAAAAAAAAAAAAAAAAAAAAAAATCAACTTATCAAAAAATAAAATAAAAAAAATTTGGGGTGAAAAATATAAATGCCCCAAATTTTAAGGGATAAAATTTTAAATTTTAAATTTTAAGGTTTAAAATCCAAATACCCCCAAATTTTAAGGCTGTAGTTTGCAATTTAGCTTTTTTATAATTATAAACAAAGTCATCCCTCTTCCAAAACATTACTTCTATTTGAAATTATAATAATTATAATAATTATTATAATTATTTTTGGGTTGAAATTATAATAATTATTTTATATTGTATATGGAAGATGAAACATCTCTATTTTTTGGAGAAAAATCAAAACTGCAACCTATGTCTTCCAACCCAAGGTGTGGTAAATTTTTATATGTTCTTACTTTATTGATAATTTTTATTTGGGTTCATGTGATTTTTTGTTTTTTTATTAAAGTTTTGATTTTTGGCTGATTAATTATTTGTTTAGATTAATTTCAATTAATTATTTGTTTGGATTCAACGTAAAAGATAATGGAATTAGGTGTTGTAAATTTGATAATATTCCATGTTTTGAATTGTTTATATTATTTAGACTCCTGGTATGACTCTCTCTTCTCTCCTTAAAACCCTAGCAATTACCATCTCAAAAGCCTAAACTTAACTTCACTTTAAAATTAAAAAAATAAGAAGGAGAGAGACTCAACTAAAAAAAAAAAAAAAAAACGTAGGTTTTGTCTTTTTTATTTGCTTTCATATGTGCCTGAAATTTTCATTCTATCTTATTGTTTTGTTATGTTTAGAATTTGTTTTCTTCTAAGTATTTGGGTTAATCTCTATATTTTGATAGTGTTTTTGTGGGTTTAGTTTTTTTGTTGAAATTTCTAATAATTATTTTATATTGTATACGGCAGATGAAACATCTTTATTTTTTGGAGAAAAATCAAAGCTGCAACCTATGTCTTCCAATCCAAGGTGTGGTAAATTTTTATTTAGTATATTATATATGAATTTTTTGAATTTGAAGGGTTTTGTTTGGTTTTGAAGTAGAATTTGGGGATTCTATAAAATTTGGAAAATTTAAGTTTTGGGGTTTTTGGTATTTGCGTCTTAGTAGGTTGATCTTAATTTTTTACCTTATATGTTTTTTCTTTATTGAGAATTTCTATTTTGGGTTCATGTGATTTTTTGTTTTCTTAATTAAAGTTTTGATTTTTGGTTGATTAATTATTTGTTTGGATTAATTTCAATTAATTATTTGTTTGGATTCAACGTAAAAGATAATGGAATTATGTGTTATAAATTTGATAATGTTTCATGTTTTGAATTGTTTATATTGCTATTAATACGACTAAATAAGATTTGTTTTTATCCTTGTAGTTTATATCAATTTTGATTGTGTGTATATATATATAACTTTTGGGAATTTTACTTTATTAATTTAAGAATTGTAAATTATTTTGTAGGTTTCAGTAACTATGCACCTGCAGTGAGACATTGACAATATAAGCATATATATATGGTATTAACATTTTATAAAAATCTTTCTTACAACTCAATAACATTATACGTTAGACAATACTTCTAAAATATAGAAAAACATAAAAGTTAAATATTTATTCTCATTGTAATTTATTTAATTATGACAGAACTATTTTTTTTTAAACTCTAACTAGCAAAATGTCTATAATATGCATATTATTAACTCAATTTTCTATTTCTAAATTTCTTAGATTTTATTATATCAATCTTTTTTTCTTTTAAATTCTTGATAGGCAAATCAATTTTTCACTAATTTTTTTACTTTAACGTAATATTAATTAATTATTCTTTTATTTAATTATCTATAATATTACACGGATTAGCAATTATTATATTAAAATCACAAAGATTCTAAAAAAAATAAAAAATAAAAAAGAGAGACCAGCGTCCTATCTTCCGTGGGAGATGCTCTATCTTCCATTTGTTTGTAAATATTAAGGGAACTGAAAAATCAATTAACAATTGTGTGATGTTATGTGAAGTGATGGACCCTCTGCCAGATGTTATGTGATGGACAAAATCGACTTTAACTTGTTGGAAGGAAAATTGAAGCCGCGTGGGACCGTTGGTTAGTGCTTCGAGGAAGAGGGATTTCTAGTTGCTTTTTGCTTTTGTTTTTTGTAGGCATATTGACTGCACCTTGGCGTGATCTTCAAGTTTATGCGATGGACAAATCAACTTTAACTTGTCGGAAGGAAGGAAAGCTGAAGCCCCTTGGAAAGATTGCACCATGGAAATTTCGAGGAAGGGGGATTTCTTTTTGGATGAATTCTAGAGCTTTTTCGTTTTATATTTTGCTTATTCAACTGCTTTCTTTTTCTTTTTGAATCAATGACTTTGGGTGGAGGCGAAATTTGAATATAAATCTTTTATTTGAAGATAAAAAAATTATTATTTAAGTAAATTAGAGTCCACAAATTAAATTGAATTGGTCATAAAAATATGAATTACACCAATTACCTAGTATCTCTTTTTGGTACTTTTTTCCAGTTAAATTTTAGTGTAAAAACAATTAACAAAGATACTCTTTGGTCAAAGGTACTCTTTTCATATTCAAAATTGTTTTATAAAATTAAAAAATTTAACTATTATATTTTATGTTCTTTATTTTTTTAATATATTAAAATGACTAAAATATTCTATATAAAAAGGAAAAAAAAAATTAGAGTCCTTCACAATTGATACTCTATCTTTCATGTGTTGTAAATATTAAGAGCAATCGCATTAGTTCATTTATAATTTTTTAAAATAGAAAAAAGTACTAATTTTACATGTTTTAACTCCAAAAACACTTATATTAGTTTTTGTAAAAATGTGAAAATATATGTATATAAACAGTAATTATATATATATATATATATACAGTTATCGTTTAATGTGTAAATAATTTTTTTTTTTGTATTTTTCCCTTTTCTCTCTTTACCCTAACTCACCTCACTGTATAAAGAAATATGTATAATATTTTATTTATATATTTTACATTGTTTACCGTGTAAAAAAATAAATATTTTATTTAAATAAATATGTATAATGTAAATATTTTATATAAATAAGTATATAAAATAATAAAAGTTGATTTTAAACGTGCATGGAACAAATTTTTCACATATGTATAGGCTCTAAGCTAAAATATTAATTAATAATTGTGTGATGTAACGTGATGTGATGGACCCTCTGCCTGATGTTATGTGATGGACAAATCGACTTTAACTTGTCGGAAGGAAAATTAAGGCCGCGTGAGACCGTGGGTTAGTGCTTCGAGGAAGAGGGATTTCTAGTTAGTGCTTTTGCTTTTTTTGTAGGCATATTGAGCGCACCTTGACGTGATATTCGAGGCAGGAAAGCTGAAGCTGCTTGGAAAGTTGCACCATGGAAATTTCGAGGAAGGGAGGCTTCTTACTTTTTCTTATTTTCCAGAGCTTTTTCGTTTTATATTTGGCATCTTATTCAACTTTTTTTTTTCTTTTTTTATGGAATAAAGAGGGTAAGTCTAAACAAAAGATCATTGATTTGCAATTTCTACTTAACTTCTTGAGAAAACTGAAGACGCATTGGAATTTCTCTGCTTTAAAAGCTCTTTTCCAAGGGGTTTATTCCTATTTCCCTTTTTAATTGTTCAATCAACCTGAGCGTTCCATTCAAATTGCTCTTTTTCAAAAGAAAACTTTTTTTTTTAAGTGGTTTACTCCTCTCCTGTACTTCTCATTTTATCACATCTTTGATCTTTCCAATCTTTTCCACATAGTTCTTGATGGCTTTCCTAACCGATGAAGGAGACTCCTTTTCTTCTTCCACTCACAAGTGGGATTATGATGTCTTCTTGAATTTCAGAGGTGAAGATACACGCTATGGTTTTACAAGCTATTTAAATCAGGCTTTGCGTGACAGAGGTTTCAAGACTTTCATCGATAATGATCTTCAAAGAGGTGAACAAATTTCAGCAGAACTTATCAAAGCCATTAAATCGTCAATGATTTTAATTATCATATTCTCTCAAAACTATGCATTTTCTACTTGGTGCCTAGAAGAACTTACCGAGATTCTTGAGTGTAAGAAAAATAGGCAAAAAGTTTTACCAATTTTTTACAAAGTAGATCCATCTGAAGTACGCAAGCAAGAAGGTAATTTTGGAATAGCACTAACTATGCAAGAGAAAAAATTCGAGAATAACATGGAGAAAGTGCTGAGGTGGAGGGCAGCTCTAGAGGAAGCAGCTAGTTTGTCTGGATGGCATTATGAGGATGGGTATGTATCTAATCACTAATCTTGTGTCTTTTTATAGCTTTCAAACCTCTAATGGTTTTGTTATGACCACTAAATACCAAGTTAAGAAATTATTTTATTACAATAATATCTGCTACTATTAATTACTAAAGCATCTCCAATAGTTTAGGTAAAAGCAAAATAATATCTATAATAGAGAATGAAACCAAAAAGAAGTCTTTCAACAGCTTTCTTTCAACAGCTTTTTTAAATAGCAAAGAAAGGAGCGGGGATGGAGGTATGGGGATATGTGTGTTAAAATATGAATAAATAATGAGTAAAGAAATAATATTTAAATAAGAAAGAGAAATGATAGAGAATCTGTTGGAAGATGTATATGAAAAGTAGGTAGGTAAAAAGTAAATATCACTGTTCACTGTCCAAACAGTGCAAAAATATAGATAAGCTATTGGAGATACTCTAAGACACTAAAGGCTAGCACAAATAGAAGGATTTAATCTTACCAATTAAGAGTTTGTCTAGCACATTTTTTATTGTTATATTTCTACTTGATTGGAAAATTAAAAACATATCGAATGTGCTTTCATCTCATATTTACCTTTCACCCACACTTATGAGAGAATGAACGTGTTGTTTAAATCAAGGCTCGTCAACTTAATAATTTGGTAATTTTCTTAATTATTTCATTTTCGAAGTATCAAAAATGGGTTAGCGGCATAGGATGAAGGGGTAGCTAGTGGCATGAGGTGAAGAACACATGGGCGGCGCTACGGGGTTCATTTGAACCCTCTGACTTCCAAAAAAAAAAAAAAAATTATATATAAAAAAATATTTTTTTGTTAGTTTAATACTATAATTTTTTTCTTAAAAATATATTTGCACACCCTGACTTAAATTTTTACACACCCTTATTACAAGTTTTTCCAACTCTAAGAATAAAAAGTAAGTGTTTGTGAATTGTAAGTGTCATTATTTTTTTATAAATTTATATTATGTGTGTGAGTATGTCTAATATTGATTGTGTGCATTATTTTTTTGTTATAATATTATTTGTGTGAATTATGATGTGTGTGGATGTTTGTGTGTACATTATAATATAAATACATATAATTTAATAATTAGGAAATAGATATGGTTTGTTACATGTGTGTATATTGTTATCATGTTATAATAACTTTTTGTTATAAAGTTAGTAAAATTCAAGAAAAAAAAAAAAACGTAAAGTTAGTGATTGTCTAAGTATTTGATTGGTTAAGTAGACATTAGTGTATAATTTTATGTATGAATGAGTGTGGTTGTGTATGTCAATAATTAATACAAAACCAATGAGCTTAGTTTAGTTATTTAGTTTAAAATATTTTTATAAAAACAGTAACAAGTAAATAATAAAAACTGCATAAAAATAAAAATGTTAGATAAACTTAACAAAATAAAATGATTGTAGGCTCATAGCTACCCATATTGACAATAGATACTTATAATGAACTATCATATAACAATTCAAAATTTGAATACTTGTAGAAGAAATTGTAAAACTTCATTTATTATTATTTTTTTTTTTGTCTGTAATTCAATATATTCAAGTTCTTTTTTTATTAAAATTTTTTAATGACCTCCCTAAACAAAATTCCTGGAGCCGCCACTAGAAGAACAAGAAGGGGCAGTGACACAGTGTTAGGAGGAAAAATTGAGAGAGAGAGAATGAGGGCTCAAAGAAGAAAAAATATGCACATTAAGTCTCAAATTAATTATAGTCTCAAATATATGACTATGGGTTACATGCACATTTACTTTATTTAAAAAATGTGTCATTTGCAAGTCACCCCGCTAATCATCTTGAATTTAGTTCATTTTCGTTTTTATATTTCTAGCTAATCTAATTATGTTTCTTATGCTCTACAATTGGCAGTTATCCTGAATGTAACTTTATAGAAGGAATTATTAAAGTGGTATCAAGTACTAAATTAAATTGCACAAAGTTGTTTGTTGCTAAATACCCAATTGGAGTAGATTCTCGTGCAAAAGCCGTAGAATGTCTTTTAGATATTAAGTCAAAAGATGTTCGTGTGGTAGGGATTCTTGGCCTTGGAGGAATAGGAAAGACTACAATTGCAAAAGCTGTTTATAATAGAGTTGCTGATTATTTTGAAGGAAGTAGCTTCCTAATGAATGTTAGAGAAAATTCAAGAACCGATTGTGGCAAAATCGAATTACAAGAGAAACTTCTTTCTGAGATCTTAATGGGTGAAGAAATTAAGGTGCACTGTACATCCAAAGGAATCAATGTGATCAAAGAAAGACTTTCCTGTAAAAAGGTTTTTTTGATTCTTGATGATGTGGATAAATTGGACCAAATAGAAATTTTTCTTGGAAAATGTGATTGGCTTGCTAATGGAAGCAGAGTTATTATAACTACTAGAGACAAACATGTGCTAACCACTCTTGAAAATGATCCTTTAATCTACAATGTTGTGGACTTGGATCGTCATGAAGCCCTTCAACTCTTTAGTAAGCATGCCTTCAACAAAAATGAACCTGAGGCAAATTATTTACAACTTACAAATCAATTCATATGTTATGCCAAAGGCCTTCCACTAGCTCTAGAAATTATAGGTTCTGGTTTGCGTGGAAGAAACATTCGCCAATGGGAAAGTGAATTAAAAAAGTATAAGAATATTCCTAACAAAAATATTCAAAAAATACTAAAAGTAAGTTTTGAAGGATTGGAAAAAAATGAACAGGATATTTTCCTTGATATTGCATGTTTCTTCGTAGGATTGCCCAAAAATTACGTTGATGGTATCTTAGCTGCTTGCGATTTATATCCGGATATTGGTATTTCAATACTTATTGATAAGTGTCTCATAAGAGTTGAATATTATGGCGGGTTATGGATGCATGACTTGCTACAACAAATGGGTAAAGAAATTGCTCAACAAGAATCAAATGTGCCTGGAGAACGTACAAGGCTATGTTGTTATGAAGATGCTTTAGAAGTTCTAACGGAAAATACGGTATAACTTCTTTTTCTTCACTTCTTTTTTAAGCAAAAAAAAAAAAAAAATCAATTATTATTTTTCTTGTTAATGTTGAGGAAAATCTAAGTTTATCATTAACATTTTTTTTTTTCTAAATTTCAAATCATTATAATATTGACAAATTCTATTGTACAATGTGTTCCACTCAATGTCATATCCAAACAGGGTTCAAATAAAATTCGAGGCATAATGTTGTACCCCAATAGACCAGAAACAGTGACATTGGCAGCTTACGCTTTCAAAAGGATGATAAATCTCAAAATTCTTATAGTTAATAATGTGCACATTTGTGAAGAACTTAAATTTCTCCCAAATGGATTAAGGTGCCTCGATTGGCCTAATTATCCTTTCCCCTTACCATCCAATTTTTGTCCTCAAAAGCTTGGTGCACTCAATATGCCATGTAGTCGCATTCAGTTAGAGAAATTACTTAAGCAGGTATGGATGTCTTTAAAAATTATGTTTAAAATTTTAATTTAAAGTTTGTTGAAATAAATTTTTTTTTTTTTTTTCTTACAGGGGGTTCAATTCCAGAATTTGAAACGTATTAATATCATGGATTGTGGGTCTATTACGAGATTACCTAATTTATGCACCCCAAACTTAGAGGAATTGAATCTTTCATATTGTAGAAATTTAGTTGAGTGTCATGAGTCCATTGGATTTCTTGATAAGCTTCGAGAATTGGATCTTGGAAGTTGTGAAAAACTTCAAAATTTTCCAAGCCATCTCATGTGGAAATCTCTCCAATTTTTGGATATTTCATCTTGCTCAAGTCTTGATGTTTTTTCTTTCTTACACCAGGGCCAACACGAGTTTGATGGTTTGTACCACTATTGTTTTAAAAATGTTACGGATCTTTCAGATATCATCTATAAATTACCACAGGTTGAGAAATTATGTATTTATACTAGCAAATTGAAACCTTGGTATCCTTTTAGCTTTTCAAGTGACGAGGTGTATACTGGATTAAAGACACTTGGAATAAAATGTTGTAAGTATCTTCAGGAAATTCCAAGGCTTCCACAATCTATAAGACAAGTATTTATATTTGACTCCCATTGGCTACATCCACAATCATCAAACAGATTGATCAGTCAGGTATCTCTCTCTCTCAATGTTATATAAAAACATTCTTTTTACCATCTCGAAAATACATTATTAAATTTGTTTGAATTTGTTATTGCAAACAGTTTGGAGAATTTTGGTACCAGGAATATGAGATTTTACAACCACAACAAAATCCGATGAATAATGTCCAGAAATATGAACTTGTACTACCAGGATCAGTGATTCCAAATTGGTTCAATCATCAAAGTGTTGGAAATTCCATTTCATTCTGGATTGGTGGTATTTTTCGAACATTTGTTTGCTGTGTTGTTTTAGAACCGGTGGAACAGCTTTGTGCATCTTATCCTAATCTTCGAGTCTTCTTGAAAATTAATGGGAGAAAAGAAGGCGTTCTTGGTTCTTCCATATACAAACGGTTTAGAGATATGACGTGTAATCATTTATGGTTTTTTAATGTATCTCGTGAATTGCCTTGGTTGAGTTATGATCAGAATCATGTTGAGGTTGTAATTCAAGCCTTTTCTACCGAAAGATGTGCTTTTATGAAAAAAAATAATCCAGTTCCTGTCGTAAGGTGTGGGGTCCATGCTGAATGCATTTGTCCTCTTGTTGAGAGATTTGGTGAATTCGAAGCAAGGAGGCAGCACCAAGATCAAGATCACTCCACCGACACGCTCCCACCTACTTCAATACCTGCCTTCCCAATTTGTTCTATTTCAAACTCTGTCACCCAACTCATCCCCTCCCCTTCCCCCACCTCTGATTCGGAGATTTCAGATTCATATTCAACGGACAGCACATATGATGATTTTGAGTCTCTTTCGACGGGCTTTCATGTTGATGGGTGTGATTTGGGTGTGTCACCGTACACTTCTCCCATGGGAAGAAATTATCAGCCTCCTCAGCCTCAGGTCATTGTCCTTGACCAAGATCAAGATCACTCCGACCAATCGCTTCCGCCTTTCCCCACCTCTTACTTGGAGCTTTCAAATTCAAATTCTATGGAAGCAACATATAATGATTTTGACTCTCTTTTGACGGGCTTTCATGTTGATGGGTGCAATTTGACTTTTTCACAGTACACTTCTTCCATGGGAAGAAATTATCAGCCTCCTCAGCCTCAGGTCATTGTCCTTGACCAAGATCAAGATCACTCCGACCGAACGCTTCCGCCTTTCCCCACCTCTTATTTGGAGCTTTCAAATTCAAATTCTATGGAAGTAACAAATAATGATTTTGACTCTCTTTTGAACGATTTTCATGTTGATGGGTGTGATTTGAGTGTGTCACCGTACACTTCTCTCATAGGAAGAAAATATCAGACTCCTCAGCCTCAGGTCATTGTCCTTGACCAAGATCAAGATCACTCCGACCGAACGCTTCCGCCTTTCCCCACCTCTTACTTGGAGCTTTCAAATTCAAATTCTATGGAAGTAACGTATAATGATTTTGATTCTCTTTTGAACGGTTTTCATGTTGATGGGTGTGATTTGAGTGTGTCACCGTGCTCTTCTCCCATGGGAAGAAATTATCAGCCTCCCCAGCCTCAGGTCACTGTCCTCGATGATACTAGCCACATTTCTTTGCCATCTACCATGGAGCTTCTGAATAATATGACATACAAGTCCGAATTATTGGGTCTGCCAGATTTGGGAATTGGCTCAACTGTTAGTGAGGGGTTTCATTTGGGTTCTTCTTCAACGGCCCATAACTTTTTCAATGATGATGACTCTGACTTCAATTTGTATTCACCATCGAAGAAAATGAGAACATCTTGATTGAGCTTGGAAGAAGAAATATGCCTCCATCAGAAAAAGAACCTTGAAACTATTTTCTTCTTCATTGTTTCCGTTCCATTTCTTTTGCATTTGATGCCAAGGTATGTCTCTTTTTTTTAGTTGCATTATTTCATTTGCATCTTTGGATGCTTATTCATTGGATTGGGTACTAACATAATTTGAATAGAAGAAACTAACACAAGGAAAATGCAGAATAGATGAAAGAAATTAGTCAATGTGATTTGTGGCTAAATTATTCTATAAAAAAACCTATTAAGTTGTATATGGCAGTAGAAAAGTAATATATATATATATATATATTTTTTTTTATCTGAGAAGAAGACAAGTAAAATATTGTTGCTAGTGACCATATAAAGATTTGGGTTTGGGCCTAGTATTGTTAAAAAAAGAAACCAATGGTAACAGACCAAATGGAACCTCCTTCCACATAATTACAATTTACAATATGGAAGATGAGGTCATGGTTTAAGATATGCATGAATGTGGGAACATTTTCTTTGGAACAAAATTATAATTTTCAAAATGAAGGTCAGAATATTAGAATACCGAAAAACCACTTTCAATTTTTTAAAAAAATTATGAAAACAAGCTGTTAAATATTCATCCCCTAATCTCTATCTCTGATAATGAAGTCACTCATACTTCTTGATTTATTTAAATTTTGAGTTTTGATGAAAACAAGCTGTTAGCATAATATGTGAGTATTAGGATTTTTGTCTATTAGTTTGTTACTAGCCGGCACCAATTTTGAAAATTCAAACTTCAGTAGGCATGACCTTATGCTTATACCATCCTTAATTTCATAGAGCAGGAGGTTTTGAAATGGATTTGACTTTGCCAATAGTCGTAGTTTCAAGGTCCTTTGAACACAACATTACATTTTAAATGCTTTCTTTTTAAAATTGTTGCTTATAGTATATATTGTCTCAAATTTCATAATCTTGTAAAAATGTTGGGAATTTTATGTGGATTTCTGATATTAGCTAGTTTGTTATGGATGATTTCCTGACTATGAGTGAAATGTGTCTTTGTTATTGATTGTTGGACTCACTAAAGCGATTATTTAAAATCTGAATGTGCAGAACTAAGCTAAGTTATTGTGTGAAATCCTACTAACAAGGTTTTGTTCTTTCACATCAAGTTGTTCTTTGACTTATGTAATAGTGGAATATTTTCTAGCTTGCAAAACTATACCAATATTTTTTTTCCCATAAATTAATGCAACTCATTATGTTATAAAATTCAATTGGATTACGCTTGGTGTCTTTGGAAATGAATTTAATCATTTTTTTTTTAAATTCATAGCATTTCATAAAAATTGATAATGTGATTGAGAAAAGAAATGAATCAACTGATAAAATATTGAAATAAAAAATTGACCCTATGATTTCAATATTTTTTGACAATATTAAGAAGTAAGGAATTTGATCTAGCATATCATGGAATAATCATATCTGCTAGGTCTGACCAAGACATTCTTGCAGGAATTGGAAAAAAAAAAAAATTTTCCTTTTGGGTGAGAGCTTTCTGATTGACCAATTTTTTGAGTCAACATTTCAATTGAAGAATAGCTTAGTTACTTATGCCTTTGGATCTAGAATCAGGGCACTCCTTTTGGTTGTTTCTTGTGTTGTAAGTCATGTGATTATTCATTTTCACGTTGTTATTGATGCATGTTTGTTTAATTTAATGTGCAATTGAAAGTCAATTGTTGGTGCCTTCTTTTTTTTTTTCTGCTGTTGAATTTTTATAGGTTTAAACGGTTGTGCTTTGCCCCCTATTTAGATGGTTTTTATCTGTATCTTCCAACATTGAAATTAACCTCATGCAAAATACACCATAGACGGATTCAAAATTTTTTTTTTTTTAAAATCACTTGGAAAAAAAACAACTGATAATGAAGAATAAAATGGAGTCCCTCAATATGTATGAATACTGATCAGAGAAACAAACAACAAAACCAAGACATGTATAACTTTCATTGCACTTCTCGGTGCCTACACAAGTTTTGAATTGACCATAAGTGTATAGAACATCCTTCTTTCAATGCAATCCTACATCTAACCACTAAGCAGTTGCATTTGGTTCTGGATGGATGTCATAACAATATAAATTGCTCAGTTATTTACTGGTGTTTGAATTAGAGAATAGGGACATGTCTGTCAATCCAAATTTGCTATAAAAGTCACATTGGGATGTTTTGGTTTGAACCTTTCAAGTCTATGGAGTATTTATTTTTAATTTGCTGGAACAATACTTCATTAGGTTAGTTGCTGTCCTGCTGGCCAAAATTTAAGCTACTTTAATTCCCAAATGCCTTTGGTTGGGATTTGTAGAAGAAAATAATTCATACTTATTGGTCAAAGAGTTTTTCCAATATAATATAAAATAAAAGGTTTTTATTTGTTTGTTTCTTTTTATATTAATTGCATATACTTGAATTAATTGGGATGACAGGGCCACAATTTCATCATTGTTGGAATAATAGTTGTAGCTGCTGATGAAACTACTTCATCCTTATAAGTTTTGTTATTTTTGTGCCCAAAAATGATCACTTTGTTCTGTAGGATTCTTTGTTCTGGTATTTCGTACTAATGGACTCCACACTTGATGCAACTGGATATAGATGTAAGTCTTGTCTTTGGTATTTGACACCCTTATTTTGTAGACATTATAATGATTTCAATGCCCGAAAAAAAGTTTTTATAATTATCTGCAACTATGAGCACGGCTTCTATCCCTTTGAAGATTATAGCTTGATACAAATTTCATTTCTTACCCATTTGCATATCTTTTGTAAATAGATTAATAGGATTACCTCCAATTGCAGTTTTCTACTATTCTGTGGTACCTTCTTAGTAATTTCACTTTGAGTTAAATGTTGAAAGGAATATTTTGAAACTACAAATTAGTATCACCTTGAATTCACCCTCTTATAGGAATACCTTGCTGTAGATAAAAGAGTAAACAAAGTTCATGAGCTAATGGTTATGATTTTTTTCTTATCCAGTACAAAAAATATACCTGCCTTTAATTGTCTTACATTAAAATGCTGAGGAGAAGAGATCACTTATATTGTACCTTTCCCCTTTTGTTAATTTTGCACTCGTTGTAACCATTGAGTATGGTAAAATCAAGTGCATACAAGGTTAATTTTACATGTTAATGTTCCCTTCCTTTGGAAAATTCCCATTCATTTATTTGATCAGTCCAAGCAATTCCATAATTTTACATGTTAATGTTCCCTCCCTTTTGAAAATTCCCATTCATTTACTTGATCAGTCCAAGCAATTCCATGTTATTTGGACAATGATTTTTCAGTTAAGTTCCTTTTTTAAAAATTGTTTATACCGTTTACAAGCAACTTTCATTTAAATGCCACTTCAAGAATTTCTTAGTTAGAATTACTAGGCCATGGTTGCACAGCTGCACAGGATAGGCACCAGTTTCTAGTTGGAAGACTTTCCATGCAAGGATGTGGTTTCGCTGTCAAGTTCGATTTTGCCTTAAATCTGCACAACGATTTCAAGAATTTTCACTCAAGTTGTTTTCAACATGTGTTGCAACCCATGATGAATCTAAGCACGCACTGTCCACTGTTATATAGAGTTTCAGCTAATAATTTTGAAATTTTCACTTTCTTGACTTCTTGCAAAACCAGTAAAACCTTATATCTACATTACTCTTTTGTTTAAACAATAAAATTTTTGTTCAGATGACTTTTGTCATCTGCAGTAAAACTTTTGAACTTTTGACTTTTGCTATCTGCAGTTAAACTTTTGAACTTGTTATTACAGTTATCTGTCATATGTAAATTCCAATCTTAGCCTACTTCTACATTTAAATTTGAATATAATACAATATCTCATGTGACTGATGTGATGAAAAAGCCTGTTTTCAAATACTTGAAAGAAAATATTTTTTGACTTATAAAGGGACATATATTGGGTAAAAATGGAAATATTGACCATTATTGCAGCGTAAAGGGAGTCTATGTTTTGATTGTTTTCTTGGTTCTTAACATTACTTTTCCTACATCCAGGCTAAGGTAATGGCTGGTGATAATGTAGCGAGGTAGTTGCTTCAAAAGGTGACACAGTGTGCATGCAATGCGTATCTTGACATTTAGGAAAGGTATAAGTAAAGTCATGGTTGAAATTTTGACATTAGATTATAGCATCAATGAGGTCATATCCCTAATTTTGCCTTTGACAGTCTCTATTTTAGTAATGTAAAGGACTTAATTATTAGCTTAATTTATCACAAACACACACATAAATATGTAGTTCATTTTTTTTTTTTCCTTTTCTATATGAGATAGAAATCCTACTTTAGCATAATCTAAATGTATGCGTGTGTAGCACCCTCCCCCCGTGCCACAGCACAAGAACTTGTACTTATAGAGTGACCATATCACTAGGGGCGTAGGGTGGTATAAATATCTAGTTCATATTATTATCAATATGTGTTAGAACACACAAACAGAAACAGAATAATGTTAGTGTTGTGTTGTATTTTCCCATGATCTGCCCATATTAGCGTGTTTGCAGTGTCATAACCATGGCCCTTCTTGTTCATGCTGCATAGATTCAAAGTTAAAAAATAAGGTTTGGATATATTAGGTAAAAAAAATTGATGTGGATTAAATTGTTTTAGGTTTTCACATAGTCAATGACTACGGAATTTTAGATATAATATATTTTTTAAGCATTCTTGTATTGTTTTCCACATTATAATTTTATGACTCCATCTAATTCTTTTCCTTGCTTTAACAAAATTTTGGTGGGTCTATGGAATGATTAATGATCCTGTGTGTGTGTGTGTGTGTTTTATAGGAGACCCTCACTCAGGATTATGATTCCAAGTATTGAAGGTTAATGTACATCCTCAAGGATTGGACTCCTAGCTTCCATACAAGTATTGCTGGAAAAAGTTGGAGCACTGAAGAAATTTTGGATGACATGAAAAATTATGGCCACAGTGTTCAGGTTTCGTTATCATTATGCACTCAATATAGAATACTAGTTTTATTTAATGAAAAGTTTCTTTATTAAAAAAAAAAAAAAAAAAAAAAAAAAAAAAAAAAAAAAAAAAAAAAAAACCTTGCAGCCTTCTACAGTTCTTTCTTTGATTGAATTCTTACTTGGAAGATACCTGTGTCAGAATATTCAAAATTAATAAACTCTGGCTGGACAAATCATTCCCTTGAGTATATAAAAGGTGCTAATGATTTTGCGAGTAGAGCTCTTAATCATATCTGACCTGCTAAAAGTATCTTATCATGCTAGTGAAATCATAATTCTGATGTTAATATGGGTTTTTATGTTACTTTTATGTCCAAAATATTGTCATAAAATTTAAAATACCAAGTGCACCAACATTTTTTAAAATATATTAATGCATACTATCAAGTTCTTGAACATAATTAGCACATGATACATGACAAACTTAAGACTGCAAAATGCGTAGAAGAGGTATGCTAAATAGGTTTCTTTTTCCTCTAGCAAAAAGGAATTATGTAGGATTTGAATGTACGAATTATAAGAAAAAGTTGTATATACACAACTCTTTTAGACAAATAAAACTCCGTATTGTCAAATATTATTGCGTGTCTTTGTGTGCTGAGAGTGACAAATTCTTGATGTCTATCTTTTTTTTTTTTCCTTTTGAAACAGATGATCCAGCACCATGATTTTTTCCTGGATGAATGTCTCGGTGAATATTTGCTTCTTTTTCCTAAATTATTGAAGGTTAGTACTATTTTTTATCAGCAAAGCTCGAGTGAAACTCTAGTTTAATTTTTTTTTTAATAATCAAATCAACTCTAGTTTCATTTTGGATTAACAAGTAAGATGATTGATGAATATTATGCATTTACTACTCCTTATCAGCATGTTTGGCCTTGAAAATTTAAGAAGAGCACATATCATAGTTAAAGAGTTGTAGGTGTAAAAGAAATCATACTATACATTTTCTTTGTATTCAAGCCATTTAAAGACCTTAATTTGTTCATGATATTATTATAAACTACTGATATCTTTGACTTGAGATGTCAATTTATCAAAATCTGAAATTTTCATTTGAAAATGGACGTAATCCAATAATCACTAAGCCCCACCAGTAAAACATTGTTTTTGAAAATGAGGAAGACAATTAATTGTTATGCTGATATTAAGAACTTGATTTCCAATTTTCTTTTGTTATCTTTGGGGTTTATTCTTAATAGTTAGATTTTTCAAATGCAGAAGGTGGAAGAGCTGAAATTGATGTGTGCCTACAGTATGTACCAGCAACTTAGTGATTGACATCATTTATCATTGAGATTCTCAAGCTAGAAGAATTGTTGGATGGATTAGTTGGGAATTGAAAAAATCCATCAAGGGCAGTTAATTTAACTCCCAAAAGATCTAAGATCCTATTTCTATTCTGTAAGTAGAGTCACACATAGGCATCATTGTTTCTCTATTTGTATGTGTTTCCTGTGTGTATGTGTCTGTCTCTTTCTCATTCACAGTTTTTGTAGCAAATTCAAGAGGGAAGTTAATGTTGAACTTGAGAGCAACATTAAAAATGGAAACGGTGACATCTTTGGGATTGGGGCTTCTCCTAATAGGGATTTCAAATTTTCCGAGGATGAAACAACATAATTTTTGGGGGATTGGTTGGGTGCCATTATCTATTTCTTCTATAAATAATACCACAAGTACTTTGGTTTTGTTACTTTCTTTGTAAGCTAAGGACTTTTTGAATTTTCGGGGGGGGGGGGGGGGGGGGGGGGGGTGGGGGGTGGGAGGGCATAAAGTTAGATAGGTGACATGAGCTGGTTCTCTTTGTAGTTTTTTATTTTCCCCTCTCTGCATAGTACATATTTTGAGTGAAAAGTACAAGGAAGAGTAACTAGTTATGTGAGATTCATTTGTGATGTATCATTGTGTCCTCTGTGATCTCCAATAATTAAGGTCATCAATTGGGTGTTTATAAGTTTTTTGTTTTACCCAATGTTTAATTGGTATCTTTCTTATTGTCAATTTGTTTTAAGCAACAGTGGCAACACAGAAAATTTAAGCAGCACGAGTAGGCCAAGGTTGATTGAAAATGAGGATAGGCCTCCTGGAGCTGTGCTGCTTGCAGGGACAAGGCTTCTGGAGAGGTTGAGAGGGGTGCCTCTTTCTGCAAACAGGTCAGTGCTTAATGTGATATGCAATTTGGAATTTTCAAGGGTGAGTTTGGACATTATATGAAAATTATTATCTATTTTTATGCCAAAATTTTCATTATACATTGCAATACCAAGATTGACTGCCACCAATGCTGTTGATGGTGAAGTTATGAAAGTATTGAATCAATAATGGATCCAATTTTCTTCTCTGGCTCCAATATTAGATGGACCTCTTTGTGTAAAAACTGGGTTATAGTGACCCATATAATTCTTATGGAAAGGCCAGAAACATCTTCAACTTTCTTGCAATTAATTAGACTGTACATGATGTCCGTAATTTAAATTTCTTATGACAAAAGTATTTATGACTGGAGGAATTGCATAATGTGTGCGTGTGTCTATGTTGGATTGTATCTACCTATACTGTTAAGAGATGTTTAGCATATCACAAAACTAGGCCAACCAAGAACAACATAACTGGTTTTAATTGTTTTTAGCTCAAAAAACTGGTTCGAAATTGGATGAAATTTGTTCCTTTAAAATCCTAGTTTTAACTTAGGTTCTCTCAAATATACATTCTTTTCAAAATCAAGTTCTGAATTTGATGCTTTCACATGCATATTCTCACCATAAATCTAGTTTTAAATTAGAAATTTTTGCATGCATATTAAGTAAAACTGGTTTTGATATGATTCTAGACAAACATGAAATAAAATAAAACCAGTTAAGTTTTGTTTTTGGTTCAGCTTGTATCGACAGACAGTGGAGGTTGTGGCACAACAGTAAAAGGGCTTAGATATGATATCTTTTTATGTGAGATTGATGTGACATGGTGACAACTGTCCAAATCCATGTAATTCCCTTTGGAATCTCCAGCCACATCCCTGATTAAGTTGATAACATTTAAAAAATGATGAGTCGCACTAGAGCTCTTTTGTCATGGTTACACTTGCTCCCTCTGTATGAAATTTTAAATTGCAATTGCAATGGCTAATTCTACTGGCTCTGAGTTCCCCTTTGGAGGATTAGTAGTCCCCTTTGGAGCATTCTGATTGGGGAAAATGAAAAAGAACAATACGTTTTGCATTTTGACAACCAAGATTTCAATGAGTACACCAGGTTTGACGACTTCCCTTTTCATGGTCAAAGCTATGATGGAATATTTCATGTAGTGGGTACTTGTAATGGCCTCATCTTCCTTGCTGATGATTTATATCGGTACCATTATAATTTCTTTGGGGACTACTAACCCAGTTCAATTAGGCAGTCATTTGTGATCCTAACTTTGGGGACCCACTATAATTTTGCTCTGAGTTCCCCT
Organism: Quercus gilva; assembly: GCA_023621385.1. NCBI lineage: Eukaryota > Viridiplantae > Streptophyta > Magnoliopsida > Fagales > Fagaceae > Quercus > Quercus gilva. The sequence goes on along the minus strand of CM042476.1, from coordinate 13,670,233 downwards.
TTGGAGGATTTGAACTGGGTTTAGTAATTGCAATGGCTAATTCTACTGGCTCTCACCACCAGGTTCATTTGCGAGGCTCAGTGAACATCTTGCACACTTACCAAAGAGAGCAGTGTATTCCTTTAATCTTATTTTATGACTTAATATTAATAATGCAGAAATTCAGGCAGTTAAGACAAGACACTAATTTATTGTGACAAAATTCTCCTAATATATTCTATTTCTTTTAACAAATGCTGAATTCTATGCTTGTATTCATCAAATGTGCATATATTTTCACAAATTATTGGTGAATATCTCTTGTACCACTAAATTGTCTCTGAAAAGGTTGGACTGATTTTAATGGATGGCTTCTTCAATCATTGTGTTTCTCATTCAATTTTGATTTTTGTCAAACGTTTATTGGGCTTCCGTTCTCTTTATGTTATTTCCAGTATCTTGCACCTCTATGTTCTTTGTTAAATCATTTTCATATGATTAATTGTCATTTGCTGTGAATTTCTGCTGCTGATACTACTGACATCATCCTCACTACTGTTGCTGCTGCTTGTGCTACTATAGATATTGTTTGTTGCAGCCTGCACATGGTATTATGGTCTATACTAGTTGTCAAAATATTTTGAATGTGAAGATCTTTCTTCCCTATTCCTTGAATAAAAATAATAGTCTCTTGTTTCATTTTTCTTTTTTATTTAGGGGAAGTGGGAGACTTTTGTCAGACCGCACTGAATTAATGCTTGAAGATGGCGTAAGGGAGCTTGTTGATGATCGGGACGTGGGTACTTAAGCATCAGCAGGTCAGTCAGCTGGAAGCTCAACCATTACTAGCCTGACCTGTCGAATTGAGAGGCTACAATTATTCTTAAAACCGAAGAAGAAGCCACCTGGTCTCAGTCAGGAGGCTCTAGATTGTTTGCACCTGGAGGTTTTCAGCAGCAAGGTTGAAGGGGCGGTATGAAGAGCTTCTCAGGATTGTAGTATGTGTCTGGAGATGCGCTTATACGCTTGCCGTGTTCCCATAGGTTCCACTCTGCCTGCTTGGGTCCCTGGTTTCGAACTTGTGGTGACTGCCCATATTGTCGTAGAAGTATATAGTAACAAGTCACAACAAAGCATCAAGTAACAAGTCACGTGTGAAAGTTTTGGCACTGACCAAATTATGTCCTTAATTTGTAATTGTGTGCATATGTAATTATTTGTATCTCCTGCTCTGTTGTACACACACGAGAGAAAATCTGGTCTCATTGTATTTCTTGACTGTTATTTTTGAATTTTGAATACGTGTTTTTGTGTTTTTTACTGACGTAGATTACCTTTTGATTTCTCTCCTCTATTCAAGAAATTTAGAAAGCCTGTGAATGATGTTGGAAAGATCCAACAAGTGGTATTGCGGCTTGGACACCTATATTTATCTGAAAATAAAATAACATAAATTAAAAATGCTTTTAACTTTTATTTTTTTGGATAAAGTAAAAAAATGCTTTTAACTTGAACATAAATAGAATAGACTACCCGAATGAAAGGAGAAGAGAACAATTATTAAACTTATGCTTTGGTCCTTGTTCTATTTTTTATTTTTATAATTGCCAACATAACATCCATGTATAAAAATTGCACCATGGAAAATCAAACACAACTCTGTTATCCGACCCTTGGCATGATGTTAATTATGTTAATCGAAACAATTTTCTTTCTTATAATCTGTGTTTCTTAGCAACCAAATAGATTTTTGTACTCTAAAGAACTTTGAAGAAAAACTGGAAGAGGCATTAAGTTTATCCGTCTAGCTGTGTGAAAGAGAAATAGAACGCGGGAATTTGAAAACCGAATATTAAAGAAAAGAGAAGAAGGGGAAAATTTATATATAAATTGATTATGGGATCAAGTAAAAGAATAAATGTTTTTTTTTTTCTATTGAGAATGCTAAATATTTTTAACACATGCACGAGAAGAGAGGAAAAATTCTAAAAGAAAAAAGAATAAATATTGATGTGGCTATATGAGAGTTCAAAACAGCATAAAAAATTATTCTTTAATTTTGTGCTTAGTTGGAATTTAATGGCTACCTCATTAACAACAATGAATGGAAGATCAAACTAAAAACAAGCCTAAACATTGGGCATTAAAATTCACAATTTTACATTTTGGGGATCAAAATGACCTCAAACCCCACCATCCCCCCTCCACCCCCCCTCTCTCTCTCTCTCTCTCTCTCTCTCTCTCTCTATATATATATATATATATAATTAGTTGTTCAAATTAAGAATTCTCACGTGTTACTCTTTAAAGATTTTATTAGATGTATAGATGGTACTTTTGGTTTATGAAACATGATCAACAAAATGTGATTTTTATATAATTATATTTAGACTATATCGCAATGTTATGATGGATGGATTGGTCTTATTTTACTATAAAATTTAAGTAATCATGTGGTTTATGAATTTGAAGAGTTATATATTTGCGAGATTCGTTCATATGATGAAATAAGGTTTACTCTTTACATTTTATTTTATTTTATATTTCCACTTTATGATATATGATTTATTAATTATGATCTATTGTACAGTTATCTTTATATACTTTTTCACTTAGTTTCAATTGTGTAAAAGAAAGAGACGTGAATCTATGTTTTGGAAGAGAATATACCTATAAGTGTTGAATCGCATTCATTTGTATACTAATAAACAAAGTATATATGATTAGAACTTGGTCTAATAGTTCTCACATTGTAATTTTTTTTATATAAAAAAATTATTGCATTGTATTTTCATAGATATTTCACTATATATATAGAGATTAAATTCTATAAGGATGGAGTGTAAAACCTATGTTTTACACCGTCCAATAAGTGATTGCCACATTAGCATTTTACTTAAAATTTATTAAAATTAAATACATCCTACCACACCTAATAACATCTCGATATATTCCTAATTTGGTTGGATTTATATATGGGTATTAGAATTGATTGAGTGTGATTGTGTTTATTCTTAAATATGTGATAAGATGATATGGCATATTGGGATTGGAGGGGTAAAACATGGGTTTTACACCATGTCCTTATAGAATTTAATCTCATATATATATATATATATATATAATACCCCACTACAAAATTTATTTAATTTGTTGGTTGTTACACCACAAAAAATAATTTCAAATAACACATTGACTTTTAAAAATATACAATCTAATATATTAATTCAATAATTATCCAATAAAATATATTCATATCAAATTTTCCAGCACATCACGCGAGTCTACTACTAGTTTCAATCTAATTGACGAATTAAGCCCAATTATTTACATTATTAGTCAATTGACATTACCACAATTATTTACATTATTAGTCAATTGACATTACCATGTATATAAAACATGGTAGCAAAACCCCACACCATCAATCACTGACACAAGAAGACCGGAAATGTTTATGGAGAAAAAAACCCAAAACCAGGAAAAACTCTCTACAGCCTATAGCACTAATGATCTACTAATTAAGAATAGTTGCAATATATATCACTTACAAAAACCCTCTTAGCTAAGCAATGACTATGTGCTCGATCTCCCCACTCTTGCTAGCAACAAATTCCTCTAATCTTCCACAAGTTGAGACACCAACCACTCCGATCAAGTCTCCTTGATCACTTCGATGTCTCTTGAAGATTTGGATGGGAGTTACGTTGATTGGATTACTTGTCTTTTGACTTGCCCTTCTTTAATGTGCAATTTCATTGATAATTCTCTTATTGGGTTAGGTTTTGATAATGAAAATTTTCAGTTGCTCAGAATTGCCAGTGCCTGCATTAAGCCCTTATCTTGTCAAAGGCCCACAACCCTTGAATTGTACCATGCGATAAACATCCTTGAAGAGAATTATGGCCTCATAAATAATGATACTGAGATATTGAGGCAATCTGAAATTGCTACTGCCAGTATTTCAAATGAAATTGTTGAGGCTGAAAGTACATAGAACTATTGAAGCATGACAAACAAAGTGGAGCATTAAGTCACAATTCCTCCAGTCGTGGAGGTTGTGTGCTTCTTGTAATCTTTTGTTGTCCTCAGCATCTTTTTGTCACTTGTGGGAAAAGGTTTTTTTCTTTCTTTTTTTCGCATCTATAGGATGATTTAAGAGTGCATGGTCCAGATTGCCACAATATTGATGTTCTTTTTTCTTTTGGGTTGTATGCTATTGGCGGAAAAATTATATATGCTGGGAAATGGACCTGCATACTTCTCGGGCCCAGTCTAGCAGAGGTTCTTCTTTTGGATTCCCCCCGTGTGTGTGAAATATCACTAAAATAAGTTTAGAAATTTAAATGGATAAGATTAACATTAGTGAATTCACAACTATTTAAATTTTTATGACTTTTGTGTCACACGTTGTCAAAGAGACTAGGTATGAGCAAAAAGGTCATATTCTAAATCTATTATTATTATTCTTAAATAAAAATAGTTTCTTCCATAAAATTTATAAAAATAATTGTATAAATTCAATGAACTTAAACTTTGATATATATGCAAACTTTATTGAGGTAATAGCCTAAATAGAAAAAAGGCAAAAATTACATTTTCATCTCTATATTTTTAGGTGATTTCACTTTGGTTCCTAACTTTGTTTTGCACCTCTTTTAGTCCCTAAAATTAAAAAAGCGATCTCATTTTTGTCCCTACCGTCATCTCACAAACGAAAATAGTCTACGTGCCAAACAGAGTGCATTGCTGGTGCACTAAAGGTTGACGTCAGCATTAAAATAATAATATAATATTTTATTTTACATTTTAAAAATGCCACATCATCTTTTTTTTCTTTAAATTTAATTTATAAATTTTAACTAAATGAAAAAAAAAGACGTAAATACACTTTTAGTTTCTGTATTTTGACTTTTTTCTATTTTAGTCCATATATTTTATTTTTACTATTTTTAGTCCCTAAATCAATTTATGCGTTCCATTTAAGTCCTTGAAACTACTTTCCATCAAATGGGCAAATTAACAGATAAATAAAATAATAAAAAAAAATTTACCGTAACATGACACGTCATATTATAATTTAAAATATTTATTTTTTAATTTTAATTAAATGAAAAAAAGTCAAAATGCTAGAAGTTCATTTACGCAAAAAAAAAAAAAAAAAGAAAAAAAAAAAGAAAAAGAAAAAGTAGAGGAAAAAACGGAAATAAAATCCAAATGTCATATAAATTGAGATCTAGCTTTATCCTTTATGTTGAGGAAGAATAGTCAAGAACAAGAACCCAAAAAATTCAAAACCCCAAAACATCTAGTGGACTATAGAATCGTTTGATCTTAATCAATGTTGTTAACCGAAACAACATTGTTATTCCTTCTCTCCATCCCTCTAGCTAAACTCTGAGTACCCAAAATTTTCAAAACCCAAAGAATACAAACCCAGAAAATTAACACAAACCCAGAAATTTCAAGCACAAACCCAGAAAATCAATCCTAGAACACACGAGCACAAACCCAATTAGATATGTATGAAATCGGATCCGACGGGGACACCTATCGCGGGTCGTGGAGCTCCGATCGGAAGCACGTGTACGGAGAGAAGCATTACGCGAACGGCGACTTTTACAAAGGGTACTAGAAACGGGACGTGCAAGATGGGCAAGGGCGTTACATTTGGAAGAATGGGAACGAGTACGAAGGGGAATGGAAAAACGGTGTGATTTCGGGTCGTGGGGTATTCAACCCGCCTCAGTCTCTCTCAACTGAGCTCATTTCTAAATCTCAAGCTCTCAGCTCCACGTTGTCCTCCTTTAGTACACACAGGATTTCCGGCAGTCAACTTCTCCTCTAGACAACGGAGGAATTGCTTCACACCTTGAAAACGAGAATCATCATCAATCTACTGTAAGCTTCTCTTGCAATGCAATTCGTTTGGTCTCTGTTACTTTTTCCCTTCGTTTTCTTGGCATCCAAACAGAGGAGTATTATGTGTTTTAATTTTCGAAATCTCCCTCTCTCTAAATTTCTCTTGATTTGACCCTTGTTTGATTGCCGAGAAATCTGAGTAAAAATTTGATAATTGCTTGTATCTGTTTGATGTGGGTTCATTGTGAAATGCGTACGAAAGGTGTTTGTGAAAATTTCTCTGTTTGGACTTTTATTTCCATTATTTCTTTTTTTTTAAATTTATTTTTTAGTTAAAATTGATAAATTAATATTTTGTTTTTAAAAGATGACGTGGTATTTTTAAAATGCAAAACAAAATATTATATTATTATTTTAATGTTGATGTCAGTCTTTAGAATGCAAGCGATGCACTCCATTTGCCACATAGACTATTTTCGTTCGTGAGATGACAGTAGGAACAAAAATGAGATCTTTTTTTTTTTTAATTTTAAGAACTAAAAGCGTTACAAAAAAAAGTTAGGGACCAAAGTGAGGATCGCCTAAAAATGTAAGGATAAAAATGTAATTTTTGCCTAGAAAAAATCTCAAAAAACGCGCCATATGGTAGTATCTTGTTCTTTATTTGCATCAATTATTATTATTAGTTATTACAAGTGTTTCCAACGGAAATCATCAAGAGTTCAAGGGCTGTCTGGTTTGTATTTTTAAACAACTATTTTCAGATTTTAAATAACATTTTACGTATTTTCATACATTTTTTCTCCACACATATTTTCACAAATATTTTCAAACAACAATTTTCAATTTTTAAACATATGTACCAAACGGGCCACAAATCTCCCATCTCCCTTTCTTGGAAGAATTACACTTCACCTTGGCGTGATCTTTGAGGAAAGAAAGCTGAAGCCGCTTGGAAATTTCGAGGAAGAGGGGCTTTTTACTTTTTCTTGCTTTCCAGAGCTTTTTCGTTTTATATTTGGCACATTATTCAACTTTTTTTTTATTATTATTTATTTATGGAATAAGGAGGGTAAGTCTAAAACAAAAGGTCATTGATTTGCAATTTCTACTTAACTTCTTAAGAAAACTGAAGATGCGTAGGAATTTCTCTGCTTTAAAAGCTCTTTTCCAAGGAGTTTATTCCTATTTCCCTTCCTAATTGTTCAATCAACCTGAGCGTTCCATTCAAATTGCTCTTTTTCAAAAGAATTTTTTTTTTTTTGGAGTGGTTTACTCATCTCTTGTACTTCTCATTTTATCACATCTTTGATCTTTCCAATCTTCTCCACATAGATCTTGATGGCTTTCCCTACCGATGAAGGAGACTCCTTTTCTTCTTCCACTCACAAGTGGGACTATGATGTCTTCTTAAGTTTCAGAGGCGAAGATACGCGTTATAGTTTTACGAGCTATTTATATCAGGCTTTGTGTGACAAAGGTTTCAAGACTTTCATCGATAATGATCTCCAAAGAGGTGAACAAATTTCAGCGGAACTTATCAAAGCCATTAAATCGTCAATGATTTTAATTATCATATTCTCTCAAAATTATGCATTTTCCACTTGGTGCCTAGAAGAACTTACAGAGATTCTTGAGTGTAAGAAAAATGGACAAAAAGTTTTACCAGTTTTTTACAAAGTGGATCCATCTGAAGTAAGCAAGCAAGAAGGTAATTTTGGAATAGCACTAACTATGCAAGAGAAAAAATTCGAGAATAACATAGAGAAAGTGCTGAGGTGGAGGGCAGCTCTAGAGGAAGCAGCTAGTTTGTCTGGATGGCATTATGAGGATGGGTATGTATCTTATCACTAATCTTGTGTCTTTTTATATAGCTTTCAAACCTCTAATGGTTTTGTTATGACCACTAAATACCAAATTAAGATAATATTTTATTACAATAATACCTACTACTATTAACTATTAAGGCACTAAAGGCTAGCACAAATAGAAGGATTTGATCTTAACAATTAAGAGTTTGTCTAGCACATTTTTTATTGTTATATTTTTACTTGATTGGAAAATTAAAAACACATCGAATGTGCTTTTATCTCATGAATTTACCTTTCACCCACACTTATGAGAGAAGGAAGTGTTGTTTAAATCAAGGCTTGTCAACTTAATAATTTGGTAATTTTCTTAATCATTTCATTTTCGAAGTATCAAAAATGGTTTAGCGGCGTAGGATGAAGGGGTAGCTAGTGGCATGAGGTGAAAAACAAGAAGAATGGGTAGGGACATAGTGCTAGGAGGAAAAATTGAGAGAGAGAGAATGAGGGCTCAAAGAAGAAAAAAAAATGCACATTTAAGTCTCAAATTAATTATAATCTCAAATATATGACTATAAGTTACATGCACATTTACTTTATTTAAAAAATGTGTCACTTGCAAGTCACACAGCTAGTTATCTTGAATTTAGTTCATTTTTGTTTTTATATTTCCAGCTAATCTAATTATGTTTCTTATGCTCTACAATTGGCAGTTATCCAGAATGTCACTTTATACAAGGAATTATTAAAGTTGTATCAAGTACTAAATTAAATCGCACAAAGTTGTTTGTTGCTAAATACCCAATTGGAGTAGATTCTCGTGCAAAAGCCGTAGAATTTCTTTTAGATATTAAGTCAAATGATGTTCGTGTGGTAGGGATTCTTGGCCTTGGAGGAATAGGAAAGACTACAATTGCAAAAGCTGTTTATAATAGAGTTGCTGATCAGTTTGAAGGAAGTAGCTTCCTAATGAATGTTAGAGAAAATTCAAGAACCGATTGTAGCATAATCAAACTACAAAAGAAACTTCTTTTTGAGATCTTGGCGGACAAAGAAATTAAGGTGCACAGTATATTCAAAGGAATCAATATGATCAAAGAAAGACTTTCCTGTAAAAAGGTTCTTTTGATTCTTGATGATGTGGATAAATTGGACCAAATAGAAAATTTTCTTGGAAAATGTGATTGGCTTGCTAATGGAAGTAGAGTTATTATAACTACTAGAGACAAACATGTGCTAACCACTCTTGAAAATGTTCCTTTAATCTACAAGGTTGTGGGCTTGAATCAACGTGAATCTCTTCGACTCTTTAGTAATTATGCCTTCAACAAAAATGAACCTGAGGCAGATTATTTACAACTTACAAATCAATTCATATATTATGCTAGTGGCCTTCCATTAGCTCTACAAATTATAGGTTCTGGTTTACATGGAAGAAACATTCGCCAATGGGAAAGTGAATTAGAAAAATATAAGAATATTCCTAACGAAGATATTCAAAAAAAACTAAAAGTAAGTTTTGAAGGATTGGGAGAAATTGAAAAGGATATTTTCCTTGATATTGCATGTTTCTTCATAGGATTGCCTGAAAATTACGTTGTTGATATCTTAGCTGCTTGCAATTTATATCCGGATTCTAGTATTGCAAAACTCAGTGATAAGTGTCTCATAAGGGTTGAATGTGGCAAGTTATGGATGCATGACTTGCTACAACAAATGGGTAAAGAAATTGTTCGACAAGAATCAAATGTGCCTGGAGAACGTACAAGGCTATGGTGTTATGAAGATGCTTTAGAAGTTCTAACAGAAAATACGGTATAACTTCTTTTTCTTCACTTCTTTTTTAAGCAAAAAAAAAAAAAAAAATCAATTATTCTTTTTCTTGTTAATGTTGAGGAAAATTTAAGTTTATCATTAACCTTTTTTTTTTTTTTTTTAAATTTCAAATCATTATAATATTGACAAATTCTATTGTGCAATGTGTTCCACTCAATGCTATATCCAAATAGGGTTCAAATAAAATTCGAGGCATAGTGTTGTGCTCCAATAGACCAGAAACAGTGACATTGGCAGCTTACGCTTTCAAAAGGATGATAAATCTCAAAATTCTTATAGTTAATAATGTGCACATTTGTGAAGAACTTAAATTTCTCCCCAACGGATTAAGGGGGCTTGATTGGCCTAATTATCCTTTCCCCTTACCATCCAATTTTTGTCCTCAAAAACTTGGTGCACTCAATATGCCATATAGTCGCATTCAGTTAGAGAAGTTACTCAAGCAGGTATGGATGTCTTTAAAAATTATGTTTAAAATTTTAATTTAAAGTTTGTTGAAATAATTTCTATTTTTTTTTTCTTACAGGGGGTTCAATTCCAGAATTTGAAATGTATTAACGTTATGAAATGTGGGTCTATTACGAGATTACCTAATTTATGCGCCCCAAACTTAGAGGAATTGAATCTTTCATATTGTAGAAATTTAGTTGAGTGTCATGAGTCCATTGGATTTCTTGATAAGCTTGAAATGTTGGATCTTGAAGGTTGTGAAAAACTTCAAAATTTTCCAAGCCATCTCATGTGGAAATCTCTCAAAATTTTGGATATTTCATCCTGCTCAAGTCTTGGCGTTTTTTCTTTCTTAAACCAATACAATGACTGGCTTGATGGTTTATACCACTATTGTTGTAAAAATGTCATGGATCTTGAAGATATCACCTATAAATTACAACAGGTTGAGAGATTATGTATATATACTAGCAAATCGAGACCCTGGTGTGGACCGTGTGGTCCTTCTGGCCTTTCAGAATTTTGGGCGTTTCTAGATCTTAGTAATGTTGGAAATCTAATTGAATTAGATTTTTTGATGAAGCCTGATTACTTTCTGGTATTGAAACGACTATATTTAAATGAAATCGATATTACTATCATCCCGAAAAGAATCTCCAAGTTTACTAGATTAAAGACACTTGCAATAAAATGTTGTAAGTATCTTCAGGAAATTCCAAGGCTTCCACAATCTATAAGACAAGTATTTATATTTAACTCCCATTTGCTACATCCACAATCATCAAACAGATTGTTCGGTCAGGTATTTCTCTCTCTCTCTCTTGTTCAATGTTTTATAAAAACACTCTTTTTGCCTTCTCGAAAATACATTATTAAATTTGTTTGAATTTCTTATTGCAAACAGTTTGGAGAATTTTGGTACCAGGAATATGAGATTTTACAACCACGACAAAATCCAATGAATAATGTCCAGAGATATGAACTTATACTACCAGGATCAGTGATTCCGAAGTGGTTCAATCATCAAAGGGTTGGAAATTCCATTTCATTCTGGATTGGTCGTGATTTTCCAACATTTGTTTGCTGTGCTGTTTTAGAACCGAAGGCACAGCTTTGTGTACTTTATCTTCAAGTCTTCTTGAAAATTAATGGGACAGAAGTAGGTGTCGGTCCTTTCGGAAGCAAACGGTTTACAGATATGACGTGTAATCATTTATGGTTTTTTAATGTATCTCGTGAATTTCCTGGGTTGAGTCTATATGATCAGAATCATGTTGAGGTTATAATTCAATGCTTTTCTGTCGATATATATGCTTTTGCACCAGAAACTTATCAATTTCTTATCGTAAGGTGTGGGGTCCATGTTGAATGCATTTGCCCTCTTGTTGAGAGACTTGGTGAATTCGAAGCAAAGAGGCAGCACCAAGATCAAGATCACTCCACCGACATGCTCCCACCTACTTCAATACCTGCCTTCCACATTTGTTCTATTTCAAACTCTGTCACCCAACTCACCCCCTCCCCTTCCCCCACCTTTGATTTGGAGCTTTCAGAGTCATATTCAATGGAAAGAACATATAATGATTTTGAGTCTCTTTCGACAGGCTTTCATGTTGATGGGTGCAATTTGAGTTTGTCACCGTACACTTCTCCCATGGGAAGAAAATATCAGCCTCATCAGCCTCAGGTCATTGTCCTTGACCAAGATCAAGATCACTCCAACCAAACGCTTCCGCCTTTCCCCACCTCTTACTTGGAGCTTTCAAATTCAAATTCTATGGAAGTAACGTATAATGATTTTGATTCTCTTTTGAACGGTTTACATGTTGATGGGTGTGATTTGAGTGTGTCACCGTACACTTCTCCCATGGGAAGAAATTATCAGCCTCCCCAGCCTCAGGTCACTGTCCTTGATGATACTAGCCACATTTCTTTGCCATCTAGCATGGAGCTTCTGAATAATATGACATACAAGTCCGAATTATTGGGTCTGCCAGATTTGGGAATTGGGTCAACTGTTAGTGAGGGGTTTCATTTGGGTTCTTCTTCAACGGCCCATAACTTTTTCAATGATGATGACTCTGACTTCAATTTGTATTCACCATCGAAGAAAATGAGAACATCTTGATTGAGCTTGGAAGAAGAAATATGCCTCCATCAGAAAAAGAACCTTGAAACTATTTTCTTCTTCATTGTTTCCGTTCCATTTCTTTTGCATTTGATGCCAAGGTATGTCTCTTTTTTTTAGTTGCATTATTTCATTTGCATCTTTGGATGCTCATTCATTGGATTGGGTACTAACATAATTTGAATAGAAGAAACTAACATGAGGAAAATGCAGAATAGATGAAAGAAATTAGTCAATGTGATTTGTGGCTAAATTATTCTATAAAAAAACCTATTAAGTTGTATATGGCAGTAGAAAAGTAATATATATATATATATATATATTTTTTTTTTTTTCTGAGAAGAAGACAAGTAAAATATTGTTGCTAGTGACCATACAAAGATTTGGGTTTGGGCCTAGTATTGTTAAAAAAAGAAACCAATGGTAACAGACCAAATGGAACCTCCTTCCACATAATTACAATTTACAATATGGAAGATGAGGTCATGGTTTAAGATATGCATGAATGTGGCAACATTTTCTTTGGAACAAAATTATAATTTTCAAAATGAAGGTCAGAATATTAGAATACCGAAAAACCACTTTCAATTTTTTAAAAAAATTATGAAAACAAGCTGTTAAATTTCATCCCTTAATCTCTATCTCTGATAATGAAGTCACTCATACTTCTTGATTTATTTAAATTTTGAGTTTTGATGAAAACAAGCTGTTAGCATAATATGTGAGTATTAGGATTTTTGTCTATTAGTTTGTTACTAGCCGGCACCAATTTTGAAAATTCAAACTTCAGTAGGCATGACCTTATGCTTATACCATCCTTAATTTCATAGAGCAGGAGGTTTTGAAATGGATTTGACTTTGCCAATAGTCGTAGTTTCAAGGTCCTTTGAACACAACATTACATTTTAAATGCTTTCTTTTTAAAATTGTTGCTTATAGTATATATTGTCTCAAATTTCATAATCTTTTAAAAATGTTGGGAATTATATGTGGATTTCTGATATTAGCTAGTTTGTTATGGATGATTTCCTGACTATGAGTGAAATGTGTCTTTGTTATTGATTGTTGGACTCACTAAAGCGATTATTTAAAATCTGAATATGCAGAACTAAGCTAAGTTACTGTGTGAAATCCTACTAACAAGGTTTTGTTCTTTCACATCAAGTTGTTCTTTGACTTATGTAATAGTGGAATATTTTCTAGCTTGCAAAACTATACCAATATTTTTTTTCCCATAAATTAATGCAACTCATTATGTTATAAAATTCAATTGGATTACGCTTGGTGTCTTTGGAAATGAATTTAATCATTTTTTTTTTTTAAATTCATAGCATTTCATAAAAATTGATAATGTGATTGAGAAAAGAAATGAATCAACTGATAAAATATTGAAATCAAAAATTGACCCTATGATTTCAATATTTTTTGACAATATTAAGAAGTAAGGAATTTGATCTAGCATATCATGGAATAATCATATCTGCTAGGTCTGACCAAGACATTCTTGCAGGAATTGGAAAAAAAAAATTTCCTTTTGGGTGAGAGCTTTCTGATTGACCAATTTTTTGAGTCAACGTTTCAATTGAAGAATAGCCTAGTTACTTATGCCTTTGGATCTGGAATCAGGGCACTCCTTTTGGTTGTTTCTTGTGTCGTAAGTCATGTGATTATTCATTTTCACGTTGTTATTGATGCATGTTTGTTTAATTTAATGTGCAAAAAGTTATATATGTCAACACTTTTTTTTTTTTTTGTTCAATGAGGCATAGATAACAATAGCAGAACACTGAGTGAGGCCCGGCTACCTCAAATTAGTCAGAAATATTGTTCCTGGATAATTCTTATTTCTGTTTTGGATCGTTATGGGTGGATTTCGCAGTTTTTTTATTGAATCGAAGTTTTTTCAATTGGTGGTGGAGGAAGGTGGGAACTTTTTCTCCCTTAAGATTTTTGAACGGGGGAAGTATTTCATGCAATCAGTCTTTATGGGTAGGAATGCAGCACGTTGGTTAATGCAAAGCTTGGAAAACACAGTGATTGGGGTTAACCCCAAACTCTTCTTCACGCTTAGGGAAGGAGACACCGCATACACTGTGCAACGGGGTTCTAACTCGTTTGGACAATATTTGTTAGTAACAGAGTTAAAAGTTGGCGGGATGAGAAGATCGATCATTATTCTTGCAGGCAAGGCACAACAAGGTTGGAGGGCATTTGGAATTGAATTAAGGAGAATGTTGGAACCTTCTCATTATGCGTTGGGTGGTCCAAAAGCTTTACCGTACAAGTCCAAGTTGGGTTCAGAGATTCTCCCTTCTCGGTCTTTTGTTGAAACAGTAAAAGCGTCCGTGCAAGTAAGGAAGCATGCGCATCAGCCCTCCATTAGAGAGACAGAGAAGATTCGAGTAGTAGAGAACACAATGCCGACTCCGAGAGACGAAGCTGGGATTCAGGTGGTGGCTTTGAAAGGTCCGGCTGATAATGTTATACCGATTGCCGTGGGTGGAGTGGAGGAGAACCACCGTGGTATTAATGGAGATGCTAAGTTTAAGGAGAAAATCCCGGAACAAAATAAATTCAGATTGAATAATTTGAATTTGAAAGAAGTTGATTCTGGTAGGGAGTGTCAATTTAGGAGGTCTAGCTGGTTAAGGAAAGGTTTGATTGTGGAAGTTAATGAATTTGGTAAGAGGCGAGTGTCTTGGCAAAGATACAGGGGTGATAAGCAAGCTGTAAAGGGTGGGGCACGTGAGGACATTGCTGCCCAGGCTGTTAGTAAAGGATTGGTTAATGGGCCTGCTGAAGCCCATGCACCTTGGTTGGGTAAAGTTAAAAGTTCCTCAGGCCCGCTGTTGTCTAACCCTTTTATTTTTGAGGCTGGGGCTTGCTCCAAGCAATCCCAAAATGAACCCAGCCTAGGTATTACGGGCTTGGTTGTTGAGGATGGTAAAATAGACTCAGACATCTCAGGCCAGAGCTTAAGCTCGAATGGTGCGAGTGCTACGATGTTCCCTGTGAACTCGGAGTTTGATTCTCTACCACCAAAGAGGACGGTGATGGCTCCGATGGTCAGCTTGGGCTCGATGTCTTCCTTATCGGCGCCGGAAGTTCCTGGCGAGAGTGGGTCTAGCGTCCAGGTGAGTTCGAGCTGCCTTACCCAGTCCACCACCTTGCCGATATTGGCAGCAGAAGTGGCCCAAGCTGCATGCGAGCTGGGTTCAGCTTCCGTAGCTCCGTTATTTCCTTCGTTGGAGCCGGCGGAGTCGAAGGAGGTGTCTTCAGGGGACCCGTTAGAAAAACTGGTGGCGAAGTCATCTCCGGCAGTGATGAAGGATGTGGATAAGGAGTTATTGGGTCCGGAGGTAAGGGTGACGGTGCATGAGGCTTCTGATTGTAAGGTGGTAATTAATTCCTCTCCCAATATTAGGGAACTGGTCAATGATTTAGACAAATCATGGGGTAATTCCAAAGAGTGGATGCTACAATTGCGGGATGGTCGACAATTAGTGATTCCGCTATCTCTATATCGATCTCCAGAGAGTGTGTCGGATTGCTCAGTCACTGATGTCGAGACTGTAAAAGGTATTGACTCTTTTATCAATGACGGTCAGATGGTTAGCTGGGCAGAGGACTGTGATGGGTTAGTTGATTCTGTGTCTATTGTTAATGAGGCAGAGGAGGAGATGTGGGATTTTGATGAGAGGTTGATGTCTGGGGAGTGTAGTGGCAAGCCTTTAGTTGTGGTTCCTTTGGCCACAGAAGTTCCTTCGGAGTTGGAGTGTAGTTCTGAGCTGGGGGATGGGTGTAAGGAGTCGGATGATGGTAATAATTTATCAATATGGGTAACAAATCGGATTAAGGCTTTTAGAAAATCAGTGGGCACTTCTTTGGAAGGTTTTGAGGAGCAGATTACAGGTTTGCTGCTAGCTATAGAGGCCAGGAAAAAGAATAAAAAGCTTAAGGCAGTAGATGTTCATATGAAGCCCGGCAAGTCTGGGCAGAAAGGTCAGCGGGAGTTGAAAAATTTATTGACCTCTATGAATGTTGAGGTTCGTTCAACGAAATCTAGGAATGTAAGCAAGGAGAGGGCTGTGGTGGTTTATCAATGAATTTGAAGATTATTTCTTGGAATGTTAGAGGGCTGAATGATAGGGATAAAAGGCTTCGGGTTCGAAATATGGTCAGGAGATGGGGGCCAGATGTTGTTTGTCTTCAAGAAACTAAAATGGAGCTGATAACTAGAGCTATGATTCGCAGTTTGTGGAGGGGTCAACATGTTGATTGGTCTTATCTAGGCTCTTGTGGAGCTTCTGGAGGGGTGCTACTGATGTGGGATACACGAGTTGTGAATAAAGTGGAGGAAGCTGTGGGGCGATTTTCGGTTTCTTGTAGATTTACAAGTGTGTCAGATCAGTTTGTCTGGGCATTTACCGGTATTTATGGTCCTAATTCTGTGAGAGACAGAAGGTTCTTATGGGAGGAATTAGTTGGTTTAATTAGTTGGTGGAATGTTCCATGGTGTGTGGGTGGTGACTTTAATGTGGTAAGGTTTCCTTCTGAGCGTTCTGGTTCTACCTCTTTTACTGCTGCTATGAGGGAGTTTTCCAATTTTATTTCTGATCAAGGCCTCATTGATATTCCGCTTCAAGGGGGATCCTTCACTTGGTCTAATACTCGTGAAGTTACTTCGAAGGCTAGGCTGGATAGATTCTTGTTTTCTGCTGATTGGGAGGATAAGTTTCCATCTGTCTCTCAACAACGATTGCCTAGGCTGTTATCTGATCACTTCCTGATTGTTCTTGAGGGTGGTTCCTTTCAGAGAGGTAGGAGGCCGTTTAGATTTGAGAATATGTGGCTTAAAGATGAGGGTTTTGTGGAGAGGGTGCGATCTTGGTGGGAATCTTATAATGTCCAAGGAGCTCCGAGCTTTGTTTTGGCCAATAAATTGAAGCTCTTGAAAAATGATTTGAAGAAATGGAATGTAGAGGATTTTGGAAATGTTGAAGAACGGGTGAGAAAATTGTGGCAAGAGCTTAGTGATTTAGAGAAGATTGAGGACAGTCGTGCTTTATTGGAGGAGGAAAGGCTGGAGTTGGAGAGAGTTCGAGGTGAATTAGAAAAAGCTACTTTGATGGAGGAAATCTCTTGGAGGCAGAAGTCTAGAGTCCTTTGTATTAGAGAGGGAGACAGGAATACCAGATTCTTTCATCGTATAGCTAACTCTCACAGAAGATTTAATTCCATTGATAGGCTTATGGTGGATGGTGAATTGTCTTCAGATCCGGAGGCTATAGTTGGTTGTATTTCTCATTTTTATAGGCAGCTATATGCTGAAACTGTGGCTCATAGACCTTTATTAGATGATGTAGAGTTTTCTTGTATCTCGGAGGAAGATGCACTTTGGCTAGATAGGCCATTTGATGAGGAAGAGGTGTTTGGGGTGATTAGTGATTTTAAGGGTGATAAAGCTCCTGGCCCGGATGGATTTTCTATGGCGTTCTTTCAGTCTTGCTGGTGTATTTTGAAGGCTGAAATTATGGCAGTGTTTCAGAATTTTCATACTCAGGCTGTGTTTGAGAAGAGCCTTAATGCTTCTTTCCTTGCTCTTATTCCAAAAAAGGCGGATGCTGTGGAGATCAGGGATTTCCGGCCTATTAGCCTAGTTGGTGGGATTTATAAGATTATTTCTAAGGTATTGGCCAATCGTCTTAGAAGGGTGGCACATAGGCTTATTTCAGATTCTCAGAATGCATTTGTGAAAGGTAGACAGATATTGGACTCTTTTCTAATTGCCTCAGAATGTGTTGATAGTAGATTGAAGTCAGGTGTTCCAGGAGTGTTGTGTAAGTTGGATGTGGAGAAGGCATATGACCATGTGAGTTGGGGTTTTTTAATGTATATGCTTCAGCGCTGTGGGTTTTCAGAGAAATGGAGAAAATGGATAATGTGTTGCATCTCTACTGTTAAATTCTCCATTCTGATCAATGGTAGTCCTTTTGATTTCTTTGGTAGTTCTAGGGGGATTCGACAAGGGGACCCCTTGTCTCCGTTGTTATTTGATATTGTTATGGAGGGTTTGAGTCGTATGTTGGATGTGGCTGCTACTACTAGTCAGTTCTCAGGCTTCTCTGTAGGTAATATAGCTGGCAACTCGGTGATGGTGTCTCATCTTTTATTTGCTGATGACACTCTTATTTTTTGTGATGCTGATCCTTTGCAAATAGCTAGTTTGAGAGCAATTCTAGCTAGATTTGAGGAGGTCTCAGGTCTAAGGATTAACTTGGGGAAATCTGAGTTGGTTCCTATAGGGTTGGTGCACAATATGGATGTTTTGGTGGGAATGTTGGGTTGTAGGCAATCCACTCTTCCTTTGAGATATTTGGGGCTTCCGTTAGGAGCTAAATTTAAGGAGTTGTCAATTTGGAACCCCATTTTGGAGAAGATGGAAAAGAAATTAGCAGGGTGGAAGAGGTTGTATCTATCCAAGGGGGGTAAGGTAACTCTTATTAAAAGTACTTTGTCCTCCTTACCTACTTACTTCCTTTCCCTTCTGCCTTTACCTGGGAAGGTGGCAAATCGTATGGAGAAGCTACAACGAGATTTTCTGTGGAGTGGTATTAATGGTGATTCTAAATTACACTTAGTCAGTTGGGCTCAGGTCTGTAAGCCGCTGCAGGTTGGAGGGTTGGGTATTAGACGATTGAGGAGTTTTAATTCTGCCTTGTTAGGAAAATGGTTATGGAGGTATGGCATGGAGACCGATGCTTTATGGAGGAAAGTTATTGAGGTGAAATATGGGAATGATTGGGGTGGTTGGTGCACGAAAAAGGTGACTAGTGCTTATGGTGTTAGTTTGTGGAGACATATTAGGAGTGGTTGGATGAGTTTTTCGAAACTACTTATGTATGATGTGGGAGATGGTACTAGAGTGAAGTTTTGGAAGCATCTGTGGTGTGGAGATCATACTCTCCAAGAGGCTTTTCCAGAACTTTATGGTATTAGTAGAACTAAGGATTCTTCAGTAGCGGAGGTGATGTGTTGGTCTGGTGGGAGGATTCATTGGGATGCTAAATTTCGTCGCCCTCCTCAAGATTGGGAACAAGAATCCTTTGATCTATTTATGGATTTGGTTTACTCTTCGACGGTACGGGGATTGGGCCCGGATAGGGTGTGTTGGAAGCCAGCAAGGAATAGAGGTTTTGGGGTTAGAGGATTCTATCTTTCTTTCTACCCTCCTACCACATTATCTTTCCCTTGGAAGATGATTTGGAAATCAAAGGTTCCTCCAAGGGTAGCCTTCTTTTCATGGTCTGCTTCCTTAGGTAAGATTTTAACAACAGATAACCTTCGCAAGCGACGTGTGCTAGTTCTTGATTGGTGCTATATGTGTAAGAAGTGTGGGGAGTCAGTGGATCATCTTCTTCTGCATTGCCCCATTGCTTGTGAGTTGTGGTCGTTGGTGTTTTGTTTGTTCGGAATTCATTGGGTTATGCCTCAGAAGGTTATTGAGTTGTTTGAGTCTTGGCAGGGTAAGTTTGGTCGACATAGAAATATTGAGTTGTGGAGAATTGTGCCTCATTGCTTGGTATGGTGTATTTGGTGCGAAAGAAATGCTAGAAGTTTTGAGGGATGTGAACGCTCTATGTTAGAGATTAAGTCTTTTTTTTTACACATGCTCCTCGATTGGAGTGTGGTCTTTTGTCATTTTTCTTGTTCTTCCCTTCCTATTTTACTTGATCGTTGTAATCTTGGTTTTTGATGTATGCCCCCATAGTACATTCCCAATGTACTCGGGTTGGCTGTTTTTAGTTTTTTAATAAAATTTTCGTTAATTATCAAAAAAAAATTTAATGTGCAATTGAAAGTCAATCGTTGATGCCTTCTATTTTTTTTTGTGCTGTTGAATTTTTATAGGTTTAAACGGTTGTGCTTTACCCCCTATTTAGATGGTTTTTATCTGTATCTTCCAACATTGAAATTAACCTCATGCAAAATACACCATATAGACAGATTCAATTATTTATTTATTTATTTATTTTTAAATCACTTGAAAAACAGACAACTGATAATGAAGAATAAAATGGAGTCCCTCAACATGTATGAATAGTGATCAGAGAAACAAACAACAAAGCCAAGACATGTATAACTTTCATTACACTTCTCAGTGCCTACACAAGTTTTGAATTGACCATATGTGTATAGAACATCCTTCTTTCAATGCAATCCTACATCTAACCACTAAGCAGTTGCATTTGGTTCTGGATGGATGTCATAACAATATAAATTGCTTAGTTATATACTGGCGTTTGAATTAGAGAATAGGGACATGTCTGTCAATCCAAATTTGCTGTAAAAGTCACATTGGGATGTTTTGGTTTGAACCTTTCAAGTCTATGGAGTATTTATTTTTAATTTGCTGGAACAATACTTCATTAGGTTAGTTGCTCATTTACATCCTGCTGGCCAAAATTTAAGCTGCTTTAATTCCCAAATGCCTTTGGTTGGGATTTGTAGAAGAAAATAATTCATACTTATTGGTCAAAGAGTTTTTCCAATATAATATAAAATAAAAGGTTTTTATTTGTTTGTTTCTTTTTATATTAATTGCATACACTTGAATTAATTGGGATGACAAGGCCACGACTTCATCATTGTTGGAATAATAGTGTTAGCTGCTGATGAAACTACTTCTTCCTTATAAGTTTTGTTATTTTTGTGCCCAAAAATGATCACTTTATTCTGTAGGATTCTCTGTTCTAGTATTTCGTACTAATGGACTCCACACTTGATGCAACTGGGTATAGATGTAAGTCTTGTCTTTGGTATTTGACACCCTTATTTTGTAGACATTATAATGATCTCAATGCCCAAAAAAAAGTTTTTATAATTATCTGCAACTATGAGCAAGGCTTCTATCTCTTTGAAGATTATAGCTTTATACAAATTTCATTTCTTACCCACTTGCATATCTTTTGTAAATAAATTAATAGGATTACCTCCAATTGCAGTTTTCTACTATTCTGTGGTACCTTCTTACTAATTTCACTTTGAGTTAAATGTTGAAAGGAATATTTTGAAATTACAAATTAGTATCACCTTGAATTCACCCTCTTATAGGAATACCTTGTTGTAGAGAAAAGAGTAAACAATGTTCATGAGCTAACGGTTATGATTTTTTTTTATCCGGTACAAAAAATATACAAGCCTTTAACTGTCTTACATTAAAATGCCGAGGAGAAGAGATCACTTATATTGTACCTTTCCCCTTTTGTTAATTTTGCACTCGTTGTAACCATTGAGTATGGTAAAATCAAGTGCATACAAGGTTAATTTACATGTTAATGTTCCCTCTCTTTTGAAAATTCCCATTCATTTACTTGATCAGTCCAAACTATTCCATGTTATTTGGACAATGATTTGTTAGTTAAGTTCCTTTTTTAAAAATTGTTTATACCGTTTACAAACAACTTTCCTTTAAATGCCACTTCAAAAATTTCTTAGTTAGAATTACTAGGCCATGGTTGCACAGCTGCACAGGATAGGCACCGGTTTCTAGTTGGAAGACTTTCCATGCAAGGATGTGGTTTCTCTGTCAAGTTTGATTTTGCCTTAAATCTGCACAACGATTTCAAGAATTTTCACTCAAGTTGTTTTCACCATGTGTTGCAACCCATGATGAATCTAAGCAAGCACTGTCCACTGTTATATAGAGTTTCAGCTAATAATTTTGAAATTTTCACTTTCTTGACTTCTTGCAAAACCAGTAAAACCTTATATCTAAATTACTCTTTTGTTTAAACAATAAAATTTCTGTTCAGATGACTTTTGTCATCTGTAGTAAAACTTTTGACTTTTGCTATCTGCAGTTAAACTTTTGAACTTGTTATTACAGTTATCTATCATATGAAAATTCCAATCCTAGCCTACTTCTACATTTAAATGTGAATATAATACAATATCTCATGTGACTGAGGTGATGAAAAAGCCTGTTTTCAAATACTTGAAAGTAAATATTTTTTGACTTATAAAGGGACATATATTGGGTAAAAATGGAAATATTGACCATTATTGCGGCGTAAAGGGAGCCTATGTTTTGATTGTTTTCTTGGTTCTTAACATTACTTTTCCTACATCCAGGCTAAGGTCATGGCTGGTGATAATGTAGCGAGGTAGTTGCTTCAAAAGGTGACACAATGTGCATGCAATGCATATCTTGACATTTAGGAAAGGTATAAGTAAAGTCATGGTTGAAATTTTGACATTAGATTATAGCATCAATGAGGTCATATCCCTAATTTTGCCTTTGACAATCTCTATTTTAATAATGTAAAGGACTTAATTATTAGCTTAATTTATCACAAATACACAAATATGTAGTTCATTTTTTTTTCCTTTTCTATATGAGATAGAAATCCTACTCTAGCATAATCTAAATGTATGCGTGTGTAGGCCCCTCCCCCCGTGCCACCGCACAAGAACTTGTACTTATAGAGTAACCATAACACTAAGGGTGCGTGGTGGTATAAATATCTAGTTCATATTATTATCAATATGTGTTAGAACACACAAACAGAAACAGAATAATGTTAGTTTTGTGTTGTATTTTCCCATGATCTGCCCATATTAGCGTGTTTGCAGTGTCATAACCATGGCCCTTCTTGTTCATGCTGCATAGATTCAAAGTTAAAAAATAAGGTTTGGATATATTAGTTAAAAAAAAATTAATGTGGATTAAGTTGTTTTAAGTTTTCACATAGTCAATGACTACGACATTTTAGATATGATATATTTTTTAAGCATTCTTGTATTGTTTTCCACATTATAATTTTATGATTCCATCTAATTCTTTTCCTTGCTTTAACAAAATTTTGGTTGGTCTATCGAGTGATTAATGATCCTTATGGTGACTTTTTGATTGCAAAGATCTACTCTTTTCAGAAGGTATATATGTTGCCTTCGTTTATAATAATTATGATTTCTTCAAATTTGTTTTTAGAAGCTTACAATATATATATATATATATATGTTTTATAGGAGACCCTCACTCAGGATTATGATTACAAGTATTGAAGGAAAATGTACATCCTCGAGGATTGGACTCCTAGCTTCCATACAAGTATTGCTGGAACAAGTTGGAGCACTGAAGAAATTCTGGATGACAAGAAAAATTATGACCACAGTGTTCAGGTTTCGTTATCATTATGCACTCAATATAGAATACTAGTTTTATTTAATGAAAAGTTTCTTTATAAAAAAAAAAAAAAAAAAAAAAAAAAAAAAAAAAAAAAAAACCCTTGCAGCCTTCTACAATTCTTTCTTTGATTGAATTCTTACTTGAAGATATCTGTGTCAGAATATTCAAAATTAATAAACTCTGGTTTGACAAATCATTCCCTTGAGTATATAAAAGGTGCTAATGATTTTGCGAGTAGAGAGCTCTTAATCATATCTGACCTGCTAAAAGTATCTTATCATGTTAGTGAAATCATAATTCTAATGTTAATATGAATTCATTTAGGTTTTTATGTTACTTTTATGTCCAAAATATTGTCATAAAATTTAAAATACCAAGTGCACCAACATTTTTCTAAATATATTAATGCATACTATCAAGTTCTTGAACATAATTAGCACATAATACATGACAAACTTAAGACTGCAAAATGCATAGTAGAGGTATGATAAATAGGTTTCTTTTTCCTCTAGCAAAAAGGAATTATGTAGGATTTGAATGTATGAATTCTAAGAAAAAGTTGTATATACGCAACTCTTTTAGACAAATAAAGCTCCGTATTGTCAATATTATTGCATGTCTTTGTGTGCCAAGAGTGACAAATTCTTGATATCTATCTTTTTTTTTTTTTTTTTTTCTTTTGAAACAGATTATCCAGCACCATGATTTTTTCCTGGATGAATGTCTCGGTGAATATTTGCTTCTTTTTCCTAAATTATTGAAGGTTAGTACTATTTTTTATCAGCAAAGCTCGAGTGAAACTCTAGTTTCATTTTTTTTTTTTAAATAACCAAATCAACTCTAGTTTCATTTTGGATTAACAAGTAAGACGATTGATGAATATTATGCATTTATAAGTCCTTATCAGCATGTTTGGCCCTGAAAATTTGAGAAGAGCACATATCATAGTTAAAGAATTGTAGGTGTAAAAGAAATCATACCATACATTTTCTTTGTATTCAAGCCATTTAAAGACCTTAATTTGTTCATGATATTATTATAAACTACTGATATCTTTGACTTGAGATGTCAATTTATCAAAATCTGAAATTTTCATTTGAAAATGGACATAGTCCAATAATAACTAAGCCCCACCAGTACAAGATTTTTTTGAAAACGAGGAAGACAATTAATTGTTATGCTGATATTAAGAACTTGATTTCCAATTTTTTTTTGTTATCTTTGGGGTTTATTCTTAATAGTTAGATTTTTCAGATGCAGATGGTGGAAGAGCTGAAATTGATGTGCCTACAGTATGTACCAGCAACTTAGTGATTGACATCATTTATCATTGAGATTCTTAAGCTAGAAGAATTGTTGGATGGATTAGTTGGGAATTGAAAGAATCCATCAAGGGCAGTTAATTTAACTCCCAAAAGATCTAAGACCCTATTTCTATTCTGTAAGTAAAGTGACACACAAGCATCATTGTTTCTCTATTTGTATGTGTTTCCTGTGTGTATGTGTCTGTCTCTTTCTCATTCACAGTTTTTGTAGCAAATTCAAGAGGGAAGTTAATGTTGAACTTGAGAGCAACATTAAAAATGGAAACGGTGGCATCTTTGGGATTGGGGCTTCTCCTAATAGGGATTTCAAATTTTCCGAGGATGAAACAACATAATTTTTGGGGGATTGGTTGGGTGCCATTATCTATTTCTTCTATAAATAATACTGCAAGTACTTTGGTTTTGTTACTTTCTTTGTAAGCTAAGGACTTTTTGAATTTTAGGGGGGAAGGGCATAAAGTTAGATAGGTGGCATGAGCTGCTTCTCTTTGTAGTTTTTTATTTTCCCCTCTCTGCATAGTACATATTTTGAGTGAAAAGTACAAGGAAGAGCAACTAGTTATGTGAGATTCATTTGTGACGTATCATTGTCTCCTCTGTGATCTCCAATAATTAAGGTCATCAATTGAGTGTTTATAAGTTTTTGTTTTACCCAATGTTTAATTGGTATCTTTCTTATTGTCAATTTGTTTTAAGCAACAGTGGCAACACAGAAAATTTAAGCAGCACAAGTAGGCCAAGGTTGATTGAAAATGAGGACAGGCCTCCTGGAGCTGTGCTGCTTGCAAGGACAAGGCTTCTGGAGAGGTTGAGAGGGGTGCCTCTTTCTGCAAACAGGTCAGTGCTTAATGTGATATGCAATTTGGTATTTTCAAGGGTGAGTTTGGACATTACATGAAAATTATTATCGATTTTTATGCCAAAATTTTCATTATACATCGCAATACCAAGATTGACAGCCACCAATGCTGTTGATGGTGAAGTTATGAAAGTATTGAATCAATAATGGATCCAATTTTCTTCTCTGGCTCCACCATTAGATGGACCTCTTTGTGTAAAAACTGGGTTATAGTGACCCGTATAATTCTTATGGAAAGGCCAAAAACATCTTCAACTTTCTTGCAATTAATTATCCTGTACATGATGTCTGTAATTTAAATTTCTTATGACAAAAGTATTTATGACTGGAGGAATTGCATAATGTGCGTGTGTGTGTGTATGTTGGATTGTATCTACCTAAACTGTTAAGAGATGTTTAGCATATCACAAAACTAGGCCAACCAAGAACAACATAACTGGTTTTAATTGTTTTTAGCTCAAAAAACTGGTTCAAAATTGGATGAAATTTGTTCCTTTAAAATCCTAGTTTTAACTTAGGTTCTTTCAAATATACATTCTCTCCAAAATCAAGTTCTGAATTTGATGTTTTCACATGCATATTCTCACCATAAATCTAGTTTTAAATTAGAAATTTTTGCATGCATATTAAGTAAAACTGGTTTTGATATGATTCTAGACAAACGTGAAATAAAATAAAACCAGTTAAGTTTTGTTTTTGGTTCAGCTTGTATCGACAGACAGTGGAGGTTGTGGCACAACTGTAAAAGGGTTTAGATATGATATCTTTTTATGTGAGATTGATGTGACATGGTGATAACTGTCCAAATCCATGGAATTTCCTTTGGAATCTCCAGAGGAGCCACATCCCTGATTAAGTTGATAACATTTAAAAAATGATGAGTCGCACTAGAGCTCTTTTGTCATGGTTACACTTGCTCCCTCTGTATGAAATTTTAGATTGCAATTGCAATGGCTAATTCTACTGGCTCTGAGTTCCCCTTTGGAGGATTAGTAGTCCCCTTTGGAGCATTCTGATTGGGGAAAATGAAAAAGAACAATACGTTTTGCATTTTGACAACCAAGATTTCAATGAGTACACCAGGTTTGATGACTTCCCTTTTCATGGTCAAAGCTATGATGGAATATTTCATGTAGTGGGTACTTGTAATGGCCTCATCTTCCTTGCTGATGATTTATATCGGTACCATTATAATTTCTTTGGGGACTACTAACCCAGTTCAATTAGGCAGTCATTTGTGATCCTAACTTTGGGGACCCACTATAATTTTGCTCTGAGTTCCCCTTTGGAGGATTTGAACTGGGTTTAGTAATTGCAATGGCTAATTCTACTGGCTCTCACCACCAGGTTCATTTGCGAGGCTCAGTGAACATCTTGCACACTTACCAAAGAGAGCAGTGTATTCCTTTAATCTCATTTTATGACTTAATATTAATAATGCAGAAATTCAGGCAGTTAAGACAAGACACTGTAATTTATTGTGACAAAATTCTCCTAATATATTTTATTTCTTTTAACAAATGCTGAATTCTATGCTTGTATTCATCAAATGTGCATATATTTTCACAAATTATTGGTGAATATCTCTTGTACCACTAAATTGTCTCTGAAAAGGTTGGACTGATTTTAATGGATGGCTTCTTCAATCATTGTGTTTCTCATTCAATCTTGATTTTTGTCAAACGTTTATTGGGCTTCTGTTCTCTTTATGATATTTCCAGTATCTTGCACCTCTATATTCTTTGTTAAATCATTTTCATATCATTAATTGTCATTTGCTGTGAATTTCTGCTGCTGATACTACTGACATCATCCTCACTACTGTTGCTGCTGCTTGTGCTATTATAGATATCGTTTGTTGCAGCCCGCACATGGTATTATGGTCTATAGACTAGTTGTCAAAATATTTTGAATGTGAAGATCTTTCTTCCCTATTCCTTGAATCAAAATAATAGTCTCTTGTTTCATTTTTCTTTTTTATTTAGGGGAAGTGGGAGACTTTTGTCAGACCGCACTGAATTAATGCTTGAAGATGGCGTAAGGGAGCTTGTTGATGATCGGGACGTGGGTACTCAAGCATCAGCAGGTCAGTCAGCTGGAAGCTCAACCATTACTGGCCCGACCTCTCGAATTGAGAGGCTACAATTATTCTTAAAACCGAAGAAGAAGAAGCCACCTGGTCTCAGTCAGGAGGCTCTAGATTTTTTGCACTTGGAGGTTTTCAGCAGCAAGGTTGAAGGGGCGGCATCAAGAGCTTCTCAGGATTGTAGTATATGTCTGGAGATGCGCTTATACGCTTGCCATGTTCCCATAGGTTCCACTCTGCCTAGGTCCCTGGCTTCGAACTTGTGTTGACTGCCTATATTGTCGTAGAAGTTAAATTTTTTTACTAGAAATGTTTTTGTAATCTGGGTTTCCTACACGTGTGAAAGTTTTGGCACTAACCAAATTATGTCTTTAATTTGTAATTGTGTGCATATGTAATTATTTGTATCTCCTGCTCTGTTGTACACACACGAGAGAAAATCTGGTCTCATCATATTTCTTGACTGTTATTTTTGAATTTTGAATACGTGTTTTTGTGTTTTTAACTGTTGTAGATTACCTTTTGATAACTCCTCTATTCAAGAAATTTAGAAGGTATTGACAGTGAAAACCCACAAAGCCTATGAATGATGTTGGAAAGACCCAGCAAGTGGTATTGCAGCTTGGACACCTATATTTATCTGAAAATAAAATAACATAAATTAAATATGCTTTTAAATTTTTTTTTTAATTTTTTTATTGTGTGGATAAAGTAAAAAAATGCTTTTAACTTGAACATAAATAGAATAGACTACCCGCATGAAAGGAGAAGAGAACAATTATTACACTTATGCTTTGGTCCTTGTTCTATATTTTATTTTTATAATTGCCAACATAACATCCATGTATAAAAATTGCACCACGGAAAATCAAACACAACTCAGTTATCCGACCCTTGGCGTGATGTTAATTATGTTAATCCAAACAATTTTCTTTCTTATTATCTTTGTGTTTCTTAGCAACCAAATAGATTTTTGTACTCTAAAGAACTTTGAAGGAAAACTGGAAGAGGCATTAAGTTTATCCGTCTAGCTGTGTGAAAGAGAAATAGAAGGGGGGGGGGGGGGGGGGGAATTTGAAAACTGAATATTAAAGAAAAGAGAAGAAGGGGGAAAAATATATAAATAAATTGATTATGGAATATATATATATATATAAATTGATTATGGGATCAAGTAAAAGAATAAATGTTTTTAACACATACACGTGAGGAGAGAGAATAAGGTCTTAAAGAAAAAAAAAAAATGATGTGGCTATATGAGAGTTCAAAATGGCATATAAAATTATTCTTTCATTTTGTGCTTAGTTGGCATTTAATGGCTACCTTATTAACAAAAATGGATGGAAGGCCAAACTAAAAACAAGCCTAAACATTGGGCATTAAAATTCATAATTTTACATTTTAGGTATCAAAATCAAAATGACCTCAAACCCTACCATCCCCCCTCCACTACCCTTTACATCTCTCTCTCTCTCTCTCTCTCTCTCTCTCTATATATATATATATATAATAGCCTAAGCCCACTTAGAACAGTGGATTTGCACAATTCAACTTTAGCCCAAATCAATAAATTTATAAGAGGTGGAATCCAACAACAAGTGTGGGCCTTGCATGAGGATGAAAATAAGGAAGAGAGTCTTAATATTACTGAACATGTGGGAAAAAGTCTTAATACAAGTTTGCCCGAGGAGGCCAATGATACACAGTGAAAGACACTGTTCACTCTCTTCTCTCTTTGTTTTGGTTCTAACTCTTCTTTTCTTTTATCTTTTATGGCTAGCCCCTTTTCTCTGAGAACCATCTTTTTCTTATATACTCTCCCCCACTTCACATCTTGACCTTCCATCTCTACCTACCCAATTTTTCCTCTTGACACTTGTCCCTTTAAACATTTGAAGAAGGTGGTAGAGATAGTTTGCGTAGTTGTGAGTTATACTGTTCAGGTTACTTCCTCATCAATGCAGCTGATAAAGCTATTACCCACCATTTAATGCAGAGGCAACAGGCCACTCCAAACTAGAAACTTCCACTACGTTCGCTGATTCTCTCCCTTCAGTCCACCTTTCCCATCTGAAGCACCTTAGAGTCTTTTGTCTCACCCTCTCCTCTCCTCGGGCGAATTCCCTCTTCATGCACATGATGCCCCCACATCAGTACTGCAACTTATCCACCCTGTCCTTAGTCCTCGAGCACCCACACACACACACACACACATATATATATATAATCGACTGATCAAATAAAGAATTCTCATGTGTTACCCTTTAATGATTTTATTAGATATATAGATGGTACTTTTGGTTTATGAAACATGATCAACAAAATGTGATTTTTATATAATTATATTTAGATTATACCACAATGTCATGATGGATGGATTGGTTTTATTTTACTATAAAATTTAAGTAATCATGTGATTTATGAATTTGAAGAGTTATATATTACGAGATTTGATCATATGATGAAAAGGTTTACTATTTACATTTTATTTTATTTTATATTTCCACTTTATGATATATGATTTATTGATTATGATCTATTGCATAGTTATTTTTATGGTGTGGAAGAAAGATACGTGAATCTATGTTTTGGAGAAAAATATACGTATAAGTGTTGAATCACAATCATTTGTATATTAATAAACAAAGTATACATGGTTAGAATTTGGTCTAATGGTTCTCACACTGTAATTTTTTTCCTATAAAAAAAATTATTGCATTGTATTTTCATACATATCTCACTATATATATATATATAAATAATACCCAACTACAAAATTTATTTAATTTGTTGGTTGTTACACCACAAAAAAATTTCTAATATAAAAAATAATTTCAAATAACACATATTGACTTCTAAAAATGTACAATCTAATATATTAATTCAATAATTATCCAATAAAACATATTCATATCAAATTTTCTCATGCATTGCGCGGGTCTACAACTAATTTCAATCTAATTGACAAATTTAGCCCAATTATTTACATTATTAGTCAATTGACGTTACCATGTATATAAAACACGGTAGCAAAACTCCACACAATCAATCACTGTCACAAGAAGACCGGAAAAGTTCATGGAGAAAAAAAACCCAAAACCATGAAAAAACTCTCTGCAGCCTATAGCACTAATGATCTACTAATTAAGAATAGTTGCAATATATATCACTTGCAAAACCTCTTAGCTAAGTCATGACTATATGCTCGATCTCCTCACTCTTGCTAGCAACAAATTCCTCGAATCTTCCACGAGTTGAGACACCGGCCACTCCGATCAAGTCTCCTCGATCACTTCAATGTCCCTTCAAGATTTGAAATTGCTTCATTGATTCTCAGACACCAGCAACACTCAAGAACTCACAAGGGTTTAATATGTGTGTGGTATAGAATATGGAATTTTTGAGAGGGAGAAGATAGAGACTAGCGAGAACAAGGGAATTTTCTCTAGGGAATTTTCTCCAGGGTTTTTGGTTTCTCTCTGACTCTTCAATATGGGAATTCTAGGTGTAAATAATCGTGGGATGTAAGGGTTATATCAGATTCAAATGGTTCTAAATCAAGTATTGTAGAGAAGGGATAACTGTTTTCTCATAGGTTTTGCAAATTTCGCTTGATCCGTACAAAATTGATATCCAACTAATTTTGAAAACTTGAACTCACGTGACCATTAGATTGACACTAGAACTATTTTTCCGACAAGAGTGAAAGAGAAAGTGAGGCTCTGAGGGAGCGTGTGAAGCATTGGTCATTGTTTATGTGAAATGTTATGAAGTAGCGAGTGAATAAGGTTTGATATTTGAGTGAATAAGCTTTGTTTGCTTCTCAACACTTTTAATTTTATTATTCTTCCAATTTACACTCTTATTTTTTTTAAATTATAAACAAGGTCATCCCTCTACCAAAACATTACTTCCATTTGAGAATATTTCATTCATTTTTTTAATCCATTTGAAGAAATAAAATAATAGATTGAAAAGAATTTCAACAAAAATATTTCAATCTGTCCTTGTTAAGGTTGTAAATGAACAAAGTTGTTAATAAAAGCTCGTTACAAAGCTTTGACATTTGAGGGAGTTAGGGAGTGCAGTTTGACATTTGAGTGGGAAACTGAAACAAAGCTTTGTTTACTTCTCAGGACATTTCATTTTGATTTTTCCAATTAGCACCCTTATTTTTTTTCTTATAATTATAAACTAGGTCATCAGTGAAGTGATCACTCTACCAAATACATAAGTTAAATTTATAAGGGAATTTCTTAAAGTGATCACTCAATTGAAAATTGTATTTGAGAATATTCCATTCATTATTCTTTTTTTTTTTTAAGCCAATTCAAGATTTTATTTAAACAAAGTAAATTATAGATTGAATAGGATTTTATTTAGAAAATTTCATACATATTTTTCAATAGGTATATAATAGATTTTCAACTTATAATTCTCTTTTATGATGATTACACTTTATCATTAGACCAAAAAATTAATTGATTTTTTGTGTAGATTGGATTTGAACCTCAAATTTTTTTCTTTGAGTATAAAAAACTTTTCCAGTTGAGCTAATGAAATCTACTCTCCATTCGGATTGAAACTTTAATATATAAAAACACCATAATAAATGCCATAATATTAATAAATAAATAAAAAGCCATAAACAGAAAACTCAGCGTTTTTTGTTTACTTCATTTCAAGAATGCAACTGCATGTGTGCACTGATACAATGAAGAGTGATGGAGAGAATGTTATGTTATGGTTCCAATTTTCAGTTCCTAGATTTGATAGAAATATACGTTATGTTTTTTTTTTTTTTTTTTGAGAGTGAAAATATACATTATGTTAGTATTAGTATTTGGCCAATGAGTTCCAGCTTAGCTTTATTTATTTATTTATTTTCTTTCAATGTATACAATATGAAATCAGATTACTTATCTCCAAAAAAAAAAAAAAAAAAAATTTGATACAAAATTACGGTTATGCTAGTCATGGTTTCTTTTTTCTTTTTTTCTCTTTATTATTATTATTATTATTATTTTTTTTTTTATACAATATAAAATTTCTACTCTAGCATAATTTAAGTGTATATGTGTGTGAAATTTCTTCCTGGAGACTTGAATCCTGTTCTTTGCCCTCCACATCCCACAAGCACTTATACTTATAGAGTAACCATCGCACCAAAGGTGTGTGGTGGTGCTAGTCATGGTTTCAATTGAGTTAATTATGATTGTAACACATCTAAAACTTGATCTTTTTTAAATAAGTTTGATTGGATGTCTTTTGAAATACTCCACTATCAACTATTCATCTTATTTTCACCCAAGTTGCGAAACTGGAAAAAATGAGTTATTTTTTGCACAGCTTGTTCATAGAGTGCGGGTCAGTAATTTTGTATCATGTATTGAGAACTCTATAATATACCAATCCATAACATTTGTTGAGCTAATTACCTCTCTCTGAAAATATTATAATATCAACTTACACTTGTGCTGCGGATGAACTCCTAAATGAGAATATCAACTTACACTTGTGCTGCGGATGAACTCCTAAATGAGATTGTCTATGAATGCTTGCGAAACAAGCTAGAAGTTGAATAATCTCTTGAATAAGATTACCTATGAATCCTTGCGAAGAAAACTCTAAGTTGAATCCACTGATAAAATAATGTGTTTTATCTTGTTAATATTTTTGACGGATTGAAAATATTGGGACTAAAGAGAATTCTAGACAAATTAGAATCTACTACAAAACAAAAGGATTTCCTCCATCTAGAAAAAGTTGCCGATGGAGTACGATCATGACCATTGACAACTTCTTATCCCAAAAAATATATTGTGTTGGGTAGAGTACATGATAAAGAGGCGATATTTAAGAAGTTCCAATGAGATGATACAAGTGTAAGTGCTTGTGAGGTGTGGGGGCAAGGGTTAGGGTTCAAGTCTCTAAGAGGGAGTTTCGCATACATATACACTTAAATTAGACTAGAGTAGAATTCTATCTTGTATATATATATATATATATATATATATATAAAAGAGATGATACAAGTGTTAATGTGATATATATGTGTTGTTCCCTTATTAGGCATGGATGAGGTTGGCAAAACAATTGAATTTTTACACTATTTTTGTGCATTTTGTTATTAGTTTTCTCTAATATTTTAATAATTTTAATTGTTAAAAATTATAATACTTAGTGTTATATTTTATAGAAAAAAATAGAATGACAATAAGGATGGTTTAGTGATTTGATCATACCATATGTGTTTACAAATTTGAAAATTAGATAATAGTGATTGATATAAACAGACATGTTTCCTGTTTACTCAATAATGCAAATGTTGCTTTGATTAAACCAAAAAAAAAATCCTTCAAATATTTTTTTATAAATTCTTCTTATTTGTTTCAATTGTTGCAAAAGAAATTAAAAATGAATAAGAATATCATATTTTAAATCAATTATTTCTCATATAAATCTTAGAAAAATGACATCGAAATTTCATTATACTTAAATAATTATTGCATTATTTACAATAATTGATACAAAATAAATGTATACCTATCCCATTAGCAATTTTCTTAATTATATAAAATAAATACTACAATGTTGGTTCCATATATATATATATATATATATATGTATGTATGTATGTCTGTATGTATGAAATGTAACTAAAATAAGTTCAAAAATTTAAATGGATAAGATTAACATTAGTGAATTCACAAATATTTAAATTTTTATGGCTTTTGTGTCAAACGTTGTCAAAGAAACTAAGCATGAACAAAAATGTCATATTCTAAATCAATTATTATTATTTCTAAATAAAAATAGTTTCTTCTATAAAATCTATAAGAATAATCATATAAATTCAATGAATCTATATTTTGATATAAATGCAAATTTGATTGAGGTAAAAGCCTAAATAGAGAAAATCTCAAGAAACGCGCCACAATGCAATATCTCATGCTTTCTTTGCATCAATTATTATTACTAATGTGTAATTTCGTGCACATGCATGAGTACATTTAAAACAATCACAATCACACACAATAATTTACTTACCACAAAAAATAAAAAATAAAATGGGACACATGGTGCAAAATTGAACTTCAATTTCGAATCTAATTGAATTTAGATTCTTTGATTTTTGCACCTAATAATTCACTTGACACACAAATTTAAAAATTAGATGAGACACGAGGTACAAAGTGTAATAAAAGTCATAGTTTTGGTGCAAAACATGCATTCAAAAAGTTTAGAGTGCAAAATGTAATTTAGGGTATAGTTTAAGGTGGTAAAATGTACCTTCCTCTAACTAATAAATTAGCAAAATAAAATCAGTCCCTTTTTATAGAAACAGATAAAAAAAAGGCGAAAAGTCATTTTTAGTCCCTACATTTTCATGTGATTCTCATTTTAGTCCCTACATTTTATTTTTACCGCTTTTAATCTCTATCCTGAAAAACGCTTCCCCTTTTGGTCTTTGCCGTTACATCAGAGACGAAGAAAGCTGACGTGGCAAATGGTAGGAATAAATAATACTAAATTAATGTCCATGTGACCTAAATTAATAATAAAAAATATTTTTTGGCATTAAAAAATACCACGTCAGCATCTAAATTAAAAAAAAATTAATTTATTAATTTTAACTAAATAAAAAAAAATTAAGAACAGAATTAAAAACTAAAAATTATATGAATTGAGATCTAAAGTGTGTCTTGAACAAGAACAACAAGAACACAAACCCAGATCTAAGAACACAAACCCAGAAATTTAAATAAATAAAAAAAAAAAACCCAAACTCAAAATTCTGAACAAATCAGACTTAAATTCTCTAATTTCAGTCAAAGCACAGCCATGAATCAAAGCAGAAATTCTTAAACCCAAATTTTAATTTCCCTACAAACTTACTCAAACTCAAATTAGCTACCCAAAAAAAAAAAAAAACTCAATATTGGTAAAAACCCAGCAAGATTGAAACCT
Organism: Quercus gilva; assembly: GCA_023621385.1. NCBI lineage: Eukaryota > Viridiplantae > Streptophyta > Magnoliopsida > Fagales > Fagaceae > Quercus > Quercus gilva. The sequence continues at coordinate 13,634,738 of CM042476.1, read as the reverse complement.
AGCAAACTCAGGTGGTCTTTCACAGTTTTTAGCAAAACAAACCATGCGACTAAAACCCAGTGGTAGAACCCAGATCAACATAGAAACCCGGAGGCAAAAACTGAGATCGGCATCCACAAACAATCCCAAAACCCATATTGAGGAGACAAAACTAGATTGGCGGTGAGATTGGTGGACTCGATTGATGCTACAAACTGAGTAATCGAACCTAAGAACTGGTTGCGACGATGATGGTGGAGTTGGCGATGAGAGAGTCCTTGTCGACGAGCATGGCGCGGAGAGGAGACGACTCAGATTCAAGGGCGGAGACACACGTCGAGAGGGCGATGGATGTGATTTTGCAGGCCACATTGAGTTGTTCGAAAGGATCGAAGGGCAGAATTTGCAAGACCTCCTCGGGAAGATCGTAGTTTGAGGAGCCATGCCCACCAACATCTGACTCATTTGCTAACATTTTCCAAGTTCCAACTTTTTTTATTTTTTATTTTTATTTTAATCTCTAGATTTGTGTTCTTGGATTTGGGTTGTGTTCTTGGTGTTCTTGTACAAGACATACTTAGATCTCAATCCATATGATTTTTAGTTTTTAATTTTTTTTATTTAGTTAAAATTAATAAATTAATTTTTTAATTTAGATGCTGACTTGGCATTTTTAAATGACAAAAAACATTTTTTATTATTAATTTAGGCCACGTGAACATTAATTTAATATTATTTATTTCTGTCGTTTGCCACGTCAGCTTTCTCCGTCTCTAATGTAATGACAGGGACCACAGGAAGCGTTTTTCAGGATAGGGACTAAAAGCGGTAAAAAAAAAAATGTAGGGACTAAAACGAGAATCGCCTGAAAATGTAGGGACTAAAAGTGGCTTTTCGCCTACAAAAAAATTATTGCATGGATTCTAATTTACTCAATTAGTAAAAGTTATTTTACATGAATAATTAAAGTACCTAATTAGTCAAAATTGCTCATATTTTCAATTATCAACTTAGAAATTAGTAGGTTAGTAACACTTTAGAAATTGTTCATTTTTCAATTAATCCCTTGGTATTGGAGATTTTAAAAAATAAATATGAGATTGGTATTAAGAGAGGAACACGTCTTAAAAGAGAGTGGTATTATTTAGATACTTTCCTCTTTCTGATCATTTGGTATCGTCATCTCGGTAAAAAGTTAAAGAATCACTTGCTAGTTTTTCTCCGTCAATTATTGATCGAAGAAGGTCAAATAAATAAGATTTTTCATTGATACTTGCACAAAAGTCCTAGAAATAAAATAAAATAGAAATATATCCATATTTAGTTATTATGTGATTAAACACTTTTTTATTCGTTCCCGTTTTGAAGTTTGAATACTTTTATTTCCATGATTCAAAACAAAGACGGCTTGCTCTGATTGATCTGGGGTACTAAGGAAATAAATTTACGTGGGCTAAAGGAAAACGGGGAAGTGCTGCTATTAAGGAAAGATCAGCTAGCATATCTTGGAGACTAGTCTTCCCGAAAGCATTTGTTCAACACTTAGGGGTTTTAAACTCAGACTACCTGCCAATCCTTTTAGACACAAATCCTGATGATTGCTTCAGCCCCCATCCTTTTCGCTTTGAAGCTGCTTGGATTCGAGATGAGAGGTGCCAAGAAGTGATTGAACAAGCTTGGAATATAGAAGTGTGGGGTTCACAGCTAAGTATACTTTGCAAGAAACAAGATGCTACTAGAGAAGCACTCCGTAAGTGGAACTAGGAAATTTTTGGCAACATACAAACATGGATAAGCTCATTGATGCAAAAATTAAAGGAAATTCAAGGAAATACAAGCTTTGAAGAGAATAATAGATTGGAAACAGGTCTGCAAAATGAGCTAAATGAATGGCTTTATAGAAGTGAGGTGCTTTGGAGGCAAAAATCTAGAGAATTGTGGTTGAAAGAAGGGGATGAGAACTCCAGGTTCTTCCACTTATCAACAATTGTTCGCATAAGAAGAAACACTATAGAGGTAGTCAAGAATAATGCTAGGGATTGGGTCACAGAACGTAAGGAGATAAGGAATGTTTTTCTGGAAAATTTTAAGATATTATTCAGTGAAGAAGAGGTTGAAACTCCTCAACAACTGGATGATCTTGTCAACCCTTGCATCTTAGATGTGGAGAACCAATTGTTATGTAGCATACCTTCTCCAGAAGACATCAAGAATACCTTATTTCAAATGAGTGACCTCAAAGCTCCTGGACCCGATGGTTTTTCCTGTGCTATTTTACAAAGAATATTGGCCAATAGTGGGAGAAACGGTGATAAACATAGTGACCTCATTTTTTGAAGTTGGTAGGCTTCCAAGTGAGGTAAATAGTTTGTTAATTGTCCTTATACCCAAAACTGATAACCCTTGCTCTTTAAATAATTATAGACCTATCAGTTTATTTAATGTTGTTTACAAAATTATTTCTAAACTGTTAGTGTCTAAGTTTGAGGATTGTTCTGCATAAGCTTATATCCCCTTGTCAATCAGCCTTTATTCACAACAGATGGATCGCTAAGAACCAGGTTATTGTCCAAGAGATGTTACATAGTTTTAAAGCAAGGAAAATGAAAGAGGGTTTAATGGCTATTAAACTAGATCTTCGAAAAGCCTACGACAAAGTTAATTGGAGTTTTATTAAAGTTGTGTTGATCAAATTTGGTTTTAATGAGGTGTTTATCAATTGGATCATGGAATGCATCACATCAGTGTCTTTTGAGGTGTTGATAAATGGTGGCAAGTCAGAAAATTTTAAGTCGGAAAGAGGGTTGAGACAAGGGATTCCTTTATTCCCATATATCTTTATATTGGGGCAAGAGATTCTCTCAAGGCTATTAGAGAAAGAGTTTAGGCACCATAACATTAGTGGTGTGAAAGCAAGCGTTGGAGGGCCTGCCATTACGCATGTGATGTATGCTGATGACATTGTATTGTTTTCTAAGGCTTGTAGGAGAGAAGCTGCTACCATAAATCAGTGCCTTGAAACATATTGTAGTTGGTTAGGCCAAAGCTTAAATAGAAGTAAATCTGGTGTGTTTTTCTCCAAACATTGTTAGAAACAAAAGTGCATAGAAATTAAACAAATTCTTCAAATGAAAGGGCTCAAGAAAGACTATATATTTAGGTGTCCCATTGTTTCTATCTAAAGCACCTTCAAAGGACTTCAAATTTCTGCAAGACAAACTTGAAGCAAGGTTGATGGGATGGTGTAGTAAATGTTTATCTTGGGCAGGAAGAAGCACTCTCATCAAGTCTGTGGCTCAGGCCATTCCCACTTACTCCATGTCTACTTTCAATATACCTGATAAGATTTGTGATAAGTTGGATGCAGCAACTAGAAGATTTTAGTGGAGGCTAAAAAAGTCTGAAGGGAGATTTGTAGCTTGGAGGGCTTGGGATAAGTTGTGCCAACCAAAGTGCCAAGGAGGGTTGGGTTTCAAAAAAGCCAAAGATGTGAATCAAGCCCTATTGGCTAAACTTGCTTGGATGATAGCTTCGAAGAGAGATAGCTTATGTATGAGAATACTCAGGGCAAAGTACAAAGTTAGAAATGATTGGCTTCGAAAAAAATCCTCCCAAGAGAGCTTCACCAGTGTGGAAAGCAATAAAAGGGGCTAAAAAAGCTTATAGCAAAAGGAGCTTGTTATTTAATAGGAGATGGTACATCTGTGGATGCTTGGATAGATCCATGGATTCCTTGGGTTCAAGGGTTCAAACCTAAACCAAAAGATGAAAGTATCATCCAAAACCCTTTGATGGTATCACAATTAATTGATGCAGGTTGTCGTAGTTGGAAAATCAACCTCCTCCAAGAGTTGTTTGACCCAAGCTCAGTTCAAGCAATTATCCAGATCCAAATCCCATTGAGCCTAAGACCAGACAAGCTTATTTGGGTTCTAGACCAAAAGGGCAATTTCTTTGTTAAGTCAGCCTATCGAGCCTCCCATGATCTATCTCTAAGCAATGCTCCATATAATGTGCTTTGACAGAAGTTGTGGAGGCTAAAAGCTCCAGAAAGAACAAAAATGCTATTGTGGAGAATAGGACAAAATGCTCTCCCCACTAAAGAAAATATTGTGCTGAGAATTGGTGAAGGGGATCCTAATTGTGTGTTATGTGGCGAAAATATAGAAAATTGCTGCCATCTATTTTTTAAGTGCAATGTTGCCAGGGCACTTTGGTTTGCTAGCTGTGATGGATTGAGATCTGATTCCATACCGATCTCCATTAATGAGGATATTGTCCAATTCATAGTTAGTCCAAACAGCTTTTTAGGGGTGGTAGCAGCAAGGAATAAAGAGGATAATGAACTAAACTCATTAAGAATGATGATCACTTTAGAAGCAATTTGTTTCATGTGGAATCAGCTATTGCACAATGCTGGCCACATTGACATTATGAAGGCCTCCCAACTTATAAAGAAGAGAACATTGGAATATGCTAAGACCTTATCAAAGGAAAAGACTGTATCCAAGGACAAGAGTGTAGATGGTTGGAAAGCTGTAGAGGATGGGTGAATTAAACTCAATGTGGACACTACTGTGTCTGAAAATAACACAGCTTTCGTGGTAGTGGCAAGAAATAAAAATGGAGAGGTGCTTAAAGTTTGGGCTAAAAGGCATGAATGGTGCTCACCAATGCAAGCTGAAGCTGCAGCTGTATATTGGGCAATCCAGCTAGTGCAAAAGGAAAAATGGTAGCATATCATCATTGAAGGAGATGTCAAGTCCTGTTTTGATCCCCTAACCACAATTGAATTGTAGTGTGATTGGTCCATTGCTACTATTATTAGTAATATAATTGATCTTCGTAAATTCTTTTTGAAATGTAATTTTAGTTGGGTTAGGAGAGGTTGCAATACTGCTGCCCATGTGACTGCAAAGTATGCAATTAGATTTTGTAGAGCATTTTGTTTCAATATGTATAGTCTTTTTGTAGTAATTGCAGATGCTTGTAAGGTTGACAGCCTTTGTTTTGCTTGTTGAATGATAAAGTTGTTGTTTAGCAAAAAGACGGCTTGCTCTGATGTTGTGGTCAAACGTAACTGTTAAAGATACGAAGGCCTAAGACCGAGTTAAGGCCTAAATCCAAACCCATTTGCTGGGCAAGCAAAACCTTATGCTTCAATCTAATTTGGCATGCAAGTATAGAAATCTTAATTTTTCTTGTTTTGCAAATTTTGTAATAAGTATTAATCTAGAATATACCAAAACCAGAAGAATATGGCAAATATGGGCCTAGCAGATTTCAAGTATTGTTGTTCAAAATGATGTGAAAACTATGGTTTAAAAAGTGTTGTGAAAACACATATTTAAAGTATTTATAATGCAAAAAATGTGCTTGGAACATGTGTGTTAAAAAAAAAAAAAAAAAAGCTAACAAGCACAGTAAAAATATTGTTATTTTATTTAAAGAGAGAGAGAGTCTCTCATTTTACCGTTGCACAGACCTTCCTCTCCTCTTCTCTCTTTTCTTTTCTCCCCTGCTCCTTCTCTCTTTACTTTTTCATTGTGTCCTCAAAACCCACGGCTCGACCTTCTCTCTTGGTGGTTCTCATCTCCATCAAAGCATCCCAAGGTGAAGCAAGTAGCCTTCGTCGCTGTCAACAACCACTGCAAAACCCATGCATCAAACACTCTGGCTTGAACTCTGAAAATCCATAGATCTGACTGCAAATCCAGGTTTGAAGAAATCTTTGAAATTGTGCATTAATGGGTTTTTAATGCCTCCATAATCTTCTTTTCCTTCTGCAGATAACATTTTAATTGATAAATATTATTATGAGATGAATTTTGTGAAACTTATGATGGAAAATTGGCTATGGAAATTCTGTTTGACAAGAAAGTTGTTTCTATCCAATCCATTCTTGGGTTCAAATAAAGACAAAGGAAATGTCAGTGACCTAGCACTCTCTGAGGGTATGGAATGTATAATTTATCGGTCAGAATCTCGATAGTAATGTCTCTGTTTTATTCTTCGGTTGAAATAAGGGAAAACTCCATTTGTGTTAGGTGTAGAATCTAGGCTAAGTGGTAGCGAAGCTCAGGTGGTGATGCAAGTTCGCAGTGAGCATAGTAGCCCCTTCTCGGGCATGCTCCTTATACAACCAAGCAAAGAGCTAGTGAGAGTCGGAATGGAATATCATATGTAGTGAAAGGGGAAAAATCTTAATGAAATGGGCTTGACTGATTGTCCTCTGTGGGCCAATAGAGGACGGGCCCAGACATCTGCTTTCCGTTGTGAATGGATCCATCTTGGACGGGCCCAGCATCCGTGGTCCGTTATGAACGGATCCAGCTCGGACGGACGTAATGGCGACGGGTCCGAATACTAGCATGAAGACCCCTGTTATAAGATACTTGCGGTGCACTTCAAGGAATTCCAAGATTAAAGGAATTCTAGTGGTAAGAGAATTCTAGAATATACACACATTAATGAGTGTCTTCCCTACAAGGAAATATCTTGTCCATCACGTTTAGGATTCTACAAAGAAGATTCCTATAAGGAAAAGACTTTCAGTTGAAGGAAGAGAGGTCAATCCTCTACTACTATAAAAGCCTCAATACCCTCACAAATCAAGGTACGCATAATTTACCCCCTCTCTAGCACTCTAGAGTTGTGAGAATAGTTCTAACTTAACCTTCGGAGGGTATTTGGCCAGCACCACACCGGTGTTCTCTGTTGGGTTAGCTCTCTGTATTGTGCAGGTTTATGCTCAAGTGCATAAGTATCATGTGGCTCACTGGTGAATTTCTTGGCATCATCAGTTGGCGCTGTCTGTGAGAAACATCACAGTTAAAATCTGTAAGTTGTATTACCGTTTCCCAGACAAAAGGGTTGCATGGTACTTACTCGCTCAATGGCAACCACGAACGACGTTCAAGAAGAAGAACCACCCACTATTGCCCTCGAAAGACAAGTATGAACTCTCGCCGCAGCCGTGGAACGTCTCACAAAACAAAACCTCGACTTGGAAGAACAGCTGCGCCAGAAGAACGCAGCACCGAACGACCAACGAGAAGATTAAGAAGGGAACAGTTCTGAAAAAAGAAACCAGGAAAGACCCGAGGGCAGCAACGCCCCAAGCAAACCTGGAAGGCATAACTAGAGCATGCCATCCCTCACGGACGCAACTCCACCACATATAGTTGCTGAGATGCAGGCGATGAAGGAGCAGATGAACGTTATGATGAACGCACTAAAGGGGCGAGTGTCCAGTGATCTTGACGATTTGGTCAATCGCATTGACTCGCCGTTCACTGCGGCTGTCAACTCCTTTCCCCTACCCTACAAATTTCGCATGCTGCACATAGACAGTTACGACGGAGTAAAAGACCCTCTAGATCATCTAGAGACCTTCAAGACCTTGATGCACCTTCAAGGGGTAGCTGACGAGATCATGTGCAGGGAATTCCCTACAATGCTCAAGGGCCCGCAAGGGTATGGTTCAACCGACTGACGCCGAACTCCATCTGCACTTTTAAGGAGCTAAGCGCTCAGTTTACCACACATTTCATCGGAGGGCACAGGTATAAGAAGTCCACCGCATGCCTAATGAGCATCAGGCAACGAGAGGACAAAACGTTAAAAGCCTGTATAACGCGTTTTAATAAGGAGGCTCTCTCAATCGATGAAGCAGATGACAAGTACTGGTAGCAGCTTTCATAAACAGGTTGCAAAAGGGTAAGTTTTTGTTCTCCTTATACAAGAACGACCCAAAAACCATGTCAGAAGTGCTCTACAGAGCAACCAGATACATGAATGCCGAAGACGCATTACTGGCATGAGAGGAAAAACCAAGGAAAAGGGAACGACAGGAAGAGGTCCGACGGGAACAGGGATCAAAGAAACCTAGAACGGGAGACCGAAGGGACGAGAGACGCTCTAAGCCACCAGGAGGGAGGTTTACGAGTTTCACCCCGTTGACTACCCCAATAGACCAAGTACTAATGTAGATAAAGGATGAAGGGGCTCTAACTTTCCCCAGAAAATGGAAAGGAGATCCCAGCAAGAGGTCTAGAAACAAGTATTGCCGCTTCCACCGTGATCATAGTCACGACACAGCCGACTGCTATGACTTAAAGCAGCAGATAGAGGCCCTTATTAGACAAGGAAAATTGCAGAAGTTCGTCAGCAAAGAAAGGAGGGACCCTCCTCCTCAAGAGCAACAACCCCGACGGGATGATGAGCGTCCTAGACCCCCAATGGGAGACGTAAGGATGATTCTGGGGGGCACATCTGTGGGGCTATCCAAAAAGGTGAGGAAAACTTATCTCAGGACGATTCGTAATGTACAATTGATGGGTCATATACCAAAGGTGGCATGGGTAGAGAGCCCCGTGGTAGGATTCTTAGAAGAAGATGCTCGGTGTCTTTATCACCCACATGACGACGCCCTAATCGTCACCCTACGAGTAGGAGACTTCAACATTCACCGAGTACTGATAGACAATGGTAGCTCAGCTGACATCTTGTACTACCCAGCGTTCCAACAGATGAGAATCGACAAAGAACGGTTAATACCAACAAACGCTCCGCTAGTTGGTTTCGGAGGAACAAGGGTACTCCCATTGGGCACAGTTACACTCTCGGTATCAATAGGTGATTATCCTCAACAAATCACAAAGAGTGTAACTTTTCTTGTAGTCGACTGCTCGTCCGCCTATAACGCTATCATCAGGCGACAAACCCTCAATTCATGGAAAGCTGTGACATCAATATACCACCTAATGGTAAAGTTCCCTACAGAGTATGGGGTTGGAGAACTACGAGGAAATCAGATGGCAGCCCGTGAGTGCTACATTGCCATGATGGAGATGGAGGACCCCCAGTAGACCATGTGTATAGAAGAACAACGGACCACGGCGGAACCAGTTGAGGAGCTTGAAGAGATATCCCTCAATGAATCAAAGCCTGAAAGAACGACCAGAATAGGGACGTTGGCCAGCCAACCAACGTGTCAGGCCCTAGCAGAATTCCTCAAGATGTTTTCGCCTGGAGTCATGAGGACATGCCAGGGATTGATCGCTTAGTCATAGTTCATAAGCTGAACGTGAACCCCGCATTCTCACCAGTCCCTAGGAACGGGACAAAGCCATCGCAGAAGAGGTCATGAAGCTACATGAAGCAGGCTTCATTCGAGAAGTATACTATCCAGATTGGCTAGCAAATGTTGTAATGGTCAAAAAGGCCAACGGGAAGTGGCGGATGTGTGTCGACTTCACGGACCTTAACAGGGCATGCCCAAAGGACAGTTACCCATTACCTCGGATAGATACCCTGGTAGACTCGACGGCCAGGCACCAACTCCTGAGCTTCATAGATACCTTCTCTGGCTACAACCAAATCAAGATGGACGAGGCTGATTAGGAGAAAACCTCCTTTGTCACAAGCCAGGGGCTTTTTTGCTATAAAGTGATGCCGTTTGGGCTCAAGAATGCGGGAGCAACGTATCAGAGATTAATGAACAAAATTTTCACGCACCAAATCAGGAGGAACGTACAAGTATATGTCGATGACATGCTTGTAAAGAGCCTTCCCGAACATGACCACCTGAAAGACCTACAGGAATTTTTCGACACTCTCCGGTCGTATAATATAAAGTTAAATCCGAACAAGTGCGTATTCGGGGTAACGGCAGGGAAGTTCTTGGGATTCATGGTTTCCCATAGTGGTATAGAAGTTAATCCGGAGAAGGTTCGGGCCATCATGAAGTTAGAACCACAAAAAACGATCAAAGATGTGCAAAAATTGAACGGTAGAATTGCGGCCCTGAACAGGTTCGTCTCAAATGCGACGGACAAATGTCTTCCATTTTTTCGTACATTGAGAAAATCGTTCGTGTGGATGGACGAATGCCAGAAGGCATTTGAGGACTTGAAGAAGTATTTATCATCCCCACCATTGCTCAGCCCATCAAAGCCCGAGGAAGTACTTTACCTCTATTTGGCAGTTTCACAAGCAGCAGTCAGCACGGCCCTAATTAGGGAGGAGGATTGATCACAAAAACCTGTCTACTTTATAAGTAGGGCATTCCGAGGAGCGGAAGAGAGGTATCCTCAAATGGAGAAGTTGGCATTCGCGCTAGTAACTGCGGCACGAAAGCTCAAGCCATACTTCCAGGCACACACAATTATAGTACTGACGGACCAGCCCCTTAGGAGAGCCATGAGTAGCCCGGAGACGGCTGGACGCATGGCATTATGGACAGTGAAACTGAGTGAATTCGATATACAGTACCACCCACGAAATGCGATAAAAGGGTAAGCCGTTGCTGACTTCATTGCAGAATTTGCAAAATCAGAAGGCGAGGGGGCAAAGATAAGCGCACAGTGGAGAATCCACACGAACGGATCCTTCAGCAGGTACGCAGGAGGTGCCGGGGTGGTAATCCAGACCCTGAAGGAGATAAAATTGAGTGCATGATCCGACTGGACTTCACTACAACTAACAATGAGGCCGAGTATGAAGCACTCGTGGCAGGTCTAGACCTTGCTAAGGCTGCAGGCGCTAAGACCATGATTGTACATTGCGACTCCCAGGTGGTGATAGGACATATCAACGGTGGCTACGAATGCAAAAATGAGAGAATGAAGCGATATCTGGAGGAGGTGAAACGCTGTATCGACAGCCTCGAAGTCAGATTCGTCCAAATCCTAAGGGAGAAGAACGAATGTGCCGACCGTCTAGCCAAAGTAGCATCAACCGAGTCAATGCTTGTCCTCGAACAGGTATTGTCGTTTGTTCAAATCTCCTCACTTATTGATGACAAGACAAACATGCAGGAAGTGAATACAGAAGGCGATTAGACCACTCTTTAATATCCTATCTAAGGACGGGAACATTACCAGACGGAAAGGATGCCGCTAGGAAGTTGAAGGTCCAAGCAGCACGATTTGTAATGATAAAGGACATGTTATATAAGAGAGGATTCTCACGCCCATACCTAAGGTGTTTATGCCAGGAGGAAGCCGACTACGTGATGAGGGAAGTCCACGAGAGTATCTGCGGAAACCATTCGGGGGTGCGTTCACTAGCGCACAAGTTGATCCGAGCAGGCTATTTTTGGCCCACAATGCTGAAGGATGCCCAAGCCTATGTCAAAGCCTGCGACAAGTGCCAAAGGTTCAGCAGCTTCATTAGGCAACCGTCTGAAGAATTACCACCCATGACGGCCCCTTGGCCTTTCGCTCAATGGGGACTTGACATCATGGGCCCCTTCCCTACCGGAGTCCGACAGTTAAAGTTTCTTGTTTTCAGCATCGACTATTTCACCAAGTGGGTTGAAGCAGAAGTGCTAGCCACTATCACGGAGAGAAACATTCGGAGCTTTGTTTGGAGGAATATCATCTGCAGGTACGAGATTCCTAGAGTACTTGTCTCCGATAACGGAAAGCAATTTGACAACAACGCTTTTCAGAACTTTTGTTCGGAGTTAGGCATCAAGAACCACTACTCCTCTCCAGCACATCCGCAGGCCAACGGGCAAGTCGAGGTCACAAACCGGTCCTTGCTCAAAATCATCAAGACCCGGCTCGAGGGGGTAAAGAGTATCCAGCCAGACGAGCTACCGAGCGTTTTATGGGCATACAGAACCACTGCAAGAACTCCCACAAGAGAAACGCCGTTCCAACTTACCTACGGAAGTGATGCTGTCATCCCAGCAGAAGTGGGACTCACAAGCTACAGAGTTGACAACTACGACGGAGACAAAAATGAAGATGCCATGCGTCTTCAGCTCGACCTGATAGACGAAGTTCGGACAGTAGCAGAGCAAAGACTGGCACGGTACCAAAATCTCATGGCTAAATGCTACAACTCCAACGTCCGGCATAGAGAGTTTCTGGTAGGAGATCTTGTGCTTCGGAAGGTGATGGGTATTACCAGAGACTCGTCACAAGGAAAGTTAGGCCCCAACTGGAAAGGACTTTACAGGATCACATCATGGCAACGAAAGGGAACCTACCCCCTCGAGACTTTAGACGGGCAAAAGCTACAACACCCATGGAACGTGGAGCACCTACGGAAGTACTACCAGTAGCAGACCTGAAGCACAACAGCGTTTTATTTTTCGACTTTTCTACAAGTTTTAGTTTTCCAGTTTATTTGATTTTTTTACAAGTTACTAGTTTTACTTAAGAACAATTTTTGCTACAATATGTTTTTAAGCCCAAAGGGGCAAGTACTTTTCTACAAATGCATGATTTTTAATGAGATGAATATTCATATACAACTATGTCCCCCTACTTGCACTCTTAGAACCCAAAGTCCACAAAGTGGACGGATGACACCCCATGAGGGTTAAAGGCTAAAGTCCAGCAAAGTGGACGGATCACCCCAGGAGGGTTAAAATCTTGTCCACAAAGTGGACGAATAACACCCTATGAGGGTTAAAATCTAAAAGTGGACGGATAACACCCCATGAGGGTTAAAATCTAAGTCCACAAAGAGGACGGATCCCCCTAAGAGGGTTAAATTCTAGTCCACAAAGTGAATGGATCACCCCAAGAGGGTTAAATTCTAAAGTCCACAAAGTGGACGGATTCCCCCAGAAGGGTCAAAATCTTGAAGTCTATAAAGTGGACGGATCACCCCCAGAGGATTAAAATCTTGTCCACAAAGTGGACGGATCACCCTAGGAGGGTTAAAATCTAAAGTCCACAAAGTGGATGGATAACACCCCATGAGGGTTAAAATCTAAAATCCAACAATGTGGACGGATCACCCCAGTAGGGTTAAAATCTAGTCCACAAAGAGGATGGATCCCCCCAAGAGGGTTAAAATCTAGTCCATAAAGTGGACGGATAACGCCCCATGAGGGTTAAAATCTAAAGTCCACAAAGAGGACGAACCCCCCTAAGAGGGTTAAATTCTAGTCCACAAAGTGGACGGATCGCCCCAGGAGGATTAAATTCTTAAGTCCACAAAGTGGACAGATTCCCCCAGAAGGTTTAAAATCTTGAAGTCCACAAAATGGACGGATCCCCCCCAAGAGGGTTAAAATCTAAAATCCACAGAGTGGACGGATCAAGCATACAAAAAATCACTGATCAATGAATGAGCAAAGCGATAGTATCTACAGGGTGGACGACATAAATCATTAACCAAACGAAGTAAAAATGAACGGATGAGTTCCACCCAAAAAATATATAAAGCAAATTATAGGAAAAGAATTGAACGGATTAAAATACCCCTGGAAAAGGGAATGTTTACATAAAAACACGACGGATTCATGAATTGTTCTTAAAATACCATTACAAAATAATAATAATAATAATAATAATAACAATATAACTAAACTTCATCCAAGATAGTGGTTTCCTTCTCTTCGCTGCGACGGGCCTGGCCATCCTTTGGATCACTTTCAATAGCTTGTTAATCCCCTTGAGCAGTGACGGGTGGGTTTTCACCAAAGAGCTCGTTAGTGTCCTCAGATTGCGCAAGACGGGTGGATGTGAGTTCAGGGGCATTGATATTGACAAAGGATAGATCAAGGGCAGGGTAAAGCACTTTCACTTGACGGATAGCCTCGTCAAAACCGTCACCATACGAGTCCCCAAGCTCGCTTAAGAAGGCGTTGGAGTCACGGTACTCCCGGATAGCTGTATCCTTGGCCTGACAGATCTCTTTATCTTTCTCTAAAATTACTTGTTTCAGCTCCTTCGTCAGATTGAGAAGTTGATTACTTGCATCTTCAGCCATCTTGAGTTTCTTCTCTTGAGTCACTTTCCAGACCTGAAGCTCGGACAGCTGCTCCTCCGTCAACCTTGCCTTCTCTTGTACACGGCCCAAGGTCGTCTCATGGTTTAAGCACCATCCCATCAAACCTTTCCCCATAATCATGGTCTGAAAGATTGAAAATAATTCAATTTTAAGAGAAGGTATTTATTAGACGGAAGAAAAATAGACGGATATAATGTGGACGGATGGATTACTTGAGCAATACTAAACAAGGCCGTCTCGCCAATAGCCTCCGTCGAATGATTACCAAGATCTTCGTAATCTTCGGTGGTGATAATGGAGGAAAGCTGCTCCAGAGCATACTTAGGGTCGTCTCGAAGAAGGGATGGTGGCTTCTTGAGGTTAGAGGACAAACCCGTCATAAGGCCTTTACCAGCCCCATGTTTTGCTGGAGTAACCGTCCTAACGCCCCTCAGCCATAAGCCCTACGACGGGTTCCAAAGGAACCTTGGGTTTCTTTGATGGACGGTCTCCTTTGGACGGCTGTTTTCTTTTGAAGAGATCGTCTCCTTGGCTTCAGTAACGACGGCCTCCTTTTTCTTAGCGACGGCCTCCTTGTTCTTGGCAACATTGGCCTTTATTAGTGCCCTTCTCTTGGCATCGTCCATTTCTGTGAAAATGAACGGGTGAAGTTAGGCAAAAAAAGAAAAAAGAAAAAAAAAACAACAACAAAGTATCAATTATTGAAATATGATTGGAACGACGGACTCACATTGACGGATCCTAGTTTCGTACTTGATTGTTGCCGGGGTTGGTGCAGGTCCGTCACAATACCAATGGATGGTCTCGAGGTTGACCAGTTTAGCCCAGGTCCTTTCCTCCGGCGTAGTCTTGCTAAAAATGTTTTCAAGAAAACTAAACTCCTCAAGGCTAACTTGTGGCCGTCGTTTAACTGCAAAATAGGGTGGACGGTTAGAAAAAGGTTTGAAATAGTTATATTGACCTGAACAGTGAAATAAAAGGCCTCTACATATTAGGACGGATTCATACCAGTCTTTGACAATATGGCCCAAGTAGTATCGACGGGCATATGTTCTGTGTCACTTGGACGACCCATCCACTCGTCACCCTCTAGGAAAAAATAACGACTCTTCCAGTCTCCGTTGGAGTCTGAGGTCTCATATATTACTTTTAACAAGGGACTTCTAGCTACAAAACTATATATGCCCCTAGATTTATCTATCTTATCCGGACGGTAGCAATGAAGGAATTCTCTCATTGTCAACCTCCTAGCTCCGTTTGACTAAGCTCCATAAAGAATCTCCATGGCTATGAAGACCCTCCAGGCATTAGGAGATATTTGGTTGACAGATAAACCTAGGTACCTGAGTAGTTCGCGGTGAAGGGTGCTTAATGGAAACCTAAGCCCTGCCTTCAACATCTGCTCATTCACCTCAACACCCTCTACCCCTTCATAGTAGCATTTCTCTGATTTATAGGGTAGACGGATGGAGATGTTTTCTGGAATCTGATAGTTAGCCCTAAATGTTTTGAAGTGGGTCTCTTTGATGTAGATGTGAAATTGTTGACCGTCCACTCAGGAAGCATGATAAACTCCCTTGGTCCATCTGCTCCTACGACGGGTCCTACTTGTTCCTCGTCATCCTCAAAACCTTTCTTTGATTCAACCAATTCCGTATCCTCATTTGTTGAGGACGGAGAAAAGGCGGACGGACTCCTATTTTCACTTGGACTCTGTCGGTCGTTATGACCAGACGGGTATACTTCCTCGTAGTCCACCCCGTCACGGACAACTGACTGATTACTCGACGCACTAGACATTTCCTACAAATGATGACAAAACCTAAGACTCTGACGGGTCTATGAACGGGTAACAGAAGAGTTTTTAAGATATAACCTGACGGTAGAAAAACAAGATGAGTTAGAACTTACCAATTTGTAGGAGAACGGATGGAAGACAATAATGACGGATGCAAGTAAGTGAACGGGTTAGCCTGACAGGGATGACAGATCACGCTTTGACAAGTATGAGTCACTGCAAAAGAGGAAAATGAGAAGCGAAGGTTTGATATTTATAAAGGAAATGCACGGAAGACGAAGCGACGCCTCGATCCAAAACAACATCCAATGAAAGAGTGACACGTGTTATGGTCCCTGACGTCAGGAATTTTTGCCATATAACATTGACGACCCCCGGACCTCTGGACCATCACCCCATGATCACAAACCGTCACCCCACGTGTCCTAATATGAATGAGGGACCCATGGGTGAAGGGGGCAATTGAAAGGGGAAAAATCTTAATGAAATGGGCTTGACGGATCGTCCTCTGTGGACCAATAGAGGACGGGCCCAGACATCTGCTTTCCGTTGTGAGTGGATCCATCTTGGACGGGCCCAGCATCCGAGGTTCGTTATGAACGGATCCAGCTCGGACGGACATAATGGCGACGGGTCCCAATACTAGCATGAAGACCCCTGTTATAAGATACTTGTGGCGGACTTCAAGGAATCCTAAGATTAAAGGAATTCTAGTGGTAAGAGAATTCTAGAATATACACACATTAGTGAGTATCTTCCCCACAAGGAAATATCTTGTCCATCACTTTTAGGATTCTACAAAGAAGAGTCCTATAAGGAAAAGACTTCCACGCGAAGGAAGAGAGGTCAATCCTCTACTACTATAAAAGCCCCAATACCCTCACAAATCAAGGTACGCATAATTTATCCCCTCTCTAGCACTCGATAGTTGTGAGAATAGTTCTAACTTAACCTTTGGAGGGTATTTGGCCGGCACCACACTGGTGCTCTCTGTTGGGTTCGCTCTCTGTATTGTGCAGGTTTACGCTCGAGTGCATAAGTATCGTGTGGCTCACTGGTGAATTTCTTGGCATCATCATGTAGTGTAGAAGCGGGTTGGTTTCTTTAAATCTGAAAAATGCAAACACACCAATAAACCCAGATGAGAAAAAAAAGGTTTCCATGAAACAAGCACTTGACCAGATAGGCCTTTTACAATGCCCTTCATTAGCTCCAATAGTGCTGCCAAATCCGATTGTCCAGAGGCAACTACTACCCACAACAATATTATCAAACAGATTACCTGCATTCCTTAATTACACAAAGACCCAGCTCCCAAAAAATTTCAAAAAGAGAAAAAAAGTGAATTGAAGGAAAATGAAAGATCGGAATGAGATAGAGTCCATTATGTTGTGAAAGAGTAAGAAAGAGAGGAGTTTGAGGCGTTAGAGGAAAGCCAGGCATGAACGGTAAGAGACACAGAAAGAAATCAAGAAGTCCTGGAGGTGAGAGAGAAAAGAAGTTAAGGAGTATTTGGATTTCACCCCCTTGAAATTTGGGAGTATTTGGATTTTACACCTCAATGTTTTGGAATTTGGATTTTATTCCCTAAATTTTTGGACTATTTGGGTTTTATTATCTAAAGTTTGGATGTGTTTGAATTTTACACCCTAAAGTTTTTTAGGTGTTTGAATTCCCCTAAAACTTCAGGAGTAAATTCCACATTATGAAACTTCGTGGTGTATTATTCAAACACCCCCAAACTTTAAGTTGTAATTTGCAATTTACTCTAATTTGTATGATAACACAGTTTAATTGCTTGTGCATCAAAGCTGTCCCAAAATTGAGATAATCATTCGTGCAAGAACACCAAAGAAAAAACTACTAGCAGCAGACTATTAACTCATCTACAAATAGATAAATATCGTAATTAAAAATAACAAGTATGCCTTCCCACTCATGTATTCAATGCACGGACAAGCAAAGAGAGTTTGCATCCTACATTCCAAAAAAATACATGACCAGAAGCCTTAAAACTTATAAGGACAGATCTACTTACTATAAGGTTGAATATAACAAGGAAGAAGATAAATGAAGAAATTATTTATCACTACTCTTTCCAAATCCTACCAGTCACTCTAAGCTTCAATTCCTTCCAGTCTCCCCCCAGAGAAGAAAAGAATTGATGATACAGAAAATCGTCAATTGAATTCCTCGTCAATATGGATGGACGGTGTCAAGTTAGCGGTTGTGTAATCCGGTAAAAGAGAATAAATAGCCTTGGAGTACACCGATGTGGTGTGTCCCAAAGAGTCTCTAACGGGCCAGTTAGTAAGATTAAAGCTCAATTGTCTGGAGAATCACTATTTAGCTAGTAAGTTTATGTGTGTATGTTTGCGTACCCTTTTCTCTGATTCTTTGTGCCTTTTTATAGGTCTTTTCCCTTTAGGATGAGAGTAATTGCTGATCTTAATGGTTTTGGATCTGTTGGTTGTAAATGCTAGGGCGTTATAGATTTCAATGATCTTTTGCCCTTTGGTCCATAAGTTATGCTTTTGGTTGTCTAGTGTGTTACCTAGCACCTGTATCATTTATGAGGATCTCTTTTAATGTTCTTTGTCCTCGTCCATGATATGAACGATGATCTGTCATCTTTTCTTTCATTATCATGACGAAGGTGATTTTTCTCCTCTTCAAGAGCCACGTTGTGTTAGATGATGAGGCTGTCAAAGCTGTCACTCACTATCCTCTGGCTATCCCTAATGCTTCTAGGTACTCCTTCCAACTCATCTTCCTCCCATTTCCACCAACCTCTAGGTTGTAGTTGTAGTTCTTTGCTTCATTATCATCATCCATGAATCCAAGAATGCTATGTAGACAGGAGCCATCTTGAGCTGGAAAGCTTCAAAATGCAAACAAAAGTATTGACCAAAGCAACTAAAGACCTATAAATAATAGAGAAATTCAATGATTAGTTACTACCCCAATTTGTCTAGTAAATGCAAGGATTAACTGAGCTATATGGATAAATGTGGCATATAACATACTATGAAGACATGTAGCTACTCCACCATCAACATTTGATAACACACCCTAATGTGGCAGAGACTATAAGCCAATATTAAAAGTTTCCTTTAACATATTAGCATTTTGAATTATCAAGCTCAATACTTAAATTCTACACTGTTTCCATAAACAATGGGTCTACAGGACAAAGACACAAGTATTTCATCCCAAAATAGGCAAAACTATAGAAAAATCCCATATGTGTGGGTTTTATTACAATTTTATAACTAAATTGACTTACTTTTTTTCATACATGATTGGTGTTTTTTTAATCATCAAGCTTATTGATTATAAGATTCTAGTTCCTAAAAATAGGTCCACAAAGTACTGATATAAATATTTCATCTAGTTTTAGCTGAAACAATGGATAAGAGCCCTCACAGGATAACAAAATTCTGATTCTGTATATACACTAACTAGTGGATACATATGCATCTGACATAATTCTTCTATTGACATTGTACCAAGAGAAACAATTAACACCGATAAAGCAAAAGCAAGCAAAGAACTATAAAGAATATAATGAGATAAGGACAAGTAAGAACTATAAGTGTGAGATTCTTATATATATATATATATATATTCTTGATTATGTTTATGTTTATGTTCATGATGCTTTTATTAAATGCTATTTTCAAAAAAATAACCATCTTCCATCAAATTCCCCAAATGCTTGAATTAAAAATTGAAGGAAGATTTGACTTGCATTACAAAGAAAGAACTAACAATTTGTTATTAATTAGGTTTTTTACACTAATTTATATATTATGTCTTTCATTTTTCATGTTTCCTCCAAAAAAAGAAGAATCTCACACTTATGCAATTTCTTTCAATTGTTGTAATTTTCACTATTGGGAGGGTTAATGTATTCGATTTCTTCTTCTTCTTCTTCTTCATGATATTTAAATAATATATATTTTTTAAATTTAGGAAACCTTACTGGTTCTTTCACATACTTATGCTTTGAGTTCCCTATAAACAATGACATTTTTCTTCAAAACATTGTATGCATATTTCATTGGTGCACTAATTGGTAAGGTAGGCTATATTTGGACAATTGGTGGAAGAAAAAATTACCTTATGTTATGGGTGACATGGCAATCATTTTTGGCTTTTTCTTTGTTTACTATGGACAGTCCTAAAATTATATTGGTAACTTAAAATTGTTAATTAAAGGACGTGTTCCCGTTGTTGTTTTCCTTAATTAATGCGTCTCCATAAGGCGACGTGGCGCTTTGGTAGCCCTTTATTTGCTTAATCTTCAAATTGGAATAGACTTAGTCAAATTTTTGTAATAGGTTAATGCCTTTAGAACACTACATTCTTATATTATAGACTAAAAAAATGTACACTTTGAATTTGTTTGATTTAAATGAAATCTTTAACTAATTACTGTAAGTGAGAGATTGACTAAAAAGTGAAAGGGGGTATTGTTGAATCAATAATTATTGGATTATTCCTCTTGATCGATAGGAGAATAGTTAATATATGCATAAACCAGAAAATATATAATAATGATAATGATAATAATAACAACAACATTATTTTACAAGTCTCATGATCTTAGTGAGTATATCTCATGTTTACATTTAAATAAGAAATGACATATGTTTCTTAGTAGAAAATAATACAAAAACATATATACTCTTTTTTATGTTTAGTTTTATGTTTATGTTCATGGAGCTTTTATTTAATTGTCTTCTTCCAAAAACAAAAAAAAAAAAAAAACTATTTGTTATCAAAGTTGCTATCACTATGTTCATCTCTTAGGCTTAAATTAGGAGTGTAATCTCGACTGTTGCTATCAGCATGTTCCTTGTTTCAGCATGGAGAATGTTCAATTAAGTTGCAAGTATCCTATGAATAGAGGCTCAGGTTGCTGCGTATGCTTCTTCCAGAATTTGAGGAGTGTGTGCCTCTTTTAGTGCTCGAGGATTCCGTGTCAAATATTGTCCAAGTATCCTCTATTGGTATTCCATACGTTTCAAGGAAACGAATATAAAGATAAAGTATGACTTAAAAGGAGATAACAATGAAAAAAAGTAAAATGTGATATCCTCCAAATTCTCCCTCCCACCTTCCTTTCCATCGATCAACCCCATCAAGTCACAAATCACCAACCCGGTGGTTCGTAATGGCGCAGTAGTTTCCAAAATCAACATGCAACTGGTAATAATGTCTTCAATGACCAAGCAGGTTTGGTCCTTGACGAAACGCCTCGATGGATTAGGAGGTGTCAAAGTCTTTGATTTCCTAGCAGTGCATAAGCATTGGGACTTGGTGGAAGACCAAAACACAGGTGGCGATTGGGAGTGCGGTGTGGGGGATGTCGTAGGTAGTGGTAGGAGGGAGGAGATTAGGGTTTGGGAGACTTGGGAGAGGAGAGAAGGGCAAGAGACGTTGAGGCAAAGGTTGATGTTGATTGGGGAAGTGATCCTAGATTTGAGCCTGAAATTGCCAAATTTCACGGCGGTGATCTTGTGGAGTTGGAGGATTAGTGACTCCATTGATGGGAACGATGACATCTTCCGAAACTATGTGTGAGAGAGATAAAGTTTTTAGGGTATGAGAGTAAGAGTGTTTTGCTTATGGATTTGTATATGTAGAGACGCGGGGAAATGAGATAGTGAAATGTGTTGTTGTGAAGGGAGTGAGTGAGTGAGTGAGGGAGTGCGGTTTTGAGTGGGAAATAGAAACAAGTTACAAAAGCTTTGTTTACTTCACAGGACTTTAAATTTTATTTTTTTTCAAATAACACCCCTTTTTAAAAATAATTATAAACAAGGTCATCAAAATCAATGATCACTCTACCAATATTTACTTGTCTTTAGGCTTTAAAAAAAAATAATTTACTTGTATTTGAGAATATTCCATTCTTTTTTATTTTTTAATTAAAAAATTTTAAGTAATGAATTTAAATTTAGTTGAAAAGCTTAATGATAATGGTAGTATTATAGGGTTGCATTATACTATAACTATGCAATTATTTGTTGAAGAAACTACTCTAAAGCTATATATTTGCTAATCTTTTTTTTTTTTAGAATCATATAGTTGCATAATCTACGGAAAGTAATTCATCTTCTTTTTTTTTTTTTTTTTATAATAATTATTCAACTTAAACTATGAAACATTTACAATGTGCTAGTGTACATAAGTAAATTATGACATGTCACTAAAAAAGGTGGTGTCCATTGTAACATGCAAAAAAATGCAAAAAAAGAAAAAGAAAAAAGAAAAGAAGGCCGTTAGTGTAATTATGGTAATTATTAACAAATGTTTAATATAATTGTTATTTATTAGAGAAGTGCTATGTCCACAACATTTTCATAACAAATCCTAGTTGGCATGTTGTTATAGGTTTTTAATTTGAGTCTACTATTGAAATTACCTTTTTGCCCACTAGTAATAGCAATTAACAACCTGCCTTATAGGATTTGTTGTGAAATTGTTGCGAACATAGCATTTCTCTATTTGATATGTCACATTTTGAATTTATTTTTAGTTTAAAGAATTTTTGAAAACTCATATCTGAATCCAATCTCTTTGCCTTGCCAACACCAACAGCACCAAACTTGTCTCCGGCTAGATTTCTGCCCCGGAATGAATAGAGAACTTGGCAGCTGGTCCGATTACTGCTGGAGTGGGGTGAGTGTATGGCCTAGGTCGCCAAGAGCTTGAGCGGCATGGTGAAACGGCCGCCTTTTTATACATGGGTTATAGAATGGAAGTGCAAACCTTTTGTTATAGAGAAAGTAATCTCTCCATTTTACAAGTATGGACTCTACTCACCGAATAAAATGATTTAATAATGAATTCAATTGAGTACAAAAACCATCCTAGGCCATTACACATAAAGAGCAAGCCTACTAGTTGAAAAAATGTGACAATTGGAGAAATATTATAATTTGCACAGAGGTATGTTAATAATGGTTCTACCAAAGCAACTGTTTTTTTTTTTTTTTTGAAAATTGCTGCCAAATTCTCTATTCGTTGCAACGCTGAGATATCGCTGGAGACCAATTTGGCGCCTTTGGGTGTTGGCAAGGCAATGACGTTAGGGTTCAAATTTGAGTAATTAATTAATTTTTAATTCATAATATGACATGTCCATTTTAATAGCTGATATGGAATCTATTTTTAAGGTTTTGTTCAAGAATTAATGACATGATATAATCTGAACCATTGAATTTTAAATAAGAGGTCAAGATTAAAAGAACATTACTTGATAGAGTACTTTAGGAACTTTAGAAAATCTGAATCCGAAAGTACATAGTCTAATAATATGCATTTTTTTTTTGTTGGAATCTTTAATATTAAGCCATTTATTATAATTGTATTTATATATAAAATTATAGATTCAGATGAAGAGTTTAAGTATAGAATGTAGTTTAAGTTTAATTAAAAAATTCATATTAAAATAATAATGTGTAAATTATATGGTCTAAAAAGCCAAAAATTCTATAACCATAAAGTAACCATAATTTTTTATCATAATTATCCACGTAATAGGCTGTGAATGGTGGAGTAAATCACAATCTGTCACACAGTTTGGTTTTGCGTATATTATAGATTTTCAAATTAAATTTACTTATATTCCTACAATTGAATATTTTGCCGTAATAAAGTCAACAACAATTTCTTTTTCCTTACTGGGCCTTTGGCTAGTTAGTGAAAAAAGAAAAAGAAAAAGGAAGAAGAAAAATAGCGAGGGCTATAGAAACACCTACTTTAAGCCGAAACACAAGCCTACTATCTTTCTTTTTCTTTGGGCCAAGAGGCTATCCCCCCACCTTTGCTTGGCGATTATATATGTTGGAGAATGACACTAAGAGTCCGTTTAGATACTACTTATTTTATTGAAAATTGAAAACACTGTAACAAAATAATTTTTAAATATGTAAATAGTACCGTGGGACCCATTTTTAATTAAAGTTTTGGTAAAAAAATATTTTTGTGGGTCCTGTGAACAGTGCACGAGACCCACTAATAGTGCCTTTCCAGTAAAATGTGTGGACATTCAAAAGGGTAGTGGGTGGTTTGTGTCCCACGTGAAACCAACTTCTGGTATAAAAAAAAAAAAAAAAAAGGAAACGTGAAAACTCAAAACATAGACATGAAACCTTTGAATCCAAACGCTCACTAAGGAAAAAAGGACTATAATTTCTCTTGTGTAACCCAGTGAAAATATTGGAAACATGGTTAAGTGTGCTTATTTTGAATTTTGAATTTTGTACTTCTAATTTAGGTGTGCTTTTGGCTCAAAATTACAAAGTCAGCTTATTTTACTATACAGCTTATTTTTGCTACTATTAATGAACTCCATTGCATTTTTTAGTACTATTCATGAATTTTATCATACTATTTCAGCTAACTTTTACCTTTATCTACAGTACTTTCGGCAAAAAGTTTTTAGTTTTAGCAAAATAATTGTATCTTCTTCTTTCTCTTGATTTTTATTTTTTACTTCTGTTAGTTTTGATGGAAAATCTCGTGATAAGATAGTTTTTAGTGTTTTTTAGTGTTTGGTAGCTGTAAGGACTCAAAATGTATTGGACCTCAACAATAAAATTTGTAGTGTGTGGGTAGAAAGACTAAGTATCAACAAAACAAACAGTGATCAGCGTGATATCCATAGAAGTAATAATCAAGGAACTGGACTAAATGTTTGTGAGGGTAATAACAATGACCTCGGCTAAACCTTCATGAATAATTTTCTCTCTCGGCCTAGTCCGAGGATCTGTTTACTTAGAACTGGCATATACAGGAGTTGTCCTTGGACATTTCGAAGATTCCCCCCCCCCCTCTCTCTAAATTGGTGGGGATGCTATCTATTATATAATTTTTGTTTAGTTGATCTCTGCCGTCCACTTATTGATCATCCAAGCCTATACTTGAGTGCCTGTCCCATCAGCCGCCTTTGCAAGCTTTCTGTTAGTTGAAGCAACCAAAGCATCACTGTTGGCTGGTCAATTCATCATTGGTGTGATTAGAATGTTGGTGGCATGCATTTAATGAGTGAGTGACAGCCCCTTTCCCTAGACGTCGGTCCGCCGAGGATATGGGCCTCCTCGACGAGGTCTCTAGACGACTTGCGTCTCGTCTATTTATCCTCAGATTATGCTTTCTCTCTCTCTCTCTCTCTCTCTCTCTCTCTCTCTTTCTTTTTGGCATGGACTCTGGGCCTAATGTGGAATGGGCCGGAGTTACCAAATATTTGGGGCCCCACAGTAGCATTAGAAAAAATGAGTTAAAGGAAAACTATCTTTGATCAACAAAAAAAGTGTAGCTTATTTTTAGAAATTGTTTTCCACTTTTTATTTTTATTTTTTTGAAAACAATCCTATCTCACAGCAAACTAACTAAGAAAAGTTAAAATTTTTTTTTTCAACTCATTTAAAATTGCTACTAAACATAGGAAAATGAGATACTTTTATATAAATATTTTTTTTTAAAAAAAAGAAGACTTATTTAAAAAAAAAAAAATAATGGCTGAAACAAACAAAGCGCTACAATTTTGGTTGGAAAAAGAGAACACCCTCTAAAAAGCCACAATTTTGGCTATTTGTCGCTTTCATATGAACTTATTATTTTTTTTTCGACCATTCACAGTCTGCCGTGTAAACAATTGTGGTAAGAATTGTGCATTTTTTTTTTTTTTTTGTGTTACCAGATTTTTTGAAAAGAGATTGACATTTGATATTCTGCTATTTCAGACATATATTCGTTGCTAGTTTTCCTTTATCAATTAGTAACCGAAACAAAGGACAAATAGTATTAAATTTTTTCTTGCTTCGTTAAGAAATTCTACTTGCACAAGAATTCCAGAAACAATTCCTCTTGATTATTCAATTATGTAATTAACAGTTCTTTACTCGTTTCAGTTTTTAATCTTAAATCCTTTCATCTCCATTACTCAAACAAAGATAGTGGTAGCTTTTAAAAGATATAAGGCCCACTTCCAACCTTGTTTGGTGTTGAGAAACACAATTAGACTATGGTTTTACTCAAACTTTAAACTAACTATGGATTAAACCCAACTGTTTATAATATTAGCCGATTGACATTATCATGGAAATAAAACATGGTAGCAAAACCCAACACAATCAGTCACAACCACAAGAACAATGGAAGTGTTCACAAAGAGAAAAACCAAAAACTAGGAAAAAAACTCTTTGGGGCTTATTGCACTAATGATCCACTAATTAAGAATAGTTGCAATACATATCACTCATAATAACAATAGTTAGAAAAATATGGACCACTTAAAAAATATATATATATATATATATTAATCAAAAACACCAAAAATGATACAATTATATATAGACAAAGTTTAGCTACAAAATTAGTTGTAGCCAAAGGCTACGACCTTGCTTAATAAAATAAATAGTACTACATATTTTGAAAATCTAACCGTTGAATTACATGTTCTTTACGCTCTTAATACACATGTCAAATTTTGTGTCAATCAAATATTATTTACTATGTGATCTATACGTTTATATTTTATGCATACTTTTAAACTAAAAAAAACTTGCAATTTAAAAAATTTATTGATGACATAGCTATTGATCTTTAATTTTCTAGAAATTTTGCAAGTATGGAAGATATAAGAAGAAGATGTAATCCAATGGTGGATTTGTCAAAATTCAATTCCAATAAAAAGATATTGAGGAAGGTTGTAACCTTAGACTACAACCAATTTTGTAACTAAATTTTGCCCATTATATATTAGTAAAAATATAGAGATAGAAATTACTTTTAATTTTTTTTTAAAAAATTTTTAAGGAGAATAAATTATCTCCAATAAAATTTAGAGAATAATTATACATTATTCCACATTTGAAAATAATTATATATTTCCATGTATCACGTGGATTTGGATAAACTAGTCGCAAACCCGTGCAATGCACGGAAAAACTACTAAAAATAAAATCTACAGATATATTGTGTTTCCTTTTTTTTTGTTTTCTTGAAGAATGTTAAATAATACAGGAGTATTTATAGAAGTTCAAATTCCTATAAAAAGTTCAAATCTCTTAAAACATCACACCAATATGAGAAATTAGGGTGCTTTATTCAACCCAAGTACAAAGTTAAAATCAACTTCTAACTTCATACCTTTAGGGCCTTGAACTTTGTGCAATAAGGTTATATTGTTATATATATAAATTGTAAGCTAAAGCTGGCTTGAAATGATATTCCTTTTTGTTACAAAAAGAATCAACGAAATAAATATGACAAAGAGATTCCATGCCACTGGTGAGTAGTATAATTCCTCCAGTTCATGGCCAATCGAAAGCCATCTTTCACCTTTAAATTCATAAGCTACAACAAAGAAGTTGTTATACATTCTCTAAACCTTGCATATTATACTCTATTGTAAATTGGAAAGAGATATATCATTCTAGAGATTCAAGATATGATGAAAGGGCAAACTACTATCAAAGTAAAAGAAAAAGAATATCATATCATCCTTCCAGTGAGAGCTTGAGTTCAATATGCTATTCAACAACTTCATTTCTTTAATTATAGTCTATGATTATGTAATTTATTTTTCTGTTTTTTATTCGAATTTCATAAAATAGAGTAGTCATTGGGAGAAACCATAGTCTTGTAGAGACAGTGCAAAAAAGAAAAAAAAAATATTAAAAAAGGGAGTATTATACCGTTTTTATGCAAGGCATAGGCAAGTTTGAGTAAACACTAAGTGTATATGTCCACTTATTAAACCTGAAAAAAAGGGCATTGTACAAAATCAAATTGTGTAAAGAACAATACACTTATGTATTTTATCAAACAATTTGTGTGCATGTAACAAAAATATTTGTTAGTTACATCCACAACAAAATAATAAAGCAAAAAAATTTGAGAAGGTGATTTTGGCATAATATAGGAAAAAAATTCAACCAAAAAGATTATTTTATTTTGATTTACATATAGGGCATGAATCAACAACAAATACAAAAAAATTCAAACCAAAGACCCTTGTAGATGATGGAAATAAAGTTGAGAATAATAATTAAACTATATATATATATATATATACACGTAACTAAGCTATCAAAATTTGAATTTACCACTGCAATTCAACTACAACCTAAAAACATAAAAGAAAAAGAGTAAAAAAGTTACCCACATAGACCAACACCAAGAGAGGGTACTTACACACATTTTATCAAACACTTGGTGCGTATTTTTTGGAATCCCAAATGATAATATAATAGCAATGGAAAGAGGGTGCTTTTGAAGAGGGTCCAATCCAATTTGCAAAAACATTAAGTAAGTTAAAATGCAGCAATTGTGACACGTTATTTCTTGCAGATAGTGAATGAGCTGTTATTGCTTCCCGAAACTAATGGTTATGTGCTAACATGAGACCATAAAATAGCCTTTGACATAGCTGATGGAATGCCCTTCTCAGAAGAATCCTCAGAAATAAAGGACTGATTGGTGCCGTTAGAGCAGAAGCCTAGTCTAGTTAAGCCCTGTAAGCAGGTCTGTTTTTAGCTTATAGGATTTAATAAGTCCTAACCAATTCTTTGATGATGAAACCACCCCAACAAATAGAATGCAACTAAAAAAACAAAATCTTATGAAATTCGTAGGTTTAGCTATGAACGATTTAGGTTTTTTTAAAAAAAAAACAGAGAATCTCTCTCTAATAAGAGAATAAAAAACTCACATTGCATTAAATACCCTGCCTTTGGTTTTTCAAAAACCGCAGCAACTGAAAGGATCTAAACATCGACAATAGCAGAAGACATAAAAAAAACTGTAATGAAAAATAAAACAAAAACTGAATGAAACTTTCCTAAGAAACAAACAAAAGCCTACACAGAACAAAACCCACAACTAAAAAATCGAAGGTTTAGGAAAACTGAGCTACATACATAGATAATAAGAGTGTTCACGCCACTGTTGTGTTTGGGTGTGAAAGCAGGGTCAGAGAGATCGAAGGTTTAGGTCCTTTGGTCATTGTTGATGTTAGGAAAATCAAATCAACAAAGAATTTGAAAGAAAAAATAAATAAAAAAAGAGGTGGAAAATTGTGATGGGGCTGCGTGAAGAAGAAGAAGATGGAAGAAAAAGAGAGTTGATCGGCGTTGAAAGATCTTAGAAAGAGTCTGCGTGCTGAGTTTGTGTTTATTTTTAAAGAAAAGTATCGGGTCCAAAAGAAGAAGAGATAAGTATCGGGTTTTGTTTTTGAGAGAAAAATAAGATATTGTTTTTAATTATATTTTTTATTTTTTAAATATTGTGTTATGCTGACGTGGAAAATTGTGGTATCAGCAAAAGCTTCGGTTTTATATATATACTAGTATTATGCCCGTGCGATGCACGGCTTAATAAAAAAGTATTTTGATAATATAATTAAATTTAATAACAAATAAAATGAAAAAAGAATTAATTCAAAATTTAAGATTAAAAAATAAATTGTACTTGTACACTTAAAAGAAATTTATTTTTTATTTCTTATTTTGATATTTTAATTATTTGTTTTAGTGTTGATTTCATTCAAATAGTTATAAGTTATATCAACCCTAAACCAGCATATGTTTTCATATGTAACATTCTAAATTAATAATAAATAAAAATATAATTCTCTAACTTAATGTAACATTCTAACTTACTAATAAATAAATATAATACCCTAACTTAAAGTAATGTTTGTAATTGTATTGTGTTTTAGCCTTTAAGAACACATATATTATTTTTTTTATCATAAAAAAAACATAGATATTAATATTACACATAAAAAAAA
This sequence comes from Quercus gilva, assembly GCA_023621385.1. NCBI lineage: Eukaryota > Viridiplantae > Streptophyta > Magnoliopsida > Fagales > Fagaceae > Quercus > Quercus gilva. The sequence continues at coordinate 13,605,393 of CM042476.1, read as the reverse complement.
TAATGAATTCAATAATTGAAACGGATGAAAACAAAATTAAGCCAAAACCTCAATTCATTAATGAAAAAATATCCAAATTTTTGAACTTAACCAAAAAAAAAAAAAAAAAAAAAAAAAAAAAAAAAAAACAGAGTTAAGTAAAGATAGACTTACATAAAAATTTGGACAGATGGATTCTCTCGTATCCAATTTCATGTTTGACAACAACTTTTGCTTTTAATTAAAGAATATAAATTACATGGAACAAAGCACCAAACAAAAGCTATAACAAATTAATATTGATGTCAACAACAAATAATCATGTAATAAGAAATTAAAAAATACAAATATATTGCTTGCTATATTGATTTCTAAAAAAACACTAAAAGGTGTGATTAAACATAGAATTTCAGTCTATTTATAAAACTCGTTGATAAAAATCATATTATATATAATAAAAAGGCAACAAATACACCAAATCTATTCAATTTGGTGAAAGAAAAAAAAAGAAAATTACCTGCAAGGTTACAGGTAGGGCAGAGAGGAGAAAGGAAGAATATAGCAAATAATTGTAAAGAGTACATAGCAGAAATAATGAAACACCAAAAAACTATGTGTATATATAGTGAGAATTTTAGGTTGTAAAGAAGATAATATGAACAAAAAGAAATAGTTTAGGTGAAACTCAAATACTTTTTTTTACTTTATTATTAGGAAAAAAATGACATAAGATGCAAATTTATCCACCAAAAAAAAATAATGTAGGAGAAAAAAATGCAAGTCCTATCTTTTTTTCCCCGTAGCCTATGTGATTTATAACTGGAGTGGCCTGTAATTAAAAAAAAAAAAAAAATGGGAAAGCTTTTGGGAAAAAGAATATTCAAAATTATTATTGGTAAAAGAAGCACTAACATATGTTGAAATCTAAGAAAAGATATCACAGAAAGTTTCTTTAAAGAAGCGTAGGAAAAAAAATGCAAATTTGATCTTTTTTTCCTTTATTGTTTTTTTATCTCTCTCTCTTTTTTTTTTTTTTTGAATTCTATCCTTTAATTCTATTCTATTGATTTTAGGTTTTGCTAATAACATTTTAAATAGACACAACTGTTATAGTTGTAAATCAAGTACTACTTTCTTTCATTACTTGATTTATCATATTTATCTAAAAAATATGTATATATCTATTCTTAAAAAGATGCAAATTTATCCACCAAAAAAATAAAAAAAGAAATGTAGGAAAAAAAGAAATGTAAATTCGATCTTTTTTTTTTCTTTTACATTTTTTTTATCTCTCTTTTTTATTTAAATTCTATCCTTAGGTAATTCTATTCTATTGTTTTTAGGCTTTGTTGATAACATTTTAGATAAGCACAACTGTTATAGTTGTAAATCAAATACTACTTTCTTTCATTACTTGATTTGTCATATTTATCCAAAAAATATGTATATATCTATTCTTAAAATCTAAAAATTTATTAAAATTTTTGCAACTTGGTGAAGCCATGTGGCGCAACCACAGTGCCTAACCCCAACTTTTATTATATATAATATGATATATATATATATATATATATATATAGATATAGATAACTCAGCGTTTTCTGTTTACTTCATTTCAAGAATGCAACTGCATGTGCGCACTGATACAATGAAGAGTCATGGAGAGAATGTTATGCCCATGGCTCCAATTTTCAGCTCCTAGATTTGATAGAAATATACATTATGTTAGTATTAGTGTTTGGCCAATGAGTCCCGGCTTAGGCTTTTTTTTTTTCTTTTTTCCTTTTTTCTTTTTCAATGTATACAATGAAATCACATGACTTATACCCAAAAAAAATAATTGATTCAACTTATTTCACCCAAGTTGTGAAACCGGCAAAAAAAAGGAGTAATTTTTTGCACAGCTTGCTCATAGTCATAGTGCAGGTCGGTAATTTCGTATCATGCATTGAGAATTCTATAATGAGAGATGTTACGTCTACAACAATTTTACAACATTTTTACAACAAATTATAGGTGGTTAGTTGTTATTGGTTCAAATTTGAATTAAACACTAAGATTACTTTTTTACTCCAACAATAACAACCAGTAACAACCTGCCACTTAAGATTTGTTGTAAAAATGTTGTAGAAATGTTGTAGACATATCATTCCTCTTCTATAATATACCAATCCATGACATGTGTTTCGCTAATGACCTCTCTCTATTTAAAATATAAATGATAGAGAGAAAATATTATAATATCAACTTATTCTTGCACGGCAGAGAGGGATGGTAAATGGGTGGGTTGGGTGGGTTTTGAGTTGGATCATAAATGAGTTAGGTACATAATTACCCATTACTTATTTAATACCCATTTAAATAAATACTATTAAATAACCATTATCTACCTAACCCATTTAATCACCCAACCCACCCATTAAACTCATTAAACGATTTATATAAATAATTACAAATACCAAGAACTTATTATAAAATTAACACACTCAAAATGAATATTTCTACATATTTTAAAAATCTAACGGTTGAATTGTTAATTCTTTACGCCTTTGTTGAGATCCAAAATATCATGAGTATCGAAATCTAAAACTAAAGGGGCCCTCAAAAGTAGGCAAAGCCCAATCTGCCAACTAAGGCCCACTTAAAATGAGTAAGAAGAAGCCCAAACTCATGGCTGGGCAAGCTTTGGAGCCTTAGAAAAGGAAGGAAAAAGAAAAAGGAAGCTCAGCCCAGTCTTTGTAAGGAGAGCTTCCTAGGAAGCCCAAAAAGGAACAAGACCAGGATACCTTGGGATTGCCAAAACCATGGGATCCTCGGGAAATATAGGATAGGATCAACTGGGATTTGGACAGCTCATGCGAGCATGCTCATGAACACAAGGAACGAAAATAGGCATGTCTCATCAGTCGCCTATGGCTTAGAAAAAAGGCTGATGACTTAGGAATCAACACTTGATAAAAAAAGAAGCCTGGTACCTCGAGGAATACAAGAGGGTGAACCATGAAGGAAAGTGGCTGGGGATCTTTTAGATTGACGGGAAGAAATCTACCCATTTAAAGAAAATGGCAAAAGGTGAAGCAACCAAAAGGTGGGTCTGAAAAGAGGCATCTAGAAGCTTTGGGAAGAAATGATTGAAAGTCAGCCCTTAGAACCCCCCAAAAGAAGAAGGTCAGCTAGGGACTTTTTGGGGGAAAACCTCAAAAGGAGAATATAGTGAGAAAATAAGGAAGGGGCTAGCCACCAATGTTGCTGACATAACATTGGTTCTAATACCCAAGACAACAAATTGAGGGAATCAGTGGTACACTAAAAAACCCTAAGAAGGTACTATAAAAGGGGATGAAGCCATCAACAAAAAACCATTTAGCAATAAGGAATGAGAGCAAAAAGATCCTTTGAAAAACTTCTTTAGAATTCAAAAAAAGAGAAGAGGGAAAACATTGTGAGAGGTCCTGAGATAGACACTACAGGATATACTTGGATTCAAAGAGATTCAAACTTCACAGGTCTTGGAAGCCTACAAAGAGTTATCTAAGTCTGTAACTTTTGAACTTATTTGGACCTTGTGACATATCCCAGTGGAAGAAGGGCCCAATGTACCAAAACTCAAAAATAATGAAATATCATTTATCTTTTTGAGGATCCCTGAAGTCTTTATTTACTTTCATTTTATTCCTTTACTGTTCTTCAGCCATTTACTTTACAATACGTATATATTTTGTATGTATGAATGTGTATGTGTTGTAGGATCTATGTTTTATGCACAATTTGGTTCATAATCAGCCTAGTATAGCTGCGGTGAACTAAGCTCAGTCCACCAAACAAAAAGTATAAGACTTTTTGGTGGCCCAAGATCCTTAATTCTACTTGGGCCTGAGTAATGTTCAAAATAAGAACCCACAGTCTCTAATACACATGTCAAATTTTGTGTCAATTGAATATTATTTATTATATGATCTATAAGCTTATATTTTATGCATACTTTTAAACTACAAAAACTTGCAATTTAAACAATTTATTGATGACATAGCTATTAATTTTTAATTTTTTAGAAATTTTGCAAGTATAGAGGATATAAAAAGAAGATAAAATATAATGCTGGATTTGTCAAAATTCACCTCTAATAAAAAGATAATGAGTATGATTATAATCTTAGACTACAACCAATTTCATAACTAAATTGTGTCCTTAAAATATAGCCTCAATGAATAATAAGATGACTTAAAAAGGAAATTAAAAAATATCCAATAAAATTCATATATTTTGTCTTTGGTTGGGAAGAAAAATTTGTAAATCAAATTTTGTAATACCCAATTTACGGATCAAAGACAAAATGAAAATATAGCCTCAAAGAATTGAAAAGGAAATCAAAAAAAGATCCAATACATTTCACATATTTTGTGTTTGGTTGCCAAGAAAAATTCATAAATCAAATCTAGTTAATCATTATTAGATTTGCCAAGAATCAGTCCTTTTGTTGGTCTGCATGTGCTTCTCAGTATACACCTTTCCCCTCCAGTCTTAATGCAAGCCGTGAAGTGTCTCTAGCTGGCTCACCTTTCAAAACTCCCACTTTTGCTTCTTTTCTTTTCTTTTTTTCTTTTTTTCTTTTTTTGTGTAGAAGAATATATGTGTGTGTACAAATTCATGAAAAGCATAGTGTGTTTCCTATTGGCAAAATTCTGGTTTTTTAGCATTTTTTTTTTTTCACTTAAAGATGTAGCTCCTAAAATTGCAAAATTTGTGAAATGGAGGATTCAGAGTGACCCTTGATCAGTTCTCTTAAAGAGTGAAATATTTGGCATTGGATTTGAACTGACATGCTTGGTATATAAGTCAAAATTAAAATCAATTTAGTAATTCAATTTCGCTAGTAGCTTTTGGAAGAAGGTTATACTTTCAAAAGATTATCTAATGAATTTCTACTGTCTGCAGTCATCAACATGAATGCAGAAACTTCAAGTTGCAACATATTTTTGTGACCTTTTTAATTGCCATAGTATGCTGAAAAAGTTCAATATCATTGACCAGCTTTAACTTTCAAGGGTCTTGCTTATTGAGGGTATTCTCTCTCATGTCTATTTTTTTTATATATATAAGTACTGAAAACTGTAGTTTCTCAATTCAGGGGATGCAAGGTACAATTAATCAGATTGTTCCTGCATTGCAGCTAGGTTATTTAATCCATAGTAGTCAAGCTGCATGTGGAACCTAGTGCAGATTTGTTGCCTTTCATTATCACAATTTTGAGATTGAAAATCATTGCCCAGACTTAGCGAGAGAAGTGCTTTTGATTGAACAATGCAGGTCAGCTTTTCACTGTGCTTCGTTTATTATCTTTTTCCTTTTCTTTTCTCCAAAGAGGAAACAGGACATTACTTATACTAAGAATTGGAAATGGAAGAATAAATGGAAAAATGTTCACAAGAACAGTGAAGTCTAATGCTTGTTCATTTAACAACATCCATCCATTTAATTATTTAAATGCCACAGAAAGTGACTTACGGAGTCTTTTCTGGAGGAGGTGGGGATGCTTGCTTCTTGCCTCTTTTTCATCTCTAATGACATCTATGTGGATCATGCAATTACAGGGGGCAAGTTTATCTCGTTCTGACTATTGCTTGGATTTGTTATTATTTTTAGATTAGAAAGGTATTTTCGAACACATACTACGTTGCTTTTTTTTTTTTTTTTTTTTTTTTTTTTTTTTCACTTTTAAACTATTTCTGTAATCTTTTGGTGATTGATAATGTCAGGTTATATGCCTTTCTTTTTTTGGTTTATGTTACATTTTCAAACCTAAAGGTGCTCGAAGTTTGTTAGTTTTTTTCAATTGGTTGTGTTGCTTTGTATACAATTTGGACCTCTAATCATAAATTATTTTAATATTATGCAGGATTTCAGATACAAGATGTGCAACAAGTTGAGACATTTTGCAATTGTGTGTTTGGAAAATGCTTCATATCCTCCCGTTGAAGAATCCAATAATTATTTTCTTAGTATTATGATATAAGGGGTGGCTACTAACTAAACTGACCTGCAAAGAGAACTTCCGAAGAACAAATTGACATTCAACCAGCAGCAATGATGTCTCTTCTTTCCAGCATCTATTTACTTCATTTCAAGAGTGCAACTCCATTTGTGCAATTTTCTCGATTAAAATAGAAAATTACACTACGTTAGTGTTTGGCCAATTGAGGCTTGGCTCTATGTTTTTTTTTCTTCTTGTTTTCCTTTTTTCATTACCGTCATGCAAGCCATATGATTTCATATGTGATTGTGACACATCCAGAACTTGATCATTTTCCACGTGAGTTTGATTGGATGTCTTTGGAAATATTCCTTAATTTGTATTTTTATGGTACTTCAATGCTATTGAGTTGTTCAGCTTATTTTCAGTAATTTGGTATCATGCATTGAGAATTCTATGTTATTCCCATCTATGATAATTTTGAAGTTTGTCTTGCCAATTACCTTTTTCTATTCTAAATAGGAAAAAGTTTAGCACCAAACATGTTTGAACTTATCTTACTTCAACCTTACCTATTAAGTGGCAAATTAAGAAACCGTTCATGATATATTAACTTGCCACGTAATGAGGTGAAAAAAAAATAATAGAACCACCTTTGTCCTTCTAAATATCAATTTATTCGTTTCGATCCTTTTATCTCCCTGACTCAAACAAAGATGGGGTTGCTCTGTTGCTATGGTCAAATGTAATTGCTAAAAGATATCAAGGCCCAAGGCCTAGTTAAGGCCCAAATCCAAACCAAATAGGTGTGCAAGCAAAAAATATCATGCTTCAATCTTATTTGATGAGCAGAACCACGAGTATAGAAACCAAATTGGGTGTAGTCTTTCTTTTTCTTGCACCTGCATATCCCTCTATATTATTTTATTTTATTTTAATTGCTCGCGCATCAAAAGCCATCCCAAAACTGATATATTGGTCCACACAAGAACACCGAAGAAAAAACTACCAGCAGCAGACTAATTCATCTACAAATAGATAATCATCGTAATTACAGATAACAGGTATGCCTTCCTACTCATGTATATTTCAATGCAAGGACAAGCAAAGAGAGTTTGCGTCCTACATTCCAAAAAATACATGACCAGAAGACTCAAAAACTCAAAAGGACAAAACTACTTACTATAAGGTTGAATAGAACGGGAAAGAAGACAAATGCAGAAATTCTTTATCACTGCTCTTTCCAAATCCTACCTGTCACTCTAAGCTTCAATTCCTTCCGGTCTCCTCCAGAGAAGAAGAGAGCCATGTTGCGTTGGATGATGAGACCGTCAAAACTGTCACGCACCTTCCTATGGCTATCCCTAACGCTTCTAGGTACCCCCTGCCAAGTCATCTTCCTCCCATTTCCACCAACCTCTAGGCTGTAACTGTAGTTCTTTGCCTCATTATCATCACCCATAAATCGCAAGAATGCTATGTAGACAGGAGCCATCCCGAGCTGGAAAGCTTCAAAATGCAGACAAAAGTATTGACCAAAGCAACTGAAGACCTAGAGAAATAACAGAGAAATTCAGTGATTCAGTTACTACCCCAATTTGTCCAGTAAATACTAGAATTAACTGAGCTATATGGATAAATGTGGCATATAACATACTACTACAAAGTGTAGCCACTCCACAACAAATTATTCACCCACTCCACCATCAACATTTGATAACACACCCTAATGTGGCAGAGACTATAAGCCAATATTAAAAGTTGTCTTTAACATATTAGCATTATGAATTATCAAGCTCATTACTTAAAAGCTGCACTGTTTCCATAAACAATGGGTCTACAGGACAAAGACTCAAGTATTTCATCCCAATGTAGGCAAAACTACAGAAAAATCCCATATGGATGGGTTTTACTACAACTATATAATTAAATTGACTTTTGTTTCAAATATGATTGCATTCTTAATTATCAAGCCCGTTGATTAAAAGATCCCAGTTCCTAAAAATAGGTCCACAAAATACTGATAAATATTTCAACCAGTTTTAGCTGAAACAATGGATTAGACCCCTCACGGGATAACAAAATTCTGTATCCACATTAACTAGTGGATATGAATGCATCTGACATAATTCTTCTATTGACATTGCACCAACATAAACACAGTACCACCTCTGCTAAAGCATAAGCAAGCAAAGAACTATAAAGAAGACAAAGAGACAAGGACAAGTAAGAAACACTATACCGTCAGCATCCATGTAGCATTTTCAACCTCTTGTGGATTTGATTTGACATAGCGATGGTTGAAGGTGCTGCCATTGTGCATGTCAACTTTGTGATCATCTTTCAGGTGGGCCACCAGATAGGGTATATCACCAATGACTGTGCATTCTGATCCAGCATAGGGACAATTATAGGGTCTATAGACACATTGAGATTCATGTTTAAGTTTGCTGTAATATGGGTATATGCCCAAGCACCCAAAACTCTGATATTTACATGGAAGTTCCAGAGATGCAGCCACCTTCTCCAATGCAAGACATCTAATATTGCCAAGTTCATGCCTGCATGTGGGGCACCGGTTGTGCACTCTGGGCTTGCAACCAGAGCACAACGTGTGACCATTTGAACACTGCAGCAGGAACAGTAGAACACCAATGAGTTGGAACTGGCATGTAATTTGCATCCATTTTCTTTTCAATTAGATAGAAATAATAATTATCTTGATACAGGGAAAAATAAAAAAGACTTTCTTATATAAAAGAAACTTCAATAGAGGAATTCCATGCTAAGTTGTGTTGTTCTTTTGTGAGGTTGGAAAGAAGATTGGGCAAGACGCGCCCCCCGGGGGGTGGGGGGGGGGGGGGGGGGGGTGGGGGGGGGTGGGGGGTGGGGGAGGAGGAGAATGTTCCAATTCTCATTTTAATGTTGGGGTTAAACCGAACAAAAGTCCTCTATTTTTTTCCCTTTTATATTTTGGTTACTTTATAAGAGAAAAAACAGGGAAATATGGCAGACAGTGGTTGGTGCAGCATAGAGTGTGGAACCCCCACATTGGGACAAAGGCTTTCAAACCTCTCTGACTCTTACTTTTTTACCTGTCATAGACAATGTAGCAAGACCCTATTGTGTAAAAAATGATATTTCAGTATGACTCATGACTTGAAAAAAAAAAAAAAAAATGGTTGCAAGAAAATTTCAAACAAATGGTTTTTCAGGAAGTATCACAAAAGGTTCAAACGAAGTACATTAGCCACACATCAAGCTTAAAAAGAATAATGATAAGTTACAACAGAAACCAATTAGTAATAAATTAGTGACTTGAGTATAACTGATCTTTTATTAAATATCTAATTTACACAATAATTAGTGGAATTCCATATACCATAAATCCAAATACATGGTGCAAAAGAAATTTATTAAAATAGTATGAGAAAAGAGGTGCCTATGGCTGGGAAATAATTGATGAAATGCTGTAAGCTAAGAAAGAAATCTATATTAGGAATATAATATCAAAGTTTCATGCATAACCATAATAAGTGAAGCCCATTTGTTTCGGACAGCTCTTTGTGAAAATGGCACAGTTATTAACTCAAATATTGATTCGTGCAAATAAAACACTAATCAAGATGTATAGAAGGTTAATGAATATTAACATTAATTCAAGATTTCCTAATAGCCCATAGGTAATGTTAATTTCTAACTATATATATCTCAACATAAGCTACCTAATCAATGGCCTTATTGATCAAAACTACTGCATGTTTGGAAGCAAAGCGACTGACCAAGCCTGCCAAAGGTGTATAAATGATTGAATGCATCAAGATGAAACTAAGCAGTTGTTTATAAAAAAAATAAAGAAAAGAAACTTAAACACATTAACAACTAAACACCCTAACAGATTCCTTTTTGTAAGATGAATCGATGGGTAAAAAGAAATTAACGCCAACTATTATGTTGACATAATAATTGATGTACAGGGCATTTCATCAAATTGGTGAAATGCATTTCAACAAGATAATTTGTGTTCATTTAAGAATGTGGTATAAAAGGGTACATGGCAATTTGACACAAACCTGATGGATAGGAGGGTACATGGCATTTAAGCACACAGGACACTCTAATAGCTCACGAACACTGCTAGAAACAGTTAAATTAGGTTTTAGAGAAATGGCAGCTGGGTCATTCACATGTTCACCAACGTCCAACATGTCTTCACTTTGAGGAGGATCAATGACCTCAGGTTTGCTCCGCATTTCATCAAAAAATGGATTTCCAGATGCCATCCAGTTATTACGGTGGCTAACTCTAGAAGCAAAATCTAGGAAGACAAATACATACATAACATCAATCCATGACTCATAAGAAATGAGATCTGTAACAGAACATAGACAATAAAAACATTTTTGTAATAAATGTAGCAATCATATTAAGATGTCATTTCAAGTAACACTAGAACAGATTATTATAACTCTCATATTCCATGACAAGAAGCCTAATAAACCACCAATCAAATCCCATCAAGCATGAGGCAAGTAGTTACATCACTAACAGTAATTGATTCATCAAAAGAAAGGAAAAAGGCTTATATATAAAGATGAAAAAAATAGTAAAACAAGGACCAATCTTCCACTATAAGGCATAATAACCCCAACTGCAAAAGGATAAGAAAAAAAATGATACAATCTGTCATATTATTATATATCAACAATATTGCAAAACAAAAAAAGATATATTGATAACATTTTAAAATTTAACTATAGTTATTAACATATAATACACCCAGAAGAAAAAAAAAAAAAAAAAAAGCATCTCAACATATTTATTGCAATATAATAATTAAAAATTTTAAAATGAAGATTTACATGCCCATGAATGTGGATCACTATTTATAAGGACCAATCTTCCATTATAAGGCATAATAACCCCAACTGCAAAAGGATAAGAAAAAAATGATTCAATCTGTCATACTATTATACATCAACAATATAGCAAAAACACAAAAAAAAATATATGTTGACAATTTTAAACATTTAACTATAGTTACTAACATATAATACACCCTAGAAAATAGAGGCATCTAAACATATTTATTGCAATATAAAAATAAAAAAAATTTAAATAAAGATTTACATGATAAGAAATCAATAACATTAACTAAAATGAAAGTAGTAACTAGCTTCAGGCATAAACTAAAAACATTACCAGATATTCTTACCAACAAATTTAGTTTTGCACTTTAATTTCTTGCCTTCTTTCGACAAGGAATGAAGTGGACAGGAACTCCAGAGTCCAGAACCTAACAAAGATATCAATAACAATAAAAATTCATAATCTGTCAATCAAAAAAGGCTAAAAATAAAAAATTCCCATGTTCACATCATCATTTCACAAAACGCTGTTTACCACACCATGAGGTGCAATGCCGAGGTGCTAGTTGAGCTAAAATACTCTTAGCCGAGTAGGTCTTAAGCCCCTGACTTCTAAGTTCCAAGTTCTAATACCTCAAAAATTAGATACCACTTTCATTGGACATAAAAAAAAAGCTGTAAAAAAATGCCTTTTCAATTTCCCATAAAAACTTCTAAAACTATTTCCTAATAAAAAAAAGGAAAAGAAAAAAAAAATCTATGCTTTCATTGGAGCAGCATTCTAAAATACAAATCTCAAAGCTACAAAAAGTCAAATTTTCTCTCAATACGAACAGTAATTGGTGGATACTGTAACTACCACAGTAACCATTACAAAAAGTTCTTTTTTAAAAAAAAGCATCACAAAAATCAAATTAACGCAACAAATCATTATCAAATTCAATGCCATTAGAACCCTAACTTCGAAGAACGAAACACTTACGCTATCAACAACGACTTTGAATCCCTTAACAAAAAAAAATAGACTTTTTAACGAAAACTAAGTGAATCGTAACAGAAATCAACAAAATCCTAAACCAAAAATAGTACATATAAATTCAAAGAATTTTCAAATGGCGATTATAACAGAAACCTAGAATCACGCGCAAGCGCATTCAAAGTCAAAGCTTTGACTCGCAAAACAGATCTAGAATATTCCGTAAATTCACGGAAACAGGGGAAACTTATCCCGAAATCACAGGAAAATTTCAAAACCGAATCAAAACAACAACAAAAAACAGAGAGAGAGAGAGAGAGAGAGAGAGGAGAACGTACCTGAAAAACTCAAAAGGACATTGCGAAACGCGAAAACGAAATCGAAAGCCCTAAGAGAGAGAGATAGATGTGTTGGAGAAATGTGTAGTGGCGTGGTGGTGTGGTACTGTACTGTGTAATGTAATTAATACAAGGTAGAAAAGGAGAGAGACAGAAGTGCGCGTCTATGAGAGAATTTCAATTCAAATTAAAGCCGTTGTGAGAGAGAGGAGCGGAGGGGGTAGACAGGGGTTTTGGGAGGAGAGAGAAATTTTTCTCGAGAAAATACAAAAAGGAAAACGTTGAAAAGGTGTGTGGGACCGTAAAGGGAGCTCAGAAATCGAATTGAATCTTGGGAGTCAGACAAAGAGAGAGAGAATTAGGAAGTTTGTATTTTAGAAAGAGACAGAGAGGGAGATTATGAGAGAGAGAGAGAGAGGGGGAAACAGTGGCCCGGAAATACTGTAGCCGGCTTTGCGTCACGGTTTGAGTAAAAGTTTTGATGATTTTCCCACGCGAAATTTTTGCGCGTGCTTCTGCGACATACAGAGTCATAGTGACTATGTTGGTAGCTTGTTTATTAATAGACAACCAATCAAAGTTACCAAAAGAAATATATATATTTTAACTTAATCATATCCATAGAGGGTAATAAAATATGGGAAAATGAACATTTGGGTGGCTTAGTTGGTAAGATACTAGGTCAATAAGTCTCAAAATTTAGGTTCAAGCGTCAAACAATTAGCTGTGTTGTTATTCCTCATATCTCATTTTTATCTCAAACGGTCAACTTAAAAAATAAGTGATTTTCTCACACAGAACGGAAATATGGAATCTCGCTCGGAAGCTACTATGGTCATGCCCAAGCAAGAAAGTCACAATGGTCACCCCACTCTACCCATTTTTTATTTATCAAAATAAATAAATAAATAATGTATGAGAAATGTTTTCTTCTAAAAAAAAGTATGGGAAATGTTAACTAGTATGGTAAAGTGTTAGTTCAACTAGTAAAATCTCAACAACAACAATAAAAAACTGGTAAAATCTCTAATAATTGAATAAGAGATCTGGGGTTCAATTTCCGCCTACACCAAAAACTGATTGGTGTCTTAGTCTAGATTTTTTTTTAAAATAACTGTAAATGCCAAACTATTTTATTAGTTAGCCAAGGTTTGAAACTAATTTGGTATCTAATAAATCGAGTCTGTTAGACTTGATTTTGCTCTTTGAAATTGCACTTGGAACTCGAGTGTGAGACACTCGAGTATGAAACTCAAGTGTGAAACACTCAATTTCCAAGTGCAATTTCAAAGAGCAAAATCAAGTCTAACAAACTCGATTTGTCAGATACCAAATTAGTTTCAAACCTTGGCTAATTAATGAAATTATTTGAGAGATTTGATTATTTAAAAAAAAAAATCCGTCAAAACACTCGAGTTCCAAGTGCAATTTCAAAGAGCAAAATCGAGTTGAATAGACTCGATTTGTTAGACACCAAATTAGTTTCAAACCTTGGCTAACTAATCAAATAGTTTGAGGGATTTGATTATTTAAAAAAAAAATTCGTCTTAATCTGATGATAAAGAATTATCATTAAGAGCAGACGCCATAAGTTAAAACTCTCTCCTAAAAAAAAAAAAAAAAAAAAAAAACAAGTACCGTAAGGTGTTTTTTAAGTATGAGCTATTGTGGGTCCAACTAATAAAAAAATTGGCATGAATTAATAAAAATGGATAAAAATACTATTGAAGTGATAAATGAAACAAAAAAAAAAAAACCCACCGGGCCTTGTAGCCCAAGTGGTACCCGGTTTACCATGAAACCATTAGCTCAGGGGTTCGAACCCCCGCAAGAACCAATTACTTAGCAAAAAAAAAAAAAAGACTAAAAAATCTAACATAATGCAAGGTGCATGCACTATTGCAAAGTAGACACAAGTCACACAAGAACTTTTTTGCACTCGCGATTTCCAACATATGGTCTTCTTTTTTCTTCTTTTTACTTTTTTCTTTTAAGACAAATATATGTTCGTTTAGAAACAGCTTATTTAGAGTTTTGCTGATTTTTTTTTAATATAAAAATATTATAGATAAAAGCTAAAAGCAAAATAAAATAAGTTAATTGATGCTTTGTTGAAAGTAATGTAGCAAAAAAATGAACCTAAAAGCTAGAGGGAAAGTAAATGTAATAATGGAAAAACCCAAAGTAGGTGAGTATAATTGACCCCCCCCCCCCCCCCCCCCCCCCCCCCCCCGAGCGACGGTGGGCGGTTTTGCTTTTAAAATTTCACACAACAAATTTTTTTGGGGGAAAATTATACTCACCTACTTTGAGTTTTTCTATTATTACCTTTACTTTCAGGTATACTCACCTAATTTCTTTCACTTTAAAATTTTCACTAGGTATTCTATCCAAAAAAATAAAATAAAATTTAATTTCACCAGGTATAATCTATATAATTTATCTCCATTTTAAATGGTAGGGGGAAAAGTGACAGATTAGATGGGTTGGGTGAAGCGTAAACTGGAAGATTGAAAGTGATCCATTCTCAATCTTGTAGTGACGGCAAGAGTTTTTATTTATTTATTTTATCATAATCAAAACAAGTAATAATTGAACACTTGGTTGGGAAAGTCCCCACGGAAGAACCTTTTAAATTTTCATTTTCATCCACTGCCCACATTGATACAATCATACAAACACAAAACTACACAATCACTCTTCACATCACCATCATACTTTTTTTGCAAGCCCACAAAACCATGTTCTCTTTTTGAGAGCACAAGCAAACCATAAAATGTCAATGATATTATTCAATATTCATATACCGACCAAATCATCCGTATAGGGTCATGACTCATGACAAACTTCTACTCAAATGATTCTCCTCAAAGAAAACACAAAAACAAAAAAACTACTCAAATTGCATAAAGTAATTAGCATGATGGATGGACATCTCACCATCCATGTCCCCACAATTTCAAACTTATATTTCTATTAAGTTTCGTGAAATCAAATAATACTATTAAATTACAAAATTCTTAACAAGATAAATTTACTTAGGAAAGTCATAACTATTATTTATTCTCTTTCTTTCATTTGTTTGATTATTATCTTATTTTAAAATGTTTATAAAATATTGTCTATTTAAAAAAGTACTTACGCATCATTTTTCTTAAGTTTTTGTTTACTTTATTTTACTTTTTCTGTATGCTTTGTTTGAGTTCTAATTAGGAAGGTGATTTTGTAAATTAGTAATTTTTATATCAATTTGGTTTATTCTTTGGGCTTGGGTTTATTAATATTTATAAGTTTTCATTTACACAGGATTTTCATTCAAATTGGTATGGAGAATAAATCAAATTATTAAAAAGGTCATGTTATTATGTTTTAATTCACTTAATACATCATTTTATTCAAATATAAGTGAATGGCTATTTTTTTAAATAAAAAAATATTGAATAGTTATTTGATTGCCATATAATGGATGGGATGAAATTCATTCAAAGATTAAAGCATTGTCTAATTCTTTTTTTGGTCGAATCCTTGGAGGCATTAGAAGATGAGAAATGTCAAGGACATAATCTTATTTACAATATCTTTTTCATAACTTGTAATTACAAGAACATCATTTTAATATAATCACTAATTATTAACACCATTTTATTATACGTCAATCAAAACATATCATTTCAATGATTTAAAAAACTTTGGTGAGATTAAACTTATAATCATAAGAAGGAAGCAAAAGTAAAAAGTAGGATAATCTTCTTTTGAAAATATTATCCAAACCCGCATGCAAAGCAAAGCCTATTCAAGTTGATGAGGTGGGAAACATACACTTCTACCAAGCTTTTTTTCCTTACTTTAGAAACTTTCTTGACGCTAGTAGATCAATGTCATTATCATATGTCAATTCTTTACATGGTTTGTGTCTTCCAAGTTCCAAGTTCTTCATTTCATCAACTCCGACAAATTTGAAAATTGAAAAAGCAAATAGTTATTAGCTTTTCCATTAGCTACACGTAGAAAATTTGGAAATTTGGTAAAGAATTTGACCATGGTAGAGCAAATGCAAGAACCAAAGTCAGCAAATAAAAGAATTAAAACTCAAAAGCAGAACCAATCATTATAAAGACCTGGCAAAGATTTTCGTCTCCTTTTTTTTTTTGTACCAACAATTGATGAAGATAGTACAACTTTCTGTTAAAATAAGTACATTTTTTTTTTCCTAATTATACTTTACTGATCAACAACCAAGGAGACCACCCCATTAACCAGCTTCTCACTCTCTACAACCACCACATTATTAGACACATTGGTCACTGCATGTGCTGTAAATTTAGGCTCTCCTAGAGTGTGAAATGAGTACTGCAAATGGCTAATCCTGTTGGGAAATAGCAGCATCGACGAAAAATCAGCCACCCACCTCGTCCCATTTCCAGCCACCCTTAGTTTTCCAACTGTTGATTTCAAGCTCAGACCATTCACATTGTTCCTATCAATCACCACTTGATCAATGTCAGTGAATTGTCCATCCAATGTTATTATAGGAACCACAGTTTGCCCTGGTCCACTACTAAACATGTTATCCACAATGTTTAACCCTGAGATTTTACCCTTAATCGATTTCAATACCACAGTAGCATCCCCATAGAAGAATCCATTGGTAACATGGACTTGAACTGGGTCTTCCATGACTATAGAATTGTAATCCAAGTAACAATTATCAATTCTAGTTTGTGAATATCCACCTAGTTTCACCAATATTCCAACCCCACCGAAAAATGATGCCTTGTTGTAACAATGTACCCCTGTGATTATGTTTGCCTGACCTCTTAATACAATTCCAATTGCTGCTGAGAAAATTGCAACATCTGTGACTGCATTGTCATTACTTGCTAGGTCAATGGCAGTGCCTGAGAAATTCCTTTCATTTTTATCACCACCAATTGTTGAGTGTTGTCCAAGAAAGCAGCTTGATATGAAGGTTTCATGGCCCCTTTGCACTAGTATTCCTTGGGTTGTGAAGTGGAGAAAGAAGCAATTGTTTATTCGAATTCTAGCTGAATCAACAATGTAAATCCCTCCTCCTCTGTAGCTTGAATCAAAGAGTATGTCCCGGAAGGTGATGTCCTCATAGTAAAATCCAGCATTTTGGACCTTATTTTCTGTGTTTGGAGAATTTGGTGACCATAGTTCAATGAGGTGTCGATCACCAGGAAATGTATCTGATGCTCTCAAAGTTCCTCCTCGTACCTAATTGACCATGCCAATATCATTTAAGTTAAAATAATTGTTTTTGGGTGAAAGAGAATGAACTTGTTGATTATTTAAAACAATTGGGAAAAGAAGTTCATTATTCTTCAAAAGTATTTGACTATTTCTTCCGTGTATATAGTTTCTCTATCCTATTGCACATATTTAGTAATACACTCTTGACTAAAATATTATAAGTCATTATCTTTAAAAAAAAAAAAAAGTTAACAGATGTTTTAAGGATATTAATTTAAGTTAGGATATAATTTTAGACACTTTGTAAATAAGCTATTTAAAAATAGTTTTGATATAATTTTCATAAAAAATGTAAAAAGACATTAAAAAAATCAATTGTATTTTTTTTTCCTATTAAAAAATTTTATAAATATTTCATAAATCAATATTTTAAAATTATCTGTTAACTTTTCTCTATTAACAATTGGGCTAAGCCGCTAAGGGAACAGTTAACATATGACTTCATTTTTTCTAATATTGTTGTAGACTAGTAGGGATTATAAAGAGAGAAAAAGGTCAAAAAATTTTGAATTTTTGAATGAATTTGTGAGGAAGGTGGAGAGTTTAACGAAGCATTAATGATGAACAGGGGCAGTTCCGGTGTTTAATGCATGTCCCTGCATGGAAGGCAGAGCACAGGCTGTAACATGCAATGCAACGTGGCACGTGTTGTAATACACGTGCAACACTTTGAAATTTTTTTTTTTTTTTGGGGTAGAACACACTTTGAATGTTAATCTATGAAATGCACGTGTATCAAAAACGTATTCAACGATACAAAAGTGCTTTAAATTTCTTGTACTAGATTTTTTTTTTCTCAAAAATAGTTATATTATATTATATATAAATATATGTGTCAATAAAAAGAAAAAACACACCATCACAATGAATTTGTGTGTATATTAAAACTCATAATTAAATATAAATTATTCCTTAAATACTAAAGTTGAAATCAAACAAATTTTCTTTAATTTATACCTTTAGGACATTGATAAAAAAAAAATTTAATGAGTATATATAATACACTTTAAACCATCATGCACAAAAGTCATAAAAAATTAAATAATACTACTACTAGGCAGCCAAACCGTGCCTTAATCCTAAAACAATAACCAATAGGCGTGAAAGCTAGAGTCATGATAAAAAATTTACAACAACATCCTATTTACCTAGTTTTTTCTAATTTTTACATACGAGTATAATTAAAATTAAAACATAAATTGTAAATAAGCATAAATAAGTTACTACAAATTTTACTATAATAAGTTTACAAATTTACATATCATTAATTATAGAGAAGCAATGTCAACATTCATTAATGAGGTGGTTAAAACACGTATATCAATTACATTAAATACTACATTAATTCATAAATTTTATACAGTAAAATTTATAACAGTATCTTTCATTGTAAGTTGTTGTGAGAGTGTGGTACCTAAATTGGAGGATGATGTGAAAGTTATGAATTCATGTTGTCAACATAACTTTAATTTATTGCAAGATTGCTGTCCTGGTCCTTGAAGGCTAAAACAACACTAAAAATGATAGGCATAAACAGCAGAATTCACACGCAGTTAGAGAGACAGCAGAAGAACTCACACGCAGGTTGAGAGAGAGAGAGAGAGAGAGAGACTTACCACAATATTGCCACCACCAGAAGAAGGAAACCTTATTGGTTTACTAATTTTGTAGTTTCCACCTTGCAAATCAATGACTACACCACCAAAGTCACTGATCCCAGGCAACAATTCCAGTCCACTTCTCAATTGAAAAGCATCACCCAAAGCTTGCAATATTGCATCACTACTGTCTTTTGTCCCAGTTGGGTCTGCTCCATAGGCAATGGGATTGAATACCCTCCCATTCTATAACGCATTCAAACCAGAACATTGACAAGAAAAAATCACAACAACAAACAAGAAAGAAGACAAGCATAATAATAATAAAGATGTGTGAGCATTTTCTTTTACCCTTTTTTTGTTGTGTTTAGCCTTTCGTGGTGGTATCAAAGGTGGCTTAGTAGGCGATGAGGCTACTTTGGCTTCAAGCTTTTCTAGCAACTTTGATAGCCTTTGCTCTCTAGAGGAACATAGAGCTTCGTCTGCCACCAGCAATATTAGGAAGCTTAATACCAAGAAGGCCTTCATTGTTTTTGAATTGCTATCTTTTTTTATCTCTGCAGGCTTGAAAAGGAATATATATAGCATGAGAGAGAGAGAGAGAGAGAGAGAGAGGTAGGTTGGTGTTTTCTATTTCAAAGGTTATCTAGGAAAAATTTAAGGAGAGAATGTTGCGTGCTTATAGTTTGTTGTTGTTATTGTTGTAAACTTGTAATCTCTTTTAAGGGTTTTTTTTTTTTTTTTAATTAATTAATTTTTTATAAGCACACATATAGATTCTAATAATGGGTTGTACGTAAGGCTAAGATAAGAAACAGAATTAATCCCAAAGTTAATATGGAAATTAATCCATGACTTAAACTTACCCAAAAGAAAATAATAAGATTATAATAATTTAAGGGGAGAATTTTACGTTTCTTTAAAAAAAAAGTTCCATAAAATTTTTTTTTTTTAAATTGTTGTTGTTGTTGTTTTTTATTTTAGTTTTTTTTTTTTAAATTTTATTATTTAAGAGTTAGCTAGATTTATAATATAGTGTGTGACTGTGAATAAGTTGGATTTGTTAAGTTAGTTTGCAAATAACGAGTTTCTCTAGCCTAACCCGAAGATAAGGTGCGTGACATATAGATAATAAGAAACGGAATCCCAACGTTAATATGGACATTAATCAATGACTTAACCTTACCCATAAGGAAATAGTGATATTATAGTTTTTATCTATCTGGACAAATTCAATACACTCAAATTGTCTTTTTATCTCAAAAAACAACAAAGCCAATTTTTGTCCATTATTTGTGAAGTGTTACATAACCTCATGATTCCAATAATAGGCAGTTTGTAACCTAAAAAAAGAGGCTAAATTTGTTACATACAAATTTGTAGGGACTCAATTTGTAATGGACCCTAAATAATAAAATTTGTAGAGGGTGGGTAAAAGGGCTTGACTCCAGCAAAGCAAGCAGTTTGATGAAATGAAAATCATAGGAATAATAACAATAGAATTTGACTAAGTCTTTCTAAGGATCATTATCCTCCCCTTGGTTAAGTGTTTGTGAGGATATTTATAATGACTTTGACTCAACGTTCATGAGAACCATAACAATGATTTTACTGGGTGTTTATGAAGGAAGTTCGTCCTCAGCCCCATCCGGGACTGAGGTCCGAGGACCTCTTTACTTATAACTGACATACATTAGCGTTGCCTTCTTTCCTTCTTCTTTTTCTTTTTTCTTTTTTCTTATTTTGCGGGGGTGCTTTCTATTATATATCCTTCTTTAGTTGATCTCTGCCGTCCACTTATTGATCATCCAAGCCTATACTTGAGTGCCTGTCCCATCAACTGCCTTTGCAGGCCTTCTGTTAGTTGAAGCAACCAAGGCGTCTCTGTTGGCTGGTCAAATCATCATTGGTGTGATCAGAATATTGGTGGCATGCATTTAATGGGGGAGTGACAGCCCCTTTCTTTAGACGTCGGTACGCCGAGGACATGGGCCTCCTCAGCGAGGTCCCTAAATGACTTGGGTCTCGCTCGTTTATCCTCGAATTATGCTCTCTCTCTCTTTTGGCGTGGACTTTGGGCCTGATGTGGAGTGGTCCAGAGTTACCAGATATTTGGAGCCCCACAATAGCCTCTCAAAATTCTGCTGTCCGACCCCTTGGGGAGGGGAGGAGGATTTTGACGTTCCCGGGCCTATTGTCAATATACAACCCTGGTTATCTCCATTGCCTAGATCGTCTTATAGTGATTAGTTTCCCTAAAGGCTTGGGTCCTGAGGACCATGCAAGTCCTTGATTTTGTTCGGTACCTAGTTTTCTCATTTTAAGAGATTAGTTTCCCCATAGGCTGGTGTCCGAGGACCATACAATGCCTAGGTTCTGTCTAACACTTAGTTCATAGTCTGAAGTAGCTGGTTTCCCTAGAGGCTTGAGTCCGAGGACCATGCAATGCCTTGGTTCTGTCCAGTACCTAATTCTTTGATTTTCTAGTGACTTTCTTTAAGTAGTTAGTTTCCCCAAAGGTTTGGGTCCGAGGACCATGCAATGCCTAGGTTCTGTCTAACTCTTCGTTTATAGTCTGAAGTAGCTGATTTCCTTAGAGGCTTGAGTCCGAGGACCATGCAAGGCCTTGGTTCTATCCAGTACCTAGTTCTTTGATTTTTCAGTAACTTTCTTTAAGTAGTTAGTTTCCCCAGAGGCTTGGGTCCGAGGACCATGCAATGCCTAGGTTCTGTCTAACTCTTAGTTCATAGTCTGAAGTAGCTGGTTTCCCTAGAGGCTTGAGTCTGAGGACCATGCAAGGTCTTGGTTCTGTCCAGTACCTAGTTTTTTGATTTTTCAGTAACTTTCTTTAAGTAGTTAGTTTTTCGAGAGGCTTGGGTCCGAGGACCATGCAATGCCTAGGTTCTGTTTAACTCTTAGTTCATAGTCTGAAGTAGCTGGTTTCCCCAGAGGCTTGAGTCTGAGGACCATGCAAGGCCTTGGTTCTGTCAATTACCTAGTTCTTTGATTTTTCAGTAACTTTCTTTAAGTAGTTAGTTTCCCCAGAGGCTTGGGTCCGAGGACTATACAATGCCTAGGTTTTGTCTAACTCTTAGTTCATAGTCTGAAGTAGCTGGTTTCTCTAGAGGTTTGAGTCCGAGGACCATGCAAGGCCTTGGTTCTGTCCAGTACCTAGTTTTCTCATTTATTTACTATCTTATTTATTTATCCATAGCCATTTAATTCTACATTGTTATAGTCTGTGATAATCATTAACTAAATACATTTTTCAAGTAAAATAATAACAAACGCATGCTGGGGTTAGGATAGGAGAAGACCCTGCTCCGTTCTGCCTCTTCGTTTGGCGTGACTCTTCTGATTACGAGGCGTCTCTTAGGTTGTTCGAATAACGCGTTTTGACGCTTCGGTGCCCTCTCGCTAATGAGGCGCTTCCTCATTAATGTTATTTGTGGATTTACGAGGATCTAATCGGTGGATAAGTCCCTTGGAATTTGGGCGGAATTATTACTTCCGGAAATCTCTCCCTAGGATTTAATGTGGATTGGCTCTCACCAACTTTCCACCCTCTGTATAAGGCGTTTCTGGGGCGACCTTTTCCTTCACACTTGACAAACATTCATCTAAAACTCTCCCAAAGACGCCGCCTAGGGGTTCTGTAAAAAATAGCATCTTGAGCCCCTCCAAATGAATTGGCCCTTAGAAAGGGCGTTCCCGAGGATGCCTAGCCCCTCTCAGGAGCTGAGGATGGCGCTCCGACCCTGGACACCATGTTGGGGTTGGGGTAGGAGAAGGTTGGAGATTCTCCTTCTTTTCAACCTAATCGGAGGTGGACCCCTCTTCGCCGTTTGGAGGAGGATCCCGAAAGAACGTAACCTCCTTCCCCGGGCCTGGACCCGTCAGCCCCTTCAAGCTGGCAGTGATGGGTTTGGGAGGGAAACCAGGCGAAACTGAGAGGGGGAACCGTCCTGTGCTGCGGCCCCTTCCCCCTCAACGTTGCCTTCCTCCCTTCTTCTCCCTCTTTTGCTCCTCAACCAGCCCTCCTTCCTTCATTTCCTTTTCTCTTGCTTCACAACCAGTTTTCCTTTCTCTCTTTTGTTCCTCTACCAGCTTTGTTAGGCGTCTGTCTTTGTAGTTAGTTTTAGAACAAGCCCACGGGCATCACTTGTAAGATATGTAACTTTTTCTTCATTTATTAATAAAGAAGCACACTTGTTTTGTCTCTTTTATTTTTCGCATATTCTTGTTTCTTGTGATTGTTGACTTCTGAATGAATGTTGTTGCTGTAAACTGTATTGTTTTGGTGTGTTTTTTTTTTAAATGTTGCTCTTGATTTTTTTTTTTTACACCAACCGTCGAACTTGCTAGTGCACAAGCCCATCCCCACAGACGGAGCCAATTGTAGAGACTCAATTTGTAATGGACCCTAAACAATAAAATTTGTAGAGGGTGGGTAGAAGGGCTTGGCTCCAGCAAAGCAAGCAGTTTGATGAAATGAAAATCATAGGAATAATAACAATAGAATTTGACTAAGTCTTTCTAAGGATCATTATCCTCCCCTTGGTTAAGTGTTTGTGAGGATATTTATAATGACTTTGACTCAACGTTCATGAGAACCATAACAATGATTTTACTAGGTGTTTATGAAGGAAGTTCGTCCTCGGCCCCATCCGGGACTGAGGTCCGAGAACCTCTTTACTTAAAACTGACATACATTAGCGTTGCCTTCTTTCCTTCTTCTTTTTCTTTTTTCTTATTTTGCGAGGGTGCTTTCTATTATATATCCTTCTTTAGTTGATCTCTGCCGTCCACTTATTGATCATCCAAGCCTATACTTGAGTGCCTGTCTCATCAACCGCCTTTGCAGGCCTTCTGTTAGTTGAAGCGACCAAAGCGTCTCTGTTGGCTGGTCAAATCATCATTGGTGTGATCAGAATATTGGTGGCATGCGTTTAATGGGGGAGTGACAGCCCCTTTCTTTAGACGTCGGTACGCCGAGGACATGGGCCTCCTCAGCGAGGTCCCTAAATGACTTGGGCCTCGCCCGTTTATCCTCGAATTATGCTCTCTCTCTCTTTTGGTGTGGATTTTGGGCCTGATGTGGAATGGTCCGAAGTTACCAGATATTTGGGGCCCCACAAAATTGTTTTACACTATTTTACACACATGATTTTAGTTGCTTTTAAAGGTATGTGTAAATCAGTTATATGTAATAAACACTACTAAAAATTAAAAAAGAATTGCAAAGTTAGGACATTAATGAATACTATGATCTTACCCAAGAATGAAATAAGATTATATAAATATAATCTATCTTAACAAATGTAAGTAGTGGCCATAAAAATCCATATTATATATTGTATAATAAAATTGAACGTAAAACTCCTAGTTGTGTTATCTGCCAAGTGAACATCCTGTTTAATTGTCATGTAGTTACTCAAACTCAAAGTAAATTTTTTTAGACAGAAACAATAGCTTAATTGTTCTAATAAACTTTTTGTCCACAACTTTATCAATTATTCGGAAAATTACAAGATCTTAATTGCTGATATCAAAATTTTGTTTTTCACTTATTATATTCTATCTTAATACACTACTTTTGTAATACTAGTGGACTACTTTGTTCTCAACTCACAAGCATAAATAGTGACAAAAGCCACTATCTATATGATCGATTTTTTATCGAGCCAACCACAGAGATAGGTTCTGCGCATGGGGAGGCTTATTGCTGCTTGCTTTAAATGGGTTCAGGGACACAATGCAGGAGGCAATCTTGAAGCTAAGGTATGGCTCTACTTAGTTCACCATGAACACATATGGGTTTAAGTTAAATTAATTCATAAATCAAAATTTGTTTCCTTCTTTTCTCTCTTTTTTCTTTTTTTCAAATAAATATCACGTGTAAAATAAAAATAATATATGATATACATACTATATATTTGTAATCTACCCTTGATATTAAAAAAGAAAGAACAATTCTAGCATAGAATTCAGAGATAGGAGCACCAATTAATAAAGAAATTAAAAGCAAGAACAAGCTCTAAAGTATCAGGATTCAGGTAAAAAAAAAAAAAAGTTGGAACAAATTTATTATTCAACAGTACTCATAACTTCCTATAATAAAAAAAAAAAAAAAAAAAAAAAAAAAAAAAAAAAAAAAAAAACAGTACTCATAACTTAGTGACTTGTGAGCAATCAAATGTGAAAACTAAAAAGTAATACGGAAGAAGGGATTACTTCATTCCATCCGCCTAAAGAAAGGCTAATAATATGTTTCGGAGATTGATGAAAATTTATGACAAAATAGATGAGTTTAAAATTGTTGGCTAAATTCATGTGTTAAAATAATATGTTATAAGGTTGTATTTTATTTAATTTGAATTGTATTAACTCCATTTGAAAAGCTGAATTTTAGAAATCAAACTTTAGAATACTCATGTCAGTCAAAAAAATTCACGAGATTCAAGCTTTACCTTATGATGCAGCGTAGATGTGTGTATAAAAACAAAATTTATAACACAATTATTACAACTTTTTAGGTCTCATATATAGAGGACCCAAGATGAAAGGTAAGATTCAAAATGGGTTTTAGTTGTTCAGTTACATTGTTTGAGAGTTTTTTGTGCCAATTGAACAACAAGATAAACAAACAAAATAGACCCCGTGGAAGGGAAGGATTCAAACACAACATAGAGCCCATGGGCCTAGTCCGAGGATGGAGAAAGGTCCATTCGCACACCAATTTGGACCTGATACGTGTACTAAGGTTCGAGAAGGGAAGACGTAGAGACCACACCAATTCAAGCCCAACATGTGGACTAAGGTCCGAGGAGGGAAAACATAGAATCCCATCGTCTGAGGAGCCCGAGGAATGAGTGCACCTCGAGAATTCTTTAGATAACCACTTGCACCAAAGAGCAAGGCACCATGGAAAACATCAGAGATGTGCAAGTAAAGAAGAGAGAAAATATCTAGGGAAAGTAGTCATCACCTTTGCATTTAATGCACTGCACCAACTCAGCTAATCACATTAATGAAGAAATGATACCTAAACAGTAGTTCCATAGCTTACAACACATTCTACCACACCAATTCAAGCCTGACATGTGGACTAAGGTCCGAGGAGGGAAAACGTAGAAACCCATCATCTGAGGAGCCCGAGGAACGAGTGCACCTCGAGAATTCTTCAGATAACCACTTGCACCAAAGAGCAAGGTACCATGGAAAACATCAGAGACGTGCAAGTAAAGAAGAGAGAAAATATCTAGGGAAAGTAGTCATCACCTGTGCATTCAATGCATTGCACCAACTTAGCTAACCACATTAATAAAAAAATGATACCTAAACAGTAGTTCCACAGCTTACAACACATTCTACCACTTCTAGTCGAGTCTGATGGGACAAGCATCCAAATTGCTACCTAGAGAGGTATAGGTGGAAGGCTCTGATGCAATAAGAGGGACTATAGAACCCTGTATAAACACTTAAGCAAATTTTATATAAACATTGCCTCCTCGGCCAGGCCTGAGGAGGTGTTTTATTCCTATGTTTTGCTTCTCTTTATCATCTTACAAGCCTTAATTCCACTGAGTTCATATCTAGATCACAACAAAGCATTACAGTTGACCTTGCAAACTCATTCTCTTACAAATTAATTGTATTGGGCTAGAAACACCTAACACTACTATTCAAAGTGGGCCTTGGGCTATTTCTATGCTCTTACAAGACCGTATACGGTACATGGTGGAATTTTAATGTTGAGTGTGTACCGTAGTGGGGGATTTCAGAGCTCACTATTTGAGTGTGTGAAATGTGAATTTATTTTCTCTAAAAAAAATATAATTTCTTTTCTCTAAATCTAACCGGGAAAAAAATTTGCTACCCATTAATAACCAAATAATAATATTAATCCATTTCTCCTACTTCTCTTAGGAAAAGAAATAATTAACTAACTTCTACTTGAAAAAGGAAAAACAAATTAATTTGGAAAAGAAAAACAAATAAAATGCTAATTCAACTAGGAAAAGGAAAAAAAGAAAAAAAGAAAAGAAAAGAAATAATCCTAATGCAATTAGGAAAAGCATTAGAACACCTAAAATTTAAAATTCTAATAATTATCATCTATTTGATAAACCAATATGCTGGAACCCACCTGCGTCCATGGATTAAAACTTTGGGATCTAATTCATATTTTTCAATAGACTTTCAAAATGTGTACCAAGTTATTTTGACTTTCTCTTATTAGGAATTGAAACTTCTACACCATATCAATTTTAAGCAAGATTTATATCTAGGGCATACTCTTGTACTTTAGCTTTAGTGAAGAAAACTTAAAACTTAGGTATAGTTTCTTAGTACATTAAGTTTTTCAATTAAATTTAAATATTATGGGTTTGTTTAAGATTCGTTTATTTTGTTGAAATTGAAAAAATTTTGTTAAAAATACTGTAAATAAATGTAAAAGTTAGTTAAAATAGTACCGTAGGACCTATGAATAGTACTAAAAATTGCAATGAGCCCATGAATAGTAGCAAAAATAAACAAAATAGTAAAATAAACTAGTTTTTAAATTGAAGCCAAACGCACACTATGTAGTTGCATTCAATTTAATTTTTATTAAGATTGATAAAGATTGGTGCTTTTGATC
This sequence comes from Quercus gilva, assembly GCA_023621385.1. Classification (NCBI taxonomy): domain Eukaryota; kingdom Viridiplantae; phylum Streptophyta; class Magnoliopsida; order Fagales; family Fagaceae; genus Quercus; species Quercus gilva. Next base: position 13,577,745 of record CM042476.1, on the reverse strand, counting down.
ATTTACAATATTTGAAGCATAAACTGGAAGACTGAAAGTGATCAATTGATTCCACTCTCAGTAAAAAATCCAAGACATACGACATTGATATCTTTAGCCCAAGAGATCCAAATCCTGATCCTGCACTGATAGCAAGAGTTTTTTTTTTTTTTTTTTTAAACACTTCCACCAAAAGAACCTTTTCAATTTTAATTTTCATTCACTTCCCACATTGATACAAATAACAAGCGACCATGTTGTCAATGATACTATTCATACCTACCAAATCATCCATAAAAGGTCATGACAAACTACTCGAATGATTCTTCTCAGAAAAAACAAAAAAACAAAAAAACAAAACAAAACAGAAAACTACTCAAATTGCATAAAGCAATTAGCATGATGGATGGATATCTCACCAATCACCATACATGTCCCCACAAATTCAAACTTATATTTGCATCAAGTTCCATAAATCGAATAATACTACAAATAAATTACAAGACTCTTAACAAAGTAAAGTTACTTTTAGTTATGTGTATTCAACTTTACCCTTTCTGTATATATAAAAACACAGACTAAATCATACTATAAAAAAGTATATATATATATATATATATATTCTTTGAATGCATCAATTTATTCAAATATAAGTGAATAGTTATTTGTTTCCTTTTTAAAAAAAAATTGAATAGTTATTTGATTGCCATATAATGGATGAGATTAAATTCATTCAAAGATTGAATCTTTTTCTAACCGCTTTTTGATAGAATCCATAACATTACTCTTCTAATTTATAATCTTTTTCATAACTTGTTAAAGTAAAGAGTTCATGTAATTGCAAGAACATCATTTTAACATAATCAACAATAACACTATTTTATTATACATTAATCACAACATATTATTTTAATGATTATAAAAGCTTTGGCGTGATTAGACTCATTATCATAAGAAGGAAGCAAAAGAAAAAAAGTAGGATAATCTTCTTTTGAGAATATCTTAGTATCCAAACCTGAATGCAGAGCCTATTCAAGTTGTTGAGGTGGGAAGCATACACTAATCCCAAGCTTTTGTTCCTTACTTTAGAAACTTTCCTGACTCTAGATCAATGTCTAATCTCAATTGATAATATGGTTTGTGCCTTCCAAGTTCTTTCATCACTGCCGACAAATTTGAAAAATAAAAAAGCACATAGTTGATTATTAGCTTTTCCATTAGTTGCAAGTAGAAAAGTTGGAAATCTATAAAGAATTTGACCGTGGTTAAGAGCAAATGCAAGAACCAAAGACAGCAAATAGAAGAATTAAAACTCAAAAGCAGAAAAAATCATATTAAAGACTTGGCAAGACTTTCGTCTTCTATTTATTTCAAATAAATATGCACCAACAATTAATTGATGAAGATAGCACAACTACTTTATGTATACATAAGTAAAATTTTCTTCCTAATTATACATTACTGATAAACAACCAAGGAGACCGACCACTCCATTAACTGGCTTCTCACTCTCTACAACCACCACATTATTAGACACATCGGTCACTGCATGTGCTGTAAATTTAGGCTCTCCTTGAGTGTGCAATGAATACTGCAAATTACTAATCCTGTTGGGAAATAACAGCACCGGCGAAAAATCAGCCACCCACCTTGTCCCATTTCCGGCCACGCTTAGTTTTCCAACTGTTGATTTCAAGTTCAAACCATTCACATTGTTCCGATCAATCACCACTTGATCAATATCAGTGAATCTTCCATCTAATGTTATCATTGGAACCTTCGCTTGCCTTGGTCCACTACTAAACATGTTATCCACAATATTTAACCCTGAGATTATTCCCTCAATTGATTTCAAGACAATAGTAGCTTCCCCATAGAAGAATCCATTACTAACATGGACTTGAACAGGGTCTTCAATGACTAAAGTATTGTAATCCAAGTAACAATTATCAATTCTAGTTTGTGAATATCCAGCTAGTTTCAATAATATTCCAATCCCACCAAAAGCTGATGCCTTGTTGTAGCAATGTACCCCTGTGAGCATGTTTGCCTGACCTCTTAATACAACACCTATTGCTGCTGAGAAAATTGAAACATCAGTGATTGCATTGTCATTACTTGCTAGATCAATGGCAGTGCCTGAGAAATTCCTTTCATTTGTATCCCCACCAATGGATGATTGTTGTCCAAGAAAGCAGCCTGAAATGAAGGTTTCAAGGCCTTGTTGCACTAGAATTCCCTCTGTTGTGAAATGGAGAAAGAAGCAATTGTTTATACGAGTTCTTGCTGAATAAACAATGTAAATCCCTCCTCCTCGGTAGCTTGAATCAAAGAGGATGTCCCGGAAGGTGATGTCCTCATAGCGAATAAGACCATTTTGGGCCTTATTTCCTCCTATGTTTCGAGAATTTGGTGCCCATAGTTCAATGAGGTGTCGATTAATAGGAAATGTATTTGATGCTCGCAGAGTTCCTCCTTGTACCTAATTGACCATGCCAATGTTATTTACATTAAAATAATTGTTTGTGGATGCAAGGGAATGAAGTTGTTGGGCTGCTTATTATTTATGGGTTCAGTTAACTGAGTGTTCTTAGAAAATTAGTGGACCATTTTAAGAAAATTTAAAAAGTTATTAAAAAAAATGAGTTGTTTTTAAAATTTTTTTTTCCATAAAAAGTGTATAAAAATATTTTCTAAACCAATGTCTTGAGGACATCGGTTAACTTTTTCCATTATATAAAATGATTGGGAAGAGATGTTCAAGTACCCGACTTTTCTTCAAGTGTATATGGCTTCTCATTCCACCCACACATGAAGTAATACAAGGCTGTTGACTAAAGTAGTGGACACGCTAAAGGGAAAAATTAATTGATATCTTAAGGACACTTATTAGTAAACTATTTTGAGAAAGTTTTTATGTTAAAAGAAAATAAGCAATTGATTTTTTTAATAGCCTTTTTTATTTCTCATAAAAATAGTATCAATTTAAAAAAAAAAAAATTCATTAACAAATATTCTAAGAGTTCATATTAATTGGGAAAAAAAAAAAGACTTACACTATGTTTGGATGGGTGGATTTTAGGGAGGATAGAAAAATTTGGAGAGAAAATATGAGAGAAAATGAGAAAGGGTGTTGTTTGGTAAGGAGGGAGGGAGAGGAAAATTTTTGGTGGGGCCCAGGCATTTTCCACCCGGGCCCACCTAAAACTTGTCTCTCCAAAATGGAGAGAAAATGGTGTGGGAGGAGTTTTATGGGTAAATGACAAAATTGCCCTTGCACAAATTTCGTCCTTTTTTTTTTTTTTTTTTTTTTGGCGTTTGCTCCTGGGCATTTGCTGCTTTCCTCCTCTTTTTTTTTTTTTAATCCTTTTTTCTTTTGATTTTCTGGGCTATACGTGTAGTGTATTGTTTTTTTTTTTTTTTTTTTTTAATTAGACATGATTTTTTTTTCTTGGACATAATTTTTATTGTTTAATAAATTTGGGTGATTGTTTTTTTTTTTTAATTGCTTGTCATTTTTTTATTTTAATTATGCATCATTTTTTAACAAGGGTATATAAATAAATTTTTATAAACTCACTTTTTCCATCCCTCCACTTTTTCACTCCCAACCAAACAAAAAGGAGGGAAATTAAAATCTTTTCTATCCTCTCACTTTTCTATCCTCCCATCATTTTCTATCCTCTCACTTTTCTACCTCTCCAATCAAACACACCCTTATAGTGACTGTAAAGGGAGAAAAAAAGGTCAAAATTTTTGAATTTGATGCGGGGATGAACCTAGGAGCGGGCCCAAAAGGGTCCAGGCCTAATAGTGATTGTAAAGAGAGAAAAAAAGTCAAAAAGTTTGAATTTGATGCAAAAATGGGCCCAGTCCTAATAGCAATTGTAAAAAGAGAAACAATGTTAAAAAGTTTGAATTTGATGCAGAGACGGACCCAGGAGAGGGTCCAAAAGCGCCTAGGCCCCCACTGGACTTTTGAAAAAAAAATTATATTAGGTATATTTTCAGCCCCAAAAAAGAAAATTTATTTAGGTCCCTACTCTAAGTAGCCTGGCTCCTCTCCCCTCTAAAATCGTTAGTCCAATTCATATGCTTTGGACTTAGGATTTACATGTTGAAGCAACATGTAAATCCTAAGTCCAAAGCATATGAATGATTATTTGTTGAAATTATATGGATGCTCGTTGAAGTTTTTATTACTATTTAAAAAAAAATATATATATATATATATATATATTATGTTCACAATAAATTTTAAGTGACAGTTTGTTACTAATTGTTATAGGTGGATAAAAACCTAATTTTAGTAATATGTTCAAATTAGAAACAATAACAGCTAATCACTTAGGATTTATTGCGAAAATATTGTGGATGTTGCACATTTTTTTTTTTTTTTTTTTTTTTTCTTATACTCCCATCTCCCTAACTTGAAATCCTAGATTTGTCCTTGATTTGATGTTAAAGGCAGAGACTAACAAAGCATTAATCACGGATTTAAGTAGGAAAAAGGAGAGATACTTACCACAATATTGCCAACACCAGAAGGGAACCTTATTGGTTTACTAATTTTGTAGTTTCCACCTTGCAAATCAATGATCACACCGCCAATGTCACTGATCCCAGGCAACAATTACAGTCCACTTCTCAATTTTAAAGCATCACCCAAAGCCTGCAATATGGCATCACTACTGTCTCGTGTCCCACTTGGGTCTGCTCCATACCCAATTGGATAAAATACCCTCCCATCCTATAACACATTCAAACCAAAACATTGAATAGAAAAATCAAAATAACAAACAGAGTAAGCAAGCATAATATAATAAAAATGTGACTGTAATTTTCTTTTACCCTTGTGTGGTTGTCTACAGCCTCGCGTGGTGGTGGTGCCAAAAGTCTACCAGTAGGAGAAGAGGCTACTCTGGCTTCAACCTTTTCTAGCAACTTTGATAGCCTTTGCTCTCTAGAGGAACATAGAGCTTCTTCTGCCAACAGCAGTATTAGGACGCTTAATCCCAAGAAGGCCTTCATTGTTTTTGAATTACCGTCTTTCTTTCTGTCTCTGCAGGAATGAAAAGGAATATATAGCTTGAGTTTTGAGTTTGTGAGAGAGAGAGCGGGTAGGTGTTTTCTATTTCCAAATTTAAGGAGATAATGTCTTGTGCTCATATGTATTTTTTTTTGGGGAGAAAAAGACAGTTGTTTCCATCAAAGAGAAGCCAAATCGGCTAGGAATACAACACTGAGGTGTAGTAAAATATCCTCCATCCACACCGAATAACCCGTGACATGTTGGGTATATCTAATGAGGTTGTGAACTAAGAAGTTATCTTCACTTGCTTACATGTTGTTGTTTTAGTTGTAAACTTGTAGTCACTTCAAGGTTTTTTTTTTTTTTTAATAAGAACTTTTAAGGTTTAAAATATTTTTATCTCCTCGAAATTTTCCTACATATCCTTTGAAATGGAAAATACCTCTCTCTTTCTCTCTCTCTCTCTCTCTCTCTCATGCTATATATTCCCTTTGTCCATAAATAAATGGGTGGATTTGTAAACTTAGTTTGCAAATAACCAGTTTCTCTTGCCTAAGATGTGGCGGTGACATATAGTTTTTTTTTTCTTTTTCCTTTTTGTTGCCAAATATCATAAGTTTCTAATAATAGGTTGAACGTGAAGTAACATTAATCCATGACTTAACCTTAGTACCTTACCCATAAGGAAATAGTGATATTGTAGTTGTCTATCTTGACAAATTCAATTCACTCAAAGACTACAAATTTCTAATTTTTGTCCATTATTTGTGAAGTTCTACATAACATGATGATTCCAATAATAGGCTGGTTGTGAGCCAAATAAAAGAAGACTTAAATTTGTTGCGCACAAACTATTTTACACAAACCCTCAAAAGCGATTGAAATCATGCAAGTAGTGGCCATTAAAAATAGAATCAAAGAGTTAGGACATTAATAAATACTATGATCTTACCAAGAGTGAAATAATAAAATATAATCTATCTTAACACATGTAAGTAGTGGCCATAAAAAAAAAAACATATTATATACTATATAATGAAAGTTTAGCCTAAAACCAGTAGATGTGCCAAATGAACGTCATGTTTAATTGGCAAGTAGTTGCTCATAGTAATTTTTTAGATAGAAACAATAGCTTAATTGTTCTTGTCAATTTTTCATCTATAACTTTATTAAATATCTTTATCTATATATTACTAAAAGCAGAAGCGTAGCATTTAATGTTACTGAGCTCACGTTGAGTCACATCAGCATCTACGTCATTATTTTTTTTATTTTCAATTTTTCTATAATTGTTTTATAACATTTACTTTTTTTTAATAATTGCATTTTCTCCAACCTTTCTCATGCCTTTACTTTTTTATCTCCTCACTACTCTCAACCTTAATATCACTTTTCATCTTTTTTTTATTTTGTCTCTTCATCTTTCCCTCTTTTACCTTTTCATCTCCCCACTACCCACAATCTTAATGTCACTATTCATCTTTCCATTCGTCTTCTTTTATTTTGTCTCTTTATATTCACACCATCTTCTATAAATTTGTTATTCTCTTTTCCATTCTTTGCATAGTTTTCAATTACAGAAAGGTGTCTCTTCATCTTTCCCTCCCTTACTTTTTCATCTCCACATTACCCTCAACCTTAATGTCACTATTCATCTTTCCATTCATCTTCCTTTATTTTGTCTCTTCATATTCATACCATCTTCTATAAAGTTGTTATTCTCTCTTCCATTCTTTGCATATTTTCTCTCTCTCTCTCTCTCACACACACACAAAATAATTTTTGGATTTTTTTTTTCCTGGATCTCTGCTTAAGTTGATAAATTTTTGTGTTTGTTATAACTCTATATTGGGTTGGTACGATTTAGTTTTGTCTTTTAAGTTTTTTTTTTTTTTTTTTTTTTTTTTTTTTTTTTTTTTTTTTTTTTTTTTTTTTTTTTTTTTTTCGTTCACTTTGATTGTTAAATATTATACTATTGCGTTATAAAAAAATTTAAAAAGATAATATATAAGAATATTATATATATTATTCTATTACATAACATGATTTGGGTAATTTGGTGTTTATTTTTATATATATTATATTTTTACTTTTTTAATCTTTTCATCTTATTTTATTAAATATTTAAACTCAGTCACATCCTCCTTATAATTAAATTATTTATATTTTCTCTTTTTAATTAAACATATAATATTTTATTTAAATTTAAATAAATTAAATTGTACTTTTTTTTTTTTTTAACATTTACACTTTCTCCAACCTCTCTCTTTCCCTTTACATTTTCATCTCCCCATTGCCATCTCTCTTAATATCTTTCTTCATCATTCCCTTTATTTTATTTCTTCTTATTGTTATCCTTTTAGTATAAATTTGGCATTCTCTTTTTCTTTATATGCATAATTTTTCTTCACAAAAAATTTATTTCTCTCTCTTTCTCTCTCAATTTTTGGTGATATATATATATATATATATTGCATCTCTGCTTTAGGTTGAGAAATTTTTGTATTTTTAGAACTCTACTTTAGGTTGATGCGATTTAATTGTGTTTAAAGGCTTCTTTCTTTTCTTTTTTCATTTTTTTTTCATTTTTTTTTTCACTTTGGTGGTTAAATTTTATCATATTGCATTGTAAAGAATTAAAGATAGTATATAAGAATGTAATATTATAATATTACATAATATGATTTAAATAATTTGGTATTTATTTAGAGATAATTAATTTGGCGTTTCTTGTTATACCTTTTATTTTTACTTTTTTTTCTTCTCATATTATTTTATTCAACATTATTATTATTGTTGTTGTTGAATTAATATATTAGATTGTATATTTTTTAAAAGACAATATATTAACTTGAAAGAAAATGAAAAACCAACTATTAACCAATAATAACTAAAACAGTAATATTATTGCGCGCAACTCGTGGGTTTACGATTAGTTTATCTAAAAGTTGAAACGTATCATTTATTGTTATTATGTTCCTAAGCCACATCATCCATTTATTTTCAACATTTTCTCTCTAATTTTTAATTCTTTTTTTTTTTCTTTTTAATTTTCCAACTTTTTGTTATACTTTTTCTAATTTTTCCCTTTACCTTTTCATCTCCCTTTACTAACTACTTTAATATTACTTTTCCCCTATCCATTTATTTCCATTTATTTTTGTTTTTCTTATTCTCCTCCTCTTACTATAAATTTACAATTCTCTTTTCCATTCTATTAATAGTTTTTTCACACACAAAAAGTTATTTCTCTCTCTCATATTTTTTTTTTCCATCTTTGGTGGAATTTTTTATATTTTTGTTGCGTCTCTACTTTATGTTGATTAATTTTTGTATTATTTGCAACTCTAATTTGGGTTGATGTGATTAAGTTTTGTATTTTTAAGTTGTTATCTTTTTATTCTCTTTGATTTCATAGATGTTATCATATTGCATTATCAAGATAGTATATAAGAATATAATGTTATTTTATTACATAACATGACTTAGATAATTTGGTGTTTATTGCTATTTTTATTTTTTTTACCTTTTTTTTCTTCTGATATTATTTTCTATAAATTTCTTATTATCCTCTCTCACATTCTCTCTTGAAAAAGTGCTCATTCTCTTTCTCTTGATTTTTCATAATTTCTTGCAACTCTACTTTATATTAATGAATCATTGTAATTTTTAAAAATTTATTTTTGGTTCATATATTTTGATGTTGTATTTTTTAATTTCCCATCACAAGCAATCTCTCTCTCTCTCTCTCTCTGCAATAAAATTTAGATAATAAATTATACATATTCAGTATAAGTTTGATATGAGTTTTGATTATCATGATAATCTATTTTAAGAAAATGAATAATTTGAATAATTTATCTATACTACTATTTTATCTATACTATTATTTAAGGAGTTTCGCTTTTGGACCAGATTTATTTTTGTTCCAAAATACTCCTACACCCTACATTTAAGTAGAGGCAAAACTTTTTCTCAAAAAAAAAAAAAAAAAAAAAAAAAGTAGAGGCAAAACTAAATGATAGTCCGGTAAAAATACACTTCTAATTCTTACTAAAACATTGCCTACAAAATAGGACCACAATTTTATTTTATTTTACAGCTTTAAGCAAAAAAAAAAAAAAAAAAAAAAAATCCTAAATCTTAGGATTTTAGAATCCTCTATGAATAGCCTACTAATCAACATGGTTTTACATTTTTAAAAAAACTCATGTTTTAGGTATTTCTATTCCTAAAAGTTTGCCTATTATTTAGAAGCAAATTTCTCTATGATTTTATAGTTTTATCTTTACAGAAAAGAGGAAAAAAAAAAAAAAAAAAACCCCACGTTTTAGGTTTTTACCCCTAAATGGTAGTTTATTATTTAAAAGCATTTTCCTCCATGATTTTATAACTTTATTTTTAAAAATAACTTCCCCAGTATCATTTTTTTGATTTTATAATTTTATCTTTAAAGATAACTTCCCCAGTACTATTTTTCTTTTTCAAAATTTATGTATATAGCAATTGCTTACAGAATCATCATATGAACGATTGGTATTTTTTTTTCTTCTCATTTTACTTTGTATTTTGCAATTATATTCTAACACAATTGATTCTCTATTTTCTATATAGCGATGAGATGGTGAATTTGAAGTAAATGCAAAGGAAGTTAAGAAACTTTAAGAACTAGAAAATTCATTGACAAAATCCTCACATGAGCAGTTGGTACATTTTTTTCCTTTCTCATTTAACATTGTATTTTGCAACTATATTCTAACAAAGTTGATTATGTATTTTCTGTATAGTGATGAAAGGGTGTAGTTAAAGTAAATGTAAAGGAATTTAAGACCCAAACAATTCATTGAAAAATAGGTATGTTCTTAAATTATTAGTACAAAATTTCATTAATAATGTAACATAATGAAACTCGAGTTCTTTTGGCTAAAACATAAAAATTTTGCATTCTAATTATAGGCTTATCTCTTCTGTGTTCAACGAGGACCCAAGCAGTATCAAGTGCTCAACTAACGTATTTGTTACATTTATAACAAAGTATTGGTGGAGTAAATGCATATATTACATTAATTATTTAATTAGGCGAACTTATATGATTACTTTTATAATTTTATATAAGAAAGTATTTTTTTTATAGAAAAAAACTATTTTTATTTGGAATAATAATAATAATAAACTATTTTTATATCATATTTCAATTTGGTTTCTAATCTTTCAATTGCGTCAATTTGGTCCTTGATCTTTTAGTGTCATGTCAATTTAGCCTTTGCTGTTATTTGTTTAATGGAAATTGTTGACATAGCAAACAGCCAAAATAAAAAAATTATTTTCCATTGAAGGTACAATAAACTAAAATTTTATTTTGGCCATTTGTCACGTTAGTAATTTCCATCAAAGAGGTAACAACAGAAACTAAATTAACATAACACTAAAATGTTAGTGACCAAATTAACACAATGAAAGGTTAATGATCAAATTGAAATATAGTATAAAGGATAGTGTCCAATTTGACACAATAGAGACCAAACACGTAATTTACCTTAATAATAATAATAATAGTTGATTTAGAATATGACATGTAGGGTCGAAATTTGATGGACTACGCAATAACTTCCCGTATTATGAACCTAACAAATCCCCAACAATGAATTTGTAGAGAATGGGTTAAACAGCTGGACTGGATATGGATTTAGCAACGGTTCATGCAAGCGAAACAAGAGAAAAAAGCACTCAGGCGATAATTCAATGAAAGTATCTCTGATCCGAAGAGATTTTGACTTTTTTCACTTAGTAAAAAATAATCCTCCTCCTTCCTATGTTAGACATGTTTCTTTATATATACACCTTTTTCCCTCATCCTCATCGCACACTTGTCCTTCATCTAAGCGTCCACTCGAGTATTAGTCACATCAGGAGTTTGCTTTAATCTGCAGTGAGCGGTAGTGGCTGAGGTTTTACTGTTCAGGTGTCTTCTCCACATAAATGCGGCCAGAGAAGTTGTTGCAGTGCATTAAATGCGGTGATGGCAGCTTTATTTGTAAGATATTTCAGGATATCTCCGTGCTTAGGAATGCCCAGCACTTCCCTCTGAGGAATCTTCTACTTGATCAAGTTTTTTGGAGGTCTGACGAGCGGAATTTCTTCGGACATGCCAGGTTGTCTTCGGACGCCATAATAATCCTTCCTTGGTTGAATTTCTGCCAGCACGGCAAAGTATTGTTCCTTTCAACTTCTTCGGACAGAAAGTTATATTCAAACTGGGTCACAGGCCCAACATATGACGTTGGGCTTTCTCACACACAATAGCCCCTCAAAATTCCAATTTTTCCTTCGCATCTGAAGAGAAAAAATGGGGTTTTGATCTTGCCCAGTGAAAGTGTTGAATTTTTGACTCCATACGTGTGTGCGCGCATGCATCTGGGTGCCATCTTTATTACCACTGCTATTGCGTCGTTTCCGAGGCGTCATTAATTGCGCCAGGCGGCGTCTTGCCCATGAAATTTAATGGCACGTCGCAAATCCAACGGACGAGATTCCCCTAAAAATTTCGGGCGGGATAAATCCCAACGCCTTGCCCACCTCTATATAAAGTCCCAGAGGGGGTTGTTTTCTCACTCTACAAATTTCAAACTCTCCAGCGAACTTAAGCATTCAGACTCCCAAAGCCTTCTCTGTCATCTACTTCGAATCGTCTCAGAATCCGCTACCATCTTCCCGCGAGGCTAAAGAACATCTTCCAATCCGATTCTGCGTAAGTTATTTGCTCGAGATTTTCGAAATCTATTCAGATTGCCTCTTCGGCCTTTGGTAGATTTTCTTCAGTTGCTGTTTCGCATTCCCCTCCCTCTAACCTAACTCAAAAATGGGTAGATTTAAATATCTAGTGGATAGCCCCTCCCAGATAGAGAAGTTTAGGGCGACATATCGTATTCCTCAGGAAGTGGGCTTGAGGTATTGCCCCACGGAGGGCTTACTAACGGACCGAGAAGTGGGTGAAGTTATAATCCCCATTATCGCTTTCCTGGAGGGGGGAATGACCATCCCCATGGGTCCAGTTATCAGAAGTTACCTTACTGCCCATAGGCTTAGCCCTGACCAGTGCGCACCTAACACGTTTAGGGTGTTAGGGGCAGTTGACGACCTCAACCGTCACTTAGGATTGGGACTAACCTGGCACGATGTGGTACACATGTATGAGTGTCGTACCAAAGAGGGAGCAGGATACTATCTAAGGTCCCGATCCGATGTCGTCAGACTTTTCTCCTGTCTCCCCAAGTCTAATAAAGGGATGATGGACGATTATCTGATCGTCTCGGGCGCATGGCATGATGGAATTCATTGCCCAACCCAGCCAGGAGAGCCAGGTGGGACATCCCCCATTGAGATTCTCTAACATTTTTTGCTTTCGGCTATTTGGAATTCCCTTCGTCATATTTCAATCTTTTTTTTTATAGTTCTATTGCAATGTTTACAGATAGACGTCACGTAGGTCCTCGGCTGAGTCATACTAATACCGCGGCTCTGAACTACCTTCTTCGGTCAGAGATTTTTGTAAGTGAAGACGGACAGCTCAGGTCCGTTCCCCTCATCCTCGGCTATACTCCGAAGACCGAACTTCAGCCGATCGGTAACGCAATAACACTCGGGGATCGCCGCATCAACCGCATTGACGTAGCTCGGAAGAACTTCTTAGCTCCCTTCGACCTCGCCCCGGTGCCCCATCCTAATCCGCAGGGTATACCACCGCTCGTTCAGCCCGTTCAACAAGTTCCCCTTGAACTAGTAGTAGAGGAGGAAAGAGTTGCTTCTACACCCTCACTTGACGAGCAGATCGACTAGTTCAGATTTGAGGGTGAGTCTTCGGAAGAGATTCAAATTATAGAAGTCGAGGAAACAGATAGGCAATCGGCTGTCCATCCAAAGAGACTAATCGTGTCTGCCTATTCTTCAGACGAAGACATGCAGAGCTTATCAGAGTTGATGAAGAATAGAAAACAGAAGGCCGCCTCCAAAGGCACTGGTCCATCCCAGCCAGCCGCGGATTTACCTCCCCTTCCTCCTCAGGCCCCTTCAGATCCCAGCTTGATGTCGCTGCCAGATCTAAAGAAGAAAAGGGTTGCGACCGAGGCTGAAGGCACTGAGGCTGTGCCTAAAAAGGGGCCCAAGCAGCAGAAGGTGGCCCACGATACCAGGGAAAAAAGGGCTTCATCTACTGAAAGTAGGGAGGAACCTTTAGCCGCCGAAGTGCGCCGGGGCTCTCGGACATGGCCTCCGAAGGTGACGCTGGATGGTGCGGACATCCCCTATGATGCCTCCATAAGAAATTATGGTGGAGGCAAGGCCGGTTACATTGCAGACGCTTTGAAGCAGCCCCTGCTCCTTCCAAGGGACATGGATTCCTACAGGCGCTTCAGCCAGCAGGAGCTTTTCTTATCCCTAAAAAGGGATCTTGGCATGGTAAGGGAATTTATCTACTTATCCTCTTTTTACTGTCTAATAGCTAACGGTAAGGAATATTCGTCTGTTGTGCAGATCGCCCAGCAGATATTTATCGTTGAGGAGTGGAATAAAAAGAAAGAGGTTGAAGTGCAAGCTGAGGTGCAATCAAAGGAGGAGGTCGAGAAAGCACTAAGCGTTGCAAAAGGCGAGTGCGCTCGCATCTTCGAGCAGCTGAAGGAGGAGACGAAGGCGAAGAAAAGTGCGGAGGCAGGTCTGAAGAATATCGAAAAGCAAGCCGAAGACCAACGCCAGAAGTTATATACCACCGAAATCAATCTGGAGACAGAGAGGGCGTTGGTGAAAGAGCTTCGGGCTGAGCTAGACAAGGCCAAGGATGCTGCTGCAAAGGCCAAGGAGGACGCTCAGTTAGCCAAGGAAGCAGCTGAGGCCGAGAAGCAGGCTGCCTACCTGCTGGGGGTGCAAGAGACCCAGAGAAGGCTGACCGAGGAGTTCGCCAAGGTCTGCAGGGGGTACTGTGAGATAACGTGGGGCAAATGCCTTGACGCGGCCGGAGTTCCCCCAGAGTCTACACTGAGGCAGCCTGGGAGTGTCTACTACGACCCTGATCTCTGTGACCTGCCAGACGCCTCGGAAGCTATCTCGGCCGGTCAAAACCTTGCAGTTCCAGCCGAGACGAGCCAAGCACCTCTTCAGACCAGAGATGCGGGTGATCTGCCAAAGATTGATCCAGTGCCTCAGGATAAGGCTTAGGGTGTTCAAACCGTGTAATAGTTAGGACCCTTTATCATCTATTTTGTAATGAAATTGCCTTTTCAATGAATGGAGTAGTTTACTTTTTGTTCATTGTTGCTTTTACAGAGTATGTTAGATTGTGTCATTATGGTTAACAATGATGGTTTAATAACTAATGAGCCAGCCAAAACCACGGTAATCTTTTAGACGTTTAAACAAGGCCCTATGATAATGATAGTTGACGTAATTTTAGCTTAAGTTTGCATATTCTGCCAAGCACCAGATTAGATTAATAACGTGAACGAGTGTCAACTAATCCGAATCATCTGGTCCGAAGACTGCAGGCATGATTGGATTTAAGTTTAAACACTTAAGAACCGTAAAAGGGAGTGTTAACTAATCCGAATCATCTGGTCCGAAGACTGCAGGCATGATTGGATTTAAGTTTAAACACTTAAGAGCTTAACATAACAGAATGGTATTATGATTGAATGGGAAATTCTTTTAATAGTTATACCTTTTGAGGTTATTTACATTCCATGGCCGGGGCACTACATGATTATCCAGGTCTTCTAGGAAGTATGCTCCAACGCCAGCCCTCAAAGTGATGCGATACGGCCTTTCCCAGTTCGGTCCCAGCTTTCCCCAGGCTGGATTCTTTGCGTTGCCTACTACCTTCCTTAGGACCAAATCACCAGGCTCTAGGGGTCTCAGCCTCACATTGGCGTTGTAGCCCTGCTTTAGTTTCTGCTGGTAATGCGCCAGTCGGACCATTGCATTTTCCCTTCGTTCTTCAATTAGATCCAAACTCTTTTCCAGCTGCCCGTCGTTGCTGATCGGATCAAAGGAGCTTGTCCTGTACGTTGGGAATCCAGTCTCTAGAGGTATCACGGCGTCAGCCCCATAGGTCATCGAAAAGGGGGTTTCTCCAGTAGACCTGCGAGGTGTAGTTCTGTATGCCCACAATACGTGAGGCAACTCTTCCACCCATCTACCCTTGGCTTCGTCTAGCCTTTTCTTCAATCCGTTAACGATGACTTTGTTGACAGCTTCCGCTTGCCCATTCCCCTGGGGGTATGCAGGGGTGGAATATCTGTTCGTGATTCCCAGCTCACTACAATAGTTCCTGAATGCTTTGCTGTCGAATTGGAGCCCATTGTCCGATATAAGGGTACGGGGGACTCCAAACCGCGTGACAATATTTTTCCAGATAAATTTTTTCACATCCACATCCCTGATGTTTGCTAGAGGTTCGGCTTCGACCCACTTGGTGAAATAGTCCGTGCTGACCAGGAGGTACTTCTTGTTTCCCGCTGCCTTAGGGAATGGGCCTACAATATCCAGCCCCCATTGAGCGAAAGGCCATGGGCTGGTCAGTGGATTAAGAACGCCTCCGGGCTGATGTATGTTCGGCGCAAACCGCTGGCATTGATCACACTTTTTGACGTACTCGTGGGCCTCTTTCTGCATATTCGGCCACCAATAACCCTGAGTAATGGCTCGATGAGCCAAAGATCTCCCACCGGTATGGCCTCCACAGGTCCCTTCATGCAACTCCTCTAGTAAAGGTTCAGTCGCCTCCGGGTGCATGCACAATAGGTATGGGCCTGAATAGGAGCGTTTATAAAGTTTGTGATCCTCGGACAACCAGAATCTTGTAGCTCTTCTCCGTATTTTGTCCGCTTCCCCTTTTTCTTCGGGCAACGCATCATCCTTCAAAAACTTGATGATGGGGTCCATCCAACATGGGCTGGTTCCGACGCAAAGAACCTGGGATGCCTTTTTTCTTAACTCTGTAGGCCTCTGTATGTCTTCGACGAGGATAACCCTTGGCAATTCCTGTGCCGAAGATGTGGCAAGGGTGGCTAAAGAATCGGCATGTGTATTGCCACTTCTAGGGACGTGTCGCAGGTCGAAGAATTCGAACTCGGATTGCAGGGACTTAGCCAGGCTCAAGTATCCCTGCATCCTTTCGTCTTTCGCCTCGAATTCTCCCAACACTTGGCCGACGACTAGCCTTGAGTCCGAGAACATCTCAATTGATTTTCCCCCCATCCTTCGTACCATCTTCATCCCCATCAACAGAGCCTCATATTCTGCCTCGTTATTTGTTGCTGAGAAGTCTAGCCTTAATGCTTTTTCGATGATAATTCTCTCTGGGGATATTAGCACTAGCCCCACTCCTGAGCCTCGCTGATTCGATGCGCCATCCACGTACACCCCCCAGGGCAAGGGGCTCCGTGAAGAAATCATACCAACGGTCCTTCCTTTAGTGCCCAGCATAGGTGTTACCTCCTCTAAATGGGGTTCTGCGAACTCAGCGACCAAGTCCGCAAGGACTTGGCCCTTCACTGATGTGCGTGGCATGTACCTGATATCAAAAGCCCTGAGGATCGTCCCCCATTTGGCAATCCTTCCGGTGTAATCGGCGCTTCGGAGTATGGCTCTAAGAGGAAGCTGGGTGAGGACTATAACCGTGTGGGCTTGAAAATAATGGGGCAGCTTCTTCGTACCCAGCACAACTGCCAGAATGGCTTTCTCCAGCGGCAAATAACGAACCTCCGCTTCCTGCAGTGACTTGCTTACGTAATAAACTGGTTTTTGCACACCACAGTCCGTTCAGATCAGCACCAAGCTGACGGCATTAAGAGCCACAGTGATGTAAGCAAACAAGACTTCATCTGGCTCGGGACTGGACATGATGGGAGGTCTAGCCAGGTAATCTTTAAGCTGCTGAAAAGCAATAGCGCATTCCTCCGTCCATTCGAAATCCTTCAATTTATTGATCAATGAGAAGAAAGGCCTACATCTGTTTGCCGATCTGGAAATGAATCTATTAAGGGCAGCGGTCATCCCCGTCAGCTTCTGAATTTCCTTGGGGTTTCGGGGAGCTCGCAAATTATTGATGGCCTTTATCTGATCGGGGTTAATCTCGATTCCCCTGTGAGTGACCATATACCCTAAGAACTTACCCGATCCGACACCGAACGAACACTTGGAAGCATTCAAGCACAGTCTGTGTCTCCTCAAAATCTCAAAAACATCCCTAAGGTCCCCAATATGCTCAGCTATGACCTTACTTTTTACCACCATGTCGTCGATATAAACTTCCATGCTTTTACCCAACTGCGGCTCAAACATTCTGGTCATCATCCTCTGATAGGTAGCCCCTGCATTTTTCAAGCCGAACGGCATTACCTTGTAGTGGTAATTCCCCACAGGGGTTACAAAAGCCGTTTTCTCTTGTTCGGCGAGAGCTAGCGGTATCTGATGATAACCCTGGAATGCGTCTAAGAAGCTCATCCGAGGGTGTCCCACAGTAGCATCAACTAGTTGGTCTATCTTTGGCATGGGAAACGGATCCTTCGGACAAGCTCTATTAAGATCGGTGAAGTCCACACATACCCGCCACTTTCCGTTCTTCTTTTTTACCACCACCGTGTTAGCCAGCCATTCGGGGTAAAAGATCTCTTTAATAGCCCCCGCCTGCTTGAGTTTCGTCACTTCATCCTTAACCGCATCAACGTGTTCCCTCGAAGGACGCCGTAGCGGTTACTGCTTGGGGACGATGGTGGGATTAACGTTTAGACGGTGGCAAATAAAATCTGGGCTTACCCCAGGGGCTTCCGCAGAGTCCTATGCAAATACATCTACGTTTGCTTTGAGGAACTCTATTAGCTCTTCCTTCTCTTGAGGAGGCAGCATGGATCCGACTTGAAAAAACTTCTCTGGGTCGTTATCCACGACTACCTTTGCCAAACCTTCGCATTCCGATTCTTCGGCTGAAGTCTCGGTGTCCAGCACCGAAGGCTTTGATTGCTATAAACTCTCTTCGTTACGATTCAAGGGCTCAGCCTGAGGTTGGTGCTGGATAGCTGCCACTAGACATTGCCTGGATGTAGACTGATCTCCTCAGATCTCCTCGACTATCCCTTCGAACGGATATTTAATTTTCTGATGAAGTGTGGAGGATACGGCCCTGAGGGTATGAAGCCAAGGCTTGCCCATAATAGCAGTGTAGGGTGAATAGGCATCCACCACTATGAAATCTACCTCCACTGTCTCACGTCTGGTTTGCATAGGTAGTCTGATTTGGCCCTTCGGGATGATCACTTTGCCATCAAAACTGATTAAAGGGGAGCTGTACGGAGTTAGGTCTTCGGGGGATAAGTTCAGCCCCCTATATAGGTCTGGGTACATTATTTCTGCGGCGCTGCCGTCATCTACCATCACCCTCTTCACGTCGTATCCACCTATTCTCAGAGTTACTACCAGGGTGTCATCATGCGGCTGCACAGTTCCGATTTTGTCCTTGTCCGAGAATCCCAAAACCGGAGCCTCCATCCTGGGTCTCTTCGGCTCTCTTTTAGCACTCTCCGACGACAACCGAGCAACAGTCAATACTCTGGATGGGCAAGATCCCGTCCTTCCTGGTGCGGCAAAAATAACATTGATTGTACCCAAGGGAGGTTTCACAGAATCGCCTCTCCTGGGCCCTGCATTTGCGTGATTTCCCTAACCGTATGAGTGGTGTAGAAGGTGTTTTAGTCTACCTTCGTTGACCAGCTGATCCAGATGGTCCCACAGGCTCCTGCAATCCTCAGTAGTATGCCCATGGTCAAGGTGATACTGACAGTAAAAATTGTGGTTGCGCCTTTCAGGGTTTCCTGCCATCTTGTTCGGTCTCTTGAAGAATGGTTCATTTTTTATTTTATCCAGGACTTGGTCTACTAGTTCGCGAAAAACCGCATTGACCGTCTGGAAGTTCGTTGTACTTTGTCCGGCCCAGTCCTTCCTCGGCCTGTTGTGGTTTTGCCTGTCCGTCCTGAAATCCCTCCCTTCCTGAGGGGTGACCTTCTCCTTTCCCTTACTCTGCTGTTGATCTTCTTCGACTCTTTTATACTTATCAATCCTATCCATCAACTGGCGTATACTGATAGCAGGTTTGCGCGTTAAGGACGCCCTTAAGGGATGTTCAGTGGGGAGGCCCAGTTTAAAGGAGCTGATGGCCACCAATTCACAATCTTCCTCTACTTCGTTATACGTTTCCCAGAACCTATCTGAATACAATTTCAGAGTCTCACCTCCTTTCATACTGACTGACAATAGCAAAGCCATAGACTGCGGAACCCGTCGACACGTGACAAAACGTGAACCAAATGCTTGAGTCAGCTCTTGGAAAGAGCTTATAGATTTTCCTTTCAGATTGTCAAACCACCTCATGGCTATCGGTCCCAAGCTGGATGGGAAGACTCTGCACATCAGGGCTTCGTCCCTGGAGTGGACGGCCATCCTCTGGTTGAAATGGCTCACATGTTCCACTGGGTCTGTCCGGCCATTGTAGATGGTGAATGTAGGCTGGTGAAAACGTCGAGGAAGTCTAGCATCCTCGATGTTACGAGTGAAGGGAGATCTGGAAATCTGCTCCAGGGCTTTACTCATAGCATCGTTCCCTACGCCTCTAGGTAAGGGATTCTGAAGGTTCCCCTCGTCACGACGCATTTCCTCATAGGTAAAGGATTCGCTGACTGGCGCTCGAAGTTTCTGTCTGTAAACAACCTCCTGTTCGTCCTCAGCATCTTCATCGGAGTACGAGGGACTGCGCTTTCTCTTCGCATGGCGCAACTCCCTCTTCAGCCTATCGATTTCCTTATGCATGTCTCTGTTTTTCTCTGCATGGGACATGTGGCTCTCTCCGTGTGACTGGTTTTGATCGTCACGTGCGGTGTGTACGCTGCCCTCACGATCTTGCCTCCGTTCCAGATGAAGAAAAGGGTCGGTGTGCTGAGACGACCTGGACTCCGCTGGTCGTTGCCTTGGTTCAGCCATTCTTCGAGGTGTTGCTTCCACCTTGGCTCAAGCTGTTCCCCACAGACGGCGCCAATTGTAGGGTCGAAATTTGATGGACTACGTAATAACTTCCCGTATTATGAGCCCAATAAATCCCCAACAATGAATTTGTAGAGAATGGGTTAAACAGCTGGACTGGATATGGATTTAACAACGGTTCATGCAAGCGAAACAAGAGAAAAAAACACTCAGGCGATAATTCAATGAAAGTATCTCTGATCCGAAGAGATTTTGCCTTTTTTCACTTAGTAAAAAATAATCCTCCTCCTTCCTATGTTAGACATGTTTCTTTATATATACACCTTTTTCCCTCATCCTCATCGCACACTTGTCCTTCATCTAAGCGTCCACTCGAGTATTAGTCACATCAGGAGTTTGCTTTAATCTGCAGTGAGCAGTAGTGGCTGAGGTTTCACTGTTCAGGTGTCTTCTCCACATAAATGCGGCCAGAGAAGTTGTTGCAGTGCATTAAATGCGGTGATGGCAGCTTTATTTGTAAGATATTTCAGGATATCTCCGTGCTTAGGAATGCTCAGCACTTCACTCTGAGGAATCTTCTACTTGATCAAGTTCTTTGGAGGTCTGACGAGCGGAATTTCTTTGGACATGCCAGGTTGTCTTCGGACGCCATAATAATCCTTCCTTGGTTGAATTTCTGCTAGGACGGCAAAGCATTGTTCCTTTCAACCTCTTCGGACAGAAAGTTATATTCAAACTGGGCCATAGGCCCAACATATGACGTTGGGCTTTCTCACACACATGACATTATTCTTCATGTTACATATATTAATTATTTTAGAATATGACATTATTAATTATTTTAAGTGGTACTTTAATTATTTTACTATAATGAAAATTTTTATGTTAGTTTTCTATGATTTATATGAGAAATAATTAAAAACACACAATTAAGAATGTAAAAAAAAATTATTGAATGATATTTGCATTTTTATTCATCAAAACGATATTTGCATTCATAAATAGGCATGAAACATGCCTATCTATATTAGTCTCTATATCATGCAATTTTAAAATTTATAAATACATATAGTATGATCGAATCATTATATTACTTTTATTGTCTTTCTTTTTTGTTTATAAAACATTAAATATTACAATTTTTTAATAAGTAAATTTATTGAAATATTGGAGGAAACTAATAACAAAGTGCACCGCATGTGATACATGAATTCTGCTAGTAACAAATGAAACTCCAACACTATGAAGTTGAGTAAATAAGAAAGTTAATATTAGTGCAGAATAAATACCTGGGTGCTAGGCTTCTTGGATAACACCTGCAGTCTGATCACATGACCATATATCTTTATGCAGGGGATGTGAGCAATATTGATCCAATTTTTTCCATTATACTTTTTAGCTCTTTTCTTCCAATAAAAGTCAAAAAATGATTAAAAAAAGAGAGGTAGACTATCCTTCTTTTGCTAAGAATTGGAGTTTATTGCTAGGACAAATTTTCAAGCTTTTAAACTTTAAGTGAGGTGAGGTGTTGAAACCCTTACTGATTTTATGTGAAAACTGGTAAAAGTGGGAGGCAACAATGCCTTGTCCGAAAATGACTCAACTTCTTTGTATTTACTACTAAGTACTAATAACAAATTTTATTGCATTCCCCATTCCATGTGATGGGAAATGAGATTGTCCCTTCAAGTATTAACTTTTCGCAATTGCTAAGCTTCATTTATGTCAAATTTTGGCCACATATTCCTATACTAGGAAATGATACAAAATTTGGGAAATTCCAGATACCCAAATAAGTAACAAAAAACCTCTAATTTCAAGTTTGGTCAAAAGGGATGGTGATTAGATAAAACCTTAATTAGTTTACAACAAGAATTGTGAAACTCTCCAAGACAAGAGAAGACAAGAGAAAACTTCGTCTTCAAATATATCTCATTCCTACTACTTTGGCATAGATTCAAAGTTTAAATAGTCATGGGATTTGAATGGCTTAATTGCAGATGAATTGTTTTTATAGAACTCAGATCCAAGACTAATAATTCATCAAAACCTTAAATTTTGTGTTTAGATAGCTGTTCAACATCAAAACATTTAATTTTGAGTTTAGATAGTTGTCCAAGTAGAGGCAAGGTGAAGTAACACTTACATTTGTAAAGTGTTAAAGAAATGAGAAAACAATCTCGTAACCAATTTGTAAAGCTTATACCTTATAACATTCGATGGTGAGAGAATTCAAGTTTGTATGAGGACACAATTGTTTAAGCATATTTCTTTCCCTTGATGTCATGAACACGTTCCCACTTCAACTCCAGCTCAAATAGATCTTGTTTATCCTTCAACATAAACTCCCTAGTATCTTTATTAGCACAATGAACATTTTCCAAGTTCAATAGATAATTTAGTCCAATGAACATTTTCCAAGTTCAATAGATAATTTTCCAAAATCAAAATGAGGTAATTTTCTAAGATTTTTTAATTTACTAATTTGTGGTGGCATCTCTTTTATATTGGTTCTAGAATTATCCAAGTGGTGCAAGTTGACTAGTTTGCCCATGTTTTTAGGCAAATCAGTAATGTAACATGACAATGTTAAGCTTTGCAAATTATACAATCTACGTACAGAATTTGGCAAGTCTTTGATTTCAGTGTCACGAATATTCAAATTATGTAGATGTTTTAAGTTACTAATAGAAACAAGCAATTCTCTAATCCGAAACTTTTTTATGCGCGTATAACTAGACAACGAGAACTCCCGCAAGCACTTAAATGTCCCTAGAAAATTGTCCATGATCTTCACTTTGTTGTGTTATATTCACGCCATGTAAATGATAACTATTCTTCTCCCAAGAAGGTTCGCAAACCCTAGGGATCTCAAATTTCTAAGAGGCATCAAATTTAGCTTTATAAAATGACAAATGACATGTTTTTATTTGTTGTTTCATTAGACTCATCATTCTTTGGCCTATAACAAAATTTTTTGGATATATATTTTTTCCAAGTCACTAATAAGATCATGCATTATGAAATGTGAAAACTAACCTTGATATTAGACCCTTAAAGTATTCTTCATCTATTTCTTCAAATGTCCCTACAACATGATTAACACATCATTCTTAAATTCATAATCCATTGGAAAAATTAAGCAATAAGGAAAGCATCACTTCAAATATAATAGGAAGTAATAATAGCTCAATTTCGAAGCTAGAAAGATATTACTTTTAGTTTCAGGTAAATCCCAAATACCATTCTTCAAAATTTTAGTCCAATATGTTGGATTTTGATTTGAACAGAAGGGATCCCTAATTGTTTTTGTAGCTAAAGGGAAGCCTCTACACTTTTTGACAATTTGTTTACCAATTGCCTCTAGCTCTGGAAATTCATAGGGCTTTCTATTTACAAATGCATGTTGTGCAAAGAAAGGCCAACACTAGTCATTTGAGGGTTCCTATAGACAAGGATGAGTTAGAATAATGCGTACTTTTTATGCAACTCTTTCACTGCGTGTCATTATAATGATCTTAATTTCTTGTGCCCCACATTTAAAAACTCTAAGTAACTTGTCCCACTTATTATAATTCTCATTCCAAACATCGAATAAAATTAGGAGAAATTTCTTCCCATCGAAGTCTCTAATTTTAGTTTGCAACAAATTCGAATTTTGAATATCACAGGCATACAAAGTAGCCCTCTCAAGAATGCTTTTTAATATCTTAAAACTATCAAAATGTTTTGAAATGCAAACCCACGCTTTGAGGTCAAAACTCTTATTTACCATGCTGTCATTGTAAAGAAGTCAAGCATGGATTGTTTTACGAATTCCACCCATACTCACGTGAGAAAAATCACTTTCATAATGTAGGAGTGGAAGATATCTTTGAAGGGGGCTTTGTGGAGGGGTTGTGCAAAGATGAGAAAACTTCTCTTCGTTAATTATTAGCCCCTAACTTTGTATTCAGCCCAACGTTTGTATTGAGAGAACTTTGTATTTGTGTAAGAGAATAATTTCGGTGTATTGGGATTTGGGCAGTGAGAGTGCCATTAGACCATTTTGTATTTTCTATATTTTTTTGTTGAAATTTTGTCTTGTCGCAACCCATGGAAATAGGCCAAAAGTTGAACCACGTAATTCCTTGATGTTTTTTCTTGCCTGTGAATGTCTATTATTTTCTTTCAGGTTCTCCTTGTTTCTATTATTTAATTTTTGATGTTTTTTCTAACGTTCATAATATTTTCATAACCAATCTTATGTGTGAGTGCTATCCAGGGACATTTACCTACAACAATTTGGTAACAGAGCTTCCACTGTTACAACAATTTTGATTAAAATCATTGTTAATTGACACCTAGTTCCAAAAGGCGAACATCACAGAAAATACTTTTTGAACTCTACTTCTGTACCTATTCACACCATTATAGAACCTTTTCTTTAGTTCAATTCAATGTGTCTAATTATACAAGTTCAAATTTTAACAACATTAATTTCTTTGAAGATAGTAAGACTTTTGACAAAGGGATCAATTCCTTGCAAGCTATTCACAGTTGCCAGTCAAAATTTCTTGATCCAGCAATTTAGGACAGCTTAATTTGCTACCCATTGATCCACTGTAACAAATACGCTAGCTGAAACATTCAAACTTGTCTGAATCTGGACCCGGTTATTGGATACATTCCTCAAGGCATGGTTAGGGAACTGGCTGCTAGTAGAACTTAACGAGTACTGCACATGACTAATAAGGTTAGGAAAAACTAGAACCCTGTTGAAATCCACAACCCATGAGTTTCCTACCCCATTCACAGACCCCCTTGCAACTGTGGCTTTTATGTTCATCCCTTTGACATTGTTCCTATCAATCACAACTTGTTTGATATCTTTGAAAGGTCCTTTGGATTGATCCAATTGAACAATATCAACTCCTTTGTCAGAACCACAAAATATGTTATCAACAATGTTGATCCCATTTGCCACCCCATTTATTGATTTTAGGACAATGTATGCATCACCAAGGAAAAATGTATTAGAGATGTGAAGTTGCACAGGATCTTCAGCAACTATACCAGTGTAATCCAAGTATGAATTAACAATCCGGGTTTGTGTCAAACCGGGCAATTTCAGATAAATCCCAGTGCCACCAAAGCCAGTGGCCTTATTGTAGCAATGTACCCCAGAAATTATGTTGGCTTGACCAGAAACTAAGATTCCTATAGCAGCTGAAAAAATTACCACATCTGTGACAGCATTATCATTGCCCATTAGGCTTATTGCAGTGCCTGAGAACATTTTCTCGCCATGATCACCACCAGCAGTGACGTGTTGGCCAAGAAAGGAGTTTCTTATGTAGGTCTCATGGCCACCTTGGACTAAAATCCCATTGCTAGTGAAATGGGCAATGTAACAGTTGTCTATGCTGGTCCTAAGTGAGTTTCTGACTGCAATGCCTCCACCCTTGTAGCTTGAATCAAACATGAGGTCTTTGAGAGTTATGTACTCATAATTGTAGGATGATGATGAGGATAGCTGTGCACCCATGGAGCTCCCTCCATTTTCTTCATTGTTGTTGCTAGTTGATGAAGCTGACAAATCAATCAGATACCCATCAGTTGCAAAATCATCTGAGGCACGCAGTGTTCCTCCATGTATCTGTTAAATTTAAATGATCAAATCAACACAACATCATTAAAAAGAGTAGGATTAAATAAAACTTCAATTATTAATATTCATATAATTTAGATTTTAGGGAGTGTGATTTTTCAGCTGCAAAATTAGGAAATGAATATTTTATTTTATTTTATTTTATTTTTATAAAAAGTGAAATGTCACTAAGAATGATTTTTGGAAAAATACTTCTAATGTCACATTTTTTCACAATCTTTGCCACAAAAGTTGAGATGACATGCCAAAAATCTTGTAACTTACTCTACTTAGCAAGAAGAACCAAGATTGAAATCTCCCATTTCCCATTATTTTTACCATGGGATTTATAAAAGAGAGATAATGTGTTATGATTAGTGCTAAATAAAAGTGGTATTAGTTGTGGATTCGAATAAAAATGATATTTTTATGATTAGAACTTATCACCCAATAATTATAAAACAAAAATTACAATTATAGCAGTATTTTGGAGGAAATGGTCATAAATATTCTCTTTTGTGATAGTCAGAAAGAGAGAACTTTGGATTAAGATCAGGTGCAATACTTAGGTATTGCTCCTAATACAATTGCTATAAGTGGCTGAGATTTAAAGTTGCAAAATGCAACTTTAAATCTCAACCATTAAATAAATAAATAAAAGTAAAAAAAAAAGTAAAAATGAAAAAGTAGGATCAATAAAAAAAATATTGTGAGAAAAAGGGGTGTTAGTTGCAAGATGCAATTGCATCGAATCTCAATCCGAGAATCTTTATGGCTTTTCTTAATAGCACTCAAGTTTCATTGACTATTGCATCGGATTTCAATTTGAGAATCTTTATGGCTTTTCTTAATGGCACTCAAGTTTCATTGACTTCTTGTTGATTGCCATAAAAGCCTCACTATGAATTCAACAATTTCACTATGAGTTTCTTAGTGGCACTCAAGTTTCACTATGAGTTTCTTAATGGCTTTTCCGAATACAATTGCTCTAAATGGCTGAGATTTAAAGTTACAACTTTAAATCTCAACCATTAAATTAATAAATAAAAAGTGAAAAAGTACAATTAGTAAAAAAATATTGTGAGAAAAAGGGCTGTTAGTTGCACGATGCAATTGCATCGAATCTCCGTTTGAGAATCTTTATGGATTTTCATAATAGCAGTCAAGTTTCATTGACTTGTGGTTGACTTGACTACCATAAAAGCCTCACTATGAATTCAACAATTTCACTATGAGTTTCTTAGTGGCACTCAAGTTTCACTATGAGTTTCTTAATGGCTTTTCCTAATACAATTGCTATGAGTGGCTGAGATTTAAAGTTGCAAAATGCAACTTTAAATTTCAACCATTAAATAAATAAATAAGGGTTATGCTAACAAGTGCCTTAAGGGTATCAATTAATAATCTATTTTAAGAATATTTTGACACCACTTTTATGGAAAATGAAAAAAAAAATGTCAAAACATTAATTACTTTTTTCTTTTCTTATAAATATTTGCTTTAAATGAATTATTAACTAATGTCTTAAAGCATTCATTAGCATTTTCTAATAAATAAAAGTAAAAAAAAAGTAAAAGTAAAAAAGTGAGATTAATAAAAAAATATTATGAGAAAAAGGGGTGTTAGTTGCACGATGCAATTGCATCGGATCTTAATTTGGGAATCTTTATGGATTTCCTTAATGGCACTCAAGTTTCATTGGCTTGTGATTGACCGCCATAAAAGCCTCGCTATGAATTCAACAATTTTACTACCGAATTCACTCATATTTTTTCATATCAGTCCTGTGCTAAAGTCATTACTATTCTGTAATTCAGTAATTAACTTAAAAAAACAAAATAAAATCAAACAATATCCCTTCAAATCACCAGGAATATCTAGGTGTCTTTTTATAAATGCAATCTCTTTTGTGGTTTTTCACCTATTGTACGGATTTGGTGGATTTTGCTTTACATGGCATCAAAACTTTTCACACATGGAGGATCTAAAGCAGGGAAGATTAGATTCATTTAACAATCCAAAGAGACAAATTTATTGCATTTCAGTCAAAATCATGGAGCAATATTTGAGGAAAGTATTTCCAAAAGCTGCCGAAAGGATAACTTTCTTTCTCATGGTTTCAAGGTGTCACGGTATGTGCGACAAATACAATCCTTTCCTAACTGTAATTAGAAGAAGTTTAGAACCTAGGAAAACGAAAATTTATTCAATTATTTTTAAAAGTAAACTATTCTAAGTCATGTTTGAGTGTTTGACCAACTGCTTAAACATTAAACAATTTGCAGGCTTAAACTGACACCTAATGAACATGATGACCTTTGTGTCTATCAAGGCACTTGGTCTTGCCGTACCCCAGTGGTCCTGTCTACTAAAGCAATGCTAAGGGTACATACTTGTTCACAATTTTTGTTTCTCATAATTTGTATAGACCACAAGTTTTGATTATAGCAAGTTACTTTAACATGGATCAAACATTATTTTTATTATGTGTTAATCATATTACATTTGTGATAATCAAAGTATACAAGATGATCTTTTAAATGAGAAAAACAATGCTTAATTAAGGCATTAATCAAGTAATTTTGTGTGAGAGCATATGTTAAATATGGACACTTAAAAAAAGAGTAGACGTGAGGAATGAAAGTATAGACATTATGCATACTAAATAGTAAAAACAATAATTTTTTGTAATTTATGTGTGCATGTAAGAATGTGAACATATGTACCATGAGGTTGCCTAACCCGGTGGCCGGCAATCGCAGCGGTCGGCTAATGAGGTAATTGCCACCTTCAAGATTAACCTGTGCACCCCCAAGATTCTTAATTCCCTCCATCAATAACCCTTCACTTGAACCTTGGACTGCATCTGATATTGCTCTAAGCAGTGCTTCTGTACTGTCCGTTCTTCCTGTTGGATCTGCACCATATGATGTCACGTGATACACACGTGCACTGAATGCAGCCTGCTTCGCCATACATCATAGCATATGATCATTTATCAAAATCACTAGCAATTAGCAATATTATCCATGACTATGAAATATTTAGCCAAGAAAATGACCAAGAATACATGTTACTGTTATTTTTCAAATGTATGTAAATATATATGTAGGATTTAAAGATTGATGAACAAAATTAGCTAAAAGGTTAAGAGAAACATAAAGTGTTTGTACCTGTGGTTGCTGAGTATAGCTAGGAGAAGGAGCTATTGATGGCTGGGTAAAGGAGTCCTTGAAGGCTTGCATTTTGCGTATTTGGTCATGATAATGACTGCCAGAAAATTGACCCACTAGAGAATGGTCTCCATAAACATGATTTGCAATGAAACTAAGGGCTAACCCCATAACCATGGACCATATTAGAGCTTTTCTTGCCATTTTTGCTTCTTCCATCTCTTTCTCTCCTACTTTAAAGTCTTGAAGACACGTTGTTGAGAAAAAAAAAACTGTCCCCCTTATGTGAGAGTGAGAGAGAGAGAAAGAAGGGAGAGAGGGACATGGAAAGAGAATGGCCTAAGCTATAAGATTTGATAAGGAAATAGCGACTGGTGAGAAACTTTATTTATATATTAGATCGTGTGTTGTGTGGCATCCACATTCTGTTCTTTTTATGTATGTTTGTTTGTACTTTTTGTAAATGAGATTAGCGAAGTGAAATGAGAAGGGCCTCTCAGCATTTTGATTCTTTTTTCCATGACAAAAAAGTAAGCAGTTTTCCAACTTCTTACTTTAGGTAGGACCATGGCAAGTTTATCGTGACGTAAAAATCTAGTTTAGGGACGCAAAATATTTTATCCACTTTGGTGGGGGGCAAAAATTTAGCAATTTAACACCATAAAAAATTATGTTATTTATTTTATTATTTTATTTTATAAAATATTTAACATTTGTTTTATTTTAACATTTAACACAATAAAATAATATAAATAACACAATTAAATAATATATTTACTATAATAAACAACAACCACCATTACTAACACAATAAAATAATATATTTTTTAATATATATATATTTTTTAACTTCTTAACTACCGTGCGCAACTGCCAAATGATATGGCTATAGCTCCACCAATGTGCTAGTTTTTGTGCCACTTGTTATATCTAGTTGCTAAATTTAGCATTTTAACTATATGCCTCCACCAATACAAATGCTCTTGACATATTTATTGTGATTGATGCATAATAAAAGTAATGTCAATAATGTACTCAGATTAAAGAAATACTGCTGGTATAGACATGGAAAATTATACACAATAAAAATGGGGTTCCACCTTCCACATTGTATGTCTCCCAAATAATTGATTTTACTTGGTTAACTAGTAAGTGGTTCCTTATCATAACCTAATGTGTGTGGAATGATAGGACTACAAACACCTGAAAGAATCAGATACTCGAAGAGGCCTGGACTTTAGATATTATGTTTCTCACCCAAAAATAACCCTGGTAGGTGATGATCTAGTGGTTGGTTCCTCACTCCTTAGTGGAAATATCTTATGAATGAAGGATTCTTGGTGTGGGCAGTAAAGAGTGGTTTGCTATGATATCCAAGAGACACATTGAATGAAAGGCTGAGATTAGCACCAAGGGGCAAGAATTATCCATTCTGATCCATGCCAAAAATTTATTTATTTATGTTAATTGTTTATTTTCTAATGTATCAATGTAAATAAATAAAAAAATAGAAGAAGAACATTAATGGGACGGCAATAACAAAGGACAAATTAAGGTGTAAATGGAATTCACTATCATTGGTATTGGTACGTAATTGGAGAAGAATGGAAACTTGTTTGTTAAGTAATTTGAGAGGATTCATATGTGACCACTGAAGGGTGGTTTAAGTTGCAAGTTACTTCCATGTGATTATGACCACTGGTAGGTCCTGCCTTTAAATTCTCATAAAAAACAACATTAGTTTGCCTGGGATAATTGTTGCTCACTACGTAATTCTACTGAGAGTTAGGTGCCGTTATAATTGAATCCACCTAATGGGTATTCATATGTTATTGAACAAATATAGAGTAACATAAGTGCTGGCCCTGTACAATCTAGACTGACTTGATTAACTAGGAAATAAAAATCTGACATTCATAAATACATAAATAGAAATGCAACCTTACTTTATTATTATTTTTTAATGCTAAAGAAAAAAGGATAGAAATTAGCTCTAGCTTTATCTTGAGTACCTTCTAAACTTCAATCTTAGCTTTACTCACAAACCAAAATGAGCAATAATTACCAATTTCAATATGTTTTTGATGATTGATAAATATAATGGGAAGAAGAAATTTGAATTCTGGATTTATCTGTTAGAAACACCAAAGAGTGTCAGTTAAGTTACAAGATTCTTGGCTACTAGTTTAAACAAATAATGAATACAAAGCTAATTCATTTCTCTTCTAGGGGATTCCATTCTTTATGTCTTGCACACAAGATGGATATTGTCTCAGATACAATCCTTAAGGTTACAATACCTAATGAATCTATTTCTTAGGAAATAACTTATATAGTACATTTCATGCAGCATACAAGATCATTTACATGTATCAGCAGATTTATCACAAAATCATCTGCCAACAGTAACTATAGGTCCAGCATTTAGAGGGAGGAGGCTCCAATAACAACCTTCATCATCAATACAACAACTATGCCACTTAATTCTATAAGAACCTACTGGAAAACTAGAAATATCAAGCAAGCAACTTGCAAATCCTTGGCCACTCTCATTTGATTCAAAATGCACAAATGCATAAACAACCCCGTCCTCATTGTTATCATACTTTCTGCGCTTACTATTATTGATCCTTTTTGTATGTAAATTTGTCACATAACGAAATAACATTTCATTGATTTCCACCATATCATCATTTTCCCAAGCTCGACAGCCCCACTGCATTTTTTCCTTGTCTTCTTCACTTGGTCTGTGCTCCTGAAAGGATACTCTACAATAAAGAATGCAATATAACTTGGTCGGCCGAGCTGGGAGATCTGGTGGCAAATTATTCAGTTGAAGACACAGGTTCAATGATAGATGGAAGCCTGGCAATACGGATATATTATCTGAGCTTTTAGTGTCTGAGTTGTGGGCAAAGAGCTTTGATCCAGTGCAAGGCCTGTCATGTAAAATTTACAAGCATTAAACTAGCAAAATCAAAAGCTTACATTACAAAAGGAACAAAAAGAATCTAAAGGAGAACCAGGATCTTTGTATTTGAGAGCCCTTGTTTCATTTCACCCAAATAAAAACAGTAAATTTATTTTTTCAAAAAATTGAGAAAGAAAAAAAAAAAAAAAAATTCAAGTCATTCAAACTAATTATACATCCTAACAGTAATTTGTAGAACCAAAGTGACTCAAAGAGCACATCATAATGTAAAAATGGAATTCCAAATGATGAAACAAGCCACCAATTCCTAAAATTTTGAAAGAAAAAGAAAGAGCTGCTGTTACATTGATACTCTGAACAGTACAAGTTGACCACTTTCTGGCCATAAAAGAACTAAACAGGACAATTCCATAGATTAGCCAGAAGATGCAAGCAGTCGGGTAAGAAGAAGCAAATTAAGTAATCTCGTGTTTAAGAATCCTAGAGCAGTGAACCCCACCTACTGACCTAAATCTCTCATTCAGATCCTAATATATAATTTAAGTTTCTCATGCGTTGACACACAAGATCTACTAAGGTTCGAATGTGTCTCATCTATTAATACTTTAGAGTTTTAATTTATCAAAATTAATACTTTAGAGTTAGGAAGAAATACTAGTAATTATGTTGTTTCATAACAGAAGAGCCTTAGCATTGGACCTTATACATTAGATACTGTGTCATTCAGTTAAGATCGTTCTATTTAATACTATATGTTATGCAATAAATCTTTAGCCCAGAGAATGGGGAAGCTGCTCAGCATACCTTACTTTAAAGAGATATTTGGGAGTCTGAAAAGGAATTTGTATCCATTTCATAATAATGTTCAAAAGAAGTTGTAAACCATCCTTGATAACTTCGGGTAACATGTCTTCATTGTGTTCTCTATTTGCCCCTTGCAAACCAACAACGCCAGAAACAGCATAACTACAAAGAGTAAGAATATCTTTTTCTTCACAACCAACTTTCAAAAGTTTATTTCTAGACTGCAAGTCAAAACAGTTCTTAAGCTGTCCACTGGCATGTAAACAGTTCTTGAGCTGTGCACTGACATATAAAATCTGACAGAGATTCCTACTTGTCTCATGATCTATATGCCACAAACGCCCAACTAAATTTTGTATTAACATTACACGTGAACAGTATTCTGAATTTTCTACACCACAACTTGTAACAGTTTCATAGGCAGCAAGATTTGGAACAAAAAGTATGAAACCAGCACTGAAGGCCAAGAGTGAACAACTTAGTGCAAGTGATGAAATGACAATTGAACTTTGGCTGTCTATACCAAGGGAAGATGTGGCTATTAAATCAAATTCTTTTGCTAGCTTCCTAAACTGCAAAGATATTTGAATAAATTCTGCAAAAGATTTCTGGAACTCAACGTCTCCATTATTGCTAATCCTGTCCGAGCTAAACTGAATGGTTGCATGAATTCTTAGTAAATCCACCAAAGTTCTTAGAAGTTTAGCTCTTAGATACAAAAACCATCTCTGGAAACAAAATTCTTGACCTGATGAGACAGCACGTTCTAATGTTTCCCCTGCAGAGCAGATACCCCTATAAGCCCCAAGAAGCTCTTCACTGTAATTAGGCTCAGTAGACCTTCCAGTAGTATCTCTGCTGATTTCACCTATATCATCACTAACAGGAAATTTATTCTTCTCTAACCATTCTACTAAAGTAGAACCCTGTTTTGGTAAAAGCAGTAGCTGGATTTTCCTCTCAGAATGAGCCAATTGAATTATAGATTTTAACCAGGAGTAGCAGATATCAGACTGAACCTTTGTTGTTAACTGTTGAAATATGAAAGCGGCTGTGAACCATGCTCCCTGACATGCAGCGTACATCCCAGCTCTGTAAGCAGGCCAGTTATACCTCTCTTTCAACATCCTATTTGCACACTCTAGGGTAAGAACTTCCTTCTCAATCAAGTGATAATTAACAGAGTTTCTATTAAGATCACAAGTTTCCTTACTTTCATTCACCCAAAAACCCCAAATTATTTTACAGTGGAACAATAAAGAGAGGATTGTATGTATATAGCAATCAAATAAGCTGCACTGACACACATGCTCAACCAGAAGTTTTACTTTTTCAAATACTATGGTTGTGGCAGTGCCAGCCTCATTGAGAGTTTCAAGACAGGCAACCATAAATCTACATACAGCCAATACAAGCTTTGACCTAATGACTCTGCTCTTTTCTCTTGTGTCCAACTCAGGACCCAGTCTATTTGAATGTCTTGTAGCCACGGCGTGGTCATGCATATTTGCAACATATTCAATAAATAAACAGATTTTATCCAGCACCAAAGCGCCCTGATCTGGATGTTCTCCAACCAAAAGAAGAAGAAGGTTGAGCAGACTACAAACTCTTTGAAACACTTTGGAATCAATCTGGCAAAGATCTACTAATGGCTTTACCAGCAAGGTCATCTGATCTATAACCAATGAGATCACCCTCGACAACAAAGAGGAACCAAACATACCAGATTCCATTTCCATTTTCCCCCCAAGCTTCCTTGATATATCTGCCAGAACATGAATCAAAAAGAAACCATTCAACGCAATTGGAGATTGGGAGAAATCTTCAGCAATGGTTAAAAGCTTAGTGAATTCAGGGGTGTCCAGACAAGGCAATTGAGGTGACATATAAGGAAGTATCTGCATATTGCCCAACAGTGGTCAAGAGATTGTAAATTTGACAATATTAAATCACAATTTCATCGATATAAGTTCGGCTATTACCTTATGCAAAATCTGTAGAGCTTCACGTTGCATGTTTGTTGGAAGTTCAGGATCATTTAATGTGCTGAATAATGCTTTGACTAGATCTGCACTAACAGGGAAATGGCACGGTCCTTTTATTAAAAGGAAGTGCAGGCATCTTAATACAGTAGCTTTCATATGCATAGTTTTTTCTCCTCTAAGAAATGAGGAAAGAAGGTCCACCTGCATCATGATGTCAACAGTAAATTAGAAATAATCAATCACAAATGCAGTTAAAAACTCACTCACTCTCTCTCTCTCTCTCTCTCAAAAGAAAAACAGAAATTAATAACATCATGATCTTTGACCACTTATATGAACAAGCGGGTATTGCCAATTTAATCCTACCATACTTCACCCGCATTAATTTTGAGCTTGTTGCCAGTTACAACCTCAAACTCATAATGGTATTCACTCCAGATAAGAATGGGCTCAATTTATAAGCATTATCTCTAGTGAAGGGCTGAAGTAGGAAGTCTATGGACATACAAACGTAGTGTCTATATAGACATATATAAATATATAGTGGCAAGTTTTACAGCATCAAGGAAGTAGACAAGCTGATTTGTGCATATAGGAATCCTGCCTCTCCAACAACAACACACAACAGATGCCATAAGCTGTTGGGAAAGGTACCTGTTCAGAAATAAGAACTGTTGATTTGAAAGAAAGTTTTGAGAGTGAAACCAGCAAAGCGACCAAATAATCCTCTTCTGTAGAGTCCAACACCAACTTTAGACCTGTCTGCAACATATGAATTATCAGTATCATTCTAACCCTGTACACAAGCCAAAAATATGATTCCACTTAAATCAGGGAAAAAAAACCACACAATAGATGACTTTGTGTATGAAATTAAAGAGGTATTACATGCTTTTATAAGTTCTTGATTTCACTTATTATATGTCGGTTCTACCAAACACTAGTTAGGAAAAAGGTTAAATGATTATTGCTTCCACTAGTTTTGACTATCCATGTACTCTAAAGCAACTCCTTTTTATAGAAACTCATGTCTATTATGTGTTGCTCTCACAACCACTGAACTGCTACTTTGGAAGTCAGATAAGAGAAAAGAAACAACATGCTTATGGTCAGCTAGCCCAAATCTCTGCTCCAGACAAGTGCTCAAGTTTTTCCAGACATCACATAACACCATGACTTTTGGATGAAAATCAGGAGAATTAAGAAAGATAATATCTTTCATAAAGCAACAGATACACACACACAAATATATATCATTAAGCAGCAGACACACAGATAAATATCTATCATAATGAAAAAGACAAACACAAACACACATCGCATTTGGTTGTGAATAATTTGTTAAAATTTCTGTTGAAGGCTTGAAGCACAACTAAATATAAATTTGTCAAAACCCAAAATACCATCCCATCGCATGTAATATGATCATATCATATGTCACTTGACTTAATCCTCAAAATGGTCTTTTATCATCGCCTAGTTCTTTTGTTGCAAAAGGAAAAAAAAAAAAAAAGAGTAGCATGGCATCTCACACAGACACTAAATCTATACCCTTTATGCTGATTTCCATGTGTATAGTTTTCTTTTTTAGTCAGTGATTTCCACGTGTATTTGAAACTGAAACAAAAACAGAAGAGAACCAGAACCTGGTAAGCTCTATTTGTAACTGAATATGAGCACCCAATTTTTGCAAGAACTCGTGCCCCAGCTAACCTTACAGCAGGTGATGTTTCAGATAAAGTCAACATATTAACCAGCATCTCCAGTACAGTACAAGCAAAATCATCTGATAACTCAGAAAAGCAACCAGCAGCAAATAATGATGCTTTTACCTGTAGAAACCAAATAAAATGCTTTCAGATCATTTCCAGACAAAATTTTGTAGATAATCAATTAAGATATAGAACCAAGTACATCGTGAAAAGAGTGTCCAAGAAGAAGGGAGTGGTGGGCAAGGGAATAATGTGCCCCTGAAAACCTGAATCCAGAACTCCAGGGACTAAATAAGTCCACATCAGTGTCAATCTGCAAATTTAGTCTTCAAAATAATATAATGGTACATGTGTCAAAGATTTCATAAAATGATTTGATACATGTTCCATGAGGAAGTTGTCCATATAAATTTCTAGAAACTTCTTATTGCTTCAGAGTTTATGCATGTGTGGCAATCTTTTCCAGGGGACCAGCAATGCAAACAATATAATCAACCCAACTATTAAGCCAACTAAAAAAACCCTCCTCTCCTCAATTTCTACACAACAAAAAGCACTTTTATCATATACAGACGTTGGTTAATTCTGCCTGCCTGAATTCACTGAAAATAAGTCAATATTGGCCTTCAGGTGCATTAACTCTCTCGTGAATGAACTTGAAATATTATGATTTGCTCAACAAAGAATGTAAAGTTGTAGACCTTGACAATGATGATGATGGTGGCGACAAAAAAAAAAAAAATTAAGTTGCAGAAACAATACTGATGATGAAATCACAAATTTTAACACGCAAAAAAATACTAATCTCACCTCCAAAACATGAGAAGAAACTAGACTGGAAAGAATCATGTATCTTATCTGAGCACTGTCTTTTGCACAATCTGCCCAACAACCGAAGAGAGCTAAAGCCAATGCTCTTGACTCAACTTCCCCAGTATCAAAAACATCCTTTACTCTTGTCAACAATTCTAGGTGGTTGTGCAGCCTGGCCTTAGACAAAATCCCTTTATTTCCTTTACTTTTATTCTTCTTGTCATGATTTCTGTACTCAGATAAGAAAATCCTAACAATAGCAAGTTTAGTGTGTTTATCACCTAACCTAAACGCATCAGCAAGCCTTAATAGGATGGTGTTCGCAAAAAGCCTATCCTCCCCTGGCACTAAGCCAAACATGTCATATACTGCCATACTTGGTTCAGGTTCTCTACTCCAATGCTCAAGCCTTGGCCCAATCTGTAATATAGCTTCAACAGGTTGACCTGAATTGTGACAAACAAACTGAAAAGTTATAGCAAAATAAAAAAATTTGGGTACACTTATTTCTTAATTGGACATATGCACAAGTTTGAAGAGTCCAAACCAGCATTGATACCAAAAAAAAAAGTATATAAGAGATGAGAATTCTCTGTAAAAAAGAAAATAGATTGAGGTCTAACCAGGTTTTTTGGAGCGGAGTGCCTTCTCCAGCTCAATACTCCATTCCATTGCAGAAGCAGTAGAATTTCTCTCCATTACCACTTCCTCCCAAGTCCCTTTTGTCACCTG
Organism: Quercus gilva; assembly: GCA_023621385.1. Taxonomy (NCBI): domain Eukaryota; kingdom Viridiplantae; phylum Streptophyta; class Magnoliopsida; order Fagales; family Fagaceae; genus Quercus; species Quercus gilva. The sequence continues at coordinate 13,539,933 of CM042476.1, read as the reverse complement.
AATTGAGAAATTTACCTATCTTAATTGACATAAAAATAAAAGCGATGCAGCACTGGTACTGGTAATGGTATGAACACAAGTAGAAAGCAATGTATTAGGATCCTCTCCATTTAAAATGGATCCAGTTCATAGTTCAAATTAAATATTAGAAATCTAAAGGTGTGTCCAATGCCACAATTTTAAATGACATGGCACTCTGTACAGTGTTAGATCCAAGAATTCTAAAAACAATAGGGGAAATAGTGGAACAGTTTACAAAGCAAAGGCTTCACTTCACAACCTAGGGTTGCTTGGCATCACCAGCAAGCCATAGGAACAAACTCGATCCAGTAATTTTAAAAAAAAAATGTAAGTTGTGAAACTGAATTCTTGATTAAGAAAGAGTTTCTCTCTATCTAGTGCGTTTGGTTTAGCTTTTTTTGGAGCTTATTTAGGTTATCTATTTATGTACAACATTTTAAAGCCACACTTTTTTGTTGTTTTTATAACTTCACTTATATCCACTTTCAGCAAATAAGCCAATCAAAACACATATAACAAAGCCGAAGAAGGATTTTTGTAAAATAAATCAAGCAATAAGTGGCTCAATATTACTTTCACAAACTTGTCAAAAGTAAAGAATGCTAGGAATTCTTTTATGTGTTCAGTGTTCCCAAATGGAATTCAAAATAGATCAACAACTTAGCAGACTGTGAATATCTAACAGTCTAAACACCCCTTCTGCCATAATACTTTCAACTCATCAAGTCCTCCAATTAATCAACAAAACCTCAATATAACCATAAATTGTAGGTTTTTGCTTAATGTAAGGAACCTCTGCGCATAACTGACCCCACCCACCAAAACCAATTGTTGGGTGTTCACCCCTGACGGGCTAAGCAGTTTATGCGCAAAAGCTTATATTTGTAAGCATCAAATGACAAATCGAAATAAAAACTCAATGTAGGGAACTTTTCTAAAGAAGAGCTCTCTGAACTCGCCTCTAGCTAGTAAAACCTATGCATAATTGACCCCACCTGCCAAAACCAGTTGTTGGGTAATCCAGAGGCATTCGCGCCTGACGGGTAACAATCAAATGATTAAATCGAAATAAAAGTTCAATTTTTGAAAATCACTTGTGTGTGTGTTTGAATGTAGGTTATTGCAGAAACCTTATATTTGATGGAAATTGACTAAAGTATAGTTGTAAACCATAGTTATGCCTAGAAAAAAAAGTGAGGCTTTAAAGAAACTGTACCTAAACAAATATGCTATTTACTAAAAAGAAAAAGTTGTGGCCAACAGACAAGCAAGAGGAGAGAGAGCGTGTACTTACCGGCAAGGAAGAGAGGTAGAAGACGACGAGGTTACCGGTCGGCGGCGGAGGCAAGTCGAGAGAGATTGAACATCGACCAAGTTTTCATCTTTGTTTGGGCACTCAATGTTTAGTTATTATTTAGCATCAAAAGTACGACCTTTGTCCTTCTAACTATACTGTGTTGGTCGCCACCAAGGAGAAGTTGAAGGAAAAGAACCTATGAATATGCTAACCCGCGAAAGTTTAAGGCAAAAAAAAAAAAAAAAAGTTTTATTTTCGAAGTCAAAATTTGGGCTTATTTTTATTTTGACATTTTAACTTTTAAGATTTTCACATCTTTAGGCTATGATTGGGACACAATTTTAAACATATATTTTTAATTTTTAAATAATATTACACGTATTTTTATATATTTTTTCATCTATATATATTTTCAAAAAATTTGAAAAACTGTTGTTTAAATAGACATACAATAATGAAGTTCTTGCATCTTTTTATAAATAATTTAGATTTTTTTTTTTTTAACAAACAAGGGTATGGAGGCTATTTCGAGTATTTGACTATTTTCTTGAGTGTATGTAATCTTCCTATCCTATGTATACTAGGTTATTTCAAAGAGAAATCTCATTAGAGTAGCCTTAAGATGTTGGGAAAATGTTTTGAATTAGGATCTCATTGATATCATGAGTTCTTAAGAATCACTGAGCCAACCTCTTGGAATTTAAATAATTTAAAACTAGTATTCCGTGAAATGGTTAAACATGAAGTACAATTAAGAGTTAGGTCACTAGCGAAAACAAATGGTTGATTCAATTTAACATTTAAAAAATAAGTACCTCAATATTGTGTTTTTTTAAGTAAAAAAGAAAAAAAAGAAAGATGTAATAGACGGTTAATGCCGATTCATAAATACAAAATTATGTTTGTGTTCAACTTGTTTAATAGTCGAACTCAATTTGGACTTAAACTTAGTTTATTTGCTAAAGAGACGAGCATATATAACTCTATTAAATTATGTTCATAAATTTATCTCAAATGGTTCAAAAACAACTTAATTTATTTACAACTTTATTAACCTTCCACAAGAATAGATTTTTTTTTTTTTTTTTTTTGAGAAAGTTCCACAAGAATATATGATTGTATGTAACCTATCAATTATAATAAAACAATTATTAGCACACATTGAAGATTAGCAAACAATTATAATAAATTTTTTTATTTTCAAATAAATACACCAACTTTTGGGTTGTTGCATTTATTAAGTACTTAATTAGGATACCTCATTTAGATAATCTATATATATATATAAAACCGAAGCTTTTGAAGCTCTCACAATTTTCCACGTCATCACTATTTTCTTTTTCTTTTTATTTTTGATTCTTTTTATTTTAGGTTTTATATCTTATAACAATAATATTGAAAAACGTATACAAACTTGGGGGCCTATTTAAGGGCTCCATAAAACTTGATGGACAAGAAAATATATTCTAAAATAAGCCCTAATTAATACCTAAACATAATAGGAACCAAATTTGATCTAAAAAAACATTAAAAGAGCCTAAAAACAAGGAAATAAATCACCTAGACCTAAAATAACGTTTTTTGCATTAAAATACCAAAATCTCTTCTCTCCTTAAAACTCTAGCAATTACTATCTCAAAACCCTAAACTCAACTTCACTTTAAGATTAAAAAAATAAGAAGGAGAGAGACTCACGTAAAAAAAAAAAAAAAAAAACATAGGTTTTGTCTTTTTTTATTTGCTTTCATATGTGCCTGAAATTTTCATTCTATCTTATTGTTTTATTATGTTTAGAATTGATTTTCTTATAAGTATTTGGGTTAATCTCTATATTTTGATAGTGTTTTTATGGGTTTGGTTTTTGGGTTGAAATTCTAATAATTATTTTATATTGTATATGGCAGATGAAGCATCTCTATTTTTTGGAGAAAAATCAAAGCTGCAACCTATGTCTTTCAGCCCAAGGTGTGATAAATTTTTATATGTTCTTGCTTTATTGAGAATTTTTATTTGGGTTCATGTGATTTTTTGTTTTTTTATTAAAGCTTTGATTTTTGTTGATTAATTATTTTTTTGGATTAATTTCAATTAATTATTTGTTTGGATTCAACGTAGAAGATAATGGAATTAGGTGTTATAAATTTGATAATGTTCCATGTTTTGAATTGTTTATATTATTTAGACTCCTGGTAGGACTCTCTCTTCTCTCCTTAAAACCCTAGCAATTACCATCTCAAAATCCTAAACTTAACTTCACTTTAAAATTAAAAAAATAAGAAGGAGAGAGACTCAACTAAAAAAAAAAAAAAAAAACGTAGGTTTTGTCTTTTTTATTTGCTTTCATATGTGCCTGAAATTTTCATTCTATCTTATTATTTTGTTATGTTTAGAATTTATTTTCTTCTAAGTATTTGGGTTAATCTCTATATTTTGATAGTGTTTTTGTAGGTTTGGTTTTTGGGTTGAAATTTCTAATAATTATTTTATATTGTATACAGCAGATGAAACATCTCTATGTCTTCCAACCCAAGGTGTGGTAAATTTTTATTTGGTATATTATATATGAATTTTTTGAATTTGAAGGGTTTTGTTTGGTTTTGAAGTAGAATTTGGAGATTCTATAATATGCATATTATTAACCCAATTTTCTATTTCTAAATTTCTTAAATTTTATTATATCAATCTTTTTTTCTTTTAAATTCTTGGTGGGCAAATCAGTCTCTCACTAATTCTTTTACCTTAACGTGATGTTGGTTAATTGTCATTTTATTTAACTATCCCGTGCATCGCACGGGTTAGCGACTAGTAATTTAAATAATAAAACTTGGATTTGGGCCAAATCCAATAAAATGTGTTGGCCCCTTATTTGGATAGTTTAATAGGATAAAGATTTGGATTTGTACCAAGCCCATTATCGAAAACTCAAAGAATGAAGATTTGGATTTGGCCCAAATCCAATAAAATGTATTTGCCCAGCCAGATAAATATGCGGATTTGGCCTAGTATTCATTCTGTAGTGGTGGTGGACATGATCCTATAAATGCTAACTTCAAATTTTAGTTAAATTCTTAGATATTCTAGTAGTATAGCGAAATCATGCTCTTACTTTTTACATTCGGATGAGATTTAAGTCCAGTTGATGTAGTGTATTAGCCCCGTTAAGATGGTGACATATAATTAAAAGTAGACATGTGTTATAATTTTAACGTGTCCACTGTAATTGGACACTAGACTCAAATCTCACCTTTTACATTTATAATGGATCTTACTATAAATTTAATGAATAAACCCTTTTATGAATATGAGAGGAGAGATTATAATCCTTCGTGCTTCGTGAGTACTAAGAATTACTTCAAATTTTATTATATTTATTTATTTAAAATAAAAAACAGACCCAAGTTCGGATCCGGGTCAAGAACCCAACCCAAAAACCCAAAACCCAAACTCAAAAGAGGTTGCGTATTCTAACGCACAGGTGAGCTGTGAGCATCGAAGCTCTGATAGTGAAAACCCAAACTCTCTCTCTCTCTCTCTCTCTCTCTCATCACCAAAACGCAAAAACCCCTCTCGCACTTTGCACTCATATGCGTCTTCGATCTCAGCTGTAAGCAAATATTCACAAACTTTTGTTTTTTAAATCTTTCTCAGTAAAATTCCAATCTAATCTTCCTTTTTACTGTTTCAAGATTCCCTTCTCAGATTGATAGCATCATTTTATATATTTTTCCATTTCCTTATATTCTTTGTTCTGTGTTTGGTTACTCAGAAAAAAAAAATGATTGAAACAAGATAGAAAACTCAACGAATTTTGCTCTTATTGTTAATTGCCTCATATTCCTTGTTGTTATTATTTTTTGTCTCATGGAAATTCAATGAGCTTAAATAAGCTTAATAATTAGAATTTATTTATTTTTTTGTATTGGACTCCAATTTTTGTCTACGTGTTTCACGTATTCAGGAGTGAAAGTTTTTTTTTTTTTTTTTTTGGTTTTTCTAGCATTTTTCTGAGTAGCCAAACAGTGGAGTGCTGGAGAAATGGTATTACTACTGGTGGCAAATTTTTAGTCTCTGTTTGGTTGCTTAGAAAGCTGAGGAAATTCGAAAGGAAATGAAAGTTTTGATTTTTTTTTTTATATGTTTTGTTCTGCTATGTATTAAGTTAAAAGGATGAGGAATCTGTGAAATTTTAGTTTCTTGAAATTAGTTTTGACTGTGATTATATGTGTGCAACGATTTTCGGGTGAAATTTGGTGAGAATCATGGCGGACGTGCATGATTTTTTTGTTTGTTGGATAATTTGGCAGTGGCATATTTTAGTCTCTGTTTGGTTGCTTAGAAAACTGAGGAAATTCAAAAGAAAATGAAATTTTGATATTTTTATGCTATGTTCTTTGTTCTGCTATGTATTAGTTTAAAAAGCCGAGGAATCTATGAAATTTTAGTTTCTTCAAAATTAAAATTTCAGGAGTGAGTTTTTTTTTTCCTTGCATTTTCCGAGTAGCCAAACAGTGGAGTGCTGGAGAAATGGTATTAATGGCAAATTTTTAGTCTCTGTTTGGTTGCTTAGAAAGCTGAGGAAATTTGAGAGGAATTTTGATATTTTAATGTTATGTGCTTTGTTCTGCTATGTATTAGTTTTAAAAGCTGAGGAATCTGTGAAATTTTAGTTTCTTTAAATTGAATTTTGACTGTGATTAAATGTGCAATGTTTTTTAGGTGAAATTTGGTGAGCATCATGCAGGGCGCGCATGATTTTTAAGTTTTTGGATAATTTGTTAGTGGCAAATTTTTAGTCTCTGTTTGGTTGCTTAGAAAGCTGAGGAAATTTGAGAGGAATTTTGATATTTTTATGTTATGTGCTTTGTTCTGCTATGTATTAGTTTTAAAAGCTGAGGAATCTGTGAAATTTTAGTTTCTTTAAATTGAATTTTGACTGTGATTAAATGTGCAATGTTTTTTAGGTGAAATTTGGTGAGCATCATGCAGGGCGCGCATGATTTTTAAGTTTTTGGATAATTTGTTAGTGGCAAATTTTTAGTCTCTGTTTGGTTGCTTAGAAAGCTGAGGAAATTTGAGAGGAATTTTGATATTTTTATGTTATGTGCTTTGTTCTGCTATGTATTAGTTTTAAAAGCTGAGGAATCTGTGAAATTTTAGTTTCTTTAAATTGAATTTTGACTGTGATTAAATGTGCAATGTTTTTTAGGTGAAATTTGGTGAGCATCATGCAGGGCGCGCATGATTTTTAAGTTTTTGGATAATTTGTTAGTGGCAAATTTTTAGTCTTTGTTTGGTTGCTTAGAAAGCTGAGGGAATTCAAAAGGAAATGAAAATTTTGATCTTTTTATGTTATATATGCTTTGTTCTGCTATGTATTAGTTTAAAAAGCTGAGGAATTTATGAAATTTGAGTTTCTTTAAAATTAAAATTTTGACTGTGATTGTTATATGTGCGCAATGGTTTTTGGGTGAAATTTGGTGACAATCAAGCCGGACATGCATATTTTTATGTTGTTGTATAATTTGGTAGTGGCAAATTTGTAGTCTCTGTTTGGTTGCTTAGAAAACTGAGGAAACTTGAAAGGAAATGAAAGTTTTGATATTTTTATGTTTTATGCTTTGTTCTGCTATGTATTAGTTTAAAAAGCTGAGGAATCTGTGAAATTTTAGTTTCTTAAAATTAAAATTTTGACTGTGATTACATGTGTGCAATGTTTTTTTAGGTGAAATTTCATGATGATCATGCCAGACGTGCATAATTTTTTGTTGTTGGATAATTTGTAGTGGCAAATTTGTAGTCTCTGTTTTTGTTCCTTAGAAACCTGAGAAAATTCGGAAGGAAATGAAAGTTTTGATATTTTTATGTTATGTGCTTTGTTCTGCTATGTATTAGCTTAAAAAGCTGAAGAATTTTGACTGTGATTATATGTGTCCAATGTTTTTTAGGTGAAATTTGGTGTCAATCATGCCGGACGTGCAGGTGCTTGTGAATGATTTCATTAATAAGCTTAGAAAACGGTAACATTTTTCAGCACTGTTTTGTATAGCTGCACATATGGTATATGAAGGCTGTGATTAAGAGTATATGTTTGTGTGTTTATGTTTTGATATATTTTGGGTGGCAGTAAAATTGAGGGCTCACAGGCCACATCAAGGCAGACGGCTGAATTGCTTCGGTCAGTAATTTCACAGACGCGAGTGCCCTACACAAACCAGGCTGGAGCTTTGATTGATGCTGTTAGGGCAGTTGGGGAGCAGCTGATTGCTGCAAATCCTGTTGGTATGTGTACGAATTAAATTGCTAATCATGAGTCATGACTAGAAAATTTTCTGTAGTATGTGTTCTTGAGGGGATTGTTTCAGCTTGGTTTGGTATTAGGGTAGTTTCTGTGGCTTATTTTGCTTTTAAAAAAGAAAAAAAAGCTTGGCAAAAGTATAGTTGTACCTAGAAAAAATTGAGGCTTTAGAAAACTGTAAATAAGTAAATAAGCCAAAAGAGAAGCCAAAGCATCATGTTGGGTGAATATCTATAAATAATTAAAGTTATATTAGAATTTTATTTTCTTATTCTTATCATAGGCCTGTAGTTCCTAAGTTTCATGACTGAAGCAACTTTAAAAGAAATTGGTAATTTGAACTCCCAGTGGTCTACTATACAATTTTATGGCAGTGTATGGGCTTAGTATTTGTACAAAAATTTTTATCACAAGCATCACAAGTGAGGTTCCTTTTATTTATTTATTTGGGGGTGGTGGGGTAGTTGCATGGATGTTAGGACTTTTTGTGGACGCCTCAAAAAGGCAAATTAAATTTTTTTTTTTTGATGGAAGTAATATATTGATTTTCTTCTTAGCCAAGAACCTTGTATAGCTCAACTAGCTTCTCCTCGTGTTTCCAATGGAGATGTCCAAGATTCAAGTCCCATCCTCCAACTATTGAATTATCATAGATTTTTTTATTTTATTTTTTGTGTGTGTTTGTTTTGTAGTTGTAAACATGTATGTGATAGCTAAATTTTAGTTAATTGTAGTTGTAATCATGGATGCCTTCTGAAATCAGTCAAAGCTTAATTTTTCTTAGTTTACCCTCAATCAAGCATGTTTGTGAAAATTTAATGAATCATGTGTCACAATGTTTTCCATTAAGAGAAATATGCAAAATAAACACTGCTTTTCACATTGCTCACCCAAGAGGATGAGTATTTCTTTGAATTCGATTGTGAAGCTCTGTTAGTAATTCGCATGCTAGCTGCCTATTGATTTGTATATGCATGAGTTATGAAAAGGTACAAGTCCTTCAATTTTTGTTGTGATGGGAGGAACATATGATTCTGTAATTACTGCTGTCACTATATTCTTTATTATTATTTATTTTATAGTTGTAATTTTATTATTTAGTTTGGGCCAACAGTCTAGAATATGCTAGGAGCCTTATTTTTATTTTTATTTCCTTATTGGTTTAGGGTTTTTGTGTGAATTAGGTTTTGAGCCCTATATAAAGATAGATCATATGGCTTTTTCACCACTGAGTGATATTCTAGAGTTCTTATTTGGAGGCTAATTGCCCTCGAAGTAATTATTTGGAGTCCTGAGCCCTTGAAGCTGTAACTCGTGTCAATCCCTTCTTTATTTTTGTTTATTTGATACAAAGGGTTCATATAGTGTTGCTTTGAGAAACATGTTGTCTGAGATCTCAAGTTGAATCTTCTTGGATATGACCCAGAGGATTGTTCCCTGTATAAAAATAAATAGACACTGTTGTTTGCTTGGAAAATATCAATGATCTCTACATTGATTCTTAATGCATGTGCACATAAGCTATTTTCTCTGTTCTTTTCATTTCTTGGCATTTGTTAGGCTATTATGTTGTCAAGTACAACATCAAATTTACAGAATGTATAGAGTGAGCTCTGATGCTAGGCATTTTCTCTAATGCTGAATCACAAAGAAGTACTTTATTGATTGCTGTTGTATGTGCAAGAATGTTACACAACCTTTTGCTACGCCTGTTACAAGAGAACTATGGCCTCTATCTGTCTATCTACTCTCTCTCTCTCCAGAAAAAAGTTATATATTTCTCTGAATTTATATGTAGTTTTGTATTTTTTTTTCCCTTTTTCTCAGATTATGAACTCCAGCATGTTATATAAAAGGGCATGTTTATACTTTATATGGGCCGAATATCTTTGCATGATTCTTCAATATTGATGATGGATATTTTCTTATCACATTACTATGATGGTTATCATGAAGGATGACTTGCAATTTTTAGTTTACTTATATGGAAAAGTAAGACTTATATTTGTTGTTTTCATAATTGAAGAGCTTGCCGTCGGTAATATTGTGAGGCGCGTTTTGCACATTATTAGGGAGGAGGATCTGTCTCTTGCAACGGCTGCCATTGCTGGTTTGGGTTTATCAAGTGTTAGTGATGATGAAGATGATGCTGAGCGGGATGATCATCCAGTTCTATCAGCTGCTGTTGTTGCTGCGGCTGCAAGAAGCACTTTGCGTCCACCTTCCTTGCAAACTCTTCTTGAGGATGTGCCTGACTCGGGTGCTGTTCCTCACACTTCTTCATCTGGGGGTGATTCTGAAGGAAAAAGCAAGTGTGAGCTCCATAATTTTATTTGTATTCATCATTGTTATTGTAGTAGTGTTGTTATTATTGTTATTTTTCTTTAGTTATGCTTGTCTTTAAATGCTTCTATCCTCACATATTATATTTCTGTTTAGTCAATCTAGAATGTGGTTGAAAATGAACTAAGCTATTTACGAACAATTCAGGATTGGCTTTAGAACAAGCTTGTTCATGTTAGTTTATTTAGCAAATGGGCCAAGCTTAAGCACAAGTTTAGGCTCGACAATTAAATGAGCCAAGCTTTTAAATATAGAATTGTGTTTTTGAAAAAACTTGTGAGTGTAAGGCTCGATTTGAGTATATATAACTTTATGTTTATATGCTTATTTAATATCATATAAACTTGGGATTGAGTTGTGTAAGTCAGTAATTAAGTTCATTAGATATCAAATTATTATTTGTAATTTAGTGATAATATAAATAGTCCATTTTGTATATAATTTTTAATAATACACTGTTTGTAAATCTAAGTTTGGTAAGTTCATAAACAAACATCATTCTATCTAATTAACTCAAATAATATAATTGTTATTGAATGTGATTGTTTGCATAGTAAATTGCAAATGGATGAGTTTTTGAGGTTGATAAATTATTTTCCTTGGCAGCTGCTGATAAAAGTTCCAGAAGTCGGAAGCTGAAACATGATGTCATTGAAGCGTTAAATGAACTCATTCAAGATATTACCACTTGCCATGAATTGATTGCCGAGCAAGCAGTAGAGCACATTCATCAAAAGTAATTTTTTTTAACTAGTAATATTGGCTTTGATTTGCCTCTAGAAAAGACCTTTTATTTTTGGGCCACACCTTCTCCCCCCCTTAAGAAAATGGTGAAAAGTAAGGTGTAAACTAATTAAAAAAACATTTGCTTTGGCATCATGTAATCATACATAAGCAAATAATTATGTGAGCGGTCTGAAAATTGTTTGAATTGATCTATATAATTTTGAGCTGACAATGTGTTATCTATAGAAAAAATAGAAAAAGAGCTGACAGTACCTGCAATTATACTTTTTTGTGCTTATAAAATTTGTATGCATCCTCAAATTTCTTTGATGGTTGATTTTATTGTAATTTTCGACTGTCTGTGGTGGCTTATATGTTTTGTTTGTGGTCCTAGGCTATTGCTTGTAAAGTTTCTATGATTTATATTGAGGTGAAAGAGCTGAAGATTTAGAGGTGGCGTTATAAGAAAACTTGGTGTTAGGGATGGAATGTTAACAAAGACGAGTATTCAAAATCAAATTTCTTTGAGAATAACCGTTTGTGTTTTTATTTATTTATTATTTTATAAATATTTTAATTATTTTATGTTTTTGAAGAGTTATGGTTGAGGTTGTTATGCATGAAATGATTCATTTGTTTGCCAAAAATCTTCCTGTATTGCTATGATTTATATTGTAAAAAGAATTGTTTTTATTTTTTATTTTATTTTTGTTGAAATGGAGTATGGAATGCTGTAGACTAGAAGCTGAATTCCACATAATATGCAGTCTGACATGGCTAAAACTGTGGATTTGATAGGGAATCCATATTTTCCTTTAAATTTGAACTTGCAGTAAAAGCACTAATGTTGAAAATTAATTGACTTCATTTTAGTGTTCAGTGGTGCTTCAATTTAGACTTTTTCTGAGATATTTATTCAGATGGCTATGGGATATCCAAATCATGTTTGTTGTTCTTTTACTAATTTTTTAAATCTCTGTAATTTGAGATGTTATTTTTTTGGTGGGGCTCTTGTATACTCTCCGTGTACTAGGGTTTTTTCAGTATTTCTTTTTAATACATAATTTTCTTACTTAAAAAAAAAACCCTTGATCTTGGTGTTAACTTAAGTCACGGGCATTACTTAAAAAAAAAAAACCCTTGATCTTGGAGTTAACTTAAGTCACGGGCATTATGTCCACCTTTTGAGAACCAACATGGGTTTTTGTTTAATTGGATGGCACGTGGCATGCCAAGCTAATCCACTCAATTAAAATTTAAACAGTCTGATATTTGGCCATATTACACATTTCTCAGGATGAACACAGCTCTTCTGGATATGATCTTCCCTTTGCATTGAGTTGTCTCCTCTCTATAGTGCTGCATGTGACTTTTATAAGATGATTCAGAACAGCTTACCATTTCTTATATGAAAAAGTTGTAATCCCTTAAACATCGTAATGGTTTTTCTGATGAGAATGGTGAATTGCTGTCATTTCCTGGACCACATAGTTGCTTGCGTGATGCATAATTTGTATCTAAGTGACTGATTCATGCAGGGAGTGCAGAAGCTGTTTGTGGATTACCCCCCCACCACACACACTCACACAAATGTTGCATCTTGTGATATGTTTCTGTCTATTAGGCTAAGAAATGTAATGTATAATGTTAAAAAAAGAAATTCATATGTGGTTTGCAGCTTGGCATTTGTAGCATTATTAATGTACTTTACCTAGGTTCAACAACTCCCTTATGCCATGTTTTGTAATTTTTGAAAATGGTTGCTGCTTACATGATCTAGGGCAGGCATTAATATGATATAGGTGAAAGGTATTATGGTGTTGGCCAATTAGGGAAAATGGGAGAGTGCCTGCAATCTGTGGATTAGATAATGTCAATCCACAGATTTAAGGTTAATCCTTTTCCAGATAACCTTTGCACATATGAAGAGTGGGTTTGTCTCCCTATGTAGGTCAATTAGTGCACCTAGGTTGGAAATTATTTGTCTTATCTGGGCTAACTTGCCATTTGATAATTTCTTATCATTATTTATATTCGCCCTTTACTTGTTATTCCAGAAATACTTGTAAAGTACTTTTACAACTCCATGTAGTTTATGTCTTTTTATTGGTGTTCATCAATCTGAAAATATAGTCTTATGCACATCAGCTTGTGTGATGTATAATTTTCTGTGGTTTTTATTTCTTGAACCTTTTTTTCTTATCTCTGAAACACTTCTAATTGCATATATATATATATATATATTTTTTTTTTTTTCAGTGAGGTAATATTAACTTTAGGAAGTTCAAGAACAGTATTGGAATTTCTTTGCGCTGCAAAGGAGAAAAAGAGATCATTTCGGGTGTTTGTAGCAGAGGGAGCTCCAAGGTTTGTGCAACTGCATATTATTTTTTAGGTGGTGCAATTTTCCTCTCTCTAATGCCATTTATTTTAAAATTAGGTATCAGGGACATCTTCTTGCAAAAGATTTGGTCACAAGAGGTTTACAAACTACACTAATTACTGATTCTGCAGTTTTTGCCATGATTTCCCGTGTGAACATGGTAAATTGATGGCCTTAAGCTTTTTTCTCCTTCTATTTGTTTTTTTCCTCAATCGGAACAGCATTTCCTGGACTGATTTTTGGCTTCAATGTTGTAATTCCTAAAGGTTATAGTTGGAGCACATGCTGTCATGGCCAATGGTGGGGTTATAGCACCTGTTGGGTTGAATATGGTTGCACTTGCAGCTCAAAGGCATGCTGTCCCTTTTGTTGTACTTGCTGGTAGTCACAAGGTAAAATTTGGTACCTTCTGGTACATTCCTAAATTTCTTCTGATAAGTAAACCAAGTCTCTTCTGATACATTCCTAAATTTCTTGCTCTCTTCTTAGTTCTTATGCTTTGAAGTGACTAAAATTTTTTGCTTTACAGCAGCCTTAATCTATGAAATGACTAAAATTCTTTGCTGCATGGAGTCTTAATGATTCCAAAACAATGACTATTTGAAATTAACCCAAGTTTCCTCTTTTGGGTTAATATTCACTTCGCTAATCAACCTGAAAGCGTGAAGTTATCAGTGATACATTCTTCCGAAATCAACACCTTTTTTTTTTTGGATAAATCAAATCAAATCATTTTTAGTTGCCTATTAGTTTAAGTAACCAATTTTATTTGGAATTTCTGACGTCCATAGAGAGTATTCTAAGCTGTTCAACTTTGTTTTGCATTTCTGGCTCAAAGCAGGGAACAGATTTTGCGGGTTGTGAATAAACAAAATTAGTAATAACTGAAATCTAATTGGCCTAAGAATTTATTATGTAATGCGATAGAAATAGCCACAAATTTGTAATTTTTTTTTTGATAATTAACGAAAATTTTATTAAAAAACTAAAAACAGCCAACCCGAGTACATTGGGAATGTACTATGGGGGCATACATCAAAAACCAAGATTACAATGATCAAATAAAATAGGAAGGGAAGAACAAGAAAAATGACAAAAGACCACACTCCAATCGAGGAGCATGTGTAAAAAAAAAGACTTAATCTCTAACATAGAGCGTTCACATCCCTCAAAACTTCTAGCATTCCTTTCGCGCCAAATACACCATACCAAGCAATGAGGCACAATTCTCCACAACTCAATATTTCTATGTCGACCAAACTTACCCTGCCAAGACTCAAACAACTCAATAACCTTCTGAGGCATAACCCAATGAATTCCGAACAAACAAAACACCAACGACCACAACTCACAAGCAATGGGGCAATGCAGAAGAAGATGATCCACCGACTCCCCACACTTCTTACACATATAGCACCAATCAAGAACTAGCACACGTCGCTTGCGAAGGTTATCTGTTGTTAAAATCTTACCTAAGGAAGCAGACCATGAAATTTATTTTGATGGAGTTAATGAATAGTGAATACTGAAATGCATGTTTTGCTCTAGTTCCTGGCATGTTGATTACTAGCAAGTGGAAATGTTTCAGTTTTGTATCTCATTTCATAAAATTTTGAAACTATTGTTTTTTTTTTTTGGTTCCAATTATTGCTGTTGCACCTTCATGAAGTGCTGTTTCATCTACATGACAGTTGTGCCCTCTGTATCCACACAATCCTGAGGTCTTACTGAATGAGCTGAGATCCCCATCTGAGCTGCTGGATTTTGGAGAATTCTCAGATTGCATGGATTTTGGAACTGGCACTGCTTCCCCTCTTCTTCATGTGGTCAATCCAACATTTGATTATGTGCCACCAAAGCTCGTTAGTCTTTTTATTACTGACACGTAAGTTCAACAAAATCTTTTGTAAATTTCAAGAAAGAAAAGATTTACCTGGGTTCCAAAATTTTATATATTCTGGAGCTCATTTAAAAAACCTTTTCTGTGCCCCGTTATGGAATGTTTGCTATCCTGTTCTTGTTCTTGTCTGGATGCAAACTTTTAGCTCACTTTTGTATGCTTTTAGTCTGGTTTTGAGAATTTTGAATACTTTCGTACTGATCTTGATATTTCAAATTCTTTTATCCTGTAACTGTTACAAGTAAATTACTCTTTACTTCCTTCACAGAGGGGGGCACAATCCATCATACGTGTATCGGCTGATTGCTGATTATTACTCTGCTGATGATTTGGTGGTACAACGAAGACCTCCTACAGCAAGTTGAGTTTAGCTTTTTGGACATTTGTTGGGTAAGTTTTAAATTTTATACTCTACATTTGTTAATGGTTGCGCCTATATTCTAGCGTGTAATTGTATGTTTAACTCATATTTCATTGATGAAGCTAAAGCTTAACTTTTGAAATTGAAAATGTCAGTGCAAGAAAAAGATGTATGTAAATGCGTTCCATTTAGCACTTACACATATAGCAATTGTATCAAGTGGCTGGTATAACTTAAAAGAGCATGTGTGTAGTGTACCCATCATGGAATGGTACCTTATTGTATTCTATACTGAGTTTACAGGAGGCAGTAAAATAGATGCTTATACATATATAAAACCATCTTCCAATCTCTGTTGCATTATTGAGCTTATAAAGCTGCTGCTTACAAGTAAGAGATGTGCCCTGAGGACCTATTTTGAAGGAGGCTATGCTGAGTGCTGACTTTACATCAAATTGACAAAAAAACTTTAGGTTGCTGAACATCAGAACATGATATTGAATAAATTGGACAGTTCCATCTGTTCTGGTTTGAGATGGATGTTGTTTCTGGCGATTTCCTTGTCTTCATGGTAAATCAGAGATCCTCTGTTTTTATGGAATAAGCCTGCAACTGAGCTACTTGCTCAATGCTTGGGATCAAATCCTGCTACATTCATATTGCGTTGAGGTTGTTCCTACCTTTGTAAGGTACACCCTTTTCATGGATGGCTTCTGGGGGTTGTAGGTAGAGTCCTCCTCCCCTCCCAAACAAACCTTTGGGAAGTTTACATTTTAAACCCTATAATTAGGGTGTGTAACAAAGAAAAGCCCATTTCAAAAAGTAACAAATTATATCCTATAGTTTCAGAAGTAAAATTAAACAATGAGATTTCAAAAAGTAACAATTTAAACTCAGTCAATATTAAATCCCAAGCACAATGTCATGAGACTTAAATGGGGTTAAAGTTTAATTTATTACTTTTTATTTTTTTATAAGTTAGAAAGTTGTTATTTACGAAACTTCATGGTTTAATTTATGACACCCTTCAATTATGGATATTAAAATGTAATTTTCCCAGAACCTTTTTACCCAGCCGATAAGATAAGGAATCTAAAACTGCAGATTTCTTGTTGGCATTGATCACTGACAAATTTCCCCTTGGCACTAAGCGTGTTCTTTGTGGTTTTGGCCTTTTGCAAATCACTTTCATGTGTATATGTGTGTGTGTGTGTGTGTGTGTGTGTGTGTGTGACCAACTGGACTTGTTAGATCTTGAAAAAGTTACTATTGTTATCAAATCACTAACATGCTTGTACTGTATGCACAGCACAAGGTAACAACTATGTTACTGAGTGCATGGGCAGCATACATTGTGCTTGCAAGGTAGTTATTTCATTATTGGTATTAGATATGGATCTTGATAAGATCATATAGAATAGTCATATGAGGAAAAAACTAGACAAATAATGATTATTAGCTTCCTTGAAAGAAGCTTCCATTCCCGTAATTGCAAAACCATTCCTTTAGAAATAGGTTGCTTATTGCCCATTTTAAATACTACATTTAATCCTGGCCTCTGTATGGGAAGACAATGAATATTAGCTTCCTCAAAAGAAGCTTCTACCCCCATGATTACAAAACCATTCCTTCAGAAACGCCCATAAAATGGGTTGCTTATTGCCTCTTTAAATACAATTCATTGCTGGCCTTGATATGGTCAACAGTATCTAAATCTGATGCTGCGTTATCACCAGGTATGAAGTTAGGAGGTTTTTATTCTTGAGAGATGCTACGTCTACAACAATTTTACAACATTTTTACAACAAATCACAGGTGGTTAGTTGTTATTGGTTCAAATTTAAAACAAACAGTAAGATTACTTTTTTGCCCCAACAATAACAACCAATAACAACCTGCCACTTAGGAAATGTTGTAAAAATGTTGTAGAAATGTTGTAGACATAACATTTCTCTTTATTCTTTGCTTCTTCAGCCTTGTTGGCTCAGTTTGGTTTTTTATGGCATTTGGGTTAGCTCATTAACTGAAGTATGCAGT
This sequence comes from Quercus gilva, assembly GCA_023621385.1. Taxonomy (NCBI): domain Eukaryota; kingdom Viridiplantae; phylum Streptophyta; class Magnoliopsida; order Fagales; family Fagaceae; genus Quercus; species Quercus gilva. Next base: position 13,522,570 of record CM042476.1, on the reverse strand, counting down.
TTGGAGAGAATACATTTCGGTTTGCAATATTTTAGTACATTACAGACAGTCTCTGCACTTGGCAATCCCAATCATCTGAATATGTAATGTTGTGTTGGATATTGCCATTACTAATGAACTCAATTATTGTTTGTTTTGTTTTAATTTCATTTTTCTCCCCATCCTTACTGGCATTCTGTACAAGAATCACTTGTTCAATTTTCAGGCGGCTCCATTTTTGTGATGACATTGCTTTACTTCTCAGATTCACATATTCATGCCTGGTGTTTGAAGCATTAATATAGTCATGATTGGTGATTATTTTATTGACAGTTCCCATGTTCGTCTTTCAGATAATTCAGAAATATAGTTTGATAAGCATTGGACATTGAGAAATGAAATTTAAATTGTACCGTACGGAAAGACTTGGAAATTGTTGAAGTTTGGATAAGAGCAGAATGAGAAATGTGACAAAATCAAGGGGGAAAAAAGGAATAGTGGTTTTCCTGGTTGTCAAGAGCTGTATTGGGGGAAACAGCTCCGCCAAAGGAAGATGATTTTTGTCATTGTGAGAGGACAAGGGGCTGAGAATCTTGTAGCAAACTGTGGCATATAAATAGACAGTCAGCATTGTTGTATTGCATGTGTAGCCGAAAATCTTGTAGCAGTTTTGATCCTGGAACCAATCTCCTTACTTATATCTGTTTACACTTAACATGAAAGCTTTAGATATTTCTTAAGAACAGTTTTGGTTGTTGTTTCCAACCTAATTTTAGGAAGGAGAGTTTTTGGGAGATATAGATCTTAGGGAAATATTCATAACTAATATTTTTCATTTGTTAAAACGAGGCCTCTTCTTTTGTTCCCTTTTGACAACCTAATCAAGATCCTAGTTGATGAAAGGGCTTTTTGGATCCTATCATATATTAAGATTGAGAATCATGAAATTTTACTTTTTATATAAAATCATTGATAATAATGATATGTGATCAAGAATTAATCAACTAAAAAAGTGATAAAATCTTATTTAACCAAAAAAAAAAAAAAAACATTCTTTTCCAATAGAAATTAGAACGATAATGTACAATAACTCAACTTAAGCATCTTAACAATGGCATCAACAATGCACTAGTTATAATTTGGAAAGTTTAGATACAATTACCAAAAAGAGAAAATTGACCTTTTCATTTTTTTAGTATATTTTGATATTGATTTTTCATTAAATAAATCTACTCTTCATACAGGTTTTGCCATTAGCTGCTTAATATCTTCTTTCTATTATAGCCTGCACATGTAACTGTTAATGCATCTCACATTGTTCAACCACTAGTTGATGAAATATTCATTTCCAAGACAATTTGTATTGCTCGTCTCAATGCAAGAGCTTCTACAAAAATTGGAGAGCTGGTCTTTGTCACCTTGCCCGTGCTGTTATGCAATCTCCTCCATGAATTCGAGCTTTTAGTGTTAGGGTTGTCTATCATCAATCACTATTTAGCCTATTTAAAAGAGTGGAAAGGAATAAAATAATAGAATAAAAATGATTTATAATTAGACGTTTAGTAGGAAGGAATAAAATGGATAAAAGGAATGTTCATGTCATTCCATTCCCTCTTAAGCATTCTTCCTAAAAGTGAGAGAAATAAAGGAATGCTCAATCCTTATATTTAGCAGGAACGAATGAAATTGTTAGAGAAGAAATATCAATTTATATGGATTTAAGAAAAGCAATACTAATAAATATACATATTTATTTTGCTTTAATTCATTCTTTTATAAACCCCCAATTCCCAAACAAATTAGAGAAATTAAATTATAGGGGAAATTGCAGATTACTCACCTGTGGTTTGGCCCGTTTTAACAGTGCCTACCCGTGGTTTGAAATTTATCACTTAACCCACCTGAGGTGACCTCCGTTAGACCCCCGTTACCCACCTCAGCCCTTTCCGTTTAAAAATCCCCTTTACTATATAAGTCAAAAATTAGAACCCAATTAGAACACCATTAGAACCCTAAAGACTGAGCTCTCCCCCTCTCCCTACCTTCGAACCCTCAAAAATCCCATTCCTTTCCCTCTGTACTCCGATTGTCAAAGTGAAATCCCTCCCTGAACATGTCTTCTTCAAGCTAGTACTCCGGTTCCACTCACCATTCATGCTCTGCTGACCATTGTCGGCTACGTACTGCTCTGACCTTGAACAATTTTGGGAGAAGGTTTTATGGGTGCAGCTACTATGATGTGGTGAGTAATAGTTGGGTTTCGTATTTTGTTCCGTTTTTATTTTTTGGTTTTGTTGGTTTTCTGGTTTTGTTGGCTTTATGAATAACCCAAACCCAAATCTGATTTTGTTTGTAGGATGAGGAACCTACTTGTAAATACTTTAGGTGGTTGGATGGCAAAACCTGTAAGCGTGGATCTGAAGTTGCACCCATTGTCCTTGCAAGATTCAGTATGTACAAGAATCAAGCAAGAGTTGCAGAGGAAAAGGAAAAGGAGGCTAGTGATAGGGAAACAACAGCTATTGAGAGGGAAAACAAAGCCAAGCGAAGGGAAGAAAAAGCTAGGTAGAGAGAGAGGATAGCTAAAGAGAAGTTACAGAAGTACAAATTTGCACTTCTTGTGTCATGGGGGTTTTTTGTTATTTTTTATGTGTTTTCTGGTAGGATGGGAGAATTTGGAACAAATCTATTGTGTCTGCCTTGAAGGCAAGTTGTTGTAGTTATTGTATGATTTTTTTTTTTTTTTTTTAATGAGAATTTTGGGTATAATTTTGGGTACTACCACTTTTGACAAGTGCATTTCATGTATTTTAGGTGTAGTATGCAATGCGTTCTTTAAGTAATGTTATTGTTTATTTGGCACTATGTAATGTTGTTCTTTATGTGATGGGTTCTTTTTTATGTAATCTGTTGTTGTTTATGTAATGTTACCTTTTTTATGTTATGTGATATTGTAATTTGAATAAGATATGCAATCTGTTATTCTTTATAAAGATTGTGTATGTTGTACATCAATTGGGTAGTCAAGGACATGCACCTCACAAGATTCTGTTTACATCAATTGAAAAAGCATAAAGATATATGTTTTAAAGTAAGACCATTCCATACATATATAATACTGCCAAATATTAATGGCTAAACACTACCAAGTTTCATCTATACTATTTAATAAGCATTGTTTAAGACAAGTGGACTCCACCAAACTAAACAATGGCTAAACAATGGCTAAACAATGGCTAAACACTGTCAAATTTCATCTACACAGTAGGTTGTTCTGTCCCCACTAAGACAACAACAAAATAAAGTTTTGCACAATAACAAAAAAACAAAAAAGTGGTGACATGCCACTATCAACTAAACAATTGCCCTTGTCCTTGCCACAATAACAAAAAAAAGTAAAGTTCCTGCTTGCACAGTCTCCAATTTTCATTTCTCAAAGACCTTGCCCTTGCCCTTGTCATTGCCTCTGCCCCTGCCTGTTGAGAACATTGCACTAGATGTCTCAGCTCTTAATCCACCTCCTCTCCCAACGACCCTTGGTGGTACCAACCCCCTTTGAGCCTGCAATATACATAGAAACTCCATATCAAGATCGACTTATGTAAGTATAAAGGGTAGTGTTTGTGTTTGTGCTTGTGCTTGTGCTTGTGTTTGTGTTTGTGTTTGTGTTTGTGTTTGTGTTTGTGTATATACCTGAGGAGTATGAGAGATGGGCTGGCTGGCTGAGAACCATTGAGCAGTGGGTACTTTGCTTGGTGGTCTGCTTGAAGCTGAAGCAGATGTTTGGGCTGGCTGTGTGTAGGGTTTGCCTATTGGCTGCCTCAGTGGTTGCTTTTGTGGCTGGTTGACTGGTTGACTTGCTTGATGGGTGGTTGGCTTTCTTATTGAATGGCTAGCTACCCCACTTGTTGGTTGACTGGTTGTCTGGTTCTCTGCTGCTTTGGTTGACTGGTTGGCCTTGGCCTTCTTGTTTGCTAATCTTGTTGACTGCCTTGCTTGCTCATTGGTTGCCTGGTTGGCTGGCTACCTTGCAAACCTCATTGGTGGTTGCCTAGGTGGCTGGCTGGCTGGCTGGTTGGCTGGCTGGCTGGCTGGCTGCCTGCCTGGTTGGCTGGTTGGCTGGCTGGCTGGCTGCCTGCCTGCCTGCCTGCCTGGTTGGCTACCTGGTTGGCAAACCAGGGTGGCTGCCTTGCAAACCTCCTTGGTGGTTGCCTAGGTGTCTGGCTGGCTGGTTGGCTGGCTGGCTGGTTGGCTGGCTGGCTGGCTGGCTGTCTGACTGGCTGGCTGGCTGGTTGGCTGGCTGGCTGTTTGACTGGCTGGCTGGCTGGTTGGCTGGCTGGCTGGCTGTCTGACTGGCTGGCTGGCTGGCTGCTTGGTTGCTTGGCTGCTTATTCCTTCTCCCTCTTGTCCCTACAAAAAGAATTGCCTTGCATCAGAAATAGACTTGTAATATAATTGTCATAGTGAACACATTATTGCTTGACTTACAAATTTTTTTTGCCTCTCAATTCTCTGCCTCCTTTGCCATGGTGTCTCACCAGTTATTCCAGCCTTACACCTCCTTGAATTATGCCCCTCCCGATGGCAAAACCCACATTTTATAGGTCTATATGACCTAGACACTTTGTATGGGTTGTTTGGCTCATCTCCATCTCTTTTCCTTTTCACTGATGGCCTGCCTGGAGGCTTGTACACAATTGGAGCAATAGGGGCAGGTTGGCTCGTTTGAACCCATTCATCGTGGCCAGGCAGTGGGGTAATCATCTCCTTATATGCAGCCACATAGGCATCCTTTCTAAAGCATGCATGCACATAATCCTCAGGCCTGTCCAGGTTCTTATAGATTGCTGCAACACCATGTTTACATGGGATTCCTGTCAAATCCCAAACCCTACAGGTACAACACTTTCTGCTAAGGTTAACAACATGTCTCTCATACTCATTATCAACCTCATATATATAGCAAGCTGATGGAATAGCAGAAAATGGCTTAGAATCAACTTTCAACTGCTCAAGCTTCTGCACTACGTTTGGACAAAGGTCACTAGTGAATTTTTCAATCCCAGTCCTCTTACTGTACATTCTAGTCATCAACCTAACCCTAATCCACTCTAGCATGGCAATGATAGGCTTATCCCTAGCTTCTAGTATCATAGAATTAAATGACTCACTAAGATTGTTCACATAACAATCAGAGATGGCCATTGGAGTGAAATGTGACTTGGTCCATTGGGTTGGTTGGATATCTGCTACATACTCCCATGCTTCTCTGTCCAATTCCTTCATCTCTTGCATTCTCTTTTCAAACTCCCTAACTGTTGTTGCTGCAGCACATCTCCATAATGCAGCCTTCAACTCTAAACCCTTGAAGGTTAGCTTAAAGTTGTTGTAAATATGTTTCACACAATATCTATGTTCCACTGTTGGGAACAACATCTCCATGGCAAGTATCAATCCCTGGTTATGATAAATACAATCAATAATGAACACCATCAGCCTAAGAATAAAAACAAACAAGTATAAAGCAGAAATGAACAAAACAAGTATTACCTTCTGCCTATTTGAAATGAACACCAGATTCAGCTCATCTGGCCTCCCAATATCATCTGCAAATGTTTGTAAAAACCACACCCAAGCATCCTTGTTTTCTTGCTCAACTACAACTAATGCAACAGGGAAAATATTGTCATTCCCATCCCTTCCAGTTGCTGATAATATATGTCCACCAAACTTGCCCTTCAAGTGGCAACCATCTAATCCTACAAGTGGCCTGCACCCCCCCAAGAATCCAACTTTCTGTGCATTGTATCTCACATATATCCTCTTGAACCTGGGTTGTGTGTTAGGCTCAGTAATCTCAGTTTGCAGGATCACCTTACTCCTCACATCAGTTACTCTTATAATCTCTGCATAGTCCCTAAGCATCCCATACTGCAACCTCTCATCACCTAGTATGAACTCTCTAGCTTTCCTCTTGGCTCTGTACACCTGATTTACACTCAAGTTAACATTTACATCCTGCATGACTCGATGCTTCACACCAGAAACTGCCCAATCAGGGTTTTTGTTGAAATCCTCCAAGTATTTCCTAGCCACATATGTAGAAGTGACCTGGCTATGCTTGAATGTCCTCCCACATGTACAATTTGGAACCATGGTCTTTATCTGGAAGGTTATCTGGAAGGTTAACTCCCCTGCAATCTGTGATGCGTATACCCTCCAACCACAGTCATACTTGCAGTAGACAGAAACTTTGGTCTTCTCATTAAGCTTGAACTTAATGTCCACAGAGTTTCTCACTGCATATTCCCTCAAGGCAGCCCTAAACACCTTAACATTTGGGAACTTCATACCCTTGCATAACTGAGGGTTACTCATGCCAGTGTTCTCATTAAACTCTGGATATTTCACCCTCTCATCATCATCCTCTGAACTGTCTATGCTCCTAGCATCATCATCATCAAGGGCTTTTTCAGCCCAATCATTATTATCACCAGCTTGATCACTGGCAGCAGCTTCTGGTCTCCTCCCATCATCTGTAACTTGCTCTCTCACACCATCTCTCTCATTTACATTTTCACTATCTCTTTGATGCTCTCTCATATTGGGCACCTCATTGTTCTCAGTACCAAATATGTCATCAGGATAATCTGGTCCTTCATACCCTTCCTTTAGCCAATCAGGTTCATCCACATGAACATCTTCACTACCAACAGTTTGTCCATGGGTTGTTTGGTCATCCACATGCACAGCTCCACCAACACTGCCATCCCTTAAACCCTTAACAGGTTCTTCACTAACATCATTTTGGTCAACCACAGACTCCCTAACAGTATTGGTCACCTCCTCAAAATCAGGATCATCATTAGTATCATCATCAATATCATTTATTTCCCATGACTGCTCTACTGCAATTGGTTTATTTGGTTCAGCTATAGGTTTTTCAATAGCAATTGGTTCAATTTCAGGTTCTACATAAAGTGTGATTTCATTTGTTGGCCATTCAGCATGTAGTTCACACATGTATGTCACATCCTCATCTGAAGTAATTAACCTTAACCCTTGCTCTAAGTCACCACTAGGTATTAAATAATAAATCCTACTGTTAATGGGTCCCCCAGCCTCAGAACAAATGTCTTGTATCTCAAAATGACTAAGTAGATCTGGATCAACATTAGCCATTGTAGATACCTCACCACCTACATACTCTAAACTAGGGTTCCACTCAAAATTCCTACTATGGTGAATGGTAAAATCAAAACGGATTTCAGCAGCCATCTGTAGGGTTTATAACACATGCACAAACAACAGTAATTAAATACATAACCAACACATGCATAGAGACAACACACAAAAGCAAAATAATTTCAGTTGCACACCAAACACCAAGTAACGTGGGGTCGGAGACAAGAAACACAACCAACTAAACAATTTGTCTCCATGGGACCACAAACAACCTAAAGATGCATCTAACCAAAATATTCCTAGGGACCACAGTAATCAATGTCAACTATAAAAAGAACAAACAGACCAATGGTAAACCCAACAATGATAAACCACTAATTTTATGACAAAAAAACTTTAATCCGAATAAACATTGCAAAAGAATAATGGTAAACCACTAATTTCATCAATCGTTACACATTGAAAGAGAATAAACACAACAGTGGCAAACCCTACAAAGTAATTTCATACCTGATACAGAGAAAAACTCAAACTTCAGCACTCCTCCTTGCTTGCAAGTGTTCGGGGAGGGATTTCACTTTGGCAATCGGAGTACAGAGGGAAAGGAATGGGATTTTTGAGGGTTCGAAGGTAGGGAGAGGGGGAGAGCTCAGGCCTTAAGGTTCTAATGGTGTTCTAATTGGGTTCTAATTTTTGGCTTATATAGTAAAGGGGATTTTTAAACGGAAAGGGCTGAGGTGGGTAATGGGGGTCTAACGGAGGTCACCTCAGGTGGGTTAAGTGATAAATTTCAAACCATGGGTAGGCACTGTTAAAACGGGCCAAACCACAGGTGGGTAATCTACAATTTCCCCAAAATTATATTTAGGGATAGGACAAAACTTAGGTACAATATCTTAGGTACTGTTCTTTAGGTTCCATTCTTAAAATTTAGCCATGTGGCTACTTAACTAAAAAACAATTTTCCATTCAATGAGAAAAAAATCCACACGGCAAAATTTTAAGAGGGGAACTTAATGAACAGCACTTAAGTACTGTACCTAAGTTTTGTCCTTAGAGATATGCATCCAACTCATTAACCCAAAAAACCGACTTAAACCAACACAACTTGATGCTTTGGGTTGGTTTTTTGGGGGTTGGGTTAGGTTGATACTTTTTATTAGCTTTAGGTTGGGTCAAGTTCGGGTAGATATATTTTTTAACCAATCTAACCCAACCCAACTTGATATATAAGTTTATTTTATAATATTTATTTTAATTTTTAGTTTGATTTAATTGGTATTTTGAGAAAAGTGTTTTTGGTAAGTTTGAAAATTTAGAATATGATTTAGGCATATTATGTGAATTCTAATAATTTATCAAAAAATAATTCTTAAATAGTTGATAAAAACTTATGTTTTTTTTTATAAGTTATGAAATATTTAAGTCCAACCCAAAAGCCCAACATGAAATATTTAAGTCCAACCCAAAAACCCAACCTCCTATACACATGATGGGTGAATTGGGTTGATAATTTCTCAACTTGACATATAAAATCCTCTAATTTGATCTATACACACTTCTATTCATATTTCATTTTCTTTCCGTGTATATGTTAAAAAGGGAATAAATAGAATATTCATTATACTTCATTCTTTGTCTTTCCTTCGTTCCAAACATTCCAAGCTGAAAACTTGACAATGAATTGAAGTTTAATTTTTAGAACCTTCAAATGAGCATTTAGTTGGTTGGAATTTGTCATAATTAAAAAAAAAAAAAGACGTTTTGATTAAATTTAAAATGAGAAAGAAAAAAAAGAGAGAGTGAGAGAAGTAAAAGAGAGCCTAGTTCTCTCATATATTTCCTCTATCATACATACACTTGTGCTTGAATTTTCTTAAGCACACTCAGCAAAGATGTCAAAGACATTATGTTAATCAAGGGGTAATTTGCAGGCTATCATAATATTGGAAGACAATGTTATTAGCTAGCATGTGTTAGAAAAGATTCAGTAAAGTAGACAATAATGTCATTTACTGTGATTTTTCATCAATAATCTCATAATCAATTTTGTTCACACTCCCCAAACAATTTTGATGATTTGTATATCTGAAGCGAATAGTTATTTCCAAAAAAAAAAAAAAAAGACTTTGGGTATACTTTATTGTGTGCGCGGTTTCTCTCGTTATTGAAGTAGTTCTGCTTGTGTGAAAGCGGAGCCTTGGGGGAAGGGTACTGTTTTAGCAGTACACTTCTTGGACCTTAGCCCCTTAAGGCTTGGGTTCTAGTGGCGGATTCTTCTCAGGCCCAAATACGGTGTACGCGGAATCTATAACGGGTGATATATATACGCATAAAAAAAAAAAAAAAAAAAAAAAAATCTGTACATGGAAATAAAGAAATAAATGTAACAAGCAATATATGTTTGATTAATGGTGCATTTGTATAAACTGTTAGAAAACTGTATTTTGAATTTAAAATGAGCATTTATAAAAAAAAGTTATGAGGAGTTGTGGTTGCAAATAGAGTTTTGGGTTTTAAATATTCTCTGGTGAAAAAAAATATTGTTACCTTAGATATGATTATGATTTTTTTAAGAAATTTAAACATGCTTAAATACACTTAGTTTGTTTTGTAAATTTCAGGTAAAACGAAAAATTCTTTTAGCATAAATAATTTGTCAAAGATGGTTAATTACAATATATTAACTTGCATAAGTTGCAAAGAACAAAATCTAATTAGTAGTCCATTACAAATTAATTACATATTCTGCACAACGCCATATCTCTAATATATTGGCTAATAACGTTTTTAAAATTTCTTATTTTCAAGTGAGATATTTGTGGTTATGGAACTCTAGAATTATTATTTAAAAACAAGTAAAAATTCTTGGAGTTAGAATATAGGATTTTACTTCAGTTCAGATTATATTATTCAATCTGTGCACCAATCATGCACAGTGGTCATGTCACCATCTGTCAACTTTGTTGATCATTCAATCCAATTCAACCAAGGCGGCTAGAGATTGTCCCCATGTGCGACCATACCAAAACTTAGAGAAAGGACCTGCATCTTATCTTCTACTTTATTTCTTGCAAGAAGTGCACACCCTTTTTACAAATCGACTCTCACTGAATCTTATCATCTTATCACTTCTCTTTACTTCTTCCTTTTCATCACTATGGCTGAAGCTTTGGTGGGTGGAGCGGTTCTCTCTGCATTCCTTCAGGTGGCGTTTGACAGAGTGGCTTCTCGTGAGGTCCTAGACTTTCTCAAGGGAAGGAAAAACATTGATCGGATGGTGCAAAAGCTGAAGATAGAGCTGATGTCTGCTGATGCAGTGCTCATTGATGCAGAGGAGAAGCAAATTACAAACCCTGCTGTGAAAGAGTGGCTTGACGAGCTTAAAGATGCTGTTTATGTTGCGGATGACCTCCTGGATGAGATTGCCTATGAAGCTTTGAGATGCAAGTTAGAAGCTGAATCCACTAGTAAGGTAAGGGGCTTGATCTCTACTTTTGTTAGTTCATTTGACAAAAGCATACAATCAGAGCTGAAAAATATTCTAGACAGACTAGAATCTATTTCAAAACAAAAGGATGTTCTTCGTTTAGAAAAAGTTGCTGCGGTTGGAATACCTTCACGACCATTGACAAATTCTTGTCCGGAAGAATACGGTGTCTTTGGCAGAGACAGAGATAAGGAGGCTATATTTATGAAGTTTCAATCAAGTGATGCAAGTGATAATTGTATATGTGTTGTTCCCATAGTAGGTCTGGGTGGGGTTGGTAAAACAACTCTTGCTCGACTTATATACAATGACAAAAGAGTAACCGATAGTTTTGATCACAAATCTTGGGTTTGCGTTTCAGAAAACTTCAATTGTTTTCGGATATTAAAAACTATTTTGGAGGATGCCACTTTGTCTATGTGTGATATTGAAAACATAAATTTGCTTCAAAACATGAATTTGCTGCAAAACATGAATTTGCCGCAAAACATGAATTTGCTGCAAATTGAAATTAGAAAGACATTCAAAGAGAAGAAAATTTTCCTTGTTTTAGATGATGTTTGTAATGAAAATTATGTTGATTGGGTTGAGTTACTTAAATTTTTTAAATGTGGGGCACAGGAAATTAAGATCATTGTTACGACACAAAGTACAAAAGTTGTATCAAATGTATGCACAGTTCCAGCTTATCTTCTAAATCAATTGTCAAATGATGAATGCTGGTTGTTATTTGAAAAGCATGCATTTAGGAACGGAAGCTCTGGTGAATTTCCATTACTAAGGGAAATTGGTAAGCAAATTGTCCAAAAGTGTAGAGGCTTGCCTTTAGCTGCAAAAACACTTGGGGGATTGCTGCGTTTTGAAGATCAAAGAGAGTGGACAAAGGTTTTGAAGAGTGATATATGGGATTTACCAAAAGGAAATAATAGTATCCTTCCAGCTCTAAGATTGAGCTACCACTATCTCCCATCACATTTAAAGCGTTGCTTTTCTTATTGCTCGATCCTTCCAAAGGATTATGAATTTAAAAAGGAGGAGTTGGTCAAATTGTGGATGGCAGAAGATTTATTGCAGCAATCAAAAGGAAATAAAAGGATGGAAGAAATAGGTGAAGAATACTTTGATGATTTGGAATCTAGATTACTTTTTCAACGATCAAGTAACAACGAATCATGTTTCATGATGCATGACTTGGTCAATGACTTGGCAAAGTTTATATCTAGAGAATTTTGTTTCAAGCTGGAGATTGATGATTCTGGTGTAATCACAAGAAAGACTCGTCATTTTTCATATGTTAGAACAAGATTTGATGCCTTTAAGAAATTTAATGTGTCCTACGAAGCCAAGGGTTTGCAAACCTTCCTTGGATTTGATTTGTCACCGCCAAAGTGGACGTGGAATAACATATCAGCAATGATGATAGATGATTTGTTGTCGACATTTAAGTGCTTAAGAGTGCTATCATTTTCTACCTATAGAAACATGAAGGAATTACCTATATCAGTTGGTAATTTGAAACATCTACGTTATTTAAATCTTAGTTACACTTCAATTGAACAGTTACCAAATTCTCTATGTACTTTGTATAATTTACAAACCTTGTTATTGTCGGAATGTGAGTCCCTTACCAAGCTGCCTTCCGAGATGTGGAGATTAGTCAACTTGCGGCACCTAGATATAGTTAAAACAAAATTGGAAGAGATGCCACTGCATATGGGTAAATTAAGAAATCTCCGGAGTTTAACTACTTTTGTTGTGAGCAAACATAATAGGTCTAATATTAAAGAGTTGGGGGAGCTTCTACATCTTTCTGGAGCATTGTCTATATTAAATTTGCAAAATGTTCAACATGCTAGAGATGCAATGGAGGTTAATTTGAAGGATAAGCAACACCTATATAAGTTGGTGCTTGAATGGGGTCAAGACAAGGACAGTTCAGAAAATGAAAGAAATGTGCTTGAACATTTGTGTCCTCATTCAAAACTTGAATCTCTCACCATAGAAAATTATGGGGGTACAAGATTTCCAAAATGGATACAAGATTGTTCATTCTCTAATATGGTGTACATACGGCTTGCCAATTGTAAGTATTGCTACTCTTGGCCTCCACTTGGGGATCTGCCTAACCTCAAGAAACTCTTTGTTGAAGGTTTTCATGTGGTATCACCTGTGGATCGTGAGTTCTACGGGGGTGGTTCTTCTGCAGTTAAGCCATTTAGATCCCTTGAAATATTAAGTTTCAAGGACATGCCAGAGTGGCAGGAATGGTTTTTATTTGAAGGCAAAGATGAAGATGAAGGTGGTGTTTTCTATAATCTCCAAGAGCTTTGCATAATTAAATGTCCTAAACTAAGCAGAGGTCTGCCCAACCACCTTCCTGCTTTAATGGCACTTCAAATTAAAGATTGTCCGCAGCTTGTTGCTTCAGTTCCTAGATCTCCGAATCTCAGTAAATTGCAGTTAAGTAATTGTGATGAGTTATTATTGAAGGAATTACCACCTAGGCTATTACAGCTTGCAGTTGGAGAAGGTCGTATCTTACAATCCTTTGTAGAGCTTATGATGTCTATCCCAGGAGGTGGTCTACCCTCTACATTAAAAACACTTTCAATTAAAGGAACATTTCTGTTGTCAAGGAGGCATTACTATCCATCACTTGAAGCATTGGAAATTAATGGTGGTTTTGATTCACTCTGGTGTTTTCCATTGGAGTTCTACCCAAAGCTCAAATGTCTTTTAGTGTATGGAAGTGAAAGTCTTGAATCTCTTTTGGTATCAGAGGGATCTCACCGGGATCTTATTTCTCTCACTTCTTTGAATATCTTTGATTGCCCAAATTTTGTGTCCTTTCCTAACGGAGGATTGTGCGCCCCAAATTTGACACAGATTTGTATCTTCGGATGTGAAAAGTTGAAGTCACTACCTGAAGGGATGTGCACCCTTCTTCCATCTCTTGAGAATTTGAAATTGTTTCAATGTCCAGAACTAGAATCATTTCCTAAGGGCGGTTTGCCCTCCAATTTAGTTACTCTTGACATTACCTTATGTGACAAACTCTTTTCCCGTCGCATGGAGTGGGGTTTGCAAGGTCATCACTCCCTCAAACAATTCAAAATTTGGATTGGAAACGAAAAAGTGGAGTCCTTTCCGGACGAGGCATTGCTGCCTCCCACCCTTACCGAATTTACCATTCATTCGTTTTCAAAACTGAAATCACTCAACTCTAAGGGAGTTCAACACCTCACCTCTCTTCAACGCTTGGAGATTTGGTTTTGCTATGACCTCCAGTACTTAACAGAAGAGCGCTTGCCTGCTTCTCTTTCTTCTCTAATTCTCTCACAATGCCCTCTTCTAAAACAACGGTGTCAAAGAGATAAAGGGAAAGATTGGCCTAAAATTTCACACATCCCTTTCATACAGATTGAAGATGAAGTTATAACATGAGCTACGAGCTATGAGTTGACAAGCACTTCAGTGCAAGGGTGAGTACTTGTTTTGCTCTAATACCATCTGCTTATTGCTTAATTTTGAGTTAAAATCATTGCCTGAAATCATCAAAAACTCCTTTTCAAAGAAATTGGTTTTCATGGCAAGTTTGATTTGGATTTTGTGAATATAAACGAATGTGGCAAATTTCTTAAATTAACTTGTATTGTTTGCAAGAAGCTTGAAAATTTGATCATAAAACCAATAAAAATATAAATAAAAAAAAGTGTTTGGACTGCATCTGGGCAAAATTCACTTTCTCAAAAAATATCTCCTGAACATCCACTACAAAATTTACTCTTGGTAAAGAAATTCACTTTCTAGTACTAACTATACTTTTTCTTTTTGCAAAAAAAAAAAAAAAAAAAAAAAAAAAAAAAAGAAAGAAAAGAAAAGAAAAGAAAAGAAAAGAGAAGCTTCAAATAATGGTGTGGTAACATAAACTTTTATAAACTAGTTTATTTTCTATGTGGGATTTCAATGCATATAATCATTTCCTTTCCTATTCTTTTGCAGTGTCACTTTCAGACAAGTGTCTCACACATGCACCCAGCATCGATTTTGTGCTACCACGTGCCGCTGATCCTCTTGCATTGTATAAACTATGAAATTTCTATTTATGTTTCAAGCACCTGTAAAACATCTTCTTTCTTTATCAAAGAGTCCCTTGCTCTCAATTTTGCTGGAGTGCTCTTTCTTCATTATCCAAGATCCATGCACCAATTTCAAGTTTGGACTTTTGAAGTGCATAGACAAAGACTTTTTGAGTAAATTACTAATCTCAGTGGTAAGTTTTTCCACCATTCTTCTTTTGATGACTAACAAAGTCTAGAGTAGCTTTATGTGATATTGGCAATTGAATTGAGCACAATATGACAGGCTATTTAATCTACGGTATACATTGTGGCAATTTGAAGCTATTTCTGCTTCAATATCTTCAAATAGCAGCTAATTCTTTTATGTAAGGGAATCTTTGGGATGAATGATGCTGGTCAGTATTCCATAGTGCCCCATGTTATTTATTTAAATTTTTGGAGAGGAAAGTAAAATGATTTACAAGAGTGGAACCTGAATACAGATTAGGATTCACTTTAATTTGTCAGCAGTTTAAAACACAAGCCTGGCATTTATTTGGTGCAATATCAGTGCCTATTGTTCCTCTTGCATCAGTCACACTCCTAAATTTCTTATACATTTCCAGGTCACTAAAAAAAACTTTTTATCTTGAGGATTTTTGGTTATTCGAATCCTCTTCCCACATTCCAACTGGAGGGACCTGCAGCATTATTCAGCACCTTCATTTCGAGTCCAAACTCCCGGTGGTGCAACAAGACAAAGGAAGATTGAGGGAATGGCAAGTCTCTGGTAGTTTCATTTTTCCCCCTTAAGCTTAAGTATTCATTTCTAACAGATTGATTCTTTTAACAATTTAGACTATAAAGTGCAATTGAGAAATATGGCTGCCTGTTTAATCCATACTTAACAAGTGGCAGATGGAACCTAGTGCAGACTTGTACCTACCATTATCACATTTTTGAGATTGAAAATCACTTCTCATGAGAGATGTTATTTTGATTGTACAATGCAGGTAAGCTTTACACTGCTTCTATTCTTATCTTTTACCTTTGCTTTTCTGAAAAGAGGAAACCAGACATTACTTATTCTACAAATTGGAAATGGAATAAAAATAGTAAAATGTTCTCATGGACAGTAAAAAATGGTATTGAAATCATTAGAAGTAATCAGTGTTGAATGTTCGTTCATTTAAACCAAGCCTTTCTCTGTTTAATTATCTAAATGGCACATTCCAGACGTAACAGACACATCGCATGTGGGTGGAAGACATCCCCTGTTGGTATATGTAACCGTGAAGAAATCAATTAATGAAGAAATCAACTAATGGAGTCTTTTCTGCTGGCGGTCCCTGCTTGGAATTCTTATCTCGTTCGTTGTCTCTAATGGAAACTATGTGGGCTTGCAAGTCTTGGAGCACAACAAATCCATGCTGGATGGATCATGCAATTAAAGGAGGTAAGCTCATCTCATTACGACCGATTTGTCATTATTTTCAGATTACAGTAGCATTCTTGAACGCATCCTTTGTTACTAAAAAATTTCTTCATCACTTCTACTAACTACTTCTGGAATCTTTTGGTGCTTGATACTTCCAAGTTATGTGCCTTTTTTTGCAGTATTTTGTTTTATGTTATTTCCATTCATGATCATGACCTTAGTTGATATGACCAAACAACCATCATGCATGCTGTTATGAAAACATATTTGCTATTCTATCACAATGGCAAGGACATTTTTTGTATTCCATAAGCACCTGTTTAAATCGAGTTTACATCATCAGATTAACAAGCTGCCTCTCTATGAGCTTTGGGAATTGATGGTGGAGAGCAAGATATAAATCCTCTCCATTATTTTGGTTCTTTCTTTTCTTCCACACTCCAGAGTGCTCAAAAGGCTCAGCAAATCACTGATCTCGTTGTCCTTGCAGTCCTCACCAGAAGGGGCTGCCCAACTCCGTTCTTGCTATCAAGGATTCTAAATTGTCCTATGCTGAGATAGTGGAGCCAGAGGCAAAGAAGGGAAAACTGTCCCAAGATAGCTCAGGTGCTTGTTCTATGAAAGATTGTCATTCTTGAGGCTGTCATGTCACCACCTGCAATTACCAGTACATGTTTTCAAACCAGAGGGTGTTCAGTGGTTGTTAGTGTTGTTTAATTGATTTGCGTTTTGTGTATAAAATCTGGACCTCCAATCATGAATGATATTTATATCTTAATTGTTCTTCAGATTTCCTGGCATAATATGTGCAACATGTTGAGGCTTTCAACAATTTGTACCTAAAAATTACTTGATATCATCCTATTGTTGAATACAGTAATTATAGGTTTGGTTTTAAGATCTAGGGTCGTTTCTTCCAATCAACTTTGACCCTCTGCAATCAAAAATTCCAAACATGTTTGTCCTGCCAGCTTGTTCTGTTTACTTCATATCAAGTTTGCACCTCCATTTGTGCATTGGTACAATGATAAGCAAAGGAGAGATTGGTTCCACATAGCTCCAATGTTCAGATTCTAGATTTGGTTAGCAACATATTGCTTAGGATTAAAAAAAGAAAAGAAAAGGTTATGGCATTATAAATTGAGTGAGGGTATTTTTGTAATCCCATCCCCAAGATATTTCTAATTAGTGGCTCCCTGTAAAAGAGATCATTTCGGGTGTTTGTAGCAGAGGGTGCTCCAAGGTTTGTGCAACTGCATGTTTTTTTTAGGTGGTGTAATTTTCCTCTCTCTAATGCCATTTATTTTAATATTAGGTATCAAGGACATCTTCTTGCAAAAGATTTGGTCACAAGAGGTTTCCAAACTACACTAATTACTGATTCTGCAGTTTTTGCCATGATTTCCCGTGTGAACATGGTAAATTGATGGCCTTAAGCTTTTTTTTTTTTTCCTTCTATTTGTTTTTTTCCTCAATTGGAACAGCATTTCCTGGACTGATTTTTGGCTTCAATGTTGTAATTCCTAAAGGTTATAGTTGGAGCACATGCTGTCATGGCCAATGGTGGGGTTATAACACCTGTTGGGTTGAATATGGTTGCACTTGCAGCTCAAAGGCATGCTGTCCCTTTTGTTGTACTTGCTGGCAGTCACAAGGTAATTTGGTACAATAATAGAGGTTTTGATGATTGATAAGTAAACCATGTCTCTTCTGGTACATTCCTAAATTTCTTGCTCTCTTCTTAGTTCTTATGTTTTGAAGTGACTAAAATTCTTTGCTTTACAGCAGCCTTAATCTATGAAATGACTAAAATTCTTTGCTGCATTGAGTCTTAATGATTCCAAAATTCTTTCGGGTTAATATGCACTTCGCTAATCAACCTGAAAGCGTGAAGTTATCAGTGATTCATTCTTCCGAAATCAACACCTATTTTTTTTTGGATAAATCAAATCAACTCATTTTTAGATTAGTTTAAGTAACCAATTTTATTTGGAATTTCTGACGTCCATAGAGAGTATTCTAAGCTGTTCAACTTTGTTTTGCATTTCTGGATCAAAGCAGGGATCAGATTTTGCAGGTTGTGAATAAACAAAATTAGCAATAACTGAAATCTAAGTGGCCTAAGAATTTATTATGTAATGCGATGGAAATAGCCACAAATTTGTAATTACTTTAGCTAAAATTTATTTTGATGGAGTTAATGAATAGTGAATACTGAAATGCATGTTTTGCTCTAGTTCCTGGCATGTTGATTACTAGCAAGTGGAAATGTTTCAGTTTTGTATCTCATTTCATAAAATTTTGAAATTATTGTTTTTTTTTTCCAATTATTGCTGTTGTACCTTCATGAAGTGCTGTTTCATCTACATGACAGTTGTGCCCTCTGTATCCACACAATCCTGAGGTCTTACTGAATGAGCTGAGATCCCCATCTGAGCTGCTGGATTTTGGAGAATTCTCAGATTGCATGGATTTTGGAACTGGCACTGCTTCCCCTCTTCTTCACGTGGTCAATCCAACATTTGATTATGTGCCACCAAAGCTCGTTAGTCTTTTTATTACTGACACGTAATTTCAACAAAATCTTTTGTAAATTTTAAGAAAGAAAAGATTTACCTGGGTTCCAAAATTATATATTCTGGAGCTCATTTAAAAAACCTTTTCTGTGCCCCATTATGGAATGTTTGCTATCTTGTCCTTGTTCTTGTCTGGATGCAAAGTTTTAGCTCACTTTTGTATGCTTGTAATCTGGTTTTGAGAATTTTGAATACTTTCATACCGATCTTGATATTTCAAATTCTTTTATCCTGTAACTGTTACAAGTGAATTACTCTTTACTTCTTTCACAGAGGGGGGCGCAATCCATCATACGTGTATCGGCTGGTTGCTAATTATTACTCTGCTGATGATTTGGTGGTGCAACGAAGACCTCCTACAGCAAGTTGAGTTTAGCTTTTTGGACATTTGTTGGGTAAGTTTTAAATTTTATATTCTACATTTTTTAATGGTTGTGCCTATATTCTAGTGTGTAATTGTACGTTTAACACATATTTCATTGATGAAGCTAAAGCTTAACTTTTGAAATTGAAAATGTCAGTGCAAGAAAAAGATGTATGTAAATATGTTCCATTTAGCACTTACACATATAGCAATTGAATCAAGTGGCTGGTATAACTTAAAAAGGAGCATGTGTGTAGTGTACCCATCATGGAATGGTATCTTATTGTATTCTATACTGAGTTTACCGGAGGCAGTAAAATAGATGCTTATACATATATAAAATCATCTTCCAATCTCTGTTGCTTTATTGAGCTTATAAAGCTGCTGTTTACAAGTAAGAGATGTGCCCTGAGGACCTATTTTGAAGGAGGCTATGCTGAGTGCTGAGTGCTGACTTTACATCAAATTGACAAAAAAACTGTATGTTGCTGAACATCAGAATATGATATTGAATAAATTGGACAGTTCCATCTGTTCTGGTTTGAGATGGATGTTGTTTCTAGTGATTTCCTTGTCTTTGTGGTAAATCAGAGATCCTCTGTTTTTATGGAATAGGCCTGCAACTGAGCTACTTGCTCAATGCTTGGGTTCAAATCCCGCTACATTCATATTGTGTTGAGGTTTGTTCCTACCTTTGTAAGGTACACCCTTTTCATGGATGGCTTCTGGGGGTTGTAGGTAGAGTCGTCCTCCCCTCCCAAACAAACCTTTGGGAAGTTTACATTTTAAACCCTATAATTAGGGTGTGTAACATATAAAAGCCCATTTCAAAAAGTAACAAATTATATCCTATAGTTTTAGAAGTAAAATTAAACAATGAGATTTCAGAAAGAAACAATTTAAACTCTTATCAAAAAAAGAAAAGAAAGTAACAATTTAAACTCTCAGTCAATATTAATCCCAAGCACAATGTCATGAGACTTGAATGGGGTTAAAGTTTAATTTATTACTTTTTATTTTTTATAAGTTAGAAAATTGTTATTTATGAAACTACATGGTTTAATTTATTACTTTTTAAAGCCAAAGGATTTAATTTTTTTACCCAGCCCATAAGTTAAGGAACCTAGAACTGCAGACTTCTTGTTGGCATTGATCACTAACAAATTGCCCCTTGGCACTTGGCGTGTTCTTTGTGGTTTTGGCCTTTTGCAAATCACTTTCATGTATATATATATATATATATACACACACATATTGGATAGTGACCAGCTGGACTTGTTAGATCATGAAAAGGTTACTATTGTTATCAAATCACTAACATGCTTGTAATATATGCACAGCACAGGGTAACAAATATATTACTGAGTGCATGGACAGCATACATTGCGCTTGCAGGGTAGTTATTTCATTATATATATTAGATATGGATCTTGATAAGATCATATAGAATAGTAATACGAGGAAAAAACTAGACAAATAATGATTATTAGCTTCCTTGAAAGAAGCTTCCATTCCCGTAATTACAAAACCATTCCTTTAGAAATAGGTTGCCTATTGCCCATTTTAAATACTACATTTAATCCTGGCCTCTGTATGGAATGACAATACCTAATGAATATTGGTTTCCTCAAAAGAAGCTTCTACCCCCATGATTACAAAACCATTCCTTCAGAAACGCCCAAAAAATGGGTTGCTTATTGCCTCTTTAAATACAATTCATTGCTGGCCTTGATATGGTCAACAGTATCTAAATCTGATGCTGCGTTGTCACCAAGTATGAAGTTAGGAGGTTTTTATTCTTTGGTTCTTCAGCCTTGTTGGCTCAGTTTGGTTTTTTATGGCATTTGGGTTAGCTCATTAACTGAAGTATGCAGTTTGGAGAGAATACATTTCGGTTTGCAATATTTTAGTACGTTACAGACAGTCTCTGCATTTGTCTATCCCAATCATCTGAATATGTAATGTCGTGTTGGATATTGCCATTACTAATGAACTCAATTATCGTTTGTTTTGTTTTGATTTCATTTTTCTTCCCATCCTTACTGGAATTCTGTACAAGAATCACTTCTTCAATTTTCAGGCAGCTCCGTTTTTGTGATGACATTGCTTTACTTCTCAGATTCACATATTCATGCCTGGTGTTTAAAGCATTATTATAGTCATGATTGGTGATTATTTTATTGACAGTTCCCATGTTCATCTTTCAGATAATTCAGAAATATAGTTTGATAAGCAGTGGACATTGAGAAATGAAATTTAAATTGTACCGTACGGAATGTAGACCACATTTTAGTGCTGGAAGAGACTTGGAAAAGTTGCAGATTGGATAAGAACAGAATGAGAAATGTGAGAAAATCAAGGAGGGAAAAAGGAATAGTGGTTATCCTGGTTGTCAAGAGTTGTCAAGGACATTTTTTGTATTCCATAAGCACCTGTTTAAATCGAGTTTACATCATCAGATTAACAAGCAACCTCTCTATGAGCTTTGGGAATTGATGGTGAAGAGCAAGAAAAAAGTCCTCTCCAGAATTTTGGTTCTTTCTTCTCTTCCACACTGCAGAGTGCTCAAAAGGCTCAGCAAATCACTGACCTTGTTGTCCTTGCAGTCCTCACCAGTTGGGGCTGTCCAACTCCATTCTTGCTATCAAGGATTCTAAATTGTCCTATGCCGAGATAGTGGTGCCAGAAGGCAAAGAGGGGAAAACTGTCCCAAGAGAGCTCAGGTGCTCGTTCCATGAAAGATTGTCATTCTTGAGGCTGTCATGTCACCACCAGCAGTTACCAGTACATGTTTTCAAATCAGAGGGTGCTCAGTGGTTGTTAGTGTTGTTCAATTGATAAGTGTTTCATGTATAAAATCTGGACCTCTAATCATGAATTATATTTAAATGTTAATTTTTCTTCAGATTTTCAGGCACAATATGTGCAACATGTTGAGGCTTCCAACAATTTGTACCTAAAAATTACTTGGTATCATCCTATTGATGAATACAGTAATTATAGGTTTGGTTTTAAGATATAGGGTGGTTTCTTCCAATCAACTTTGACCTTCTGCAGTAAAAAATTCCAAACATGTCTGTCCTGCCAGCTTGTTCTATTTACTTCATATCAAGTTTGGACCTCCATATGTGTGCATTGGTACAATGATAAGCAAAGGAGAGATTGGTTTCACATAGTTCCAATTTTTCAGATTCTAGATTTGGTTGGCTACATATTACTTAGGCAATGTAACGCCCCAGCCCATTTAATAAGAAAAAAAAAAAGGGTTATGGCATTATAAATTGAGTGAGGGTATTTTTGTAATCCCCTCCCCAAGAAATATCTAATTAGTGGCTCCATTTTCTCACCACAACCTATTGAAGGCTCTGGAGTCTGGACTAATGCAAATGAAGACATGCGCATGCCCCTCATGCACTCTACTGCCCAAGCTATTTCCTCATCCTTCTTACGTCTTTGTTGAATTAAGCACCTTTTCAGCAGAACTTTCCAGGTACTAGCTGTATAAGCACATTCAACAAATATACGGTCAAAAATTTCGCTGAGTTCACTTCCAAAAACACTCATTGCCTCTGACTATCTATGAATGACTTACAAGTTACAACTAACCTTGCCATTTTTAGATGAAACATGCTGATGGCAACCGTGCCTGAAAATTGACATTATTACTGGATGCTTCTTTCTAAAAAAACAAAAATTTCAAGAATTGGCAAATATATTACTTCCACTAGCAGTGGGCAACGGATTATATTATCCTTTTCTTTCAAGGGTACCATTTGTGTGGAGCACTTCATAATGTATGCAAGCTGTTCGAATCCAAAAGCATCAAATTTAGAGTATGCTCAAGCTCATAATGCTGACATTATATTCCACAGATCAAGAGTAAAACTTGATGGTGCAATAGAATCTCCGAATAAACAAAAGAACTTTTTTTTGGAGACAATATGTCAGTTAACACAATTGAAATAAGGAGAAAGGAGCATACCATACGTGAAAATGTAATAATATTTCCTCCTATGTTGAGAGCACAACATATTGTCAGTGAGAAAATCATATTTATATGTTAATAGTATATATTATTTACATATAAATTCTCACAAATGCGAATTTCATACCTATTTCAATATGCCACAGCCCATTTTGTATTAAAAAAAAAAACAAAATTTGGGTAAAATTTTCTTTAAAAAAATTAATATTACTACATATTTTGAAAATTTCATTGTTGAATTACATGTGTTTTACGCTCTTAACGCACATGTTAAATTTTGTGCCGATCGGATGTTATTTACTATATGATCTAAAAACGTTTTTTTTATGCATAATATTAGATTACAATAATTTGTAATTTAAATAATTGATTGATGATATAGTTAATAATCTTTGATCTTCTTTGATAAAAAAAAAAAAAAAAACTTTGATCTTTTAGAAATTTTGTAAGCATAAAAGATATAAGAAAAAAAATGTAATTTAATTGTGAATTTGTCAGTAATTGCATCCAATAAAAAGATTTATTAAGTAAAGTTGTAATCTTAAGTTGTAAGCAAGTTTGTAGGCTCAATTATAAGTTTAATCATATAAAAAAAAATTACAAGTTCTGAAAAGAAAAAAAAAAATAATGAGAACTAAAGAGACGTGGGTTGGGAAAGTGGTAGGTAAAAGCAACACAGTTAATACATTTGAAAAGGTAAGCGTCATTTTGCCCAACTATTCTGAAAGTTCAAACTGCGCTCTCCATTCGCGCAGACAACAAAGAATTATTGCATTCGTAGCCATAAAATTCAAGATCTAGTACATGTACCTGGACGACGTTAGAGTAATGTTTGTTCATATATAATGTTTATTCAAATCTTGGACGCATGTGATTAGCTCACACAGCCAGTTTATGAAGAATATTCCAACACAGGTCTCTTTTTCCTAGCCTAAATCACAAGTTATGCACCCTCTATATATAGATCAAGATTGCAAGTCATGATAAGTTAAAACAAAGTGAACAAGATTTGGCATTATGAGTATGAGGTTCCATTTCTCTATCTTGGTTTTGTATGCATGCATCATCATCCCAACCCAATGCCTTGGTAACATCTGCCTGCCAAAGGAACATGTTGCCTTATTCATTTTTGGGGATTCAATACTTGATGCTGGAAACAACAACTATATCAATACCACTACTGATCACCAGTCAAATTTCTGGCCTTATGGGGAGACATTCTTTAAGTATTCCACAGGGAGAGCTTCCGATGGCCGTCTAATTCCAGATTTCATTGGTAAGATAATGGTTATCCGTTGTTTTCCATTGGACTTGGATTGTTTACTCAATTAATTTTTGAAGATTTATTATATTGCAGCTGAATATGCAAACTTGCCACTAATTCCTCCATATCTACATCCTGGTTATAATCGGTACATTGATGGGGCTAACTTCGCATCAGCAGGATCTGGAGCTCTTGATGAAACTCGTCCAGGATTGGTATGCTTTCTATCTGACTATATATGCTCCTTAAAATGTTAATTAGGATTCTAAAAAGTGGAGCGCAATTAGGGTCAAAGTTTGTGCGCATAGCCTGATAGAGCTCTTCCATAACAGCAATCCTATTGATTGGAATTATTGAAAAAAAAAAAAAGACATTTGATACTATGATAGAATAGTTGAAACATAATAATGGCATAATGAAAAAGTACATGAGAAAAGAAAGAATGCAAAGAAAGAAAGAAAAAGAGAGAGAACAAAATGAATGAGCTTGATTCGGCCTAAGAGGCCTACATCTACAATGGAAAACTCTTGATAGTTATATCTTTACTATTAGGCTCTATGTATTACAATGAACCTATTAAAGAGTATTTTATAGTAGGCTAAACCCTATGATTACATCTTCAGCAATACAAATAAGATTAGGATTTCTTTACTAGTGCTCCAAGTAGGATCATGATTACTTTATTTGTAGAATTATTTTGCTTGCATTCTTAGATACAATGAACATTGGCAAGAGACTTGGGCCTTGACTTGGATAAAGTTTTAGTATCCTTAACATGAATCAAGATATCAAACCTAGGTTGCCAAGGGTTTCTTGTAATAGGTAATGTTGTTGAATTACGCAAATTTATGGTCCGTTTGGTAAGAAATTTCTAGTAACGTTGTTTGTATTTTTTGAAAATACGTGTAAGTGAAAAAATGTGTGAAAATACGTGTAATATTGTTTAAACACTAAAAATTTTTGTTTAAACAACAGTAACAAATGAGCCCTTAAAATCCTTGCATTTGCTTCATATGCTTTTGTTTATGATTGGACACTCTACGAATGCAATATAAGCACTCTTTTTCTATATTCCATCATAATTTGAAACGAAGATTATGTTCTTATGACGTAAGTGTGTCTAAATTGTTCTCACAGTTGACTGCTTCTCTTTTGTTCTTTTGCCCTCCTTATCAGGTGATAGACCTAAACACTCAACTTAAGTATTTCAAGAAAATGGAGACTCAATTGAGGCAAAAACTAGGTGGAAAAGAAGTCAAGGAACTCCTATTTAAAGCTGTTTACTTAATTAGCATTGGGAACAATGATTACCTTTTCCCCTTTACCTCAAACTCTAGTGTGCTTCAATCCTACTCTCGAGAAGAATACGTAAATATGGTAATTGGCAACTTGACAACAGTGATCAAGGTAATTAAAATTAGTGTTTTATACAATATTTAGAACAAATTTTTGTTAGATCATTCTTGTTTGCGTTTTTAAGTTGGTCATAATTATACTTTGATTTGTTAGGAAATATATAAAAAAGGAGGAAGAAAATATGCGTTCCTAGGCTTGCCACCTTTGGGTTGTCTCCCGTTTACAAAAGCACTAAAACCAGGAAACACCGATGCATGCATGGAGGAAATTACAGAACTTGTAAAACTACATAATAAAGCACTTTCTGAAGTCCTTCCGAAGCTACAGAGTGAGCTGAAAGGATTTAAATATTCAGTAGCCGATTTATACACTTTTCTTAGTGAAAGAATTGATAATCCTTCAAAATATGGTATGCACTTCCATTTTTATGGTACAAGATGTGTTTTATTATTATTGTACTTCACATTTTATCTTTTCATAGACTAATAGCATCTTTGTTTTAATTATGTTGGTAAAGGTTTTATGGAAGGGAAGATTGCATGTTGTGGAAGTGGTCCATATAGGGGACTCCCAAGTTGTGGAGGAAAGAGATCGATCGGTTCTGAGTATGAAATATGTAGGAAAACCAGTGACTATGTGTTCTTTGACGCTGCTCATCCTACTGAGAAGGCCTACCAACAATTATCAGAGCTAATTTGGAGTGGAGCTCCCAATGTCATAGGACCTTACAATCTCAAAGCGTTGTTTGAACACTAATGTATTTAGATTTAATAAATGAAAAATAAAAAAACTTGTAAACATGGAGCATATTTAATAAGTTAGGGCTTTTGTTAACAAATGCCCTAGTAGTGGCTAATGTGCATTTAATATTTTATTAAATAATATTTATATATATATATTCTTTCAAAAAATAAAGTCAACTAGCACACATACACATATGTCCCAAAAAGCTCACAACCATAATGAAATTGTGCTTGTAAGCTAATGAATTATTAACAAAAATATATTTTTTCTTTAAAACACGTGAATTAAAACTCATAACTGAGTAATTATTAATCCTTCAAATGTGACGTCAAGGCACTCATCACCCGCACCCATAAATTAATATGTTTAATAATTCAAATCAGCCAAATACTAAGTAAGTATTTTTGGTTAAAGCATTAATGAAATGATCAGTCAAAAAATGTGTTAGTCTAATGAAATTTATGCATTTATCAATTACTGAAATAGTAGCAGTGAGATTTGATCTAGTCTCCAAAAAATGAGATTTGATAACTACTAAAAAAATGTAGTACTTATCTAAGGAGTACTAATTACAAATTTACAAATAAAATAAAAACCCATGCTTCAACAACTAGTTTTAAATATAGTCCATGAATTTTATATTTAAGCAAATAACTCTTGACATTAGAATTTCAATCAGTCAAACACTATGTAAGTATTTTTGGTCAAAGCATTAATGAAATGATCAGTCCAACCCCATGCGTTACTTTAATGAAATTTATGCAATATTTGTCGATCACTGAGACAGGTAGGAGTCAGAGTTGATCTAACCCCCAAAAAGTGAACATGAAAATCTAATTAGAATTCAAATTAAATTTCAATCGTAGTCTAATTTTGGATCACGTACGTGTCCCATTTAATTTATTTATTTTTTTTAAATTTTCATATCAAATAAGTTAATTTAGTACAAAAAATAGGGAGCTCAATATAAATAAATCATCAAAAATCCAGTCATATATCCAATTATATATATAAATTAGAAGGAGAGAAAGAGTTTGAATGAATTTTCTTCCTACGCCATTTGTTTGTCTAACTAAAAATGATTTTTTCTCAAAAAGAAAAAAAAACTAAAAATGAGTTAAATTTATAAGCATTTTACATAATACTAAGTAGCCAGAAAATTTAAAATCTAGAACATGTACTGTGGGGCCCAAAGATTTGGCAACTCCGGCCCACTCCATATCAGGCTCAAGGCCCATGCCGAGGACAATGCAATGTCCGAGGATGAGCGGAGAAAGCCTAAACTGTCAAGGAGCATCGCTGAGGATGACCATGTCCTTAGCCTGCCGATACTGAAGAAGGGAGTTGTCATCGCCATATTAAAAGCACGCAACTGACACTCTGGCCGCATTAATGAAGAATTGACCATTGAACAGTAATGTCTTGGTTACTTTAACTAATAGGAAGTCTGGAAAGGCGGCTGATGGGACAAGCCTTCAGACATAAGCTCAGATGATCAACAAGTGGAGGGCAGAGATCAGCTGAATAGGACTATATAATGGAATGAACCTCAAGACAAGGGGGGTTCGGAGTTCGGAGGGATCGGGGACAACCCTTACTTTTCACTATTGATCAGGAAAGGGCTCCTCGGACTGGGCCGAGGACGAATTTCTCCTTAGAACACTTAGCTAAATCCCATTTGATGATCTTGTAAATCCGCACCAACCGTTGTAACATTCGCTAATGCCTAGTCCTTCTACCCACTCTCTACAAATTCATTGTATCGAGGCGTTTTTCTAGTCAACGTGGGATTAAGGTGTCAAGCCTTACACTACAAGGTCAGCCCTTGGTGAGGTGAAAATCCTGAAAACCCGCGTCGCCAGGGAACGAAAGCTGAGCCCCTATAATTAGCGCCGTCTATAGGGAGGACTTGAGGATTAACGAGTGCAACGGTTGGTGCGGAAGAATCAATAACAACACTTCTTCCAAGTTCAAAAAAAAAAAAAAAAACACAAACAACAACAACATACTCATTCAGAAGGCAATCATCATAAAGAAATGAAAGATTCAAGAAGTAAAGTAAACGAAATGTGGCTACTTCTTTATTAAGTAAAGAAAAGTTACATTGTACAACAAGTGCTTAGGCAGGTTTGTTCTAAAACTAACTACAAAGGTAAATGCTTAGGCAGACTTATTCTAAAGCTAAAAATAAAAAAGAAAGGGGCCTAGGCAGGCTTGTTTTTAAGCCAAGCTATGCATGGAGGGAGAGGTGGAAACAGGCCTGTTCTAAGACCGTCCACAGCTCCCCAACTAGCATAGGCGGCGCTGGGAAGGAGAAGGAAGAAGAAGCCGCAGCGCCTGACGGTCCAATCTCAAGGTTCCCCCTTCATTTTTCCCAGTCCCACGACGACCGGGCGCTGGCGAATCACTACCAGCTTGGAAGGCTGGTGGACTCGCGCATGGAGGAGGGACGTTATGTTCCTTTCGAATTCTCCTCCTAACTGCAAGGGGAGTCCTCTCTCTGGCTAGGTTGAAAAGAAGGAGGATCTTTGGCCTCTGCCTATTTCGCCTCCACTGTGTTGTCCAGGATCAGGGCGGCATTCTCTGCTCTTGAAGGGGGCTCGGCTTCCTTGTCCCTGCCCTTTTCTAGGGCCACTCCATCTCCTCAAGCACAAGTCACTATTTTTTGGTAAGGCCCTTGAAAATGCTCAGAAAACGGAGAGCCTTGAGCCCTTATTGAACCTAAGTGTTTGTGAAATTTGAAAAAAAGATTACCCTAAAATGCCTTATATAGAAGGTAAGAGCTGGTGAAAACCAGACTGCGCAGAATCCTAAGGAGGAATTACTAGAGGTATTAACTCCGCCCAATTTCCAAAGAGCTTACCAGCTGTTGGATCCTCGTAAATCTGCAAGGATATTAATGAGGATGTGCCTTGTGCACCGAAGTGTCAAGCGCGTTACTCGAATAACCCAAAAGATGCCTCGTAATTAGAAGTGGCACGCCGGGCCAAGGAGCCAGACTGAAGAAGGGTCCCCCCTCGGCAGAGCAAGCTCAAGGCCATTATCACTCTAAGGGCAGGCTCCCCAACGATGAGAATGAGCTCCCTTACTCCAGGTAGTAAAGAAAACTCCAAGTGTTAGACAAAACCAAGGTCTTGCATGGTTCTCGGACTCAAACCTATGGGGAAACTAACTACTTTAGAAGAATCAAGTGTTAGACAGAATCAAGGCCTTGTATGGTCCTCGGACTTAAGCCTGTGGGAAAAGTAACTACTTCAATAACTTGGTCCTAGACAAAACCAAGGTATTGCATGGTCCACAGACTCAAACCTGTGGGGAAACTAGGTACTTCAGAAAAGCTAAGTGCTAGACAGAACCAAGGTTATGCATGGTCCTCAGACTCAAACCTATGGGGAAACTAGCTACTTCAGAAGAATCAAGTGTTAGACAGAATCAAGGACTTGCATGGTCCTCGGACTCAAGCCTGTGGGGAAACTAACCACTTCAATAACTAGGTCTTAAACAGAACTAAGGTATTGCATGGTCATCAGACTCAAACCTGTGGGGAAACTAAGTACTTCAGAAAAGCTAAGTGCTAGACATAACCAAGGTCTTGCATGGTCCTCGGACTCAAACCTATGGGAAAATTAGCTATTTCAGAAGAATCAAGTGTTAGACAGAACTAAGGCCTTGCATGGTCCTCGGACTCAAGCTTGTGGGGAAACTAACTACTTTAATAACTAGGTCCTAGATAGAACCAAGGTATTGCATGGTCCTCGGACTTAAACCTATGGGAAACTAGCTACTTCAGAAGAATCAAGTGTTAGATAGAACCAAGGCCTTGCATGGTCCTTGGACTCAAGCTTATGGGGAAACTAACTACTTCAAGAACTAAGTGCTAGACAGAACCAAGATCTTGCATGGTCATCGGACCCAAACCTCTGGGAAAACTAGTCACTCAAGAAGAACTAAGTACTAGACAGAACCAAAGTCTTGCATGGTCTTCGGACCCAAATCTATAGGGAAACTAGTCACTCAAGAAAAACTAAGTACTAGACAGAACCAAGGTCTTGCATGGTCCTCGGACTCAAACCTATATGGAAATTAGCTACTTCAGAAGAACCAAGTGTTAGACAGAATCAAGGCCTTGCATGGTCCTCGGACTCAAGCCTATGGGGAAACTAACTACTTCAAAAATCAAGTGCTAGACAGAACTAAGGTCTTGCATTATCCTCAGACCCAAACCTATGGGGAAAGTAGTCACTCAAGAAGAACTAAGTGTTAGACAGAACCAAGGCCTTGCATGGTCCTCGGACTCAAGCTTATGGGGAAACTAGTCACTCAAGAAGATAAATATGTGGTCAGCTGAAGCGCAATTAAAGATAGGATTGTGCAAGTAAAAAAAAAAAAAAGGATAATACAAACAGGACGAATAAGAGAAAATAAAATGTGCACTTCATTGAATCTTTAAGAGTTATACAAGGCAAAAGTGCCATTACAATGCTTTAAAAAAAAAGAAAAAAAGAAAGAAAAAAAAAAAAAAAAAAAACAAACAAAGCGAAGGCGCCATGGAGGATCATTCCTTCAGCTTTATCTCAATTCCTCCCTTAGGGGGCTGGGCAGAAGAGGTCTCAAGGTCCTTGCAACCCTTGCTTGGGCATGTAGCCTAGGGAAGGTCAACTGAAGGAGATACCTCCTCAACGTGAGGGGCCTGGACATCAGATAAGGGGTTCGCAGCCTCTTAGGGTGCATCCGCAGTGGGACTCTTGCTTGTCTCAATGGCCCCAGAAGGATCAGCTTCCTTTGCGGGCTCGTCCGAGGTGGTAGCAGTCGGGGCATCTTTATCAAGAACAGCCTTAACTCCCTCAAGGGTCACTTCGGCCTCGGAGCTGGGAAGAGTAGCCTTGCGAATGACAGGAGGGTAGTACACACTCTCCACCTTCCACAGGTCAGATGAAGCCTCAACACTTGCTTGTTTCAAGGCTTCATTCCACACTTAGGAACAGTAAAGTTTGCATACCCCAATCATTTAAGCTTTAAGGGTGGCTTTTGTATCGCCACCCCTGACTCGTAAACCTCCTGCGCGGCCTTACCTTTGGAAGCCTCAGCCTCAGCCCTAGCAGACTCAGTCTCTTCCTTGGCTTTCAAGGCCTCATCCTTAGCGGATTTTGCAACGCCTCTGGCCCCCTCTGCCTTGAGCACCCTCTTTTCCAGGGTTGCGATATCCTCTTTAGCGACCCTCAGCTGATCCTCTGCCTTAAGCAGGTTCTCCGTTTAATCCAGGGCCTACTTTTGGGCACTAGCTAGACCTGACTCAGTGATGTCTCGAAACTTCTTCATTTTCTTCAACTCCTTCCTCGCCTTTGAAAGATCGGCCTTGGAGACTTTGAGGGTCCGCACAACATCTAGCATCTTTTCACGCTCCAGGCCTGTGGCCTTGCTTTGACTACTGGCTATATTTTCCAACTTAAAGGTAACCTAAATAGTCTGCCAATTAAAACCAATGCACGATAAGTAAGGAGCCAAAAGGCAGGAAGTCAAGAGAATCACAAGTGATCAGAAAACTTATCATGCCCAAACATTGTTTGAGGCCGAGAAAGACCTCATTACTCCTCAGAACCTCCAGCTGGGCCATATCCACAGGGAGTAGTAAGGACCTCCCCAATGCGTCAGCCACGTGCGCACCCTTATCCCCTCAAGGGTCCTTGAGAGAGGCATTGTCCATCAAGGGCTTCCCATGGAGCATGGGGACAGGGAGCCAAGCCTGGGCCCCAGGCTGGATGGTGGCCTGTTTTTCCTGACCTCGGCACCCTGCCCTCAGCTGCTTCGATGGCCATCAAGCATCGTCATCACCTTAGGAAGGATCAGACTCTTCGCCCCCCCTAGGCCTCTTTCCTTTGTCTTTTTTCTGCTGAGGACTGGTGGGCTTAGACCCAGATGGCGAACTCTGTTGGGGTGGGAGAGGAGGAAGCTTGGGAGGAGACTTTTCCGGTGCATCCTTCCCCGGTTGCCCCTCAATTAAGGCCAGCGGCTTGTTTGAGGTCATTTCTTGAAACTCATCTTCGACTGAGGAGAGATTTCCTTGGATAAAAAGTCTGCATCAGCTAAGTTGGGGTCACCCAAATCTCTAGGAGGGTCCTCGGGCGAATGGAATTGGTCAAATACGTCAAACTCGTCCTTGGACAGACCTGAGTCAGCAACTTCATCTTTTCCTGGCTTTTTCCCTTCGGCCCCGGCAACTTGAGGCGACGAAGAAGTACCTACCAACGGTACGCCCTTAGGAATGGGAGATCCTTCGTGGATCAAGAATCCATGCTCGACCACAGTGATCTTATGCAGCTGAGAATCTTTAGCTCGGATTACGTATTTTGGAGCCGAGAATAATTTTTGAATCGGATTGTATCCTAGGATCTCATGAGCGGCTCTAACTTGGTTGTCGGCTTTATTCACAAAAATCTCCAAGCTCAGTACGGTTTGCATATCCTCCTTGTTGACCAAGCCGAAGTCACGCTCAAAGGCGCGCAGATCTGCATAAAAGAAAACAAGTTCCTGTTAAAAACCAAGCAAAGCAGAGCGCGAAGGCATAAGAAATTAGACCCTCTCCTAGTTTGAATGCCCCACCTGGTGTACCCTCCACTGTTGGACAATGAAGGCCATCGTGCCACTCTCCGGACACAATGAGGAAGTCTTTGTTTGATCCCTTACTGGACTCAGGGAGGCACTAGATGAGCCAGACCCTATCATCCCTCGTTTTCATGTAATAAGACTTCCCCCTAAGGCACTAGAGGTTGTAGCACTAGTTTACATCGTGGTGAGTTAACCCCAGCCCCATTTTCTTATTCAGGGCATCCACACAGCCTGAGATCCTAAACACATTGATGGCACACTGGGTGGGAGATAAGCCGAAGTGCCTAAAATAATCCCTCATCACTAGCCCCATGGGGATCCTTATACCACCCTCTAGAAAGGTGATTATAGGAATCGCCATTTCACCATCTTTTCTCCTAATGCTCCACTCCCCTTCTCCACAGTACCTTAAATCCACTGTATCGGGGATCTTATAATTAGCAACAAATTTTTCCATCGCCTCCTCAGACTTAACTAACTTCTTAAACCTACCCATCCTAAAGAACTAACAAGGGGCCCAGGGAAAACGAAGGAAAGAGAAAGAGGAATAAGAGGACGAGGAACTCAGGCGGAAAAGTACGAACAGGAAAGAGAAAAGAACTTACAGAAATGAGGAAAAGCTCCCCAGACAGGCCTTTTGTGTTGAAAAGAGGCTTAAGGTCGATTGGAGGCTTGACCAAGTTCAGCGTATGTGCGCAGGAGCTCTTGAATGTAAAAGTGAAGGGGCAAACAGGTTCGATTGGGTATTTATACCCCCAATTAAAAGTAACCGTACGGGCTTTCCCGCCTATTAAGTTAGAAGCATCCCTACCGTCCATTCATCATCATACCGTCGAACGTGGAGGACATAGGGCCGCCAAAATTTAATGAAGGCGCGCTCCAAGTACCGAAACGCCAGGAGCGTTTCTTGAGTAGTTAGAAGGATTTTGGTACTGATAGGAAGACAAGATTCGCTAGGCTAGGATAAGGACCTGAGAACATCAAAATCCTCCTCCCTGCCCAAGGAGCTAGGCAACAGAATTTTGAGGGGCAGCATGATTTTTTTTTCGTTTGTTTATGTTTGTGTTTATATTAGACGAGCATCCTTGGCATGCCATTGATGTGTTTGTGAGATTGCCTAAATGTCGTTTCAATAGTGCTATAATTTTACAGCCAAAAAAACTATTTTATTTTACCTTGGTTTATTTGGAAATATCTCAGGTCTTATTTTTTTTTAATGTGTTGTGGCTTATTGGAAGAATGTAAGACTCTGAAGTAGTGAAGTATAAAGTGTTGGTTGCACGCCTCAAATCACCTTCTAACGTATTTCAACATGTAAGACTCCATTTCTTGAATTGATCAGATTGTACTTCTCATTAATGCATAGTTTTAGAATCAAAGCAAATTGTTTTTGGTGTTTCGATTTTTGCGGTAAGATTTTTGCATAATTCTGCATAATTTTACTGCATAATCCTTGGCAGCCAAAAAAACTATTTTATTTTGCAATTGTATACTACATCATTTAGATTGATATCCACTTCCCACAATTGATATTAGATCGTACTTCAATTTCATGATTGTGTAACATGGATTGAGTTTTAGAATCAAAGCAACTTGTTTTTGGTGTTTCAATTTTTGTGGAAAGTTTTCTACATAATTCGACATAATTTTATTGCATAATCCTTGGCATGCCATCGATGTGTTTGTGAGATTGTCTTAGTGTCATTTTAAATAGAAGGAGCTGTTTATGTTGCTCATAATTGCTACCAAAGGCCAATCTTCAAAACATGTTTATATACATAATACTTTTCGAAGGTTGATAGGAACTCTTTTTATTATTAGTTTTTTTTAAAGATGATTACAGAGTAATCTAATGTTTAATTTTATTTATTTATTTCCTTATGAATGATAAATAGGAAGTCACTAAGTTGTGTAACATAAAAAATAAACAAATTAATGAATGCAGTTGCATCATGTGTCCGGTTGAGAAGATAGAGCCCGGTCCCAAATCATATGATTTAATTCCACATACTCCTTTTATGTATTTTAATAAAATTAAGGGCACATCATCCTTATTATGTATACTTATCAAAAAAAAAGTTGAGGTTTTTATATGTTTTTTAGGTTTAATTTTTGCTTTGCTTTTAAATATATTAGTGGACATATTAAAGAGTGGATTATGGTTTAGGGTTGTACGCAATGAGGACCAGTTCTACTTGCCAATGAAAGCAAGAAAGAATTAGAGTCATCAACAAAAAATCATAACGTGGTAATTCTAAGCGAGTTTGATGTCCTTAATTTTGTCATCATTGTAATGTTTTTGGTGACTGTTTTGGTTGTTTGTGGTGAAAAAAAAAATGTTTTCATATAATTTGGTTTTTGTTTTATTTTTTTATGTCCTTAATCCAACAATTTTTATTTTATTCTTTTATTATATATATTTTTATATGGATGACCAAATTTGTGATTTTTAGAGACTTTTTTGGGTTTTGCATGTTGTATTATCTTCTCACAATTTTAATTGAGCATCTATTTGGGTGTTGAGGAAAAAAAAAAAGTGAAGCAAAAGTAAATGGAAGCACAATCAATTGTGAAGGTGCTTTTTAGATACCTTTGAGAATTATGAATTTTGCTTTGTTAATTTGCCAATTGTGGATTACGTTGTAGGTTTTGGTAGGTATTCTTTTTAGAGAGATTTAACAAAGCAATGAACTATAGCCTTGTTTGTTTTTTTTTTTTTTAATAAACGTATTTTTTATCTTATTTCTTCTAAGATATTTCTATGGTATTCTATTCTATTTCACTTGTGTTGGTTATTTCAATCTAACATATTTGGGACCTTTCATACCATCATTCATATGGGAAGAAAACCGTAATAACTTCTTTCGTTGCAGGTGCTTTCATTTTTTTTTTTCCATGTTTGTAGTTGTACATCATTAAGCAAGGTTTACAGATGATTCTTTATTCATTGTTTATTTTTTTCCTTATTTTTTTGTTGGTAGTAAACTTAATTTAATTACTGCATTTGAAGTTTTTTTCCTCCTTTGTCCTTTCTTATGTTTTTTTTTTTTGCTCCAAAAGAATGTACTATTATATATGTAGTATGTTAGTTGGAGAAGTTCAATATTATGTTATGCTTGGTTAAATGAGATATTTACTTTTTTTTTGGGTTTCAATTTTTATAATTTTTAGCTGTAAGTTCCTTAAGGCTCGAGTTTCTTAGGGATTTTGCACATGATAAATCTCTCTCTTCGCCTTAAATTTGCTTATTTTATAGAGTTTACACAAAAAGTTTCTTTTATTATTTTTTTTTAAGTGAAAGAATTTTGATTTTGTTAATTTTTAAATTTTGAGTAAGTTATTGGGGTTTTAGTACATAAATTTTGCAGTTAGAATATTGTTTCAAATTTGGAGAATTTTGGCGAGTGTAATAGTGTGAAAATTTTATAAACTTTTACTGTCTAGGAAGCCAACTTGAGTTTAACAAGAAAGCCATGAACAACTTAAGTCCAACATGAAGGCCATGAACATCCAGGTAGTCTGATGGCATGTTTTTGTTTCAATTCTTTTCCTTCCCTTGATATAGCTTTGCCGTTTGATCTGTTAGTTAAAATTGAAAAAACAAAATTTTCTTATTCTAGATGAAATTTTTTATGGGTTTTTATTTTATGTATAGTTTTCAATGTAACTAACATCAATTCAATACACAAACATGAAGGTGGAAATGAGAGTTCTTGATGCTCTTTTTTAAAGCTCTCCCTGATCTATTAATTTCTGTTGCTTACTGTTTCAATGTTAAGGATTCAGTGACAAACTTATTTTGTATTTGTACTATTGTTTTACTTGTGGGGAAAATTTGATAAGTTTTCTATGTTTGTGATTTGTAGTTCGTATTGATTTGCTGGATGTGAATGGTGATGTCTATCTCAAGGTTTCTTTTTTTCCTTTATAATAAGCTGTAAATGTGTAGTAGTTTCTTTGAAATCTTATCTAGATTCTATTTATAGTCATAGGGTCAACATAATATATTCAAAGAAACTCCTATTAATTGTTTTTTTCCTAAGTTATTGAATCAAACATGCATCCAAAATCTGTTTTAAATGGAAATAATTCAATTGATGATTATTTAACTTTTTTTTTTCTAGACTAGAGACGAATGTTTACATTGAATTGTATACCTGATGGTGCGCTCCCACACATAAATAGCATGGAAGAAAACCATAAACTGGAGTTCTATGGAGTTCTTGAGAACTTTCCTCAAGTTATGATTAGGAGTTCTATGATGATTGTATGTAACTTATTATAGAACATGGTGGAAAAATTGAATCTAAAGGAAAGAGGAAACATATTGGTTGAGAGCAAGCGTCACAAATGTCTCAAAGGCTATTAGCGCATATGGACAAGTTTGGGGTTTGATGGTGCCATAGAAGTTTTAGTGGAAGTCTTCTCTCAGTTGCTAAGTTGTCATGTATGTAAATTAGGCTACTTATTGAAAAAGAAAATTGTAAAGTAGGCCAGATATTGAAAGTTCTTGCTGAATGCTATAGTTACTAAAAGTTATGTTTAGCTACTAAACTATTTGAGATGTTCCTTAAAATTTTGGGATATAAGTTAATAAGAAACGTCTTTTATATTATGCTTTCAGATACAATTTTTGTTCAACTTTGATGTTGGTTTTACTCCCTTTTAGATTTTATAGAGAAGTAGGAACACAAAATTTGTATTTTAATTTTGTGTGTTTTGTGTATGCATATCCACACTCCTGCACACAATATATACACTATCAACTTTTATAGTTGCATGGCTAGATAGTTTAGCAAATACTTATTAGTCTTAAATGGGGTTTTGCATTTTAATAAAATCTAATGAATTCAAAGTGGAAATTTGTTAAATAGCACTAATTGTGTTTTCAACCAATTAAATTTTCAAGAAACATTTGTCATTTTTTTAATGAATTAGTTTATATAACATGCCTCTTTAAATAGATCAATCACCAAATATTTAGAAACAAATTATAAGTAGCATGTAACTTTGCAATAGGAACTAAAGATTAGACTTGCATATCTCTTTTCCAACTACAAAATGTAACAATAATGAGAAACACTATTTGAAAGGAGATTTAATTATAAAATAATTGTGCTAGCCGAAGGAGGAGTAAAGATTCATAAATTTACTTTTGTAAGTCTGGAATAGAGAGGTTATGATATGGACACCTATTTATAAAATTTCCTCATCCTATTTACAATACTAATCTCTATCTTTAAACGAATAGATCTTTTTTTATTATTAATATTTATTTAAAAAGACTTGCAACAACTTAATTACAGTCCTCTAAAGTTTTCACCTAGCATGATGCTAACTTCAAATTTCTAAAATCCTTTCTATCTAATTTTAAGTTAATTAAATTTTACTAACTTGGGAGGATGGTTGATCAGCTCCGGACTGACTACAAGGCCAAGTATATATAGTTGTATCCTTTCCACATCTAATTCCAAGACAATACCTTCTATTATCAAGAATCCTACAATATATTGTTTATACATATATAATGCAGCTTAAGTAGTAAAAGATCATTTGAAATAACCGATGGATAACACGAACACCCTACCAATAATATGAGGACTATTTTAGCAAAGCATTTCATTTTACTATAAAAATTACCATGCACAACGCGTGGGTCGGTGACTAGTGTAAAATAAAACTTGTAAACATGGAGCATATTGCGAACTAAATTAGATAAATTAATGATGTTGTTAACGAGCATCATAAGGGCAGTGGTTAGTGTGCATTTAATGTTCTATTAAATAATATTTTTATACATTTTTAAAAAATTAAAATCAAATTGTACACATATATTCCAAAAAGCACACAAAACCACAATAAATTGGTGCATGCAAGTTGATAAATCATTAAAATAAATGTATTTTCTTCTTTGGAATATGTGCATTATTGCTCAAAATTGAGCAATTATTAATCCTTCCTGATTGATTAATATGTTTAATACAACTCAAATAATCATATTTATAATATTATACTCTCAACATTTAGATAGTTCACCAAATTAGAGACGGATCTGTAGACATTTTATTTTGTACCCCTTAAGACTTGAACTCCTATTCCCCAATGACGATATTACTAGAAGGGTCCATGATTGGTCTAGGGTCTAACTATAGAAAATCTTTGACTTTGAGTATATATTTGGGGAAGGGAAACGTGCAAGATTGCTAAGCATGTGTGTGCGGGTACAGAATTTGCATTCACTTGCACTTGCTATGTACGTGCATGCTCGAGCACGTGGGCGCATGTAGGGTTGCATAATGCCATGTAAGGAAAATTTTAATGGTAAAAAGAATGCGGAGCTAATCCCACATCAGCTGGGAAGAGCCCTACACCCCTCTCTGATCACTATAAAAACAATCTATGGACATTTTCCCAAAATGCACTGAATTCACTTGAAAAGTAGTGAATAAAAAAAAAATCTTATTAATTGGAATTAACAAAAAATGAAAAAGAAAAAGAATACTTCTGATACGATGGTTGAATAAACGTAATAGTGACATAATGAAAAAGTACATGTGAAAAGAAAGAAGGCAAACAAAGAAAGAGAAAGAGAGATAACACAAGGAATGAGCATGATTCGGCCTAAGAGACCTACATCCATAGTGGAAAACCCTTGATGGTTATATCTTTACTATTAGGCTCTATGTATTACAATGAACCTATTAAAGAGTATATTATAGTAGACTAAACCTTGTGATTACATTTTTAACAATTAATACAAATAAGACTAGGATTTCTTTATTTGCGCATCAAGTAGGATCATGATTACTTTATTTGTAGGATTATTTTGCTTGCATTCTTAAATACAATGAACATTGGTGAGAGATTTGGGCTTTGACTTAGATAAAGCTTTGATATCTTTAACATGAAACAAGATATCTGTCCTAGGGGTTGCCAAGGTTTTTCTTGAAATTAGCAAGTTGATAAATTACACAAATTTAAAATCCGGGCATTTTGTTTCATATGCGTTTGTTTATTATTGGACACTTAACGAACAAAATATAAGCACTCTTTTTTCAATATTCCATCATAATTTGAAACATAGATTATTATGACATAAGCATGTCTATTTTGTTCTCATAGTAGACTACTTCCTTTTGTTCTTTTTCCCTCCTAATCGGGTGATAGACTTAAATGCTCAACTTAAGTATTTCAAGAACATGGAGACTCAGTTGAGGCAAAAACTAGGTGAAAATAAGTCAAGCAACTTCTGTTTAAAGCTGTTTACATAATTAGCTACCTAAGTGTTTAGCATCCTTGGCGTTTCTTCCAAAAGAGTTAACCTTTGCACAGATGAAGAGTGGGTTTGTCTCCCTATGTAGGTCAATTAGTGCACCTAGGTTGGGAATTATTTGTCTTATCTTGGCTAACTTGCCATTTGATAATTTCTTATCATTATTTATATTCGACCTGTACTTCTTATTTCTTATCATTGGTTATGTCTTTTTATTGTTGTTCATCAATCTGAAAATAGTCTTATGCACATCAGCTTGTGTGATGTATAATTTTCTGTGGTTTTTATTTCTAGAACCTTTTTTTCTTATCTCTGAAACACTTCTAATTGCACACACACATATATATATATATAATTTTTTTTTTTTCAGTGAGGTAATATTAACTTTAGGAAGTTCAAGAAGAGCATTGGAATTTCTTTGAGCCGCAAAGGAGAAAAAGAGATCATTTCGGGTGTTTGTAGCAGAGGGTGCTCCAAGGTTTGTGCAACTGCATACTGTTTTTTAGGTGGTGTAATTTTGATTTCCTCTCTCTAATGCCATTTATTTTAAAATTAGGTATCAGGGACATCTTCTTGCAAAAGATTTGGTCACAAGAGGTTTACAAACTACACTAATTATTGATTCTGCAGTTTTTGCCATGATTTCCCGTGTGAAAATGGTAAATTGATGGCTTTAAGCTTTTTTTTTTTCCCTCAAATGGAACAGCATTTCGTGGACTGATTTTTGGCTTCAATGTTGTAACTCCTAAAGGTTATAGTTGGAGCACATGCTG
Organism: Quercus gilva; assembly: GCA_023621385.1. Classification (NCBI taxonomy): domain Eukaryota; kingdom Viridiplantae; phylum Streptophyta; class Magnoliopsida; order Fagales; family Fagaceae; genus Quercus; species Quercus gilva. The sequence goes on along the minus strand of CM042476.1, from coordinate 13,481,476 downwards.
TCATGGCCAATGGTGGGGTTATAGCAACTGTTGGGTTGAATATGGTTGCACTTGCAGCTCAAAGGCATGCTGTCCCTTTTGTTGTACTTGCTGGCAGTCACAAGGTAATTTGGAACAATAATAGAGGTTTTGATGATTGATAAGTAAACCAAGTCTCTTCTGGTACATTCCTAAATTTCTTGCCCTCTTCGTAGTTCTTATGCATTGAAGTGACTAAAATTCTTTGCTTTACAGCAGCCTTGTTCTATGAAATGACTAAAATTCTTTGCTGCATGGAGTCTTAATGATTCCAAAACAATGACGATTTGAAATTAACCCAAATTTCCTCTTTCGGGTTAATATGCACTTCGCTAATCAACCTGAAAGTGTGAAGTTATCAGTGATACATTCTTCCGAAATCAACACCCTTTTTTTTTGGATAAATCAAATCAACTCATTTTTAGTTGCCTATTAGTTTAAGTAACCAATTTTATTTGGAATTTCTGACGTCCATAGAGAGTATTCTAAGCTGTTCAACTTTGTTTTGCATTTCTGGATCAAAGCAGGGATCAGATTTTGGTGGTTGTGAATAAACAAAATTAGCAATAACTGAAATCTAAGTGGCCTAAGAATTTATTATGTAATGCGATGGAAATAGCCACAAATTTGTAATTACTTTAGCTAAAATTTATTTTGATGGAGTTAATGAATAGTGAATACTGAAATGCATGTTGTGCTCTAGTTCCTGGCATGTTGATTACTAGCAAGTGGAAATGTTTAAGTTTTGTATCTTATTTCATAAAATTTTGAAATTATTGTTTTGTTTTTTTTTTTTTTGGTTCCAATTATTGCTGTTGTACCTTCATGAAGTGCTGTTTCATCTACATTACAGTTGTGCCCTCTGTATCCACACAATCCTGAGGTCTTACTGAATGAGCTGAGATCCCCATATAAGCTGCTGGATTTTGGAGAATTCTCAGATTGCATGGATTTTGGAACTGGCACTGCTTCCCCTCTTCTTCATGTGGTCAATCCATCATTTGATTATGTGCCATCAAAGCTTGTTAGTCTTTTTATTACTGACACGTAAGTTCAAAAAAATCTTTTGTAAATTTCAAGAAAGAAAAGATTTACCTGGGTTCCAAAATTATATATACTAGTCGCTAACCCGTGCAATGCACGGGAAAGATATTTTGAAATATCTGTTTAAATACATTGTATTCTCAAAGCTTTTCAAAAGAATATGCATGTTAACAACTTCTATCCTTTTCAGCTTTATTATAACTCGTGTTGGAGAGAGAGAGAGATTGTACCTATCAAAGTTTCTGTTTAAACTCCTCTATTAAAAATATTCGTCCATTGGATTCATAATAATGCCACAGTCCCTACACAATAAACCATTTGCTCCAACCCTTGATTACAATGATCCTTTAATGACCACTGCTTCTGCCATTAAAGGATCATTCAAATTAAATTTCTTTGTCCAAGCTTTAACATAAGATTGCATTTCATCTCGAGCTACTACCCCTAGAATTGAAGCACCTTGACATTTAAACTTGATGAGTCTGTAAACCAAAACATTTATGTCATACTACTATGTTGCACATATATATTTTTAATTACATATTATCCTTGCACAAAAAGATCATTAAAAGTACTTAATCTTAGCATGATTCTCCATGTAATATAGCAAAGAAACCATTGGTAGATTATCCAATCCTCTCCAACTATCTTATGGGCTTGTGCATTTATATTACAAATCATTAACTTGCCTTTATGCTGTAAACTTGTAGTTGTTTCTTTCTACAGATTATGCATGAATAAATGTTACAATTATCTACTTCCTTATAGCATGTTCTCTTCAGATCAACTACACCATGGATCTCAAAGAAGGTGGTATCCTTGACAAATGAAAACAATAACTTGGTAAATGCCCCGATCTCTTATAAACCAATTTTCATTGTTGCAGTCTAAACATACATTAACAGCCAAGATAAACAGTAAAGCAAATGAGAAACTAATAAACTACTTAAAATACTTCTAGCTTAGTTGAGTATTCTCTGCACTTAATTTTGTGTTATTTCCCATCTCCAAGTCATCCAAAGAACTTGTCCCATTAGTGAATAATTCTCCTATTACCTATAAAAATTGTTTAAAGAAGAAGGGAAAGAACTAAATTGTACTACTAAAATGTTGCTAAGTCAACAAAATTTTTAAGGGTATCACATAGTTCAACTCCTTCCACATCTTGGATTAATTTGATAACATTATATAGAGAAATTATGAATAAAGCATGAATGTAATGATTGATTGATGTGCACCAAATCATACCCAACATATAAAATGGAAATTTAAATTTATTTTTCTACCATATTAAAATCTACTTACAAATCACTCTAAGACAATTCCTTTATTCATGTCAAGGATTTTATAATGATTTGCAATTATGATACCTCATATTTCTAGCCAACTAATTTGTAAAGTTAATTTTTATCAACTGAATGTGTCCATTGCATTCATAGTTGTGACTAAGAAATAGGGAGTACTAAATAGTTGAACCCATTTCTCTGTAATCTCTCTGTTCTCCTTGTATCCATCTGACTTCTACATTGTATTTTTATTTATTTGTTTATTTATAAATCATGATATTTCATAAAACAAAAGCCCCAGGTACATTAGGACTGTACATGGAAAGATTTACATCAAAATTCGAAAATTACAATGATCAAGCATAACAAAAAGATTAGAGCAAGAAAAAGAAGAGAAAGTAGAACACTAAGCAAACAAAAAGTGGAGGAAGAGAGATTTAATCTCAAGAGTCGACCGTTCTGTTCCCTCAAAGCATAAACCTCTCAAGAGATTTAATCTGACTTCTACACAATAATCTACATATAAACCTCTCATAAATTAATTGATTTACCTAATAAAGCTGGAGGTTTTGAGATCAATCCATAGAGATCCTAATTTTTGAAAGGTATTAGAAATAATGCATTGAGATACGGAAAACAAAAGCCACAATATTATAGAAAGTAAATTGACCTTCCTCACTACAGTGAAAAAAGCATCCCATGCTCCAAAATAACGTTGAAGCACCCTAGCCAGTAATTTTCCTTTAGATTAAAGTTCAACTTTGACAATTTGCAATCCACACAACAGAACCAAATAAAAAAAAGAAGAAAGGACCATTAAATAGTAAATAATCAAGTTGTGTCTCTCTTCAATAACTACTTAAAACCTAAAAAATGGAACATTAAGGAAAAATCTTAAAGATACAAACTTACCCTTATTGTATGGTCCATAAAAAAAGGAAGAGGATTTTCCCCCCCATTTTTCAGATAGTTTGTCATAATTTTTGAGTGGTGTATTGGGCAAGTCCAATGCAACCTCCATATACAGTTCAAAGAAAAAAAATAAAGGCAAGAGAGATAGAGAAAGGGAGTACCTTCAATGGCTTTCAAATTTGGTAGTTATTCATCAATGCCACCACCTTTTCTTGTGATTTGGCATTGTTGCCCTTAGTTCCTACAAATAAAATAAAATGCACTCAATTTGCATAGAGTAAGAAATGCAAAATATTAAGTACTCTAAATGGTACAATGGATTTTGCACTGTGACTTTGCCTAATCATATCAAAATATGCCCAAAGGATCTAAAAGCCAAGAGAAAGTACTCAAATTAAAAACTTTCACCCTTGACCATAACATTGCTTGCTTTGTAGATCAATTTGCTGTATTCAAATGAAAATATTAAATTAACGCGTGTGATGCTCTCAACATAGTTGTGGCAGCCATCCACAATCTTTGGCAAGGAATTAATTTAGTATGGACTATAATAAGAGAACCATAACTATCTTTAACAATAATGCCCAAACCTGCATAATTGGTGGCTTTTCCAAAAAGGTCAACGCCATATTCATTTTGAGATGAGGAGAAATAGCTGGCTACCATTGCCATGTTTTAGGAGCTGCAGTTATGGGCTAACATTGCAAAACCTAAATAGCTAATGGTCCTAGATTGAAATTTTCATATAAAAAATCCAAATTGCATAGAAAAGTTCCTAATTTTTTCAATTGAAAATAACCGCCCTCCCCTCACCCCCCCCAAAAAAATGATTAACTGCAACCGAGAAACTCAAACTTATAATTTGCTTGGCTGACATGTTCAGAAAGTGACTAGGTCCTTTGCCTTTAAATAGCATCCATGAGGTTTAGAACAAACCACCGTCTAAAATCTCACTTGCAATGTTATATTAAGTAGCAAATGAAGGGCTCGTGAAAAAAAAAATATATATATATATATATGATTTGTTAATTTGATGGACCCAACTTACTAAAGTCGGCAATTGAATTCCCCATGAAAACTTGTTAGGCCTAACCTTTCAGAAGCCAATCAACATTGAACAATTTGCAGTAATGGTTGAATTTATAGAAAATAATGGTTATGGGGAATTAAGATGTGAAAGACCCAAGATGAAATGATTTACCATGTAACTAAATAGGCTTCAAAGATTGATAAGTCTAAAGAGGACAATACTTGCACTCTAAGAATTGGAGGTAGAATATGCACAACCATACCAGATGGTGGATTTGATTTTAAGGCATGCAAGTGCTTTGTGGTCAACTTCACATCCAATTTCTATTACAAATTTCAACCACATCTTACATGAAATTCACCTGAACAAAAAACAGCCAAAACACCAAAACATTTACAAATTCCTATAAAGTATACGCACCCTAAAAACCAGAAATAAGAAGCTAATCAACATTGGAACCCTTAACTTACTAACCCAACAACTTTTGAGTGTAAATATGCTTTATGAACAGAAAATTAAAAAAAAAAAAATTCCCAAAGCCAAAGTTTAGCTGTAAAAAACAGTGAAAACCATTCAAACGAAACCCAAATAACTCAACATAACAAAGTTTTCAGCCTTTTGAGGGAGAGAAAGTAACAATTAGATAGCAAAGACCCAAGGCCACACACAAACCCAATTGGCAAACACAAATTGAATATACCAATATGAATATATATGTAGAGCTGACGTAGGTCAATCTCACATACATATACTTGAATAAAACCACAACATTAAAAAGAAAACCAAATTTCCAAAGAACTAATATTGATATCACAATGGACAACAAAATTTAAAAGAAATATGTAAATAGCATTGCACGTGCATAAGCAATTGGGTTCCACACATCCAATCCAAAGTTAAGTTTAAGCATTTCTTCAAAAACTTGTGTGGCATTAAGAAACCAAAGAAAAAAAAATAGAATTCCAAAAATTGAGAAAATAAATAAAATAAAAAATATGCCAGAATTGAAAACCCAAAAGGATTAAAAAAATGAAACGTGGATGTTCCAATACTAGAGAGAGAGAGAGGGAGAAAGATTAGGTATTGTTGTCATGATGTACCTTTCTCCATATTCATCTAGCCAATCTGATTGCTAGATGACGTTGTTGAAGCTCTTGGTGATGAGCTCTTCATTTGTGTAGTCGTGGCATTGCAAGGTTGAAAGATAAGTAGAATGGAAAAATTAAAAACAAAAGTAAAAGATACATGTAGATTGTAAAAAATTCACCTTGCGTTAAATACCCTACCTTTGGTTTTTCTGAAATGGCAGCAACTAAAAGGACTTGAATATCTGGATGAAGGAAGAGTCGTGAGAGCCTTGGCATTATGAATCTGAAGTCTGAACTCTGAAGATTTGAAACTGTCTTTGGAAGAGAGAGAGGCTGCCGTTAGCAAGCTTGAAACCGTGAAAGAGGGGTAAAGCAAAAGGTGGGGAGACAGAAAGGGTCTTTTGCCGTTAAAAATTAGAGGCCATTCGGCTGGGTTTAGGCTTTATGGTGGGCAACATATAGGTTTGGGCTTCACGCTAGTCATCATTAATGTGAGATACATGTCTATAATTAAAGCTATAAAGATTGGGCTTTATGGTGGAGATAAGGTTAGGAATCATTTTTCTTTTATTAATATTTTAAAATTTAGGAAATGCATTTTAAATTATATGAAAAATTCATAAAAAATGTGGGCAATGACATGGCTGTTGATGTGGCTCAATGAGAGGGTAACAATATTAAACGCTACGCCTTAGCTTTTAGTATTATAATATAAATATAAATTCTGGAGGTCATTTAAAAAACCTATTCTGTGCCCCATTATGGAATGTTTGCTATCCTGTCCTTGTTCTTGTCTGGATGCAAACTTTTAGCTCACGTTTGTATGCTTTTTGTCTGGTTTTGAGAATTTTGAATACTTTCGTACCGATCTCGATATTTCAAATTCTTTTATCCTGTAACTGTTACAAGTAAATTACTCTTTACTTCCTTCACAGAGGGGGGCACAATCCACCATACGTGTATCGGCTGATTGCTGATTATTACTCTGCTGATGATTTGGTGGTGCAACGAAGACCTCCTAAAGCAAGTTGAGTTTAGCTTTTTGGACATTTGTTGGGTAAGTTTTAAATTTTATATTCTACATTTGTTAATGGATGTGCCTATATTCTAGTGTGTAATTGTATGTTCAACACATATTTCATTGATGAAGCTAAAGCTTAACTTTTGAAATTGAAAATGTCAGTGCAAGAAAAAGATGTATGTAAATGTGTTCCATTTAGCACTTACACATATAGCAATTGTATCAAGTGGCTGGTATAACTTAAAAGAGCATGTGTGTAGTGTACCCATCATGGAATGGTACCTTCTTGTATTTTATACAGAGTTTACAGGAGGCAGTAAAATAGATGCTTATACATATATAAAACCATCTTCCAATCTCTGTTGCATTATTGAGCTTATAAAGCCGCTGCTTACAAGTAAGAGATGTGCCCTGAGTATTTTGAAGGAGGCTATGCTGAGTGCTGACTTTACATGAAATTGACAAAAAAAGCTTAAGGTTGCTGAACATCAGAACATGATATTGAATAAATTGGACAGTTCCATCTGTTCTGGTTTGAGATGGATGTTGCTTCTGGTGATTTCCTTGTCTTCGTGGTAAATCAGAGATCCTCTGTTTTTATGGAAAAAGCCTGCAACTGAGCTACTTGCTCAATGCTTGGGTTCAAATCCTGCTACATTCATATTGCGTTGAGGTTGTTCCTACCTTTGTAAGGTACACCCTTTTCATGGATGGCTTCTGGGGGTTGTAGGTAGAGTCCTCCTCCCCTCCCAAACAAACCTTTGGGAAGTTTACATTTTAAACCTTATAATTAGGGTGTGTAACAAAGAAAAGCCCATTTCAAAAAGTAACAAATTATATCCTATAGTTTCAGAAGTAAAATTAAACAATGAGATTTCAAAAAGTAACAATTTAAACTCTCAGTCAATATTAAATCCCAAGCACAATGTCATGAGACTTAAATGGGGTTAAAGTTTAATTTATTACTTTTTATTTTTTTATAAGTTAGAAAGTTGTTATTTACCAAACTTCATGGTTTAATTTATGACACCCTTCAATTATAGAGATTAAAATGTAATTTTCCCAGAACCTTTTTACCCAGCCGATAAGATAAGGAATCTAGAACTGCAGATTTCTTGTTGGCATTGATCACTAACAAATTGCCCCTTGGCACAAAGCGTGTTCTTTGTGGTTTTGGCCTTTTGCAAATCACTCTCATTTGTATATACGTGTGTGTGTGTGTGACCAACTGGACCTGTTAGATCATGAAAAAGTTATTATTGTTATCAAATCACTAACATGCTTGTACTGTACGCACAGCACAAGGTAACAACTATGTTACTGAGTGCATGGACAGCATACATTGTGCTTGCAAGGTAGTTATTTCATTATAGGTATTAGATATGGATCTTGATAAGATCATATAGAATAGTCATATGAGGAAAAATCTAGACAAATAATGATTATTAACTTCCTTGAAAGAAGCTTCCATTCCCGTAATTGCAAAACCATTCCTTTAGACATAGGTTGCCTATTGCCCATTTTAAATACTACATTTAATCCTGGCCTCCGTATGAGAAGACAATACTTAATGAATATTAGCTTCCTCAAAAGAAGCTTCTGCCCCCATGATTACAAAACCATTCCTTCAGAAACGCCCATAAAATGGGTTGCTTATTGCCTCTTTAAATACAATTCATTGCTGGCCTTGATATGGTCAACAGTATCTAAATCTGATGCTGCGTTATCACCAGGTATGAAGTTAGGACGTTTTTATTCTTTGGTTCTTCAACCTCGTTGGCTCAGTTTGGTTTTTTATGGCATTTGGGTTAGCTCATTAACTGAAGTATGCAGTTTGGAGAGAATACATTTCGGTTTGCAATATTTTAGTACATTACAGAGTCTGTGCACTTGGCTATCCCAATCATCTGAATATGTAATGTTGTGTTGGATATTGCCATTACTAAGGAACTCAATTATCGTTTGTTTTGTTTTGATTTCATTTTTCTCCCCATCCTTGAATTCCGTACAAGAATCACTTGTTCAATTTTCAGGCGGCTCCATTTTTGTGATGAAGTTGCTTTACTTCTCAGATTCACATATTCATGCCTGGTGTTTAAAGCATTATTATAGTCATGATTGGTGATTATTTTATTGACAGTTCCCATGTTCCTTTCAGATAATTCAGAAATATAGTTTGATAAGCAGTGGACATTGAGAAATGAAATTTAAATTGTACCGTACGGAATCTAGACCACATTTTAATGCTGGAAGAGACTCGGAAAAAGTTGCAGTTTGGATAAGAGCAGAATGAGAAATGTGACAAAATCAAGGGGGAAAAAAGGAATAGTGTTTTTCCTGGTTGTCAAGAGCTGTATTGGGGGAAACAGCTCCACCAAAGGAAGATGATTTTTGTCATTGCGAAAGGGCAAGGGGCTGAGAATCTTGTAGCAAACTGTGGCATATAAATAGACAGTCAGCATTGTTGTATTGCATGTGTAGCTGAAAATCTTGTAGCAGTTTTGATCCTGGAACCAATCTCCTTACTTATGGCTGTGTTACACTTCACATGAAAGCTTTAGATATTTCATAAGAACAGTTTTGGTTGTTGTTTCCAACCTAATTTTAGGAAGGAAAGAGTTTTTGGGAGATATAGATCTTAGGGAAATATTCATAACTAATATTTTTCATTTGTTAAAACGAGGCCTCTTCTTTTGTTCCCTTTTGACAACATGGTTGTTAAAATCAAGATCCTAGTGGATGAAAGGGCTTTTTGGATCCTATCATATATTAAGATTACGAATCATGAAAATTTACTTTTTATATAAAATCATTGATAATAATGATACGTGATCAAGAATTAATCAACTAAAAAAGTGATAAAATCTTCTTTAACAAAAAAAAAAAAAAAAAAAAAAAAATCTTTTCCAATGGAAAATGAGAATGATAATGTAAAATAACTCAGCTTAAGCATCTTAACAATAGCATCAACAATGCACTAGTTTTAATTTGGAAAGCTTAGATACAATTACCAAAAAGAGAAAATTGACCTTTTCATTTTTTTAGTATATTTTGATATTGATTTTTCATCAAGTAAATCTGCTCCACTTCATACAGGTTTTGCCATTAGCTGATTAATATCTTCTTTCTATTATAGCCTGCACATATAACTGTTATTGCATCTCACATTGTTCAACCACTAGTTGATGAAATATTCATTTCCAAGACAATTTGTATTGCTCGTCTCAATGCAAGAGCTTCTACAAAAATTGGAGAGCTGGTCCTTGTCACCTTGCCCGTGCTGTTATGCAATCTCCTCCATGAATTCGAGCTTTTAGTGTTAGGGTTGTCTATCATCAATCACTATTTAGCCTATTTAAAAGAATGGAAAGGAATAAAATAATAGAATAAAAATGATTTATAATTAGACGTTTAGTAGGAAGGAATAAAACGGATAAAAGAAATGTTCGTGTCATTCCATTCCCTCTTAAGCATTCTTCCTAGAAGTGAGAGGAATAAATGAATGCTCAATTCTTATATTTAGCCGGAATGAATGAAATTGTTAGAGAAGAAATATCAATTTATATGGATTTAAGAAAAGCAATACTAATAAATAATATTTATTTTGCTTTAATTCATTCTATTATAAACCCCCAATTCCCAAACAAATTAGAGAAATTAAATCATATTTAGGGATAAGACAAAACTTAAGTACAGTATCTTAGGTGCTGTTCTTTAGGTTCTATTCTTAAAATTTAGCCATGTGGTTACTTAACTAAAAAACAATCTTCCATTCCATGAGAAAAAAATCTACACGGCAAAATTTTAAGAGGGGAACTTAATGAACAGCACTTAAGTACTGTACCTAAGTTTTGCTCTTAGAGATATGCATCCAACTCACTAACCCAAAAAACCCACTTAAACCAACACAACCTGATGCTTTGGGTTGGTTTTTTGGGGATTGGGTTGGGTTGATACTTTTTATTAGCTTTAGGTTGTGTCAAGTTCGGGTAGATATATTTTTTAACCAATCTAAACCAACCCAACTTGATATATAAGTTTATTTTATAATATTTGTTTTTATTTTTAGTTTGATTTAATTGGTATTTTGAGAAAAGTGTTTTTGGTAAGTTTGAAAATTTAGAATATGATTTAGGCATATTATGTGAATTCTAATAATTTATCAAAAAATATGTCTTAAATAGTTGATAAAAACTTATGTTTTTTTTACAAGTTATGAAATATTTAAGTCCAACCCCAAAACCCAACCTCCTATACACATGATGGGTTGGATTGAATTGGGTTGAAAATTTCTCAACCTGACATATCAAATTAGATTAAAAAAAATCCTCTAATCCGATTTATACATACTTCTATTCATATTTCATTTTCTTTCCGCATATGTGTTAAAAAGAGAATAAATAGAATATTCATTATACTTCATTTTTTTTTTCTTTCCTTCCCTTCCTTCCAAACATTCCAAGCTGAAAACTTGACAATGAATTGAAGTTTAATTTTCAGAACCATCAAATGAGCATTGAGTTGGTTGGAATTTGTCATAATTAAAAAAAAAAAGACATTTTGTTTAAATTTAAAATGAGAAAGAAAAAAAGAAAAAAAAAAAGAAAGAGAGAGAGTGAGAGAAGAAAAAGAGCGCCTAGTTCTCTCATATATTTCCTCTATCATATATATGCTTGTGCTTGAATTTTCTTAAGCACACTGAGCAAAGATGTCAAAGACATCATGTTAATCAAGGTATAATTTGCAGGTCAGCATAATATTGGAAGACAATGTCATTAGCTAGCATGTGTTAGAAAAGATTCAGTAAAGTAGACAATAATGTTATTTACTGTGATTTTTCATCAATAATCTCATAATCAATTTTGTTCACACTCCTCAAACAATTTTGATGATATATATATATATATATATATCTGAAGTGAATAGTTATTTCCAAAAAAAAAAAAAAAAAAAAAAAAGACTTTAGGTATACTTCTATTGTGTGCGCGGTTTCTCTCGTTATTGTAGTAGTTATGCTTGTGTGAAAGCGGAGCCTTGGGGGAAGGGTACTGTTTTAGCAGTACACTTCTTGGACCTTAGCCCCTTAAGGCTTGGGTTCTAGTGGCGGACTCTTCTTAGGCCCAAATACAACATACGCGAAATCTTTAACGGATGATATATATACACATACACAAGAAAAAAAAAAAAAAAATCTGTACATGGAAATAAAGAAATAAATGTAACAAGCAATATATGTTTGATTAATGGTGCATTTGTATAAACTGTTAGAAAACTGCGTTTTGAAGTTAAAATGGGCATTTATAAAAGAAAAAGTTATGAAGAGCTGTAATTGCAAAACAGAGTTTTGGGTTTTAAAAATTCTTTGGTGAAAAAAAATATTGTTACCTTAGATATGATTATGAATTTTTTGAGAAATTTAAACATGCTTAAATACACTTAGTTTGTTTTGTAAATTTCAGGTAAAACGAAAAATTCTTTTAGCATAAATAATTTGTTAAAGATGGTTAATTACAATATATTAACTTGCATAAGTTGCAAAGAACAAAATCTAATTAGTAGTCCATCACAAAATAATTACATATTCTGCACAACACCATACCTCTAATATACTGGCTAATAACGTTTTTAAAATTTTCGTATTTTCAACTGAGATATTTGTGGTTACGGAACTCTAGAATTATTATTTAAAAACAAGTAAAAATTCTTGGAGTTAGAATATAGGATTTTACTTCAGTTCAGATTATATTATTCAATCTGTGCACCAATCATGCACAGTGGTCATGTCACCATCTGTCAACTTTGTTGATCATTCAATCCAATTCAACCAAGGCGGCTAGAGATTGTCCCCATGTGCGACCATACCAAAACTTAGAGAAAGGACCTGCATCTTATCTTCTACTTTATTTCTTGCAAGAAGTGCACACCCTTTTTACAAATCGACTCTCACTGAATCTTATCATCTTATCACTTCTCTTTACTTCTTCCTTTTCATCACTATGGCTGAAGCTTTGGTGGGTGGAGCGGTTCTCTCTGCATTCCTTCAGGTGGCGTTTGACAGAGTGGCTTCTCGTGAGGTCCTAGACTTTCTCAAGGGAAGGAAAAACATTGATGGAATGGTGCAAAAGCTGAAGATAGAGCTGATGTCTGCTGATGCAGTGCTCATTGATGCAGAGGAGAAGCAAATTACAAACCTTGCTGTGAAAGAGTGGCTTGACGAGCTTAAAGATGCTGTTTATGTTGCGGATGACCTCCTGGATGAGATTGCCTATGAAGCTTTGAGATGCAAGTTAGAAGCTGAATCCACTAGTAAGGTAAGGGGCTTGGTCTCTACTTTTGTTAGTTCATTTGACAAAAGCATACAATCAGATCTGAAAAATATTCTAGCCAGATTAGAATCTATTTCAAAACAAAAGGATGTTCTTCGTTTAGAAAAAGTTGCTGCGGTTGGAATACCTTCACGACCATTGACAACTTCTTGTCCGGAAGAATATGGTGTCTTTGGCAGAGACAAAGATAAGGAGGCTATATTTATGATGTTTCAATCAAGTGATGCAAGTGATAATGGTATATGTGTTGTTCCCATAGTAGGTCTGGGTGGGGTTGGTAAAACAACTCTTGCTCGACTTATATACAATGACAAAAGAGTAACGGATAGTTTTGATCACAAAGCTTGGGTTTGCGTTTCAGAAAACTTTGATTGTTTTAGGATATTAAAAACTATTTTGGAGGATGCCACTTTGTCTATGTGTGATATTCAAAACATGAATTTGCTGCAAATTAAAATTAGAGAGACATTCAAAGACAAGAAAATTTTCCTGGTTTTAGATGATGTTTGGAATGAAAATTATGATGATTGGATTGAGTTACTTAAAGTTTTTAAATGTGGGGCACAGGAAATTAAGATCATTGTTACGACACGAATTGAAAAAGTTGCATCAAATGTATGCACAGTTCCAGCTTATCTTCTAAATCAATTGTCAAATGAAGAATGCTGGTTGTTATTTGAAAAGCATGCATTTAGAAACGGAAGCTCTGGTGAATTTCCATTACTAAGGGAAATCGGTAAGCAAATTGTCCAAAAGTGTGGAGGCTTGCCTTTAGCTGCAAAAGCACTTGGGGGATTGCTGCGTTTTGAAGAAGATCCAAGAGAGTGGACAAAGATTTTGAAGAGTGATATATGGGATTTACCAAAAGGAAATACTAGTATCCTTCCGGCTCTAAGATTGAGCTACCACTATCTCCCATTACATTTGAAGAGTTGCTTTTCTTATTGCTCGATCCTTCCAAAGAATTATGAATTTAAAAAGGAGGAGTTGGTCAACTTGTGGATGGCGGAAGATTTATTACAGCAATCAAAAGGAAATAAAAGGATGGAAGAAATAGGTGAAGAATACTTTGATGATTTGTTATCTAGATTACTTTTTCAACAATCAAGTAAGAACGAATCATGTTTCATGATGCATGACTTGGTCAATGACTTGGCAAAATTTATATCTGGAGAATTTTGTTTCAAGCTGGAGATTGATGATTCTGGTGTAATCACAAGAAAGACTCGTCATTTTTCATATGTTAGAACTGAATTTGATACCTTTAAGAAATTTAATGTGTCCCACGAAGCCAAGGGTTTGCGAACCTTCCTTGGATTTCATTTGTCACCGCCTAAGTCTACGTGGAATCACATATCAACAATGATGATGAATGATTTGTTGTTGACATTTAAATGCTTAAGAGTGCTATCATTTTCTACCTATAGAAACATGAAGGAATTACCTATATCAGTTGGTAATTTGAAACATCTACGTTATTTAAATCTTAGTTACACTTCAATTGAACAGTTACCAAATTCTCTATGTACTTTGTATAATTTACAAACCTTGTTATTGTCGGAATGCGAGTCCCTTACCAAGCTGCCTTCCAAGATGTGGAGATTAGTCAACTTGCAGCACCTAGATATAGTTAAAACAAAATTGGAAGAGATGCCACTGCATATGGGTAAATTAAGAAATCTCCGGAGTTTAACTACTTTTGTTGTGAGCAAACATAATAGGTCTAATATTAAAGAGTTGGGGGAGCTTCTACATCTTTCTGGAGCATTGTCTATATTGAATTTGCAAAATGTTCAACATGCTAGAGATGCAATGGAGGCTAATTTGAAGGATAAGCAACACCTATATAAGTTGGTGCTTGAATGGGGTCAAGACAAGGACAGTTCAGAAAATGAAAGAAATGTGCTTGAACATTTGTGTCCTCATTCAAAACTTGAATCTCTCACCATAGAAAATTATGGGGGTACAAGATTTCCAAAATGGATACAAGATTGTTCATTCTCTAATATGGTGTACATACGGCTTGCCAATTGTAAGTATTGCTACTCTTGGCCTCCACTTGGGGATCTGCCAAACCTCAAGAAACTCTTTGTTGAAGGTTTTCATGTGGTATCACATGTAGATCGTGAGTTCTACAGGGGTGGTTCTTCTGCAGTTAAGCCATTTAGATCCCTTGAAATATTAAGTTTCAAGGACATGCCAGAGTGGCAGGAATGGTTTTTATTTGAAGGCAATGATGAAGATGAAGGTGGTGTTTTCTATAATCTCCAAGAGCTTTGCATAATTAAATGTCCTAAACTAAGCAGAGGTCTGCCCAACCACCTTCCTGCTTTAATGGCACTTCAAATTAAAGATTGTCCGCAGCTTGTTGCTTCAGTTCCTAGATCTCCGAATCTCAGTAAATTGCAGTTAAGTAATTGTGATGAGTTAGTATTGAAGGAATTACCACCTAGGCTATGTCGGCTTGAACTTGGAGAAGGTCGTATCCTACAATCCTTTGTAGAGCTTATGATGTCTATCCCAGGAGGTGGTCTACCCACTACATTAAAAAGACTTTCAATTCAAGGAACATTTCTGTTGCCAAGGAGGCATTACTATCCATCACTTGAAGAATTGGAAATTAAAGGTGGTTTTGATTCACTCTGGTGTTTTCCATTGGAGTTCTACCCAAATCTCAAATCTCTTTTAGTGTATGGAAGTGAAAGTCTTGAATCTCTTTCGGTATCAGAGGGATCTCACCGGGATCTTATTTCTCTCACTTCTTTGGGTATTTTTGACTGCCCAAATTTTGTGTCCTTTCCTAATGGAGGATTGTGCGCCCCAAATTTGACACAGATTTGTATCTTCGGATGTGAAAAGTTGAAGTCACTACCTGAAGGGATGTGCACCCTTCTCCCATCTCTTGAGTCTTTGAAATTGTTTAAATGTCCAGAACTAGAATCATTTCCTGAGGGCGGTTTGCCCTCCAATTTAGTTACTCTTGACATTACCTCATGTGACAAACTCTTTTCCCGTCGCATGGAGTGGGGTTTGCAAGGTCATCACTCCCTCAAACAATTCAAAATTTGGATTGGAAACGAAAAAGTGGAGTCCTTTCCGGACGAGGCATTGCTGCCTCCCACCCTTACCGAATTTACCATTCTTTGGTTTTCAAAACTGAAATCACTCTACTCTAAGGGATTTCAACACCTCACCTCTCTTCAACGCTTGGAGATTTGGTTTTGCTATGACCTCCAGTACTTAACAGAAGAGCGCTTGCCTGCTTCTCTTTCTTCTCTCATTCTCAAACAATGCCCTCTTCTAAAACAACGGTGTCAAAGAGATAAAGGGAAAGATTGGCCTAAAATTTCACACATCCCTTTCATACAGATTGAAGATGAAGTTATAACATGAGCTACGAGCTATGAGTTGACAAGCACTTCCATGCAAAGGTGAGTACTTGTTTTGCTCTAATAACATCTGCTTATTGCTTAATTTTGAGTTAAAATCATTGCCTGAAATCATCAAAAACTCCTTTTCAAAGAAATTGGTTTTCATGGCAAGTTTGATTTGGATTTCGTGAATATAAACGAACGTGGCAAATTTCTTAAACTAACTTGTATTGTTTGCAAGAAGCTTGAAAATTTGATCATAAAACCAATGAAAATATAAATATAAAGAAAAGTGTTTGGACTGCATCTGGGCAAAATTCACTTTCTCAAAAAATATCTCCTGAACATCCACTACAAAATTTACTCTTGGTAAAGAAATTCACTTTCTAGTACTAACTATACTTTTTCTTTTTGCAAATAAATAAAAAAAAAAAAAAAAGAAAGAAAAGAAAAGAAAAGAAAAGAGAAGCTTCAAATAATGGTGTGGTAACATAAACTTTTATAAACTAGTTTATTTTCTATGTGGGATTTTAATGCATATAATCATTTCCTTTCCTATTCTTTTGCAGTGTCACTTTCAGACAAGTGCCTCACACATGCACCCAGCATCGATTTTGTGCTACCAAGTGCCGCTGATCCTCTTGCATTGTATAAACTATGAAATTTCTATTTATGTTTCAAGCACCTGTAAAACATCTTCTTTCTTTATCAAAGAGTCCCTTGCTCTCACTTTTGCTGGAGTGCTCTTTCTTCATTATCCAAGATCCATACACCAATTTCAAGTTTGGACTTTTGAAGTGCATGGACAAAGACTTTTGAGTAAATTACTAATCTCAGTGGTAAGTTTTCTCAGCATTCTTCTTTTGATGACTAACAAAGTCCAGAGTAGCTTTATGTGATATTGGCAATTGACTTGAGCACAATATGACAGGCTATTTAATCTACGGTACATTGGGGCAATTTGAAGCTATTTCTGCTTCAATACCTTCAAATAGCAGCTAATTCTTTTATGCAAGGGAATCTTTGGGATGAATGATGCTGGTCAGTATTCCATAGTGCCCCATATTATTTATTTAAATTTTTGGAGAGGAAAGTAAAATGATTTACAAGGGAGGAACCTGAATACAGATTAGGATTCACTTTAATTTGTCAGCAGTTTAAAACACAAGCCTGACATTTATTTGGAGCAATATCAGTGCCTATTGTTCCTCTTGCATCAGTCACACTCCTAAATTTCTTATACATTTCCAGGTCACTAAAAAAACTTTTTATCTTGAGGATTTTTGGTTATTTGAATCCTCTGCCGATATTCCAACTGGAGGGACCTGTAGCATTATTCAGCACCTTCATTTCGAGTCCAAACTCCCGGTGGTACAACAATACAAAGGAAGATTGAGGGAATGGCAAGTCTCTGGTAGTTTCATTTTTTCCCCCTTAAGCTTAAGTATTCATTTCTAACAGATTGATCTTTTTAACAATTTAGACTATAAAGTGCAATTGAGAAATATGGCTGCCTGTTTAATCCATACTTAACAAGTGGCAGATGGAACCTAGTGCAGACTTGTAGCTACCATTATCACATTTTTGAGATTGAAAATCACTTCTCAGTCTTAGTGAGAGATGTTCTTTTGATTGTACAATGCAGGTAAGCTTTACACTGCTTCTATTCTTATCTTTTACCTTTGCCTTTCTGAAAAGAGGAAACCAGACATTACTTATTCTACAAATTGGAAATAGAATAAAAATAGTAAAATATTCTCATGGACAGTAAAAAATGGTACTGAAATCATGAGAAGTAATCGGTGTTGAATGTTCGTTCATTTAAACCAAGCCTTTCTCTGTTTAATTATCTAAATGGCACATTCCAGACGTAACAGACACATCACATGTGGGTGGAAGACATCCCCTGTTGGTATATGTAATCATGGAGAAAACAACTAATGGAGTCTTTTCTGCTGGCGGTCCCTGCTTGGAATTCTTATCTTGTTCGTTGTCTCTAATGGAAACTATGTGGGCTTGCAAGTCTTGGAGCACAACAAATTCATGCTGGATGGCTCATGCAATTAAAGGAGGTAAGCTCATCTCATTACGACCGATTTGTCATTATTTTGAGATTACAGAAGCATTCTTGAACACATCCTTTGTTACTAAAAAATTTCATCATCACTTCTACTAACTACTTCTGGAATCTTTTGGTGCTTGATACTGCCAAGTTACGTGCCTTTTTTTTTGCAGTATTTTGTTTATGTTGTTTTCATTCATGTTCATGACCTTGGTTGATATGAACAAACAACCATCATGCATGCTGTTATGAAAACATATTTGCTATTCTACCACAATGGCAAGGACATTTTTTTATTCCATAAGCACCTGTTTAAATCGAGTTTACATCATCAGATTAACAAGCAACCTCTCTATGAGCTTTGGGAATTGATGGTGGAGAGCAAGAAATAAGTCCTCTCCAGAATTTTGGTTCTTTCTTCTCTTCCACACTCCAGAGTGCTCAAAAGGCTCAGCAAATCACTGATCTCGTTGTCCTTGCAGTCCTCACCAGAAGGGGCTGTCCAACTCCGTTCTTGCTATCAAGGATTCTAAATTGTCCTATGCTGAGATAGTGGAGCCAGAGGCAAAGAGGGGAAAACTGTCCCAAGATAGCTTAGGTGCTCGTTCCATGAAAGATTGTCATTCTTGAGGCTGTCATGTCACCACCTGCAATTACCAGTACATGTTTTGAAACCAGAGAGTGTTCAGTGGTTGTTAGTGTTGTTCAATTGATTTGTGTTTTTTGTATAAAATCTGGACCTCCAATCATGAATGATATTTAAATCTTAATTGTTCTTCAGATTTCCAGGCACAATATGTGCAACATGTTGAGTTCTTCCAACAATTTGTACCTAAAAATTACTTGATATCGTCCTATTGATGAATACAGTAATTATAGGCTTGGTTTTAAGATCTAGGTTGGTTTCTTCCAAACAACTTTGACTTTCTGCAATAAAAAATTCCAAACATGTCTGTCCTGCCAGCTTGTTCTATTTACTTCATATCAAGTTTGGACCAGCTCCATGTGTGCATTGGTACAATGATAAGCAAAGGAGAGATTGGTTTCTCATAGCTCCAATTTTTCAGATTCTGGATTTGGTTTGCAACATATTACGTAGGCAATGTAACGCCCCAGCCCATTTAATAAAAAAAAAAAAAAAGGGTTATGGCATTATAAATTGAGTGAGGGTATTTTTGTAATCCCTTCCCCAAGATAGTTCTAATTAGTGGCTCCATTTTCTCACCACAACCTATTGAAGGCTCTGGAGTCTGGACTCTGGACTAATGCAAATGAAGACATGCGCATGCCCCTCATGCACTCTACTGGCCAAAGCTATTTCCTCATCCTTCTTACATCTTTGTTGAATTAAGCATCTTTTCAGCAGAACTTTCCAGGTACTAGCTGTATAAGCACATTCAACAAATATACGGTCAAAAATTTCCCCAAGTTCACTTTCAAAAACGCTCATTGCCTCTGACTATCTATGAAGGACTTACAAGTTACAACTAACCTTGCCATTTTTAGATGAAACATGCTGATGGCAACAGTGCCTGAAAATTGACATTATTACTGGATGCTTCTTTCTAACAAAACTAAAATTTCAAGAATTGGCAAATATATTACTTCCACTAGCAGTGGGCAACGGATTATATTATTATTTTCTTTTAAGGGTACCATTTGTGTGGAGCACTTCTTAATGTATGCAAGCTGTTCGAATCCAAAAGCATCAAATTTAGATTATGCTCAAGCTCATAATGCTCACATTATATTCCACAGATCAAGAGTAAAACTTGATGATGCAATAGAACCCCAGAGTTAACAAAAGAGCTTATTTTTCGAGACAATATGTCAGTTAACACAATTGAAATAAGGAGAAAGGAGCATACCATACGTGAAAGTGTAATAATATTTCCTCCTATGTTGAGAGCACAACATATTGTCAGTGAGAAAATCATATTTATATGTTAATAGTATATATTATTTACATATAAATTCTCACAAATGCGAATTTCATACCTATTTCAATATGCCACAGCCCATTTTGTATTAAAAAAAAAAAAACAAAATTTGGGTAAAATTTTCTTTAAAAAAATTAATATTACTATATATTTTATAAATTTAACTATTGAATTACATGTGTTTTACGCTCTTAACGCATACGTCAAATTTTGTGCCGACCGAATGTGATTTACCATATGATCTAAAAATGTATTTTTTATGCATAATATTATATTACAATAACTTGTAATTTAAACAATTGATTGATGAGTTAATAATCTTTGATCTTCTTTGATAAAAAAAAAAAAAAAAAAAAAAAAAAAAAAAAAAAAAAAAAAAAAAAAAAAAAAAAACTTTGATCTTTTAGAAATTTTGCAAGCATGAAAGATATAAGAAGAAAATATAATTCAATTATAAATTTGTTAGTAATCGCATCCAATAAAAAGATTTATTAAGTAAAGTTGTAATCTTAAGCTGTAAGCAAGTTTGTAGGCTCAATTATAAGTTTAACCATATAAAAAAAAAATTACAAGTTCTGCAAAAAAAAAAGAAAAGAAAATAAAAATAATAAGAACTAAAGAGACGTGGGTTGGGAAAGTGGTAGGTAAAAGCAACACAGTTAATACATTTGAAAAGGTAAGCGTCATTTTGCCCAACTATTCTGAAAGTTCAAACTGCGCTCTCCATTCGCGCAGACAACAAAGAATTATTGCATTCGTAGCCATAAAATTCAAGATCTAGTACATGTACCTGGACGACGTTAGAGTAATGTTTGTTCATATATAATGTTTATTCAAATCTTGGACGCATGTGATTAGCTCACACAGCCAGTTTATGAAGAATATTCCAACACAGGTCTCTTTTTCCTATCCTAAATCACAAGTTGTGCACCCTCTAGATATAGATCAAGATTGCAAGTCATGATAAGTTAATACAAAGTGAACAAGATTTGGCATGATGAGTTTAAAGTTCCATTTCTATATCTTGGTTTTGTATGCATGCATTATCATCCCAACCCAATGCCATGGCAACATCTGCCTGCCAAAGGAACATGTTGCCTTATTCATTTTCGGGGATTCAATAGTTGATGCTGGAAATAACAACTATATCAATACCACTACTGATCACCAGTCAAATTTCTGGCCTTATGGGGAGACATTCTTTAAGTATTCCACAGGGAGAGCTTCCGATGGCCGTCTAATTCCAGATTTCATTGGTAAGATAATGGTTATCCGTTGTTTTCCATTGGACTTGGATTGTTTACTCAATTAATTTTTGAAGCTTTATTATATTGCAGCTGAATATGCAAACTTGCCGCTAATTCCTCCATATCTACATCCTGGTTATAACCGGTACATTGATGGGGCTAACTTCGCATCAGCAGGAGCTGGCGCTCTTGATGAAACTCGTCCAGGATTGGTATGCTTTCTATCTGACTATATATGCTCCTTAAAATGTTAATTAGGATTCTAAAAAGTGGAGCGCAATTAGGGTCTAAGTTTGTGCGCATAGCCTGATAGAGCTCTTCCATAACTGCAATCCTATTGATTGGAATTATTGAAAAAAAAGAAAAAGAAAAAGATATTTGATACTATGATAGAATAGTTCAAACATAACAATGACATAATGAAAAAGTACATGAGTAAAGAAAGAATGCAAAGAAAGAAAAAGAGAGAGAACACAATGAATGAGCATGATTCGGCCCAAGAGGCCTACATCCATAATGGAAAACTCTTGATGGTTATATCATTACTATTAGGCTCTATGTATTACAACGAACCTATTAAAACGTATTTTATAGTAGGCTAAACCCTATAATTACATCATCAGCAATACAAATAGGATTAGAATTTCTTTACTTGTACTCCAAGTAGGATCATGATTACTTTATTTCTTTACTCTACGAATGAAATATAAGCACTCTTTTTCTATATTCCATCATAATTTGAAACGAAGATTATGTTCTTATGACATAAGTGTGTCTATTTTGTTCTCACAGTTGACTGCTTCCCTTTTGTTCTTTTGCCCTCCTCTTCAGGTGATAAACCTAAACACTCAACTTAAGTATTTCAAGAACATGGAGACTCAATTGAGGCAAAAACTAGGTGAAAAAGAAGCCAAGGAACTCCTATTTAAAGCTGTTTACTTAATTAGCATTGGGAACAATGATTATGTTGTCCCCTTTACCTCAAACTCTAGTGTGCTTCAATCCTACTCTCGAGAAGAATATGTAAATATGGTAATTGGCAACTTGACAACAGTGATCAAGGTAATTATAATTTGTGTTTTATACAATATTTAGAACAAATTTGTGTTAGATCCTTCTTGTTTACGTTTTTAAGTTGGTCATAATTATATACTTTGATTTGTTAGGAAATATATAAGAAAGGAGGAAGAAAATATGCATTCCTAGGCTTGCCGCCTTTGGGTTGCGTCCCGCTTATAAAAGCACTAAAACCAGGAAACACCGATGCATGCATGGAGGAAATTACAGAACTTGCAAAACTACATAATAAAGCACTTTCTATAGTCCTTCCGAAGCTACAGAGTGAGCTGAAAGGATTTAAATATTCAATAGCCGATTTATACACTTTTTTTAGTGAAAGAATTGATAATCCTTCAAAATATGGTATGCACTTCCACTTCTATAGTACAAGATGCGTTTTATTATTATTGTACTTCACATTTTATTTTTTCATAGACTAATAGCATCTTTGTTTTAATTATGTTGGTAAAGGTTTTATGGAAGGGAAGATTGCATGTTGTGGAAGTGGTCCATATAGGGGACTTCCAAGTTGCGGAGGAAAGAGATCGGTCGGTTCTGAGTATGAAATATGTAGGAAAACTAGTGACTATGTGTTCTTTGACGCTGCTCATCCTACTGAGAAGGCCTACCAACAATTATCAGAGCTAATTTGGAGTGGAGCTCCCAATGTCATAGGACCTTACAATCTCAAAGCGTTGTTTGAACACTAATGTATTTAGATTTAATAAATGAAAAATAAAAAACTTGTACACATGGAGCGTATTTAATAAGTTAGGGCTTTTGTTAACAAATGCCCTAAAGGTAGTGGTTAATGTGCATTTAATATTTTATTAAATAATATTTTTATATATTCTTTCAAAAAATAAAGTCAACTAGCACACATACACATATATATGTCCCAAAAAGCTCACAACCATAATAATATTGTGCTTGTAAGCTAATGAATTATTAACAAATATATATATATATATATATATTTTCTTTAAAACATGTGAATTAAAACTCATAACTGAGTAATTATTAATCCTTCAAATGTGACGTCAAGGCACTCATCACCCGCACCCATAAATTAATATGTTTAATAATTCAAATCAGCCAAATACTAATTAAGTATTTTTGGATAAAGCATTAACGAAATGATCAGTCAAAAAATGTGTTAGTCTAATGAAATTTATGCATTTGTCAATTACTGAAATAGGTAGCAGTGAGATTTGATCTAGCCTCCAAAAAATGAGATTTGATAACTACTAAAAAAATGTAGTACTTATCTAAGGACTAATAATTACAAATTTACAAATAAAATAAAAACCCATTCTAGTTTTAAATATAGTCCATGAATTTTATATTTAAGCAAAGGACAAAACTTAGGTACAGTATCTTAAATGCAGCACTTTAGGTTCCCTTTTTAAAACTCTGACATGTGTCTCATTAACATTTTCATTAAACGGCGTTAGAGACCAACTATCTCTAGTTTGAAAATTCATCTGAAGCACAAACCAATTTGCACAGGACCCAGCATAAACCTAGTGAATTATCGAAACCCAAACATAGACAGTAGACCCATTAAATTATTGAAAGAAAATTTAGCATAGAAAAGATAGATCAAAGAGAGAGATTACAAGATCTACGAGGGTTAGAGAGAGAGAATGAAGTGGAGATAGATCAAGATGAGAGAATGAAAGAGTAGCTGATTTGCCATGGTTAGCTCCCTTAAGCTTCTCTCTTAGCCCAGACCCAAAATAGAACAAATTGGTGAATAATAAAAAGGAGGAGAAAAAAACAAGAAAATAGTAAGATTAAACTAAGACCCATAATGCATTATTGAAAAAAATTGAAAACTTTGATGGGTAGAGAGTAAAAACTGAAGCTTCGCAGTGGATTTCTTCATTGGGTGTGGGACAGGGAAGGTTAAAGAAATCAACTCTCTCTTCCTTTGTGGGCTTTGGATCCTCCTTATGCATGTGGGCTTTGGATCTTACTTTCTCTGAATCTAGTGCTACCATTGCTTAGTTGTGGTAATTTGGTTTGCAGAGAGAAGAGCTTGAGAAGCCGTCCATGGTGGGTTGAAAGACCTTTGGCATTCTGCATTTCTTTGATTTTCAGGGGAATAGAGTTTTATTTTTTATTTTTTTTTTGTGATTAATGCCGTTAGCAGTGAAAATGTTAATGAGACACGTGTCAGAGTTTTAAAAAGGGAATCTAAGGTACTGCACCTAAAGTACTATACCTAAATTTTATCCTTAAGCAAATAACTCTTGACATTAGAATTTCAATCAGTCAAACACTATGTAAGTATTTTTGGCAAAGCATTAATGAAATGATCAGTCCAACACCATGCATTACTCTAATGAAATTTATGCATTTGTCAATCACTGAGATAGGTAGGAGTGAGAGTTGATCTAACCCCCAAAAAGTGAACATGAAAATCTAATTAGAATTCAAATTAAATATTTTCAATTGTAGTCTAATTTTGGATCACGTGTCCCATTTAATTTTTTTTTAATTTTCATGTCAAATGAGTTAATTCAGTACAAAAAATAGGGGCTCAATATAAATAAATCATCAAAAATCCAGTCATATATCCAGTTATATATATAAATTAGAAGGAGAGAAAGAGTTTGAATGAATTTTCTTCCTACGCCATTTGTTTGTCTAACTAAAAATGATTTTTTCTCAAAAAGAAAAAAAACTAAAAATGAGTTAAATTTATTAGCATTTTACATAATACTAATTAGCCAGAAAATTTAAAATCTAGTACATGTACCTGGATGAGGTTAGGGTAATGTTCGTCCATATATAATGTTTATTCAAATCTTGGACGCATGTGATTGGCTCACCCAGCCAGTTTTTAAAGAATATTCTATCCCACTCTTCTTGCTCCGTTATATATAGCATTTACTCCACTATATACTCCACATTATATATGGACATACTTTATCATTTGATATAGTATTTGGACGTACTTTATCAAATGATAAAGTACGTCCATATATAATGTTGTTCAAAGCTGTTTACTTATTTAGCGTTGGAAGCAACGATTATAATATCCTCTTTTCCACAAACTCCAGTGTGCTTCAATCCTACTCTCGAGAAGAATATGTAAATATGGTAATTGGTAACTGGACAACTGTGATCAAGGTAATTACAATTACTGTTTTATACAATATTTAGAACAAATTTGTGTTAGATTATTCTTTATGGCATTTTTAAGTTGGTCAGAATTATACTTTGATTTGTTAGGAAATATATAAAAAGGAGGTAGAAAATATGTGTTCCTAGGCCTACCCCCGTTGGGTTGTTTTCTGATTATGAAAGCACTGGAACCAGGAAACACCAATGGATGCATGAAGGAAGTTACAGAACTTGTGAAGCTACATAATAAAGCACTTTCAGAAGTCCTTTCAAAGCTACAGAGTGAACTGAAAGGATTCAAATATTCAATAGCTGATTTCTACACTTTTCTTAGTGAAAGAATAGATAATCCTTCAAAATACGGTATGTCACTTCCATTTTAATAGAACAAGATATATTTTAATATAATTGTACTTTGCTTGTTATTATTGTCATAGACTAACAACATCTTCATTTTAATTATGTTGGGAAGGTTTTACAGAAGGGAAGATTGCATGTTGTGGAACTGGTCCATATAATGGAATTCTAAGTTGCGGAGGAAAGAGATCAGTTGGTTTTGAGTACGAATTATGTAGGAACACTAGTGACTATGTGTGTTAGGACATATGTAAATTATGTTAGGAACATATGTTAATGTAGAATTGGCTAATCCTTTGACAAAACGCACTTTAATTGTAATTGGGGTAGATCTAGGATGTGTTTAATACTTCAAGGAACAAGGTTTCAAGTCCAAGTGTTAAAGCCATGCATATTTGTCCAAGAATCAAGTGAAGAAGTGCTGAATTTTGAAGCTCGACAGTTAGCTTGACAGATTGAATATATCGAGGTTTTAAAGGCAGCTTTTTCTCGATGCTCAACAGTTGCTTGATAGATAAGCTATCTATCGAGATTTACGAAAATCAGATTTTCAGTTCTGATTTCACTCTAATTCGTGTATATTTGTTTAGGCTTTCTTTTCTCACAACCCTAAACATATATAAGGATTATTTTAAGGGCCGTTATAGCTGATGCAACTCAATGTAAAAGTTTTTCACAAGCATATTGTGACCAGAGACAATTTTCCCTAGTTCATCTTTCTCTTAAAGAAGTTGCTGTGTTTGTACGCCGTAGGGTTTTGTAACCAAGGAGCTTCGTGATCTTCATCGTGTTGATGAATTGAAGAACTTTACAGCCAACATCCTTCTTAAGTTGGTGGTTAGTCACGTACTTGGGTCTGTGCATCGATTGGTTAGTCACGTACTAGGAGTCGTGCATTGAAAGGAGAGATTGTCACTATAGAACAAGTCCAATTGGGTATTGGGGTAAGGATTCAACTGTAGGTTGGTATAAGGTACTGAGATTCTTTTACTTGTAACCGCTTGTTGCGATAATAGCGGATTCTCGGGAGTGGTGACCTTAAAATCACTCGATGGGGTTTTTGCCTTGGAGGTTTTCCCCATTCGTAAAACAAATCACCGTGTCAACTTTATTTTCCGCTGCATATTAATTTAGTTGGTGATTTGTTTGTGCTACCACGCATATTGCATATTAATCGAATTAATTAATTAACTTGGCTAATTAATTGGTTAATTCATCACAAGGGGTCAATACATTCTTGGCCTATCAATGTATTCTTTGACTCTGGTCATCCTACTGAAAAAGGCCTACTAGCAATTCGCAGAGCTAATATGGAGTGGAACTCGCAGTGTCATAGGACCTTATAATCTCAGAGAGTTGTTTGAACACTAATGCATTAAAATTTTAATAAATGTAAAATAAAACTTGTAAACATGGAGCATATTGCAAACTAAATTTAATAAATTAATGATTTTGTTAACGAGCATTATAAGGGCAGTGGTTAGTGTGCATTTAATGTTCTATTAAATAATATTTTTATACATTTTTTTAAAAATTAAAATAAAATTGTACACATATATTCCGAAAAGCACACAAAACCACAATAAATTAGTGCATGCAAGTTGATAAATCATTAAAATAAATGTATTTTCTTCTTTGGAATCTATGCATTACCGCTCAAAATTAAGCAATTATTAATCCTTAATATGTACCCTTATACCCATTAATTAATATGTTTAATACAATTCAAATAATCATATTTATAAAATTGTACTCTTAACATTTAGATAATATACCAAATTAGAGATGGATTTGTAGACACTTCATTTTACCCCTTAAGACTTGAGCTCTTGTTCCCTAATGACGATATTACTAGAACGGTCCATGATTGGTCTAGGGTCTAACTTTAGAAAATCTTTAACTTAAAGTATATTTTTGGGGAAGGAAAACGTACAATATTGCTAAGCACGCATGCGCAAGTATTGAATCTGCATTCACTTGCACTGACTATATATGTGCATGCTCGAGCATGCGCACGCATGTAGGGTTGCATAATGCCATGTAAGGAAAGTTTTAATGGTAAATAGCATGCAGAGCTAATCCCACATCGGCTGGGAAGAGCCTTGCATCCTTCTCTGATCACTATAAAAACCCTCCATGGCCATTTTCCTAAAATGCATTGAATTCACTAGAAAAATAGTGAAAACAAAAATCTTATTAATTGGAATTAACAAAAAAAGAAAAAGAAAAAGAAAAAGAATACTTCTGATATGATGGTTGAATAATTGAAACGTAATAGTGACATAATGAAAAAGTACATGTGAAAAGAAAGAAGGGAAACAAAGAAAGAGAAAGAGAGATAACACAAGGAATGAGCATGATTTGGCCTAAGAGACCTACATTCATAGTGGAAAACCCTTGATGGTTATATCTTTACTATTAGGCTCTATGTATTACAATGAACTGATTAAAGAGTATATTATAGTAGGCTAAACCCTGTGATTACATTTTTAACAATTAATTCCAATAAGATTAGGATTTCTTTATTTGAGCTTCAAGTAGGATCATGATTACTTTATTTGTTGGATTATTTTGCTTTCATTCTTAGATACAATGAACATTGGCAAGAGACTTGGGCTTTGACTTAGATAAAGCTTTGATATCTGTAACATGAAACAAGATATCTAACCTAGGGGTTGCCAAGGTTTTTCTTGTAATTAGCAATGTTGATAAATTACACAAATTTAAAATCCCTGCATTTGCTTCATATGCGTTTGTTTATTATTGGACACTTTACGAACAAAATATAAGCACTCTTTTTTCTATATTCCATCATAATTTGAAACATAGGTTATTTATGACATAAGCATGTCTATTTTGTTCTCATAGTAGACTACTTCCCTTTTGTTCTTTTGCCCTCCTAATTAGGTGATAGACCTAAACACTCAACTTAAGTATTTCAAGAATATGGAGACTTAGTTGATGTCGCGGAAGCCTGAAGAAAGCACATACGATGCTCTCTTGATGGAACAGAAAGTAAACTGTTAGTTTCTGGTAGTAAACCTCGAATTCACGAGGGGTTTCCCTGAATCCCAAAGGAGGATAAAATTGGAATCTACCAGAAGAAAATTTGACAAAACGTTTGTGTTTATTAATAATAGTCTGATTTACCTCTGACGACTACAAAACATATAAATACTAAAAAAAACGTTTAAAACCCTAATTTGCACTAATTACGCAATTAGGTGACAAAATACCAAAATTTACCAAAAATGGTAAAATTGAGTTAAATGCAGAATCATAAACTATTGACCTTATGGGTCGCCCCAAAATAAACGGGTCCTTATTTTGACTTTTAAACTAAAAGTTATTAAGGAAAACAAATATTACTATAAATAGCAAAAAAACCTGTTTTTAGGGCCTTAATGAAAGAATTCGCCTAAATTTTGGTGACAATCATAGTTATGAATCTGGATCAGAATGCCATTTTCCTTCAACCTGCCAAATTTCATGTAATTCCGACATTGTCACCCCGATGGCCTCTGCTGGAACCCCCCTTTGATCTTGCATTGTGACTTCCTGCACCCCTACTGCTCCAGGAAGGCATGTGTTGTCTGTTCTTCATCAGTCTCCCCCACTTGAAAAGAACTCGACCTCGAGTTCCTACTATCTGGTTCATCAAGAGGATGATAATCATAGAAGTCAGCAACATTGAAGGTAGAAAAAATGCTCATGTCTAGAGGAAGAACAACCATATAAGCATTGTTGTTGATCTTCTTAGTAATCTGAAATGGCCCATATTTCTTGTCCTTCAATTTTTTGTAGGTACCAATAGGAAATCTCTCCTTTCTAAGATAGACCAGTACTAAATCCCCAACATTGAAAATCTTCTCACGCCTTTTCTTATTAGTAGCTTCCTTGTACTTGGCATTTATAACTTCAAGTTTCTGCCTCACCTCCTCTTGCATGGCCTGAATATGGTTAGCCATATTCTCTACTGCTTGACTCACTCCTGGAAGCTCAGGTAAAGGTACCAAGTCCAAAGCGTGTTTTAGGGGCACGCAGTAGATGATGGCAAATGGAGACTTACCAATGCTACTGCTGATTTAACTGTTGTAAGCAAACTCTGTTTGGCCATCAGTTTGAGGATGATTGGTGCTGTTGTAATTCAAGGAAGTGTCAAAATGCTTCCATAAAGTCCGCTAGAAGTGACTAATGAACTTGGTATCTTAGTCAGAGGTGATGGACTTTGGCACTCCATGTAAAAGCACAACTTCTTTAAAGAACATATTGGCCACTTGAGTAGCATCTAAAGTCTTCTTGCATACTATGAAATGGGACATCTTCGAGTACTTTTCAACCACAACAAAAACAGAATCCATACCTCGTTGGGTTCGAGGAAGACTTAGTATAAAGTCCATAGACAGATCTTCCTATCATGCTTGTGGAACTGGCAAAGGCATGTATAAACCAGTATTCTGAGATTGACCCTTAGCAGTTTGGCAAATTGGATACTTCCTCACATGATTGCCAACATCCCTCTTAAGTTGTGGCTAATGATACCTCTCCTCCACCAGTGCTATGGTCTTATCTCTGCCCATATGTCCACCTAAACTTCCACCATGTAGCCCCCTAATAATCTGCTCCCTTAATGATCTTTTAGGGATGCATAATTGATTACCCTAAAAGAGGAAGCCATCTTGGATGCACATACTATTGACAGCAGTATGAGTTTGTTGGCACTTATCCTAAATATCACAAAAATCCTCGTCATTCTTGTATAGCTCCTTGAGGCAATCAAACCGTACAACTTCAGTACGTAGGTTGGTCAACAAAGTTGCTTGCTTGCTGAGCGCATCAACCACCTTATTAGTGACGCTAGACTTGTGCTTCAATGTGAAATGGAAGTGTTGTATATAAGTTACCCATCGAGCAAGCATCCTATTAATGCTAACTTGACTGTTGATGTGCTTCAATGCCTGATGATCTGTATATAATACAAACTCCACTTGAATTAGGTAGTGCTCCTAATGCTTAAGAGTCCATACTACAGCAAAGAACTCCAGCTTATAGGTCGACCATTTACTTCGAGCTTCACAAACTTTCTCAATGAAGAATACTACTGGTCTGTTGTCTTGTGAAAGAACAAGGCCTATCTCGACCACAAATGCATCACACTCCACCTGAAACACCTTACCAAAGTTGGGCAATGCCAAAATCGGGGCTATGCTTAGCTTCTCCTTGATCAAAGCAAAGCTCTGTTCTGCCTTTTATCCCCATACGAGCCTCCCCTTCTTCAGACATTTAGTGATAGGGGTTACTATGCTACTGAAATCTCGAACAAACCTTCGATAGAAGGTTGCTAGCCCATGGAAGCTTCACACATCATTCACTATCCTTGGGGTTGCCATTCTCTGACTATACGAACCTTGTCCTCATCAACATGAATCCCATCCACACTGATCACACACCCTAAGAACAGCAACTTATTAGTCAAGAAGTTGCATTTCTTCAAGTTGATATACAACTCGTTGGCCTGCAACATTACCAATACTTCTCACACATGATTATAGTGGGTTGCTTCTGTCTTACAGTAAATTAGGATATCGTCAAAATAATCTAACACAAACTTTCCAATAAATGGTTTCAATTCTTGATTCATAAGCCTCATGAAAGTGCTGGGAGCATTGGATAATCCGAAAGGCATTACCATTCACTCATACAACCCCTCATTTGTCTTAAAAGTTGTCTTCCACTCATCTCCAGGTCGGATCCGAATCTGGTGATACTCACTCTTGAGATCCAGCTTGGTGTAACACTTGGACCCACTCAGCATATCAAACATGTCATCTAGTTGAAGAATAGGAAATCGATACCTGATTGTGATTTTGATGGCTCGACTATCCACACACATACGCCAGCTTCCATCCTGCTTTGATGTTAACGAAGCTGGTATTGCACATGGACTCATACTCTCCTTGATTTGCCTTTTGCTCAAAAGCTCATCCACTTGCCCCTGTAGAATCTAACCCTCTTGAGGATTCATCCTGTAATGTGGCAGATTTGGTAGACTAGCTCTAGGAGCTAAATCAATGCAATGTTGGATGTCGCGCATTGGTGGTAAACCTGCAGGCAGCTCTTTTGGAAAAAGTTCTTCTAACTCCTTGATCAATGGTTGAATTACCTCAGGTATCTTAGCAACCTTCTTCGGTTCGCCATTCGTCACTACTACAGCATATACCTGTTTCAACTCCTTAAACGCCTTGTCAAACTCATTCTCATTGTTGACTATGAGAAGTGATAGCTTCCCCTCTACTTTAGAAGCTTTGGGTACATTGCCTTCCTTAATAGGACCAAGGAAATTTTTTTTTGCCATTATTAAAGAACACATACACATTATCCTTACACCTATGAGTAGCATTTACATCATACTGCCAAGGTCTACCCAATATTAATTGACATGCATGCATTTCAACGACATCACAAACTACTTCATCTACATAAAATTTACCTATGGAAAAAGTAACACGACATTGTTGAGTTACAAGAGTTTCCGTACCTTTCTTGATCCAACCTATCTTGTACGGAGAAGGATGCTTTACCCTTTTCAGTCACAGCTTGGTAACCAAACTTTCCAATGCGATGTGCTCTACACTACCACTGTCAATGATCAAATCACAAAACCTCTTATTGATGGTGCATCGTTCTTGGAAGATCTTATTCTGCTGATCATCGAATTCCACACTTGGTGTGAGCAACAACCTTTGAATCACCAAAGACCTCCCTAATGGCACGCCTTCCTCATTTTCTTGGACTTCATTGTGATCATAAGCATATGGATCAGCATCATTATACACTTCTTCACCCTGCTGTTCACCTTTTGCCTCGCCCTCTTTTGCCACCACCAGATTCATTGCGGCTCGCTTAAGGAAAGAACTGGATCGATGTCTTGGTTCTTTGCACCTGTAGCACTTATTCCCAGTTGGCCTAGCATAGGGGTTGGCGTTCACTATTGGCTAGGCTGCGAAACCTGCTACTACCACTGTGGACTGGTTGACACTACTATTTTCCCTAACCACAGGTTGTGATCGTGGCGTAAATATGGGTTGTTTACCTTTGTTGGCAGTGGAACTAGAGGACTCCATATTGCAATTGGAAAACTTCAAACCTTCCCTGAGATGCTGATATTCTATTTTCTTGGATAGGGTTACAACCTCATTTAAAGTATATAAGGTTTGTAAGGACACCTGATCTTGGATGGAAACTCGCAACCCGTGTACAAATTTGGATATCTGTTGATCTTCAATTTCCTCCAAATCATTGCGATTCGCTAGCTTGTCAAACTCTTTCATGTACTCATTAACTGTCTGAGTACCTTGCCTACAATTTTGGTACCATCTGAACAACTCCTGTTAGTAATCTGGTGGTAAGAACCGATT
Source organism: Quercus gilva (assembly GCA_023621385.1). NCBI lineage: Eukaryota > Viridiplantae > Streptophyta > Magnoliopsida > Fagales > Fagaceae > Quercus > Quercus gilva. The sequence goes on along the minus strand of CM042476.1, from coordinate 13,448,165 downwards.
TGCCATTAATCTCTTCATTCTCCTCCATGATAATATGGGAAGCTTTTGTTCACTGGTACAGTTTAATTGAACAGATCCCACTAGGCAAGTTCTCCTCCCTTTAATTTGTAGGCCACCAAACACACCTGTTTGTCATCTGCAGCACCCATAAAATCGAAAAACTTTTCCACCTCACTGACCCAATCTAGATACTCTTCAATGGAGACATTACCATTAAAGGATGGTAACTCTACTTAGAGTTTAGCATCCTTGGCATTTCTTTCAAAAGGGTGAGGAGTCTCGATTTCAAATCTTTGCATTTCCTTTGCAAAGTTTCCTCATAAACGGCAGTCTTGAACAAACCTAACCGTGATTGATTTAGCAATTTGCCGGTTCAACTGGCTATTCAAAAAGGTTCTAGGCCATTATTCAAATCGGTTTGCTTTAATTTGTAATTATATAAAATTCTAGACTGGACTCTGATTCATAGTTAGCTCAATCAAACCAAGCGATCTGATCTAGTTTTGGAAACCATATTGCAAACTACAAACACAGATCTTTCCAATGGTATATGGCTTTCTAACTAATAATTTCAAGATAATTCAAAAAATAATTTTGAAATTGTCCTAGCAATGTTGATTTCAACTTCTTTGAACTTAAGTAGTGTGCTTAATTATTGAGGACCAATGTGATTAATACTCAAAAGTCAGAAAGAGCATTGCAACCAACAAGTAGTGTCTGGAATTTGTGAGAGAGAAAAAAAAGTATTCTGTTTTTTTGTCCAAGGCACCAATAAGATAGTGTTAGAGCTTACTCTAACACAACAAACCCCTTATTTGGTTAGAAGGAAATCGTTCATTTCCTCCCAATTTGGTAAGGAAATGAGAGAAAAGAAAGTTAAAGTTCCGAGTCCGCTCTTTCTTTTGGTCATTTAGGCAATTGCCTAAGGCCTGAAATTGGAAGAAAATCTCTTAATTTTAGTTTGATAGTTTTGTATTATACTCATATAATTATTTAAAGTAAAATATATTTCATATCGATTGACTCTTTGTACTGTTTGAAAATGGTCCATGAGATAGAATAATGTGGTAATGAATTTTAATCTCCACAAAATGTTTAGTTGGTGGATGATGTGTCGGTTTATCATTTAAAAAAATAAGAAAAAAAGAAAAAAAATGTCTAGTTGAAAAGCAAATGGAAGTAAGCGAAAACTGTAAGAATGAATGTAATGTGCTGCCTTATCCGAATTATGATTAAGGCTATTTGTATATATAATTTTACGATGAATTGAATTTGCAAGAGTTTTGGATAACTAATTTACAAAAATCTAAATTTAAACAATGACATATAAATTTCCTAGAGTTTTGTTAGTCTCTGAGAGTTTGCTAATGAACTTAACATTATCCTCAGTCAGTTGTACCTTATCATTAATATTATCCTTAGTTAGTTGTACTATTATTAGAACGTTTCACATTTTAAATATTGTCCTTGAATTTTACATTGAAACAATTAACCCTTGAAAACAGTTGTCACGGTTTTGGTATGATGAGTTTGAGGTTCCATTTCTATTTCTTGGTTTTGTATGCATGCATTTTTATCCCAACCCAATGCCTTGGTAAGATCTGCCTGCAAAAGGAACATGCTGCCTTATTCGTTTTCGGGGATTCACTAGTTGATGTTGGAACCAATAACTATATCAATACCCTTACTGATCACCAGGCAAATATCCCACCTTATGGGGAAACCTTCTTCAAGTACCCAACTGGGAGAGCTTCAAATGGCCGTCTAATTCCAGATTTCCTTGGTAAGATAATAGTTATGTGATGTTTTCTATTGGACTTCAATTGTAACTCAATTAATTTTTGAAGAATTATTGCAGCTGAGTATGCAAACTTGGAGCTAATTCCTCCATATCTACATCCTGGTTATCATCGGTACGTTGATGGGGCTAACTTTGCATCAGGAGGAGCTGGTACTCTTGATGAAACTCGTCAAGGATTGGTATGCATTCCACTGACTATGTACACTCCTAAAATAAAAGAATTTTAATTAGGATTCTCAGAAATGAAGCGCAATTAGGGCTAAAGTTTGTTTGCATAGCCCTATAGAGCTCTTCCTTAACAACTATATGTCCTATATTCCTATTGAGTGGAACTAACAGAAAAGATAAAGAAATTCTGACTCCATGGTAGAATAATTGAAACAGTATTATGACATAAATGAGAACGAATGTGAGAATATAAAGAAGGAAAACAGAGAAAGGAAAAGAGAGAGAAAACAATGAATGATTAGTTATAGTTCTGTTTTAACCTTAGTGGACTCCATTAATTGCAGAGAACCTTTGATGGTTACAACTTACATCTTAATATTTAGCTCTATGTATTATAATGAACCCAATAAATGATAATTACAGAAGACTAAATAATATGGTACATTATTTGCACCACAAGAAGGATTAGGATTTTTTTTTTTTTTTTTTTTTTACTTTTTTTTTTTACTTGTACTCTGAGTAAGATCAAAATTACTTTACTTGCAAGATTATTTTGCAAGCATTCTAAATCGGATATTAACACTCCATTTGTTTAGGCAAAAATATTTTCTAGAAAGTAGGTCATTTTCTAAAATTTATTTTCTGTAAAACTATCTCATTTTCTTATATTTGGCAATTATCTTAAATGAGTTGAAAAATAATCTTCTAACTTCTTTTATTTAGCTTGCTGTGAGATAGAGTTGTTTAAAAAAAAAAAAAAAATTAATGAAAAACAATCTCTAAAAATAAGCCATACTTTTTTTTGTTGATCAAAATTAGTTTTCCTTTGACTTATTTTTTTTTATACTATCAAACACTGGACCTTGACTAAGATTAAGAGTTGGACCAGACTAAGATTAAGATTTGATATCTTTAACATGGATTAATCAACGTATCTAACCCAAGTGTTGCCATGTTTCCTTTGATATCTTTAACATGAATCAACGTAGATAACCTAAGGGCTGCTCTGTTTCCTTTTCTTAGCATTTTAGATATACTGCGTACCCAAATTCAAATCCTTGCATTTGCTTCATATATGATTGAATACTAATGAAATATAAGCTCTTTTTCTCCTTATTCCATCATATTTTGAGATTTGGATTATGTTTTTATGATATAAGGATTTCTATTCTGTTCTCACGGTTGTGTACTTCTCTTTTGTTCTTTTCATTTGCTTATCATCAGGTGGTAGCCCTAAATACTCAACTTAAATATTTCAAGAACCTGAATACTCTGTTCAAGCAAAGACTAGGTGAAAAAGAAGCCAAGAAATTGTTGTCTAAAGCTGTTTACTTAACTAGTGTTGGAAGCAACGATTACCTTTTCCGCTTTACCTCAAACTCCAGTGTCTACTCTCCAAAAGAATATGTAAATTTGGTAATTGGTAACTTTACAAATGTGATCAAGGTAATTACAATCAGTGCTTTATACAATATTTAGAACAAATTTGTGTTAGGTTATTCATGATTTCATTGGTCATAATTATAATTTGATTTGTTAGGAAATATATAAGAAAGGAGGAAGAAAACGTGTGTTCCTAAACCTGCCTCCTTTGGGTTGTCTCCCGCTTGTGAAAGCAATAACACCAGAAAACGCCAATCCATGCGTGGAGGAAGTTATATCAATTACGAAACTACACAATAAAGCACTTCCTAAAGCCCTTAAGAAGCTAAAGAGTGAACTGAAAGGATTCAAATATTCAATAGCCGATTTCTACAGTTTTCTTGGTGAAAGAATAGATAATCCTTCAAAATATGGTATGTCACTTCTATTTTAATAGTGCAATATGTATTTTTTTTATAATTATACTTTTCTTTTTATTTTTGCCATTGACTAATAGCATCTTTGTTTTAATTATGTTGGGTAGGTTTTAAAGAAGGGAAGATTTCATGCTGTGGAACTGGTCCATATAATGGAATTTATAGTTGCGGAGGAAAGAGAGCAGTTGGTCCCAAGTACGAATTATGTAGGAACATTAGTGACTATGTGTTCTTTGATGCTCCTCATCCTTCCGAAAAGGTCTACCAGCAATTCACAGAGCAAATTTGGAGTGGAACTCCCAATGTCATACGACCTCATAGTCTCAAAGAGTTGTTTGATCACTGATTGCATTAAAATTTTAATAAATGTAAAATAAAAAACTTGTAAACATGGAGCATATTATAGTTTAATAAATTAATGATTTTGTTAACAAATGTCATAAAGATAGTGACTAAGATGTATTTAATTTTTAATTTTTATTTACATTTAAAAAAAATTACAGATAAACTGTATGCATATATTCCAAAAAGCACACACAATAACCACAATGAAATTATGCATGTAAGCTAATAAATCATTAAAAAAAAATGTATTTTCTTATTTGAAAAATGTATGTAAGGTTGAATTTAATCAATCATTTTGTTGGCTTTATTCCGTGCCAAATTTGCTTGTAATTTAGCATTTAGAAACCTTGTATTTAGGTGGGAATCTTGTAAGGGTAGTGTGCGAGAGAGTGTGAAGAAATGCTCAAGATTGTGCAGTGAAGCAGGGACTTGTGACTGGATCTCGCAGGTGGCTTGCGACTGGCAAGCCGCCAAAAGTTGCACACGAGTGAGGCGTGCAGAGTAGCTGAACCGTCGTGCCTGCTGTAGCACTACAGGACAAAAAGTCCAGACTAGCCATTTAGTTAACTCGCGGCTTGAACTCATGACTCAGTCAAGTTGCGAGGCCAAGTCGCCAGCCAGCTCTGTTTTGGAAAAATGACTCTTCGCATTCCAAACACACACCACTATATATAGACCTTTATACCCACAAAATGTAGAGTGCTTCCAGAGAGAATTTTGAGAGAGAAACCCTAGAGAAAAACAAGATTGACTCATCCACAATCTTTACATAGAGACTTTTCAAATTCCTTTACTCTCACCCTCTCCATTGTTACATCCTTGAGAGGTTCTTAGCCAAATCCTTTTTTCACTATACCCATATTTGTGAGAAGGCTTTTTGGTGCTTTGGGAAGTAGTTAGGAAGGGACCAATCCATATTGGTTGATGCTATGGGCTATAGCAGAATCCGGTAAGTTAAAGAAGACAAATGTTCGGTTTAATCTCGTTGGAGCAAGAAGCTTGAAGGGCTTAGGTACATTGGGTAGATTAGGCTTTGAGGGTCTTTTGCTATTCATGTATTCCAACTTCATTCTTTAGTGGATTATTGACCACTTGGAGGGCGGTGGAGAGGTTTTACGCCGAGGGCTTCGGTTTCCTCTTCGATAACACATCGTTGTGTTGTCCTTGTGTTTGCATCTCTCTTCCTTAATCTTTTCCATTTAATTTCTGCTGTGGATATGATTTTATTTGGTTTAGATTGTTTATAAATTTTGTTATTAGCTTATATTCATTTTCCACACATATATTTTTTGACATTAAGCTTGAATTGATATTGTTATAATTGGGGGTCTAAACGTTCATAGTGTTTTACACACATATTGAACTTTCAATTGGTATCAGAGCGGGTGCACTCTTTGTGGTTTAAACACCTTTGTGCGATCCTTGACGCCGTATTGAGATGGACCGATCTTAATCGTTAAATGTTCCACCATTTTTTTATGGTAACAATTATGCATTTTGGAAAGTCCGAATGAGGGCATTTTTGTGTTCTATTGATTATATTGTGTGGGATGCAGTTGAAGTAGGATGGACTAGGCCGGAGGCTGCTAAATCCCCTTGGGATAAGGTAGCCCTTGCGACAGCTAACGCTAACAGTAAAGCTTTGAATGATATTTTCTATGGTGTTTCTCTAGAAGAGTTTCACAGGATTTCACACATCACTATTGCCAAGAAGGCATGGCAGATGCTGGAGACTACTTATGAAGGAACAAAGAAAGTAAAAGACACTAAGTTATAGATGCTGACCACTCGCTTTGAGGAGTTCAAAATGAGTGAGGATGAGTCCTTTGACTCTTTTTACAGCAAGCTAAATGAGGTAGTTGTCGGCAAGTTCAATTTGGGGGAGAAAACAGAAGATTCTAAAATAGTGAGGAAGATCCTTCGGTCATTGCCGGAAAGCTTCCGTGCCAAGGTGATAGTGATTGAAGAGAGTAAGGACTTGATGATATCAAAGTCCAAGAACTGATTGGCTCACTTCAGACATATGAACTGTCGTTGTCCACACAAAGGAAGAGCAAATCTCTTGCTCTTAAGACAACTAATGAAAGAGTAGAAGCTCACGACTCATCGGATGAGGATGTTGTCGATAAAGCTGTGGTGTACCTTGTGAAATTTTTTTGAAAATTCTTAAAATTCAAGAACAATGGAAATTTTGGTGATAAAGGGAAATTCCAAAATTCCGGGAAGGAGAAAAAGGAATTCAAAAGGAAAGATGGTAGGGAATCCCAATCTACACAAGGAATCACCTGCTTCGAGTGCAACAGGCATGGACACTTCAAGAAAGAATGTCCCAACTATTTGAAATCGAAGGGCAAAGCATATGCCACAACTCTTAGTGACTTGGATTCATCCAACTTTGATTTTGAGGAAAGCTGTGACGGAGAAGGTAATTACTCTGCCTTTATGACTATTGCTCATGTTGAGTCTTCGGAGGACTTGAATTTGCTTGTACAAGAGCTTGGGGTGCATAGTGATGAGGAATCAATGGGAATTGTAGAAGAACTAGATGGTGAAGAAGATGAGATTGCAGAGGGTCTTCAAGAGAACTATAATTCACTCCTCGAGAAATCAGGAGAATATGCACGTGTTGCCAAGGCAGCCGTGAAAAAGATAAAGAAGGCAGAGGAGGACTACAGAAGTCTCCTAGCGTGACATAAGGAAGCCAAGTGTGAGATAGAAAAGCTAAATGGAGAGTTGTCATAAGCTTACTTAAAGATTAGATTCCTTGAGCTTGAGGTGGTTCAAGCAAATGCCAAGGTAGAGAGGGTCTTCACCAAGAAGCTAGATGATGTCATTTCTTCTCAAAAACATTTCTTAGACAAATTCGGGTTAGGATATACTGGAGAAAGTAGTGCAGCTGTGAATATCTCTAAGGAAGTGAAGTTTGTGAAGGCCAAAGAGCCGGTTGTAGTTGCCCCTACTGTGGAGAAGGCAAAGGATGAAAAGAAAAAGACTGTGGCTAACCAAAGGGTGTTGAATAAGCCCAGGAATCAATCTGTGGTCAAGTCTAAAGCCAGAGGGAAATCTCTTCCAAGATCACACAGAGGTCCGAGAACGAACCACTTTTGCCATCATTGTGGACTTTAAGGACACACCAAACCAAATTGTCATAAGCTTAAAACATTGAAGAATGCAAGTAATCAAAGGCCAAGAGGACCAAGAAATGACAAAAGGACTTGGGCTATTGAGTCATCAAGAGGTCAAAATGGTGATCTCGGTGTGATGGACGTGATGAAGATGATCGGTGCATTCAACACTTGCTTGGAAAGCTTCACTAGAAGGTTTGAAAGTCCTAACTCTCGTACCCAATCCTATAGGGATATCACCCCAAACGCATGTGACGTGTGGGTGAAAAAGGGTACTCATGCATAAGCATTATAACATGTCCATGCATTAATACTTCCTATGCTTTGTGACTTTGCTTGGTTGTATGCTTTTTGTTGAGTTGTTAGTTTGTTTTGAAAAGTTGTGTTTGCTATTTGTTTTAAATGTTTTTACATTGTTGCTTTTGATCAATCTTTCCATGTTTTTATGTCAAAAATCCAAAAACCACATAAAAAATAGAAAATCTAAAAAGTTTGATCGACATCGTTGAGTTTTGTCTCAAAGCATGTTTTGCCTTGTACCTTTGTACTAATGGCTTTGTGCACCTACGAGCTTAGCTTATTCCCTATGCATTCATATCATTATGGGAGAAATCTTGAAATCTGTGTGACTGTTGTAAATAGATCTTCAACTTTGTCATGAATGATTAGTGAATGGTTTTGTTGATCTGGAGACATGCATAGACTTATGCCTATATATCTTCCCACTCCTTTATTTTATTGTCTTGCTTAAAGAGCTCACCAAATGTAAATCTCCAAATGAAAAGAGATATTGAATTGCAAAAGCTTGTCGCACATACTAGTATTTGACTAGGAAAAAGGGAAAGCGACCAAAAATAAAATGTATGATGCCCAAAAAGCCAAAGGCTAACTCATCAAATTGAAATATCAAAAATTTCAGGTATCGATCTCACAATGAGATGTAATGATTCAAAAAGATCAAATAATATGATGTATATGGAGCCAAATGAAAAGCTTCAAAGTTATGTTATCAAGCTATATGGGAGGTCATATATGCATATTTCTATAATTGAGATGGATCACTCTATCTAGTGGTAGTTGTGTATGCCTTGATTGAATTGATCATTGAAGCTTCACATTAGACTGAAGACTATCTCATTTTTGATACCTACACACATTACACATGTTTATGATCAATGAATGCCATATTCATTTGTTTGATTGTACTTGATTAAATGTGTTTTCACATGCTCAATCTTTGTTGATCAAACACAAAAAGATTTTTGAGTGTTTTAGTTGTTTTTGGAAAGTATTTTGTTTTTGCAAAAATTGTCAAAATCTTCAAAAACAGTGTTGCCCTGTTCTAGCGACTCAATCGCAGGTTGGTCTAGTCGCATGCCCCAGTCGTAAGTCCACACAGAGATTTTTCGTGACTTACTGGTGGGTCAATGTCCTAGTCGCGAAAAATACTTAGAATATTTTTCAAATTTTGGGTTTTTATGTTTCTTGCGGCTTAGTGTGGCGACTTGTTCGCGGGTGGAAGGTCTAGTCACGAGGGATACACAGAGATTTTCGCAGCATACCTCGCGACTTTCTCGTGGGTAGACCTTCCAGTCGCAAAAAATACTTAGAATTTTTTTTTTTCAAATTTTTGTCTTACAGTGTCTGGCAATTCGCCCTAGCGACTTGCACGTGACTTGAATCAGTTGCGAAAAATGCGTGTTTCGCGTAAATAGGACAGTTTTTAAAACTTTTCAGTTTTCCCTCGAACTTTTGTGACTATTCATTGTCCTCCCATTTCAACTCTCTCTCAAACTCACCGTGTCACTCTCGAAAAACCTCCATTTTTGCATCATTTCAACCTCAAATCTTCAAGAAAAGGTATGAGTTTTCTCAGTTTTGCTAAGTATTTCAAGTTTATTGCCTTGTTTTCTTGATTTGTTGTTGTTATTGAGATTTGAGAAATATAGTGTTTCGAACATGGGTTTGGTTCATTTTGTTGAGTAAGTTTGATTGAGTGTTGGTGATATTGAATGTTAATTGCTTATCTCACATTTTTCTTGATTTGTTCTGTGTTGTGTTTCATCTTTGTGTTGCTCTGTGCATATCATGTTCATGGTAGAATGTCACAATGACAGTTATTTGTGAATGTGTGATGTTCAACTGTTAATTGTTTACTTGGTACTAAGTTGTAACTTAACAATCATCAGTTTTGAACACCTGTTACTTTCGTACATATACACTCCATTAGTGTTGCTTTTGATTAATTGGTGCTGTCTTGATTCATGTTTTGTGATTGAGTGAAATCTCTCTCTGAATTTCATTTTTTTTTTAATCTAATCAAGTTGATGTTTGTGTCTGGTGGGGTTGCACTTGGTTCTTTGCTGTGTGTCTGTTCTCTTGTAGATGTCTCGCCGATCTTCTAAAGGAAAAGAGATTGAAACTGATGTTCCATCATCCCCTGTTGCTAAACGGACTCGACTCTCATCTTAGATGTTTAAAGACTCTAACAGTGAGAGATTTAGGACTCCTCTTGATTCACAGACCTACTCAAAAGTTTTTATAGATGCTCCTACTATTGTGGAATGTGTAGTAAAATTTGATACCTTGGGAACAATATTTATCCCTAGGATTTTTGAAACAAGAGATTGGGCTGATTTGTTCGAGAATTTCGAGGATCTAGTGGATGAATTAGTTAAGGAATTCTACTCTAATGCCAGATACACCGGAGTAGAGTTGAAATGTTAGGTAAGAGGAATAGAATTCTCCATCAATACAGACTATATTGCAAAGGTTCTTCGCATCACCAGACCAGCAAATGTGGATCTCACTCCCTATGATGACAGAGTACTTCAGGTACAAGACATTCTTCAATTTCTTGGGACTGATCATGAGGTTAGAAGCAAAGGCTCATTTATAGGCACTGCATAGTTTACGCCTGAACTGACGACTCTAAAACTGATCATGTTCTCCAACCTCTACCTACTGTCGAACATTGCTTTCATCAATCTTGGAAGAGCACAATTTCTATGTGATCTCATTACCGGAGCTCCGATTGACATTTGTGCCCACATCTTTCGGGCCATTAGGAAAACAACGGCTCGATCAGCAGCACGAACATGTATTCCTTTTTGTAGTCTCGTCATGAAGATCATGCTTCTTGAAGGTGTCAGTCCACCAACAAATGGTAAAATTGTGTCACATCTTCGACCAATATCCATGATCACTCTTCAAGCAAGCAAGAGCCACTCTTCTAAAGCACCTAAGCGTGAGCCATTCACCCATACCACTCCATCTGGTCAAGGTTCAGCTACACCTGTGCATATCGAGACTGTTTCTCCATTCCTTCTAAGATGCAAACAACTGGAACTCCACCTGCACCTCCTACCTCTCAAGCTGATAGGTTAAGCACTTTGATTGAGAGTGTGTCTCAGCGGATTTCAGGATTAGAATGGCTTCTCTGCTCCACCAACAACCAAGTTCAAATGCGTTTCACAACCATTGAAACGCAGTTAGATGTTATTCAGCAAAAGCTTGAAGACAGTCTTTAGCTATTTGTGACAAAAAGGGGGAGAGAGATAGCATATAGTAAGGGGGAGACCAACACAAGAAGGAGAAGTGTGCATACTGAAAGGGGGAGTTGTGTGCTCTAGAAGAGGAAGCTGATATATATACGTATACACTCACACATACTTTTGGATAGTTTAATAAACTTTTGTTTTGTTTATCCTGTTTATAGCTACTTGCTTGCTGTTTGTAAGCTTTTAGGTTTTTGTACCCTTACTTTGTAGCTTAAGTACTTGTTGTTATGCTATGCACTACTTTAAGTATATCACTCTTGTGCCCTTTGTTGGATCTTTATCCTTAATGCAATTACGCTGTGTTATTGCATTGGTTGAGTGTTGGACAATGCAAATGATACTTTGCAAATGAGCTTATTAGCTTGCATGTCAGGATGTTCATTCCATGTGTGAATGAGCATTGTGATCACTATTTATAGTGATTGTTCGATTTTGGTTAAGCCATGGTTTATTGCTTAAGTCCATTTTGCTTGATCGCATTGTGCTTGCTCCATATGCATTACAAGTTTTCTGCATACAATGATCATACTATGTTGTTGTGTTTCAGGGGATACTTGTTCTTATGGTTCAAGAGCTTCACAGATTCTAGAGTTAGGTGTGAGTGAGTTTTGCTCAACTGTTCCTAACTTACGCGTTAAGTCTAGAGTTTGTTGTAGGGTTTTGTCACGGAATAGCCAAAGGGGGAGATTGTAAGGTTGAATTTAATCAACCATTTTGTTGGCTTTATTCCGTGCCAAATTTGCTTGTAATTCAGCATTTAGAAACCCTGTATTTATGTGAAAATCTTGTAAGGGTAGTGTGTGAGAGAGTGTGAAGAAATGCTTAAGGTTGTGCAGTGAAGCAGGTACTCGCGACTGGATCTCGCGGGTGGCTTGTGACTGGCAAGTCGCTAGAAGAAGTACATGAGTGAAGCGTGCAGAGTAGTTGAACCATCGTACCAGCTGTAGCATTACAGGACAAAAAGTCCAGATTGGCCATTCAGTTAACTCGCGGCTTAAACTCGCAACTCAGTAAAGTCATGAGGCCAAATCGCCAGCCAGCTCTGTTTTGGAAAAATGACTCTTCGCATTCCAAACACACACTACTATATATAGACCCTTATACCCACGAAATGTAGAGAGCTTCCAGAGAGAATTTTGAGAGAGAAACCCTAGAGAAAAACAAGATTGACTTATTCACAATCTTTACATAGAGACTCTTCAAATTCTTTTACTCTCACTCTCTCCATTGTTACATCCTTGAGAGGTTCTTAGCCAAATCCTTTTCTCAACATACCTATATCTGTGAGAAGGCTTTTTGGTGCTTTGGGAAGTAGTTAGGAAGGGACCAATTCATATTAGTTGATGCTATGGGCTATAGTGGAATCCGGTAAGCTAAAGAAGACAAAGGTTCGACGTAACCTCGTTGGAGCAAGAGGCTTGGAGGGCTTAGATATATTGGGTAGATTAGGCTTGGAGGGTCTTCTGCTGTTCAGGTATCCCAACTTCATTCTTTAGTGGATTATTGACCACTTGGAGGGTGGCGGAAAGGTTTTATGCCGAAGGCTTCGGTTTCCTCTTTGATAACACATTGTTGTGTTGTCCATGTGTTTGCATCTCTCTTCCCTTAATCTTTGCCATTTAATTTCTGCTGTGGATGTGATTTTATTTGGTTTAGATTATTTATCAATTCTGTTATTAGCTTATGTTCATTTTCCACACATATATTGTTTGACATTAAGCTTGAATTGATATTGTTATAATTGGGGGTCTAAACGTTCATAGTGTTTTACACACATATTGAACATTCAATGTGCATTACTGCTCAAAATTGAGCAATTATTAATCCTTAATATATGAACCCTTACACCCATAAATTTATATGTTTAATAATTCAATCATCTTATTATACTCTCAACATTTATATGTTAAATTTATATGTTTCTCAAAAAAAAAAAAAAAAAAAAAAAAAAAAACATTTGGACAATACGCCAAATTATAGGTGGATCCAAACACCAGAGGTGCACCTCGGCCAGTGGTGGCAAACACTACTAAAAATGATTCAGGGGATTGGATGCCACTCGGTGAAGCATATGTTCTTGTAGTTAAATTATAAGAAGATTTTCTATATTTTTCCTCTTGCATTGCCTTCCAAAATTAATATGCAGTCAAATTCGTTTACTTTGAACATATTTATGTTAGATCTTAACATGCAATCAAATTGATTTGGTTTGAACATATCTTTGTTAGACTTGTAATAATATTACTTTAATTATTCAATTCCAAGTGTTCCCATTGAAGTCAACACCATGATTGCTCTATTATATATAATTGCCATACCCATACCCAGTAATATCTGGGCAATGACAGAAACTCACTATAATATCTGATATTGATGCTATATAATAATTTTAATACTTAATCATTGTACACGCCCTGGAAATAGTGCAGGTTATAAGATAAGTTTATTTATTATAAATTTATCTAATATTATCTAAAATGATATCTAATATCTAATATAATATATTAAATCAAAGATTTTAGAAAATATTCAATTTTAAAAACTAAAGAATCCTTCATATTAGGTCACAAAATCCAGAAGTATAATTTAAAAAAAAAAAAAAAATCAAATCTATCCAAAATAGTCCTACAATTAAAATACTTCTCAATAATGATAATAATAAGTGTCGGTGCTAAGCATGGGATTTAAGCTAGTTATGATATATTATTACTTGTCCCAAAAACTTAATTAGTGAGAAAGAGTGAATTTAATCATTTAACCACAATTTCGATAGATAACTTCCTCACTATAATAACTCCAAGTGGTTGATATAATTAGTGGTTAGTGAGATCTCATGAAATCTGTGAGGTTTGTGTTCAGAACTCCTAAGCCCTACCAAGCATCTTGGAGCCACTCCAAGGGATTGCTCAATGAAATTACTTAGTGATTAGGGTTTCAGATATAATTCACATAGTATTTAAAGGAAATCCTAAGGCTCGTTTTGTAGAGACTGGGGAGCTTCTCTTTTGAGATCTAAAGGTTTTGTACCTTCTTCTTTCAAAGTTACTACCGGAAATCAATCCACATATTATTAAAACCTGTATATCGGAAGTTCCTGCATAGTAGTCATCAAAGGTGTTGGATCTAAACCATCAATGATGGTCTTAGAGTCATAGATTGGAGGTCTATGTGGGAGATCTGAAGCGTGAACTCAAGGTTCATGTGAGAGCAGATCTACATCAAAGAAGTCTGAGAGTTTTAGAGCTTAGTTTGGTAACCATAGTTAGATTTACTATGAATTGGTATTCTTGATTGTTGTTGGGAAATTTAGACCTCGGTTGATAGAATTAACAAGTTTTAAACCTAAGTTATTAATTAGATTTATTATGAATAAACCTTGTTAAAACAAACTAACATCAATATCATGTCAAAATCATGTACAACAGAATAGTAAATATGACAAGATATGATGACCCAGGAAAACCAATGAAACAAACTAGTTTCATAGTAAAAACCTGGGGGAAAACCTTCCCGAAAAGCAATATACTAAAATAAAGAGAAGATTCAGATCTAGTACAAAACTTTTGTTTCTAGACTCTACAATCCCCGTAGATGAACTTACAGTAAAAACTACTGCTTCAGAACCTCTGAACTCTTCAATATATAAATGCCATCCTTTTGCCAGATCCCAGTACGTGACTAACTAAAGATGCACGGTTCCCAATACGTGACTAACTCACCAACTTGAAGAAGATGTTGTTGGCTGTAAAGTTCTTCTCTTCATCAACAATGAAGATTAAGAAGCACTTAGTTATAAAACCTTAAGGCGCAAAGATGCAGTAACTTCTTTAAGAGAGAAGAAGGCACTTGGTCACTTTTTGCATGTGTTCTCCATATATTCTCCTATGTGACGACCTTTAAAATAAGCCTCATATATTTCTAGGGTTGTGAGAAAAGAAACCCTACACAAATACATAAGCATGGGCCGAAAATCAGATCTGGAAATTTTGATTTCGTAGATCTCGATAGATACTGTATCTGTCGAGTAGCTGTCGAGACCTCGACAGATATTATCTGTCTAGTTATCTGTCGAGTTATCTATTGAGCTTTAATGAACAACACTTCTTCACTTGTTTCTTGGACAGATTTGCATGGCATCTATACTAGACTTAAACTCTTGTTCCTTGAAGTATTAAACACATCCTAGATCTACCAAATTACAAGTAAAGTGTGTTTTGTCAAAAGATTAGCCAATTCTAAATGACATATGTTCATAACATGTTCCACATATGTCCTAACAACTATAAATCTCAATTTAATATAGTGGATTCTTCTCTTGGGATCGTTCCTCCTAGGTTTTTTTACCTTGAAACTAGTTTGTTTAATTGGTTTTTCTAGATCATCACATCTTGTGTTATTTAGTTTTTCGTTGTGCATGCTATGTGTGATAAATGTTTAACCTAGATTTGAATAATTAATCTAAGTAATTACTTGGCTAATAAATTAGGTTAAATACTGTGTTTTCCAGGGGTCTAAAAACTTACATAAATCTTCTCCATCGAAATTATTTTTGGTGAACAATTGGTAATAAATGCCTTTATGTAGTCACTAAAATCTTTGTCTAGGGATATTGATGTTCCTAAATTTTTCTTGTTTATCACTTTTGTGGTGTTTCTGGTTACATTCGTTCAAATTATCATACATTGAAAGTTAAGCATTCTGTGTTCCAGTCTAGGATATGTGATAATATATCTCCTGCCACAAGTCCAAAAAAATTGTTTCATATGCTTTTGAAAATTTTAAGTATGTTGGCTTGTGAAAGGAAATTGCAGGATTTCTGTCTCTCTCAAAAGAATTTTGTAATCCCTCAAATATATTGGTTTTCATGGTTCTTCACCCACAAAGCCAAAGACATTTGCTGTATGGGTGAGAAAAGATTTTCTAAGTTGAGTGTTGTTTACTTGTCCTAAATTTAATTATTTTAATTATTTGTGGACATGTTTTCTTTCAGTTTTTGGTTGTTTTATTATCTTAGTTGTTTTGATTATTCAAAAATCTAGAAACATTGAAAATTTTCAAAAGGACAAAAAAAGAAAAAATTTATTTTGTGTCTTGTTTTATTTTTCTTAAGGTGTATTACATGATTTCTAATGTCTCTCTCTTGACTTAGAGCTACTTGAAATTGTGGAGAAACTTGAAAAGTGTGTGTTGCATAATTGAGTGCATGACTATTTTGAGATAAATACATATTGTGGTGTCAATTGTATAAAAGTCATGTATGCATTAAGTTTTTTGTTTTAGCACTTGCATTCTTGTTACTCATTTGAAGACTCTCTTGTAGGTTAATTTTTATGAAATGAATATTTATTGAGAACCTTGAGTTTTTAAGTCAAGCACTGATATGTATTTTTTTATTATTATTTTTTTTTAAATTCAGTATTTTTCACACATGTTGAAAAGATAGTGGAAAAAGATATCTTTAATTTTGTATGAGTATGTACTAGTTTGTACATGTATTAATGGGTTAATTAAGAAATTTGATATTTCTTGTTTGAGTACCCTCTATAGCTTAGTTGAGCACTATCTATGCACCTATTAAGCTAGCCATTCATGCATTACATGTTATCAGGCATTACTTTTGTATTTTGTTCATTTAGCATAATGTGTACTTTTTGATTTTTGATCATCATATAAAACATAAAATTTATTTATGTATTGCACACCATTTAGTGTATGATTAAGGTTGGCCAATGAAACTTTACATTCATGATTGTGTACCATATTTAGCTTTAATATGCACTTCACTAGTTTGTGTTATATTATGCTTAATTTTTTTGATTTGTTTTTAGTTTTTGATCAAAGGATCTTGATTTTGATGTCACATATTTTGAATTCAAGAGAAATCTCATGCAAAAAAACCTTGAATAAAGGTGATGCATTTTTTTTTTTTTTTAAATGTGTACACTAGTGGGCTTGAAATAAAAGAAAAGAAAAATATATGTGCTGTTGCTTATGACTATGCGTTAAGCTTTTAAGCATTAAACAAATCATGAAAGCATTAGTCAGTAGATTGAAACTCTGCATTAGGAGATGTGAGAGATATCAGATGTACCTTTTTAGGTGATAGTCACTTTCAAACCAATTGATTGATAATATAGAAAATTTGTTTGAATTCTATCTACATATCACCTATTTTGTGTTTTGTACATATATTAGTTACACACTACACACAAATCTTTGCTAAATCAAGTACATGAGACTGTGAGTGTTGTATAATCTGCCCATCTTTAATTGCATATAATCTGTTGAGTAAATGTAATTTTATTTAAAAAAAAAAATTAGTTGGGAGATTTGAAGAATTTTTTTTAAAAAAAATCTTTTTATGATTTTAAGCTTCAAGTCTATGTTTTTAACTTCTTGATTGGTTTTGATATTTGCATCTGATTGGCATCATGTTTTTAAAACTTTTTTGAATTATGTTCATATACATTGAGTCTTAAAAACTACTTTTTAAGTTGTTTTTTTGCAAAAAATTCTAGATTTTTAAAGTTTCGAAGTTTTTCACTGCTTCAGCCGGTCGAAGTTTTCCCTTGACCAATCTAAAATATGAACTTTTGTGCATAAAACCTTTAGCCTCCCTCGATTGCTATTGCCTAGTTTTCGATTGATCGAAAATTTTCAAATTTTGTTTTCGATTCCTCTCGATTGATTGAAGTGTAAAAATGTCTCTTTTTATTCTCCTAACTAATCAATCTTTTCGATTCCTCTTGATTGTGTTTAAATTCACATGCACTACTCATATAGTTTAGGACATGCATTGCATTGTTTCCTTTATATTTTTGCATTCACACACAACACGCATACACTTTGCCAAATTGGGTACTCAACTTGATCTAAAAAAATGATTAATTAAATTTTAGTTTTGTACATTTTAGTATATGCTATTTTTCTTGATGTGTGAACTATTAAAATTTTTTTTGAGAGTTATGGTGGATAATAAATGCGCAAATATTTTCTCTACTCCTGAGGTTGATTTGATTTCAAAACACCTTTACACTAGAAAACACATTACATGCTGAATTTTTATATCATTGAGATCTTATATTGTATAGTCTAAACTGATTGTGCCTAGAAGTGTTTGCATGCATCTGTTTATGGGTCACATAGTGTCAAGTTTGCATATATTGAAAGAGAGAATATTTGTATTCATGTGAATCCTCAATTTTTTCTATAAAAAAAAAAAAAATGGTTTGTGTTTCTTTATTTTTTCCCCACCTCCTAATTAAGTTTTCTTGAAAATTGTTTTTCCCACAAACTTGTTTTGTTTTGCCTATATTTTTATAGGGGGAGAAAGTTGTTTTTAAAACCTGTGCTGTTCATAGGGAGAATTGTTGCTCTTTATAGGGGAATTTGTCTCTATTTTCTATGGAGCTTATTTTTTTGTGTTTCCTTGATTCTCTATTATCTCTTGACATCTATTGTGTATGTTGTTTGTATACCTTTTGATTGGATTGTCTTTGTCAATACGTGACAAAAATGGAGAAAATAATGAATTTTGAGAATTATGTTTAAAGGTTTTTAAACTGTTTTTATTTAGGGGAGATGAAATTGTTTTTGAAAGGGGGAGAAAATAAAAGTTTTTATTTTTTATTTTTTATGTATGCTATTGTTGCATATATGTTATTTGTTGTCTATCTGTTTTTATTTCCACGCATGCATTGATATGCTCTTTTGAGTGTTTCAAGAAAGACAAGTACATTTCAATCAAGATCTTCTGCCTTCTCTTGCAACTTCTGAGTTAGAAGTCTTAGATTGAGATTTGTGATGTATTTGGACATTTTATTGTAATTGGGTTGTTATTGTATTTTAGCATTTCATTGTGTATGTAAGTTTTATCACGGATTGCCAAAAGAGGAGTTTGTTAGGTTCTAAAAGTTTAGAATAACTAGCTTTTAACCTGCACAATGCGCGGGAATATTTTATTTTATTTATTTGTTATGTTCTTATCTTTAAATGTATTCCTTACAAAGCAACTTATATTCTTTAAATGTTTTCCTAAGAAAGAAACTTAATTGGAGAGAAGGAAGAAATAATAAGAAAAAAAGAAAAAAGAAAAAAGAGAAGAGAAATTATAAATTTGATTAATCAAATGTATTATAAAATGTGTAGAAAGAAAAAAGAAAAAGAAAAAAATAGGAATCATTTCACATCTCTTGTAAATTTCAACTACTAATTAGTGCTTGTTTGTTTCCACGTTTTGAGCCCAAAACGCACTTTTTGAAAAAAGTCAGGCCTAAATGTGCATTTGGTGAAGCCCAAAACGCAACTTTTTGTCAAAAGTTGCGTTTTATATTTTTGAAGAAATGCGCATTCACTAAAAGCTGGAACTTTGGTCCATTTTGCAAAAGTCCCATGCGCATTCATCATATATCCGTTGGAGAATATTTGCAATTACCAAATTACCCTTCAATCTGTCCTCAGTCCTCAGTCCGTGTGCCCATTCCTCTCCTTTCCTCTCATCTCTCTGCTCTTCCCTCATCGTTCTGCTACAAACACAGCACCACCCAACCAAATCAACAAAATCGAAATCAACTCATTTCAAACCCAGTCTATCACCGGTCTACCACCACAATCAACAAAACCCATTTCAAACCCAACTCAAAATTAACCTAAAATTTAACCCATTAACTGAAAACCCAAAACCCAAAATCCAAACCCAAAATCAAAATCAAAATCAAATACAAACCCAATGTTTCAATCATCTTCATCTTCTTCATCATCACCATCATCATCTTCTCTCTTCCTCTCGGCTTTCGAATTGTCAAAAAAAAAAAAAAAAAAAGAGCTCAGCATTGGAACGTTTTGGAGGAGAAGTGAAAGAGAAAAAGGGGAAAGAAAGAACACAAAATGAAAAGTAAAGTGGAATGTTCTAGAGGGGAAAAAGGGGAAAGAAGGAAAAAGAAAAAGAAAAAGAAAAAAGAAAAAAGAGAAGGGTACGTGTGTGGAGGTGTGTGGAGGAGAAAAAAAGAGGGAAAAAAAGAAGAAGGAAAAAAACGAAAGAAGGAAAAAAACAAAAGAAGGAAATGTTATCACAATATTTTCACAATAAATTTTAAGGAGTAGGTTATTATTAGCTAATATTGGTGAAAAAATAATAATTTTTTTAGAAAGTGAAAAAAATAATTTTAATAGTACGTTCAAATTAAAATTTGTTTCAATTTTTATTACAATATTTTCACAATACTTTCACAATAAATCTTAAGTGGTAGGTTATTATTAGCTAATATTAGGGAGGAAAAAATAATTTTTTTAGAAAGAGAAAAAAATAATTTTAATAGTACGTTCAAATTAAAATTTGTATCAATTTTTATCACAATATTTTCACAATACTTTCATAATAAATCTTAAGTGGTAGGTTATTATTAGCTAATATTGGTGAGAACAAAATAATTTTTTTAGAAAGAGAAAAATTGATTTAAGTATGATGAAGTAGTTGATTTAAGTATGAACCAAACTCACATCCCAAAAAAAAAAAAGTATGAAATAAACTCCCTTGTATATACATTGTCCTTTTTGGTAATTTATCCCTCAAACTGCCACTTTTATAAATACTAGCCAAACACTCAGCTTTTTCAAAAAGAATTTTTTAACAACTTTTACCAAACTCACCTTTTTGAAAATGCACTTTTTCATTATGCACTTTTTGAAAACTCCACTTTTTCATTATGCACTTTTACAAAAAGCTGAACCAAACTCACCCTTAATTATTACAGTACGTCAATGGGAATTTCATCACTAAATACAACAGTAAAACTTGATTAATGCAGCCTTAATGCAATAGTAGCTCTTGAACAATGCAGCAATCCAATATGATAGACCTGTACACCAGTAGCAGGAACATAACAGTGGTGCAACTTAAACTCCATGGGAAAAGCTTGCATAGTGCCATTAAGCACACACCATTTCAAAAGTAATACAGTGCAGTACATCAATGGCTTCATCATTCTCCGCAGTTTAGGACATGCAAATCATGACTGGAACTCATTGTGAAGGTCATAAATAAAAGCCTAAAAGTATATTAAAAACTATTAGACCTTTGAGTGGTAATTTGAACTCTAGGAGAATAACCTACTCATAATTTAATGAAATTGCTTCTTGAAAGACATTTTGGTTTTACTACAAAAAATACCAAAATATTAATTATATAGCAATAAAATTTTATCAATGTTTGCTAAGGACTTAAAGGAGGCAGCAAGTTATAATACTGACCTATTTTAGTTGTCACAGTCACTAAAATTAAAAGAGTAGCTAAAAAGTATTAAATTATTGTAGCAATATTACTTGGTGAACCGCTGTGTTCTTGTGAACCATCAAAAAACTTTTCAACAGTAACATCAGCTAAATTAGAGCATTTGATGTCAACTACAGAGTCATCAACACAGTCAACATTGTTTTCAGTACCTGAATGAAGCAGCAAAATCAATATCAACATCCAACTTCTTTTTTTTTTTTGATAAGTAATATCCACACCCAACTTTGAGGCATATATGTGAATAAATTAATATGAAAAAAAGGAACACATTTGTACATTATAACAATTTCTGCACATTTACATTAGTCATATTTTGGAACCTGATTTGGAGTATATTAGCCGGAGGATTATATTGTGTTATGAATAAGGACTATCCTAACCATAAATATATAATCCCATCTAATGGCTGCAAGTCTTCAACAACAAATTCACAATGGCAAAAAAAGAATTTTCCATAAACATTACAATTGTAAGGTTGAATTTAATCAACCATTTTGTTGGTTTTATTTCGTGCCAATTTGCTTGTAATTCAGCACTTAGTAACCCTATATTTAGGTGTGAAACTTGTAAGGGTAGTGAGTGAGAGAGTGTGAAGAAATGCTCAAGAGTGTACAAGAAAACAGAGTCTCGCGACTGGATCTCGCGGGTGAGTCGCGGCTTGCAAGTTGCCAAAAGTTTGCACACGTGCCAAGCATGCCAGAAGCTGAAGAGTTGCGCTAGCTGTTGTACTACAGGACAAAAGTTTTAGGCTGGCCAGGCCGTTAGCTTGCGGCTTGAACTTGCGACTTAACCCAGTCGCGAGGTCAAGTCGCCAAAATGTCCTGTTTGGCAAAAACTGACGTTTTGCATTCCTTTCTCACCCTACTATATATATACCCTTATACCCACCATATTTGAGAGAGCTTCCAGAGAGAATTTTGTGAGAGAAACCCTAGAGAAATACAAGATTGATTCATCCACAATCTTAACCTTAGAGACTCTACAAATTCATCTACTCTCTTCCTCTCCATTGTTATACCTTTGAGAGGCCTTTAGCCAAATCCTTATCTCACCACACCCACGTCTATGAGAAGGTTTATTTGGTACTGTTGGGAAGCAGTTAGGAAGGAACCAATTTACATTGGTTGATGCTATGGTCTAGTACCGGAATCCGGTAAGCTAGAAAAAAAAAGGTTCGGCGCAACGTCGTTGGAGCAAGAAGCTTGGAGGGCTTAGGTACCTGGGTAGATTAGGCTTGGAGGGTCTATTGCTGTTCATGTATCCCAACTACATTTTCTAGTGGATTATTTGACCGCTTGGAGGGCGGTGGAGAGGTTTTATGCAGAGGGCTTCGGTTTCCTCTTCGATAACACATCGTGTGTTGTCCTTGTGTTTGCATTTCTCTTCCTTTATCTTTGCCTTTTATTTTCTACTGTGGATGTGATTATAATTGGCTTAGATTGTTTATCAATTCTGTTATATGCTTGTTATTATATTCCGCACATTAATTGTTTAATATAAAGCTTGAATTGGTAATTTTGTATTTGGGGTCTAAACGTTCAAGGGTGTTTCATACCCATTTCGAACTTTCAACAATAATTACAAACTTAGAACTCCACTATCCTCTTATTCATCAAGCTTTAGTTTTAGCACTCTGAGAGTATAGAGATAATTTATTTCATTAGACCAGATTGCTCTATCTAATACCATGTACATTTAAAGTGGGATGACCAATTTATCCAACAACCTAGCCTTGAATCTTAGTCCCCCAATTTCCAACATTGTGGTTGCTAATATTTGGTTTTTGAAGTTCCAAGTTAAGAAAATTCAAGTCTCTGACATTGCTAGAGCTCATAAACCAACCTCAACGTTAGAGTATTGCAGATGTAGTTTGACCTCCTAAAAAATTGTGGAAAGTGCTTTCATTTCTCAATGTCAATTTATCTGGTCAAGAACCTAATCATCCTATATATACTTATTAGAGACTTTTGATTATTTTCCTTCACATATAAGATGTGTCTTTGAACTCATCATGGATAGAGTTGTTCTGTCTATAGTAAGAAGCCTTCCTGAGTTTTGCTCTCTACTTTATGTTGAATCATTCTTTCCCATGTCTACATATCACCCTCCACCCCATTCCTAGAAGGCATCGAGATGCCATTTGAGCTAGAGCTCAACGTCAAGTTTTGCTTGCTTTCTACAAATCTGCTCACAAAACATTGTGGCATTGGTACTCATAAAACCTATATGTGAGGTATCTACTGTAACAAATCAAATCCTTATCTGCTGTAATTCCTTTGTGTTATCGGCCAGATTCAATGATTTTATGTTTTCTAATGAATAAAGTCAACATAAACAGATCTTTAATCACTGATTTTTCCCTTTTTGGGCTGATTATCATGATTACATGCCTCATTTTTTCGTCAATATGGTGTTTGTTGTGTCAAAGTTCTTTTACTTTAATTCTATTTTGGGCTCTTGATTTTTTTAGCCTCTATAGTACATTGCCAGTGTACTTGGAGTGGCTTTGGTTCCTTCCTAACATGATGAAATACTGCTATGGCCTCTGGGTACTATTGAGTGGTAGGGTGGTGAATATTGATACTATATATAGACATATAACCTTTTTCTTGTGGATACATACGATCTCATGTGACCATACTTGGTTGATTTAGTGCAACGTCTTACATCACATATTTCTTTGAAGAATGGTTTTTATGCTGTATGATTTTCTTCATCAGGTTAATTTCGTCAGCTACTTTTTCAATGCCTCTTGAGGTTTTGGGCCATGAATTGCAGTTCTCTAAGGTATGGATTTTGCTTTTATGTTATTGACCTTTGCAATTTTATGCATTCTAAAATTCAACTTACAATACACCACATGAAGGATCGCCTAATATTCAGCAAATTACTTCCTTAAAATACTAATGGATGAAATCATGATACTCCGTTAACTCATTCTATAACCCACTGGTAGAGACTTTTTAAGTAAGAAATCAATTAGACATATAGATCATGATAGCATATTTCAATATCATAATTACAAAATCAAACGGTGCCAAAATATTTTGACCTTCCAATCCAAAGAAATTAAAAAATCAATACAAATACTGTTAGGTTCAAACAGTAATATAATAATAGGTAAGAAGTAAATCACAGCCACAATAGCTCAGCCAAACACTTCATCATTTTTCTCTTTGACTCTAAGATTTTTGCAAAATTAGTAATTTTCTTCTTACTACTAAATCTGAGATATCTTGCACATCATCAGCATATATTATATGAGAAAGAGTAAAATTGGTGTATACACAAATTACAGTTTCATGTGAAGTGTATATATCAATACTAAGATCATCAATAACTCCCCATAGCAGATATGGAAAATGTTTTTTAGATTTTTGTATCCTTTTTTTTTTTTAATATTATTTTCTGTTTAAAAAAAAAAATTAAAACTTACCTATTAGTCAACCGAAATCATAGCAATATTGATCAGATCATGATCAATATTATATATCAGATTATATACTAGCCCAAACCTAAGAAAATTGCACATTTATTCATGACCAATCTATGGTTAGATCCTATCAAAAAAAAAAAAAAAAAAAAATCTGCAGTTAGAAAACATTTAGCAAAAGAATTAAAAATTAAATCTACTAAAATTTAGCCAAAAAAAAAAAAAAAAAGCTATAAGTTAAAGAGAAGGCCTGTCAAGGCCCTTAAATGCCAACAACTGGCTCCTCTTTCATTTCCTAGTAAGTTTTAATTTTAATTTTTTGTACTCTTCCCTCACCTTCACTAATTAGTCACATAATAGATAATCTTCATTTTGATGTTGGCCCATACGCTTAATTTGAAAATAATAGTCTATGACTGTGTTAATTTGATAATCTTCATTTCGTTTTTGTTTTTGAATTTTTTGTTCTTTGTCACAAATGATAAATCTATGTTTTGAAGTTTGGTTTTCCTTCCCATTTGTTCAATTCCTTCCTTTCTCCCGACAATAGTTCCTCCAATGTTTTCTACCTTAAAAGTAAAACCTTGAATGTACCCATCTATTTTAAGTTCCAGTTAAGTTCTTAAAATCTCTTTTTTTAAAGATTTTTTTTCCCATAAAGCATTTGCACTTTTAGTCTTATTTGTGTTGTTGTTAAGGAAATCTTTGTTCTAAATCAAAGTAATTGCAAATGGAAAAGAGATTTCATTGAACAATGAAATAAAGAAGAAAATTTAGGCTATCATACCTTTCATTTTATTGTAGAGAACCCAATGGAAAAAATTAAATTAACAATTCAGACAAATGACATTTGAAAGTTTGAGAAGATATGCTAACTACCCATGAGGTGTTCAACAAAACCAAACGTTGCTGACAAATTGTAGTGGGCAGTATTTATACGAAGTTTTTTTTTTTTTTTTTTGAGATAAAGATAAAAATTTTATTTGATAAAAGGGAAATACAGGTACAAACACATAACAACCCTGTAAGCATAAATATAGGGGAACAAATACCAGTTTTGCAGAAAACAAAATCTGCAACAAAATAAATACAGCCCATGGACATAGAATATAGAAACAGCAACAGATATTACAATTACCCTCCTGTAAACACAGATTATGCAGAAAATCCCAAACCTGTTCAGTAGAAAACAGAATATGCAGCAACAAAAATACGGCCCATGGACAACATCACAGAAACAACAACAGATATTAAACTTAGCCCCCCTGTAAGCACAGATTATGCAGAAAATCCTGAACCTGTTCTACAGAAAACAGAAAATGCAGCAGTAGAAATACAGCCATGGACATACATCACAGAAACAACAACATATATTACACTCAGCCCCCCTGAAAGCACAGATTATGCAGAAAATCCTGAACCTATTCTGTAGAAAATAGAATATGCAGTAGCAGAAATACAGCCCATGGCCGTACATCATAGAAACAACAACAGATACATCATTTTTCTTTGGGTTCGAATAGATGCATCGTTTTTCTTTGAGTATGGTGTTTCAAGTTTGTTTTACGCGTTTTTGTTTTTTAAGTGGGTATTTTTCCTACATGGTAGAAAACTAAATCTAAATCTAAACCAATCCAACCAAGGAATTCAAACCTAAATCATATTCAATCCCCAGATTTGAAGACGGGAAAAATAAATACTATAAAAAAAAGCAATAACTTTACCGTTTATGGGGTAATGGATATGCGGCCTCTCTCTGAGTAGCATGCATGTGGTTCTGACCAAAAAAACCTAAATTAAGATTGAAAAAGAAAAAAGTAATATCAGAGTAACATTCAATTCTATACTTATTTGATCCCAGTGAAAATTTCATGGAGAACTCAAAAACATGAAACAGAAATGAATCAAAGCCAAAATAAAATCTAAACCTATACAACAAAAAAAACTCAATAAAAAGTAACATTGCATACCTAAATCTGGAAAAAAAAAAATGTACCCGGGTTTCGACAATCTGCGGTTCCCTCTCTGTATCCCTCTCAATCATTCTGTGTTTTAAAAACCCAAAACAAAAAAAAAAAAAAAAAAAAAAATCAAATCTAAACCTATTTAATAGGAAAACTCAATTAAAAGTAACATTTCATACCCAAATCTAAAAAAATTTACCGATGTTGATGGGCCATGGACTTTTCTTTTTATGTCCTTGTGGTTTCGGTGGTCTGATTCTGGCTCTTTCTCTATTTCTTTCTTCGTGTCTCAGCCCTCATCGCCTTTCACTATTTCTATCTCAGCGTACATCATATTTCTCTCTTGGCACCGTACAAACTCTCTCTCTTTCGTTTGTATTTTTACCAAACTCTGTTCTCTTTCTCTCTCCGTACAGCAAGCAAGCTTTTTTATAATAAAAAAATTATTTTATGCAATAAATTTTTTACGGTGATGACAAAACCTGTGGTGGCGCCCCTCTCTGAATCCATGGCGCATTAACTTATTCTTCCTCTTCTTCCAAAAAAAATCTCCAATTGGTCGATCTCTCTGCACCCTTTGTCTAACTAACTCTGTCTCTACCGTTCTCGGACTTTTGGCCTCTAAAACTTGATTATCCAAAGCCAATTATAAATACCCTAAAATTAAACCAAAATCAAACACAAAATTAATTGAATCCAAATACTCCCAAAAGTTTTTAGTATACTGAGAAACTAAATCGAATAAAAAAAATAAATCAAAACCTAATGTAACCCAAATACCTAAATAACAATCAATCCAACCAAATTTCTTAAAACTAATTCATATTTCAAACCCAGATCTAAGAAAGAATTAAAAAAAAATTACCAGTGGTAGTTCTCTCTATGTCGGTATCTCAAATCCTGTGTGCATCTTTAGGTTACCAGTGCCGGTTCCGGTAGCCTAAGTCCGAAAACAGACGAACAGTGGTGGGAAAATGATGGCGATAGCTGGCCGGCCGTACGAACTCTGTCTCCTTCTCATCTTCGTATCGCAAGCTTTCGTCACCTCTCTCTCGCTCTCTCTCTCTCTCTCTTTCATCGCCTCTCTATTTCTATTTCCATGTGTCCTTTAATTTTAATTGGGTTTTTTTTTTTTTTTTTTTTTTTTTGTTATTTATAATGAGAGGTTCTAAACAGTGCTTCTAAAGTATTGCCAATGAACATAATTTATCGCTTTTTAATTTATATGTGTCAGAATTTCAGATAGGTATTTTTCCTAACGTGGCAGCACCTCCTTAAAGGCTTCTGCTTTTATATATAGTATTAGATTGGCAAACCATGAGTACAAACTTGTCTAGATATAGATCTTTGATTCTATAGAGTATATTAGAAAATGCTCAAGTTATTGCAAGTCAGAATACAAGAACAAGTTGCAGGTTCAGGAATTCGAAACATGCCAAGCCTGACTGATTAAGAAGATAGTTTGACCAATTGAAAGATGAATTTGAAGAATTCAATTTTGTCCCAATAGCCTAGTAAGTGGTTAGGGTTTTAGATCTAATTTACATAGTATTTAAAGGAAATCCTAAGACACGTTTTGTAGAGACTGGGGAACTTCTCTTTTGAGATCTAAAAGGTTATGTCCCTTTTCCTTTCAAAGTCACTATCAAAAATCAATCTACGTATTATTAGAACCTGTAGATATGAAGTTGTTGCATATTGGTCATCAAAGGTGCTAGATCTAAACCTTCAATGGTGGTCTTGGAGTCGTAGACTAGTGGTCTATGTGGGAGATCTAAAGCATGAACTCAAGGTTCATGTGAGAGTAGATCTACATCAAAGAAGTGTGAGGGGTTCAAAGCTCAGTTTGATAGCTGTAGTTAGATTTACTACAAATTGGTATTCTTGACTGTAAATCCAAATTTGATTTAGTGGATTGTTCTCTTGGGATCGTTCCCCCTAGGTTATTTTAAATTGAAATTAGTATTTTTCATTGGTTTTTCTGGGTTATCACATCTTGTGTTATTTAGTTTTCCGATGTGCATGTTATATGTGATGAATGTTTAACCTAAATCTGAATAATTAACCTAAATAACTACTTGTCTAATAAATTAAGTTAAACACTATGTTTTCTAGGAATCTAAAAACTTACATAAACCTTCTCAATCTTGAAATTATTTTTTGCGAAAAATTGGTAATAAATGTCTTTACGTAGTCACTAAACTTTTTGCCTTATTTCAAAGAAGCCATCACCTCCTAGCATTTTATTTTATTTTTTTTTGCTCTAAGATGGAATTTTACTTTAGCATAATCTAAGTATATATGTGTGTGAAACTCGCTCCTAGAAACTAGAACTCCGGCCTTTGACCCTCCCCTAATCCATAAGAACTTGTACCTATAGAATGACCATCATGCCTAGGGTGCACGATGGTACCTCCTAACATTTTGATTATGTCGTCACTACAAAAAAATCAACCTGTCCTGGAGTTTTTTTCCCGGCGTTTTTACAAACTGTTGTAATAGATAAGCCTATACTAGCGCTTTTTGAAAACGCTGGTACAGGAAATCCTATTATGGCGGCTCAAAACTGGCACTTTACAAAGCGCTACAATAGGAGGCCTATAGTGGCGTTTTTAAAAAACGTTGGTATAGGAAGCCCAAAAGCGCTGGGATAGGGTATCTGATTTCCCTTATGGGAAAGACCTATCCTAGCGCTTTTAAAAGCGCTGGGATAGCTCTTTATCCATAAGGGAATGAGAATGACCTGTCCCAGCATTCCCGTATGGAGAATGACCTATCTCAGCGCTTTTAAAACTCAAAAAATGACCAAAATATCCCTGAAACCTAAAAATTACAAAAATACCCCCAAAGCCCAAAAAATGACCAAAATACCCCAAAACCCCAAAAATGACCAAAATACCCTCGAAACCTAAAAATGACTAAAATACCCCTGAAATATAAAAAATGACTGAAATACTCCCAAAATCCAAAAAATGACCAAAATACCTCAAATATCTAAAAATTAGCAAAATATCCCCAAAACCCAAAAAATGACCAAAATACCATTGAAACCTGAAAATGACTAAAATACCCCCAAAACCTAAAAAAATGACCAAAATACCCCCTGGAACCTAAAAATTGACCAAAATACCCCCAATCCTAAGAAATTACCAAAATACCCTCGAAACCTAAAAATGACCAAAATACCCCCAAAACCCAAAAAATGACCAAAATACCCTTGAAACTCAAAAATGACCAAAATACCCCCAAAACCTAAAAATTGACCAAAACGACCAAAATACCTCTAAACCTATAAAATGACCAAAATACCCCTCAAAATATCTAAAATGACCAACATACCACTAATCCTATAAGATGAACAAAATACACCTGAAGCCTTAAAAATTACGAAAATAGGGGTTTAGGGGGTATTTTGGTCATTTGTTATGTTTGGTAGTATTTTGGTCATTTTTTAATTTTAGGGAGGATTTTGGTCATTTTGATTTCCTAACCATATGTTTTGGTAGCATCAATTATTGATTATGTTGCCACGCTATAAATTATCTATCAAACGATCGGCATGCTATTCAAAATTTAGTGTATAAATTATCTTTATCAAATGGTCTCTATAGCAACCATAAAATATTGATTATGTCACAATGCCATACTAGTCAGAATTAAGTGCATGTAACGGGATTGTTTGTTTATGTTTGCCTTTAAACAATATTTATTCAAATCTTTATCCTCTAAAAAAAAAAATTCAAATCTTTTACGTATTTGATCTGCAAATCTAGCATATCATGAAAGTCAACGGAAGCAGTTTTGTCACCTAATGAATAGTGATCAAACAACAGATCATACGTATTTAATCTACAAATCTAGGCAATTTTTTTTCCATATGGGGAAACCTTCTTCAAGTTCCCCACTGGGAGAGCTTCCAATGGCTGTCTT
The DNA here is from genome assembly GCA_023621385.1 of Quercus gilva. NCBI lineage: Eukaryota > Viridiplantae > Streptophyta > Magnoliopsida > Fagales > Fagaceae > Quercus > Quercus gilva. The sequence continues at coordinate 13,417,749 of CM042476.1, read as the reverse complement.
ATTCCAGATTTCATTGGTAAGATATAGTTACCTATGTGTTCTTTACTTTTCGGCCTGAATTGTTGCTTAATTTGACTATTGAAGTAATGGTGCAGTTGAGAGAGCAAACTTGCCTCTAATTCCACCATATCTATATCCGGGTTCTAATTGGTACATTGATGGGGCTAATTTTGCATCAATAGGAGTTGGTGTTCTTGCTGAAACTCGTTGAGGATTGGTACATATTCTATCTGATTATATGTAGGCTAATTAAAAATGAATTTTATTAATTAGTATTTTAAAAAATGGAGTTCAATTAGGCTCAAAGTTTTGTTTAGTCCGATAGAGCCTCTATAACAACTATCCTGTTGATTAGAATCAATGTGTATGATTTAGGGGTTGCTGTGAAATTATTCAATGCATCTATTGTAGTTTACTTTCCTCTCATATAAAGGAAGGAGAATCCCACATGTAGGTAGCACACATGAAACCTACGTTTATGTGAAAGGTAAGTGCAATACGTACAACAAATGTATTAAATAATTTCTGGAGGTTGTCATGGTTTCTTTTATTAGTATTTTTTATTAGGGTTGTTCAAGCCGTGATTTGACCTAAAAAATTGTATTGGAACCGTTCCGGTCAAACCTAGTAACAGAATTGCTATATTGAATGAAGTGGCCATCAAAGAAGTATCTAGGTTTCTCACTTTGGTTGTTGCTAAAAATCACATTAACATTGCTCAATTTTTTTATGCGGTTAGTAATTTAGTAACTATTGTTGGAGGCTCTTGTAAGAGATGAGATGCTCTTCGAGATGCACAATTTGCCAAAATTAAAGAAGATTTAGAGAATGGTGTACGTAGAAGTGGGCAAGGTTTGAATCAAGAGATAAATCTTAAACGCCCTGGTGATACATGTTGGGGATCATATTATGGGACTATTCTCAACTTGATTTTGATGTTCTCTGCTGTTGTTGATGTACTTGAGATTGTTGAAGAAGATGGTCTCTCCAACCAAAAAGTTGAAGCTCGATCTATTATGAGGTCAATTCTATCTTTTGAATTTGTCTTTGATCTACACTTGATGAAAAACATTTTAGGGATCACAAATGAGTTGTCAATAGCATTGCAAAAAAGAAATCAAGATATAGTAAATGCTATGGATCTTGTTAAAGTGTTTAAGCAATGGTTGCAAGTGATGAGAGATGATGAATGGAGATGTTTATTGGCTGAAGTGTCATCATTTTGTACCTCACATGATATTCCTATCTTGAACATGGATAAAATATTTGTAGTAAGTGGGAGGCCGCGACACAACACCCAACAAAATACAAATTTACATCATTATCGCGTTAAGCTATTCTACACAGTCACATATATGCAACTTCAAGAACTTAACAACCGTTTTTAAGAGGCGAATACCAATTTGCTTCTTTGTATGGCTTGCTTGAATCCAAGTAATTCATTTGCGGCTTTTGATAAGGAAAAGTTGATATGTCTAGCTAAGTTCTATCCATCTGATTTTCTTGGGACAAATATCTTGGCACTTGACTGTCAACTTTAGAATTATATTTTTGATATGCGCAATAATGACTTCTTTTTAGAGCTTCAAGGAGTTAGTGAACTTGCTGAAAAATTAGTTAACACAAGGAAGCATGAGACTTATCCGTTAGTCTATGTGCTTGTGAAGTTAGTTTTGACCCTTCCTATTGTTACTACAACAGTAGAAAGAAAGCAATGAAATATATAAAGAATGAACTGCGTAATTGAATGGGAGATCAGTGGATGAATGATTGCTTGGTTGGGTATATTGAAAAATATATAGCTTGTAGCATGGATAATGAGATTATCATGCAACGATTTCAAAATATGAAAACTCGTAGAAGACAATTGTAAACTTTATATATTTGCGAGTTTTTTTTATTGTTGTTGTTGTCAATATATAAAATTTTCTTTTTATTAGATTGTGTAATTTGTGCTTGTTGAGGAACACCCTGGAAAAAATTCTTGGAGTCGCCACTGGGTATGGTTGGCAGTTCCTCCCTCTAAATTCTTACTTGCTTCGTTCACTGCCTATAGTGAGTTTTCCTCCTTACAACCACCATAGGTCTCCTTTTTGCCTAGATTTTGTTCAACCTAGATTTCACCCCCCTCACCTTTTTCATCGTTGGGCTTTTGGATCTATTAAGTTTTGGTCATTGGGGTTGTTAGATTTATTGAGTTTTGGTTGTTTGGATTGTTAGATCTACTAACTTTTGGTTGGGTTCTCAAATTTGTTTATTTTTTATGATGATCGAAGCAGTTGACAACCATACCAATCCAAACCACCACCAACACAATCAGAATTCGAATTAAGCGACATGCTCAAAAACCTCCCAATGTGGTGGCGTTTTGTCTTCTAAGGTTCCCAATGAGGTCACATGGCTTAAAAACATCGCCCCACACCGACTGTGCCAAACCATGTTTAGCACTATTTTAATAGGGAAAAACTTTGGCACAATTACCAAAAAATAAAAAAAAAACTTAAGAACAATTTCTTAAATGCAGTACATTATATTTCCCAACTGAATTCAAACACATGATTGCACTAGTTAATGAAGTACAAACAACAATTTTTTCTAAGCATGATTATATTCAATACAAAAATATGTTTGAATTATTAATTTTAGTTGAAGAACTTAACCTACTTGAATTATTAAATATGTTTGATATACTACCCAAGTTCAAATCCATGCATTGGCTTGGAAGGCATTTGTTCATGCTTGGACTTGGACGCTTCACTCTCAAAATAAAAGCTCTCTTTATTATTTATTTATCATATTTTGACATATAGATTATGTTCTTATGACATTTGAATATTTCTAATATTTTCTTACTTGCCTTTTGTTCATTCCCCTTCATTATCAGGTGATAGATCTGAACACTTAACTCAATTATTTCAAGAACATGGAGACTCTGTTAAAGCATAAACTAGGTGAAGAAGAAGCCAATACATTGTTGGTCAAAGCTGTTTACTTAATATGCATTGGAAGCAACGATTACTTTGTCCCCTTCACTACAAACTCCAACGTCCTTAAATCCTACTCTCCAAAAAAATACGTAAATATGGTGATTGGAAACTTGACAATTGCGATCAAAGTAATAGCAGTTTGTCTTCTAAGGTTCTTGATGAGGTCACATGGCTCAAAAACCTCCCCCCACACCATGTGAAGCATGTAGAGAAGCTGAACCGTCGTGCCAACTGTAGCACGACAAGACAAAAAGTCTAGACTGGCCATTCAGTTAGCTCAGGGCTTGAACTCATGACTCAGTCAAGTCACAAGGCCAATTCGCCAGCCAGTTCTGTTTTGGAAAAATGACTCTTCCCATTCCAAACACACACCACTATATATAGACCCTTATACCCACGAAATGTAGAGAGCTTCCAAAGAGAATTTTGAGAGAGAAACCCTAGAGAAAAACAAGATTGACTCATCCATAATCTTTACATAGAGACTTTTCAAATTCCTCTACTCTCACCCTCTTCATTATTACAGCCTTGAGAGGTTTTTTGCCAAATCCTTTTCTCACCATACCCATATCTATGAGAAGGCTGTTTGGTGCTTTGGAAAGCAGTTAGGAAGGGACCAATTTATATTGGTTGATGCTGTGGGCTATAGCGGAATCTGGTAAGCTAAAGAAGACAAAGGTTCGGCATAACCTCGTTGGAGCAAGAAGCTTGGAGGGCTTAGGTACAATGGGTAGATTAGGCTTGGAGGGTTTTCTACTGTTCATGTATCCTAACTTCATTCTTTAGTGGATTATTGACTGCTTGGAGGGCGACGAAGAGGTTTTATGCCGAGGGCTTCAGTTTCCTCTTCGATAACACATCGTTGTGTTGTCCTTGTGTTTGCGACTCTCTTCCCTTAATATTTGCCATTTAATTTCTACCGTGGATGTGATTTTATTTGGTTTAGATTGTTTGTCAATTCTATTATTAGCTTATGTTCATTTTCCGCACATATATTGTTTGACATTAAGCATGAATTGATATTGTTATATTTGGGGTCTAAACGTTCATAGTGTTTTACACACATATTGAACATTCACGGATTAACCTAGTTAATTAACCAAGTGATTACTTAGTCAAATTATCAAATCTAGGTTAACATAAATATATCATATCAATGTAAAGTGCGAAACATAAAGAACACAAAGATATGACGACCCAGGAAAACCAAACCGGTAAAAAACCTAGGGAGGATTTAACCTAGCTATCCTCAAGGTAAAACTGAATCCACTGTGAAAGAATTGAAGTTTACACAATAGCAACTTAGACCACTAACATCCTATTGCTACCTCGAGTAGAAAACTGATTACCACAACCTCATGATAGCTCTGAGTCCACGGACTATTTCTTTCTTGGATTCCCAGTAAGTACAAGTACTCCCACTTATGTATCCTTAAGCTCTTGAATCTGCAATTGAATTGATCACCAAGCTCTTGACATCAATCTTGATTCTTGATAATCCTAAGTATGTGTGAAGGCAAACACCTCTAGATCTCACAAAAGATTTACACACACAGCATAAAGAGCAACCTTAGAGAGCTTTTGGGTACAAAACCCTAGATTTACAAAAGAGGCAAAATATGCACTCTAATCTCTCTAAAAAATCTCATAAAAACGTTTTAGGGTTTCCTTTATATACTAGGAGTGTCTTACTTGAAACCCAATACGTTTAGTAGAGTTTGGGCTGAATTGGAATTCTACAGAAAAATAAATCTACACGTGGTTCGATCGATTGAGTCTTATTTTCAATCGATCGAGCCTTGCAGATTTAGTCTAATAAATTCTGCAATCACTTGATTCCAATTTTACAAATAAACATACTTTGAGCAAGCCTAAACCTAGACTCAATGTTTTGAACATGGTTTGCCAACATAATACAAATTGAAGTTCTAATACATTAGTTCCTAAAGTCTTAGAACCTAACATTATGTATTTTATTATTGTTGTACTTTGGATCTTAGTTCTATCAAAGATTATTAGCACCTATGTTTTGATTATTTTGGGAAGGTTTTACGGAAGGGAAGATTGCATGTTGCGGAACGGGTTCGTACAAGGGAATTTCGAGTTGTGGAGGAAGAAAAACAGTCAAAGAGTACGAATTATGTGAGGACATTAGTGACTATGTATTCTTTGACTCTGGTCATCCTACTGAAAAGGCCTACCAGCAATTTGCAAAGTTAATTTGGAGTGGAACTCCCAATATCATGGGTTCTTATAATCTCAAAACATTGTTTGAACGCTGATATATTTAGATTTAATTAATTGTGGAATAAAGATGTACATAATTATTGAGCTTATTAATTTATAGATTGAATTTAATAAATTAATATTTTAATAATTCAAATCGTTTTATTATACTCTCAAAATTTAGCACCTCTTAGTCTATATATCCTTGATATCCAGATTCAAGTCTCTCGGTCATTTTGACTAGCATGTAGTTTAAAACTGAGAGGAATAGAAATCTAAAATAATTATCCATTGTTTAGTACCCAACAAATTAAAAATATTCCTTGGAATGAAAGGTGGCTCCACTGGAAGATATTTTATCAAAAGGATGTGAATTATGAATGGACTATCGATCATTGGTTCACACATCTTTCAAAATCGTACCCCATTGCTCACATGCATGTACCTTTTTCTTGCTTATCAATTTCAAGAAGATATGTACTTTTCTTTTTGCTAATAGAAGGAGAAGATAGATATGAATTTGACTCTCAAATTTTCAGCTTTTTTGCTATAGTTCTAAAATTAAATTATTTTAATAATTGTATAGCCACATCACATCTACTTAATTTTTTGTTTTTTGTTTTTTTATTTTCTTGCCTTCCTTTTCCATGACGGGTCCCTTTGGAAAAAGAGATATCACTCTCCACTTTCATTTATGCTCAGATTTTTCTCCGTAGAAAATGGGAACCAAATTAGACTTAGACTTTACAGGAAGTTGACCTTGAATTTTTGGTATTGTGTGATATAATATAGTATATTAGTGATACAATAGCCAATTATTCCAAAGCAGAATCTGTTAATTAATCATAAATTTATTAATTTTACTATTATTTTAGCACTAATCTCACATGTGATCCAAGCTCCATAGTGAGCGAAGTCCAACACTTGAGATTTATAATATTTATATTTTTAATGTTGGAGGTACAAAATTTAAACTTGGTATGCTTTCCAAAAAGAAAAAAAAAAAAAACCATGGTATTATTTGGACTAAATAGTATCTCATGCTCATTTTACATATAATCTTTTACACAATATTTATGATTGCACACATTGACGTACACATTTTAAAAGGGTAAAAATGAGATATTCACATTTAAAACATAAAAAGTGGATATGAAATAATGAATATAAGAGAATCATTACCCTACCATTCAATACATAAAAATTCAATTAAAATAAAGTATAACTTCATATTTTTGGCCTGTATGTACGTATAATTAAATTGTTTAAGAACTATACCCTCTTTAGGTGAATTTTATTTTTCAATGAAAAATGGGTATTATTTACGTCAAGATACTAATAAATTCACTACATAACTAGCCATATGCAACTCCCACATAATATCCGCCTACACTAAAAATTGATTGTGTCTTAGTTTGATGATAAATAGCTATCATTAGGAGCAGACGCCATAAGTTGAAACTCTCTTAAAAAAAAAAAAAATGTAGCTTCCACACATGAAACCTATATTTATGTGAAAGGGAAGTGTAGTATGTACAACAAGTGTATTAAATAATTTCTCAACATTGTCATGGTTTCTTTTGTTAGTATTTTTTTATTAGGGCTGTTCAAGCCCTTATTTGACCCAACAAATTGTTGGGCTTTGTGGAGCCTAGTTTATTTTTGGCCCGTTTTGTAGCCCATTGTAATCCTATGCGCAGGATATAAAAGCCACTTTTGTGATTAGGGTTTGTTACTATTGTTGTGTTTCAAAGAGAAAGAGAGAAACACTGTAGCCGCACTTTGTATTTTTTCCTGATAATAGTGAAATCCCTGCAACTCTGTGGACGTAGGCAAATTGCCGAACCACGTAAATACTGTCTTGTGCGTGTGATTATTTTCTTTGGCGTGTGTTTTCTCTATTTTTTTGTTTCTCACAGGTTGGGAATCGGGTTGAATTCCCTACAACTGGTATCAGAGCCTAGGGTTAGGTTTCAGTGGAAGCAATGGCAAAGGAAGCAGGAAAGGCGTATGGAATAGAGAAGTTCGATGGCACAGACTTTACGTATTGGAGAATGCAGATTGAAGATTATCTCTATGGGAGGAAATTGCATCTGCATCTTTTGGGGACAAAACCTGAGGCGATGAAGGCTGAGGAATGGGCTCTTCTTGACAGACAGGTACTGAGAGTTATCAGGTTAACTCTGTCTAGGTCTGTTGCACACAATGTTGTGTTCGATGGCATAGACTTTGCGTATTGGAGAATGCAGATTGAAGATTATCTCTATGGGAGGAAATTGCATCTGCCTCTTTGGGGACAAAACCTGAGGCGATGAAGGCTGAGGAATGGGCTCTTCTTGACAGACAGGTATTAGAAGTTATCAAGTTAACTCTATCTAGGTCTGTTGCACACAATGTTGTGAAGGAGAAGACCACAGCAGATCTAATGAAGGCTTTGTCTGGAATGTATGAAAAGCCGTCAGCAAACAACAAGGTGCATCTGATGAAGAAACTGTTTAATTTGAAGATGGCAGAGAATGCATCAGTAGCACAACATCTGAACGAATTTAACACTATCACAAATCATTTGTTGTCTGTAGAAATTGATTTTGATGATGAGATTCGTGCTTTGATCATTTTGGCTTCTTTGCCAAACAGTTGGAAGGCAATGAGGATGACAGTAAGCAATTCTATAGGAAAGGAAAAGCTCAAGTACAATGATATACGGGATTTAATTCTGGTTGAGGAGATTCGCAGAAGAGATGTAGGTGAAACCTCAGGATCTGGTTCTGCCCTAAACCTTAAGACAAGAGGTAGAGGTAATAACAGAAATTTAAATCGGGACAGATCAAAATTCAAAAATTCTAATTGGAACAGAAGTAAATCTAGATCAAGCCAACAAGTATAATGCTGGAATTGTGGGAAAATAGGTCACTTTAGAAACCAGTGCAAAAGTCCTAAGAAGAATAATGAAGATGATTCTGCTAATGCTGTAATAGAAGAGGTACAAGATGCATTACTTCTTGCAGTAGACAGTCCACTTGATGATTAGATTTTGGATTTAGGAGTTTCGTTTCATACCACTCCACACCGAGAAATCATACAGAATTATGTTGCAGGTGATTTTGGTAAGGTGTATTTGGCTAATGGTTCAGCCTTGGATGTTGTGGGTATGGGAGATGTCCGAATATTGTTGTCCAATGCGTCTGTTTGGTTACTGGAGAAGGTTCGACATATTCCTGACTTGAGGAGGAATCTGATTTCTGTTGGACAACTTGATGATGAAGGACATGCAATACTATTTGTTGGTGGTACTTGGAAGGTTACAAAGGGAGCTAGGGTATTGGCTCGTGGAAAGAAGACTGGTACTCTATATATGACCTCAAGTCCAAGAGACACAATTGCAGTTGCTGATGCAAGTACTGATACAAGCCTATGGCACCGCAGGCTTGGTCACATGAGTGAGAAAGGGATGAAGATGCTGCTGTCAAAAGGAAAACTACCAGAATTGAAGTCAATTGATTTTGACATGTGTGAAAGCTGCATCTTAGGAAAGCAGAAAAATGTGAGCTTCTTGAAAACTGGCAGGACACCGAAGGCTGAAAAATTGGAGTTAGTACACACTGATTTGTGGGGGCCTTCGCCGGTTGCATCCCTTGGAGGTTCAAGGTACTACATCACTTTCATTGATGACTCAAGCAGAAAGGTATGGGTTTATTTTCTGAAAAATAAATCTGATGTATTTGAAACCTTTAAGAAGTGGAAGGCCATGGTTGAGACAGAAACAGGTTTGAAAGTAAAATGTTTGAGGTCAGATAATGGAGGAGAGTACATAAATGGAGGGTTCAGTGAGTATTGTGCTGCACAAGGAATTAGGATGGAGAAGACCATTCGCGGAACACTATAGCAGAATGGTGTGGCTGAGCGCATGAATAGAACTCTCAATGAGCATGCTAGGAGTATGAGGTTGCATGCTGGACTACCAAAAACTTTTTGGGCTGATGTTGTTAGCACTGCAGCTTACCTGATAAACTGAGGACCATTAGTTCCCATGGAGTTCAGACTTTCTGAGGAGGTTTGGAGCGGTAAAGAGGTAAAGTTTTCACACTTAAAAGTTTTTGGTTGTGTTTCTTATGTTCATATTGATTCTGATGCCTGTAGTAAACTTGATGCAAAGTCTAAAATATGTTTTTTCATTGGCTATGGTGATGAGAAATTTGGCTATAGGTTTTGGGATGAACAAAACAGGAAAATCATCAGAAGTAGAAATGTGATATTTAATGAACAGGTTATGTACAAGGACAAGTCAACTGTAGTGTCAGATGTTACAGAGATAGATCAAAAGAAATCTGAGTTTGTCAACTTAGATGAATTAACTGAAAGTACTGTCCAGAAAAGGGGTGAAGAAGATAAGGAGAATGTAAATTCACAGGTAGATCAGAGTACACCTGTAACTGAAGTTCGTAGATCTTCCAGAAACATTAGACCTCCACAACGTTATTCACCCACTCTAAATTATCTCCTGTTGACTGATGGTGGCGAGCCAGAGTGTTATAAAGAAGCCTTGCAAGATGAGAATTCAAGCAAGTGGGAGTTAGCCATGAAAGATGAGATGGATTCCTTATTGGGGAATCAGACATGGGAACTGACTGAATTGCCAGTAGGAAAGAAGGCTTTGCACAACAAGTGGGTATACAGAATAAAGAATGAGCATGATGGTAGCAAACGTTATAAGGCCAGATTAGTTGTTAAAGGGTTCCAGCAGAAGGAGGGCATTGACTACATAGAGATATGTTCTCCAGTTGTGAAGATGTCAACAATTAGACTGGTGCTGGGAATGGTGGCTGCAGAAAATTTACATCTTGAGCAGTTAGATTTGAAGATGGCATTCCTTCATGGTGATTTAGAGGAAGACCTTTACATGATTCAATCAGAAGAGTTCATTGTTCAGGGACAAGAGAATCTAGTCTGCAAACTAAAAAAGAGCTTGTATGGCCTAAAACAAGCTCCAAGACAGTGGTACAAGAAATTTGACAGTATTATGCATAAAATTGGGTTCAAGAGATGTGAAGCTGATCATTGTTGCTATGTCAAATTCTTTGACAATTCTTATATCATTTTACTGTTGTATGTGGATGATATGCTCATTGCAGGGTCTAGCATTGAGGAGATTAATAATCTGAAGAAGCAATTGTCAAAACAGTTTGCAATGAAGGATTTGGGAGCTACAAAGCAAATCCTTGGTATGAGAATCATTAGAGACAAGGCTAATGGTACATTGAAGCTTCCACAGTCAGAGAATGTGAAGAAAGTTCTCAGCAGGTTCAACATGAATGAAGCTAAACCAGTAAGCACACCCTTGGGTAGCCATTTCAAACTGAGTAAAGAACAGTCACCGAAGACAGAAGAAGAAAGGGACCATATGAGCAAGGTGCCCTATGCCTCAGCTATTGGCAACTTGATGTATGCTATGGTGTGTACAAGGCCAAACATTGTAAATGCAGTGGGAGTTGTGAGCAGATTCATGAGTAGGCCTGGAAAGCAGCATTGGGAGGCAGTCAAGTGGATTCTGAGATATTTGAAGGGTTCATCAGATACATGTTTTTGCTTCACAGGTGCAAGTTTGAAACTGCAGGGTTATGTAGATGCTGATTTTGCTGATGACATTGATAGCAGAAAGAGTACTACTAAGTTTGTTTTTACTTTGAGTGGTACAGCTATATCATGGGCTTCAAATCTACAAAAGATTGTTACTTTGTCTACTACAGAAGCTGAGTATGTTGCAGCAACTGAAGCTGGAAAGGAGATGATTTGGCTACATGGTTTCTTAGATGAATTGGGTAAGAAGCAGGAGATGGGTATTCTACATAGTGACAGTCAGAGTGCAATTTTTCTTGCCAAAAATTCGGCTTTTTATTCAAAGTCGAAGCATATACAGACAAAATACCACTTTATCCGGTACCTTGTTGAAGATAAATTGGTAATACTTGAGAAGATTTGTGGATCTAAGAACCCAGCAGACATATTGACTAAGGGTGTCACTATTGAGAAGTTGAAGCTGTGTGCAGCTTCAATTGGTCTTCTAGCTTGAGGATAGGAGGATGAGTTGCAAGGATGAGGGATTGCTTTTGGAGGATAGTGGTTGATGTTGGTGATTGAACTAGTCTCCAAGTGGGAGATTTGTTGGGCTTTGTGGAGCCTAATTTATTTTTGGCCCGTTTTGTAGCCCATTGTAATCCTGTGCGCAGGATATAAAAGCCACTTTTGTGATTAGGGTTTGTTACTGTTTTTGTGTTTCAGAGAGAGAGAGAGAAACACTGTAGCTGCACTTTGTATTTTTCCCTGATAATAGTGAAATCCCTGCAACTCCGTGGACGTAGGCAAATTGCCGAACCACATAAATACTGTCTTGTGCGTGTGATTATTTTCTTTGGCGTGTGTTTTCTCTATTTTTTTGTTTCTCACAGGTTGGGAATCGGGTTGAATTCCCTACACAAATTGTACTGGAAAAGCTCCGATTGAACCTAGTAACAGAACTATTACTAGTAAATGGAGTGGCTGTCAAAGAAGTATCTATGTTTTTAACTTCGACCAATATGGTTAGTGGTTCCTTCCTCTAAATTCCAACTTTCTCCGTTCACTGCTTATAGTGAGTTTTCCTCCTTACAACCACCATAAGTCTCATCTTTGCCTAGATTTTGTTCAACCTAGATTAATCATTCTCCCCCTCACCTCTTTCATCATTGGGTTTTTAGATCTATTGAGTTTTGGTCATTTGGGTTGTTAGATTTATTGAATTTTGGTTGTTGAGTTATTAGATCTATTGAGTTTTGGTTGTTTGGATTGGTTGTTGGGTTCTCAAATTTGTTTATTTTTCCTGGTGATTGGATCAATCGAAAGCCGTACCAACCCAAACAGCCACCAACACAATCATAATTCCAATCAAGCGACATGGTAGCGGTTTGTCTTCTAAGGTTTCCGATGAGGTCGCATGGCTCCAAAACCTCCCCCCACACCGACTGTGCCGAACCATGTCTAGCACTATTTTTAATAGGAAAAAACTTTGGCATAATTACCCTAAAAAAGCCTTATGAACAACTTCTTAAATGCAGTATATTATATTTCCCAATTAAACTCAAACTCATGGTTGCGTTAGCTATTGAAGTACAAACAACGATTTTTTTTAAGCACGATTATATTCAATAAAAAAATATGTTTGAATTATTAAATTTAGGTGAAGAACCTAACCTAGTGAAACCGAAGAATTATATTATATTATACCTAAGTTTTACCATTTTGATAAACAACCCCTGTTCAATTCCATGCATTGGCCAAGAAGGCATTTTGTTCATGCTTGGACTTGGAAACTTCACTCACAAAATAAAAGCTCTCTTTATTATCTATTTATCAAAGTTATATAGATTATGTTCTTTGACATTTGTATATTTCTAATATTTTCTTACTTGCCTTTTGTTCTTTCCCCCTCATTATCAGGTGATAGACCTGAATACTCAACTCAATTATTTCAAGAACATGGAGACTCTGTTAAAGCATAAACTAGGTGAAGAAGAAGCCAAGACATTGCAGGTCAAAGCTATTTACTTAATATGCATTGGAAACAATGATTACTTTGTCCCCTTCACTACAAACTCCAGCGTCCTTAAATCCTACTCTCCAGAAAAATACGTAGATATGGTGATTGGAAACTTGACAACTGCGATCAAAGTAATAGCAATTACTGTTTATAGAATATCTAGAACAATTTGTTTGAGATTATTCTTGTCTCCATTTATAAGTTGGTTATAACTATACTTTGATTTATCAAGAAATATACAAGAAAGGAGGAAGAAAATGTGTGTTCCTAGGCTTGCCAACTTTGGGTTGTGTCCCACATATAAAAGCAATAATACCAGGAAACACAGGTGCATGCATGGAGGAGCTTACAACACTAGCAAAACTACACAACAAAGCACTTTCTAAAGTCCTCCCGAAGCTAGAGAGCCAACTCAAAGGATTCAAATATTCACTGGCCGATTTCTATTCATTTTGTACTGAAAGAATAAATAGTCCATCAAAATATGGGATGTCGCATTGTCCATAACTTTCATAGTACATTATGTATTTTATTATTGTTGTACTCAATATTTTAGATTTATCTTAGACAATTAGCACCATTGTTTTAATTATGTTTGGAAGGTTTTACGGAAGGGAAGATTGCATGTTGCGGAAGTGGTCCATATAGGGGAATTCCAAGTTGTGGAGAAAGATCCAATGAGTACGAATTATGTGAGAAAGTTAGTGACTTTTTGTTTTTTGACTCTCTTCATCCTACCAAAAAGGCCTACCAACAATTTGCAGAGTTAATTTGGAGTGGAACTCCCAATATCACGGGTCCTTAACAACCTCAAAGCATTGTTTGAACACTGATGTATTTAGATTAATTAATAGTGTAATAAAAATGTTTGAGCTTATTTATAGACAGAATATAATAAATTACTATTTTTAATAATTCAAATTGTTTGATTATATACTCTCAACATTTGGAAAGTACATTATTTCAATGTGAATAATTTTTACTTAAACCTGTTTAGTATTTCATTTGTCCCGAAAATAGAAGTTTTATTTCCAATTTTGTTATGAATGCGAGTCTGGTATATATTAGTGTATTTGGATACTGTTTATTTTGCTGAAACTGAAAAATTATTGCTGAAAATATTGTAGATAAAAATAAAAGTTAATTGAAATATGTAAGGCCCATAAATAGTGCTAAAAGTGAAATGCGGCTCATAAATAGTAGCAAAAATAAGTTGAATAGTGAAATAATTTTAATTTTTCATTTCAATCCAAACACATACAATTCATTAAGGAAAATGTTTTTATTGAGACCGATTGGATGCTAGTAAGACCATTTCTCATTTGAAATGAAAATGCAAGCCGTGACAAGAGTATCCCAAATGATGTTGCAAAAAGCACACCCTGTAAAATCGAATTTCATTAAAATTAAAACTTATAGGTGATGATTAAAATAATAATTTTAGAAACTTAGTGGAACTTTTGGTTATTTAGTTTTTTTTTATAATAATTAAATTAATATTTTAAATTTTCTAAAAAAATTAAAAAAATGGCATGAATTTACACTTCTCCATTACATCGATCACGGTTTAAATATCTCATATCTCGTTGTTATCAAAAATATATTTAAAAAAAAAAAAAAAGAGAGATCATCGGTGATTCAGTATTTACCTATAGAGCCTCTGTCATTTTGACAAGAGAAGATGGTCAAAAACTGAGAGTAAGAAAAACCTAAAATAATTCAGGGGTCTGGGGTCATTGTTTTGTACCCATCAAATTCAAGATAATCCTTGAAATGAGAGGTGGCTCCACTAGAAGATATTTTTTCAAAAGCTTGGCTGTGTATTAGTTTTGCGAAGGCCACCAACCAAAGGATGTGAAATTATGCATGGACCACCGTTGATTCACACATCTTGCTTATCAATTGGGAAAGTCTAAAAAGACAGGAAAAAAAAAAGTTTACTAAAAATTGACAGTTTGACTGTGGTAAATAGTTAGTGATAGATAAAAATATAATATTAATGATGAGTTTAGATGAGAACTAATAAAAACTTGTCAACTCAACATATCTAAAAAAGTTATCAAATTTGTTGTATACTTAATCAATTTCAAGAAAACACAATTTTCATTTAGCTAATAGAAGGAGAATGATAGATATGAATTTCACTCACACTTTCAGTTGTAGACTTGATCCAGGTAACCATGCCTACAACTGGAAAATTATCTTCTACGTTTTTTTTTTTAATTATCTTTTTTATAATTAAATAGTTACAATGGAAAGAAAGGATTTGAATTTCCTTATAAATATCAAGAGGGACTAATTGAGTTACACAGTTCTCAGTGAAAATTATCCTGCTAAGTGGTCTCTAGCCATAAATTATATGTTGCCCTGTCATACTAGTCAAAATTTAGTACATGTGACTGGATGAGGTCGGAATAATTTTGTCTGTGCTTGTCTTTATTGATGATGTCGCCACCCAATACTAGTCAAAATTCAGAGCATTTAACTAGATAAGGTAAGAATAATGCATGTTCATGTCTTTAGATAATGTTTATTCAAATCTTTAACGATTGTGATCAGCTCATTCAGCCTATCATGAATGTTCAAATATTGAATAATTTTAGAATCCTAAATAAATGAGAAGTTTATAGAAAGTATAAACAAGATTTGACATGATGAGTTTAAGGTTCCATTTCTATTTCTTGATTTTGTATGCAAGCATTATTATCCCAACTAAATGTTTTGGTAACATCTGCCTGCCAACGGATCATGTTGCCTTATTCATTTTCGGGGATTCAATAGTTGATGTTGGAAACAATAACTATATCGATACCCTTGCTGATAACCAGGCAAATATTCCACCTTATGGGGAAACCTTCTTCAAGTACCCAACTGGGAGAGCTTCAAATGGCCGTCTAATTCCAGATTTCCTTGGTAAGATAATAGTTATGTGCTGTTTTCTATTGGACTTCAATTGTTACTCAATTAATTTTTGAAGCATTATTGCAGCTGAGTATGCAAACTTGGAGCTAATTCCTCCATATCTACATCCTGGTTATCATCGGTACGTTGATGGGGCTAACTTTGCATCAGGAGGAGCTGGTACTCTTGATGAAACTCGTCAAGGATTGGTATGCATTCTACTGACTATGTACACTCCTAAAAAAAGAATTTTAATTAGGATTCTCAGAAATGAAGCACAATTAGGGCTAAAGTTTGTTTGCATAGCCCTATAGAGCTCTTCCTCAACAACTATATATCTTATATTCCTATTGATTGGAACTAACAGAAAAGATAAAGAAATTCTGACTCCATGGTAGAATAATTGAAACAATATTATGAGATAATGAGAAAGTACGTGAGAATATAAAGAAGGAAAATAGTGAAAGGAAAAGAGAGAGAAAACAATGAATGATTAGTTATAGCTCTGTTTAACCTTAGAGGACTCCATTAATTGCAGAGCACCTTTGATGGTTACAACTTACATCTTTATATTTGGTTCTATGTATTATAATGAACCCAATAAAGGATAATTATAGAAGACTAAATACTATGGTTACATTATTTGCACCAGAAGAAGGATTAGGATTTTTTTATTACTTGTACTCTGAGTAAGATCAAAATTACTTTACTTGCAAGATTATTTTGCAAGCATTCTAAATCAGATATTAATGCCCTGTTTGTTTAGGCAAAAATATTTTCTAAAAAATGAGTCATTTTCTTGAAAGTATTTTTCGTAAAACTATTTTATTTTCCTATGTTTAGTAATTATTTTAAATGAGTTTAAAAATAATCTTCTAATTTTCCTTATTTAGCTTGCTACGAGGTAGAGTTGTTTTCCAAAAAAATTTTAATGGAAAACAATATCTAAAAATAAGCAATATTTTTTCTGTTAACCAAAAATAATTTTCTTTTAACTTATTTTTTTTTATAGTGTCAAACACTGGACCTTGACAAAGATTAAGATTTGGACCTTGACTAAGATTAAGATTTGATAACTTTAACATGCATTAATCAACGAATCTAACCCAAGTGTTGCCGTGTTTCCTTTGATATCTTTAACATGAATCAACGTAGATAACCTAAGGGCTGCTCTGTTTCCTTTTTCTTAGCATTTTAGATATACTGCGTACCCAAATTCAAATCCTTGCATTTGCTTCATATAGGGATACTTATGAAATATAAGCTTTTTTTTCTCCTATATTCCATCATATTTTGAGATTTGGATTATTATTATTATTATTATTATTATGATATGAGCATGTCTATTCTGTTCTCACGGTGGTGTACTTCTCTTTTGTTCTTTTCATTTGCTTATCATCAGGTGGTAGCCCTAAGTACTCAACTTAAATATTTCAAGAACCTGAATACTCTGTTCAAGCAAAGACTAGGTGAAAAAGAAACCAAGAAATTGTTGTCTAAAGCTGTTTACTTAACTTGCGTTGGAAGCAACGATTACCTTTTCCGCTTTACCTCAAACTCCAGTGTCTACTCTCCAAAAGAATATGTAAATTTGGTAATTGGTAACTTAACAATTGTGATCAAGGTAATTACAATTAGTGCTTTATACAATATTTAGATCAAATTTGTGTTAGGTTATTCATGATTTCATTGGTCATAATTATAATTTGATTTGTTAGGAAATATATAAGAAAGGAGGAAGAAAACATGTGTTCCTAAACCTGGGCCCTTCGGGTTGTGTCCCGTCTGTGAAAGCAATAAAACCAGAAAACGCCAATCCATGCGTGGAGGAAGTAACATCAATTACGAAACTACACAATAGAGCACTTCCTAAAGCCCTTAAGAAGCTAAAGAGTGAACTGAAAGGATTCAAATATTCAATAGCCGATTTCTACACTTTTCTTGGTGAAAGAATAGATAATCCTTCAAAATATGGTATGTCACTTCCATTTTAATAGTACAATATGTATTTTTTTATAATAGTACTTTGCTTTTTATTTTTTCCATAGACTAATAGCATCTTTGTTTTAATTATGTTGGGAAGGTTTTAAAGAAGGGAAGATTTCATGCTGTGGAACTGGTCCATATAATGGAATTTATAGTTGCGGAGGAAAGAGAGCAGTCGGTCCTAAGTACGAATTATGTAGGAACATTAGTGACTATGTGTTCTTTGATGCTGCTCATCCTTCCGAAAAGGTCTACCAGCAATTTACAGAGCAAATTTGGAGTGGAACTCCCAATGTCATACGACCTCATAGTCTCAAAGAGTTGTTTGATCACTGATTGCATTAAAATTTTAATAAATGTAAAATAAAAAACTTGTAAACGTGGAGCTTATTGCAGTTTAATAAATTAATGATTTCGTTAACAAATGTCATAAGGACAATGGTTAAGGTGCATTTAATGTTTATTTATTTATTTACTTTGTATTTGTTGGCAAACCATGATCAAAACATAGTATCTAGGTATAAGCTTGCTTAAAGTTTGGATTGATGTAAAGTTGGAATTGAGTAATTGCAAAAAATTACTATTCAAAATCTACAAGGCTCGGTCGATCGAAAGTTAGACTCGATTGATTGAAACTTGTGCATTAGTAATTTTCTGTAGAATTCTCAAACCAGCTCAAGCCCATATGACGTGTAGGGTTAAGTGTTTCACTCCAAGTATAAAAGGAAAGATCCTAGCTACATTTTAGAGGTCTTTTGTTGAGTTGTGTGTTGAATCTTTTGTGAGATTTGAGAGGTGTTTACCTTCTTACACACACATAGAGTTATCAAGATCAAGATTCACGTTAAGAACTTGATGATTGTTTTAGTTGTTGCATAAAGAACTTTCAAGAATATCTGAAACCTTTGAGAGGTGTCTCAAAGTCATAAGTAGGAGAACTTGTGGTTGTTGTAGATCAAGGAAAGAAGTAGTTCGTAGACTCGGAGCTGTCACGTGGTCGTGGTAGTAAGTTTTTTACATGAGGGAGCAATAGGATGTTAGTGGCCTAAGTCTTATTGTACAAACTTCAATTTTTTCATAGTGGATCTGTTTTTACCTTGAGAATAGCTAGGTTAAACTTTCCCCAGGTTTTTTACCGATTTAGTTTTCCTGGGTCATCAGATCTTGTGTTTTTTACTTTCCACATTATGTTTGTTTTACACGTATTTGTTTAACCTAGTTTAATTAACAAACTTGTTAATCAACCTGACTTAATATTAGGTTAAACATATTGTGTTAAGGGGTCTAAAAACTAACACTTCCCTTTTGTTCTTTTCACCTCTTTATCAGGTGATAGACCTAAACACTCAACTTAATTATTTCAAGAACATGGAGACTCTGTTGAGGCAAAAAATAGGTGAAAAAGAAGCCAAAGAGTTGTTGTTCAAAGCTTTTTACTTATTTAGCGTTGGAAACAACGATTATAATGTCCTCTTTTCCACAAACTCCAGTGTGCTTCAATCCTACTCTCGAGAAGAATATGTAAATATGGTAATTGGTAACTTGACAACTATGATCAAGGTAATTACAATTTCTATTTTATACAATATTTAGAACAAATTTGTGTTAGATTATTCTTTATTTCATTTTTAAGTTGGTCAGAATTATACTTTGATTTGTTAGGAAATATATAAGAAAGGAGGTAGAAAATATGTGTTCCTAGGCCTACCCCCTTTGGGTTGTTTTCCGATTATGAAAGAACTGGAACCAGGAAACACCAATGGATGCATGGAGGAAGTTACAGAGCTTGTGAAGCTACATAATAAAGCACTTTCAGAAGTCCTTTCAAAGCTACAGAGTGAACTGAAAGGATTCAAATATTCAATAGCTGATTTCTACACTTTTCTTAGTGAAAGAATAGATAATCCTTCAAAATACGGTATGTCACTTCCATTTTAATAGAACAAGACATATTTTAATATAATTGTACTTTGCCTTTTATTTTTGTCATAGACACAACATCTTCATTTTAATTATGTTGGGAAGGTTTTACAGAAGGGAAGATTGCATGTTGTGGAACTGGTCCATATAATGGAATTCTAAGTTGTGGAGGAAAGGGATCAGTTGGTTTTGAGTACGAATTATGTAGGAACACTAGTGACTATGTGTTCTTTGACTTTGGTCGTCCTACTTAAAAGGCCTACCAGCAATTCACAGAGCTAATATGGAGTGGAACTCGCAGTGTCATAGGACCTTATAATCTCAAAGAGTTGTTTGAACACTGATGCATTAAAATTTTAATAAATGTAAAATAAAACTTGTAAACATGGAGCATATTGCGAACTAAATATTATAAATTAATGATTTTATTAATGAGCGTCATAAGGGCAATGGTTAGTGTGCATTTAATGTTCTATTAAATAATATTTTATACATTTCAAAAAAATTAAAATAAAATTGTACACATATATTCCGAAAAGCACACAAAACCACAATAAATTGGTGCATGCAAGCTAATAAATCATTAAAATAAATGTATTTTCTTCTTTGGAATATGTGCATTACCGCTCAAAATTGAGCAACTATTAATCCTTAATATGTACCCTTATACCCATTAATTAATATGCTTAATACAATTCAAATAATTATATTTATAAAATTATACTCTCAACATTTAGATAATACACCAAATTAGAGATGGATCTTTAGACACTTCATTTTGTACCCCGTAAGACTTGAGCTCTTGTTCCCTAGTGACGATATTACTAGAAGGGTCCATGATTGGTTTAGGGTCTAACTATAGAAAATCTTTAACTTAAAAACATACAAGATTGCTAAGCATGTGTGCACAAGTACTAAATCTGCATTCACTTGCACTGACTATGTATGTGCATGCTCGAGCATGCACGCGCCTGTAGGGTTGCCTAATGCCATGTAAGGAAAGTTTTAATTGTAAATAGCATGCAAAGCTGATCCCACATCGGTTGGGAAGAGCCTTGCACCCCTCTTTGATCACTATAAAAACGCTTCGTGGCCATTTTCCCAAAACACATTGAATTCACTAGAAAAATAGTGAATAAAAAAATCTTATTAATTGGAATTAACAAAAAAAGAAAAAGAAAAAGAAAAATTCTGATACGATGGTTGAATAATTGAAACGTAATAGTGACCTAATGAAAAAGTACATGTGAAAAGAAAGAAGGCAAACAAAGAAAGAGAAAGAGAGATAACACAAGGAATGAGCATGATTCAGCCTAAGAGACCTACATCCATAGTGGAATCGAATGGGAGATCAATGGATGAATGATTGCTTGGTTGTGTATATTGAAAAATATATAGCTTGTAGCTTTGATAATGAGATTATCATGCAACGATTTCAAAATATGAAAACTCGTAGAAGACAATTATAAACTTTATGTATTTGCGAGTTTTTTTTATTGTTGTTGTTGTCAATATATAAAATTTTCTTTTTATTAGATTGTGTAATTTGTGCTTGTTGAGGAATACCCTGGAAAAAAATTCTTGGAGTCGCCACTGGATATGGTTGGCGGTTCCTCCCTCTAAATTCTTACTCGCTCCGTTCATTGCCTATAGTGAGTTTTCCTCCTTACAACCACCATAGGTCTCCTTTTTGCCTAGATTTTGTTCAACCTAGATTTCACCCCCCTCACCTTTTTCATCGTTGGGCTTTTGGATCTATTGAGTTTTGGTCATTTGGGTTGTTAGATTTATTGAGTTTTGGTTGTTTGGATTGTTAGATCTACTAACTTTTGGTTGTTGGGTTCTCAAATTTGTTTATTTTTTTCTGATGATCAAAGCAGTTGACAACCATACCAATCCAAACCACCACCAACACAATCAGAATTCAAATTAAGTGACATGCTCAAAAACCTCCCAATGTGGTGGCATTTTGTCTTCTAAGGTTCCCAATGAGGTCACATGGCTCAAAAACATCGCCCCACACCAACTGTGCCAAACCATGTTTAGCACTATTTTAATAGGGAAAAACTTTGGCACAAAAATAAAAAAAACTTAAGAACAATTTCTTAAATGTAGTACATTATATTTCCCAACTGAATTCAAACACATGATTGCACTAGTTAATGAAGTACAAACAACAATTTTTTCTAAGCATGATTATATTCAATACAAAAATATGTTTGAATTATTAATTTTAGTTGAAGAACTTAACCTACTTGAATTATTAAATATGTTTGATATACTACCCAAGTTCAAATCCATGCATTGGCCTGGAAGGCATTTGTTCATGCTTGGACTTGGACGCTTCACTCTCAAAATAAAAGCTCTCTTTATTATTTATTTATCATATTTTGACATGTAGATTATGTTCTTATGACATTTGAATATTTCTAATATTTTCTTACTTGCGTTTTGTTCATTCCCCCTCATTATCAGGTGATAGATTTGAACACTCAACTCAATTATTTCAAGAACATGGAGACTCTGTTAAAGCATAAACTAGGTGAAGAAGAAGCCAATACACTGCTGGTCAAAGCTGTTTACTTAATATGCATTGGAAGCAACGATTACTTTGTCCCCTTCACTACAAACTCCAACGTCCTTAAATCCTACTCTCCAGAAAAATACATAAATATGGTGATTGGAAACTTGACAATTGCGATCAAAGTAATGGCAGTTTGTCTCCTAAGGTTCTTGATGAGGTCACATGGCTCAAAAACCTCCCCCCACACCATGTGAAGCGTGCAGAGAAGCTGAACCGTCGTGCCAGCTGTAGCACTACAGACAAAAAGTCTTGACTGGCCATTCAGTTAGCTCACGACTTGAACTCACGACTCAGTCAAGTCACGAGGCCAATTCGCCAGCCAGCTCTATTTTGTGAAAATGATTCTTCGCATTCCAAACACACACCACTATATATAGACCTTTATACCCACGAAATGTAGAGAGCTTCCAAAGAGAATTTTGAGAGAGAAACCCTAGAGAAAAACAAGATTGACTCATCCATAATCTTTACATAGAGACTCTTCAAATTCCTGTACTCTCACCCTCTTCATTGTTACAGCCTTGAGAGGTTTTTTGCCAAATCCTTTTCTCATCATACTCATATCTGTGAGAAGGCTTTTTGGTGCTTTGGGAAGCAGTTAGGAAGGGACCAATTTATATTGGTTGATGCTATGGGCTATAGCGGAATCCGGTAAGCTAAAGAAGACAAAGATTCGGCGTAACCTCGTTGGAGCAAAAAGCTTGGAGGGCTTAGGTACACTGGGTAGATTAGGCTTGGAGGGTCTTCTACTGTCCATGTATCCTAACTTCATTCTTTAGTGGATTATTGACCGCTTGGAGGGCGGCGGAGAGGTTTTATGCCGAGGGTTTCGGTTTCCTCTTCGATAACACATCGTTGTGTTTGTTTATTATTGGACACTCTACGAACAAAATATAAGCACTCTTTTTTCTATATTCCATCATAATTTGAAACATAGGTTATTTATGACATAAGCATGTCTATTTTGTTCTCATAGTAGACTACTTCCCTTTTGTTCTTTTGCCCTCCTAATCAGGTGATAGACCTAAACACTCAACTTAAGTATTTCAAGAACATGGAGACTTAGTTGATGTCGTGGAAGCCTGAAAAAAGCACACACAATACTCTCTTGATGGAACAGAAACTAAACTGTTAGTTTCTGGTAGTAAACCTCAAATTCACGTGGGGTTTCCTTGAATCCATAAAGAGGATAAAACTGTAATCCACCAGAAGAAAATTTGACAAAACATTTGTGTTTATTAATAATAGTCTGATTTGTCTCTGACGACTACAAAACATATAAATACTGAGAAAAATGTCTAAAATCCTAATTCACACTAATTACACAATTAGGTGACAAAATACCGAAATTTACAAAAAATTGCAAAATTGAGTTAAATGTAGAATCATAAACTATTGACCTTAAGGGTCGTCCCAAAATAGACAGGGTCTTATTCTGATTTTTAAACTAAAAGTTATTAAGGAAAACAAATATTACTATAAATAGCAAAAAAACTATTTCCGGGCCTTAATGAAGGAATTCGCCTAAATTTTGGTGACAATCATAATTATGAATCTGGATCAGAATGTCGTTTTCCTTCAACCTGCCAAATTTCATGCAATTCTGACACTGTCACCCTGATGGCCCCTACTGGCACCCCCTTTTGATCTTGTATTGTGACTTCCTACGCCCCTGCTGCTCCAGGAAGGCATGTGCTGTCTATTCTACGTCAATCTCCCCTAATTGAAAAGAACTCGATCTCGAGTTCCCACTATCTTGTTCATTAGGAGGATGATAAGCATAGAAGTTAGCAACATTGAAGGTAGAAGAAATGCTCATGTCTGGAGGAAGAGCAACCACATAAGCATTGTTGTTGATCTTCTTAGTAATCTGAAATGGCCCATATTTCTTGTCCTTCAATTTGTTTTAGGTACCAATAGGAAATCTCTCCTTTCTAAGATAGACCAACACTAAATCCCCAACATTGAAAATCTTTTCAAGCCTTTTCGTAGCAGCAACTTCCTTGTACTTGGCATTTGTAACTTCAAGTTTCTGTCTCACCTCCTCTTGCATGGCCTAAATACAGTTAGCCATATTCTCAGCTGCTTGACTCACTCCTGGAAGCTTAGGTAAAGGTACTAAGTCCAAAGCGTGTTTTAGGGGCACGCTGTAGATGATGGCAAATGGAGACTTACCAGTGCTTCTGCTGACTAAGCTGTTGTAAGTAAACTCTGCCTGGGACAATGCAAGATCCCACTGCCTGGGCTTCTCACCTGAGATACATCGGATCAGGTTCCCCAAAGTGCGATTAATCACTTCTGTCTAGCCATCAGTCTGAGGTGACTGGTGCTGCTATAATTCAAGGAAGTGTTAGAACGCTTCCATAAAGTCTGCTAGAAGTGACTAATGAACTTGGTATCCTTGTTCAGAGATGATGGACTTTGGCACTTCATGCAAACGCACAACTTCTTTAAAGAACAAATTGGCCACTCGAGTAGCACCTGAAGTCTTCTTGCATGCTATGAAATGGGACATCTTCAAGTACCTATCAACTACAACAAAAACATAATCCATACCTCGCTGGGTTCGAGGAAGACCCAGTATAAAGTCCATAGAAAAATCTTCCCATGGTGCTTATGGAACTAGCAAAGGCATGTATAAACCAATATTCTGAGATTGACCCTTGGCAGTTTGGCAAATTGGACACTTCCTTACATGATTGCCAACATTCCTCTTGAGTTGTGGCTAATAATACCTCTCCTCTACCAGTGCTATAGTCTTATCTCTGCCCATATGTCCACCTAAACCTCCACCATGCAGCTCCTTAATAATCTGCTCCCTCTATGAACTTTTAGGGATGCATAATTGATTACCCTGAAAGAGGAAACCATCCTGGATGTACATACTATTGACAGCAGTATGAGTTTGTTGACACTTAACCCAAATATCACCAAAATCCTCATCATTCTCATATAGCTCCTTGAGGCAATCAAACCCTACAACTTCAGTATGTAGGGTGGTCAACAAAGATGCTCACTTGCTGAGCGCATCAGCCACCTTTTTAGTGACGCTAGACTTGTGCTTCAATGTGAAATGGAAGCGTTGTATGTAAGCTACCCACCGAGCATGCATCCTGTTAATGTTAACTTGACTGTTCATGTGCTTCAATGCCAGATGATCTGTATATAATACAAACTCCTTTTGAATCAAGTAGTGCTCCTAATGCTTAAGAGTCCGTACTACACAAAGAACTCCAGCTTATAGGCCAACCATTTACTTCGAGCTTCACAAACTTTCTCACTAAAGAATGCTACTAGTTTGTTGTCTTTTGAAAGAACAGAGCCTATTGCGACCATAGATGCATCACACTCTACCTGAAACACCTTATCAAAGTTGGGCAATGCCAAAACTAGGGCTGTGCTTAGCTTCTCCTTGATCAAGGCAAAGCTCTGTTCTACCTCCTTTCCCCATGTGAACCTACCCTTCTTTAGACACTCAGTGATAGGGGCTACTATGTTACTGAAATCTCGAACAAACCTTTGATAGAACTTCTTCAAGTTGATATACAACTCATTGGCCTGCAACACCGCCAATACTTCTCACACATGATTATAATGGGCTGCTTCTGTCTTACTGTAAATTAGAATATCATCAAAATAAACTACCACAAACTTTCCAATAAATGGTTTCAATACCTGATTCATAAGCCTTAAGAAAGTGCTGGGAGCATTGGATAATCCGAAAGGCATCACCATCCACTCATACAACCTCTCATTTATCTTAAAAGTTGTCTTCCACTCATCTCCAGGTCAAATCCGAATCTGGTGATACCCACTCTTAAGATCCAGCTTGGTGTAACACTTGGACCCACTCAGCATATCAAACATGTCATCTAGTCGGGGAATAGGAAATCGATACCTAACTGTGATCTTGTTGATGGCTTGACTATCTACACATATATGCCAGCTTCCATCCTTCTTTGGCGTTAACAAAGAAGATACTACACATGGACTCATACTCTCCCTGATCTGCCCTTTGCTCAAAAGCTCATCCACCTGCCCCTATAGAATCTGACCCTCTTGAGGATTCATCTTGTAATGTGGCAGATTTGGTAGACTAGCTCTAGGAGCTAAATCAATGCAATGTTGGATGTCACGCATTGGTGGTAAACCTGCAGACAACTCTTATGGAAAAAGTTCTTCAAACTCCTTGATCAATGGTTGAATTGCCTCAGGATCTCAGCAACCTTCTTCGGCTCGCCATTCGTCACCACTACAGCATATACCTGTTTCAACTCCTTACACTCCCTGTCAAACTCATCCTCATTGTTGACTATGAGAAGTGATGGCTTCCCCTACTTTAGAAGCTTTAGGTACATTGTCTTCCTTAATAGGACCAAGGACAATTTTTCTGCCATTATTAAAGAACACATACACATTATCCTTACACCTATGAGTAGCATCTACATCATACTGCCAAGGTCTACCCAATATTAAATGACATGCATCCATTTCAACAACATCACAAACTACTTCATCTACATAACATTTACCCATGGAAAAAGTAACATGACATTGTTAAGTAACAAGAGTTTCCATACCTTTCTTGATCCAACCTATCTTGTACGAAGAAGGATGCTTTTATGTTTTTAGTCCTAGCTTAGTAACCAAACTTTTCGATGCGATGTGCTCTACACTGCCACTGTCAATGATCAAATCACAGACCCTCTTATTAATGGTGCATCGTGCTCGGAAGATCTCATTCCGCTGATCATCATATTCCACCATTGGTGTGAGCAACAACCTCTGAATAGCTAAAGACCTCCCTAATGGCATGCCTTCCTCATTTTCTTGGACCTCATTGGGATCATAAGCATATGGATCAGCATCATTATACACCTCTTCACCCTCCTATTCACCTTCTGCCTCGCTCTCTTCTGCCATCACCAAATTGACTGTGGCTCGCTTAGGGAAAGTACTAGATCGATGTTCTGGTTCTCCACACTTGTAGCACTTATTCCCAATTGGCCTAGCATAGGGGTTGGCGTTTGCTATTGGCTGGGCTGCAGAACCTGCTACTGCCACTATAGACTGGTTGACACTACTATTCTCCCTAACCACAGGTTGTGATCATGGCGTAAATATGAGTTGTTTACCTTTGTTGGAAGTGGAATTAGAGGACTCCATACTGCGGCTAGAAAACTTTGAACCTTCCCTGAGATGCTAATATTCTATTTTCTTGGATAGGGTTACAACCTCATTTAAAGTATATAGGGTTTGTAAGGATACCTAATCTTGGATGGAAACAAGCAACCTGTGTACAAATCTAGATATCAGTTGATCTTCAGTTTCCTCCAAATCAATGTGATTTGCCGACCTGTCAAACTCCTCCATGTATTCATTAACTGTTCGAGTACCCTGCTTGCAATCTTAGTACTATTTGAACAACTCCTGCTAGTAATCTGGTGGTAAGAACCGATCTGCCATTAATCTCTTCATTCTCCTCCATGATAGTATGGGAAGCTTTCGTTCAAGGGTATGGTTTAATTGAATAGGTCCCACTAGGCAAGTTCTCCTCCCTTCAATTTGTAAGCCACCAAACACACATGTTTGTCATTTGTAGTACCCATATAATCGAAAAACTTTTCCACCTCACTAACCTAATCCAAATACTCTTCAATGGAGACATTACCATTAAAGGATGGTAACTTTACTTCCATTCGATAGTCCTTCTGCTCTTAATATCTCGACTGTTATCCCTCGCAGGACCATGATGATTCCCAAGGACTCTTTCTGTGTACTCCTCGTCCTCACTGTTCTCTTCGTTGTAGCCTTGCTGCCTGTTTCAATTTGGACTGCGATAGGGAAGGCCACGCGCTTGGTTATTACGTTGCTCTTCGTCATCACGATTAGGGTTTCGATTAAGCAGGGTGGCAAGCGCTTCTTGAATTTAGTCCAGAGTTTGTTCGGTTGAATCATAAAATTGTTGATTTTCATCATGAAAATCAAGGAACTCAGCCCTAGTGAGGACTGGATTGTTGACATTGTCACCACCATCATTGTTATGGTGGTCACCGTCTCATCGATTAGCCATCAGACTAGGGTAAGTCAAGGTTCTGATACCAACTGATGTCGTAGAAGCCTGAAGAAAGCATACACGATACTCTCTTGATGGAACAAAAACTAAACTGTTAGTTTCTAATAGTAAACCTCGAATTCATGAGGGGTTTCCTTGAATCCACAAATCCACCAGAAGAAAATTTGACAAAACGTCTGTGTTTATTGATAATAGTATGATTTGCCTCTGACAGCTACAAAACATATAAATACTGGAAAAAAAAAAAACGTCTAAAACCCTAATTCGCACTAATTACGCAATTAGGTGACAAAATACCGAAATTTACCAAAAATGGCAAAATTGAGTTAAATGCAGAATTATAAACTACTAATCTTAAGAGTTGTCCCAAAATAGACGGGACCTTATTTTGACTTTTAAACTGAAAGTTATTAAGGAAAACAAATATTACTATAAATAGCAAAAACACTATTTTCGGGGCCTTAATGAAGGAATTCGCCTAAATTTTGGCGACTCTCATTATTATGAATCTGGATTAGAATGCCATTTTCCTTCAATCTGCCAAATTTCATGCAATTCCGACACTTTCACCCTGATGGCCTCTACTGGCACCCCCCCTTTGATCTTGCATTGTGACTTCCTGCGCCCCTACTATTCTAGAAAGGCATGTGCTGTCTGTTCTACATCATCATTTGAGGCAAAAACTAGGTGAAAAAGAAGTCAAGCAACTTCTGTTTAAAGCTGTTTACTTAATTAGCTATCTTACTGTTTAGCATCCTTGGCATTTCTTTCAAAAGGGTGAGGAGTCTCGATTTCAAACCTTTGCATTTCCTTTGCAAAGTTTCCTCATAAATGGCACTCTTGAACAAACCTAACCACGATTGGTTTAGCAATACGCCGGTTCAACTGGCTATTCAAAAAGGTTCTAGGCCATTATTCAAATCAGTTTGTTTTAATTTGTAATTATATAAAATCCTAGACTGTACTCTGATTCATAGTTAACTCAATCAAACCAAGCGATTTGATCTAGTTTTGGAAACCATATTACAAACTACAAACATAGATCTTTCCAATGGTATATGGCTTTTTAACTAATAATTTCAAGATAATTCCAAAAATAATTTTGAAATTGTCCTAGCAATGTTGATTTCAACTTCTTTGAACTTAAGTAGTGTGCTTAATTATTGAGGACCAATGTGATTAATACTCAAAAGTCAGAAAGAGCATTGCAACCAACAAGTAGTGTCTGGAATTTGTGAGAGAGAAAAAAAAAAGTGTTCTGTTTTTTTGTCCAAGGCACCAATAAGATAGTGTTAGAACTTACGCTAACACAACAAACCCCTTATTTGGTTAGAAGGAAATCGTTCATTTCCTCCCAATTTAGTAAGGAAATGAGAGAAAAGAAAGTTTAAGTTCCGAGTCAGCTCTTTCTTTTGGTCATTTAGGCAATTGCCTAAGGCCTGAAATTGGAAGAAAATCCCTTAATTTTAGTTTGATAGTTTTGTATTATGCTCATATAATTATTTAAAGTAAAACATATTTCATATCAATTGACTCTTTGTATTGTTTGAAAATGGTCGATGAGATAGAATAATGTGGTAATGAATTTTAATCTCCACAAAATGTTTAGTTAGTGGATGATGTGTCGGTTTATCATTTAAAAAAAAAAAAAAAAGGGGGATGTCTAGTTGAAAAGCAAATGGAAGTAAGCGAAACCTGTAAGAAAGAAGGTAATGTGCTATCTGTATATATAATTTTACGATGAATTCAATTTACAAGAGTTTTGGATAACTAATGTACAAAAATCTAAATTTAAACAATGACATATAAATTTCCTAGATTTTAGTTAGTCTCTGGGAGTTTGCTAATTAACTTAACATTATCCTTAGTTAGTTGTACCTTATCATTAATATTATCCGTGCAACTGTTGTGAACTTGACTTAAACATTTTTTTTTAAAAATGTTAATTTTGTTAGTTTTTATTTTTCTATTTTTAGGGTTTAGAAGTAATATTATTAGAACGTTTCACATTTTAAATACATTCCTTGAATTTTACATTGAAACAATTAACCCTTGAAAACAGTTGTCACGGTTTTGGTATGATGAGTTTGAGGTTCCATTTCTATTTCTTGGTTTTGTATGCATGCATTTTTATCCCAACCCAATGCCTTGGTAAGATCTGCCTGCAAAAGGAACATGCTGCCTTATTCGTTTTTGGGGATTCACTAGTGGATGTTGGAACCAATAACTATATCAATAACCTTACCGATTACCAGGCAAATTTTCCACCTTATGGGGAAACCTTCTTCAAGTACCCAACTGGGAGAGCTTCAAATGGCCGTCTAATTCCAGATTTCCTTGGTAAGATAATAGTTATGTGCTGTTTTCTATTGGACTTCAATTGTTACTCAATTAATTTTTGAAGCATTATTGCAGCTGAGTATGCAAACTTGGAGCTAATTCCTCCATATCTACATCCTGGTTATCATCGGTATGTTGATGGGGCTAACTTTGCATCAGGAGCAGCTGGTACTCTTGATGAAACTCGTCAAGGATTGGTATGCATTCTTCTGACTATGTACACTCCTAAAATAAAAGAATTTTAATTAGGATTCTCGGAAATGAAGCGCAATTAGGGCTAAAGTTTGTTTGCATAGCCCTATAGAGCTCTTCCTTAACAACTATATGTCCTATATTCCTATTGATTGGAACTAACAGAAAAGATAAAGAAATACTGACTCCATGGTAGAATAATTGAAACAGTATTTAGTATTATGACATAATGAAAAAGAATGTGAGAATATAAAGAAGGAAAACTGAGAAAAGAAAAGAGAGAAAAAACAATGAATGATTAGTTATAGTTCTGTTTTAACCTTAGTGGACTCCATTAATTGCAGAGAACCTTTGATGGTTACAACTTACATCTTTATATTTGGCTCTATGTATTATAATGAACCCAATAAAGGATAATTATAGAAGACTAAATAATATGGTACATTATTTGCACCACAAGAAGGATTAGGATTTTTTTTTTACTTATACTCTGAGTAAGATCAAAATTACTTTACTTGCAAGATTATTTTGCAAGCATTCTAAATCGGATATTAACGCTCCGTTTACTTAGGCAAAAATATTTTCTAGAAAGTAGGTCATTTTCTAAAAAGTATTTTCTGTAAAACTATCTCATTTTCTTATGTTTGGTAATTATCTTAAATAAGTTGAAAAATAATCTTCTAACTTCTCTTAATTAGCTTGCTATGAGATAGAGTTGTTTTCAAAAAAAAATTTAATGAAAAACAATTTCTAAAAATAAGCCATACTTTTTTGTTGTTGACCAAAGATAGTTTTCATTTGATTTTTTTTTTTTTTTTTTTATACTACCAAGCACTGGACCTTGACTAAGATTAAGAGTTGGACCAGACTAAGATTAAGATTTGATATCTTTAACATGTATTAATCAACGTATCTAACCCAAGTGTTGCCATGTTTCCTTTGATATCTTTAACATGAATCAACGTAGATAACCTAAGGGCTGCTCTGTTTCCTTTTCTTAGCATTTTAGATATACTGCGAACCCAAATTCAAATCCTTGCATTTGCTTCATATATGATTGGATACTTATGAAATATAAGCTCTTTTTCTCCTTATTTCATCATATTTTGCGATTTGGATTATGTTTTTATGATATAAGGATTTCTATTCTGTTCTCACGGTTGTGTACTTCTCTTTTGTTCTTTTCATTTGCTTATCATCAGGTGGTAGCCCTGAGTACTCAACTTAAATATTTCAAGAACCTGAATACTCTGTTCAAGCAAAGACTAGGTGAAAAAGAAGCCAAGAAATTATTGTCTAAAGCTGTTTACTTAACTTGCGTTGGAAGCAACAATTACCTTTTCCGCTTTACCTCAAACTCCAGTGTCTACTCTCCAAAAGAATGTGTAAATTTGGTAATTGGTAACTTAACAACTGTGATCAAGGTAATTACAATTAGTGCTTTATACAATATTTAGAACAAATTTGTGTTAGGTTATTCATGATTTCATTGGTCATAATTATAATTTGATTTGTTAGGAAATATATAAGAAAGGAGGAAGAAAACATGTGTTCCTAAACCTGCCTCCTTTGGGTTGTCTCCCGCTTGTGAAAGCAATAACACCAGAAAAAGCCAATCCATGCGTGGAGGAAGTTACATCAATTACGAAACTACACAATAAAGCACTTCCCGAAGCCCTTAAGAAGCTAAAGAGTGAACTGAAAGGATTCAAATATTCAATAGCCGACTTCTACACTTTTCTTGGTGAAAGAATAGATAATCCTTCAAAATATGGTATGTCACTTCCATTTTAATAGTGCAATATGTATTTTTTTTTTTTAATTGTACTTTGCTTTTTATTTTTGCCATTGACTAATAGCATCTTTGTTTTAATTATGTTGGGTAGGTTTTAAAGAAGGGAAGATTTCATGCTGTGGAACTGGTCCATATAATGGAATTTATAGTTGCGGAGGAAAGAGAGCAGTTGGTCCTAAGTACGAATTATGTAGGAACATTAGTGACTATGTGTTCTTTGATGCTCCTCATCCTTCCGAAAAGGTCTACCAGCAATTTACAGAGCAAATTTGGAGTGGAACTCCCAATGTCATACGACCTCATAGTCTCAAGGAGTTGTTTGATCACTGATTGCATTAAAATTTTAATATACGTAAAATAAAAAACTTGTAAACATGGAGCTTATTGCAGTTTAATAAATTAATGATTTCGTTAACAAATTTCATAAGGACAATGGTTAAGGTGCATTTAATGTTTATTTATTTATTTACTTTACGCATATACTCAAAATTGAGATATTATTATTCCTTAATTTGCCCATTTGGATAGTGCGTCTACGTTTTGTGCATAACACTGTAGCGCGTTTTTAGCTTTTTTTTTTTTTTACTCAACCGCAGTTGTTGACCAAGTCTTCCATGAACAGTGAAAATGTGCACTGTTCATGAACCCACAAATTCCACTTTTCAGCAACTTTTTCATTAAAAATGAGTCCCACGGCACTGTTAACACATTTGAAAATTATTTTGCTACAGTGTTTTCAGTTTTCAATTTTCAGTTTCAGCAAAATAATGTGCTATTCAAACAGACTCAATATGTGAGAAAGTTAGTGACTTTTTGTTTTTTGACCTTGTTCATCCTACCGAAAAGGCCTACCAACAATTTGCAGAGTTAATTTGGAGCGGAACTCCCAATATCACGAGTCCTTACAATCTCAAAGCATTGTTTGAACAATGATGTATTTAGATTAATTAATAGTGCAATAAAACTGTTCAAGGTATTTATAGACTGTATTTAGATTAATTAATAGTGCAATAAAAACGTACCAGCTTATTTATAGACTGAATTTAATAAATTACTATTTTTAATAATTCAAATCGTTTGATTATATACTCTTAACATTTGGACAATGCATTATTTCAACTAGTGTGTTTCTTGTATGCCTTTGGATTTTGTAACCAAACAAAGTCTCTAGTACCAATATTGAAAATCTTATTGGTGTTTCTATGTGAAGCTATTGCAAAACAATCAAAGGGTTACTATAGAGTTAGTCATATACTGTGATCTGTTCAAAGGAGTTAGTTACAAATTATAGATTTGTGCACTAAAAGAAAGAAGGTTACTACAATATTAAGTTTAATTGGGTATTGGAGCGAATTTTCAACTGTAGGTTGATATTTTGGGATGAGCCAGGGTAGTGGTAAGATTCCTCATACTTGTAACCTTTTGATTATTGATTAGTGAATTCTTGAGAGTGGTGACCTTAAATTATCTAGTGGGGTTTTTGCTTTGCGAAAGATTTTCCTCATTTGTCAACAAATCACCGTGTCAATTTAATTTCCGCTGCATTTAGTTTATTTGGTGATTTGTTGGTGTCTCTACTATTTGCATGTAATTTGACCTAATTAATCAACTTGAGTAATTGAATTAATTAATCAGGGTTAAACTATGTCAACCCAACACAGTTTAAGGTTGTTACAAATTCATTCAACTATTTCATTTCTAACATGAAATAAACCTTCTCCAACTTGAAATTATTTTTGATGGACAATTGGTAATAAATGTCTTTTTATACTCACTGAACTTTTTGTCTGTCTATAAATAGAGTGATCATAACACCAATGGTGCATGGTGGTACCTCTTAGCATTGTGATTATGTTGCCATGCCATACTAGTCAAAATTTAGGGCATAAATGCTTGATTATGTCGCCATACCATAAATTGTCTTATCAAACGGTCTGCTTAGCAGCCATAAATTATTGATTATGTTGGTGTGCCATCAAATATCTTATCAAAAGATTTGCATGCTAGTCAAAATTTAGTGCATAAATTATCTTTGGCAAACGGTCTCCATAGCTAAGCTAACATAAAATATTGATTTTGTCGCCATGCCATACTAATCAAAGATTTAAGTGCATGTAACGGGATTGTTTGTTTTTAAACAATGTTTATTCAAATATTTTACGTGTTGGATCTGCTAATCCAGCCTATCATGAAAGTCAACGGAATCAGTTTTGTCACCTAATGAACAAATTAAGCACCCTATATATATATATATATATATAAGAATGAAAATTGCAACAAAAGGTCCAATAGAAAGTAAAGAAGATTTGAGATGAAGAGTATGAGGTTCTATTTCTGTTTCTTGGTTCTGTATGCAAGCATTAGTTTCCCAACCAAATGTTTTAGTAACATCTGCCTGCCAAAGGATCATGTTGCCTTCTTCATCTTCGGCGATTCAATAGTAGATGTTGGAAACAATAACTATATCACAACTAATCTCCAGGAAAATTTTTTGCCTTATGGGGAAACCTTCTTCAAGTACCCTACTGGGAGAGCTTCCAATGGCCGTCTCATTCCAGATTTCATTGGTAAGATATAGTTGTGTTCTTTTCTTTTCGGCCTGGACTGTTGCTTAATTTGACAATTGAGGTATTGGTGCAGCTGAGAGCATGGTTTTCAGACCCGGACCGTTCATTGAACCGTAAAAGAGAGAGGTTCAAGGGTTTTAAAGTCGAACCGGGGTCGAACCGTGATGACATAATAATTAATTTAATAATTATTTTAAATATATATAAAAACATTAAATTAATAAAAAATAGAAAAATGAACTAAAATAGTCTAATTCATTTAGAGAAGCTTATTTCTAAAAAATACATAAAACTTACAAAAATATAGTACACAACTACACATTGTTACACACTGCATAAACTATACATTGTTTCTCATAACTACCCACTCTGTGCATAAACTGTATGCATAAACTCTGTGCATAAAACAATATTAATTCAAACATAAACTGTGCATAAACTATGTTTGTGTTTGGAATCTTTGGATTAACATAAACTGTGTGCATAAAACATTGTTAATCCAAACATAAACTGTACAAACACTGTATGCATAAACTGTGTGCATTAACAGTGTTTGTTAATCCAACTTTGAATCATTTTCAATTGACCCAAACCAGTGTATTAGTAACGAGTGCTAACTTTGAAACAGGACTACCATCTATATCAAGAACCAATTATAAAACTTTGAAACATTTGAAGTCAATTTTTTTAAGGTCATTCAACTTCTTTCTAGGATGAAAGAAAGTATTATTAAGGGATTAATTGAAGCAAACGATAGTTCCCAGAATGGAGATTTAAATTTAAAAAATATGGGACAAAAATTTCATCGTCTTTATAAAAGTTCAAGACCTACCCTGAAAAGGCCAATATCAACGAGATTCTATTTTTCATTATGAGGTCCGAAGCAAGGACAAAGAAGAGCTATAAATATATACCACCACTTCAGATCAACTTTTGAATCATTTTCAAAAGACCCAAATCAAGGTAAAAAAAATAACTCATCATCATCATCCACAATCAACTTGCAAATATTAACAAAGAAAAAGCAGATTAGAGGTAATAAAGTACCAAACGACGGCGACGACGACGGCGAAGAGGCAGAGAGTGAGCTGCGACGGCGACGAGGGAGAGAGGCAGAGACGAGAGAGTGATTGAGAGAGTGAGGAAGAGATCTGGGCTGAGCTGCGACGGCGAAGAGACGAGAGAGTGATTGAGAGAGTGAGGCGAGGGTTTCTGAGTGATTGAGTTGAGAGTGATTTTTGTTTTCAGGTTGGGCTCCATTGCTCCAAATGACGCTGTATAGGAAAAAAAAAAAGAAAAAGAAAAGAAGAAATGCTGCCGTTTTAAGGCTTGAAAGAAGCCAACCGTTTGAACCGTGTGAACCGGTCATGGTTCACCGAACTAGACGGTCGGACCGCGGTCCGGACGGGTCCATGCTTTTTTTGCATGGAACGGTCTTCACCTTAAACGGACCATGAAAGTGAACGGTTCAAGGGTTTCCCGGTCGGACCGTACAGTCCGGTCCGGGTTTAACAACCTTGGCTGAGAGAGCAAACTTGCCTCTAATTCAACCATATCTATATCCGGGTTATGATCAGTACATTGATGGGGCTAACTTTGCATCAATAGGAGCTAGTGTTCTTGCTGAAACTCGTCGAGGATTGGTACGTATTCTATCTGGTTATGTGTAGGCTAATTAAAAATGAATGTTAATTAGTATTTTCATAAATGGAGTTCAATTAGGCTCAAAGTTCTACTTAGTCCATCTATAAAAACTATTATGTTGATTGGAATCAATGTATCCGATTTAATTAGGGATTGCTGTGAAATTATTCAATGCATTCATTGTAGTTTACTTTCCTCTCATATAAAGGAAAAAGAATCCCACATATAGGTCTCACACATGAAACCTACAATTATGTGAAAGGGAAGTGCAGTAAATACAAGTGTATTAAATAATTTCTCGAGGTTGTCATGGTTTCTTTTGTTAGTATTTTTTATTAGGATTGTTCAAGCCTCGATTTGACCCAACAAATTGTACCGGAACTGCTCCGATCGAACCTAGCAACAAAACTAATACTAGTGAATGGAGTGGCCGTCGAAGAATAGTATCTAGGTTTCTGACTTCGGCCAGTATGGTTGTTGGTTCCTCCCTCTAAATTCTGACTCCCTCTGTTCACTACCTATAGTGAGTTTTCCTCCTTACAACCACCATAGGTCTCCTCTTTGCCTAGACTTTGTTTAACCTAGATTTCTCATTCTCCCTCTCGCCTTTCCATCCTTGGGTTTTTAGATCTATTGAGTTTTGGTCATTTGGGTTGGTAGATCTATTGAGTTTTGGTTTTTCCTGATGAGGTCACATGGCTCAGAAACCTCCCCCCACACCGACTTTGCTGAACCATGTTTAGCACTATATTTTATAGGGAAAAACTTTGGCACAATTACTCCAAAATAAAAAATAAAAATAAAAACTTAGGAACAATTTCTTAAAT
This sequence comes from Quercus gilva, assembly GCA_023621385.1. Classification (NCBI taxonomy): domain Eukaryota; kingdom Viridiplantae; phylum Streptophyta; class Magnoliopsida; order Fagales; family Fagaceae; genus Quercus; species Quercus gilva. The sequence goes on along the minus strand of CM042476.1, from coordinate 13,380,131 downwards.
GCAATACATTATATTTCCCAACTATATTCAAACTCATGATTGCACAAGCTAATGAAGTACAAACAACAAATTCTTTCTTTTAAGCACGATTATATTCAATACAACAATATGTTTGAATTATTAAATTTATAGTTGAATAACCTAACCTACTTGAATTATTAAATATGTTTAATATACTACCCAAGTTCAAATCAATGCATTGGCCTAAAAAGCATTTGTTCATGCTGTGACTTGGACACTTCGCTCAAAAAATAAAAGCTCTCTTTGTTATCTATTTATCATATTTTGACATATAGATTATCTTCATATGACATTTGTATATTTCTAATATTTTCTTACTTGCCTTTTGTTCTTTCCCCCTCATTATCAGGTGATAGACTTGAACACTCAACTCAATTATTTCAAGAACATGGAGACTCTGTTAAAGCATAAACTAGGTGAAGAAGAAGCCAAGACATTGCTGGTCAAAGCTGTTTACTTAATATGCATTGGAAACAACGATTACTTTGCCCCCTTCACTACAAACTCCAGCGTCCTTAAATCCTACTCTCCAGAAAAATGCATAGATATGGTGATTGGAAACTTGACAACTGCAATCAAAGTAATAGCAGTTGCTGTTTACAGAATATTTAGAACAATTTGTGTAAGATTATTCTTGTTTCCATTTTTAAGTTGATTATATCTGTACTTTGATTTATCAGGAAATATATAAGAAAGGAGGAAGAAAAGACGTGTTCCTAGGCTTGCCACCGTTGGGTTGTGTCCCATATATAAAAGCACTAATACCAGGAAACACAGGTGCATGCATGGAGGAGCTTACAACACTAGTAAAACTACACAACAAAGCTCTCTCTAAAGTCCTACTGAAGCTAGAGAGCCAACTCAAAGGATTCAAATATTCACTGGCCGATTTCTATTCATTTTGTACTAAAAGAATAAATAGTCCATCAAAATATGGTCTGTCACATTGTCCTTCACTTTCACAATACATTATGTATTTTATAATTGTTGTACTCAATATTTTAGATTTATCATAGACAATTAGCACCATTGTTTTAATTATGTTTGGAAGGTTTTACGGAAGGGAAGTGTCACGCCCCAAACCCAAAAGGGTCCAAAGCGTGAGGGAACATCCCAAGGGTACCTATAGATTTTTCCTTTCTTTTCCATAGGATAAAAATAAATAACCATACTAAAATCTTTATATTACAAGTTAGAGCTCTATAACACAATTTCAAACAATAACTCAAGTCATGTGCGTCCAAATAATACATGAATATATTTCAAAGCTCCAAATGGATAACACAAAACCACAATCCCTTTTTGGATACACAACCTCAACATTGAAGTTAGGCCTACAAAGCCTAAGGCTAACAAACCTCAAGTATCCAACCTCCAATATAATTAATTATGATCTCGTTAAACTTTGCAAGATTGAGTCACCAACCAATCATAGCATAAATCTCTCACTTAGCATAATGCTCCGATCACCACTAATAAAACAAGCTCCATGCCCAAGGTATAGCAAATTTATCTGAAAAACTGTTGGAGGATAGGATGAGCTAAAGCCCAGTAAGTAGTATAATTAATGGGGGTGGGGGAAATGCAAGTTTCATGATGATAAACAGTTTACAAAGCATGTTTTAATTTGGGAAAATTCTAACTGAATACTGGAAGATCATTTCCATAATAGTATGACGAGAATGATTAACTAGTGGAACACAATTTCTCAAAGTAAATACCTTGGAACTATATACCATAATCTGTGAGCACTAACAATATAGTTTCCAAAGCCATAAAATCTAACATACAGTAATTTATCACAAATATACCATACTACCACATAGACCGGTCAGGGGATCCACCCATTCACAACTAGCAATGCAGACTCTTGGCCCCATGGACAGCAGCCTCACCCATACCCTCAAGGTTTTTCTCTCCCCCCATGGGCAGCAGAGAGAGCGCGTCAAATAGGACCTCTCTTGCATGTGGTCTCTTGGCTCCATAGACAGCAGCCTCACCCACACACAATCAAGGAATCCTCTTCCTCCCATGGAGAGCAGGGAAGAACGCGTCATCCAAAGTAAAAGGGCACTGACCTAAACTTGATTTCGTTGTCACAAAGACCTCGAAAACCAAATCGGGTGATCACCGGAAAATCACACATGGCGTGATGTTACAACAACATAAACTCACAGGTTACACTACTTTGAAACACATAGTTCATATCTAGGTAGTTTCAGAAAATCTTAAATAATCTAACTTCTACAAAGTTTGTAAGGTTTTCAACTTCATTCTTGTCAAGAGATTTTCTATCAGTTTCCCACATAATAAGATAAGAGAAGCATCTTTAAATTTTCTACCATACCATAAAATCTATGATTTCCCTATCAAAGATTAAATAAAAGATGCTCATTTTTCTATATAAAAAATTCATACATTTCCCTAAATGCAATACCAAATATGATGCATTTTTATATATAATCATATATATATATATATATATTAAGGTTACGACACAGTAGTTTTTAGGAAAATATAATTTCCATAGGTAATTTCTAAAAACGTGTTTAACCCAAAACAACATTCATGTTATTTTTCAAAAATCTCATTAAAAGCTACTTACCTTGGAAGGCCAACCAATTTTATCTCAACCGGGCACCACAACTCAACTAATCCAGTCACTAGGTCCATCACCAAGAATATCGGAACCTAGAAACACAATGATCAAACCTATCAATAACAAGGCCTTTCACAAAGTACCATCACACTTATCTCCATAAATTGCAACAATACCCTAAAATCAAACCAAAGGCCTTAAAGTCTAGCTTGCCTGTCCTAAGACAAGTACCCTTCCCGAGCAAGAACCAAACAAGCATCCATGAAACTCATAGTGCTAACACAACCAAAACATTTTAAATTCACTATTGCAAAAATGTGCATCATAAGATAATATGACATACTCATGAATCTCTTTGAGTACTAAATAATATATTTAAGCCAAGATAAGATCAACCGAGGTTTGGGATTAATTCCACGATTTCTCGGCATTTTAGTCTTGCTTTCAGATTCAGTACATAACAGGGCAGCCATTTGTAAAAATTGTTTGGTCAATGAAAAGTTATCCGATTAATTTAAAACTTTAAGGGAACATTCCCCTATATGTATACAATGTACCACAGAAAATTCAGCCCAAAACGATTTTTCTATAATTTATTAAAAATCATGCATTGTGGCTGACTCAAACTTGTCATGACAGCTTTAGAAAATTGTTATAGTTGTAAGACTAGCCCAAATTATTTGAGAATTACTCTCACATTAAAACCACCAGATTTAAAGCATATTAACAAGAAGGAATTAAACCCAAAATCTCATATAAACAACTTATCAAACACGTGGTATGCAAAGGCACATGCTCACACATAACTTGCATAAATTCGTAGTTATCACTCCACTCACACCCACATATGCCAAAGTCATTTAAAATGCAAAGAACACACTTCCAAAAATCAGCCCAAACTTCCACAAAAATCAACCCACACGATTGCTCAAGGAACCCCAATTTTAACCATGGAGAAACCCCAAATGATCACCATTTGTAAAAACCCTTGAACATATAACAATTAAGCCCACCAAATCAAAAACTCATGTACATAATTACAAGAACATCACCCAAGAAGCTCATAAATCTCATGAACATCATTATCAAAGCTTAGATTAAAATAACCTTAAGCAAAAGTATAAAACCCACTAATAGATTAGAGATTTTTACCTTAAATCAAAAGAGATGAATATGCTTTAGAGGTTCCTAGAGAGCTTTGTGGTGATCTTGCTGGAAATGATGGTTGGGAAGGAGGTACACGGTGGGAGAAAATGAGGGAGGAGTGCTTGTTATGTTTGAGGAAAAATGAACAAAAGAAAAGTGTAGAGAGACACTTACTTTGACCGGCCAAAGAGGGAGAGAGGGAGATATTTTGAGAGAATGTGCGGCGGTAAGTGGGGTCACACGTGTGGCTCCTTAAAAATCTGATCCTTTTTTTTTTTTTTTTTTTTTTTTTTTTTTTTTAAGGCTGGGCTGTTACAGGAAGATTTCATGTTGCGGAAGTGGTCCATGCAGGGGAATTCCAAGTTGTGGAGAAAGATCCAATGAGTACGAATTATGTGAGAAAGTTAGTGACTTTTTGTTTTTTGACTCTGTTCATCCTACCGAAAAGGCCTACCAACAATTTGCAAAGTTAATTTGCAGTGGAACTCCCAATATCACAGGTCCTTACAATCTCAAAGCATTGTTTGAACACTGATGTATTTAGATTAAGTAATAGTGCAAGAAAAATGTTTGAGCTTATTTATAGACTGAATTTAATAAATTACTATTTTTAATAATTCAAATCGTTTAAGTGTATACTCTCAACAGTTGGACAGTGCATTATTTCAATGTGAATAATTTTACTTAAATCTGTTTAGTATTTCATTTGTCCCGAATATAGAAGCTTTATTTCCAACTTTGTGATCTTATTTAAGGTAAGAGCTTTTATACTTTTTGTGGGTTTTCATATTTTGCTAGAGGTTTTTTGTAATCTAAGTTTTGAAAGTGATATTCTTGAGATAATGTTTATGGGTTTTGCTTTGGTGGACCTATTTGGGTGAATGGTTGTGGATTTTGTACAATAGTAGCCATTTGAGATTTACCCATAGTAAAGATTTGGGGCTTTTGACTTCCTAATGTGAAACAATTGATGAATCTAATTTTTATTGTTTATTTGGTGCTAGTGGAGGATTTACATTTGGGGTTTGTAATGGTGGATATGGTTATATATGTTGTTGTTTGTGGGTCTCTTGAAAATGACATGTATGTTGAGGAAGAAATTTATAAAGTGTTGGGATCTCTTATGGTAAAGAAAAGGCTTTGAATGATATGATTATAAATTGGAGTCTAAGCCTTGTAAATGAAATTGTTGATAAATTTTGAAAGTGAAATACATTATTTGTGAGGTTAAGTACTTAGGCTTGCCTAATTAATTTCTTATCTAGCGATTTATAATTCGTAGCTAGATAAAATGTCAAACTTTATGCTTATTGTGATAGGTTTGTTTGGTATTGTTTAGGTTCTAACTAATCTCTTTGGAGTTTTGGAACTAAGCTTTTTGCGGGTTGCAAGGTAAGTAGCTTTTTAATGGGATTTTTGGAAAATAACCATGTTGTCTAAACATTGTCTTCGGGTCAAACACATTTTGGAAAATTAACGGTGGAATTATGTTTTTCTAAAAAGTGTTATGTTGTGACCCTACTATATATGATTATATATGAAAGTGCATATTCTTATTGCATATGGGGAATTGCATGATTTGTTAGCATGGAAAAGACTAGCATCTTTGATTGAATTCTTGAGAATGCGTTTTATGGATTTATTGCATTATTTGCAAATTCTAAAGATGCTTTATCTTAGCTTGTATTATTTGGAAAATTTACGCAAAATATTTATGACAAGAAATAGTTTAGAGGACTTTAAGAATATTGTGGCTATTTGGTTATTGAAATATTTTATGAAACTACTTAGAAGTGAACTGTGTATTTTAAATACATTAACTTGTGAGCTTTTGACATGGTTTTGTCATTGTGCTATGATATTGGTGATTATCCCGTCTGAGTGACGATCCGTCTTTGTGGCGACTCGTCTGTGTGACAACCTTGTCATGTGGCCTTGGGTGAGGTTTCTGGATTTGAAATGATATTGGATATTTTATGGCTCACAATGAATAATATATAGTTTCATAATTACTTTAGGAAGCTTGGTGCTACAATATGTCTATTATTCTTGTCATGATGTTAAGGAAATTTATTTTGCAGAATTCAAATGAAAATTCCCAAATTTTAGCATGTCTGTAAAATGTTCATTGTTATGAAACTTGCATTTCCCCCACCCCTATTAATTATGCTACTTACTGGGCTCTATCTCATTCCGTTATTTTATAATCTTTTCAGAGTAGGCAACAGTCTTTTGAGACAACTTTTTGGTGGCTAATAGTAGTTAGACTAACTACTGATGGAGACTGAACTTTTGTAATGGGTATATTAGATGGTGTAAATCTTAAAATAGGCTTGACTCATTCTTTTGTATATTAAAGCGGTTGTGACGTTATTTCCACTTATGGGACAAGCTGATGATATGTAATTAATTATTCAGACCTCTATTATTTTGTGGCCAATGGTCCTTGTAATTATTGCTTAGAGCTCTGATTTACTTTGAGAGTATATTCAATGGAATTATCATGATAATTCTTGATGTTGGTACTTGATATGATTTTTGTGGATAGAATTGTCAAAAAGGAAGAAAAAAAAAAGAAGAATCTATAGGTACTTTGAGACGTATTTCTCATGCTTTGGACCCTTTGGGGTTTGGGGCGTGACACATGTTGCCTTAATCATTTTCGGGGATTCAATAGTTGATGTTGGAAACAATAACTATATCAATACAACTACTTATCTCCTGTCAAATTTTTGGCCTTATGGGGAAAGCTTCTTCAAGTACCCCACTGGGAGAGCTTCCAATGGCCGCCTTATTCCAGATTTCATTGGTAAGTTATAGTTATGTGTTGTTTTCTCTTTGATTGGCCTGAACTGTTGCTTAATTGACAATTGAAGCATTAGTGCAGCTGAGCAAGCAAACTTGCCGCTAATTCCACCATATCTACATCCGGGTTATAATCGGTACACTGATGGGGTTAACTTTGCATCAATAGGAGCTGGTGTTCTTGCTGAAACTAGTCAAGGATTGGTATGCATTCTATTTGATTATGTAGGGTTGATTAAAAATGAATGTTAATTTGGATTTCCATAAATAGAGTACAATTAGGCTCATAGTTTTGCTTAGTTCAATAGAGCTTCTATAACAACTATCCTTTTGATTAAAATCATTGTATCTGATTTAGGGTTGCTGTGAAGTTATTCATTGTATAGATTATGTTCTTGTGACATTAGTTTGTATATTTCTACTTTGTTCTCATGGTTGAGTACTTCCCTTTTGTTCTCTTCCCCCCTCATTATCAGGTGATAGACCTAAACACTCAACTCGATTATTTCAAGAACATCGAGACTCTGTTAAAGCAAAAACTAGGTGCAGAAGAAGCCAAGACGTTGCTGGTCAAAGCTGTTTATTTAATATGCATTGGAAGCAACGATTACATTGTCCCCTTCACCACAAACCCTAGCATCCTTCAATCCTACTCTCAAGAAAAATATGTAAATATGGTGATTGGAAACTTGACAACTGTGATCAAAGTAATAACAATTAGTGTTTTATATATACAATATTTAGAACAAATTTTTGTTAGATTACTCCTGTGTTCATTTTTAATTTGGTCATAACTATACTTTGATTTATCAGGAAATATATAAGAAAAAAGGAAGAAAATATGTGTTCTTAGGCTTGCCACCTTGGGGTTGTATCCCGTATATAAAAACACAAATACCAAGAAACACAGGTGCATGCATGGAGAAACTTACAACACTAGCAAAACTACACAATAGGGCACTTTCTAAAATCCTTCCGAAGCTAGAGAGCCAGCTCGAAGGATTCAAATATTCAATGCCCAATTTCTACTCTTTTCTTTTTGAAAGAATAAATAGCCCATCAAAATATGTTGTCACATTGTCCCAACTTTCATTGTATATAATGTGTATTTAGACCCCTTACAACACAATCGAATTAACCTAGTTAATTAGTCAAGTGATTACTTAGTCAAATTATCAAATCTAGGTTAATACAAATATATCATATCAATGTAAAGTGCGAAAAATAAAGAACACAAAGATATGATAACTCAGGAAAAACCAGTAAAAAATCTGGGGAGGATTTAATCTAGCTATCCTCGAGGTAAAACTAAATCCACTATGAAAGAATTGAAGTTTACATAATAGCGACTTAGACCACTAACATCCTATTGCTACCTCGAGTAAGAAACTTACTACCACGATCCCATGATAGCTCCGAGTCCACAGACTACTTCTTTCTTAGATTCCCAGCAAGTACAAGCACTCCTACTTGTGTATCTTTAAGCTCTTGAATCTGCAACTGAATTGATCACCAAGCTCTTGACATCAATCTTGATTCTTGATAACTCTAAGTATGTGTGAAGGTAAACACCTCTAGATCTCACAAAAGATTCACACACATAGCATAAAGAACAACCTTAGAGAGCTTTTGGGTACAAAACCCTAGATCTACAAAAGAGGCACAAGATGCACTCTAATCTCTCTAAAAAATCTCATAAAAATGTTTTAGGGTTTCCTTTATATACTAGGAGTGTTTTACTTGAAACCCAATACGTTTAGTAGAGTTTGTGCTGAATTGGAATTCTGCAGAAAAATAAATCTGCACGTGTTTCGATCAATCGAGTCTAATTTTCGATCGATCGAACTTTGTAGATTTAGTCTAATAAATTCTATAATTACTCGATTCCAATTTTACAAATAAACATACTTTGAGCAAGCCTAAATCTAGATTCAATGTTTTGATCATGGTTTGCCAACATAATACAAGTTGAAGTTCTAATACATTAGTTCCTAAAGTCTTAGAACCTAACATAATGTATTTTATTATTGTTGTACTTTGGATCTTAGTTCTATCAAAGATTATTGGCACCTATGTTTTGATTATTTTGGGAAGGTTATACGAAAGGAAAGATTGCATGTTGCGGAACGGTTCTGTACAAGGAAATTCCAAGTTGTGGAGGAAGAAAAACAGTCAAAGAGTAGGAATTATGTGAGAACATTAGTGACTATGTACTCTTTGACTCTGGTCATCCTACTGAAAAGGCCTACCAGCAATTTGTAGAGTTAATTCGGAGTGGAACTCCCAATATCATGGGTTCTTATAATCTCAAAACATTGTTTGAATGCTGATATATTTAGATTTAATTAATTGTGGAATAAAGATGTACAAAATTATTGAGCTTATTTATAGATTGAATTTAATAAATTAATATTTTAATAATTCAAATCGTTTTATTATACTCTCAACATTTAGAGCATGTTTGGCACCAGCATTTTTCATCACTCAATTTCCATCACTCATCTCTCATCACTTATCACTCAATACTCATCACTCATCACTTAAAATACCATGTTTGTTTGGCACCATCACTCACTTCCCATCACTCAATATTTTTCACACTATTTGTGGGCCCCATGGCCTGTCATCCGGTGCAGCTTTTTTTTTTTTTTTTTTCCCAGTACCCATACTCACTGAAGCCAGTGAAAAAAAAAACCAAAAAACAAAAGAAACCCAGAACAGACCAACCAGTGAAAAAAAAAAAAGAAAAGAAAAAAGAACAGACCAAACCAGTGAAAGAAGAAGAAGAAAGAAAGAAAAAAAAAAAAAAAGAACAGACCAAACCAATGAAAGAAGAAGAAGAAAGAAAGAAAGAAAGAAAGAAAGAAAGAAAAAAGGAACCGAACAGCCAACCAGGAGAAGAAAAGGAAAAAAAAAAAGTCAAAAGTGGTCAAAAGTTGCAGTTGGGTACTGTTTGTGGGTCTCTATTGTGTGTTTAATTACAATATTACCATTGAGTTATGAGTTATGGAAACTGAAAACAGCCAAAATATGTTTTCAGTTTCCATAACTCATAACTCAAAAATCAGAGAATTGAGTGATGGAAACAGAGTTATGGAAACTGAGAATTAGTGCAGCCAAACAAGTATTTTGCTATGGGTCTCACCATTTTTGAGAATTGAGTTATGAAAACAGGTGAACCAAACACCCTCTTAGCACCTCTTAGTCTGTATATCCTTGATATCCAGATTCAAGTCTCTCGGTCATTTTGACTAGCATGTAGTTTAAAACTGAGAGGAATAGAAATCTAAAATAATTACCCATTGTTTCGTACCCAACAAATTAAAAATATTCCTTGGAATGAAAGGGGACTCCACTGGAAGATATTTTATCAAAAGGATGTGAATTATGAATGGACTATCGATCACCTGCATGTACCTTTTTCTTGCTTATCAATTTCAAGAAGATTTGTACTTTTCTTTTTGCTAATAGAAGGAGAAGATAGATATGAACTTGATACAATATAGTATATATTAGTGATACAATAGCCACTTATTCCAAAGCATAATCTGTTAATTAATGATAAATTTATTAATTTTACTATTATTTTAGCACTAATCTCACGTGTGATCCAAGCCCCTTAGTGAGCGAAGTCTAACACTTGAGATTTATAATATTTATATTTTTAATGTTGGAGGTACAAAATTTAAACTTGGTATGCTTTCAAAAAAAAAAACTTAGTATTATTTGGACTAAATAGTATCTCATGCTCATTTTACATATAATCTTTTACATACTATATATGATTGCACGCGTTGACGTACACATTTTAAAAGGGTAAAAATGAGATATTCACATTTAAAACATAAATAGTGGATAGGAAATAATGAGTATAAGAGAATCATTACCCTATCATTCAATACATAAACATCCAGTTAAAATAAAGTATAACTTCACATTTTTGGCATGTATGTACGTATAGTTAAATTGTTTAAGAACTATACCCTCTTTAGGTGAATTTTATTTTTCAATGAAAAATGGGTATTATTTACATCAAGATACTAATAAATTCAGTACATAACTAGCCATATGTAGCTCCCACATAATCCCTGCTTATATCAAAAATTGATTATGTCTTAATTTGATGATAAATAGCTATTATCAGGAGCGGACACTATAAGTTAAAACTCTCTCTAAAAAAAAAAAAAAAATGTAACTTTCACACATGAAACCTATATTTATGTGAAAGGGAAGTGTAGTATGTACAACAAGTGTGTTAAATAATTTCTCAACATTGTCATGGTTTCTTTTGTTAATATTTTTTATTAGGGTTGTTCAAGCCCCTATTTGACCCAACAAATTGTACAGGAAAAGCTCCGATTGAACCTAGTAACAGAACTACTACTAGTAAATGGAGTGGCTGTCAAAGAATTATCTACGTTTTTAACTTCGACCAATATGGTTAGTGGTTCCTTCCTCTAAATTCCAACTTTCTCCGTTCACTGCTTATAGTGAGTTTCCTTCTTACAACCACCATAAGTCTCATCTTTGCCTAGATTTTGTTCAACCTAGATTAATCATTCTCCCCCTCACCTCTTTCATCGTTGGGTTTTTAGATCTATTGAGTTTTGGTCATTTGGGTTGTTCAATTTATTGAATTTTGGTTGTTGAGTTATTAGATCTATTGAGTTTTGGTTGTTTGGATTGTTAGATATATTGACTTTTGGTTGTTGGGTTCTCAAGTTTGTTTATTTTTCCTGGTGATTGGAGCAATCGAAAGCCATACCAACCCAAACAGCCACCAACACAATCATAATTCCAATCAAGCAACATGGTGGCGGTTTGTCTTCTTAGGTTTCCGATGAGGTCGCATGGCTCAAAAACCTCCGCCCACACCGACTGTGCCGAACCATGTCTAGCACTATTTTTAATAGGAAAAAACTTTGGCATAATTACCCTAAAAAAGCCTTATGAACAACTTCTTAAATGCAGTATATTATATTTCCCAATTAAACTCAAACTCATGGTTGCATTAGCTATTGAAGTATAAACAACGATTTTTTTTTAAGCAGGATTATATTCAATACAAAAATATGTTTGAATTATTAAATTTAGGCGACGAACCTAACCTACTGAAACTGAAGAATTATATTATATTATACCTAAGTTTTACCATTTTGATAAACTACCCCTGTTCAATTCCATGCATTGGCCAAGAAGGCATTTGTTCATGCTTGGACTTGGAAACTTCACTCACAAAATAAAAGCTCTCTTTATTATCTATTTATCAAAGTTTGACATATAGATTATGTTCTTTGACATTTGTATATTTCTAATATTTTCTTACTTGCCTTTTGTTCTTTCCCCCTCATTATCAGGTGATAGACCTGAATACTCAACTCAATTATTTCAAGAACATAGAGACTCTGTTAAAGCATAAACTAGGTGAAGAAGAAGCCAAGACATTGCTGGTCAAAGCTGTTTACTTAATATGCATTGGAAACAATGATTACTTTTTCCCCTTCACTACAAACTCCAGCGTCCTTAAATCCTACTCTCCAGAAAAATACGTAGATATGGTGATTGGAAACTTGACAACTGCGATCAAAGTAATAGCAATTACTGTTTATAGAATATCTAGAACAATTTGTTTGAGATTATTCTTGTCTCCATTTATAAGTTGGTGATAACTATACTTTGATTTATCAGGAAATATACAAGAAAGGAGGAAGAAAATACGTGTTCCGAGGCTTGCCACCTTTGGGTTGTGTCCCATATATAAAAGCACTAATACCAGGAAACACAGGTGCATGCATGGAGGAGCTTACAACACTAGTAAAACTACACAACAAAGCACTTTCTAAAGTCCTCTCGAAGCTAGAGAGCCAACTCAAAGGATTCAAATATTCACTGGCCGATTTCTATTCATTTTGTACTGAAAGAATAGATAGTCCATCAAAATATGGGATGTCACATTGTGTATAACTTTCATAGTACATTATGTATTTTATTATTGTTGTACTCAATATTTTAGATTTATCATAGACAATTAGCACCATTGTTTTAATTATGTTTGGAAGGTTTTAAGGGAGGGAAGATTGCATGTTGCGGAAGTGGTCCATATAGGGGAATTCCAAGTTGTGAAGAAAGATCCAATGAGTACGAATTATGTGAGAAAGTGACTTTTTGTTTTTTTGACTCTGTTCATCGGGTCATGCTTCTGTACCCCCTCTTTTTTTTAGGGGGTACGGTACCCACCTAAGTTTTAGCCATTAGATTTACTTGTTTTAATCTTAGCCGTTTGTATAATTTTTATAGGATATCAGTTACCGGTCAGTCAGGTTAACATATAAAACCCAAAAAACAACATACGGTTCTTCTTTTCTCGCATCTGATCTGATCTGAAGCAAGTTCTTGTGGGTTCTTCTCTTTCGTCATCTCTTCTCTCCAACCTTCATTGTTGATGTTCTTAGGTAAATCATTGAATCTATTTTTTGGCACCTGTGTCTTTACAATCTAGAGTCTCTAAATTTCTTATAGCGTTCATTTAGGGATTTTGATTCTTAACCCTTTTCCTCTATATTTGTTGAAGTTAGGGAAAAACCCTAGTGGTCTGTGTGCATGCTATGGATTCTGTCTCTTCCATCAATTGTAAATTTGAATCACAAAATGTTGATAGGATTGTCTAGGTTTATTTGTGCATCTGTGGGTTTCATTTGATTTGTTTATGGCCAGTAGATTCTGGGAATCATCGCTTGGGGGGACAGAGGAAACAGAGGAACAGAGAAGAAGAACAGAGCAAGAAAACAACAGAAAGGATGAACATGCGGAGAATACAATAGAATACAATGAAACCCACATCGGAAAGCGAGTCAATTTCGGATCAAGAATTGAGGATAGCTGCCGAAACCAAGAAAAAGTTGGAGTTTTTGAAAGAATTCGAAGGTTCAATTAAAGAAAGATTCCTCAGCTCCGTAAACATTGAAATATTTAAAGCTGTAGATGTCTCTGTAGGGCCTCTCATACTCACAACGTGTAAATCAGAACTAGCAAGAACAGGAGAGAAGCTTGATTCAGACTCTAATTTCTGGAAAAGAAGAAGGTTGGGTCTCATTGGTTCACACTCATAACCTGTTTTGTGATTAAATCCATTATTATAATTTCTATCTCTTTTATTTTATTTTATGTTTTTACTGAATTGAAAATATTTTTGGGCAGCTGAATTTTGAATTGGTTTTTTTTTTTTTTTTTTTTTTTTGAAAAGAAAAATATATGTGGAGCTATATATATAGGAGAGAATCTCTATAGTTCTATGGTAATATAAAAAGCTAAGTTTGGTCATACACCGAAAGCGGAAAGAAATGAAATAGGTGTGTTCATCTATATCTATCTATGTGCTTTGCTTTGCTCTGCCACTCCTCATGGGTAGCTGTCTGTGTTTACTACTTTTTATTTGTTTGTGTCATTTAAATTATTTTGTGTTTTTAAACAAATTTCATGGAACTGGAAGTTTGGGACTGTTCTCAGTGTTTTCTACTTCTGCTAAGATTTTTGACCTCTTGTTTACTTTCAACTTTTAAAGATTTGTTGATCAAAAAGTATGGTCTAAAAGTTCTATGATTAATGTCTAAAATGTGAAAGGTACGTGACCAGGTCATTGTCTTATAGCTTTTGGACATTTCATTTCAGGATGATTAGGGAACATAATCCATCATCCATTTCATAATTCGCATTAGATAAGAAACATAGGGTGGAAAATTTTCGTTTGAGCTAAACTTCTTTGATTCAGACCACTTTACAAAGATTAGGTTGAGATAATTGAAACCTGGTTCAGGGCATGTTTGCCTTAAGTTTATTTTATTTTTTATATAGTTTATTCAGCATAGGGACATCTATTTATCTTAACTTTACTGGTTGGAGTAATTTAAAAACTGTAACTTGAGACCAAAATTCTTTAATTGTCAATATGCCAAAGTTGAAAGTGAAGAACCAACAGGGAGTTACCTAATCACTTCATCTTCTTATTGTACAACTTGTGTGGTGACTAACACCTGCTATAACTTGAGTTTGCAAGAACTCTATGTGAGCTTTCAAATAGTCATCCTTATGACAAACAGGAAAAGTGAATTTCATAATCATAATACAGATCGAAAAGCCAAACAAGCAGATGATAAGAAAAATTATCAAAGCATTCATTTTGAAGTGCTTTGTTGCAATTTCTATCCAGTACAATGTAAGTTATAAGGTATGTTGTGTTACAGCTCTGCCAATTTGCATATGTATGTTGTACTGTGTGATGTCAATGTTATATAAAAGATTATATTGTTCGTAGAAAAGTTTGTTATTTTAGAACTTAATAATGCAGAGCATAAGTTTTAAGTTTTTGAAGTGTTTTGCTCTCCAATTAAGCTATTCTGTTAGGATTTGTGCACTTGCCATTTTTTTTTTAACAGTTACAGGTTCTTAAATCTGATTCTTTATATTAATTTGTCAGACCATTCATTGATGTTATTGCTTAATTCTAGCTCATCATAAGTAGGAGTCAACCTCATGAAAATCTATCATGTAAGCATTTATCCTTCTAGCTCTCTTGCATTCAATGCTTTTTTTGGGATATAAGCATCCAACCTAAACCCAAAGCTGTTTTTAATTATAGTTGATAATTAGAATGACATCCATGTAAAAAGATAACATCTAGAATGCATATACACATTCAATTGAAGTCCATGTAACAAGAGCAAGCTCTAAAACAAAGCTGAAACATTGATATGCACCCACAATCATTTACATTATTACTCAACTTTCAGATGATAAGAAACCTCTCAAGGGTTCATTATATGATTATATCCTTTTTTTAGCAAGTTGTTGTTTACTAGATTTTTTTTTTTTTTTTAAATAAACTTATTATATATGATTTTGAATTTGCTGATATTGTCAGGTTGAACTAGATGAGCCAAAGTTCATGAATAATAATAGTTATATAAATAAATATCTAAGGCTCTATGCAAAGAGATTTGCCCTTATGAACATCTCCTTTTTTTTCAAGCTCTAATAGTTATATCATGTAAATGCAGATATTTCTGTTGTCAGTGGAGTTGCAGAAGGGATAAATTCCTACAAGTTAGAAGTTGCCTTGTTGAGAACTTAAGAATGAATGATCCAGAAATGCATATGCTTATGATTGTCTCTTTTTCAATTGTTGCCATGATAGTATTCAAATATAGATGTGAACAAGACACATTGTAGTGGATTTCTTTTTAAATGAATTTTTCCTTTTTAGATGGATTTCTTTGTAGTCTGTCTGCTTCTTTTAGATACTTCGCAACAAAAGACCGGCTTGTAGTTCATGAAAGTGAGTTATATATCAATTCAAGTTATAAATATTATGAGATGAAAATTACCATATTTAGATCCAAGTGCAAATAGGTGGTCTGATTTCTTTGGATCATCTACGGCACATACAAACAAAATTAGTGAATTTTGTTATTTCAAATGTGAATTTATGGAAAAGTGATTTCTTAGTAAACAAATTGTGGCATATACATATGGAATGTTTCCCTTGTCATTATATTAGTGGTATACTTCTCGATTTTAACTAACCTAGTAATCGTAATATATTTAGAAGTAAAATCTACCCTCATCTCATTGTGTTAAATACGTGTAAGTGTTCTATTAACTTGTTGGAACAACTCATAAAGCCTAGTTTGCCTATCCAAAAATCTACTCAAGAAGGCATTCATGGCTTCACAATGTTGTGTAGTCTTGTACCTAGAAAAAAATGACTTCTTATGTAAGGTAATCTTTTGCATGAATGTGCATGATTGCCCATAATATTTAGATTGATTATGATTGTCCTCTCCATTGATAATGATTTTAATGGAACAATAAAAATTATTTTTAGTAATATGATAAATTCTATTTTGCAAGTCCAAGTTGTTACTAATAGCCAATTATTAGTTGGCTATGATGACAAATTTTCACTAATTATCTTGTCAATTAGGTTATCAATGGTTTTTTCATTACCTCATGTATCTATTAAAAATGTTACTAAAATTAAAATGCAGAAGGTTTAAGAAAAATAATAATTGGAAAAAATATTTTATGATCTTAAATTCAAATTTAAATTTAGGTATCCAAACAATGGAATTTCAAATCCTTCATTATATAAGAAGACCCAAACAAGGAATTTTAAAATTAATAGATTTCAAATCAGGGCATTTTAAATCCTTAGTTCAAAATAATTCAAATCCAAATGTTGCCATCTAAATGAATTTCAAATATTTCGGTCATTTTTTTAGGTTCTAAAGGTAATCTGGTCATTATTTAGGTTTTGGGGGGTTTTCGGTAATTTTTTAGGTTTCAAAGGTGTTACAATCATTTTTTAGATTCTAAGGGTTATTTTGTCATTTTTATTTTCTATTGGTATTTCGGTCATTTTATAGGTTTTAATGGCATTATAATCATTTTTTTAGGTTTTAAGGGTATTTCGGTCATTTTTCAGGTTTCAGGAGGTACTTCGATCATTTTTTAGGTTTTGTCATTTTTTAGGTTCTAAGGGTATTTTGATCATCTTTTAGGTTTTAAGAGTATTCTGGTAATTTTAAAGGATTTCAGGGGTATTTGGGCCATTTTATAAGTTTTGAGAGTATTTTAGTAATTTTCAAGGTTTCTAGTCATTTCGGTCATTTGTGGCAAAAAGACTGTCATATGTAATGTTGGTACTACTTAATGTGATAATGGAACCATCAAATGTGAGGAAAAAAATAAGGGAACCACCGAATGTGACCAAAGTACAGTCACATGTGATGTTGATACTATACAATGTGAGTACCATAAAATGTGAGGAAAAAAAATAAGGAAACCACTAAATATAGCAAAAGTACAATCACATGTGATGTTAGTACTGCGCTTTGTGAGACTGATACCATAAAATGTGAGGAAAAAAATAAAGGAACCACCGAATATGATAAAAGTACAGTCACATGTGATGTTGGTATTGCACAATGTGAGGATAGTACCATAAAATGTGAAAAAAAGGGAACTACCGAATGTGACAAAAGTACAGTCACATGTGATGTTGGTACTGTGCAATGTGAGGATGGTATCATCAAATGTGAGAAAAAAAATAAAGGAACTACCAAAGTGGCAAAATACAGTCACATGTGATATTGGTACTACGCAATGTGGGGATAGTACCATAAAATGTGAAAAAAAAATAAGGGAACTATCGAATGTGACAAAAGTACAGTCACATGTGATGTTGGTACTGTGCAATGTGAGGATGATACCATCAAATGTGAGAAAAAAAATAAAGGAACCATCAAATGTGGCAAAATATAGTCACATGTGATGTTAGTATTGCGCAATGTGAGGATGGTACCATCAAATGTGAGAAAAAAAAAAGGAACCACCGAATGTGACAAAAGTACAGTCACTGTGATGTTGGTATTGCACAATGTGAGGATGGTACCATCAAATGTAAGAAAAAAAAATAAGGGAACCACCGAATGTGATAAAAGTACAATCATATGTGATGTTAGTATTACACAATGTGAGGATGGTATCATCAAATGTGAGAAAAAAATAAAGGAACCACTGAATGTGACAAAAGTACAATCACATGTGATGTTAGTACTACACAATGTGAGGATGGAACCGTCAAATGTGAGAAAAAAAAAAGTAAGAGAACCATCAAATGTGAAAAAAGAACTATCATATGTGATATTGGAACCGCACAATGTGAGAATAGAACCATCAAATGTGAGAAAAAAGTAAGGGAACCACCAAATGTGAGAAGAGAACTATCACATGTGATATTGGAACTGCACAATGTGAGGATGGAACCGTCAAGTGTGAGAAAAAAGTAAGGGAACCAACCAATGTGACAAAAGAACTGTCATATGTGATGTTGGAACCGCACAATATGAGAATGGAACTATTAAGTGAGAGAAAAATGTAAGGGAGCCACCCAATGTGACAAAAGAACTGTCATATGTGATGTTGGAACCACACAATGTGAGGATGGAACCGTCAAATGTGAGGAAAAAAAAGTAAGGGATCCGTCAAATGTGAGAAAAGAACTGTCATATGTAATGTTGGAACTACACAATGTGAGAATGGAACCGTCAAGTGTGAGAAAAAAGTAAGAGAACCACCCAATGTGAGAAAAGAACTGTCATATGTGATGTTGGAACTACACAATGTAAGAATGGAACCGTCAAGTGTGAGAAAAAAGTAAGAGAACCACCAAATGTGAGAAAAGAACTGTCATATGTGATGTTGGAACCACACAATGTAAGGATGGAACCATCAAATGTGAGAAAAAAAAAGTAAGAGAACCATCAAATGTGAGAAAAGGACTATCATATGTGATATTGGAACCGCACAATGTGAGAATGGAACCGTCAAATGTGAGAAAAAAGTAAGAGAACCACCAAATGTGAGAAGAGAACCGTCACATGTGATATTGGAACTGCACAATGTGAGGATGGAACTATCAAATGTGAGAAAAAAGTAACCTGGTATAGCAGGTTACCTACTAGTGGGTACCGTACCCCCCCTTTTTTTGGGGGGGGTACCGTAGAATTACTCTTGTTTCATCCTACCGAAAAGGCCTACCAACAATTTGCAGAGTTAATTTGGAGTGGAACTCCCAATATCACAAATCCTTACAATCTCAAAGCATTGTTTGAAAACTGATGTATTTAGATTAATTAATAGTGCAATAAAAATGTTCCAGCTTATTTATAGACTGAATTTAATAAATTACTATTTTTAATAATTCAAATTGTTTGATTATATACTCTCAACATTTGGAAAGTACATAATTTCAATGTGAATAATTTTTACTTAAACCTGTTTAGTATTTCATTTGTCCCTAAAATAGAAGTTATATTTCCAATTTTGTTATGAATAGTGACGAAAAATGCAGTAAAGTTCATGAATAATAGCAAAAATAAGTTGAATAGTGAAATAATTTTAATTTTTCATTTCAATCCAAACGCACACAATTCATTAAGGAAAATGTTTTTGTTGAGACCGATTGGATGCTAGTAAGACCATTTCTCATTTGAAATGAAAATGCAAGCCGTGACAAGAGTATCCCAAATGATGCTGCAAAAAGCACACCCTGTATAACCGAATTTCATTAAAATTAAAACTTATAGGTGATGATTAAAATAATAATTTTAGAAACTTATTGGAACCTTTGGTTATTTAGTTTTTTTTTTTTTAATAATTAAATTAAGATTTTAAATTTTCTAAAAGAATTTTAAAAATGGCAAGAATCAACACTTCTCCATGACATTGATCGCGGTTTAAATATCTCATCTCTTCGTTGTTATCAAAAATATATTTTTAAAAAAAATGAGAGAGAGATATCAGTGATTCAGTATTTACCTATAGAGCCTCAGTCATTTTGACTAGAAGATGGTCAAAAACTGAGAGTAAGAAAAACCTAAAATAATTCAGGGGTCTCGGGTCATTGTTTTGTACACAATAATCTAAAGATAATCCTTGAAATGAGAGGTGGCTCCACTAGAAGATATTTTTTCAAAAGCTTGGCTGTGCACTAGTTTTACGAAGGCCACCAATCAAAGGATGTGAAATTATGCATGGACCACCGTTGATTCACACATCTTGCTTATCAATTGGGAAAGTCTAAAACGACGGGGAAAAAAAAAGTTTACTAAAAATTGACAGTTTGACTGTGGTAAATAGTTAGTGATGGTTAAAAATATAATATCAATGATAGGTCTAGATGAGAACTAATAAAAACTTGTCAACTCAACATATGTAAAAAAGTTGTCAAATTTGTTGTATACTTTATCAATTCCAAGAAAACACATTTTTTATTTAGCTAATAGAAGGAGAATGATAGATATAAATTTCACTCACACTTTCAGTTGTAGACTTGATCCAGGTAACCATGCCTACAACTGGAAAATTACCTTCTACTTTTTTTTTTTAATCTTTTTTATAATTAAATAGTTACAATGAAAAGAAAGGGTATGAACTTCCTTAAAAATATCAAGAGGGACTAATTGAGTTACACAGTTCTCAGTGAAAATTATCCTGCTAAGCGGTCTGTAGCCATAAATTATATGTTGCCCTGTCATACTAGTCAAAATTTAGTACGTGTGACTGGATGAGGTTCGAATAATTTTTTGTCAGTGCTTGTACGTCTTTATTGATGATGTCGCCATGCAATACTAGTCAAAATTCAGAGAATGGAACTAGATAAGGTAAGAATAATGCACGTTCATGTCTTTAGATAATGTTTATTCAAATCTTTAACAATTGTGATCAGCTCATACAGCCTATCATGAATGTTCAAATATTGAATAATTACAGAATCCTATATAATTAAATGAGAAGTTTATAGAAAGTATAAACAAGATTTGACATGATGAGTTTAAGGTTCCATTTCTATTTCTTGATTTTCTATGCAAGCATTATTATCCCAACTAAATGTTTTGGTAAAATCTGCCTGCCAAAGGATCATGTTCCCTTATTCATTTTCGGGGATTCACTAGTTGATGTTGGAACCAATAACTATATCGATACCCTGACTGATAACCAGGAAAATATTCCACCTTATGGGGAAACCTTCTTCAAGTACCCAACTGGTAGAGCTTCAAATGGTCGTCTAATTCCAGATTTCCTTGGTAAGATAATAGTTAGGTGCTGTTTTCTATTGGACTTCAATTGTTACTCAATTAATTTTTGAAGCATTATTGCAGCTGAGTATGCAAACTTGGAGCTAATTCCTCCATATCTACATCCTGGTTATCATCGGTACGTTGATGGGGCTAACTTTGCATCAGGAGGAGCTGGTACTCTTGATGAAACTCGTCAAGGATTGGTATGCATTCTACTGACTATGTACACTCCTAAAAAAAGAATTTTAATTAGGATTCTCAGAAATGAAGCACAATTAGGGCTAAAGTTTGTTTGCATAGCCCTATAGAGCTCTTCCTTAACAACTATATATCCTATATTCCTATTGATTGGGACTAACAGAAAAGATAAAGAAATTCTGACTCCATGGTAGAATAATTGAAACAATATTATGAGATAATGAGAAAGTACGTGAGAATATAAAGAAGGAAAATAGTGAAAGGAAAAGAGAGAGAAAACAATGAATGATTAGTTATAGCTCTGTTTAACCTTAGAGGACTCCATTAATTGCAGAGCACCTTTGATGGTTACAACTTACATCTTTATATTTGGTTCTATGTATTATAATGAACCTAATAAAGGATAATTATAGAAGACTAAATACTATGGTTACATTATTTGCACCACAAGAAGGATTAGGATTTTTTTATTACTTGTACTCTGAGTAAGATCAAAATTACTTTACTTGCAAGATTATTTTGCAAGCATTCTAAATCGGATATTAACGCTCTGTTTGTTTAGGCAAAAATATTTTCTAGAAAGTAGGTCATTTTCTAAAAAGTATTTTCTGTAAAACTATCTCATTTTCTTATATTTGGTAATTATCTTAAATGAGTTGAAAAATAATCTTCTAACTTCTCTTAATTAGCTTGCTATGAGATAGAGTTGTTTTCAAAAAAAAATTTAATGAAAAACAATCTCTAAAAATAAGCCATACTTTTTTTTGTTGACCAAAGATAGTTTTCATTTGATTTTTTATTTTTGATTTTTATTTTTATACTACCAAGCACTGGACCTTGACTAAGATTAAGAGTTGGACCAGACTAAGATTAAGATTTGATATCTTTAACATGCATTAATCAACGTATCTAACCCAAGTGTTGCCATGTTTCCTTTGATATCTTTAACATGAATCAACGTAGATAACCTAAGGGCTGCTCTGTTTCCTTTTCTTAGCATTTTAGATATACTGCGTACCCAAATTCAAATCCTTGCATTTGTTTCATATATGATTGGATACTTATGAAATATAAGCTCTTTTTCTCCTTATTCCATCATATTTTGAGATTTGGATTATGTTTTTATGATATAAGCATTTCTATTCTGTTCTCACGGTGGTGTACTTCTCTTTTGTTCTTTTCATTTGCTTATCATCAGGTGGTAGCCCTAAGTACTCAACTTAAATATTTCAAGAACCTGAATACTCTGTTCAAGCAAAGACTAGGTGAAAAAGAAGCCAAGAAATTGTTGTCTAAAGCAGTTTACTTAACTTGTGTTGGAAGCAGCGATTACCTTTTCCGCTTTACCTCAAACTCCAGTGTCTACTCTCCAAAAGAATATGTAAATTTGGTAATTGGTAACTTAACAACTGTGATCAAGGTAATTACAATTAGTGCTTTATACAATATTTAGAACAAATTTGTGTTAGGTTATTCATGATTTCATTGGTCATAATTATAATTTGATTTGTTAGGAAATATATAAGAAAGGAGGAAGAAAACAGGTGTTCCTAAACCTGCCTCCTTTGGGTTGTCTCCCGTTTGTGAAAGTAGTAACACCAGAAAAAGCCAATCCATGCGTGGAGGAAGTTACATCAATTACGAAACTACACAATAAAGCACTTCCTAAAGCCCTTAAGAATCTAAAGAGTGAACTGAAAGGATTCAAATATTCAATAGCCGACTTCTACACTTTTCTTGGTGAAAGAATAGATAATCCTTCAAAATATGGTATGTCACTTCCATTTTAATAGTGCAATATGTATTTTTTTTATAATTGTAATTTGCTTTTTATTTTTGCCATTGACTAATAGCATCTTTGTTTTAATTATGTTGGGTAGGTTTTAAAGAAGGGAAGATTTCATGCTGTGGAACTGGTCCATATAATGGAATTTATAGTTGCGGAGGAAAGAGAGCAGTCGGTCCTAAGTACGAATTATGTAGGAACATTAGTGACTATGTGTTCTTTGATGCTGCTCATCCTTCTGAAAAGGTCTACCAGCAATTTACAGAGCAAATTTGGAGTGGAACTCCCAATGTCATACGACCTCATAGTCTCAAAGAGTTGTTTGATCACTGATTGCATTAAAATTTTAATAAATGTAAAATAAAAAACTTGTAAACGTGGAGCTTATTGCAGTTTAATAAATTAATGATTTCGTTAACAAATGTCATAAGGACAATGGTTAAGGTGCATTTAATGTTTATTTATTTATTTACTTTGTATTTGTTGGCAAACCATGATCAAAACATAGTATCTAGGTATAAGCTTGCTTAAAGTTTGGATTGATGTAAAGTTGGAATTGAGTAATTGCAAAAAATTACTATTCAAAATCTACAAGGCTCGGTCGATCGAAAGTTAGACTCGATTGATTGAAACTTGTGCATTAGTAATTTTCTGTAGAATTCTCAAACCAGCTCAAGCCCATATGACGTGTAGGGTTAAGTGTTTCACTCCAAGTATAAAAGGAAAGATCCTAGCTACGTTTTAGAGGTCTTTTGTTGAGTTGTGTGTTGAATCTTTTGTGAGATTTGAGAGGTGTTTACCTTCTTACACACACATAGAGTTATCAAGATCAAGATTCACGTTAAGAACTTGATGATTGTTTTAGTTGTTGCATAAAGAACTTTCAAGAATATCTGAAACCTTTGAGAGGTGTCTCAAAGTCATAAGTAGGAGAACTTGTGGTTGTTGTAGATCAAGGAAAGAAGTAGTTCGTAGACTCGGAGCTGTCACGTGGTCGTGGTAGTAAGTTTTCTACATGAGGTAGCAATAGGATGTTAGTGGCCTAAGTCTTATGGTACAAACTTCAATTTTTTCATAGTGGATCTGTTTTTACCTTGAGAATAGCTAGGTTAAACTTTCCCCAGGTTTTTTACCGATTTAGTTTTCCTAGGTCATCAGATCTTGTGTTTTTTACTTTCCACATTATGTTTGTTTTACACGTATTTGTTTAACCTAGTTTAATTAACAAACTTGTTAATCAACCTGACTTAATATTAGGTTAAACATATTGTGTTAAGGGGTCTAAAAACTAACACTTCCCTTTTGTTCTTTTCACCTCTTTATCAGGTGATAGACCTAAACACTCAACTTAATTATTTCAAGAACATGGAGACTCTGTTGAGGCAAAAAATAGGTGAAAAAGAAGCCAAAGAGTTGTTGTTCAAAGCTGTTTACTTATTTAGCGTTGGAAACAACGATTATAATGTCCTCTTTTCCACAAACTCCAGTGTGCTTCAATCCTACTCTCGAGAAGAATATGTAAATATGGTAATTGGTAACTTGACAACTATGATCAAGGTAATTACAATTTCTGTTTTATACAATATTTAGAACAAATTTGTGTTAGATTATTCTTTATTTCATTTTTAAGTTGGTCAGAATTATACTTTGATTTGTTAGGAAATATATAAGAAAGGAGGTAGAAAATATGTGTTCCTAGGCCTACCCCCTTTGGGTTGTTTTCCGATTATGAAAGCACTGGAACCAGGAAACACCAATGGATGCATGGAGGAAGTTACAGAGCTTGTGAAGCTACATAATAAAGCACTTTCAGAAGTCCTTTCAAAGCTACAGAGTGAACTGAAAGGATTCAAATATTCAATAGCTGATTTCTACACTTTTCTTAGTGAAAGAATAGATAATCCTTCAAAATAGGGTATGTCACTTCCATTTTAATAGAACAAGACATATTTTAATATAATTGTACTTTGCCTTTTATTTTTGTCATAGACACAACATCTTCATTTTAATTATGTTGGGAAGGTTTTACAGAAGGGAAGATTGCATGTTGTGGAACTGGTCCATATAATGGAATTCTAAGTTGTGGAGGAAAGGGATCAGTTGGTTTTGAGTACGAATTATGTAGGAACACTAGTGACTATGTGTTCTTTGACTTTGGTCGTCCTACTTAAAAGGCCTACCAGCAATTCACAGAGCTAATATGGAGTGGAACTCGCAGTGTCATAGGACCTTATAATCTCAAAGAGTTGTTTGAACACTGATGCATTAAAATTTTAATAAATGTAAAATAAAACTTGTAAACATGGAGCATATTGCGAACTAAATATTATAAATTAATGATTTTATTAACGAGCGTCATAAGGGCAATGGTTAGTGTGCATTTAATGTTCTATTAAATAATATTTTATACATTTCAAAAAAATTAAAATAAAATTGTACACATATATTCCGAAAAGCACACAAAACCACAATAAATTGGTGCATGCAAGCTAATAAATCATTAAAATAAATGTATTTTCTTCTTTGGAATATGTGCATTACCGCTCAAAATTGAGCAACTATTAATCCTTAATATGTACCCTTATACCCATTAATTAATATGCTTAATACAATTCAAATAATTATATTTATAAAATTATACTCTCAACATTTAGATAATACACCAAATTAGAGATGGATCTGTAGACACTTCATTTTGTACCCCGTAAGACTTGAGCTCTTGTTCCCTAGTGACGATATTACTAGAAGGGTCCATGATTGGTTTAGGGTCTAACTATAGAAAATCTTTAACTTAAAAACATACAAGATTGCTAAGCATGTGTGCACAAGTACTAAATCTGCATTCACTTGCACTGACTATGTATGTGCATGCTCGAGCATGCACGCGCCTGTAGGGTTGCCTAATGCCATGTAAGGAAAGTTTTAATTGTAAATAGCATGCAAAGCTGATCCCACATCGGTTGGGAAGAGCCTTGCACCCCTCTTTGATCACTATAAAAACGCTTCGTGGCCATTTTCCCAAAACACATTGAATTCACTAGAAAAATAGTGAATAAAAAAAAATCTTATTAATTGGAATTAACAAAAAAAGAAAAAGAAAAAGAAAAATTCTGATACGATGGTTGAATAATTGAAACGTAATAGTGACCTAATGAAAAAGTACATGTGAAAAGAAAGAAGGCAAACAAAGAAAGAGAAAGAGAGATAACACAAGGAATGAGCATGATTCAGCCTAAGAGACCTACATCCATAGTGGAATCGAATGGGAGATCAATGGATGAATGATTGCTTGGTTGTGTATATTGAAAAATATATAGCTTGTAGCTTTGATAATGAGATTATCATGCAACGATTTCAAAATATGAAAACTCGTAGAAGACAATTATAAACTTTATGTATTTGCGAGTTTTTTTTTATTGTTGTTGTTGTCAATATATAAAATTTTCTTTTTATTAGATTGTGTAATTTGTGCTTGTTGAGGAACACCCTGGAAAAAATTCTTGGAGTCGCCACTGGATATGGTTGGCGGTTCCTCCCTCTAAATTCTTACTCGCTCCGTTCATTGCCTATAGTGAGTTTTCCTCCTTACAACCACCATAGGTCTCCTTTTTGCCTAGATTTTGTTCAACCTAGATTTCACCCCCCTCACCTTTTTCATCGTTGGGCTTTTGGATCTATTGAGTTTTGGTCATTTGGGTTGTTAGATTTATTGAGTTTTGGTTGTTTGGATTGTTAGATCTACTAACTTTTGGTTGTTGGGTTCTCAAATTTGTTTATTTTTTTCTGATGATCAAAGCAGTTGACAACCACACCAATCCAAACCACCACCAACATAATCAGAATTCAAATTAAGTGACATGCTCAAAAACCTCCCAATGTGGTGGCATTTTGTCTTCTAAGGTTCCCAATGAGGTCACATGGCTCAAAAACATCGCCCCACACCGACTGTGCCAAACCATGTTTAGCACTATTTTAATAGGGAAAAACTTTGGCACAATTACCAAAAAATAAAAAAAACTTAAGAACAATTTCTTAAATGTAGTACATTATATTTCCCAACTGAATTCAAACACATGATTGCACTAGTTAATGAAGTACAAACAACAATTTTTTCTAAGCATGATTATATTCAATACAAAAATATGTTTGAATTATTAATTTTATTTGAAGAACTTAACCTACTTGAATTATTAAATATGTTTGATATACTACCCAAGTTCAAATCCATGCATTGGCCTGGAAGGCATTTGTTCATGCTTGGACTTGGACGCTTCACTCTCAAAATAAAAGCTCTCTTTATTATTTATTTATCATATTTTGACATGTAGATTATGTTCTTATGACATTTGAATATTTCTAATATTTTCTTACTTGCGTTTTGTTCATTCCCCCTCATTATCAGGTGATAGATTTGAACACTCAACTCAATTATTTCAAGAACATGGAGACTCTGTTAAAGCATAAACTAGGTGAAGAAGAAGCCAATACACTGCTGGTCAAAGCTGTTTACTTAATATGCATTGGAAGCAACGATTACTTTGTCCCCTTCACTACAAACTCCAACGTCCTTAAATCCTACTCTCCAGAAAAATACATAAATATGGTGATTGGAAACTTGACAATTGCGATCAAAGTAATGGCAGTTTGTCTCCTAAGGTTCTTGATGAGGTCACATGGCTCAAAAACCTTCCCCCACACCATGTGAAGCGTGCAGAGAAGCTGAACCGTCGTGCCAGCTGTAGCACTACAGACAAAAAGTCTAGACTGGCCATTCAGTTAGCTCACGACTTGAACTCACGACTCAGTCAAGTCACGAGGCCAATTCGCCAGCCAGCTCTGTTTTGTGAAAATGATTCTTCGCATTCCAAACACACACCACTATATATAGACCTTTATACCCACGAAATGTAGAGAGCTTCCAAAGAGAATTTTGAGAGAGAAACCCTAGAGAAAAACAAGATTGACTCATCCATAATCTTTACATAGAGACTCTTCAAATTCCTGTACTCTCACCCTCTTCATTGTTACAGCCTTGAGAGGTTTTTTGCCAAATCCTTTTCTCATCATACTCATATCTGTGAGAAGGCTTTTTGGTGCTTTGGGAAGCAGTTAGGAAGGGACCAATTTATATTGGTTGATGGGCTATAGCGGAATCCGGTAAGCTAAAGAAGACAAAGGTTCGGCGTAACCTCGTTGGAGCAAAAAGCTTGGAGGGCTTAGGTACACTGGGTAGATTAGGCTTGGAGGGTCTTCTACTGTCCATGTATCCTAACTTCATTCTTTAGTGGATTATTGACCGCTTGGAGGGCGGCGGAGAGGTTTTATGCCAAGGGTTTCGGTTTCCTCTTCGATAACACATCGTTGTGTTTGTTTATTATTGGACACTCTACGAACAAAATATAAGCACTCTTTTTTCTATATTCCATCATAATTTGAAACATAGGTTATTTATGACATAAGCATGTCTATTTTGTTCTCATAGTAGACTACTTCCCTTTTGTTCTTTTGCCCTCCTAATCAGGTGATAGACCTAAACACTCAACTTAAGTATTTCAAGAACATGGAGACTTAGTTGATGTCGTGGAAGCCTGAAAAAAGCACACACAATACTCTCTTGATGGAACAGAAACTAAACTGTTAGTTTCTGGTAGTAAACCTCAAATTCATGTGGGGTTTCCTTGAATCCATAAAGAGGATAAAACTGTAATCCACCAGAAGAAAATTTGACAAAACATTTGTGTTTATTAATAATAGTCTGATTTGTCTCTGACGACTACAAAACATATAAATACTGAGAAAAATGTCTAAAACCCTAATTCACAGTAATTACACAATTAGGTAACAAAATACCGAAATTTACAAAAAATTGCAAAATTGAGTTAAATGTAGAATCATAAACTATTGACCTTAAGGGTCGTCCCAAAATAGACAGGGTCTCATTCTGATTTTTAAACTAAAAGTTATTAAGGAAAACAAATATTACTATAAATAGCAAAAAAACTGTTTCCGGGCCTTAATGAAGGAATTCGCCTAAATTTTGGTGACAATCATAATTATGAATCTGGATCAGAATGTCGTTTTCCTTCAACCTGCCAAATTTCATGCAATTCTGACACTGTCACCCTGATGGCCCCTACTGGCACCCCCTTTTGATCTTGTATTGTGACTTCCTACGCCCCTGCTGCTCCAGGAAGGCATGTGTTGTATGTTCTACGTCAATCTCCCCTAATTAAAAAGAACTCGATCTCGAGTTCCCACTATCTTGTTCATTAGGAGGATGATAAGCATAAAAGTTAGCAACATTGAAGGTAGAAGAAATGCTCATGTCTGGAGGAAGAGCAACCACATAAGCATTGTTGTTGATCTTCTTAGTAATCTGAAATGGCCCATATTTCTTGTCCTTCAATTTGTTTTAGGTACCAATAGGAAATCTCTCCTTTCTAAGATAGACCAGCACTAAATCCCCCAACATTGAAAATCTTTTCAAGCCTTTTCTTAGCAGCAACTTCCTTGTACTTGGCATTTGTAACTTCAAGTTTCTGTCTCACCTCCTCTTGCATGGCCTAAATACAGTTAGCCATATTCTCTGCTGCTTGACTCACTCCTGGAAGCTTAGGTAAAGGTACTAAGTCCAAAGCGTGTTTTAGGGGCACGCTGTAGATGATGGCAAATGGAGACTTACTAGTGCTTCTGCTGACTAAGCTGTTGTAAGTAAACTCTGCCTGGGACAATGCAAGATCCCACTGCCTGGGCTTCTCACCTGAGATACATCGGATCAGGTTCCCCAAAGTGCGATTAATCACTTCTGTCTAGCCATCAGTCTGAGGTGACTGGTGCTGCTATAATTCAAGGAAGTGTTAGAACGCTTCCATAAAGTCTGCTAGAAGTGACTAATGAACTTGGTATCCTTGTTCAGAGATGATGGACTTTGGCACTTCATGCAAACGCACAACTTCTTTAAAGAACAAATTGGCCACTCGAGTAGCATCTGAAGTCTTCTTGCATGCTATGAAATGGGACATCTTCGAGTACCTATCAACCACAACAAAAACATAATCCATACCTCGCTGGGTTCGAGGAAGACCCAGTATAAAGTCCATAGAAAAATCTTCCCATGGTGCTTATGGAACTAGCAAAGGCATGTATAAACCAATATTCTGAGATTGACCCTTGGTAGTTTGGCAAATTGGACACTTCCTTACATGATTGCCAACATCCCTCTTGAGTTGTGGCTAATAATACCTCTCCTCTACCAGTGCTATAGTCTTATCTCTGCCCATATGTCCACCTAAACCTCCACCATGCAGCTCCTTAATAATCTGCTCCCTCTATGAACTTTTAGGGATGCATAATTGATTACCCTGAAAGAGGAAACCATCCTGGATGTACATACTATTGACAGCAGTATGAGTTTGTTGACACTTAACCCAAATATCACCAAAATCCTCATCATTCTCATATAGCTCCTTGAGGCAATCAAACCCTACAACTTCAGTATGTAGGGTGGTCAACAAAGATGCTCACTTGCTGAGCGCATCAGCCACCTTTTTAGTGACGCTAGACTTGTGCTTCAATGTGAAATGGAAGCGTTGTATGTAAGCTACCCACCGAGCATGCATCCTGTTAATGCTAACTTGACTGTTCATGTGCTTCAATGCCAGATGATCTGTATATAATACAAACTCCTTTTGAATCAAGTAGTGCTCCTAATGCTTAAGAGTCCGTACTACAACAAAGAACTCCAGCTCATAGGCCAACCATTTACTTCGAGCTTCACAAACTTTCTCACTAAAGAATGCTACTAGTTTGTTGTCTTTTGAAAGAACAGAGCCTATCGCGACCATAGATGCATCACACTCTACCTGAAACACCTTATCAAAGTTGGGCAATGCCAAAACTAGGGCTGTGCTTAGCTTCTCCTTGATCAAGGCAAAGCTCTGTTCTACCTCCTTTCCCCATGTGAACCTACCCTTCTTTAGACACTCAGTGATAGGGGCTACTATGTTACTGAAATCTCGAACAAACCTTTGATAGAACTTCTTCAAGTTGATATACAACTCATTGGCCTGCAACACCGCCAATACTTCTCACACATGATTATAATGGGCTGCTTCTGTCTTACTGTAAATTAGGATATCATCAAAATAAACTACCACAAACTTTCCAATAAATGGTTTCAATACCTGATTCATAAGCCTTAAGAAAGTGCTGGGAGCATTGGATAATCCGAAAGGCATCACCATCCACTCATACAACCTCTCATTTATCTTAAAAGTTGTCTTCCACTCATCTCCAGGTCAAATCCGAATCTGGTGATACCCACTCTTAAGATCCAGCTTGGTGTAACACTTGGACCCACTCAGCATATCAAACATGTCATCTAGTCGGGGAATAGGAAATCGATACCTAACTGTGATCTTGTTGATGGCTTGACTATCTACACATATATGCCAGCTTCCATCCTTCTTTGGCGTTAACAAAGAAGATACTACACATGGACTCATACTTTCCATGATCTGCCCTTTGCTCAAAAGCTCATCCACCTGCCCCTATAGAATTTGACCCTCTTGAGGATTCATCTTGTAATGTGGCAGATTTGGTAGACTAGCTCTAGGAGCTAAATCAATGCAATGTTGGATGTCACGCATTGGTAGTAAACCTGCAGACAACTCTTCTGGAAAAAGTTCTTCAAACTCCTTGATCAATGGTTGAATTGCCTCAGGATCTCAGCAACCTTCTTCGGCTCGCCATTCGTCACCACTACAGTATATACCTGTTTCAACTCCTTACACTCCCTGTCAAACTCATCCTCATTGTTGACTATGAGAAGTGATGGCTTCCCCTACTTTAGAAGCTTTAGGTACATTGTCTTCCTTAATAGGACCAAGGACAATTTTTCTGCCATTATTAAAGAACACATACACATTATCCTTACACCTATGAGTAGCATCTACATCATACTACCAAGGTCTACCCAATATTAAATGACATGCATCCATTTCAACAACATCACAAACTACTTCATCTACATAACATTTACCCATGGAAAAAGTAACATGACATTGTTAAGTAACAAGAGTTTCCATACCTTTCTTGATCCAACCTATCTTGTACGAAGAAGGATGCTTTTATGTTTTTAGTCCTAGCTTAGTAACCAAACTTTTCGATGCGATGTGCTCTACACTGCCACTGTCAATGATCAAATCATAGACCCTCTTATTAATGGTGCATCGTGCTCGGAAGATCTCATTCCGCTGATCATCATATTCCACCATTGGTGTGAGCAACAACCTCTGAATAGCTAAAGACCTCCCTAATGGCATGCCTTCCTCATTTTCTTGGACCTCATTGGGATCATAAGCATATGGATCAGCATCATTATACACCTCTTCACCCTCCTATTCACCTTCTGCCTCGCTCTCTTCTGCCATCACCAAATTGACTGTGGCTCGCTTAGGGAAAGTACTAGATCGATGTTCTGGTTCTCCACACTTGTAGCACTTATTCCCAATTGGCCTAGCATAGGGGTTGGCGTTTGCTATTGGCTGGGCTGCAGAACCTGCTACTGCCACTATAGACTGGTTGACACTACTATTCTCCCTAACCACAGGTTGTGATCATGGCGTAAATATGAGTTGTTTACCTTTGTTGGAAGTGGAATTAGAGGACTCCATACTGCGGCTGGAAAACTTTGAACCTTCCCTGAGATGCTAATATTCTATTTTCTTGGATAGGGTTACAACCTCATTTAAAGTATATAGGGTTTGTAAGGATACCTAATCTTGGATGGAAACAAGCAACCTGTGTACAAATCTAGATATCAGTTGATCTTCAGTTTCCTCCAAATCAATGTGATTTGCCGGCCTGTCAAACTCCTCCATGTATTCATTAACTGTTCGAGTACCCTGCTTGCAATCTTAGTACTATTTGAACAACTCCTGCTAGTAATCTGGTGGTAAGAACCGATCTGCCATTAATCTCTTCATTCTCCTCCATGATAGTATGGGAAGCTTTCGTTCAAGGGTATGGTTTAATTGAATAGGTCCCACTAGGTAAGTTCTCCTCCCTTCAATTTGTAAGCCACCAAACACACATGTTTGTCATTTGTAGTACCCATATAATCGAAAAACTTTTCCACCTCACTAACCTAATCCAAATACTCTTCAATGGAGACATTACCATTAAAGGATGGTAACTTTACTTCCATTCGATAGTCCCTCTGCTCTTAATATCTCGACTGTTATCCCTCGCAGGACCATGATGATTCCCAAGGACTCTTTCTATGTACTCCTCGTCCTCACTGTTCTCTTCGTTGTAGCCTTGCTGCCTGTTTCAATTTGGACTGCGATAGGGAAGGCCACGCGCTTGGTTATCACGTTGCTCTTCGTCATCACGATTAGGGTTTCGATTAAGCAGGGTGGCAAGCGCTTCTTGAATTTAGTCCAGAGTTTGTTCGGTTGAATCATAAAACTGTTGATTTTCATCATGAAAATCAAGGAACTCAGCCCTAGTGAGGACTGGATTGTTGACATTGTCACCACCATCATTGTTATGGTGGTCACCGTCTCATCGATTAGCCATCAGACCAGGGTAAGTCAAGGTTCTGATACCAACTGATGTCGTAGAAGCCTGAAGAAAGCATACACGATACTCTCTTGATGGAACAAAAACTAAACTGTTAGTTTCTAGTAGTAAACCTCGAATTCATGAGGGGTTTCCTTGAATCCACAAATCCACCAGAAGAAAATTTGACAAAACGTCTGTGTTTATTGATAATAGTATGATTTGCCTCTGACAGCTACAAAACATATAAATACTGGAAAAAAAAAACGTCTAAAACCCTAATTCGCACTAATTACGCAATTAGGTGACAAAATACCGAAATTTACCAAAAATGGCAAAATTGAGTTAAATGCAGAATTATAAACTACTAATCTTAAGAGTTGTCCCAAAATAGACGGGACCTTATTTTGACTTTTAAACTGAAAGTTATTAAGGAAAACAAATATTACTATAAATAGCAAAAACACTATTTTCGGGGCCTTAATGAAGGAATTCGCCTAAATTTTGGCGACTCTCATTATTATGAATCTGGATTAGAATGCCATTTTCCTTCAATCTGCCAAATTTCATGCAATTCCGACATTGTCACCCTAATGGCCTCTACTGGCACCCCCCCTTTGATCTTGCATTGTGACTTCCTGCGCCCCTACTATTCTAGAAAGGCATGTGCTGTCTGTTCTACATCATCATTTGAGGCAAAAACTAGGTGAAAAAGAAGTCAAGCAACTTCTGTTTAAAGCTGTTTACTTAATTAGCTATCTTACTGTTTAGCATCCTTGGCATTTCTTTCAAAAGGGTGAGGAGTCTCGATTTCAAACCTTTGCATTTCCTTTGCAAAGTTTCCTCATAAATGGCACTCTTGAACAAACCTAACCACGATTGGTTTAGCAATACGCCGGTTCAACTGGCTATTCAAAAAGGTTCTAGGCCATTATTCAAATCAGTTTGTTTTAATTTGTAATTATATAAAATCCTAGACTGTACTCTGATTCATAGTTAACTCAATCAAACCAAGCGATTTGATCTAGTTTTGGAAACCATATTGCAAACTACAAACATAGATCTTTCCAATGGTATATGGCTTTCTAACTAATAATTTCAAGATAATTCCAAAAATAATTTTGAAATTGTCCTAGCAATGTTGATTTCAACTTCTTTGAACTTAAGTAGTGTGCTTAATTATTGAGGACCAATGTGATTAATACTCAAAAGTCAGAAAGAGCATTGCAACCAACAAGTAGTGTCTGGAATTTGTGAGAGAGAAAAAAAAAAGTGTTCTATTTTTTTGTCCAAGGCACCAATAAGATAGTGTTAGAACTTACGCTAACACAACAAACCCCTTATTTGGTTAGAAGGAAATCGTTCATTTCCTCCCAATTTAGTAAGGAAATGAGAGAAAAGAAAGTTTAAGTTCCGAGTCAGCTCTTTCTTTTGGTCATTTAGGCAATTGCCTAAGGCCTGAAATTGGAAGAAAATCCCTTAATTTTAGTTTGATAGTTTTGTATTATGCTCATATAATTATTTAAAGTAAAACATATTTCATATCAATTGACTCTTTGTATTGTTTGAAAATGGTCCATGAGATAGAATAATGTGGTAATGAATTTTAATCTCCACAAAATGTTTAGTTAGTGGATGATGTGTCGGTTTAACATTAAAAAAAAAAAAAAAAGGATGTCTAGTTGAAAAGCAAATGGAAGTAAGCGAAACCTGTAAGAATGAAGGTAATGTGCCATCTGTATATATAATTTTACGATGAATTCAATTTACAAGAGTTTTGGATAACTAATGTACAAAAATCTAAATTTAAACAATGACATATAAATTTCCTAGATTTTAGTTAGTCTCTGGGAGTTTGCTAATTAACTTAACATTATCCTTAGTTAGTTGTACCTTATCATTAATATTATCCGTGGCAACTGTTGTGAACTTAACTTAAACATTTTTTTTTTAAAATGTTAATTTTTTTAGTTTTTATTTTTCTATTTTTAGGGTTTAGAAGTAATATTATTAGAACGTTTCACATTTTAAATACATTCCTTGAATTTTACATTGAAACAATTAACCCTTGAAAACAGTTGTCACGGTTTTGGTATGATGAGTTTGAGGTTCCATTTCTATTTCTTGGTTTTGTATGCATGCATTTTTATCCCAACCCAATGCCTTGGTAAGATCTGCCTGCAAAAGGAACATGCTGCCTTATTCGTTTTTGGGGATTCACTAGTGGATGTTGGAACCAATAACTATATCAATAACCTTACCGATTACCAGGCAAATTTTCCACCTTATGGGGAAACCTTCTTCAAGTACCCAACTGGGAGAG
Organism: Quercus gilva; assembly: GCA_023621385.1. NCBI lineage: Eukaryota > Viridiplantae > Streptophyta > Magnoliopsida > Fagales > Fagaceae > Quercus > Quercus gilva. The sequence continues at coordinate 13,344,051 of CM042476.1, read as the reverse complement.
CTTCAAATGGCCGTCTAATTCCAGATTTCCTTGGTAAGATAATAGTTATGTGCTGTTTTCTATTGGACTTCAATTGTTACTCAATTAATTTTTGAAGCATTATTGCAGCTGAGTATGCAAACCTGGAGCTAATTCCTCCATATCTACATCCTGGTTATCATCGGTATGTTGATGGGGCTAACTTTGCATCAGGAGCAGCTGGTACTCTTGATGAAACTCGTCAAGGATTGGTATGCATTCTACTGACTATGTACACTCCTAAAATAAAACAATTTTAATTAGGATTCTCAGAAATGAAGCGCAATTAGGGCTAAAGTTTGTTTGCATAGCCCTGTAGAGCTCTTCCGTAACAACTATATGTCCTATATTCCTATTGATTGGAACTAAGAGAAAAGATAAAGAAATACTGACTCCATGGTAGAATAATTGACACAGTATTTAGTATTATGACATAATGAAAAAGAATGTGAGAATAGAAAGAAGGAAAACAGATAAAGGAAAAAAGAGAGAAAACAATGAATGATTAGTTATAGTTCTGTTTTAACCTTAGTGGACTCCATTAATTGCACAGAACCTTTGATGGTTACAACTTACATCTTTATATTTGGCTCTATGTATTATAATGAACCCAATAAAGGATAATTATAGAAGACTAAATAATATGGTACATTATTTGCACCACAAGAAGGATTAGGATTTTTTTTTTTTTTTTTTTACTTGTACTCTGAGTAAGATCAAAATTACTTTACTTGCAAGATTATTTTGCTAGCATTCTAAATCGGATATTAATGCTCTGTTTGTTTAGGCAAAAATATTTTCTAGAATGTAGGTCATTTTCTAAAAAGTATTTTATGTAAAACTATCTCATTTTCTTTTGTTTGGTAATTATCTTAAATTAGTTGAAAAATAATCTTCTAACTTCTCTTAATTAGCTTGCTATGAGATAGAGTTGTTTTCAAAAAAAATTTAATGAAAAACAATCTCTAAAAATAAGCCATACTTTTTTTTGTTGACCAAAGATAAGTTTTCATTTGATTTTTTTTTTTTTTTTTTTTTTATACTACCAAACACTGGACCTTGACTAAGATTAAGAGTTGGACCAGACTAAGATTAAGATTTGATATCTTTAACATGCATTAATCAACGTATCTAACCCAAGTGTTGCCATGTTTCCTTTGATATCTTTAACATGAATCAACGTAGATAACCTAAGGGCTGCTCTGTTTCCTTTTCTTAGCATTTTAGATATACTGCGTGCCCAAATTCAAATCCTTGCATTTGCTTCATATATGATTGGATACTTATGAAATATAAGCTCTTTTTCTCCTTATTCAATCATATTTTGAGATTTGGATTATGTTTTTATGATATAAGCATTTCTATTCTGTTCTCACGGTGGTGTACTTCTCTTTTGTTCTTTTCATTTGCTTATCATCAGGTGGTAGCCCTAAGTACTCAACTTAAATATTTCAAGAACCTGAATACTCTGTTCAAGCAAAGACTAGGTGAAAAAGAAACCAAGAAATTGTTGTCTAAAGCTGTTTACTTAACTTGCGTTGGAAGCAACGATTACCTTTTCCGCTTTACCTCAAACTCCAGTGTCTACTCTCCAAAAGAATATGTAAATTTGGTAATTGGTAACTTAACAACTGTGATCAAGGTAATTACAATTAGTGCTTTATACAATATTTAGAACAAATTTGTGTTAGGTTATTCATGATTTCATTGGTCATAAATATTATTTGATTTGTTAGGAAATATATAAGATAGGAGGAAGAAAACATGTGTTCCTAAACCTGCCTCCTTTGGGTTGTCTCCCGCTAGTGAAAGCAATAACACCAGAAAAAGCCAATCCATGCGTGGAGGAAGTTACATCAATTACGAAACTACACAATAAAGCACTTCCTAAATCCCTTAAGAAGCTAAAGAGTGAACTAAAAGGATTCAAATATTCAATAGCCGACTTCTACACTTTTCTTGGTGAAAGAATAGATAATCCTTCAAAATATGGTATGTCACTTCCATTTTAATAGTGCAATATGCATTTTTTTTATAATTGTACTTTGCTTTTTATTTTTGCCATTGACTAATAGCATCTTTGTTTTAATTATGTTGGGTAGGTTTTAAAGAAGGGAAGATTTCATGTTGTGGAACTGGTCCATATAATGGAATTTATAGTTGCGGAGGAAAGAGAGCAGTTGGTCCTAAGTACGAATTATGTAGGAACATTAGTGACTATGTGTTCTTTGATGCTCCTCATCCTTCCGAAAAGGTCTACCAGCAATTTACAGAGCAAATTTGGAGTGGAACTCCCAATGTCATACGACCTCATAGTCTCAAGGAGTTGTTTGATCACTGATTGCATTAAAATTTTAATAAACGTAAAATAAAAAACTTGTAAACATGGAGCTTATTGCAGTTTAATAAATTAATGATTTCATTAATAAATTTCATAAGGACAATGGTTAAGGTGCATTTAATGTTTATTTATTTATTTACTTTACGCATATACTCAAAATTGAGATATTATTAATCCTTAATATGTGAGAAAGTTAGTGACTTTTTGTTTTTTGACTCTGTTCATCCTACTGAAAAGGCCTACCAACAATTTGCAGGGTGGGTGAGTTGATAGATACTGAAGTCATGTGTTGGAAACCTTCAGTGGTGGACTCTATTTTTTTGCCACATGAGGCTGAAGCAATCAAAAGTATCCCTTTGAGTGTCCGCGCCCCTCCGGATAAATTGGTGTACGTGGGCTGAAACGGCTAATGGTAAATTCTCTGTCAAGAGTGCTTATCACTTGGCTGTGAGGTTTTCTTCCTCGGATTCTGGTGGGAGTGTATTGGATTGTAGCATGCTGAGAAGATTTTGGAAAAGCCTTTGGAGGCTTCCTTTACCCCATAAGGTTAAACATTTTGCTTGGAGAGCTTGTAGGGAAGCGTTACCCACTAAAGTAAACCTTAAGAGAAGGAAGGTTTTGGCTGATGATTCTTGTGATTGGTGCAAGGTGATGCCTAAAACTGCTGGTCATGCTTTGTGGGGTTGTCCAAAAGCTCAGGTAGTGTGGGAGTGTTCTAAACTATCCATAAGCTTTGTTAGAAGAGATATCTCTTTCATGGATATTCTGTGGCAGTTACTGTTGTGCGAAAACGTGAATGTGGACTGTGTCTCGTCTGGTGTTGATTGCTTGGAAGGTTTGGCACGGATGAAATGAATGGCGCCTCAATGGTGTGCTACGTTCTGGTATGCAGCTGGTGTCTGAGGCAAGGCAGTACTGGGCTAAGTTCCTTGCGGCTAATGAGGGTGAGGTGCGCTCCAGCTTTGCTGTCCAGCCATGTTTTTGGTTTCCTCCTCCTCCAGGCCTGGTCAAAGTAAATGTTGATGCAGCAACTTTCAAGGATTTAGGCTCTTCGGGGATCGGTGTTGTAATCCATGACTACTTGGGGTCTATTGTAGCGGCTTTGTGCAGAAAGCTGGAGGCCCCTCTCGGTCCTCTTGAGGCTGAATCAAAAGCTTTTGAGGCGGGAATTCTGTTTGCACTGGACCGTGGCTGTTCTGCAGTGGTGTTGGAGGGTGACTCACAGATTATGGTAAATGCACTGGTGGGCTTTTCCCCCTCCCCTTCTGCTGTGGATTCTGTTGTTCAAGGCATCTTGGAGCTATGCAGGGGGTTTAATCATGTTCAGTTCTCCCATATAAAGAGGAATGGGAATTTGCCGGCCCACTTGGTAGCAAAAAATGCTTATAGCATTGTTAACGACATTGTATGGGTTGAAGAGGATCCTTGCTTTGCTAAGCAAGCCCTCATCCATGATGTAAACTTTATGTTTTCTAAATGAATTGCTTATGCTTTCCCTATCAAAAAAAAAAAAAAAAACAATTTGCAGAGTTAATTTGGAGCGGAACTCCCAATATCACGGGTCCTTACAATCTCAAAGCATTGTTTGAGCAATGACGTATTTAGGTTAATTAATAGTGCAATAAAACTATTCGAGGTATTTATAGATTGTATTTAGATTAATTAATAGTGCAATAAAAAAGTCCCAGCTTATTTATTGACTGAATTTAATAAATTACTATTTTTAATAATTCAAATCGTTTGATTATATACTTTCAACATTTTGACAGTGCATTATTTCAACTAGTGTGTTTCTTGTATGCCTTTGGATTTTGTAACCAAACAAAGTCTTTAGCACCAACATTGAAAATCTTATTGGTGTTTCTATGTGAAGCTATTGCAAATCAACTACAACAATCAAAGGGTTGCTATAGAGTTAGTCACATACTAGGATCCGTGCAAAGGAGTTAGTCACAAATTATAGATTTGTGCATCAAAAGAAAGAAGGTTACTACAATATTAAGTTTAATTGGGTATTGGAGCGAATGTTCAACTGTAGGTTGATATTTTGGGATAAACCAGGGTAATGGTAAGATTCCTCATACTTGTAACCTTTTGATTATTGATTAGTGGATTCTTGAGAGTGGTGACCTTAAATTTATCTAGTGGAGTTTTTGCCTTGCGAAAGATTTTCCTCATTTGTCAACAAATCACCGTGTTAATTTAATTTCCGCTACATTTAGCTTATTTGGTGATTTGTTGGTGTCTCTACTCTTTGCATGTAATTTGACCTAATTAATCAACTTGAGTAATTGAATTAATTAATCAGGGTTAAACTATCTTAACCCAACACAATTTAAGGTTGTTACAAATTCATTCAACTATTTCATTCCTAACATGAAATAAACCTTCTCCAACTTGAAATTATTTTTGATGGACAATTGGTAATAAATGTCTTTCTATACTCACTGAACTTTTTGTCTGTCTATAAAGAGAGTGATCATAACGCCAATGGTGCATGGTGGTACCTCTTAGCATTGTGATTGTGTTGCCATGCCATTCTAGTCAAAATTTAGAGCATAAATGCTTGATTATGTCGCCATACCATAAATTGTCTTATCAAACGGTCTGCTTAGCAGCCATAAATTATTGATTATGTTGGTGTGCCATCAAATATCTTATCAAAAGATTTGCATGCTAGTCAAAATTTAGTGCATAAATTATCTTTGGCAAACGGTCTCCATAGCTAAGCTAACATAAAATATTGATTTTGTCGCCATGCCAACTAATCAAAGATTTAATGCATGTAACGGGATTGTTTGTTTTTAAACAATGTTTATTCAAATATTTTACGAATTGGATCTGCTAATCCAGCCTATCATGAAAGTCAACGGAATCAGTTTTGTCACCTAATGAACAAATTAAGCCCCCTATATATATATATAAATGAAAATTGCAACAAAAAGTCCAATAGAAAGTAAAGAAGATTTGAGATGAAGAGTTTAAGGTTCTATTTCTGTTTCTTGGTTCTGAATGCAAGCATTAGTTTCCCAACCAAATGTTTTAGTAACATCTGCCTGCCAAAGGATCATGTAGCCTTCTTCATCTTCGGCGATTCAATAGTAGATGTTGGAAACAATAACTATATCACAACTAATCTCCAGGCAAATTTTTTGCCTTATGGGGAAACCTTCTTCAACTGCCCTACTGGGAGAGCTTCCAATGGCCGTCTCATTCCAGATTTCATTGGTAAGATATAGTTATGTGTTCTTTTCTTTTCGGCCTGGACTGTTGCTTAATTTGACAATTGAGGTATTGGTGCAGCTGAGAGAGCAAACTTGCCTCTAATTCAACCATATCTATATCCGGGTTATGATCAGTACATTGATGGGGCTAACTTTGCATCAATAGGAGCTGGTGTTCTTGCTGAAACTCGTCGAGGATTGGTACGTATTCTATCTGATTATGTGTAGGCTAATTAAAAATGAATGTTAATTAGTATTTTCATAAATGGAGTTCAATTAGGATCAAAGTTCTGCTTAGTCCATCTATAAAAACTGTTCTGTTGATTAGAATCAATGTATCTGATTTAATTAGAATTTGCTGTGAAATTATTCAATGCATTCACTGTAGTTTACTTTCCTCTCATATAAAGGAAAGAGAATCTCACATATGGGTCTCACACATGAAATCTACATTTATGTGAAAGGGAAGTGCAGTAAGTACAACAAGTGTATTAAATAATTTCTCGAGGTTGTCACGGTTTCTTTTGTTAGTATTTTTTATTAGGGTTGTTCAAGCCTCGATTTGACCCAACAAATTGTATCGGAACCGCTCCAATCAAACCTAGCAACAGAACTACTACTAGTGAATGGAGTGGCCGTCAAAGAATAGTATCTAGGTTTCTGACTTCGGCCGGTACGGTTGTTGGTTCCTCCCTCTAAATTCTGACTCCCTCTTTTCACTGCCTATAGTGAGTTTTCCTCCTTGCAACCACCATAGGTCTCCTCTTTGCCTAGGCTTTGTTCAACCTAGATTTCTCATTCTCCCCCACGCCTTTCCATTGTTGGTGTTGGGTTTTAGACCCCTTAAAAACAACTAGATTGCGTAGCCTAGTTAATTAGCCAAGTTGTTACTTAGTCAAATTAAGCAATTCTAGGTTAAAGCAATCAAATAATCATATCAAAAATATAATACAGCGGAATAATAAATAACACAATGATATGATTATCCAGTAAACCACACGGTAAAAACCTGGGGAGGATTTGACCCACCGATCCTCAAGGCAAAACGGAATCCACTAAGAAAGAATTGAAGTTCTTACAAAAGGACTTACAAGCTCCCCGCTTGACTTCCTAATGCTACCCACCAGTAAAACTTCCTAACACAACCACGCGCAGGCTCCGAGTCCACGGACTACTTCTTTCTTTGAATTCTTCAATCAGCTACAAGCTCCCCGCTTGTTTTTCTTTAAGCTCCAATGGTTGCAACCTTGTTGATCATCAAGATGTAGATAATCTCTACCTTGAAAACCCTAAGTTTATGTGAAGGAAAGCTCCTCAAAGATCTCACAAGAGATTCACACAAACCGCAAATATGAGCAACAAAGACTTAGAGAGGTTTGGGTACAAAACCCTAATAAAATAAAAGGAGGCACAAGAGGCACTCTAATCTCTCTCTCTCTCTCAAGTCTCAAAAAACGTTCTAGGGTTTTCCTTATATATAGGAGTGTTTTACTTGAACCCCAAAACGTTTAAATAGAGTTTGGGCTGAACTGGAACTCTACAGAAAAATAAATTTGTACGTGGTTCGATCGATCAAGTCTAATTTTCGATCGATCGAGACTTACAGATTTAGTCTAATAAATTCTGCAATCACTCGATTCCAATTTTACACATAAACATACTTTGAGCAAGCCTAAACTTAGACTAAATGTTTTGATCATGGTTTGCCAACAAAATACAAATTGAAGTTCTAATACATTAATTCCTAATTTCTTATAACCCAACAATCTCCCCCTTTGGCAATCCGTGACAAAACACATCACAAACATGAAATGCTCAAAGTTACAAATAGTCCAATACAAAGATAATGCTTATAACAACAAATCCAATCTTAACTACTATCCATCAGTTGCAAGTATAGACAGCAGCTCAATTGAATCAACCTGTATATTTCCTGAAACACTAAACAAACGCATAAACGCATGTGTGACAGAAAAACAGTAAATCAACAAATAAATTCTTGACTTCACAAAACACAAAACAAAGACATATATCATGAATAACTCATAAATATAAATCAATGAGCAGTGAACAAGAAACAGAAATAAAAACAGAAGTAAACTAACTCTCCCCCTAAGTTAGATACAACAAAAAGTTTTTATTTTCTTCCCTATCAAAAATAATTTCAACTCCCCCTAAACAAGACAAACATGATTCCCATAAACCAACAATTTCTCTCCCTTTTTGTCACGTATTGACAAAGACAACTCATACAAAGAGTTAAACAGTCAACATACGCAATAAAAGATAAGAGAAAATAGAGAATCAAGGGGATACAGAACAATCCAACTCTATAGAAAATAGAGGCAGCTCCCCCTATGAACAACACAGGTTAAAAAAAAAACTTTTCTCCCCTTATAAAAATAGGAAAAACAAAACAAGTTGTGGGAAAAACAGTTTTAGGGAAAAATAAAGGGGGTGGGGAACAGCAGTAGCAGCAGCACCAACAGGATCAGGAACATCCTCACCAGCAGGACCAAAGTTAAAAACACACAAACCAAGGTTAAAAACTAAGGTGAGGATACACATGAAGAAAAAATATTCTCTCTTTCAATAAAATGCAAACATGGCACTATGTGACCCATAAACAGTTGCATGAGTAGAGAAAATATTTGCACATTGATTATCCATCATATCTCTTAAGAAAAATATTTTCTACAGTTCACACATAAAAAAGGCATATACTAGAAAGTACATCGCTCAAAAATTAATCAATCAATTTTTTGATCAAGTTGAGTAGCCAATGTAGCAAAGTGTATGCATGCTATGTGTGAAAACAATGAGAGATATGACTGCAAAATTGCAAGATGGATACAGAAATCAATGCAATGCATGTGAATCTTAAACACAAAAGATGTAAGACAAAATATGTCATGATGCATGCTCTAATGCAGTAAAACTAAGTTCAATTGAGATCAAATTGACAAAATTGGCTCGAGCAGGGAATTTCTATCAAAAATCCCAAAATTAAAAACCACTTGTTGAAAAAAAATTTTAAACAAATTGATGAATTGGGCATTACAAAACACAGCACATAGATTATAATGCCTAATTTCATCAACACAACAAGCCAATTTCATCAAATTCAACTCAATTTCACAAAAGCCCCAATTCGAATCAAGAACAAACCCTTTTTAAAAACCTGATTTGCGACTTTCGATTGATCGAAAAATACATTCGATTGATCGAATGAAACAGTCATTTTTAAACAAATTAAAGCACTATTTCGATCAATCGAAAATCAGAATGGATCGATCGAACTGGGCAGAGGCTCACAAAAATTTTGAGAAAAATCACAGTTTTGAAAAACACAAACCGAATTTTGAAAACAACTCCTCAAAGCATTTGAACAATGAAAACAAAATGCATGAGTATGAGATGGAATGCTTTTTCAAAAACCCAAATATTAAACCCAATTTTCTCAAAAACAAGTTTCAATCATTCTTTCATTGAATATTCTTAAGCAACAAATATGTTGTGCACAAATCTCAAGATATTTTCAAAATTTTCAAACTTGAAACACATTTTGCATTAAAATCAAGGGACTTTTAATCTTGGATGGCCACAACAAAATCACACACAATATAATGTACCAAGTTTAACAAAGAGTAACTTGTGTAGTGTGTGCAACTAGCAAAAGCTTGAGATACATGTGAGGTGATATGTGAATAGCAATCAAACACAAAGTCTACACAATTCATCACATAGAATTTAAAAGAGACTATCACCTAAAGAGTTACATCCTATAACTCCCACATCTCCTAGAACAAAAGCTTGCAATCATGTAAATTTCTTGCATTTTTGCCTCTTATTTATGTGAATTGGCATCAAGCCTAATAGTACACACCGGTTTGAATTAAGTGAATTGGCATCAAGCCTAATAGTACACACCAGTTTTAATTAAATGAATTAATTGAGGCTACACCTTATGTTCTTTTTGTGCATGTGCTACACTTTCTCGAGCACAAAATCTTATGATATGCACTAAGGTGTTCATGATTGGCTAGTGAACAGTGGTGAGATGGTTATTTATGCCTTTCTCAAAAGGTTCAAGTCCGACAGTCAAATAACATATGACTTCAAGATCAAGACAAAGTGATTAATAACCACAAACATCTTTCCCACACAACATGCACTACAAAACTCAAACTAGTAAAGTGCAATAAAGTAAGCTCATCCAAGCTAAACAAGGTACATAAACATGTTATGTAAGATAATATGGCCAATCCTTGATTATAAATCCAAGATCTATAATACAAAACACAAAAATCTTTTTGGTTTTAACAAACGTTATAACCACTTGTTGAGATTTTGAAAAAAATTTATGACAAAAAAAAACACACATTGTGCTAAATGATCAATGCAAATGCAATGCATGACAGTGTTTAACTAAGCTATAGAGGGTACACAAACAAGAAATATTAATTTCTTAATTAACCCATGAATACATGTACACACTAGTACATAAAGTCAAAAATAGCTTAGCACAAACTATTCAAGTTTCTCCACAATGTCAAGCATGTTCTAAATCAAGAGAGATATCAAAACTCATGTAATCCTCAAGAAAAATAAAACAAGACACAAAATAAAATATTTTTGTCTTTTTGAAATTTTTCAATGTTTTTGGATTTTTTTTTAATAAAAAAAAACTAGAGAAAAAAAAACAAAACAACCAAAAACAGAAACAAGACATGTCCACAATTAATTGAAAGAATTAAATCAGAGACGAGTCAGCAACACTCACCTTGGAGAATCTTTTCTCACCCATATAGCACTAGTCTTCGGCTTTGTAGGTGAAAATCCATGAGAAGCAGAGTGTATTTGAGGAATTACACCAATCTTCTGAGACAGACTAAAATCCTGCAAATTCCTTTCACAAGCCAACAAGCTTAAATTTTTCAAAAGCATATGAAACAATTTATATGGACTTATGGCAGGAGCAATATCATCACATATCCTAGATTGACATACAGAATGCTTAAATTTCAACTTATGACAATTAGGACGAATGTGACCGGAGACACCACAAAAGTGACAAACAGGAACAAATTTAGGAACATCAGTATCCTAACAACAAATCTAGTCTCAGATTTTGGTTTTTGCCTCAACAAAGAACAATTTGGTCTAATATGACCAACAACACCATAATGGTGACAAGTAGGCACAAAAACAAATTTGTTATGCTCTCTAACAGTAGGTTTAGACATAGGTTTAGAAACTTCAGCGTCTACATCAGAACTTTTACCTTTGTCTAACCTAGCACAATAAGCCTTTTCTTTATTATTCCTCTTGAAAGGAGGGATATAAACTTTTTCAGTTTTAGGCTTAAGAGAAACAGAAACACTTCTGTTATCATCAGCAGGCTTGGTTCTAGTCAAATTTTCAATTTTAGTTTTAAATTCAACTAACTCTAGTTCCAAGCTTTTCATCTTCTCATCTTGAGAGGAAATTTGATTTCTCAAAAATTCATTCTTTTTATTAGATTCATCTAATCTAACAAGTAATTCCTCTTTTTCAAGATTAGCCAATTTTAACTCTTCTTTAAATTTCTTAGAAATTTTCAAAGATTTAGATAATTCCTTACGAAGAGTTTCAAAAGCATCAAAAAAATCAACAGAAACAACAGTGTCCTTTTTATTCAAAACATCACAGGCATCAATAAAATCAGCAGAAGCATGAGCAGAAAGACACTTCAAATTATCCATGACAACAGGGGTCAAGGATCAGCTCAGAGATAAAAAAAATCTCAAACAAAAGAGCTACCCACTCTGATACCACTTGTTGGGTTTTAGACCCCTTTAAAAACAACTAGATTGCATAACCTAGTTAATTAGCCAAGTTGTTACTTAGTCAAATTAAGCAATTCTAGGTTAAAGCAATCAAATAATCATATAAAAAATATAATGCAGCAGAATAATAAATAATGCAATGATATGATCACCTAGGAAACCACACGGTAAAAACCTGGGGAGGATTTGACCCACCGATCCTCAAGGCAAAATGGAATCCACTAAGAAAGAATTGAAGTTCTTACAAAAGGACTTACAAGTTCCCTGCTTGACTTCCTAATGCTACCCACCAATAAAACTTTCTAACACGACCACGCGCAGGCTCCAAGTCCACGGACTACTTCTTTCTTTGAATTCTTCAATCAGCTACAAGCTCCCCGCTTGTTTTTCTTTAAGCTCCAATGGTTGTAACCTTGTTGATCATCAAGATGTAGATAATATCTACCTTGAAAACCCTAAGTTTATGTGAAGGAAAGCTCCTCAAAGATCTCACAAGAGATTCACACAAACCACAAATATGAGCAACAAAGACTTAGAGAGGTTTGGGTACAAAACCCTAATAAAATAAAAGGAGGCATAAGAGGCACTCTAATCTCTCTCTCTCTCAAGTCTCAAAAAATGTTCTAGGGTTTTCCTTATATATAGGAGTGTTTTACTTGAACCCCAAGACATTTAAATAGAGTTTGGGCTGAACTGGAACTCTGCAGAAAAATAAATCTGTACGTGGTTCGATCGATCGAGTCTAATTTTCGATCGATCGAGACTTACAGATTTAGTCTAATAAATTCTGCAATCACTCGATTCCAATTTTAGAAATAAACATACTTTGAGCAAGCCTAAACCTAGACTAAATGTTTTGATCATGGTTTGCCAACAAAATAAAAATTGAAGTTCTAATACATTAACTCCTAATTTCTTAGAACCCAACAGTTGGGTTTTTAGATCTATTGAGTTTTGGTCATTTGGGTTGGTAGATCTATTGAGTTTTGGTTTTTCCTGATGATCAAGTTAGTCGACAGCCATGTCAACCCAAAACACCACCAACACAATCAGAATTCCGATTAAACGATATGGTGACAATTTGTCTTCTAAGGTTCCTGATGAGGTCACATGGCTCAAAAACCTCCCCCCACACCGACTTTGCTGAACCATGTTTAGCACTATTTTTTATAGGGAAAAACTTTGGCACAATTACTCCAAAATAAAAAAAAAAAAATTAAAAAAAAAAAACTTAGGAACAATTTCTTAAATGCAGTACATTATATTTCCCAACTATATTCAAACTCATGATTGCACAAACTAATGAAGTACAAACAACAAATTCTTTCTTTTAAGCACAATTATATTCAATACAACAATATGTTTGAATTATTAAATTTAGTTGAAGAACCTAACCTACTTGAATTATTAAATATGTTTAATATACTACCCAAGTTCAAATCAATGCATTGGCCTAAAAAGCATTTGTTCATGCTTGGACTTGGACACTTCGCTCAAAAAATAAAAGCTCTATTTGTTATCTATTTATCATATTTTGACATATAGATTATGTTCATATGACATTTGTATATTTCTAATATTTTCTTACTTGCCTTTTGTTCTTTCCCCCTCATTATCAGGTGATAGACTTCAACACTCAACTCAATTATTTCAAGAACATGGAGACTCTGTTAAAGCATAAACTAGGTGAAGAAGAAGCCAAGACATTGCTGGTCAAAGCTGTTTACTTAATATGCATTGGAAACAACGATTACTTTGTCCCCTTCACTACAAACTCCAGCGTCCTTAAATCCTACTCTCCAGAAAAATACGTAGATATGGTGATTGGAAACTTGACAACTGCGATCAAAGTAATAGCAATTGCTGTTTACAGAATATTTAGAACAATTTGTGTAAGATTATTCTTGTTTCCATTTTTAAGTTGATTATATCTATACTTTGATTTATCAGGAAATATATAAGAAAGGAGGAAGAAAATACGTGTTCCTAGGCTTGCCACCGTTGGGTTGTGTCCCATATATAAAAGCACTAATACCAGGAAACACAGGTGCATGCATGGAGGAGCTTACAACACTAGTAAAACTACACAACAAAGCACTCTCTAAAGTCCTCCTGAAGCTAGAGAGCCAACTCAAAGGATTCAAATATTCACTGGCCGATTTCTATTCATTTTGTACTGAAAGAATAAATAGTCCATCAAAATATGGTATGTCACATTGTCCTTAACTTTCATTGTACATTATGTATTTTATAATTGTTGTACTTAATATTTTAGATTTATCATAGACAATTAGCACCATTGTTTTAATTATGTTTGGAAGGTTTTACGGAAGGGAAGATTTCATGTTGCGGAAGTGGTCCATACAGGGGAATTCCAAGTTGTGGAGAAAGATCCAATGAGTACGAATTATGTGAGAAAGTTAGTGACTTTTTGTTTTTTGACTCTGTTCATCCTACCGAAAAGGCCTACCAACAATTTGCAGAGTTAATTTGGAGTGGAACTCCCAATATCACAGGTCCTTACAATCTCAAAGCATTGTTTGAACACTGATGTATTTAGATTAATTAGTAGTGCAAGAAAAATGTTCGAGCTTATTTATAGACTGAATTTAATAAATTACTATTTTTAATAATTCAAATCGTTTAATTGTATACTCTCAACAGTTGGACAGTGCATTATTTCAATGTGAATAATTTTTACTTAAATCTGTTTAGTATTTCATTTGTCCCGAATATAGAAGCTTTATTTCCAACTTTGTGATGAACGAGTCTGGTATACCTAATCCCACTTTTCATTAAGAAAAATGTTTTTATTGAAACCGATTGGATGCTAGTAAGACCATTCCTCTTTTAAAATTAAAATGCAAGCCGTGACAAGAGTATCTCAAATTATGTTGCGAAAAGCATATCCTGTAAAACAGAATTTCATTAAAATTAAAACTTATTAGTGATGATTAAAATAATAATTTTAGAAACTTATTGGAACTTTCGGTTATTTAGTTTTTTTTTTTTTTAATTAAATCAATATTTTAAATTTTCTAAAAAAAATTTAAAAAAGGCAAGAAATAACACTTCCTGATATGTCCATGTCATTGATCGCGGTTTAAATATCTCATCTCTCGTTTTAAAAAATATATATGTTAAAAAAAAAAAAAATGAGAGAGAGACCATCAGTGATTCAGTATTTACCTATAGAGCCTCAGTCATTTTGACTAGAAGATGGTCAAAAACTGAGAGTAAGAAAAACCTAAAATAATTCAGGGGTCTGGGGTCATTGTTTTGCACCCAACAAATTAAAGATAATCCTTGAAATGAGAGGTGGCTCCACTTGAAGATATTTTTTCAAAAGCTTGGCTGTGTATTAGTTTTACGAAGCCACCAACCAAAGGATGCGAAATTATGCATGGACCACCGTTGGTTCACACATCTTGCCTATTAATTGGGAAAGTCTAAAAAGACAAAAAAGGAAAAAAAGAAAAAGAAAAAGAAGTTTATTAAAAATTGATAGTTTGACTGTGATAAATAGTTAGTGTGGTAGATAAAAATATAATATCAATGATGGGTCTAGATGAGAACTAATAAAAATCTATCAACTCAACATAACATATGTGAAAAAAGTTGTCAAATTTGTTGTATACTTTATCAATTCCAAGAAAACACATTTTTCTTTTAGCTAATAGAAGGAGCTAGAATGATGGTTATGGATTTCACTCACACTTTCAGTTGTAGACTTGATCCAGGTAACCATGCCTACAACTGGAAAATTATCTTCTACTTCTTTTTCCTTTTTTTAAAATCTTTTTTATAATTAAAAAGTTACAATGGGAAGAAGGGATTTAAACTTCCTTAGAAATATCAAGGGGGACTAATTGAGTTACACAGTCTCAGTAAAAATTATCTTGTTAAATGGTCTCTAGCCATATATTATTGAATATGTTGCCCTGTCGTACTAGTCAAAATTTAGTACATGTAACTGGATGAGGTTGGAATAATTTTTTGTCTGTGCTTGTCTTTATCGATGATGTCGCCCTGCAATATTAGTCAAAATTCAGTGCATGTAACTAGATAAGGTAAGAATAATGCATGTTCATGTCTTTAGATAATGTTTATTCAAATCTTTAACGTATGTGGTCAGCTCATTCAGCTAGCCTATCATGAATGTTCAAATATTGAAAGCAGTCTTTCATGAAAGTTCAACACAATCAGTCTAATTGAACATTTTCCTCATCTAAAGGACAAACTAAGGCACACTATATAAATGAATAGCAACTGATGAGAAGCTAATAGAAAGTGAAGTAGATTTGACATGATGATCAGTTTAAGGTTCTATTTCTTGGTTTTGTATGCAAGCATTACTATCCCAACCCAATGCTTTGGTGATATCTGTCTGCCAAAGAACCATGTTGCCTTGTTCATTTTTGGGGATTCAGTAGTTGATGCTGGAAACAATAACTATATCAATACCACTACTGATTTCCAGGTAAACTATTCACCTTATGGGGAAAGCTTCTTCAGGTACCCAACTGGGAGACCTTCAAATGGCCGTCTAATTCCAGATTTCATTGGTAAGATAATAGTTACGTGTTGTTTTCTATTGGACCTGAATTGTTGCTTAATTTTTGAAGCATTTTTTGCAGCTGAGTATGCAAAATTGCAGCTAATTCCACCATATCTACATCCGGGTTATGAGCGGTATATTGATGGGGCTAACTTTGCTTCAATTGGAGCTGGTGCTCTTGATGAAACTCGTCAAGGATTGGTACACATTCTGTTCCAGTCATATTAAATATTGCAGATTTAAATGCATATTGAATGACATGTTATTTTAAATTTTATATAATGTAACATTTTGTAAATTGTCTAACATCTAAGAAATAAAATTTTAATTGTAAAATGAACTCTCTCTGTTTCACTTCAAAAGGAGGAATTGCCGTGGTTCCTTTTGTCGGAAATGTTTATATATTTACCCAAATTGAAATCCCTGCCTTGGCCCCATATGCTTTTGCTTATGTCGGGACACATTACTTAAAAAATATAGCTCTCGTTCTTTTATATTCCATCATTTTTTGAGACAAACACTGTTCTTATAACATAATACTGTTATAATCTTATGTTCTTCTCTCTCTCTCTCGTTGTCAGGTGATAAGCTTGAACGCTCAACTCAATTATTTCAACAACTTGGAAACTCTATTGAGGCAAGAATTGGGTGAAAAAGAAGCAAAGGTTTTACTAGACAGAGCTGTTTACTTTTTTAGCATTGGAAGCAACGATTATTTTGTGACCATCAACTCAAACACCAGCTTGCTACAATCCTACTCTAAAGAAGAATACGTAAATTTGGTGATTGGCAACTTGACAAATGTGATCAAAGTAATAACAATTAGTGTTGTATACAATATTTTAAACAAATTTATGTTTGATTATTCTTTTTTTTTTTTTAAGTTGGCTATAATTATATTTTGATTTTTCAGGAAATATATAAGAAAGGAGGAAGAAAATTTGTGTTCCTAGGCTTGGGACCATGGGGTTGTTCCCCGCTTTTCAAAGCACTAGTAAAACCAGGAAACACAGGTGCATGCTTGGAAGAACTTACAACACTAGTAAAACTACACAATAAAGCACTTTCTGAAGTCCTTCCGAAGCTAGAGAGCGAGCTCAAAGGACTCAAATATTCAACAGCTGATTTCTACACTTTTCTAAGTGAAAGAATAAACAACCCTTCAAAATATGGTATGTCACATTCTCATTGACATTTTCGTAGTACAGAGTATTTTATAAGTGTTGTACTTCGTATTTTATTTATGTCAGACTAATAGCATCTTTGTTTTAATTATGTTGGGAAGGCTTAACTGAAGGAAAGATTGCATGCTGTGGAACTGGTCCATATAGGGGAACTCCGAGTTGTGGAGGAAAAAGATCCGTGAAAGAGTACGAATTATGTGAGAACGTTAATGATTATGTGTATTTTGACTCTGGGCATCCTTCCGAAAAGGCCTACCAGCAATTTGCAGAGCTAATTTGGAGTGGAACTCCCAATGTCTCAGGACCTTACAATCTCAAAACATTGTTTGAACACTAATGTATTTAGATTTAATGTAATATAAAAATATGAAATTAAAAAAAAAAAAAAAAAATAGCATGGAGCTCTTATGTAAGAGCTTAATGTAATAATTTAATATGCAAATCAAATCTTCATGTTGTACTATCAACACTTGGACACTGCATCAAGTGAAGCCAGGAATTTTTATTTGGAGGGCCTGGGTGACATATTCATAAATACATACATTTACACAACTACATATATTGATACATACATAGGTGAATTATCGGGCCAAGCTGGATTTGAACCAGTGTAGACATATTGCCAACGAATTTACAGCCCGTTCCCATTAACGGATCGGGCATTGACCCAGGAAGAATCAATTCCAGGCATATTGATAATCCATGATCAACTTCCTTGCGTAGTGCCCTACCCCCAGGGCAAGTGAAATCCTTGTTGCCTCCTTGAAAGAGAGATGTCCGAACCACTAGACGATGGGGGCATACTTACCCGACCGCCCCATACTATGTTCATAGTATGAACAGCTTTTTGAAATTGTTTTATATAAACCTTAATGTGTATGCACAAATTGTCTAATTTGCCACTAATATATAAAAAACGTTTTACCATTATTTAATTATAATTTTTTAAATATTTTATTTTTGGAGTGTTATCAAACCCTAACATTAAATATCCTCTATTTTTTTCATTCAACATTTTTAGTATAAATGAAGCATTGACAAACAGTTGGAAGCTTAACAACAATAGCAAGAACAACAAAAGACTTGCTCCAAATTGAAAAGGAAATAAAAATGATATATTTATGTCCAAATGAAAATTTCTTTTTAGGTATTGTCACTTATATATCCTCATAGTATGTAGTTTTATTCATTTAACATTTTGCGACTAAATCAAGTATGGATAAACAATTCGAAAATTAACAACAACGAAAGATCACTTAGTCCCAAATAAAATAACTCTACAAGGAAATTTATTTTATTAAAAACTTACTATTTGAAATCAACAACCAAAACTTACCAATTAAGAGAGAAAAAAAATAAATTTTTTTTTTTTGTTACAAGGTAGATAATTTGTTGTTCTTAGCAATTATTTTTTAGAACTCAATGTTTAATTAGTTGTTCAATACTTTTTTGCAGAAACCAGCTCTTATTTTTTGGAGGGGCCAACTATCAATTTTAATGTCTAGTATTTGAAAAAAAAATTGCAAAATTTATATAGAGTCCATGTAGTCGTTGGCCTTCCCACCAGAAGAAAAGGCCTATGAGTGGCCGGCCTTTCAAATGCCTTATTATTATTATTATTATTATTATTATATAATTGTTTGTTCGGTTGGAACTTAGAAGGAAAGAATATTGTTGAGGTAATCAACCATGCGTCCATTTTGTAGTGTTTCCAAATATGTATCAGTGTACAGAAAAAATTGGCACTGCATTTTTATACGGTGTTAAACTGCATATCAATGTTTGAATTGGCCAAACGAGTCGATCTAGTAAATCTATAGAATATGGTCAATAACGTGGACACAAAATTATTCTTAAACTAAGAACACTATTGGATGACTTCAAACAATAAAGAATGGTCACTGCTACCCTATCCTACCTTGTGCATATTAATTTGATTTTTATTCTTCTTTTATTTTTTTTGTTTTTTTTTTTTTTTTTTTAGTGGAAGATTTTTTTTTTTTTTTTTTTTTTATAGAAGAAATTTGATTGTTATTCCAAAACTAGAAATAAGTCAAATAACATAAATGGATTTATTTTTTGAGGGTTAACATCAATGGACTTTCATTCAATATTTTTATAGTATAACTGTATAAATTACAAGTCAAAATTACTAATTGTTGAGTCTCCAAGTCCGCTGAGTTAGGGTCATTTGTTTTTAAAATTTTGGAAACCATTCCAAACACTAATGACAAACATGGACTTTGAATTCAGAATATGTTTAGTATCAATTATTACAAGTCAAAATTATTTAATTATTTAATTATTGAAGCTCCCCTGGGTTAGGCTCTTTTGTTTTTAAATTTCGAGAAGCCCCAAGATTTTAAATTCAACTATGTGCTTAAAACCCACATTAAAAATTAAAGTAGTTGATCCTCCAAATCACTGACTATGTCTATATGTTTCCGTGGAATTAATTAATAGATAGGGAAGAACCCACTTGACATAAATTTGAGGAATTATACTAGTTATACTTTTCTCTAACCAAAAATTATTGGAAAATGCTAACGAATGCCCTTAGAATATTGGTTAATAATTCATTTTAAAAAGTTTTTATGAGAAAAAAAAAAAAAAAAAAAGAGCAATTAATGTTTTGAAAACTTTTTTCATTTTTCATAAAAATTGTGTCAAAACTTTTCTAAAATATATTGTTAATCAATGCTTTTAGGGCACTCGTTAGCATGACCCAAAAATATTTAACAATTCCTTGGAACAAAAGGTAGGCTAACATCCATCTATGTACTGTTGGGGTACGGAAAATGTTAAAGTTATTATTATAAATTTTACTACGTGATAAGAATATAATTTATGTCACTTCAACAATATAATAAATAAATGTTTGAATTACATATTTTGTAATTTTTTTTTAGAATACTAAGTAATTTTAACACACGCACGGGAAGAAAAAAAGAAGGTTTTTTAAAAAAATTTACAGTGATGTATATCTAAAAGAACCTCACATTTTGTAATTAATAACATGTCAATTTGAATGGCTGGTGTTAATGTAGCAAAATTTGTGATATCCTAATATCACTGTTAGAGGGAAAGCTCTTGGTAGGACCCATTTATCTATTGAAAACGAATTTTAAAAATCTCCTCAGATTCCTTATATATGGTTTAAATGTGCACTTACGTGTTTTTATTTATTAGACGGCTCATTAAATCGTTTAAATTCTTCTAAAAAAAGTCATTTAAATAAGTCACATAACTATTAAATAAATTAATAATTAAATGTGTAAATACTCATTATAATCGTCACATAATATATTGAAAGAACATTCCTATGAACTAGTTTGGAATAATTTGGAATAAATAAATAAATATCTAGCTTTTTTTTTTTTAATAATTTGATAGTTATAATGGAAAATGAGGATTTGAATCCTGAATACTTCAGTTGGATAGGAAGTGCCAATTAAACTATATAATTGTAAACAGTTCTATAATTTCTATCATTACCAATAACTCATAGGTTACATGATTAACTTTTATCTTTCCCGGTTAAAGCAGTCCTCACAAGACATAAACACTACTAAAAAATTGATGTCTTCTATGGCTTCTATGTTCTATCATTATCCTTTCTCAAAAAAAAAGAAAAAAAAAATGTTCTATCATTATCTGTTTTGCATCACCTTCACAGGTCAAGTACAATCTTCTCAAATTAAGAGTAGTAAGGGATGATATTTAGTTATTGTTAAAACTAATTGAACATTCTTCTAAAAGAAACCTACTTTATTGTTATTTTAAAAAATTTTGTGCTTTAAATTTATTAATTTATTTTATTTTGGTATTTTGAGACTTAATTTTGATAAGATTGAAATATTATACCTCGGTTTATAAATCGTAATTATTTATTGAATATTGAGCTTATATGGTTGAATAAAAATCCCTTTTTTCTTTTTGTTGGGACTGGGAAATACTCTCAATATATTGGTTTTAGAGGTAACGTGAGTTGAGTTAACATACATTTGAATGCATCCTTTTTGCTGATTTTTTATTTACTTATATGTTGAAAATTGGGTAAAATATAGTTATATCCAAAATAAAATGAGGTTTTAAAAAGTTGTGCATAAATCATAAACGGAACTAAATTATCTCCATTTCAAGTCCATTTCAACTTTTAGGTTTCTAATATTTAATTTGAATCTTCATGGATACATTTAATTAGATGCTATTTCTTAGTTTGGTAATAGCTTCACCTAATTAGTGCACTTTCAAATAAGAGGAGGGGAGGTTCAAAATGAACAACTCACTGTCTTAATAAAACCTCAACCTCAGGTATGCAAATGGGTTTAAGCTTAACAAGCCCATTGTCGAAGAATGGGGCCTCAAGAAAGGGCACTTTTGTCTATGACACATAAGAGTGTTACTACTTTCTAGTTTCTACTCACAAACCCATAATCTTTGTTTAGGCAATCAGCAGTGTTTACAAGAAAATGCCATCCTGAGTAACCTAACCAAGTTGGTCTCCATAAATTTGTAATAAAGTTAATTTATCAAAATTATATGATCATTTTTTCTTCTTACTGAAATTATTAAATATTCCATACAAAATTTCTAGGAAGATTTTTTTTTTTTTTAAGAGCTCTATTTATTTATTTGTTTTGGGTGTTAGATTTTGGAATCACCAATAGATAATTCAATATGTAAGATAGAGAAAACTAAGCAAACAAAATCAACATTCAAATTTATACAATATTTAGAACAAATTTTTGTTAGATTATTCTTGTTCTCATTTTTAAGTTGATCATAATTATACTTTGATTTGTTAGGAAATATATAAGGAAGAAGGAAGATAATATGCATTCTTAGCCTGCCGCCCTTGGGTTGTGTCCCGTTTATGAAAGTACTAAGAATATGTTTGGATAGCATTTGCATTTGTGGCAACAATAAGTACTAAGAATATTTGGATAGCAACAAGTATTGTTTTTCAATAAATTTTTCTTTAAAACTAGATTCCAAAATACTATTTACATATTTAAAAATTATTTTACTACAGTATTTTCAATTATCAATTTTCAGTTTTCAGCAATAAACTGTATCCAAACAGACTCTAAAGGCAAGAAACACTATTGCATGCATGGAGGAAATTACAACACTTGTGAAACTGCACAATAAAGCACTTTCTAAAGTCCTTCCGAAGCTACAGAATGAGCTGAAGGGATTCAAATATTCAATAGCCGATTTCTATACTTTTCTTAGTGAAAGAATCGATAACCCTTTCAAATATGGTATGTCACTACTATTTTATTGTGCAAGATGTATTTTATTATCATTGTACTTTGTATTATTTTTTTTCATAGACTAATAGCATCTGTGTTTTAATTATGTTGTGAAGGTTTTGCAAAAAGTAAGAATGCATGTTGTGGAACTGATGACTATGTGTTTTTTTTATTATGCTCATCCTACTGAAAATGCCTACCAGCAATTCGCAGAGTTAATTCGGAGTGGAAATCCCAATGTCACTTAACCTTATAATTTTAAGTGTTGTTTGAATACTAATAAATTTAAATTTAAGAAATGTAAAATAAAACTTGTAAACATGGAGCATGTTACGGACTAAATTTAATAAATTAATTTGTGTAATAAGTCAAATCATCATATTATATACTCTCACATTTGGACAGCAGATCAAATTATTGGTGCAACTCGGCCAGTGGTGGCAAACACTACAAAAAATAATTTTGAGGATAGGATGCAACGTTTCCTTAACTTGGCTGTGTATTACCATTCTCTTGCTTATCAATTTCAAGAAGACATACTTTTCTCTTTACTTATATAGAAGGAGAAGAATTAGATGAATTTTTTAAAGCATTTTTTCAGTCATCCAAGGAAGGTCAGTGTTAATAATTTGCATCTTAATGAAGGTGGATGTCTTATTTTAAACAAAAAAAAGAGGGTGCGTTTCACAAGAGAAAACCACATGGGAGGTTAATGCAGTTTTCTCAATTAATATGGAATCAAATTTTAAAACTTTTTGCTTTGAACAGATATATGCTAGACCAGTAATAATATTTTTTGTCTTGACAAACCAGTAATAATATTACTTAAACTACAAAAATGGTAGTAAATAATAGTCTTAGTACATGTGCTCCCATTGAAGTCAACACCATAATTCCCTTTTCTCAATCTCCCCCCCCCCCCCCCCGGGAAAAAAAGTCAACAACGTAATTGCTTTTTTATTTTTATTATTATTATTTTGTGCTTGTATTTGATTTTATTGATAGTGTCCCTATGTCATCTTAGTCAAAAACATTTGGATAAATTTGGTAAATTTAAATCAATAGCTAGTGTTCACTCTATGATGATTACTCTTATTATCATGTTATAATAACAGGTGATTTTTTATGTAGATGAACTTTGAACATTAAATCTCTTATTTGAAGACAAAAGAGTTATCATAGACTTAACTGGAACTCCTGCTCTAGTCAAAATTTAGCAGAGTACATGTAATTAGATGTTAATTTGTGTTTGTCTTTATTTATTTATACGTATTTGTGTTTGTCTTTAGATATTGTTTATTCAAATCTTTTTCCCTTTTTTTTTTTTTATTGATAGGTGTTTATTCAAATATTTAACGTATGTGACCAGCTCGACCAGCTATCATGAAAGTTCAACTGAAGCAATTTCCTCACATAAATGAGAAATTAAGCACCCTATATATACCAACTAAAAAGAAGTTTATAGAAAGTGAACAAGATTTGACACGATGATCAGTTTAAGGTTCTATCTTTTGTTGGGTTTTGTGGAGCCTAGTTTATTTTTGGGCCCGTTTTGTAGCCTATTGTAACCCTGTAAGCAGGATATAAAAGCCGCTTTTATAATTAGGGTTTGTTAAGTCTTGTTGTTGTGTTTCAGAGAGAGTGAGAGAAACACTGTAGCCGCACTTTGTATTTTTCCCTGATAATAGTGAAATCCCTGCAACTCCGTGGACGTAGGCAAATTGCCGAACCACGTAAATACTGTCTTGTGCGTGTGATTATTTTCTTTAGCGTGTGTTTTCTCTATTTTTTTGTTTCTCACAGGTTGGGAATCGGATTGAATTCCCTACAACTGGTATCAGAGCCTAGGGTTAGGTTTGAGTGGGAGCAATGGCAGAGGAAGCAGGAAAGGCGTCTGGAATAGAAAAGTTCGATGGCACAGACTTTGCATATTGGAGGATGCAAATTGAAGATTATCTCTATGGGAGGAAATTGCATCTGCCTCTTTTGGGGACAAAACCTGAGGCGATGAAGGCTGAGGAATGGGCTCTTCTTGACAGACAAGTATTAGGAGTTATCAGGTTAACTCTGTCTAGGTTTGTTGCACACAATGTTGTGAAGGAGAAGACCACAGCAGATCTGATGAAGGCTTTGTCTGGAATGTATGAAAAGCCGTCGGCAAACAATAAGGTGCATCTGATGAAAAAACTGTTTAATTTGAAGATGGCAGAGAATGCATCAGTAGCACAACATCTGAACGAATTTAACACTATCACAAATCAATTGTCATCTGTAGAAATTGATTTTGATGATGAGATTCGTGCTCTGATCGTTTTGGCTTCTTTGCCAAACAGTTGGGAGGCAATGAGGATGGCAGTAAGCAATTCTACAGGAAAGGAAAAGCTCAAGTACAATGATATACGAGATTTAATTCTGGCTGAGGAGATTCGCAGAAGAGATGCAGGTGAAACCTCAGGATCTAGTTCTGCCCTAAACCTTGAGACAAGAGGCAGAGGTAATAACAGAAATTCAAATCGGGGCAGATCAAAATCCAGAAATTCTAATCGGAATAGAAGTAAATCTAGATCAGGCCAACAAGTACAATGTTGGAATTGTGGGAAAATAGGTCACTTTAGGAACCAATGCAAAAGTCCTAAGAAGAATAATGAAGATGATTCTGCTAATGCTGTAACAGAAGAGGTACATGATGCATTGCTTCTTGCAGTAGACAGTCCGCTTGATGATTGGGTTTTGGATTCAGGAGCTTCGTTTCATACCACTCCACATCGAGAAATCATACAGAATTATGTTGCAGGTGATTTTGGTAAGGTGTATTTGGCTGATGGTTCAGCCTTGGATGTTGTGGGTATGGGAGATGTCCGAATATTGTTGCCCAATGGGTCTGTTTGGTTACTGGAGAAGGTTCGACACATTCCTGACCTGAGGAGGAATCTGATTTCTGTTGGGCAACTTGATGATGAAGGGCATGCAATACTATTTGTTGGTGGTACTTGGAAGGTTACAAAAGGAGCTAGGGTATTGGCTCGTGGAAAGAAGACTGGTACTCTATATATGACCTCAAGTCCAAGAGACACAATTGCAGTTGCTGATGCAAGTACTGATACAAGCCTATGGCACCGCAGGCTTGGTCACATGAGTGAGAAAGGGATGAAGATGCTGCTGTCAAAAGGAAAACTACCAGAATTGAAGTCAATTGATTTTGATATGTGTGAAAGCTGCATCTTAGGAAAGCAGAAAAAGGTGAGCTTCTTGAAAACTGGGAGGACACCAAAGGCTGAAAAATTGGAGTTAGTACACACTGATTTGTGGGGGCCTTCGCCGGTTGCATCCCTTGGAGGTTCAAGATACTACATCACTTTCATTGATGACTCAAGCAGAAAGGTATGGGTTTATTTTCTGAAAAATAAATCTAATGTATTTGAAACTTTTAAGAAGTGGAAGGCCATGGTTGAGACAGAAACAAGTTTGAAAGTAAAATGTTTGAGGTCAGATAATGGAGGAGAGTACATAGATGGAGGGTTCAGTGAGTATTGTGCTGCACAGGGAATTAGGATGGAGAAGACCATTCCCGGAACACCACAGCAGAATGGTGTGGCTGAGCGCATGAATAGAACACTCAATGAGCGTGCTAGGAGTATGAGATTGCATGCTGGACTACCAAAAACTTTCTGGGCTGATGCTGTTAGCACTGCAGCTTACCTGATAAACCGAGGGCCATCAGTTCCCATGGATTTCAGACTTCCTGAGGAGGTTTGGAGCGGTAAAGAGGTAAAGTTTTCCCATTTAAAAGTTTTTGGTTGTGTTTCTTATGTTCATATTGATTCTGATGCTCGTAGTAAACTTGATGCAAAGTCTAAAATATGTTTTTTCATTGGCTATGGTGATGAGAAATTTGGCTATAGGTTTTGGGATGAACAAAACAGGAAAATCATCAGAAGTAGAAATGTGATATTTAATGAACAGGTTATGTACAAGGACAGGTCAACTGTAGTGTCAGGTGTTACAGAGATAGATCAAAAGAAATCTGAGTTTGTCAACTTAGATGAATTGACTGAAAGTACTGTCCAGAAAGAGGGTGAAGAAGATAAGGAGAATGTAAATTCACAAGTAGATCAGAGTACACCTGTAGCTGAAGTCCGTAGATCTTCCAGAAATATTAGACCTCCACAGCGTTATTCACCCGCTCTAAATTATCTCCTGTTGACTGATGGTGGTGAGCCAGAGTGTTATAAAGAAGCCTTGCAAGATGAGAATTCAAGCAAGTGGGAGTTAGCCATGAAGGATGAGATGGATTCCTTGTTGGGGAATCAGACATGGGAACTGACTGAATTGCCAGTGGGAAAGAAGGCTTTGCACAACAAGTGGGTATACAGAATAAAGAATGAGCATGATGGTAGCAAACGTTACAAGGCCAGATTAGTTGTTAAAGGGTTCCAGCAGAAGGAGGGCATTGATTACACAGAGATATTTTCTCCAGTTGTGAAGATGTCAACAATTAGACTGGTGCTGGGAATGGTGGCTGCAGAAAATTTACATCTTGAGCAGTTAGATGTGAAGACGGCATTCCTTCATGGTGATTTGGAGGAAGACCTTTACATGATTCAACCAGAAGGGTTTATTGTTCAGGGACATGAGAATCTAGTCTGCAAACTGAGAAAGAGCTTGTATGGCCTAAAACAAGCTCCAAGACAGTGGTACAAGAAATTTGACAGTTTTATGCATAAAATTAGGTTCAAGAGATGTGAAGCTGATCATTGTTGCTATGTCAAATTTTTTGACAATTCTTATATCATTTTACTGTTGTATGTGGATGATATGCTCATTGCAGGGTCTAGCATTGAGGAGATTAATAATCTGAAGAAGCAATTGTCAAAACAGTTTGCAATGAAAGATTTGGGAGCTGCAAAACAAATCCTTGGTATGAGAATCATTAGAGACAAGGCTAATGGTACATTGAAACTTTCACAGTCAGAGTATGTGAAGAAAGTTCTCAGCAGGTTCAATATGAATGAAGCCAAACCAGTGAGCACACCCTTGGGTAGTCATTTCAAACTGAGCAAGGAACAGTCGCCAAAGACAGAAGAAGAAAGGGACCATATGAGCAAGGTGCCCTATGCCTCAGCTATTGGCAGCTTGATGTATGCTATGGTGTGTACAAGGCCAGATATTGCACATGCAGTGGGAGTTATGAGCAGATTCATGAGTAGGCCTGGAAAGCAGCATTGGGAGGCAGTTAAGTGGATTCTGAGATATCTGAAGGGTTCATCAGATACATGTCTTTGCTTCACAGGTGCAAGTTTGAAACTGCAAGGTTATGTAGATGCTGATTTTGCTGGTGATATTGATAGTAGAAAGAGTACTATTGGGTTTGTATTTACTCTGGGTGGTACAGCTATATCATGGGTTTCAAATCTGCAAAAGATTGTTACTTTGTCTACTACAGAAGCTGAGTATGTTGCAGCAACTGAAGCTGGAAAGGAGATGATTTGGCTACATGGTTTCTTAGATGAATTGGGTAAGAGACAGGAGATGGGCATTCTACACAGTGACAGTCAGAGTGCAATCTTTCTTGCCAAAAATTCGGCTTTTCATTCAAAGTCGAAACATATACAGACAAAATACCACTTTATCCGGTACCTTGTTGAAGATAAACTGGTAATACTTGAGAAGATTTGTGGATCTAAGAACCCGGCAGATATGTTGACTAAAGGTGTCACTATTGAGAAGCTGAAGCTGTGTGCAGCTTCAGTTGGCCTTCTAGCTTGAGGACCGGAGGATGAGTTGCAGGGATGAGGGATTGCTTTTGGAGGATAGCGGCTGATGTTGGTGATTGAACTAGTCTCCAAGTGGGAGATTTGTTGGGCTTTGTGGAGCCTAGTTTATTTTTGGGCCCGTTTTGTAGCCTATTGTAACCCTGTAAGCAGGATATAAAAGCCGCTTTTATAATTAGGGTTTGTTAAGTCTTGTTGTTGTGTTTCAGAGAGAGTGAGAGAAACACTGTAGCCGCACTTTGTATTTTTCCCTGATAATAGTGAAATCCCTGCAACTCCGTGGACGTAGGCAAATTGCCGAACCACGTAAATACTGTCTTGTGCGTGTGATTATTTTCTTTAGCGTGTGTTTTCTCTATTTTTTTGTTTCTCACAGGTTGGGAATCGGGTTGAATTCCCTACATCTTTGTTTCTTGGTTTTGCATGCAAGCATTAGTATCCAGACAACCCAATGCCATGGTGAAATCTGTCTGCTAAAGAATCATGTTGCCTTATTCATTTTTGGGGATTCAGAAGTGGATGCTGGAAACAATAACTACATCAATACCACTACTGATTTCCAGGCAAATTATTCACCTTATGGGGAAAACTTCTTCAGGTACTCAACTGGGAGATATTCCAATGGCCGTCTAATTACAGATTTCATTGGTAAGATTATAGTTAATTAAGTGTTTTTTTCTCTTGGATTTGAATTTTTGCTCAATTAATTTTTGAAGCATTATTGCAACTGAGTATGCAAAATTGCCACTACTTCTACCATATCTACAACCTGGTTATAAACGGTATATTGATGGGGCTAACTTTGTTAAAAATCAATACTGCCTCTCTCTAGAAACTTCTAAAACTTCTCACACAATCTCTCTCTCTAGAAATTTCTCTCTAATTCCGGAAATTTTTTTCTTGTTCTCTTTCCAGAATTCTCTCCAAGATAGTTCTTATATTTTCTCTAGAAGCTTCCTTGCACTAGTGAATTTTAGCCACATGTTTATAGAATAGTCTAGAAGGTTGGAGAATGGCATTCATTTAATGCCAATAAAAAGGAAGATGCTAGAAGCTTCAAGTTGGTTTCCTAACCAACATACACCTAGTATAAATAGATGTAGTGGTATGGGAAGTAGAGTGTGAGACTAGTGAAGTGTGAAGTGAAGTGAGTGTGTCATTAAGCACCAAATGAGAGATGTGTGAAGTTGTATGAGGTGGTGAAGTGTGTGCCATAGGTAGCAAGTGTGTAGAGTGAAATAGAGTCAAGAGCTAGTGTGTGTAGGTGTCTAGAAGTGAGGTGTGTGCAAGTGTATTTGGTGAGTAAGCGCCCTATCTGCAGTGCACTAGTGTCAATGAATGGGAGTCAAGTATTAGTGCTTGTAAAGTGTTGTAATTTAAAGAATCAAGTTTTAAATAAAAGCTCTCTTGTTCAGTCTATTGTTCAATAATTTAGTGTTAGAGCTTTTGCTAACTCAACAAACTTTGCATCAATAGGAGTTGGTGTTCTTGATGAAACTCGTAAAGGATTGGTACACATTCTATCTGATTAAGTACAGGCTCCTTAGATATTACAAATTTATAAGTGTTTAAGTGAAATGTCATTTTAAATTTCAATCATTCTATACGATCCAAAAAATAAGTTCTTAGCGGTGAAATGTGCCCTCTACATTTCCCATGAAAGGGAAGGGTTGCCATTGTTTCTTTTGTAAGTATTGTTTATAACTTTATATATTATCGAATTTCAAAATCCTCGCATTCGCCTCATATGCTTCTCTCTCTCTCTCTCTCTCTCTCTCTCTCTCTCTCTCTCTCTCTCTTTTATTTTTTATTATTCGAGATGCTTTTTGTTCATTCTGCAACACGTTACTATTAAATTTAAGATCCCTTTCTTATATATTCCATCATATTTTGAAACAGACATTGTTCTTATAAGTATGTTCTTATCAAATTTCAAATCCTTGCATTCACCTCATTTTTTGCTTTTCTTACTCCCTCCATATCAGGTCATAAGCCTAAACACTCAACTCAATTATTTCAACAAAGTGGAGACTCTATTGAGGCATGAACTAGGTAAAAAAGAAGCAAAGGCGTTGGTGGCCAAAGCTGTTTACTTTTTTAGCATTGGAAGCATCGATTATTTTGTGCCCTTTACCACAAACCCCAGTTAGCTTCAAACCTACTTTGACGAAGAATACGTAAATATGGTGATTGGCAACTTGACGACTGTGATCAAAGTAATTACAATTATTGTTTTATTCAATGTATAAAACAATTTTGTGTTAGATTATTTTGTTTTCGTTTCCAAGTTGCTTATAATTATACTTTGGTGTGCTAGGAAATGTATAAGAAAGGAGGAAGAAAATATGTATTCCTTAGCTTGGCACCATGGGGTTGTACCCCACTTTTTAAAGCACTACAACCAGGAAACACAGGTGCATGCATCGACGGACTTACAACAATAGTAAAACTACACAATGAAGCACTTTTTGAAGTCCTTCCAAAGCTAGAGAGAGAGCTCAAAGGTTTCAAATATTCAATAGCCGATTTCTACACTTTTCTAATTGAAGAAGGTGAAAATGCACTTTTGGTGCCTACATTTTAGGCCGATTCTCGATTTGGTCCCTAAATTGATTTTGCTCATAGGTCAGTCCCTAATTTTGTAAAATCATTTTTATTTTGGTCCCTGCCGTCAACCCAGTAACAGAAACCTCTTACGTGGTAGACAGAATGCCCTGTTTGCTGATGTGGTGCTGACATGACCATTAAAATATTATTAAAAATAATTATTTGGCATTTTTAAATGCCACATCAGCATTTAAAATTTTTAAACAAAGACACATTAGAAAATTTATATAAAAAAAGAAATTAAATTAAAAAAAACCCTTAAATCTAATTTAATTAAAAAAATTATTACTTATCATTATTAATTTTCATAAGAACATTACAACTTGTTCTTCGTGTTCTTCCCAATCAAACGCAGCAATGAAGAACTTAAACCGAGCAACGAAGATCTCAAACCCAGATCACAACAACACAAACGAAAAAAGAAAAAGAAAAGAACGGAGATCAAACACAAACACAGACCCAGATCACAAATAGAGATCAAACACAAACGAAACCCAAATCACAACACAAACCAAAATCATCAACAGACCCAACCACCGATCCAGAAAACAAGCCACAAAAAACAAGTTACCACCACCCCGAATCTTAAATGTCATTTCCCATTTTCAATAAATATAAATTTTCTACTTTTCCCCCTTTCCATTAAACACAAAAAAGAGAGAGAAGCAAAAATAACTACAAAAGGCACAAACAAGAATCAAGCAAACATAGCAACTACATACAGGACAGGTGCAACTACATACAGGACAGTTACAACTCATATATCATAAACTCAGTCTCAACAAAAATCCCAAAAATTTTGAGCATCAAAGGACATTAATAAGTAGAAGCTAAGCATGGATAATGAGGTAAACTAGCAGTAGCTTGAGCTGTAGATATCACGAGCGGCGGCGCTCTTCTCACCAGAAAAGGCGACCTCATCACTGAGATTAGAAAGAGTTTGTGTCAGATCAGAGTTTAGCAGATCGACGGATGAACGAGTTCGACGGAGGCGACCTCATCACTGAGATTAGAGAGAGTTTGGGTTAGATCAGAGTTTGGCAGATCGACGGATGAACAAGTTCGACGGCAGCGAGCTCATCACTGAGATTTGAGAGAGTATGGGTCAGATCGGAGTTTGGCAGATCGCTGGAGATGAGATTTTGAGAGAGTTTGGGTCTAAGAGAGATTTCATCGAGGGTGAAGAGAGAAAGAGAGAATTAGAGATAGAGAGAGTTTAGAGTTTGGGTCTGATCGCTGATGAGGTTAAAAGAAAAAGAAAAATAATTAAGGTTAACGAAAAAGAAAAAGAATTAAAAGGATAATTTTTTTTATTTTTGTTTTTTAAAAATAATTTTAATTAAATTAGATTTATGGTTTTTTTTAATTTAATTTCTTTTTTTTTATAAATTTTCTGATGTTCTTGTGTTCTTGTGATCTGTGTTCATGTTCATGTTTATTTTTATTCAAATCTGAATTGATGTATTTTTATGTTTTAAATTTTGTTTTTATGTTTTTAAATTTTGTTAAAATTGATATTTAAAAAAAAAAATTAGATGCTGACATGGATGCTGACGTCGTATTTTTTATTATTATTTTTTGATTGCGTCAACATTTAATATGCCAGCTATGCACTCCGTTTGCCACCTCATATTTTTATGTTATTGGGTTGACGGCAGGAACCAAAATAAAAATGATTTTACGAAATCAGGGACTAACCTAGAAGCAAAATCAATTTATGGACCAAATTGAGAATCGGCTCTAAATGTAAGGATCAAAAGTGCATTTTCGCCTTGAAAGAATTAATAATCCTTCAAAATATGGTATGTCACATTGTCACTTCCAGTTCAATAGTACAGTAGGTATATTTCTGTAGTTGTACTTAGTTTTTTTTTGCATAGACTAATAGCATCGATCTTTGATTTAATTTTGTTGTAAAAAGGTTTCAAAGAAGGGAAGATTGCATGTTGTGGAACTGGTCCATACAGGGGAATTCCCAGTTGTGGAGGAAAGAGATCAGTCAAAGAGTACGAATTTTGTGCGAAGGTTAGTGACTATGTGTTCTTTGACTCTGCTCACTTTTCCGAAAAGGTCTACCAACAATTTGCAGAGCTACTTTGGAGTGGAACTCCCAATATCACCAGACCTTACAATGTCAAATCATTGTTTTAACATTGATGTTTTTAGATTTAATAATAAAATGTTGAATTAAGGTCATAAGCATAAAACTTATGTACAAGCTTGATGTAATAAATTAATATGTTTAATCAATCAAATTTTTATGTTATATCCTCAATACTTGCACACCACACCTAATGATTCACAAGTTGAATAAATTTTTTGCTTAAATGTGTATATGGATGTGTTTGGCAACTCTACTATGGCAATACATTCTTTCAAAAATGCATTTTTTTATATATAAAAAATAATAATAAAAAGTATTATGAGAGAATGTATTTTTTCTGAAATTTTTTTATTTGGTATTTTGCTGAAACTCTTACTAAAAGAGGTTATGTTAAATGAAATTGCGTTTAGTACCAAACAAAATGATAGGATGGCTATATGGTAATATCTTTCTAAAAATCATAAACTTAGAAATAAAAATTGACATGCATTAATTTATGTTCACTTCGATTACATAAAATCCAAATCAACACCACCAACACCATTGACCGTTGATACTTTCTTATGTAGCATCCTCGATTACATTAATTAATTTGTTATCTTCTGTCACTCTTCATGCATGATATGAACCTTCCTATTATCAACACCACCAACACCATTGAACGTTGATACTTTCTTATGTAGCATCCTCGATTACATTAATTAATTTGTTATCTTCTATTACTCTTCATGCATGATATGAACCTTCCTATTATCAACAGCACCAACACCATTGATCATTGATACTTTCTTATGTAGCATCCTCGATCTTCATATGCATGGCCAGTCAAAATTGAGTTTCTATGTACAAATTTAGTTGGGCATACAATGAAGTATTACCATCTTATTGCGAAGCAAAAGAGAATAAGAAGTTTCAATAATTAACCCCTTCCAATTACGTATAGGGTCTCATCTGTTTACTACACAGAAACTGTAAAATAAAAGTTTGACACTATATGTATTAATAAACATTATGCAACTTTGATAATAGGATCACACATTGATGAATAACCAATTTCGAAATCAGCTTTAAGATGACGTTATCTTTCTTTCTTTTCTAAGAAATGGTGAATTTTATTTAAACATTGAAGTACAATACAAGACATCCAAACTCACGCAACAACAACAGAACTAAAACAAGACATAATAGCCACAAATGGCAATCAGACCACGAAGGGTTTTTTTTTTTTTTTTGGTGTTAAACTGCATAGCAATGTTTGAATTGGGCAAACATGTAGATCTACTAAATCAATGGCATATGGTCAATAACGTAGACACAAAATTATTCTCAAAATAGTAGCAATATTGGATGACTTGGAACAATAAAGAATGGTGCCTTTTGTTGTTGAGTTTAAACCAAGTTATGCAGGTTAGTTGTTGCTGAAGAAATAGGAACCGGAGCATATTGAGATCAAAGTCTAGAGTTTCAAATACTTTCTTATTATTTTGGGTTTAAGCTCATTTGGAGATTTTCCATGCACTTGAAGTTGTTTATTTGAAGTACTCCCTTTCAGTTCTTTTACAAGTTTATAATACTTCAAGATAGCTCATCAACCCTTCCAATATTCAAATTTTTTTTTTTTTTACATCACTGTACGTGTACAGTGATGTAATACTCCAATGTACCTTGTTCCTTATTTTATGCAAACTGAATATCTAGATGTTAAGATATTGTCATATTGGTATCTACCTCATATAAAAAAACTCAGATCTCTCATTCATTACAAGTTATGTTTTTTTTTTTTAATCACAATTTTGGTACATCATTTTATGATTGTAATTCTTGTTGTCCAGATAGGAGACATGTGTCACTGCCAATACGTTAATCAACTTCAAAAGTCTGTCATTTTCAAAAAAAAAAAAAAAAAAAAAGGCTTCAAAAGTAGGTCTTAAGAAAAAAAAAAACATCATTGTAAATTCTTGACCTAGTACATATAAAAGTCAAACTATGCACAAATAGGCATAGTTTATGCAATGATCTCTAATTCATTACAAGTTATGTTTTTTTCAATCACAATTTTCGTACATCATTTCATGATTGTAGTCCTTGTTTTCCAGATAGGAAATATGTGTCACTGCCAATACTTTAATCAGCTTCAAAAGTCTGCCATTTTCAAAAAAAAAAACTTCAAAATTTGGCCTTAAGAAAAATAGAAACATCATTGTAAATTATTAACCTAGTATATATAAAAGTTAAACTATGCACAAATAGGGATATTTTGTGCAATGATCTCTCATTCATTACAAGTTATGTTTTTTTCAATCACAATTTTGGTACATCATTTTATGATTGTAATCCTTGTTGTCCAGAGAGGAGATATGTGTCACTGCCAATACTTTAATCAGCTTCAAAAGTCTGTCATTTTCAAAAAAAAAAAAAAAAAAAGTTTCAAAGGTCGGTCTTAAGAAAAACAGAAACATTATTGTAAATTCTTGACCTAGTATATATAAAAGTCAAACTATGCACAAACAGGCATAGTCTATGCAATGATCTCTCATTCATTACAAGTTATGTTTTTTTCAATCACAATTTTGGTACATCATTTTATGATTGTAATCCTTGTTGTCCATATAGGAGATACGTGTCACTGCCAATACTTTAATCAGCTTTAAAAGTCTGTCTTAATAAAAACAGAAACATCATTGTAAATTCTTGACCTAGTACATATAAAAGTCAAACTATGCACAAATAAGCATAGTTTATGCCATGATCAGTTTTGGTATACAGAGGGGTATATTCCCATTCTGCCTAAATCTGGTATCATATAAGTCATATCCTTTCAACATTTTTTAGAAAGCCGGTATTCAGGTGTGGGCATGGTTTATGCCATGATTAGTTTGGGCATATACGAAGACTTGAACCTATGAGGCTGTGACCATTAGGTTAAAAGCCCAATGCTTTACCAATTGAGCTATACACCCAAAAAAATATATAGTAGTAAATAGGGATTGGTGTGAAAAAGAAAAGAGGTGATCCCTCTAAATTTTTTAATGGAGAGTGGATATATTCAAGTTTCAAAGTCCCCTTCCTATTGTAACTATCAAATAATGAAAAATAATAATGTGTGGTTTATCCTTTTTGGATAAATCTTAATCTATCATGGTGTCAAATCAGATAATAATGTAAATTTTTTTGGACAAGTGATAAATTATCAATTATTGCACAAGCCTCTTGGTTCTCATTATTTATCAATATGAATCCAAGAGTGGTATTCAAGGATGTTTTTCGAGTAGGAGTAGTTGAATTGGGTGTGCATTCAACCCCCAAATTTGACCAAGCCAATGCCTCGGGTAAGTTTTTCGTGGATTGAAAGATTGGGTTGAGTTTTTTTTTTTTTTTTTTTTTTTTTTTTTTTTTTTAAGCTTGGGTTGGAAAAATTTTCAACTCCAGCAACCCAACCAAAACCATGTTATTTTTATTCTAATTTTTTTTAATTTATTAGTTTGATCTATTTTGGATTTTGGGATTCAAATTAAATTTATTAGTTTGATTTATGTTGATATTAGTTTTGATTAAGTTAGAATATTAGACCCAATTTTATAAATTTTAATCATTTATTGAATATTAAGCTTAAATAGTTGATTGAAAACTTTTTTTTTCTTTTTTTCTAGGATTATGAATATGGCCTCAACCTGATGACCTCCAACTCATTGGTTTTTAGAGCTAACCTGAGTTGAGTTAGCCATGCATTTGGATGTAACTAATTTTTGATTGCTTATTTGTTAAAAATTCGTTAAATATAGTAGTGCATAAAAAATGAGTCTTTAAAAGGTTGTACATAAGCAAAAAATAAATCATTTTCCACTTCAATCAAAATAGAAAGCTTTTTTTTTTTTTTTTTTTTTTTGAGGGGGATTAAAATTATATTTTCTAGATTTAATAATTTACATAATGTCATGTTATTCAAAATTTTAAATAATATG
The DNA here is from genome assembly GCA_023621385.1 of Quercus gilva. NCBI lineage: Eukaryota > Viridiplantae > Streptophyta > Magnoliopsida > Fagales > Fagaceae > Quercus > Quercus gilva. The sequence goes on along the minus strand of CM042476.1, from coordinate 13,307,196 downwards.
GCACTTGATACACTTTTAGATTTCTAATATATACTCTAAACCATTAAATAGAAACATGCCAAGATTATTGATGACAAGAAAAAATTCATTGGGCTGAATTATAATATTGGGCTAGTGACATATATATACTCGTGGGAGCTGTTTAGGAATTATGGCCTAGTAACATCAACTCGTGCGAGATAGTTCAAATATAGATGTTGTTTCTTAATTTGGAAATAGCTTCACCTAATATGCAAGGTTTTGAAATCCGGACTGTTCATTGAATCGTAAAAGGGAGAGGTTCAAAGTTTTTAAGGTCGAACCGTGATGCCATTATAATTAATTTAATAATTATATAAAATACAAATAATAGATAAATTTTTTAAAAAAAGAGCAATATTAATTTTAAAAACATGAAAAAATTAAATAATTTTCAAATACATTGTCACAACTTTTAAATAAGAAAAAATAATAAATGATAAAGCATAAATGAGAGATATAAAATAGTATTAAAATACTTCATAGGCATGTCTTATTTACTTTTTTTTATATAATAGTTTCAAATAAATAAGATATTAATATTATATAAAAAAATGTCTATTTTGTTTTTAAAAAAATTTGTCAACTCCTGAGATAAACTCAGCACATCACCCAGCCAAGTCTTGGCCTTTCCATTTTAACTTTTTAAGTTTAAAAATAATTTTAAATAATAATAAAAAGACAACTCATTCCCACGGTCACATTTCCCAAGCAATCTGATAACTTCTTCTACACTTTTACTTTTCTTTCCAGGTTCCAGCACCTACTTTTCATATTTGAAATTTTGTCTTCCTCTCCTTTACTTCTCAGTCTCTCATCTTCAGTCTTCCTCAGTTCTCAAGCAAATTATAACATATTTGAAGGTAAAGTCTCTCTTTCACAGCTTCATCCTTTACTCACTTTCACTCTTTCTATCCCTGTCTCACTCATTTTTCCTAAAGAACATATCCAGCCAACTTGAAACTACTCTTCATGAAGAAATTTTCTGCACTTCACGAAGAAATTTTCTGAGGAAGAAATCGGAAAACCCGTGTCCCGCGGTTCAAGAGGTTCGCAGTAAAAATATAATTTCCAGTTTTTTGGGCTTATAGAACCGTTTCAAAGAACGGTTCCCAGTTAATCCGGTCGGACCGTACGGTCTGGTCCGGATTTCAAAACCATGCTAGTAATATGTACACTTTCAAATAAGAGAAGAGGAGGTTCAGAATGAACACATCGAAGTCTTAGGAAAACCTCAACCCCAGGTATATAATGGGCTTAAGCATATCTAGCCCATTGTTGAAGATGAAGCATGGGGCAGGCGCACTCAAGAAAGAGAACTATTGTGTATGCTATATAGGGATGTTACTACACACATGTTAGGTGCATGGCACCAAGGCCCAGCCCACATAGTAGCAAAGCCCATATATGGGCTTGTCTTGTTTTGTCCATGACTAGCAGGAATCCTAATTCAAATAGGTTTAGGAATAAGAGGGCTGGCTTGCTTATAAAAGCAAGGAGTTTGTGCTGCATAATGAGTGCTAGAAAAAGAAGACGGCCGAGAGAGAGAGAGAGCTATGAGTGGCACATGGTTTTTTCTTTCAAACAGAAAGAGTTTTTCAAGTAAATATTTGTGTTTTTATGTGTAGTTGTTATTTGAGACCCAACAAAAAACTCATAATCTTTTAGGAAATTTGCATAGCGTTTCCAAGAAAATGTCATCATGAGTAATCTAACCAGGTTGGTCTCCATACATTTGTAATAATTTAAATATATCAAAATTTTCAGATTATTATTCTTCTTCTATGAAAAAAACTAACTAAATAATTAAATATAAAAATCCTAGGACGTTCATACAATTTAAATGGAAAGACAACAAAAATGGTTGCAACTCACAAAAATAAAAGGACAAAAAATAAAAATCGAACAAACACAAGCAAAATCAAAATTATATATTTTCTGATGAACTAGGTGATCAAGGGAAACATTTTCCAGGTATTCAAGCAAAGTTCTAGCTTCCGAGGCCACCAAATTCTGCCAACCTCAACATTCTAGTAATGTTAGTTATAAAGCACTTGATACACTTGTGCTTGTGTAAGTCATTTTCTTGGACTCTGCTTATATTCTTCTCTTTTCTTTTCTTTTTTGCTTCACTTCACAACCAGAAATTCTAGCCTCTTTTGTCGTAAGCCCGTCTAGCTCAGTTGGTAGAGCGCAAGGCTCTTAACCTTGTGGTCGTGGGTTCGAGCCCCACGGTGGGCGTTTCATTTTTTATTTTATTTTTTATTTTTTAACGAGGAAGAACTTTTCTCAGTGTTGTTGTACAATCCCATTGAACTGCTCTTATAAAATGCTCTCTAGTAATTTATTTTCTCTTATGTTGTCCTCTTTCTTTCCTACTAGAAAAATATTTTAAAAATCCAACAAAAATGAAGAAAAAATGAGAGAGAGATAGAACCTTTTGTGTGTGAAAAAACTATAAATAGAATGAAAAAAAGAGTTGTAAATTTACAATAAGAGGAGGGGACTAAGAAAAGCAAAAAATAAAGGAAAATAAAAGAATAGAAGAAAAGTGCTATTAAGTTAAATAGTAATCGTGAGATGAAAAGGTAAAAGAGATGGGAAAGTTATAAAAAGTATAACAATAAGTTGAAAAATTAATAAGAAAACAAAATAAGAGAAAGAATGTTAAAAAATGGGTGGATGATGTGGCCATTGATATGGCTCAACAAGAGCATAGCAATAATAAATGCTACGCTTAAGTTTTTAGTTATATATAGATATAAATATAGACATAAATAGATATCGATTAATATTGATTGATTGAGTGATTAGTGAGAAGTCATCTCATGTGTTGAACAAAAATATGTGTCTTAGTTAAAAAAAGAATAAAAAAAGAACTAAAATTACTTCAGACACCTCACAAAGATAAGCAGTGTTTGACCTAATCAACAACAGACTATAAGCCAACTAAAACACACGCAAGTCATGCCTTAATACAATTCCTCAATGTTTCCACCTTTTTTTTTTTTTTTGGAGGAACCACTAAGAAAATATTTTATAAATAAACTAAATCAGCTTGAAATACAAAATTCAGCTCAGACGGTAGATCTTCTACCCATGCATTAAGATCTGCAGATAAAACTGCTCTTCTAGCAAGGGAATGAGCAAGTTGGTTGTCCTCCCTTTTTGCATGTTTGAAGCTATATTTATGAAAAACCTCTGATAGCAATCAAATCTCTTCAATAACATGACCAATCATAGTTTTTGATGGTGCCTGGTTGTTGATAGTTGTGACAACTCTCTGGCTATTTCCTTCGAACTCCACCTTAGAAATGCAAAGTTCTCTAGCAAAACTTACTGCCCTGCTAGCTGCCAAGGCTTCCACTAAATCTACTGAGTGAGGTAGCGTAATTTTTTGGCTAAGGGCTGCTATTACATTCCCATAGGCATCCCGAATCACTACACCAATACCAGCTAGGAAGAGCTTAGAGAAAATCTATCCATCAAAATTTGCTTTGTACATTCCTTCACTTGGAGGGTTCCACCTAACCGGACTCCTTGGTTGCACATCTCTAAGAATTTTTTGTTGCGCATCGAGCAATTCATTGAGTTGTTCCTTAGCTTTCAATGCCACTTTCTGTCAAAGTCCATGTCGGTTGCTTTTCTCTGATCCTATTTCTTCTTTGCCAAAGGCACCAGGTGATCATAGAAAATAATGCCACTTTGAGAGAAGGAGCTTGTTCAATCACTATACCAGCCAATTCAACAAACGATCTAAACTTGGAGGAAGTAATTTCTGACCGCCAAACTAATAGAGCCTGGTCACATAGCCATAAGGCATGTGAGCAATCTTCTTAGTGTTCCCCACAGTAACGGCATTGATTTTCCTTGAGGACATTCCGTTTGAATAAGTTTTGCTTGGTCAGGAGAGACTCTTTGGCAGCACGCCACTTGAAATGTCTAATTTTGTTTGGGACTTGAATTTTCTAGATTTTATTCCACGGTTTGTTTGAAGTTTCAGCACTAGAGCAATTTGGAAGGCAATTATAGAATTCAGAAACTAGCATCCAGTAGGCAGTTATTACAGAATATTCACCATCCTGAGACAGCAACCAAATGAGTGTATCCTTGTTGCTGTAGTTGCTGATAGTTTTTCTCTTGATACACTGCTTCCCAATGTTTCCACTTTGCATATGAAAATTGACACTTTTAAGTTTGACTATGTATGTCCCTTGAAATCCGTTCCATAATAAGAAATCAGAAAAGCAAGCCAAACTCATTTGAACTGCCTGGAAACTCAAATAATCAATGGAGAGCTTTTCATTCTACACTATCTCTATAGCCCTGTTTCTATGTTTGTTTTATGACACAACACATTGCCAACAAGCTTACCTGAACAATTCACAGCTCAATTGCACTAGCGACCCTTCTATATCAAAAGGGTACCTATGCAATCGTCCTCTACAGACATGCAAATCCTATTTAACCTTCAGGTCCCAACCACCCTATGACACTGCCAAAAGCATTGCCGATTTGCTTGGATCCGATGCCTCCCTCATTGCTTCAATAAACAATGTCTCAAATATTTTCGACAGCATTCCAGCTGATAAGTTGTCTACAGTTCCAATTACATGCTTATGTTCCGGCACTATCTACAAGTACTATGCTCATTACACAGCCAAGAAATCAGATACATATTTTCATATAGCAAATGATACTTTCCAAGGCCTTACCACTTGCCAGGCACTGACTGGTCAAAACTACTATAATAGTGGAGATATTCCGGTGGGCACCGAGCTGACAGTTCCAGTGAGATGTGCATGCCCAACTGCGAATCAGACGGAGAATGGAGTCATCTCCTTGCTCGATTATATGGTGAAAAGAAATGATACAGTTTTATCAATTGCAAAGGCTTTTGGGGTGAGTGTGTGGAGCGTATTAGAGGCAAACATGTTGTCACAGAATAGCACTATCTATCCATTTACACCTATTCTGGTTCCTCTGGAAAGCGGAACTTGCACTACAAATCCCGGTAGTTTCTTTTGCGACTGTCCTAATGGCTATGCTGCAGATGGTGTCAGCTGCAAAACCGATCCTAGAAAGTTTCCGGTCAAATGGATTGCTTTATTAGGTATCTCTCTCTCTCTCTCTCTATTTATGTGTTTGTGTATTAGCTAGCCGTTGTCTTGAAGAAACAAACTCGATTGGTTGGAGTAATTAAGTAGTCGCATCCCATATCAACTAGTAGTAACCAATAATCAGTGATTAATATCCTTATATCTAGTATCAAAACCTCACAGAAAGAAAGGAAAATTGCGTTCTCTATATGTCTGAGCATGCTCACAGAATCTAGCTATTTTGCAGTCATTGGAATCAAGATATACAATCCCAAAATTGTCTTGGAGATAGGTTTTTAATCAAAATCAAATTAGGCTATCCGCAAATTCTCCAAGGATAACCAGAATCACACGCGCACATTTACTAGTTAAATTTTCTAAATACGATCGATGAAGGTCTAATTTAGATTAGTCTGTCAACTAAAGTACTACAGAAAGAATTACACAGATTTTATATAGTTTGATCAATTTTTTATTCTTTACTTCAGGTATTGGCATTGGCATGGGATTCTTGTGTCTATTTCTTTTAGGCTACAAGTTATATCAGTTCCTAAAGAAAAGAAAACACAGAATTCAAAAGGAAAAATTGTTCAAGCAAAACGGTGGCTTCTTGTTACAAGAAAAATTATCAACTTATGGAAGTAGTGAGAAAGCAAAGATATTCACTGCAGAGGAACTGCAAAGGGCAACAGACAGCTACAACAAAAGCAGATTTCTTGGTCAAGGAGGCTATGGCACAGTTTATAAAGGAATGTTACCTGATGGCCACATAGTTGCGGTTAAAAAGTCGAAAGGAATCGATAAAAGCAAAATTGAGCAATTCATTAATGAGGTTGTCATTCTTTCCCAGATCAATCATAGAAACATTGTCAAATTATTGGGTTGTTGTTTGGAGACCGACTATCCGTTACTTGTTTATGAATTTATTCCTAATGGAACCCTTTCCCAACATATCCATCGGCAAAAAGATCTTGAATTATCACTTTCATGGGAGAACCGCATTAGAATTGCATGTGAAGTTGCTGGAGCAGTAGCATATATGCATGGTGCAGCTTCAATCCCCATCCTTCATCGAGACATCAAATCTTCCAACATTCTCTTAGATGATAAGTATGCTGCCAAAGTGTCTGACTTTGGTACATCAAGAGCAGTCCCGGATGATAAAACTCACCTCACCACAGAAGTGAAAGGAACTTTGGGGTACTTGGACCCAGAGTACTTCCAATCAAGTCAACTCACAGATAAAAGTGATGTATATAGCTTTGGAGTTGTGCTTGTAGAGCTTCTAACTGGGCAAAAACCAATTTCTTTTGCGAGAGGTGAAGAAGAGAGAAATCTTGTTTCACACTTCATTGCATTGACAAAGGAGGATAGACTGCATCAGATTTTACAACCTCAAGTCGCTAGAGAAGCAAGTAGAGAGGATATTCATGCTATTGCAAATCTGGCAATGAGATGTTTGAGATTGAATGGAAAAAAGCGGCCTACAATGAAAGAAGTTTCGATGGAGCTGGAAGCTTTGAGAATATCTCAAAAATGCTTAGAGAATTTCCAAATGCTTAGAGAATTTCCAAGAGCCTCATTTATTGAAAGATGAAGTATCATCCATAGGCAGCACAAGGGAAAGCCAAGAATCTTCGGAGGTATTCTCCTTGATAGGCAGCACAGAGAGTTTGCATCGATCTTGAAATCAGCTTGATAAAGGAACTTTTTTCTTTCTTCTGTAGTCTTAACAGAAGTATTCACCTTTCAAAGAACTGTGAGGGGTAATGATTTTTAAAGTAATGACCTAAGCATCAATTGTCACATCCCAAACCCAAAGGGTTCAAAGTAATGAACTTATAAGTAATATAATTATATGATAAAATATTCACAGGCCAAAATCTTCACAACATAAGTCAGAGCACTATAACATATTTACAACAATACAACTAAAAATCATATGCCTCCAAAAATACATGAATATAATCTGAACACCAAATGATTTAACATAAAGTCACAGTGTTCTCTAGAATATACAACCCCAGCAACAAATCTTGGTCTAACAAACCTAAGGCTAACTCAGGAGCCCAACTTCCAATAAAATTAACTATTGCCACCAAAAGTTAGCAAGACTAGAACACCAACCATTTATAACGTGAATCTCCCAGAAAGCATTGTAGTCCAATCACAATCAGTAAAGGCTAGTACACCGTTCCTGTATATTATAGGGGTGTTACTGCTCACAAACCCATAATCTTTAGGAAATTAGCATAGTGTTTCCAAGAAAATGTCATCATGAGTAACCTAACCAGGTTGGTCTCCATACATTTGTAATAAAGTAAATTTATCAAAATTTTAAGATCAATTTTATTTTTTGATAAAAATAACCCACTAAATAACTTAATATATTATATACAAAATTACTAGAACAAATAAAAAAGTTCCAATTCTCACACAAACACACACACACACACACACACACGAAAAACACCACAAAACAAAACAAAACCAAAAATACAAAAACACAATCAAAATCAAAATTATATATATTCTCATGAACTAGGTGAAGGGATACATTTTCCAGGAATTCAAGCAACGTTTCAGCTTCCAAGGCACAAAATTCTGCCAATCTCAACATTCTAGTAATGAAAAAAGAATGGATCATGTTTAACATGCCAATTAATTTACTGCACATAACAGATTCAGGTGTCACTCACACACCAGGGTAGTGATAGATTTCAGTTCCCGGGGCCTCAAGTAATGTAAAATGATCTCAAACCCAAGTACCAAAAACAAGTAACAGGTAAAATGTGAATTGGCCAAGACTAATTAAATTTCAGACAGAAATCCAAAAATCACAAATTGATAATCAATTGAATGCCAAAATAAATAGCATACATGTTTAAACAGTTGAATAATGTTACACACAATTCAGAATGATAATGATCATCACTGATGCTCTACATCAAGCCAGAATAAGAGAGACGTTCGAGCATAAATGACTCGTACTCGCTGCAATTCCAGGCCCCCACTTGTTAAAACGGCCTTTGCGCCTCCTTCACTGCGAGTTTGAGAGACAAAAACACCATCACTATGGCTATTCAACGAGGAAGGGAGCTGCTGAGTAGCAGTGGCTGTACTCACAATCGGGCATGACAGATAATCCAAGGGGTTCGACTCACATTGAAGAACACATCCATCTATAGTTAGCCTTCCCTTACTATGAAGCAAGCAGCAACCAAGCTCTGCCTTCACTGCTAGGTTTGCCAGTTTGCAGGTAGACATGATCTCCAATGCACTGCCCAAAAAAAACGAACAGCACATACCAAATTTGTTGCTCATAATGAACACGTACAGAAGAGAGGTGGTTTTCACCAGGAGTACTTTCCAAACTGCTGGGTAAAATTTAAAGGGTAGCTATTGACGCTAACAGATATAATATTGCAGAATATATAATTTGCATATTATATATGTAAATTATTAACCTTTACAAAAGTTAAAAAAATAAAATAAAAAAATAATTTGAAAACCATCAGGAGAGTAATCATATTTTGTAAGCAATATTTTAGTGAGAGTTAAAATTTTATCTACTTACTAAAAAAAATGTGTATATATCTATTTAGTTTAGTTTTTTTTTTTTTTTTTTAGGATAAACATGAGGTGTTTCTTTTAAGGAAAAAAAAAAAGCAGCAATTTGGATTGTTTAACTTATTTTTCTATTTAAAAAAAAATAAACTTATAATTACTTTGAAGAAATGAGTTAATGAGAGAGTGTTCCTATTTTGTAAGCAATGTTTAAGGAAAAAAAAAAAAGCAGCAACTTGGGTTATTTAACTTATTTTTCTATTTAAAAAAAATAAACATATAATTACTTTGAAGAAATGAGTTAATGGAAGAGAATTCTTATTTTGTAAGCAATGTTGTAATGCAAGTTAAACATGTATTTTTACCAAACTATCTTTTAGTTTTGTCTCTACTTAAACGTAGGGGTATTTTAGAACCAAAAAAATCCAGTCTAAATAGGGGAAGCCCCTTAAATAGTAGTATAGATAAAAGGCTTTGAAAAATATCAATTACTTTTTCTTTTCCTTATAATAAATGTGATTGGTATTACTTCAACAATTAATACACACACACATATATATGTTGGGTTCAAGTTACACCTAATGTAAATCTAAGTAATGTTACACCACTCAATAACTTGTTATAGAATTCATATTTTGAAAATCTCACCATTGAATTATATGTTCTATATTTTCTTAACATTCATGCCAATTTTTATGTCAATTTAATGTTATTTATTATTCGATCTATAAACTCATCTTTCATGCATTATTTTAAACTACAAAAACTTAAATTTAAACAATTGATTGATGACACAACTATTAATTTTTTATCACCTTGAAATAATTCAATCATGGAGAATATATGAAAATAAATAATCCAACGGTGGATTTGTCAAAATTTGCATCCAATTAAAAAATATCGAGTAGTGTAACATTACTTAAAAAATATACAAAGATATCATTTTACACTTGTTGTAATTTGAACCTTAACCTATATATAAGTGTGTATATATATATATATATATATATACAAACACACATTATCTTTATATATGACTAGTAATGGGCCTCTGCAATGTGCAGATAATGCTGTAAGTTCCTATGTGAGAAGGTTACATAGAATATTTAAAATATTTTTAAGTAATAAGATCAAATGTTGCGATAACATGAAGAGGCTGTTGTTAAATTAATGATGCATGTAATACAAAATTAAGAGGATGACAAATTTACACTATAGAGTAAATTAGAAGTAGTTATTATGTGGTGTAATAAATTGATTGTATATTTAATCATAATTTTTGTTACTTTAATGCATTGGAGTTATTATGTGGTGTAATAAATTGATTGTTTCTTATGTGATGTAGCACCACTTTCTTTCCTTTTTATTATTTTTCTTTTTCTTTTGTGATTCATGGTTTTGTTTTTTGCAACAATTTAGGAATATATCAGTCGTTTACTTCGGGTCATACACTTAAAATAGAATATCCATAAGTTCCCTCTTTTATCTGATTCATTTTAGAAAGAAAATGTCATTCATATTTAATAAATAAAATTACTGGCATGTTTTTAGTTTGTTTATAACATGGTATAATTTAAGATGAAGTTTTTTTTTTTTTTTTTTTTTTGAGAGAGAGAAGATGAAGTTTTGACATGGTGGAAAAGAAAAGTCATTTTTACTGATATATTATTAGTTTGTTTAAATACATAAAAGCATAATGTTATTTTAATTTGTGAGTATTTTAACAACTAATTTTCGATAATAATACCGAAAATTAATACTTTTCCCCTTCTTTTTTCTTTCTTTTCGAGGTTGACTTATTCACAACTTTGTTGAACTGCATAAAGGCCAATATGGATGTGTTTTAACTGAAATCTTTTTTCTTTTTCTTTTTTCTCTCTCTTTTCCAGGTTATCTTATTCACAATATTGTTGGATTGCATAAAAGCCAATTTGGATGAGTTCGGTGAGAGACACTAATACTTAACTGTATGACTTCGAGAACAACTTGAAGTGATTATTATTTATGCAGTTTACTTCATTGTATGACTGGCAAGACAATATAAAGTGATCAATTGTCATTAATGTATTTGTTATTAAAAAAATAGCTCAATAAAAGAAAGACCATAATTATGTTTGTATCTATCAATACATGTAATATTTATATTCTCTTAATAACAGTCATATTGGTATTAAATTTCTTTCAAGATATAACTTTCTACATTAAAAAAAAAAAAAAAAAAAAAAAAAAAAAGATATATCTGGCAAAATGAATCGACAGAAAAAAGAAAAGAATTATTTATACCTTAAAAGATATATTTTGCAAGGTAATATGAAAAAATTAAATGAAAGAAAAACAAAGAAAGAAAGTTATTCTACGTAAAATAAAATAAAATAAAAAAATTAACCCCATGCGTTGCCATTGAAAAATGCAAACACATTTTGAAAAAACGTGTGTAATCATTAAAACAAATTAGTCATATCTTGAACTATATGTCACATTGTTGTTCCTAATTGCTACACATTAATTAGTTATGGTTCGATGTAAATAGTGATCTAAATATCAAATAATCACAATTCAAATAGTTAGCTTGAGCTTATGCTTTGCCAGTGGTCAATGAATAAAACAAAAATAATAAATATTTATATTTCATAAAATTAACTTAATATTTAACCTGTGTAATTGCTTAAATATTGGCCCATATAGATTAATACATTATAACCTAAAATCTAAAATATATTTTCCAAACATCTAACAAAAATAATAATAATAATTAATTAATCATAAAAAATGCCAATAACCATGACTTGCAAGCTACATTGTTTGCCATATACATATCTATATTCTATATGTATCTAAAAACTAAAACGTAACATTTATTATTGTTACGCTCCTATTAAGCCACCTCATCCTCCTCCATGTCTTCACTACGTCATTATATTTTTCATATTTAGTTTTTACTTTTATTTATTTTGACATTATTAAATATATAAATACATTGGCTTTACAAATTAATCTTAGGCGGTTTTAACTTTACAAATTTATCTACTTTAATTTTAATATTATAATTAACTATTGTCTATACATATATAGTAGGAACTCATCAAACAAATTTAGATCAACATGTTTTACATTCTCCCTAGTAAGCACCCACATAAGCTCTCTACTCTCCTAGCAAGTCACCTAATCATGTGTTGAAATATACGTTATTTGACATGATTGTAATAAATTTATATATATATATATATATATATATTTGTTTATATATGATATGTGACAACTCACCTCATCCGTTGAAACAGAAATACACATGTCACACGTTAATAAAAAAAAAAAAAAAAAAAAAAAGAAAAAGAAATATACGTCTCCTACATGGTTAACTATCGAAAAGACAATCTTGAAAACTGCTATGTGGAAACCTCACAAAGATCAGCATCGTTGACCCAATCAACTACAGACTATAAGCCAACTGAACCAAGCAGGTCATCCCTCAATACAATTCATCAATGTTTCCACTTTGCATATAAAAATTGACACTTTTAAGTTAACTATGTCTGTCATAGGCAGCTCTATGACCAGCCCAAGGGATTCAACCCCCTGGTTTGGCCCCAAAAAAAATTAATATATAAAACTTTTAATTCTTTTTTGGTTTTGACCCCTAAAATAAAATTTTGAACATACTGACCCTAAATTTAGTTTAAACCTAATTGAATTAAACTTAAAATTTGATCATCTTAGAGCTATATATATCTAAAAGCTGAAGCGTAGCATATCATTGTCATATCATTATATTTTTCTTATTTTTTTTTACTTTTAATTTTTTTTACATTATTAAATATATAAATTTATTGGCTTTATAAATTCATCTTAGGCGGTTTTAACTTTACATATTTATCTACTTTAATTTTAATGTTATAACTAAGTATTGTCTATACATATTCCTCTTTGACGGTTTTAACTTTACATATAATTTTGGAAAACGTCATGCGAACTATGCAAGACGAAGGCAACGAATTTTGTCTAGTGAAAACAATATAATGGGAAGTCATCAAACAAATTTAGATCAACATGTTTTACACTTTCCCCAGTAAACTCCCACATAAGGTCTCTACTCTCCTAGTAAGTCACCTGATCATGTGTTGAAATACACATTATTTGACATGATTGTAATATATATATATATATATATATATATATTGTTTATATATGATAGATGACAACTCACCTCATGGATTGAAATAGAAATACACACGTCTCACTTTAATAAAATAAATAAAAATAAATAAATAAAAGAAACACACGTCTCTTACATGACTATCTATCGCAAAGATAATCTCGAAAACTGCTCTATGGAAACCTCACAAAGATAAACAACGTTGACCCAATCAACAACAGACTATAAGCCAACTAAAACAAGCAGGTCATCCCTTAATACAATTCATCAATGTTTCCACTTTGTATATAAAAATTGACACTTTTAAGTTTAACAATGTCTGTCAAGGGCGGCTCTACGGCCAGCCCAAGGAATTCAACCCCCTGGTTTGGCCCCAAAAAAAGAAAATTCATATATAAAATTTTTAATTCTTTTTTTGTTTTGACCCTAAAATAAAATTTTGAACATGCTGACCCTAAATTTTGTTTAAACCTAATTGAAATAAACTTAAAATTTGATCATCTTAGTGCTATATATATATATATATATATCTAAAAGCTGAAACATAGCATTTACTATTATTAAGCTTCTGTTAAGCCACCTCATCCTTCACGTCATTGTCATATCATTATATTTTTCTAATTTATTTTTTACTTTAAATTTTTTTTTTACATTATTAAATATATAAATTTATTGGCTTTATAAATTCATCTTAGGCGGTTTTAACTTTACATATTTATCTACTTTAATTTTAATGTTATAACTAAGTATTGTCTATACATATCCCTCTTAAACAGTTTTAACTTTACATATAATTTTGGCAAGATGTCATGCCAAATATGCAAGACGAAGGCAACGAATTTTGTCTAGTGAAAACAATATAGTGGGAAGTCATCAAACAAATTTAGATCAACATGTTTTACACTCTCCCCAGTAAGCTCCCACATAAGGTCTCTACTCTCCAACTAAGTCACCTGATCATGTGTTGAAATACACATTATTTGACATGATTGTAATATATATATATATATATATATTTTTATATATATGATAGATGACAACTCACCTCATGCATTGAAATAGAAATACACACATCTCACTTTAATAAAATAAATATAAATAAATAAATAAAAGAAACACACGTCTCTTACATGACTGTCTATTGCAAAGATAATCTCGAAAACTGCTCTATGGAAACCTCACAAAGATAAACAACGTTGACCCAATCAACTACAGACTATAAGCCAACTAAAACAAGCAGGTCATCCCTTAATACAATTTATCAATGTTTCCACTTTGCATATAAAAATTGACACCTTTAAGTTTAACAATGTCTGTCAAGGCCGGCTCTACGGCCAGCCCAAGGAATTCAACCCCTTGGTTTGGCCCCAAAAAAAAATTCATATATAAAATTTTTAATTCTTTTTTTTGTTTTGACCCTAAGATAAAATTTTGAACATGCTGACCCTAAATTTTGTTTAAATCTAATTGAAATAAACTTAAAATTTGATCATTTTAGTGGTATATATATATATATATAAATCTAAAAGCTGAAGCGTAACATTTACTGTTATTATGCTTATGTTAAGCCACCTCATCTTTCACGTCATCGTCATATCATTATATTTTTCATATTTATTTTTTACTTTTAAATTTTTTTTACATTATTAAATATATAAATATATTGGCTTTACAAATTCATCTTAGGCGGTTTTAACTTTACATATTTATCTACTTTTTTTTTTTTGAGAAATTACATATTTATCTATTTTAATTTTAATGTTATAACTACGTATTGTCTATAAACATTCCTCTTAGACGGTTTTAACTTTACATATAATTTTGGCAATATGTCATGCCAACTATGGAAGACGATGGCAACAAATTTTGTTTGGTGAAAACAATATAGTGGGAAGTCATCAAACAAATTTAGATCAACATGTTTTACATTCTCCCCAGTAAGCTCCCACATAAGGTCTCTACTCTCCCAGTAAGTCACCGGATCATGTGTTGAAATACACATTATTTCACATTATTGTAATATATATATATATATATATATGGTTTATATATGGTTTATGTATGATAGGTGACAACTCACCTCATCCGTTGAAATAGAAATACACACGTCTCACTATAATAAAAAATAAAAATAAAAACAATAAAAAAAGAAATACACGTCTCTTACATGATTGACTATCGCAAAGATAATCTTGAAAACTACTCTATGGAAACCTCACAAAGATAAGCAACGTTGACCCAATCAACTATAGACTATAAGCCAACTGAAACAAGCAGGTCATCCCTTAATACAATTCATCAATGTTTCCACTTTGCATATAAAAATTGATACTTTTAAGTTTAACAATGTCTGTCAAAGGCGGCTCTACAGCTAGCCCAGGTATTCAACCCCTTGGTTTGGTCCAAAAAAGAATTTATATATAAAATTTTTAATTCTTTTTTTGTTTTGACCCTAAAATAAAATTTTGAACATGCTAACCCTAAATTTTGTTTAAACCTAATTGAAATAAACTTAAAATTTGATCATCTTAGTGCTATACATATATATATATATATATATATCTAAAATCTGAAGCGTCACATTTACTGTTGTTACACTCTTATTAAGCCACCTCATCCTCCACGTCATTGCCATATTATTATATTTTTCATATTTATTTTTTACTTTTAAATTTTTTTTTTACATTATTAAATATATAAATACATTGGTTTTACAAATTCATCTTAGACGGTTTAAACTTTACATATTTATCTACTTTTTTTTTTAGAAATTACATATTTATCTACTTTAATTTTAATGTTATAACTAAGTATTGTCTATACACATTCCACTTAGACAGTTTTAACTTTACTTATAATTTTTTCAAGATGTCATGCCAACTATGCAAGACAATGGCAACAAATTTTGTTTGGTGAAAACAATTTAGCGGGAAGTCATCAAACAAATTTAGATCAACATGTTTTACATTCTCCCCAGTAAGCTCCCACATAAGGTCTCTACTCTCCCAGTAAGTCACCGGATCATGTGTTGAAATACACATTATTTCACATTATTGTAATAAATATATATATATATATATATATTTATATATATATATATTTGGTTTATATATGATAGGTGACAACTCACCTCACGCGTTGAAATAGAAATACACACATCTCACTATAATAAAAAAAATAAAAACAATAAAAAAAGAAATACAAGTCTCTTACATGACTGACTATCGCAAAGATAATCTTGACAACCGCTCTATGGAAACCTCACAAAGATAAGCAACGTTGACCCAATCAACTCCAGACTATAAGCCAACTGAAACAAGCAGGTCATCCCTTAATACAATTCATCAATGTTTCCACTTTACATTTAAAAATTGACAATTTTAAGTTTAACAATGTCTGTCAAGGGCGGCTCTATAACTAGCCCAGGGAATTCAACCCCCTGGTTTGGCCCCAAAAAAAATTTATATGTAAAATTTTTAATTCTTTTTTTTTTTTTTTACCCCTAAAATAAAATTTTGAACATGCTAACCCTAAATTTTATTTAAACCTAATTGAAATAAATTTAAAATCTGATCATTTTAGTGTTATATATATCTAAAAGCTGAAGTGTAACATTTACTATTGTTACGCTCCTACTAAGCCACCTCATCCTCCACATCATTGCCATATCATTATATTTTTCTTATTTATTTTTTACTTTTAATTTTTTTGACATTATTAAATATATAAATACATTGGCTTTATAAATTTATCTTTGGTGGTTTTAACTTTACATATCTATCTACTTTAATTTTAATGTTATAAGTAAATATTGTCTATACACATTCCTCTTAGACAATTTTAACTTTACATATAATTTTGGCAAGACATCATGCCAACTATGCAAGACAATGGCAATGAATTTTGTCTAGTGAAAACAATATAGTGGGAAGTCATCAAAAAGATTTGGATCAACATTTTTACATTCTCCCTAGTAAGCTTCCACAGAAGGTCTCTACTCTCCCAGTAACTCACCTGATCATGTGTTGAAATACACATTATTTGACATGATTGTAATAAATAAATAAATATATATATATATATATATAGATTTTGTTTATATATGATAGGTGAAACTCACCTTATGCATTGAAATAGAAATACACACGTCTCACTCTAATTAAAAAAAAAATTTAAAAAGAAAAAGAAATACACGTCTCCTACATGACTGACTATTGCAAAGATAATCTTGAAAACTGCTCTATGGAAACCTCACTATGATAAGCAACGTTAACCCAATCAACTACTGACTATAAGCCAACTGAAACAAGCAAGTCATCCCTTAATACAGTTCATCAATGTTTCCACTTTGCATGTAAAAATTGACACTTTTAAGTTTAACTATGTCTGTCAGGGGTGGCTCTACGACCAGCCCAGGGGATTTAACCCCCTAGTTTGGCCTAAAAATAAATTTATATATAAAATTTTTAATTCTTTTTTTGTTTTGACCCTTAAAATAAAATTTTGAACATGCTGGCCCTAAATTTTGTTTAAACATAATTTAAACAAACTTAAAATTTGATCATGTTAGTGCTATATTATATCTAAAAGCTAAAGCATAGCATTTATTATTGTTATGCTTCTGTTAAGCCACCTCATCCTCCACGTCATTGCCATATCATTATATTTTTCATATTTGTTTTTACTTTTACTTTTTTTGACATGATTAAATATATAAATACATTAGTTGTATAAATTCATCTTAGGCGGTTTTAACTTTACATATTTATCTACTTTAATTTTAATGTTATAACTAAGTATTATCTATACATAGTTCTCTTAGATGATTTTAACTTTACATATAATTTTGGCAAGACGTCATGTCAACTATGCAAGACGAAGGCAATGAATGTTGTCTAGTGAAAACAATATAGTGGGAAGTCATCAAACAAATTTGGATCAACATTTTTACATTCTCCCCAGTAAGCTCCCACATAAGGTCTCTACTCTCCTTGTAAGTCACTTGATCATGTGTTGAAATACACATTATTTGACATGATTTTAATAAATGTATATATAGATTTTGTTTATATATGATAGGTGACAACTCACCTCATGCGTTGAAACAGAAATACACACATCTCACTTTAAATTTTAAAAAAAAAAAAAAAAATACACTTCTCTTACGTGACTAACTATTGCAAAGATAATCTTGGAAACTACTCTATGGAAACCTCACAAAGATAAGCAACGTTGATCCAATCAACTACCGACTATAAGCCAACTGAAACAAGCAGGTCATCCCTTAATACAATTCATCACTGTTTCCACTTTGCATATAAAAATTGACACTTTTAAGTTTAACTATGTCTGTCAGGGACAGCTCTACGGCCAGCCCATGGGATTCAACCCCCTGGTTTGGCCCAAAAAAAAAAAATTTATATATAAAATTTTTAATTCTTTTTTGGTTTTGACCCCTAAAATAAAATTTTGAACATGCTGACCCTAAATTTTGTTTAAACCTAATTGAAATAAACTTAAAATTTTATCATCTTAGTACTATTTTCACAATATTTTTACAATAATGGTTAAGTGACAAGTTGTAATTGGTTTTTTATCTAAAATCGTAACTGACACCACTTTTTTACATACCTTTAACAACTTATCACCTAGATTTTATTGCATAAATTTTGTGTCAGTAGCACTACTCTTAAAATTGCTCATTTGTTAATAAATAAATAAAACTTTTCTTTGGACTTTGGCTTACTTTACCGTTGATGGTACAATAAAACTATTTTTTTTTTCTGCACTTTTCTTCTTCATCAGCAAAAAATTACACCACTTGTATAATCAATTAATCTGTATTTACATCTATGATTCTTTTCTCCTTTTCTCTTTCTCCCTTCTAATTTTCTTTCTGACTAATCAAGTAGTTTGATAAGTGCTCTACAGTTTTTCAAGTCCAAAAAGTCTTTTAAGTGCTTGCTCCAATTCCAAGAGAATGACATGTGTGTGGTTAAAAATCCATACACTTCAAAAGCAAAATCTTTTATTAAGTTTTCTATTTTATTTTTTTTTCCCTCAAAAAAAAAAAAGTTTCTATTTTTTTTTTCCTTAGTTTCATGTTTACTCCTAGACCTTCTCTTAGGTATGTTACTATTCTTTTTTATCATATATTTTTATTCAATTGATACTACAAATGATTATAATAAATTATTATTAATTTGACAAATATCATGATTAGTTATTTATTTAAATTTATTTGTGCATTTAATTGTTATTTTCTTACCAATCTTTAAACTATTAATAATTTTTTAGACAATTGTACAGTATAGTTGTATTGTATGCTATTTAGAATACTATGTTAGATTATTGTATGTAATATGATAATTGTATATACAAAAAAAAAAAAAAAAAAAAAAAAAATTGTCATTTTATTTTTTACTCCCCACAATAAAATCCTAGCTCCAGACACTATTGACCCCTCTATAAAAAAACCCTGGAGCCGCCACTAATGTCTGTCCCTTGAAATCCATACCACAATAAGACATAAGAAAAGCAAGCCAAACTCATTTGAACTGTCCGGAAACTCAAATGATCAATGGAGAGCTTTTCATTCTACACTCTCTCAATAGTCCTGTTTCTATGTTTGTTTTGTGACACAACATATTGCCAACAAGCTTACCTGAACAATTCACAGCTCAACTGCACTGGCAACCCTTCTATATCAAAAGGGTACCTATGCAATCGTCCTATGCAGTTATGCAAGTCCTATGTAACCTTCAGGTCCCAACCACCCTATGACACTGCCAAAAGCATTGCCGATTTGCTTGGATCCGAAGCCTCCCTCATAGCTTCAATAAACAATGTCTCAAATATTTTTGACAGCATTCCAGATGATAAGTTGACTACAGTTCCAATTACATGCTCATGTTCTGGCACTATCTACCAGCACTATGCTCATTATACCGTCAACAAATCTGATACATATTTTCATATAGCAAATGATACTTACCAAGGCCTTACCACTTGCCAGGCACTGATTGGTCAAAATTACTATAATAGTGAAGATATTCCGGCTGGCACAGAGCTGACGATTCCAGTGAGATGTGCATGCCCAACCGAGAATCAGACAGTGAATGGAGTCATCGCCTTGCTCGATTATATGGTGACAATAAATGATACGGTTTCATCAATTGCAAAAGTTTTTGGGGTGAGTGTGCAGAGCATATTAGAGGCAAATATGTTGTCACAGGATAGCATTATCTATCCATTTACACCTATTCTGGTTCCTCTACAAAGCAAAACTTGCACTACAAATCCAAGTAGTTTCTTTTGCGACTGTCCTAATGGCTATGCTGCAGATGGTGTCAGCTGCAAGACTGAACCTAGAAAGTTTCCTGTCAAATGGATTGCTCTATTAGGTATCTCTCTCTCTCTCTCTCTCTCTCTCTCTCTCTCTCTATGTATGTATATGTTTGTGTGTGTGAGCTAGCCGTTGTCTTGAAGAAACAAACTTTTAGTTGGAATAATTAAGTAGTCACATCCCATATCGCCTAGTAGTAACCAATAATTAGTAATTAATATCCTTATATCAAGTATCAAGACCTCACAGAAAGAAAGGAAAATTGAGTTCTCTGTATGTCGTCTGAGCATGCACACAGAATCTAGCAATTTTGCACTCATTGGAATCAAGACATACAATCCCAAAATTGTCTTGGAGACAGGTTTTTAATCAAAATCAAATTAGGCTATCTGCAAATACTCCCTGGACAACCATAATCACACACACACACACATTTACTTGTTAAACTTTCTGGATATGATCAATGAAGGTCTAATTTAGATTAGTCTGTCAACTAAAGTACTAATGAAAGAATTGCCACAGATTTCATATAGTTTGATCAATTTTTTATTCTTTACTTCAGGTATTGTCATTGGCATGGTATTCTTGTGTCTATTTCTTTTAGGCAACAAGTTATATCAATTCCTAAAGAAAAGAAAACACAGAATTCATAAGGAAAAATTGTTCAAGCAAAACGGTGGCTTCTTGTTACAAGAAAAATTATCAACTTATGGAAGTAGTGAGAAAGCAAAGATATTCACTGCAGAGGAAATGCAAAGGGCAACAGACAACTACAACAACAGCAGATTTCTTGGTCAAGGAGGCTATGGCACAGTTTATAAAGGAATGTTACCTGATGGCAACATAGTTGCAGTTAAAAAGTCGAAAGGATTCGATAAAAGCCAAATTGAGCAATTCATTAATGAGGTTGTCATTCTTTCCCAAATCAATCATAGAAACATTGTCAAATTATTGGGTGGTTGTTTGGAGACCGACTGTCCGTTACTTGTTTATGAATTTATTCCTAATGGAACCCTTTCCCAACATATCCATCGGCAAGACCTTGAATTATCACTTTCATGGGAGAACCGCATTAGAATTGCATGTGAAGTTGCTGGAGCAGTAGCATATATGCATTGTGCAGCTTCAATCCCCATCCTTCATCGAGACATCAAATCTTCCAACATTCTCTTGGATGATAAGTTTGCTGCCAAAGTGTCTGACTTTGGTACATCAAGAGCAGTCCCGGATGATAAAACTCACTTCACCACAGAAGTGAAAGGAACTTTGGGATATTTGGACCCAGAGTACTTCCAATCAAGTCAATTTACAGAAAAAAGTGATGTATATAGCTTTGGAGTTGTGCTTGTAGAGCTCCTAACCGGGGAAAAACCAATTTCTTTTGCAAGAGATGAAGAAGAGAGAAATCTTGTTACACACTTCATTGCATTGACAAAGGAGGATAGACTGCATCAGATTTTACAACCTCGAGTTGCTAGAGAAGCAACTAGAGAGGATATTCATGCTATTGCAAACCTGGCAATGAGATGTTTGAGACTGAATGGAAAAAAGCGGCCTACAATGAAAGAGGTTTCGATGGAGCTGGAAGCTTTGAGAAAATCTCAAAAATGCTTAGAGAATTTCCAAGAGCCCCATTTATTGAGAGATGAAGTATCATTCATATCCTTAGACAGCACAAGGGAAAGCCAAGAATCTACAGAGGAAACGATCATCTCTTCTCTGGAAATGGAGTCTGCATCAGCAATCTTGAAATCAGCTTGATAGAGGAACTTTTTTCTTTCTTTTGTAGTCTTACACAGAGTTTGCATCAATCTTGTAATCAGCTTGAAAAAGTTCACTTTTTTCTTTCTTCTGTAGTCTTTAACAGAGGTATTTACCCATCAAAGTATTGTGAAGGGTAATGGTTTTTTTAAGTAGATGACCTTATAAGCATCAACTGTCACACCCCAAACCAAAAAGGTCTAAGGCATGAGAAAATGAACCATCAAAAGAAACTATAAGAGATATATATATATATATATATTTTTTTTTTTCCTTTCCCAAATAAGTAACATATCTATATGAAAAAATATTCACAAGCCAAAATCTCCACAACACAAGTCAGAGCTCCATAACATATTTACAACGATACAACTACAAATCATATGCCTTATAAATACATGAATATAATCCAAACACCAAATGATTTAACATAAAGTCACGGTGTTCTCTAGAATATGCAACCCCAACAACAAATCTTGGTCTAACAAACACAAGGCTAACAACCTCAAGAGCCCAACCTCCAATAAAATTAACTATTGCCTCCAAAATTTAGCAAGACTAGATTACCAACAATTTATAATGTGAATCTCCCAGAAAGCATAATAGTCCAATCACAATCAGTAAAGAATAGTACTCCGTTCCTGTATAATAGGGGTGTTACTACTCACAAGCCCATAATCTTTAGGGGATTAGCATACTGTTTCCAAGAAAATGCCATCATGAGTAACATAACCAGGTTGGTCTCCATACATTTGTAATAAAGTAAATTTATCAAAATTTCAAGATCAATATTCCTAGGACAAAAAAAAAATGGTTCCAACTCACACACGCACAAATCACCACAAAAAAATAAAAAAATAAAAAAACAAAAACTCAAACAAAATTCAAAATTATATATATTCTCATGAACTAGGTGAAGGAATACATTTTCCAGGTATTCAAGGCCACCAAATTCTGCCAATCTCAACATCCTAGTAATGAAAAAAGAATGGATCATGTTTAACATGCCAATTAATTTACTGCACATAACAGATTCAGGTGTCCCTCACGCCAGGGTAGTGATAGATTTCAGTTTCCAGGGCCTCTAGGTAATGTTAAATGATCTCAAACCCAAGTACCAGGTAAAATGTGAATTGGTCAAGTCTAAGTAAATTTCAGACAGAAATCTAAAAAATCACAAATTGATAATCGATTGAATGCCAAAATAAATAGCATACATGTTTAAACAGTTGAATAATGTTACAGACAATACAGGATGATAATGATCATCACTGATGCTCTACGTCAAACCAGAATAAGAGAGACGTTCGAGCATAAATGACTCGTACTGGCTGAGTAGCACTGGCTGTACACACAATCGGGAATGACAGATAGTCCAAGGGGTTCAACTCACATAGAAGAACACATCCGTCTATAGTAGCCTTCCCTTTCTATGAAGCAAGCAGCAACCAAGCTCTGCCTTCATTGTTAGGTTTGCCAGTTTGAAGCTAGACATGAACTCCAATGCACTGCCCAAAAAAAAAAAAAGAACAGCACAGTCACATACAAAAATTTGTTGCTCAAGATGAACATGTACAGAAGAGAGGTGGCTTTCACCAGGAGTACTTTCCAGGGGCGGTGCTACTCTTTGTTCAGGCCCCCTGTCGTCAAAAATATATATATTTTTAGTTTAATACATTAATTTTTTCTTAAAAATATTTTTGCACACTTGACTTAAATCTTATACACTCTTATTATAATTATTTTTGACTTTAAAGTAAGAGCAAGTGTTTGTGAATCGTAAATGTCTTTCTTTATTATAAATTTTTATTATATTGATTGTATGAATGAGTCTAATATTGATTGTATGCATTTTTTTTTTTTAATATAATGTCATTTATGTGAATGATGACGTGTACGTGAATGTTTGCGTGTACAATATAAATATAATATAATTTTATATAATTTAATAATTATGAAATAGAGAGGATTTGTAACATATGTATAGTTATCATGTTGTAATAACTTTTTATCATAAAGTTAGAAAAATTCAAGAAAAAAATTGCGAAGTTAGTGATTATTCAAGCATTTGATTGGCTAGGTAAACATGTAGTGAATTATTTTATGTATGAATGAGTGTACTTGTATGCGTCAATAATTAATATAGAGCCAATGAGTTGAGTTTAGTTGTTTAGTTTAAAATATTTTTATAAAAATAATGACAAATATATAATATTAATTGCATAAAAAATAAAAATTTAGACAAACTTAACAAAATAAAATAGTCATAGCTACTTATATTGGCAATAAATACTCAATAAACTATCGTGTAACAATTCAAAATTTGAAAACTTGTAGAAAGAAATTGTAATTTTTTTTTTTTTTTTTTTTTTGGTTTATAACTCGATATATTCAAATTCTCTTTTTATTAAAAAAAATTTTAATTTAAATTTCTTAATAACCCCTAAAAAAAATTCCTATTGCCATTAGTACTTTCCAAACTGCTGGATAAAATTTAAATGGTAGCTATTAACATTAACATATATATATATAATATTGCAGAATATCTATTGTGACGACGTACTTTTGAGTCCATGCTCATGGCATAAGGCTCAAACACATTTCTTTTTATTTCTGGATCTCTGCCACTAAATCCAGCAGCATGGAGGTGGACCCTCAAATATATACTTGTAGAAAGAAAACTCCCATAAAACCACGACATAACAAAATAAGGTGAAACATAAATGTAAATTTTGCAAACCTGGCTGAACCTCGACAACACATGAGTGTTGTCTCATCGGGAAGCTCACCTCCACCAATCTGAACAAAGTAAGTTTAAATTGAAAGCAGCAAAAATGGAAGAGGACAATTTCAGTAAAAGTTTGTCTTTCTTTCTACCGGAATAAGATCATTAGGAGGAAGTTTGTTTGGGACACGTAAGCACAAAATTAGAATAAATAAACTTAATCTTTCTTGACTTGGTAAAATAACGTTGTCGTAAGTGCACAATGTTGGGCTATGTGAATCCTACTTACAATGAACCCCAAATAAAGTTTACAATGAGAGAGAGAGAGAGAGAGAGGCATACATGGGCTTACAATAGAATTGGGCCTCTTGAGTCTACTCATCTATACTAATCTATATATATATATATATATATAAAATCAATGTCTCTGAATCTCTCACAATTTTTCACATCATCACTATTTTCTTTTTCTTTTTTATTTTAGATTATTTTTATTTTAGGTTTTATATCTTATGTAGAATCCACCAGAAAAACAATAGATAAAAGTTTGAATTTTTATTAATATCAATAATATTGAAAAACGTATACAAACTTGGAGGCCTATTTAAGGGCTCCATAAAACTTGATGGACAAGAAAATATATTCTAAAATAAACCCTAATTAATACCTAACCATAATAGGAACCAAATTTGACCTAAAAAAACATTAAAAGAACCTAAAAATAAGGAAATAAATCACCTAGACCTAAAATAACGTTTTTTGTATAATTACAAAAATTAAATTGTAAATTCTATCCTACATCAACTTATCAAAAAAATCATCATCTATATTTATTATTATTATTATTATTATCTATATATATTTATTATTTATATATATAAAACTGAAGCCTTTAAAGCTCCCACAATTTTCCACGTCACAATTATTTTCTTTTTCTTTCTATTTTAGATTCTTTTTATTCTAGGTTTTAAATCTTCTTAATTTATTAGTGTGGGGCCCATATGTTTAAACCACCCCGGCCCACACTATGCCCGGCCCAGGGCCCACACCGA
The DNA here is from genome assembly GCA_023621385.1 of Quercus gilva. Classification (NCBI taxonomy): domain Eukaryota; kingdom Viridiplantae; phylum Streptophyta; class Magnoliopsida; order Fagales; family Fagaceae; genus Quercus; species Quercus gilva. The sequence continues at coordinate 13,281,476 of CM042476.1, read as the reverse complement.
GAATATTGTGAAGGCCGAGGATAATGAAAATAGCTCAGGTAGCACACCGACATCTTTAAAGGGAAAATATTCCTCATTCGTTGAAAATATCTCACCAACATTCTGACTGCCTTAATGGCGATGTGACCAACAAACCCAGTTACCTCGGTTACTCCAACTAATAGAAAGCCTGCAAAGACGGCTGAGAACTAACATAAAGCCTACAAAATCAGATGATGGGATAAACTCTTATCCACAGTGACCGAATAACCGACAGATGGACGGATGAAATTAATTAAAACAACATTATATAACTAAGAGGATTCCCCAACAAAAATGGGGGATTCGGAGATGAATCAATAAAAAGAAAAAGGACAGAATGTCTATCAACTCTAAGAAAAATAGATCCTCGGCCTGGGCCGAGGACAAATATGCTTCGTAAACACATAACCCAAGTGATGGTCATTCCCTATAAAAATACTTAGCTAAATTTCTTTGAAGAGATTCTTATGAACTCCATGTCACCTATTACTTGTTATAAACACCATATCAACCGTTGTTTATTTCGGTGATGCCAAATCCTTACACCCACATCTCTACAAATTTTTATTGTTAAGGGTCCATTACAAATTGAGTTCCTACAATTGGCGCCGTCTGTGGGGAGGAGTTGTGCGCTAGCAAGGGCGACGGTTGGTGTAAAAAAAAAGAATCGTCAGTCAAGAACAACACAGTTTATAGTAACAACATTCGTTCAGAGGTCTATAATCACAAGAAACAAAAGTATAAAAAATAAATAAATAAATAATACAAAACAAGTCTACTTCTTTTATTCATACAGGAAGAAAAATTACATCTTTTACAAGTGAAGCCCGTGGAGCTTGTTCTAAAGCTAACTACAAAGGCAGACGCTTGACGAAGCCGGCAGAGGAACAAAAAGTAGAAAGCAAAGCTGACTGAAGAACAAGAGATAGAAAAGAAGCGAAAGAAGAGATGAAAAACAAATAGTAGAAAGCAAAGCTGACTGAAGAACAAAAGATAGAAAAGAAGAGAAGCAAGAGAGGAGGAAATGAAGAGGTGGAGACTGGTTGGGAGAAGGAAATAGAAGAGATAAAAAGGAAAAAGAAAAAAGAAAGGCTAGTTGAGGAGCAAAAGAAGAAGAGAAAAAAGAGAAAAGAGGGAAGAAGAGCTACATAGGAGGTGGAAGAGGTCGCGGCACAGGACGGCTCCACTTCTGGGTTCTGCCTGATTTCCCTCCCACCCCCAATGCAGCCGGCTTGGAGGGTTAATGACCCATACCCAAGGGAAGGTGGTTACGTTCTCCCTGGATCCTCCTCCAGGCGGCAAGGAGGGTTCCTCCTCTGGTTAGGTTGAAAAGAAGGAGAACCTTTGGGTTTCCCCTACTCCAACCCCAATGTGACGCCCGGGGTCGGAGTGTCATCCTCGGCTCCTGATAGGGGCTGTGCATCCTCGAGATCGCCCTTTCCAAAGGCCAACTCATTCGAAGGGGCTCGAACGGCTATGTTTGGCAGAATCTTTTTTGGGTGATATCTTTGGGAGAGGTTTAAGATGGGTGTTTGTCAAAGTGTGAAGGAGAAAGTTGCCCTAGAAACGCCTTATATAGACGGCGGGATATTGATGAGGGCCAATCCACAATAAATCCCAGGGAGAGATTTCCGGAGGCAATAATTCAGCCCCAAGTTCCAAGGGGCCTGTCAACTGTTAGATTTTCGTGGATCCATGGCTGGCATTAATGAGGAGGCGCCTCATTAACGAAAAGGAACTAAAACGTCACCACACGTTACTCGGACAACCCAAGAGACGCCTCGTAGTCAGAAACGTCCCATCAAACGAAGAGGCAAAACACGGCAAGGTCTTATCCTCCACCAACTCCAGCCCGCATTAATTATTATTATTCTGCTTGAAAAGTGTAATTATTTAAAATGCTTATTGTAAATTATAGCAATGTAGAATTAAACGGCTACGGATAAATAGATAAAATAAATAATAAAATGAGAAAACTAGGTACTGGACAGAACCTAGGCATTACATGGTCCTCGGACCCAAGCCTCAAGGGGAAACCAGATACTTCAGATGAAAAATGAGAAAACTAGGTACTGGACAGAACCTAGGCATTGCATGGTCCTCGGACCCAAGCCTCAAGGGGAAACCAGATACTTCAGATGAAAAATGAGAAAACTAGGTACTGGACAGAACCTAGGCATTGCATGGTCCTTGGACCCAAGGCTCAAGGGGAAACCAGATACTTCAGATGAAAAATGAGAAAACTAGGTACTGGACAGAACCTAGGCATTGCATGGTCTTCGGACCCAAGCCTCAAGGGGAAACCAGATACTTCAGATGAAAAATGAGAAAACTAGGTACTGGACAGAACCTAGGCATTGCATGGTCCTCGGACCCAAGCCTCAAGGTGAAACCAGATACTTCAGATAAAAAATGAGAAAACTAGGTACTGGACAGAACCTAGGCATTGCATGGTCCTCGGACCCAAGCCTCAAGGTGAAACCAGATACTTCAGATGAAAAATGAGAAAACTAGGTACTGGACAGAACCTAGGCATTGCATGGTCCTCGGACCCAAGCCTCAAGGCGAAACCAGATACTTCAGATGAAAAATGAGAAAACTAGGTACTGGATAGAACCTAGGCATTGCATGGTCCTCGGACCCAAGCCTCAAGGGGAAACCAGATACTTCAGATGAAAACCAAGGTCCCGCATGGTCTCCGGACCCAAACCTATCCATCCTCGGGCGACCCTTTGCGCAAAAAGAAAGCTGCGAAAACAGCTGAAATAGCGATAACACTGATGAAGGGGTAGCGCTCAACAAGCCGAGAAAATGCGCCGAGAAAAGTCAAAATCCTACTCCCCTCCCTAGAGGTCGTGCAGCAGAATTTTGAGGGGCTATTGTGGGGCCCATATGTTTAAACCACCCCGGCCCACACTATGCCCAGCCCACACTATGCCCGGCCCAGGGCCCACACCGAGGATATTGTGAAGGCCGAGGATAATGAAAATAGCTCAGGTAGCACACCGACATCTTTAAAGGGAAAATATCCCTCATTCGTTGAAAATATCTCACCAACATTCTGACTGCCTTAATGGCGATGTGACCAACAAACCCAGTTGCCTCTGTTACTCCAACTAATAAAAAGCCTGCAAAGACGGCTGAGAACTAACATAAAGCCTACAAAATCAGATGATGGGATAAACTCTTATCCACAGTAACCGAATAACCGACAGATGGACGGATGAGATTAATTAAAACAACACTATATAACTAAGAGGATTCCCCAACAAAAAGGGGGGATTCGGAGATGAATCAGTAAAAAGAAAAAGGACAGAATGTCTATCAACTCTAAGAAAAATAGATCCTCGGCCTGGGCCGAGGACAAATATGCTTCGTAAACACATAACCCAAGTGATGGTCATTCCCTACAAAAATACTTAGCTAAATTTCTTTGAAAAGATTCTTATGAACTCCATGTCACCTATTACTTGTTATAAACACCATATCAACCGTTGTTTATTTCGGTGATGCCAAATCCTTACACCCACATCTCTACAAATTTTTATTGTTAAGGGTCCATTACAAATTGAGTCCCTACAATTAGTGTTACAATAGTTTAGTTTAAGTAAAACTCTATTAGATATATTTTGTTGGCCTATCACATCATTATTATTATCTATATATAATATAAAATTGAAGATTAAAAATTAATTATAATTTTTTAAGATACCTCACGTTAGAATTAAAATAATAAAAAAATGACTCACTTTAGGTTTGAATTTTTTTTTTTTTTTTAAAAAGGACTCACCAAAAAAATAAATAAAACTTTAGGATTAAGAAAAAAAAAAAAAGAGACTCCTAGTAGGACTCTCTCTTCTCTCCTTAAAACCCTAGCAATTACCATCTCAAAACCCTAAACTCAACTTTACTTTAAGATTAAAAAAATAAGAAGGAGAGAGAATCACGTAAAAAAAAAAAACATAGGTTTTTTCTTTTTTATTTGCTTTCATATGTGCCTGAAATTTTCATTCTATCTTATTATTTTATTATGTTTAGAATTGATTTTCTTCTAAGTATTTGGGTTAATCTCTATATTTTGATAGTGTTTTTATGGGTTTGGTTTTTGGGTTGAAATTCTAATAATTATTTTATATTGTATATGGCAGATGAAGCATCTCTATTTTTTGGAGAAAAATCAAAGCTGCAACCTATGTCTTCCAGTCCAAGGTGTGGTAAATTTTTATATATTCTTGCTTTATTGAGAATTTTTATTTGGGTTCATGTGATTTTTTGTTTTTTTATTAAAGCTTTGATTTTTGGATGATTAATTATTTGTTTGGATTAATTTCAATTAATTATTTGTTTGGATTCAATATAAAAGATAATAGAATTAGGTGTTATAAATTTGATAACGTTCCATGTTTTGAATTGTTTATATTATTTAGACTCCTGGTAGGACTCTCTCTTCTCTCCTTAAAACCCTAGCAATTACCATCTTAAAACCCTAAACTTAACTTCACTTTAAATTAAAAAAATAAGAAGGAGAGAGACTCAACTAAAAAAAAAAAAAAACACGTAGGTTTTGTCTTTTTTATTTGCTTTCATATGTGCCTGAAATTTTCATTCTATTTTATTGTTTTGTTATGTTTAGAATTTATTTTCTTCTAAGTATTTGGGTTAATCTCTATATTTTGATAGTGTTTTCGTGGGTTTGGTTTTTGGGTTGAAATTTCTAATAATTATTTTATATTGTATACAGCAGATGAAGCATCTCTATTTTTTGGAAAAAAATCAAAGCTGCAACCTATGTCTTCCAACCCAAGGTGTGGTAAATTTTTATTTGGTATATTATATATGAATTTTTTGAATTTGAAGGGTTTTGTTTGGTTTTGAAATAGAATTTGGGGATTCTATTAAATTTGGAAGGTTTAAGTTTTGGGATTTTTGGTATTTGCGTCTTAGTAGGTTGATCTTAATTCTTTACCTTATATGTTTTTGCTTTATTGAGAATTTTTATTTTGGGTTCATGTGATTTTTTGTTTTCTTAATTAAAGCTTTGATTTTTGGTTGATTAATTATTTGTTTGGATTAATTTCAATTAATTATTTGTTTGGATTCAACGTAAAAGATAATGGAATTATGTGTTATAAATTTGATAATGTTCCATGTTTTGAATTGTTTATATTGTTATTAATAGACTAAATAAGATTTGTTTTTATCTTTGTAGTTTATATCAGTTTTGAGTGTGTTTATATATATAACTTTTGGGAATTTTGCTTTATTAATTTAAGAATTGTAAATTACTTTGTAGGTTTCAGTAACTATGCACCTACAGTAAAACATTGACAATATAAGCATATATATATATATGGTATTAACATTTTATAAAAATATTTCTTACAACCCAATAACACTTCTAAACTATAGAAAAGCATAGAAGTTAAATATTTATTCTCATTGTATTTTATTTAATTCTGACAGATCCATTTTTTTTTAAACGCTAACTAGAAAAATGTCTATAATATGCATATTATTAATCCAATTTTCTATTTCTAAATTTCTTAGATTTTATTATATCAATCTTTTTTTCTTTTAAATTTTTGGTAGGCAAATCAGTCTCTCACTAATTCTTTTACCTTAACGTGATGTTGGTTAATTGTCATTTTATTTAATTATCTCGTGCATCGCACGGGTTAGTGACTAGTTTAAAGGGTTTTCAAGCTCTTTAAACTGTGGACTCTTGGCCATGAACTCTAAATAAAACTCCTAAATTTTAGGTAAATTAAAAATAAATAAATAAATAAATCCACCAAGTTTCATCGTATCCCATAAAATTAGGCACCCCCTCTCCTTCCACTTTCCAACTTTTTTCTTTTTGAGATTATATCAACTTGGATTTATTTTTGTTAGAGTTGAACACGTGCAAAGAAAAAAAAAAATTAGAAAATTGAAATGAACATTTTTTTTCTCTTTATTTAAAACTATTTACCTTTACAAAAAAAAAAAATATATATATATATATATATATATCATATCATATTATATCATATCATATTATATATAATAAAAGTTGGGCTTAGACGTCGTGGTTGCGCCACTTGGCTTCACCAAATTGTAGAAATTTTATTAAATTTTTAAATTTTTAGATTTTTAAATAACTAAAAAGGAATAGTATATTATCAGGACTCTAATTCATTCTTATCATTAAATAAAATTATATTAACATTATTTTTTTATTTGTTAGGATATATTTTTTAAATTAAGGGATAATATTTAACATACAAAAGTTTAATTTAGATAATATTTATCATCTAATTAACATTATTTTTTTTATTTGTTAGGATATATTTCTTAAATTAGGGATAATATTTAACATACACAAATTTAATTTAGATAATATTTATCATCTAAATTTTCAAAATTTTAATATTATTAAATTAATATTATTTTATTAGAATATCAAGCTACAAAACTTAATTATTAAGGTATAAGCACAATCCAAATTATTCAAGAAGTGATTAATATAAATCTATCCCAAGAAACAATATATATCTCTAATAATTTGATAATCTTTGTCTATTCCAAAAAACAGTATATATCTCTATTAATTTGATAATTTCTACATTGATGACATTTAAAAAAATATATATATATATATATATCAAAATTCCTTAGAGCTATCAACCACGTTCTTTTTCTCTCTCTGTTTTTTTTTTTTAATTTTTAATTTCTTATATGTTACATTATGTTGAATCAACTCTTCTTTCTTTCTTTCTTTCTTTTTTTTTTTTCTTTTTTTTTTTTCATTCTATTCATATTACCTTTTTTTAATTCCAATTTTTATGGGATAAAAACAAACACATTGATTAGATATCTTTAATTTCAATAAGATTTAAATGAATTATATTTCAAATGGAACTCTACCAATATATATAGCCCTATATATCTTTTTTGGAGTGAAGCTTATTTCAATATGTGAATGCATAAATCCCATGACAATGTAGGTATGCATTCTTTTTTCTTTTATTATTATTATTATTATTATTATTATTATTATTATTATTATTATTTTCATTTAGTTTATTTTCTTTAGTGTTATTATTGGTTTTTTGTCTTCATGTGATTTTAATTAATGAATTCAAAACATTCGAAAAAATTGTTAAGTTTCTAAAGGCTCCTTCTTTGTTTTTGTATTTTGTTTTTATTAAATTGATTAGGTTTTGTGTATTGGTTGCCTTTTGTTTAAACTAATTTTCTTAGCTTTGATCTAATTTATATGCTTAGGGTTAGGGTCTTAGAATTAATGATTAAATATGTTTAGAATTAATAGATTAATTTTAACAATTTTCTTATTTGATTTTTATGTTACATCAAATTAACAAGATGTTCTACACGTGTATTCTTGAATTATCAACTTTAATTTTAATTTATAATATTATCAAGATTATATTAATTTTATATTTATCAATTGTTTAGTACGTTTTTTTTAATAATTATCAATTTAAAATTCAATTTGGAATTATCAATTTAATTTAGTTTTAGGAAGAAATCTTACCTCTTATTTTAGTGAGATAATTTTTTACACTTGATAATTTTTTCTTTTATTTTTATTGAATCTATTAAAATATATAATTATTTATACATTTATTTTATAAGTTTTTTCATAAAACCGTGCAACGCACGGGCCTATAACTAGTATATATATATATAGAAGAGCTTCTAAATGCACTCTAGTATAAACTTAATACCTCTAATTGATCCAGATTATTACCTAGCTCAATATAAAAGTGATACTTTTTTAGTAAGAGATTCTTTGAGAATTAGTCCATGGAATGGAGGCTTGGGCTAGTAGGCCTAAGCTAGGTCTATTTTTTAGCCCATTGTGAATCCTTTATGTAGGATATAAATACCATTGTTTTAGATTAGGGTTTGTCATGTTATTTTGAGAGAGAAAAATATTGTACTGTTGCATCTTGTATTTTTCCCTAAAAATAATGAAATAACTATAACTCCACGAACGTAGAGAAATTTCCAAACCTAGTAATTTCTTATGTCATGTGATTGCCTTGTATGTGTGTGTTATTTTTCTATCTATTTTTCGCCTCTCATAGATTTGGAAATTCCTGTGTATTGCCAACACACAAATTAAATACAGTGGAAAAGTAAATGACACAAGATGTGATGACCCAGGAAAACCAATAAAACAATTCGTTTCAAGGTAAAAAAAATCTAATGGAAACTATCCCAAGAGAACAATTAGGGCTGTGCTCGGTTTGGTTTCGGTCGGTTTGTATAGGTATGGCCAACCGAAACCGAATATTTCGGTTTGTGAAATTCTCAATTGAAACCGACCGAAATGGCTGGAAAACCATCGGTTTCGGTGTATATCATTTGCAATCGGTTTCGGTCGGTTTTCGGTTTTCCAAAGAAAGGTTTATTGAGATTTTCAAAACCCTAAATTTAATCACATATAAAAAACAAAGTAATAGAGCAACAGAGAAAGAGAGCTGTTAAACAAATCAGAACGACGGAGAAAGAAAATTTTCCAACAATATTTGTTCAACAATTTACAGTATTACATACAGATTCCAACAAAAAATTGAAAATATATTGAATTAGCAAAAGGGTCTAGACAGAACTTTACCATTGTTGCACCATAGTAGGAGCCTACCACCATGCTTGAGCCTACCACCATGTCTTTGTAGTGATTTTTCAATCTGAATTGAAGAAAGAACAGAGACATGTGACTTAGAGAGAAGAGAAAGGCATGCCATGGTCCATGGGACTCAGAGAACGAAAAGAAAAGAAAAGAATGAGGCTGCTGGACTGAGAAGGGCAGAGACCAGAGAGAAAATTGGGGAAGGACTGTAGGTTAGAGAGAAAAAATTGAAGTGAGAAAGGGAGAGAGAGACAGAGAAAAAATTGAGAGAAAAAAATGGGGAAAGGGGCGGCTGAAGAAAGAAAAGGGAAGAAAAGAACAGGGGTATTTCCGTATTTATGCTACTACTAGGGTTTTAAAAAATTAAATAGCAAAAAATACATTCCTCCCGCACGAAGGCTTGAACCTGGGATTAGCAAGCTCAAACAGAAGGCGCATACCATTAAGGCCACTGATCAGTTACGTATTGGTGTTACATAAATATATATATATATATATATATATATTCGGTCGGTTCGGTTCAGTTTCGGGTGAAAAAATCCACCACCAAAACCGAAACCGAAAATTTCGGTTTTTAAAAAACAAAACCGAAATCGAATTGAACCAAAACCGAACTGAAAATTTGGCAATGGTTCGGTCGGTTTCGGCCGGTATGTTCGGTTCGTCGGTTTTTTGCACACCCCTAAGAACAATCCACTATATCAAGTTGAGATTTACAGTTCAGAATATTAATTCATAGTAAATCTAGCACAGTTACGAAACTGGGCACTAACTCCACAGACTTCCTTGATTTGAATCTTGTTCTTACATGAACCACATGTTCATGCTTTGGATCTCCCACAAAGACCTCCAGTCTATGACTCCAAGACCACCCTTGAAGGTTTAGATCTTTTGCAAACTAGTGATGACAGCAACTTCTACAACATTGAATCTTGAGTTTCTTCAAAGAATAAGACCAGTAAAAGATTTGAGAAATCTTTGGGTACAAAAACCCTAAATCTACAGTAGAAGGCATAAGAAGCACTCTTCTCTCACTCTTTAAAACATGTCTTAAGGTTTCCTTTAAGTACTATGTGAATTAGATTTGAAACCCTAATCACTTGATAGGCTTAATGAGTTGTTGGACTTTAATTAAATTCTGCAAATCCGTGTCTCAATCAATCGAGCCTTCTTCTCGATCAGTTGAACCTAGCATGTTTCAAATTTTCTGAGCCTGCAACTTCCTTGTTCTTGTATTCTAACTTGCAGCACTTTGAGCATTGTCTAATATACCTTATAGACTCTAAGATCTATATCTAGATAAATTTGTACTCACGGTTTGCCAATTGTTTTAAACTTTTAGAACCTAACAATCTCCCCCTTTGGCAATTTGTGACAAAACTCACATACACAATGAAATGCTCAAATACAAGAACAACCCAATTACAATAAAATGCTCAAATGCATCATAAATCTCAATCTAAGACTTCTTGATAGGCCAAGAATGTATTGACCCTTGTGATAAATTAATCAATTAATTAGCCAAGTGAATTAATTAAGTAAATCAACATGCAATACGCGTGGTAGCACAAACAAATCACCAATTAAGTTAATATGCAGCGGAAAATAAAGTTGATATGGTGATTTGTTTACGAATGAGGAAAACCTCCAAGGCAAAAACTCTACCAAATGATTTTAAGGTCACCACTCCTGAGAATCCACTTTTATCACAACAAGCAGTTACAAGTAAAGGAACCTTAGTACCTTATATCAACATATAGTTGAACCCTTACCCCAATACCTAATTGGACTTGTCTTGTAGTGACAATCTCTCTTTTTCAATGCTTGACTCCCAGTACGTGACTAACCAATTGATGCATGGATTTAAGTGCGTGACTAACCACCAACTTAAGAAGGATGTTGGCTGCAAAGTTATTCAATTCATCAACACGATGAAAATCACAAAGCTCCTTGGTCAGAAAACCTTACGGTGTACAAACGCAGCAGCTTCTTGAAGAGAAAAATGAACTAGGGCAAATTGTCTCTGGTCACAATATGCTTGTGAAAAACCTTTGCATCAAGCTACACTCACTTGCATCATTTGTGAAGGCCCTTAAAATAATCCTTAATATGTTTAAGGTTGTGAGAAAAGAAAGACTAAACATGTATACACGGATTGGAGTGAAATCAGAACTGAAAATCTAATTTTCTTAAATCTCGATAGATAGGGTATCTATCGAGCTGCTGTCGAGCATCAGGTAAAAGCTGCTTTTTAAACCTCGATAGATGCTATTTGTCGAGCTAGCTGTCGAATTTTAAAATCAAGCACTTGTTTACTTGATTCTTAAACAGATTTGCATGGTTTTAACACTTGGACTTGAAATCTCGTTCCTTGAAGTATTAAACACATCCTAGATTTATCCAATTACAAGTAAAGTGTTTTTTGTCAAAGGATTAGCCAATTCTACATTGACATATGTTCTTAACATGATTCTCATATGTCCTAACACTTCTAACTCAGAAGTTGCAAGAAAAGACTGAAGATCTTGATTGAAATGTACTTGTCTTTCCTGAAACACTCAAAAGAGCACATCAACGCATGTGTAGAAATAAAGACAGATAAACAACAAATAACATTTATGCAATAACAGCAAATAACAAATATGCAAATTAACTCTCCTTCTGAGTTAGATCCAAAAAAAAAAAAAAAACACACACACACACACACACACACATTTTTTTTCTCATTCTCCCTTCCAAAAATAATTTCATCTCTCCCTAAATAAAAACAGTTAAAAACCTTTTCTAAATTTCATTTATTTTTCCCCCTTTTTGTCACGTATTGATGAAGACCCTAATTATGTTTGTATCTATCAATACATGTAATATTTATATTCTCTTACTAATTGTCATATTGTTATTAACTTTCTTGCAAGATATAATTTTCTACATTAAAGAAAAAAAATATATATCTTGCAAAGTGAATCGAGTGAAAAAAGAAAAGAATTATTTGCACCTTAAAAGATATATTTTGCAAAGGTATTATAAAAAAATTTTAAAAATTAAATAAATAAATAAATAAAAGAAAAAGTTATTCTACGTAAAAAAAAAAAAAATTAACCCAATGCATTGCCATTGAAAAATGCGAGTCCAAATCTTCTGTCTCATTAATTTTGCTCAATTTCATGTTCCACCAATAAAACTTGGACAGCTAATCTTTCTCATTAAATGAGATAGCTCTGACTTTAATGAGAGAGGCCAATTGTCTCATTTAATGAAATATATCATTTAATGAGAGAGGCTAACTATCCAAGTGTTATTGGTGGAGTAAATGCAAGTAAAGTTTGAAAATACGTGTGTAATTATAAAAAACAAACTAGTTATATCTTGAACTCTATGTCACATTGTTGTTCCTAATGGCTACACATTAATTAGTTATGGTTTGATGTAAATACTAAATAGTGATCTAAATATCAAATAATCACAATTAAAATAGTTTGCTTGTACGTATGCGCTTTGCCAGTGGTCAGTGAATAAAACAAAAAATAATAAATATTTATATTTCATAAAATTAACCTAATATATATCCTGTGTAATTGCTTAAATATTGGCCCATATTGATTAATACTTTATAACCTAAAATCTAAAATATCTTTTCCAAACATCTAACAAAATAATAATTAAATATAATCATAAAAAAAACGTCAACAATTATGACTTGCAAGCTACATTGTTTGCCATATACATAAAATATAATAATAAAAAAGCCTCTTGGCAAAACTAACGATTTTTCCACGTGATATGCAAGTGGTTTGCGCCTAAAAATTAGCTTAAGTTCTTCCATTTTAATTATGTCCTCTCTCTTATTAGGGAATCTGCTATGTACTTACTCTATATCTCTAACTAACACTTTAATAGTCCGTTCGGATTGGAGGAAGTAGAGTAAAATAAAGTGATATTAGCTCAAAATTAACTTATTTTTAGTCAATTCTATTACGAACTGATAGTCCAACTAGAGAAGCTTACTTGGCAAGACAAGACAAAAAGCAACGAATTTTGTCAGATGAAAACAATATAGTGGGAAGTCAAACAAATTTAGATCAACATGTTTTTAATAAATTCTCCCAGTAAGCTTCCACATAAGGTCTCTACTTTTTCCAGTAAGTCACCTAATCATGTGTTGAAATACACATTATTTGATATGATTGTAATAAATATATATAAATTATGTTTATACATGATCGGTTACAACTCACCTAATGTGTTTGAAACAGAAATACACGTCTCGCTTTATTAAAAAAAAAGTAAGAAAAAAGAAATACACGTCTCTAATATTGACTTACAATATTAGCCTTATCAGAGGATTTCCAAGTCTCCTCTTTCAACTGGGTTAAGAGGACGTGTAACTCAGCTGCCCCCTCCACCGCAAAGTTTGCTTTAAATCTTAATGTTTCTTGTTTTTTTAATAAGGAGAATCTTCCACCAGCCTTTTTGGCCATCTGTAAGGTTGATTCTCCACGTTGTTCCTTTCTTTAGTTATTAATGAACTGCAGCTTATCAAAAAAAAATATATATATATATATATATATTGACTTACAATAGCAAAGATAATCTTGAAAACTGCTCCATGGACACCTCACAAAGAAATAAGAAAAGCAAGCCAAAATCATTTGAACTGTCTGGAAACTCAAATGATCAATGGAGAGCTTTTCATTCTACACCCTCTCAATAGTCCTGTTTCTATGTTTGTTTTGTGAAACAACACATTGCCAACAAGCTTACCTGAACAATTTACAGCTCAAAACTGCACTGGCAACCCTTCTATATCAAAAGGGTACCTATGCAATGATCCTCAGCAGTCATGCAAATCTTATGTAACCTTCAGGTCCCAACCACCCTATGAGACTGCTTAAAGCATTGCCGATATGCTTGGATCCAAAGCCTCCCCCATTGCTTCAATAAACAATGTCTCAAATATTTTTGACAGCATTCCAGCTGGTAAGTTGACTACAGTTCCAATTACATGCTCATGTTCTGGCTCTATCTACCAGTACTATGCTCATTACACAGCCAAAAAATCAGATACATATTTTCATATAGCGAATGCAAGATTGAAATATGAAATTAACTTAAAAAAATATCAATCAATATTTAAAAAAATAAAGAATTGTTAATCAAAATAAATAACAATGAAAGTAACGATTTCTTAATTTCATATCATCAAAATAAATGAACGGAAATAATCAATTCATAACTAATAACAATTAATAGAAGAGACTAATTTAAATACATAAATTTTGAACATATAATTTAGTTTCTTCAAATAAATTGACAAAATAAATCAAAGTAAAATTAATAAGAATATAGAAATAAATTTTGTATGTGCGTCTCACCACCTTGATTGCTTAAAAAAAGTATACATGAAAAAATATTATTTTTTTCTTTATTATTCAAAGTATTTAAGTTTTTGGATCTATAGCAAAACAACATCATTTGTAATTGTAAAAAAGTCAAAAAAAAAAATGGTAGAGAAAAAAAAAATTTAACATAGAGGTTTTTTAGTATAAGGACATAAGTATTTTTAGTATAAGGACATAAGTAGTTTTATTATTATTATTATTATTATTATTATTATTATTATTATTATTATAGGATCCAGTAATTAAAGCATTGTGGATTTGTGGTTGAGGTGCATTGAGAAAGTTGTTTTAAAAAAGTGACTAGCTAGAAAAAGTGTACTAAACATGTGAGTGATTATGAAGGGTAAATTTGGATAAGGAAAAAAAAAGGGACAAGATTTGTATGATATATAGCCTTTGAAGTATTAAGGACTACGTCTTTCTAAAAAAAAAAAAAAAGTATTAAGGACTACATATAGTAACTTCATTTTTTTCTTTTTCTTTTTTCCCTTCCTTTTGGTGTTACGTTAGCATGTCAGGTTTCATTGTTCTCAAGTACCAAAGTGTAGAGTGTTTTGATTTTACTGTTGGCTCCGCGCCTACTTGCATTAGGGGATTTCAAACTAATGTAAGCAACTTGGTTGGTAAGTTGTAATTTGTCCAACCATTTAAGACCACAAGCCCACCAATTAAGATTGACAAATAAACTACCTTTCATTTATTTGTCAACTTTTACTTTTCTTTGTTTTCCTTTTACTACACAACGTCACAATGCCTCACTTTTCTTTTCTTTTCTTTTTTATTCTTTTTGTTTACTTCACGCCTTGTTGGACTTGCCCAGCTTCTGCTTGTGTAAGTCATTTTCTTGGACTTTGCTTTTATTCTTTTATTTTCTTTTTCTTTGCCTCATTTCGCGCCTGGACTGGTTTTCTTCAAGGTTTGGTATTTTGTTTTGCCAATTGGAGCACTTTCTAGTTCCACCTGGTCATGTGCACCTACGCTTCATTTGTTTTGAAGCAAAATATTTTCAAACTTAAATATTTTGCATGTATTTTTTCACATTTTTAGTAAAATTTTAAGGTGTTTGGTATGATAAATAAAATTTTTCAAGTAAACTACCAAAACAGTAGAGCAGCCACTGGGACCTATAGTCAGAACAATGGCTCCAATGATCGGACTGCAAGTGACCCCCGCCGAAGTGGTGTCTCCGGTGACCAAACCACCAATACTAATTTCAAGAACGGTGTCTCCAGTTATTGAACCTCTAGCACTAGTCGTTGAAACGATGTCTCCGGTGATCGGACTGTCTGCAAAGGTCACCGCAACAGTGGTTCAAGCCACCAAATTGCTGACACTAGCTACCCAGCGCACCAAACTGCTTATCTAGGTACTAAATGAGGTGAGGGGAAGCCACTATGTGTTTTGGTAAAATGTTTGACCAAATTTTTAATGGTAAATTGTTTTACAACTTTTCAAAAAAATATTTTACAATTAAAAAAAAAAAATATATATATATATATATATATTACAAGTTTAACTACATTCTACATGCAAATAAACACCTGAAAATGGGAAAGCATTTTTCAAAAAATATTTTACTTCGAAATAAACAAAGGTTTAAACTATGAGGATAGCTTCTTCTTTTCTTCCTTGTCTTCAACTAATTCTCATTGGCTTATAAAGCCTTTGTAACTTATAAAACAAAAGTAGTTTATAATCAATCACAAATTTAAAAGTAAGATTCAATATGAAAATAGGAGAAAACTTTATTGTATATATTTCATGCATATCAATTATATATATATATATATATATAAACAAGACTTTGTGAAATAAGGGATTAGGAATTCAAATACTTGAATCCCTAACAGGTGGAATTGGCTAAATAGCCTTAATTTATAAAATATGTAGCCAAATAACTCTCTTTTCAAAATATTTGGCAAAATACCACTAGTTTGGAACTCGACATTGTTAATGTTGAATTCTGACTAGAACTCAACATTAGTAATATCGAGTTTTATGCATATTTTTAAGTAGAACTCAACATTCATAATGTCAAGTTTAATGCAAAATTTTCAAATTAAAAAATTGCTAGTGTCAAGTTCCAAAATTGTAGTATCTTGCTATATAGTCTGAAAAGGGGATTGTTTGATTAGATAGTTTAAAATTTAAGGTTACTTAGCCATATTTCCTGTCCCTATCAACTATTTGAATTAAATTATATAATGAATTTTTTTTTTTTTTTTGATTGAGAAGGAATACTGGGAACTAACTTACAAATAAATATATTTGATTATCTTTATATATTACTAGTCGCAGACCTACACAATGTGTGGGAATATATAATTATTTTTAATATAATACCATCCATAATTTATTCTCTCTAAAATTTATTGAAGATAATTTGTTCTCCTAAAAAATTGAACTATTTTTAAAATTTTTTTTTAAATTTCTATTTCTACAAATATATCATTTTATTATTTTGGTTTTTTTTTTATTTGAAATTTATAACCCAATAATAATGGAGGGACATGCCAATACAATGTTAGATTTATGCTTTTTCTTCACGTGATAAGATTGTATCATATTTTAATTCTTTTGAATTTTTAGGTGCACCCTTTGTACCAGCTATATGCATCCTTAATTTCTAAAAGTGATGTCTAGTTAGTTGCCAACAAAAAAGGATAAAACCAAAACTAAAAATAAAAATAAAGTAAGGTTTAATAGGTTAGAATCATTATTTACAAAAACTTATTTACAACAAGGTAAATAAATAAAATATGTTTTAAACAAACCTTACTTCAGCAAAATGATCAAATTTAATAGACCCTCACTTATACAAATTTTCATCGAAGACCAAATTGTCAAACAGTAAGGTGCCATTGATTTCACCCATGTCCACTACATACATTCATCAATGTGTCCATATACAAATCACCCACTTGTCATTACATTCATTTTATCAATGTTCTGAATTTCCATAGAAAATCAAAATAGTGAGTATACAAATTATAACTAAGTGAGTCACTTGTATTGCCATGACATTGTGGTCAAAGCTGGTGGCAAACTTGTTGAACTCAACCAATTGTTTTTGCCTTGGAGAAGATGGCTCTTAGCATTCTAGGTCATGAAATTTAAATGGCTATGGAAAATTATCAGATTGTATTTAGCTACTATGCCCTATCAACGCTTAGATGGCAAAAAATGCCACATCAGCTTTTAAAAATATTTTTTTATGTACCAATTTTTTTTTTCCTTTCTATTTTCTTACATTTTCTTTAATCAGATAGAATTTCATTTTTCTTTCTCCCATTGTTCTTCCCAAACCCAGAATATGTAGTTACTCGAGGAGTTTTAGGAAGATACATATAAACTTAACAATTCAGACATATGTAGAATGAGATCACCAACACTCATTATTTTATCTCAAAGAGCATCCTTCAGCTCATTAGCAAGTAAATATCTAAGTACAAGCACTATATGTGAACAAAATTGAATCATTTGAGAATCTCCATGAGACCTTGACAGAAACCACAATACCAATCGACCAACTAAATTATTCTAAACAGGCAGATTGCTCTACTAATATTTCCAAGCACAATACCCATAACAAAATAGGACCCAGATTCAAACACCAAAATCACTACACCTATAAAGAAATATACAGCAAGAGAACCCCAAAATTGAAACCCATTTCTAGTCCATGTACCCATTTTTCAAATCTTGCCCAAAAAAAAAAACCATTTCGCAAATTGGTGGAGGTAGTAGAATTGTCCTCCAAGTAAAGGTCTTGGAAGACAATGAGGGTCCTAGTGCCAATGGACAGGCAAATGAGGGTACTCAATCTCAACCTTCTCAGCCATCCGCTAAGTTAATTCATGTAAATCTATAATTTCAAGTTTCCTTTGCATTTGAACTTATTTTTGAACTCAATTGTGTTTATTTGAAAAAAATAAATAAATAAAATTTTTTGGGTGTTTTAGATTCCGAGATACCATGATGCTAATGACAATGGGGTTGGTGGAGTTCTAGTGACAGAGATGTTAATGAGGATGTTCTTGTGGATTGGTAGCCCAATAAGGCTAAGGGTAGAAAAAAAGAAATTTATTTAGGGATGAAATCATTAAAATCATGGGATACCACATTTACAGGAATGGAAACTAACATCTCTCAGCTCTCAACTAATTTGGGAAATTGGAAGGGCTCCCTGGATGTTGAAATTTCGAAAATCAGACAAATTAGAGAAGAATTGAAAAATTCTTTCTATGGTCTCGACATTTGCTCAATTCCTTCTACTCCAACTGTGTTAGATGATAAGAGTCTTGGGGACTTGCTGAAAGACTTATCCAAATGCATGGAAACGCAAATGGATAAAGTTGAATGACAAGGAGTCTAACTAAAAGCTAGAGTTGTTTCAGCAACTATTGGTCTTGTTGCGCAAGGAGGAGGAGATCATTCAACATCTCAAGACTCAACTGGCTTTTTAAACTATTGGAAATTTTTATTTCTAGGACACCTAATTAGACTTTTATTAGCTGAGTTTCCGCACGATGTGCGAAGTAACTCATTATTAGTTTTCTCCAATATTTCAATAAGATTTAGTTTAATTGGTGTCATCTCAATTTCTAATAGAGATATTTAGATTCATATCCCTCATTCTCAACTATCGATGTATAAAAAAATAAAAATAAAAAAATAAAAACTTCAATAACTTCAATAACTTTTCTTGTAAAAAAAAAGGTAATCTTTAGTTATTTTATAAACAAAATAGAAAGACACTAAGAATAGTGTAGTGATTTGATCATAGTAAATGTATGTGTTTTTAAATTTAAAATTGCATGATATATTGGGTCATATAAATAGACATGTTTCATGCCTACAAAAAATGCAAATATCGTTCAATTATGTTTTTTTACATTATGGATTTTGTGTTAGTTTGTTGGACATTGTTTCAATAGTTGTAAAGACAACTAAAATTTTAGTAAGAATACCATATTTCAAATCAATTGTCCCTCACATAAAAAATAAATAAATGTTATCTTTCTAATTATATAGAATAAATACTATAATGTCAGTTCCCCACACACACACACACACACACACATATATATCGTTGACCAAATATATATATATATATATATATATCACATGCCACTGAAAGGAATCAGGAAATTTAAAGGGTTAAGATTAATTTTTAGTAAATTCACAAATATTTAATTTAAAAAAAAATTGTGTCAATTTTTGTCAAAGCACTTTCTCAAAAAAAAAAAATTGTCAAATCAACTAATCATGAGGAATAATGTCATATTGTAAATCTAATATTATTATTCCATCTAAAAATTATTTCTTAAATAAAGTTTATAAAAATAATCTTATAAATTCATTTAAAATAAATAATTAATGTACAACTATAGATAATTAGTATATACATTTACTCTATTAGCTAATTCAATGAACTAATAATTTGATATAAATGCAATCTATTTGAAGTAGAAGCCTAAATAAAAAGAATTTTAAAGAATGCGCCACTTGACACAACCTCATGCTCTCTAACATGAAATTTATATATATATATATATATATATATTGATATTGATCGGTGACAAGTCACATCATATGCTGAAACAGAAATACACAAGTCTCTAACATGATTGTAATAAATAAATAAATATATATATATATATATATATTATCTTTATATATGATTGGTGACATCTCACCTCATGTGTTGAAACAGAGATACACTAGTCTCTCACATGAGTACATTACTGATTCGCAAAGAAAATTTTGAAAACTGCTCTATGGACACCTCACAAAGATAAGCAACGTTTGGCCCAGTCAACTACAAACTATAAGCCAACTGAAACACGCAAGTCATCCCTTGATACAATTCCTCAACGTCATCAATTTGCATTTAAAAATTGACACTTGTTTGACTATATATGTCCCTTGAAATCCATACCAAGCAATTCAAAGAAGTTATCTAACCTATAATGAGTCTTACAATTAGACAAATTGATTCCGCATTGTAATAAGAAACAAGCAAAGCAAGCCAAACTCATTTGAACTGTCTGGAAACTCAAATGATCAATGGAGAGCTTTTCATTCTATACTCTCTCAATAGTCCTGTTTCTATGTTTGTTTTGTGACACAACATATTGCCAACAAGCTTACCTGAACAATTCACAGCTCAACTGCACCGGCAACCCTTCTATATCAAAAGGGTACCTATGCAATCGTCCTCTGCAGTCGTGCAAATCCTATGTAACCTTCAGGCCCCAACCACCCTATGACACTGCCAAAAGCATCGCCGATTTGCTTGGATCCGAAGCTTCCCTCATTGCTTCAATAAACAATGTCTCAAATATTTTTGACAGCATTCCAGCTGATAAGTTGACTACAGTTCCAATTACATGCTCATGTTCTGGCTCTATCTACCAGTACTATGCTCATTACACCGTCAAGAAATCAGATACATATTTTCGTATAGCGAATGATACTTACCAAGGCCTTACCACTTGCCAGGCACTGATTGGTCAAAACTACTATAATAGTGAAGATATTCCGGTGGGCATAGAGCTGACAATTCCAGTGAGATGTGCATGCCCAACTGAGAATCAGACGGTGAATGGAGTCATCTCCCTGCTTGATTATATGGTGACAATAAATGATACGGTTTCATCAATTGCAAAGGCTTTTGGGGTGAGTGTGCAGAGCATATTAGAGGCAAACATGTTGTCACAGGAAAGCATTATCTATCCATTTACACCTATTCTGGTTCCTCTACAAAGCAAAACTTGCACTACAAATCCAAGTAGTTTCTTTTGCGACTGTCCTAACGGCTATGCTGCAGATGGTGTCAGCTGCAAGACTGATCCTAGAAAGTTTCCTGTCAAATGGATTGCTCTATTAGGTATCTCTCTCTCTCTCTCTCTCTCTCTCTCTGTATGTATGTATGTATGTATGAATGTGTTTGTGTGTGTGAGCTAGTCGTTGTCTTAAAGAAACAGACTTTTGGTTGGAATAATTAAGTAGTCACATCCCATATCGCCTAGTAGTAACCAATAATTAGTAATTAATATCGTTATATCATGTATCAAAACCTCACAGAGAGAAAGGAAAATTGAGTTCTCTGTATGTCGTCTGAGCATGCACATAGAATCTAGCAATTTTGCACTCATTGGATCAAGACATACAATCCCAAAATTGTCTTGGAGATAGGTTTTTAATCAAAATCAAATTAGGCTATCTGCAAATTCTCCCTGGACAACCAGAATCACACACACATTTACTTGTTAATTAGATATGATCAATGAAGGTCTAATTTAGATTAGTCTGTCAACTAAAGTACTAATGAAAGAATTACACAGATTTCATATTGTTTGATCAATTTTTTATTCTTTACTTCAGGTATTGGCATTGGCATGGTATTCTTGTGTCTATTTCTTTTAGGCTACAAGTTATATCAGTTCCTAAAGAAAAGAAAACACAGAATTCATAAGGAAAAATTGTTCAAGCAAAACGGTGGCTTCTTGTTACAAGAAAAATTCTCAACTTATGGAAGTAGTGAGAAAGCAAAGATATTCACTGCAGAGGAACTGCAGAGGGCAACAGACAACTACAACAAAAGCAGATTTCTTGGTCAAGGAGGCTATGGTACAGTTTATAAAGGAATGTTACCTGATGGCAACATAGTTGCAGTTAAGAAGTCGAAAGGAATCGATAAAAGCCAAATTGAGCAATTCATTAATGAAGTTGTCATTCTTTCCCAAATCAATCATAGAAACATTGTCAAATTATTGGGTTGTTGTTTGGAGACCGACTATCCGTTACTTGTTTATGAATTTATTCCTAATGGAACCCTCTCCCAACATATCCATCAGCGAGACCTTGAATTATCACTTTCATGGGAGAACCGCATTAGAATTGCATGTGAAGTTGCCGGAGCAGTAGCATATATGCATTGTGCAGCTTCAATCCCCATCCTTCATCGAGACATCAAATCTTCCAACATTCTCTTGGATGATAAGTTTGCTGCCAAAGTGTCTGACTTTGGTACATCAAGAGCAGTCCCGGATGATAAAACTCACTTCACCACAGAAGTGAAAGGAACTTTGGGATACTTGGACCCAGAGTACTTCCAATCAAGTCAATTCACAGAAAAAAGTGATGTATATAGCTTTGGAGTTGTGCTTGTAGAGCTTCTAACCGGGGAAAAACCAATTTCTTTTGCGAGAGATGAAGAAGAGAGAAATCTTGTTTCACACTTCATTGCATTGACAAAGGAGGATAGACTGCATCAGATTTTACAACCTCGAGTTGCTAGAGAAGCAAGTAGAGAGGATATTCATGCTATTGCAAACCTAGCAATGAGATGTTTGAGATTGAATGGAAAAAAGCGGCCTACAATGAAAGAGGTATCGATGGAGCTGGAAGCTTTGAGAAAATCTCAAAAATGCTTAGAGAATTTCCAAGAGCCCCATTTATTGAGAGATGAAGTATCATTCATATCCTTAGACAGCACAAGGGAAAGCCAAGAATCTACAGAGGAAACGATCATCTCCTCCCTGGAAATGGAGTCTGTATCAACAATCTTGAAATCAGCTTGATAGAGGAACTTTTTTCTTTCTTTTGTAGTCTTAACACAGAGTTTGCATCAATCTTGTAATCAGCTTGAAAAAGGAACTTTTTTCTTTCTTCTGTAGTCTTTAACAGAGGTATTTACCCATCAAAGAATTGTGAAAGGTAATGGTTTTTTTAAGTAGATGACATTATAAGTTCATTTCCTCCTAAGCATCAATTGTCACACCCCAAAACCAAAAAGGTCCAAGGCATGAGAAAATGAACCATCGAAAGAAACTGTAAGTCTTTTTTTTTTTTTTTTTTTTTCCTTTTCCGAATAAGTAATACATCTACATGACAAAATATTCACAAGCCAAAATCTCCACAACACAAGTCAAAGCTCCATAACATATTTACGACAATACAACTACAAATCATTTGCCTTATGAATAAATGAATATAATCCCACCAAATGATTTAACACAAAGTCACAGTGTTCTGTAGAATATGCAAGTATGCAACCCCAACAACAAATCTTGGTCTAACAAACCCAAGGCTAACAAACCTCAAGAGCCCAACCTCCAATAAAATTAACTATTGCCTCCAAAATTTAGCAACACTAGATTACCAACAATTTATAATGTGAATCTCCCAGAAAGCATAGTAGTCCAATCACAATCAGTAAAGGATAGTACCCCGTTCCTGCATAATAGGGGTGTTACTACTCACAAGCCCATAATCGTTAGGGGATTAGCATACTGTTTCCAAGAAAATGCCATCATGAGTAACATAACCCGGTTGGTCTCCATACATTTGTCATAAAGTAAATTTATCAAAATTTCAAGATCAATATTCCTAGAACAAAAAAAATGGTTCCAACTCACACGCGCACAAATCACCACAAAAAAATAAAAAATACAAAATAAAAATACAAAAACTCAAACAAATTCAAAATTATATATATTCTCATGAACTACGTAAAGGAATACGTTTTCCAGGTATTCAAGGCCACCAAATTCTGCCAATCGCAACATTCTAGTAATGAAAAAATAATGGATCATGTTTAACATGCCAATTAATTTACTGCACATAACAGATTCAGGTGTCCCTCACGCCAGGGTAGTGATAGATTTCAGTTTCCAGGGCCTCTAGGTAATGTAAAATGATCTCAAACCCAAGTACCAGGTAAAATGTGAATTGGTCAAGTCTAAGTAAATTTCAGACAGAAATCTAAAAAATCACAAATTGATTATCGATTGAATGCTAAAATAAATAGCATACATGTTTAAACAGTTGAATAATGTTACAAACAATACAGGATGATAATGATCATCACTGTTGCTCTACGTCAAACCAGAATAAGAGAGACGTTCGAGCATAAATGACTCGTACTCGCTGCAATTCCAGGTCCCCACTTGTTAAAACGGCCTTTGCACCTCCTTCAATGCGAGTTTGAGAGACAAAAACACCATCACTATGGCTATTCAATGAGGAAGAGAGCTGCTGAGCAGCACTGGCTGTACTCACAATCGGGCACGACAGATAGTCCAAGGGGTTTGACTCACATTGAAGAACACATCCATCTATAGTTAGCCTTCCCTTTCTATGAAGCAAGCAGCAACCAAGCTCTGCCTTCACTGTTAGGTTTGCCAGTTTGCAGGTGGACATGAACTCCAATGCACTGCCCCAAAAAAAAATGAACAGAACATACCAAAATTTGTTGCTTATGATGAACATGTACAGAAAAGAGGTGGTTTTCACCAGTAGTACTTTCCAAACTGCTAGATAAATTTGAAGGGTAGCTATCGACACTAACATATATAATATTGCAGAATATCTATTGTGACAGACATACTTTTGAATCCATGCTATGGCATATGGCTCGAACACATTTCTTTTTATTTCTAGATCTCTGCCACTAAATCCAACAGCATGGAGGTGGACCCTCAAATATATAGTTGTAGAAAGAAAACTCCCATAAAACCACCACATAACAATATAAGGTGAAACATAAATGTAAACTTTGCAAACCTGTCAGAACCTCGAGAACAAATGAGTGTTGTCTCATCGGGAAGCTCACCTCCACCAATCTGAACAAAGTAAGTTTAAATTGAAAGTAGCAAAAATGGAAGAGGACAATTTCAGTAAAAGTCTGTTTTTCTTTCTACTAGAATAACATCAGTACAAGGAAATCATGCACACCTTGTTTAAAATAGGCATTTTATTATAGTAATGTATGGTACTGTAAAGGTGACCAGAAAACAGAAAAGCAACAAGTAAATTTGTCCATTCTCATGAGAAAGCTGAAAGCAATTTTGTTGCATCTGCAGTGATAGTTCAATGCAAACCTGTTTGTCACAAAGCATGGTATTCATGGAAATGAATTCCTTGCCACAAAATGACTAGAATGCAACACATCATCTAAACTTATAATGAAATCAAGCTATAAAATTCTCTAGGATGATGTCAATTAGAATTTGAAGATGAGATTAAATTCAGCCTGAATATTGATGCAGCAGAAACAGCCTTAGAATCAGCAACATCACAATACTTACAGGAAAATAATTAAGCAATGATTGGGGATTTCTATGGTGGTTAGGATGTTTTAACTCATCAGGTGAAAGAGAGTAAAATATAACCAACATAGGGCTGCAAATGATGCAGTAGGTTGGGTCAAAGGCTGCCCCTCACCTAAACCTAAAAGTGGAACGAATTTCCTGTAATCCAAGACAACCCTACCTCACATTAGGGTTACTCAACACAATTTCTGCTATCACAAGCTACTCATAGAGGTCAAATTGCTTCATTTAGAGGTACAATACTTTTAATCCCCAAAGAACTTGTTTTCCCTCTTTGCAAGTAACAATATCAGGTAAGACTAAGGAAATTATTCTTACAAATTTCATGTTTTTCAAGGTAATAACCACAATATTATCAAGCAAAACAATTAGTATAAAAGCTTCTTCTCTCCAAATGTCAATCAAAATGTAGATGCATTCAAATCCAACAATGTAAATAGTGTACCCATTAACTAGTTAAGAGTGAGACCAAACACCTACATTCAAATCTGAAGGTATAAATACAAATGGAACCATGTGTGATACTTAAGCAATTTCTAGTTTGAAAGAAACTTTGGAAATACCAGGCAAAGTGGTTTTTTGATTTGAATATTAGAGGCATGATGACTCCCTCCTGCTGCAATTAAAATGGTATCACCAGGCCTGTAATGGAAAAAGTTAGTGTCAGGTGCCACCTAGACCAAAAATGACATATATGCAGACATATCTTACAAACCTTGCGGCAGCAACAGCAGTCTCAATGTTGGGGAAAACCCCAGGCTCAGATAAATCTTTGACAGATCGGTCCACTCGCAGCCACAAACGAGGGTGACATGCCAGGTAACACCATCTGTTGCAAACGAGGGCGGTGTTATACCGATCTGCAAACTCAATAGCAATTTGTGACAGAAATTGTACATAATTGTGTTATACCATTTTTTTTTTATAAGTTCATAATTGTGTTATACATGCATAGTGGTATTGTCTACTAGGCCAATGTAACTCAACTGTGTTATAGCTATCTTAAAGATTCAAACTCCCACCTTATTTGTTATAAATCACCACATTTAGAAAAGCTACATAATGTAGTTCATGACTGTTAACCATCAAAAAAGAAAAGAAGTACATTAACAAAAAGTTCTACATTCAAAGGATTGAACTTGTTTCTTACTCCCAGACCTTACTAAGCTTGATTCCTCTTCCATGACAGGAACCACAAATCCAACCAGGTCCCTCCTATACAGGAAAAATCATCTTCCTTGATGATTTTCTGAATCTGTTATGACTTTGATACATTAAGAAAACAAAAATTATAGCTTAGATGATTTGGTAAGTATGGCAGTTCTGTTGTATAGAATATGGTTCCTCTATGTTTGATGTGGTCACATATTCAATAGCACAGAGAACTCTGTTATTGGGTGGAAATCTTTGTTTTAAGAACCTTATTTGAGTGGTCTTGCATTCTTGGATGTAGTAACATGAATTCACTTGTTCAAAGTTCATAAATTCTCTGTCAAATGTAATCCATGTATATTGTAATTCTATAGGAGAGCTTTGTGTATACACCCTATGTGCATAAAGTTTCTTCATTTTTTCTATAAGTTACTATTTATATAAAAAATAAATAAATAAATAAATAAAAGGTTATTAACATCTAGGATATTATACAATATATGCAGCAATTGGATCTACGAAGTACAGCATGCCATATTGTTTTATTTTCTTCTCTTCTTCTTCTTCTCTTTTTTTTGCTCCCTTTGACATGTGGATACTAAAGTGGATGCAGATATTTTGCAATTTTTAGGTAAATATCGGGTTTGGCTGATCTATATGAGGTTGCATATCCCCTCGACTCTTTCCGTTGTAATATGTGGACAATTATGGTGGATTAACTCTCTTTTTTCAATTTTAGAATAACAGGGGATTGTCTCTCTCATTCTTTTATATTCTTTCTAGAATTATATTGGATTGTCTCACTCACAGGTATAGAACTAAATAACTTTCACCAAGCTAATTAATAAAAATTTATGCTCACGTTCACACAGTATTTTTTATGTTTAATATCAATGTGGGCGCCTCTCTGCCAGTCCTACACATAACCCAATAGAAAAGCTAATTCCAATTTTATTATAGATTAGGTAATAGGTTAAAAAAATTGTATCAACTTTTGAGTCTTCTAAGCACATTTATTGCCTACTATAAATCTCTCATAATCTGCATTACAAACTCCAAAAAGTCAAGAAGAAGAAAAAACCACCCCCAAATTTCAGTAGGGCACAAACTTGAACTCAAGATCATCTAAATTTTACTCTAAGGGTCCATTTGGTTAGACATTTTGGGAGCCTAAAAGAACCTTTTTAAAATCCCAAAACTCTGTTTTGCAACCACAACTCCTCGTAGCTTTTTTACAAACGTTCATTTTTTAAACTCAAAACACCGTTTTCCAACACGGCTTATACAAATGCACCCTAAGATATCAATACGAACTCCAATCAGACTTGTTAAAGCTTGTAACTTCCATAGTATTACATACTTTCAAACCCCATATCTTCTCTAATTTTATCAATATTGTTAAAAATCAACAAAAACTGAATTGGGCAGATAGTCAATCGCAAACCCTTATGCATATACTCTAGAATATCGGTGGTAGTTTGATTAAAAATACTACATTCACCATCATAGTCAGCAAAAGCCACACCCAAATGAATCATCCCCAAAAAAAAAGTGATCTTGATTGAAATTAAAGATGGGGTTTTTACTGTTTACAGTAACAAACAAAATCAATTGGTAGATACCCATTAAAGGAAACATATTGGTTTTGAATTGAAATGAGTAGTAAGAGAGAAATTGAGACAGAGGAATGAAAAGGGGTACCTGGAATTGGAGAGAGGAAGCTAAAGATGTGCATAAGACAGCCATCATCAAGACTACTTATTGGACAGAATGAAGCTTCTGTGCTCTTTTTCCTTTTCCATTTTCTCTTGTTTGCTTCTTCTTCTCCTCCTCCTTCAATCTTCGCCTCCATCTCTATGCCTCTCTCTCTCTCTCTCTCTCTCTCTCACTGAGACACGCCCCCTTCTTTCTTTGTGGATTTTTGGAAAGATTTTTTTTAAGGTTTTTGACTCTGACGAGAAGTAACCGACAACAAACGCTTCTCCTCGGATTTTTGTCAACAATTTTTTTTTTTTTTTTTTGGCTTGTTTCTACTTTCTACTTTCTATTGCTTTTTTGGATATTTGAGCCGAGCTGTCATCCGGTCCAGTCCGGTCCTAAATTTTAATAAGATTCAATTTTTGGTCCTGGACCGGAACGGACCGGACTAAGATTGTTGGCTAAAATGTAAATTATACTCTCTAAATTTAGTTTAATTTTATTTCAGTTTTCTAATTTTACTTTTTTTCAATTAAATTTTCTAAATTTCAAATTTATTCAATTTAGCTTTCTGTTTAATTTTGTTGAAAATTTTCTATTAAAAAAAATCTATAAAAATTTTATAGATTTTTTTTTCAAAATATCTATTTTTATTAGTTAATTGCATATTTGATGGAAATTTTTTTAATGGGGTTAAGAGCTCCTTAAAATCTACAGTTTTTATAGATACTTAGAGCACTTATCAGTGCTTGTATATAGAAAAATTAACATATTTTAGCTAATCAAGTCCAAAATTCACTCATATTTATATAAGTTGTTATACATGTGTTGGAGCATTTTAATATTAAATAAATAAAATGAATAAATGTAATAACATAAATGAAAAGATATGGGAGTAAATATGGAAGATGAGGAGTTAGTGAAAATGTTTAATCCCACTTTGAAAAGGAAAGAGACTTTTTTATTTTTTTTAATTGTGGTGATTAATGGGCTAAAATGTATTGACTCAGATATTGGGCTAGATACGTGCGCAAGGGGGAGGTGAAAAGTGGAGGTATCAAAATTGGAAATGAATCAGCCTCTTGGATCCTCCTACTTGACAGCCCATTCAGAGTAATTACCATATCCGTTGGTGAGTAAATGGCCCGAATTAATACTCCATTTTTACTATGGAAAATAAAGAGCCATTAACCCACTTAATGGACTATCCGTTTTGGCCTTTTCATTCTTCAGAAACTCCTTATCAGACCATTAATTGTGTAACTCCAGCCCATCAGATTAATATCTAGCAATTAATCTTGTAACACCCGCTAAATCAGAATAATGAACCTAATTAATCAAAATAAATTGGGTAGTAATTTCGTGAGGCCCATTGAGCCTATAAATAGACTTATTCAGACTCAATCCAAGTTACAACAATACTCATACAAAAAAAAATACACTAAAAGATAGAGAGGTTCTTGGCAAGGAAGGGTGTTCTTTCTGGTGGAGCTTTGGGCTTGAACACTTTGTGCAGAAATTGTTCTAGCCATACGACACTTGTTGGGCTGTTGTATCCTGGGGGAGACAAGTCAGAGAAGGTCTGCACCAGTTACAAAGTTTAGCCAACCAAGGGCTTGAATCTCCTTAAAGAGAGCGAGTGTCGCGCCTCAGTCCAAATAGTGTTGTGTAATTTCTCTCTTTAAAGTAATAAAATTCAGTAGTATTATTCAGTTTCTCTTTGTATTATTTTCATTATCTTTGTATTTGCACCAACAACATGAAAGACTAGGACTGCCTATGTTTAGGCATTTGCTTCTTCTCTCTCTCTCTCTCTCTCTCTCAATAATGATATGAGCATAATTTTAAAAACCAAAATGGTCAAAGAATCAAAACGACCAATTTTGAGTTCGATTCTTCATTGAATCGGGCAATTCGGTCCAGTTTTTTAAACGAGGGTATGAGTTCCACTAAGATTTAAAGGTATGAATATAATCCTGTTCTCAAGTTTTGGAAGGTAACTATCACCTAGAATATCCAACATTCTATTAGTTTGATTCTTTTGGGCTTCTGTTTCAAGGTTTGTCACTATCTCACTGTGCATGTAGCTAATGAACAAAGAAAGATATGCCAGTCTATGATCATCCCAATTGTTGACGCAAGAATGTGCTCAAAATGAACGATTAAACATTTTAATTGTTTATGGACAGAAATAAACCCCCTTAAAAAATATATTAAAAATAAGAATGATAATAGAACTTGAATTATATTTTAAAGATATATGAAAAGAATATATTAACTTATATTTCACGTTCTTGAGATCAAGCAATACAACAATCGCAACAAGCAGATGACAGCCCTGGGTACCATTTTGTTGCTATTGCAGAGGCTGCTCCTTGCATAGAAATCTTGAGCTGACAAAAACTGAGAAGGTGATAATTGCATAGGCAATGCTGGCAAAAGGACTTGAATCAATTTGCAGTTTCATACTTTGCTCTTATTAGGCAATCTTTTAAACAGAAACAACTTTACTTGAAGGCCAAATTGGGTTGTTACCAAGTTTAGTTGCAGTTTATCTTATCTAAGAGCATCCCCAATAAAGTTGCTAAATTGACTAAAAAGTCAATTTAGCAACAAATACTCTCAAAATGCCTTGTACAGCAAAGAAGCTAAACTCAAAATAGTTTGAGTATCAGTTACAGTGAGCTGCTATTTAAAACTTAAAACAAAAAAAAATTAATGTATGATGTTAAAAAAATAATATTTTAATGGGTTGATTGTTATGATTGTTATTTTTTATGTTGGATATATTATTTTATTGTTTTGTTTATATTATTTTGATGTGTTGAATGTTAAAATAAAACTTTGATACTGAGTATATTATAAAGTATGGTATTAAAATAGATAAAATAGTATTTTGAGTTGCTAAAAACTATATATTTTAAATTTTTTTTACTGTAAATGCTATAACAAGTAATACCGTTAAATTATGGTCAATAGATTAATCATGAAACTGTAGTCAGATTAGATATGATGCATTAATTCTTAAAGGTGTAATTTGGACAGGGTCCGGATAGCCCAGTACAGCCCAAATAAGGGCAGCCCAATCTTAGCTTACCAAAGCAGCATGTTTTATAACTTTGAGCCCAATCATAAATAGATTTAAGACTCATAATGCATTTGTCCATTACTCTATTTCAATTAAATAATTGACCAAGAAAAAAAAATATCACAATAAATTGAAAGCTACAGACTTTGGGATTTCGTAACAAGGGTGTTGATGAGTCAAGTCAGATCAAGTTTGGTGTCATATCAGGTGAGTATTTATCGAGTAATTCTTAGGTACTATTATAGCACAGAGAATGATGTTCTCTTCTCTTATATTCATAATGGGGTTCACTCATTAAATTCACGATAGAATCCACTATGAATGTAAGAGGAATGAGCATCATTTCTTCATATTCTAGGAGTACCTAAGAATTTTTCATATTTATCACACTTATTAAAGCATTCTTGAAAGAATGCTAAAATGCTAAAAATGCTATTAATAACATCAAATACACAAAAAACAACACACATCAAAGATGTTAAATCTTAAAACTTTTAACACCCAGCTATAGTGGGCTGCTATAGATGACAACTCACTATAGCAAAAATCTCAAAACATAAAATATTTTTTTATTAGGTTTCTCTCTCTTTCTCAATAAAATATAATTTCTCGCTCTCCCTCATTTTTTTTTCTCTCAATTCGGTCTCAACTTTCTTCCTTCTCTGTTTCTTTTTTTCTTTTTCTTTTTTTTCTTTCTCTCCAGTGCCTCTCTTCTCCCTCTCTAGGTTCATGGTCAGCATTCTTAAGTTGGCATTGGGTTACTTGGCTAGAGTTGAGATCGGAAAGGTTGGGCCGCTGGGGTGGTGGTTATTTTTGTGGCTAGGGTGGGTTTTGGCTAGGGTTTTGTGGTGGATTTTGGGTGTAGAAAACTAATCTGAAGAATGGAAGAAGAAGGGAAGGGGTGGTGGTTGGTGTTGCTCAATACACCCAATATCAAAATTTCTATTTTTTTATTTGCTTCATTAAAATATTATTTATTTATCATTCTTTATTCTTTTTTATTCTCACCACCCAAGCCACCACAAACCCACATAAAGCCACCACAAACCCACGACAGCACCCATGGCACAACCCACAGCACCATCAACGGCACCACCCATCGGCTTCAACCCACGGTGCAACCCACCGGCCTCAACCCACAACACCACCCATGGCACAACCACAGCACACTAACCCACAACACACCAATGGCACACTGGATGAGCCCAGTACAGCCCAAATAAGGGCAGCCCAATCTTAGCTTACCAAAGCAACATGTTTTATAACTTTGAGCCCAATCATAAATAGATTTAAGACTCATAATACATTTGTCCATTACTCTATTTCAATTAAATACTATAAAGTTGGTTTTTTAGATGTTAAATGCTAAAACTTTTAAAATCCTTGATATGAATGCTCTTATTAACTAGTAAATCAGTCAAAATCATCCTCCATTTTCCTTCAATTTGGCAGTTGGGTATCAAGCGTGTGGTAGTTAACTGGAATTATAATTATATAAAAAATTAGAATTTTAAATCTCATCGCATCACAAAAAATCTTAGCCTCGTTATTATGAGTAAGCCAGTTATCACACTCTTCTATCCGACTTGATATCATGTAAAATTGAACCACTATGCATTGTTACAAAGTGTGCAAATCAAGTGAAAAACAAAACTAATCAAATCAACTAAAATTATAATTTCATAAATAAATTTAGTCTTCCCCATCCCCTTTTTGGATAGAGTTTACCTCCAAACTAGGTTAAAAGGAAATTCTTCTAACACATTACATGACCATAGAAACAAGTTTACACATATATTTTTAGTGATATAATTTATTTAATGAGTCATGTGACTTTCTTTTAAAAAAAAAAATTAATCTACTTTGACAAAATGTCTTTGGCTCCAATGACATTCCAAGATATTACGGATCTGTTTAGTTGTGTTGTTTAAATAACAGAAAACACAACATATATTTTTACAATACTTTTTCACTCATATATATTTCCACAACACTCAAACAATGTTACTAGAACAACATTACCAAACTTGGCTCCAATGACATTCCAAGAATGTGCATTCTTAATGTTTATGGACTTTTACCATAGGTGGTGCTACACTATTCTCAGGGGGTTCAAATGAACCCCCTGACTTCCCCCCCAAAAAAAAAAAAAAAATATATATATATATATATAAAATATTTTTTTTGTTAGTTTAATACTATAATTTTAAAAAAAAATATATATTTGCACACCCTGACTTAAATTTTACACACTCTTATTACAAGTATTTCCAACTCTAAGAATAAAAAGTAAGTGTTTGTGAATTGTAAGTGTCACTATTTTTTGTAAATTTATATTATGTGTGTGAGTTTGTCTAATATTGATTGTGTGCATTACTTTTTGTTATAATATTATTTGTGTGAATTATGATGTGTGTGGATGTTTGTGTGTACATTATAATATAAATATATATAATTTAATAATTAGGAAATAGAAATGGTTTGTTACATGTGTGTATATTGTTGTGGGGGGCATTTTTTGCTTCAAGGAAACTCATGTGTACTCCTAGGCAAAATTTTTTTGCTCTTGTCCCACATTGGAAGGAAATCCTTCCTTTTTCTACTTGGTACTCTTTCTCATTGGTTCATGCCTTATAAAGTAGAAAAAGGAAGGATTTCATTCCAATGTGGGACAAGAGCAAAAAAATTTTGCCTAGGAGTACACATGAGTTTCCTTGAAGCAAAAAATGCCCCCCACAATTGTCATCATGTTATAATAACTTTTTATTATAAAGTTAGTAAAATTCAAGAAAAAAAAACGTAAAGTTGGTGATTGTCCAAGCATTTGATTGGTTAAGTAGACACTAGTATAATTTTATGTATGAATGAGTGTGGTTTTGTGCATCAATAATTAATACAAAGCCAATAAGTTTAGTTTAGTCATTTAGTTTAAAATATTTTTATAAAAACAATAACAAATAGATAATAAAAATTGCATAAAAATAAAAAGGTTAGATAAACTTAACAAAATAAAATGATTATAGGCTCAAAGCTACCCACATTGACAATAGATATTTATAATGAACTATCATATAACAATTCAAAATTTGAATACTTGTAGAAGGAAATTGTAAAATTTCCTGTATTATTATTATTATTATTATTATTATTTTTTTTTTTTTGGTTAGTAACTTGATATTTTCAAGTTCTCTAAACAAAATTTTTAGAGCCGCTATTGACTTTTACCAACTGTCCTTGAAAAAAAAGATTTGGGAAAATAACTCTCCTTCATCATACCACATAGATTATTATAGTCAAACATTAACATTAAGAACATTTATATTTAATTTCAATAATTTTGTTTTATTTTTTTTATTTTTTTTGAGAATGAATAATTTTGTTTTCTTGTTAAGATTTGTTATGTCAATGAAAACGCATTAACACTGTAAACTGAAAATTGAAATTGAAACTGAAAAACACTATAACAAATAGTTTTTAAATAATTTTTATGCAAGGGTCCGTTTGGATACAGCTGAAAATTGAAAACTGAAAAATACTGTAACAAATAATTTTTAAATGTGTAAATAGTACCGTGAGACCTATTTTTAATGAAAAAATTATTGAAAAGTGAAATTTATGAGTCCATAAACAGTAATATTTGTAAGAAAAATTAAATATTGCAGCTGTTTATGAACAGTAGTCACAACAGTACATGTACAGTAAATAAATAGACTGAAACACGGAAAAAAACAAAAAAAAAAAAAAACCGCTGAAACACAAACGTGCGTTCAGCTATCCGCCCAATCCAAACGAGCACTAAAACGAATGTTGATCGCCAAACATCAACTAGTGTGGACCACAGTACACTTATATTGTTTAATAAATTATGGAACGATTCTCGAAAAAACCACCTCTTTTGGAATAACTTTTGTTTTATCAGAACGACTTTTGGTGTCCAATCCCTGGTTCAAACACATAGTGGCTACTCGCTTCTTCTTCTTCTTCTTCTTCTTCTCTTTTTTTTTTTTTTTTTTTTTTTTTTTTTTTTTAATTTATTATTTTTTATTATATGGGAGCTCGCTTCTTCTTATTCATACTTGCTACACGTTGCAATTCGGAAAAGATATACCAAAAGACATACATACTATAAAAAAAATAAATATAGGAAAAAAAAAAAGAGAGATATAAAGACATTGCTACGTTTGAAATCTAAAAGCTAATTGCATAAGTTCTATCAATTACACTTTTTTTCGTCAAAAAATAATAATCACACTCTATAACTCTTTGCTATAATTGTTTTACTAGGTGAAAGTCTAATATGAAAATAAATATATTAAAAATAAAGATATTTGAAAAGGTTAGATTTTTTTTTGCGAGTATTTTTTTTTATCTCAATAATAGAGATGATGAGGTATCTAATTTATCTCATATATATATATATATACCTCCCTCAGTTATAAAGATTTAATTAAAAATATATACATATACAATAAAAAAAAAAAATATTTACAAAAAATTCTACACCAAGTAAATTACCTTACTTTAAGGGAAAAAAAAACTTACAAATCTAAAAAAAAAAAAGATATGATATAAACTATATATTATTACTTATTACAACAAGTGGGGTGGTGAATTTGATTCTAAATTATCACCAAGAAAAAAAAAAAAAAAAACTAAAGAATATCACTCAATCATAAGCCCCTAACTATTTTTCTAATTCAATAATTGGAGAATAAGAAGATTCAATTGTTGGATGTCACTATTAAAAACACACCCAAAAAAAAATTATATTGAACTACAAGTAGAATTTTTTTATTAGAAATATTTTACATTGAAACAAACAAATTTTAATTTCTCAAGAATAAAAAATTTTCCCAACTCAACAACCTAATCATCCTTAGAAAAATCACTAACAAAATTAAATAAAACATTTCTTCTACTATATCGCTACTTCTTTATACTTAATTCTTAAATTTGGTAGGATTTAGTTAGCTCAACTAGTAAAATCTCTGATGGTTGAATAAGAAATTTTGAATTCAATTTCCACCTATACCAAAAACGGACCAGTATCCTAGTCTAATAATAAAAAAATTATCATCAATAACAAACATCATATATTAAAACTCTA
Organism: Quercus gilva; assembly: GCA_023621385.1. NCBI lineage: Eukaryota > Viridiplantae > Streptophyta > Magnoliopsida > Fagales > Fagaceae > Quercus > Quercus gilva. The sequence goes on along the minus strand of CM042476.1, from coordinate 13,245,250 downwards.
TAAAAAAAATAAAAATAAAAATAAAAAAAGAATTCCCAAATTCAATAGTGAACTTTAAGGTTCAAATCTTGTTTTCTCTATTTTATATATATATATATATATATGCACTTTTTCACCTAGGAAAAAAACAAAGAAAATATTCCTTCATTCCAGAGAAGCAGGGAAACAGTAGTGAAGGTGAGGCCCACAAAGCCCAGCTGTCAAGAAAACCAAGCGACTCTCAAATTTAACCAGTTGTACCTTTCACTCACTCCTCTCTTCTTCTATTCCCTCCAACAAACACAGAGAGAGAGAGAGAGAGAGAGAGAGAATATGGCTGAGAATGGTACCAATGGCGACTGCGGCGACGACGTCGGCGGCGCCGGCGGAGGAGGAGGGAGAGGAGATTGCATAACGAGCCACGTGGAGGAAGGGAGAGCGGAGAGCCACAGGTACTACCTGTCGCGGCGCACCGTTTTGGAAATGCTGAGAGACCGAGGCTACGTGGTGCCTGACTCGGAGCTCGCTCGCTCGCTCGCCGAGTTCCGCTCCGTCTTCGGCGACAAACCTGACCTCCTCCGCCTCCGCATTACTGTCCCTCACTCCTCCAATCCCTACAATCGGGTATTCCTTCACAAACTCTCTCTCTCTCTCTCTCTCTCTAGCTCTGTATGTATGTATGTATGTATGTATGTATGTATGTATGTGTATTGATGAAGATGTTGTTGGTTAAGTTTTGTTTGGTTGCGGAGATAATACAGAGAGGGAGAGAGAGAGAGAGAGAGAAAGTGTTTTTTCTGTTTTGTTTTTGGATTTTGGGAGCTAATGCTGCATTTTTTTTTTTTTTTTTTTTTGCTTGGCTAAGTTTTGTTTGGTTTTCGGGAAAACAGAGACGAGAAAAAGTAGAAACTTTGATGAAGATGTTGTTGGTTAAGTTTTTTTTGGTTGCGGAGATAACACAAGGAGAGAGAGAGAGAGAGAGAGAGAGAGAGAGCATTTCTGTTTTTTTTTTTTTTTTTGGATTTGGGAGCTAATGCTGCATTTGTTTTTGCTTGGCTAAGTTTTGTTTGGTTTCCGGGAAAACAGAGATGAGAAAAAAATGGAAACTTTGATGAAGATGTTATTGGTTAAGTTTTGTTTTGTTGTTGAGAGAACACGGAGAGAGAAAAGGAAGCATTTTTCTTTTATTTAAGCATTGTTTGGTTGTGGAAAGAACAGGGGATGAGGAAAACAAAAGAGACTTTCTTTATAAATTTTTTATTCTGATTTCTTCTTTTGTCTAAGTTCTGTATGATTAAATTGATATTTATGCTCTTTTTTCTTTGGATTTTGTCTTGTTTGGTTGTTGAGAAACAAGGAATTCTTCTTTTGTTTATGCATTGTTTGGTTGTCGAGAAAACAGGGAAGAGAACAAAGGAAACGATTTTCGTTCTTGATTTGTTTCTGCCTTCTTTAGCTTAAGCACTGTTTGGTTGTCGAGAATACAGAGAAGATAAAAATAATAAATAATAAAAAAGCATGCTTTTTTTTTTTTTTATAATTTTTTTATTTGGGTGATATTTGTGTGTTTTTTTCCCTTTTGGTTGAGTTTTGTTTGTTTTCCGGGAAAACAGAGATGAAAAAAACAGGGAACTTTACTACTACTAGTTTGAAATATTTTGTTCCTATGATAGCCCAGAAGACCAGAACACAAAACTTCACCTTTAATTTATACAATCAAAAGACTATAACTTTCTGATTGGTTAATGGAAGGCTTTAAATTGTGAATGTGACAATGTCAGAACAGAAAATATTGTATCGAAATGGCGCTTTTGTTAATCTGTAATTACATCATCAAATAACCAACAAATTATCAATCTGGCAATAATTTAGATCACTTCTGGTAAGTCAAGAACTTTTGAGTAATATTGATATTTCAATTCTTTCATAGAAAGTTTTTTCTTCCTCGTTGTATTGTATGCTTCCCATTGTGAAAGATCTCATTTGTGTACTGCCTATTAGATAAAGTTCACTATGGACAATGAGGCTCATTTTGCAGTAGAATAACTTAATATTTGCTTTGTAGATGATGGTCATCTTCTTTGGAACCGAGGAGATCAGAACAGCATCAGTTCGTAACCTTTATGCTCAGATCATGAGCATAGAACATCTGAAGGGGCTAATTCTTATTCATGAGAGTAAGATTAACCATTTTGCTCGAAAAGGACTGGAAAAATATCCGTACAAAGTTGAGGTTTTCCAAGTAAGTTCCAAATTTTAACATTTCATGCTCTACTTTTGCTCAAGAGGTTTCATTCTATACTTGTTTGCTAGCAAATAACAAGCAAATTGTTGACAGGATTTCATTCTTTACTGCTATGGTTATACCTGCTCTTGAGTGTTATTCTGTATGAATATTTCCTTTCTCTTGAGGTCATTCAGTAGTTGCATATCAAAATTAATGTTGCAGCATTCTAGTACATAGATTGGATGTGTAGATAATAGTCATTTTAAGAAGATAGAGCTTAATGAGCATGATTGAATAAGCGGTTTGTATAACAGATAATAGTTTATTTATTTAAAAAAAAAATTGGTAATATACATTATTAAAGGAAAAGACTTCCTCATATATGTAGTTTTTTTAACAAGTAGTTTAATTTATTAAAGGAAAAGACTACCTTTTATATATATAAGTGATACACAAGATAGCCTAAAGAATTATTTAAAAGAATTATAAGCAAATGAGAGAGATTCTATGAACTCTCCAATGGATTTATAGGTTGTAGAATCAAAGCTGTAGAGAGAATATAAATTACCTCTTTTGGCACTTTGTCAGTTACAATGATAGCTTATCTGCTAGAGACATGTATATAATTAATAGTTTAATTGTGTCTGAATGATAAACACAAAGACAACATAAATTGTTTCAACTATAGCTGGGGTGTTAGGGATGACTGATTGGATGATTGATCCGAGTGTTTTAAAGAGAAAGCAGGGAAAATGTAAAGAGACTATTTAGATTGATAGAAGTGATGAGGGGTCCATGATCAAGATTATTATGTAGCATAATATGGAGGTCCTAAGATAATTTTTTCATCACCAATACTAAAATGTAGTGTGTATATTTTATATTTTCATATTCCATTGGTTTGACTAAGAAAGAAGGATACTTTGAAATTCCTTTCTACTAGCATCGATATGGGTCCTTTGAGAGTATAGAAAAAAGGTAGGAGTACAAATCTGGTAGTTGTAACGGATTCCTCACCTGTGTTGTTCATACAAATTTGAACTCTGATATAATGACATGTAATCTATCTCTTGTTTATTTATTTTTATTACTTTATGGCTTAACATCTATTCCGCTTTCAGCCCTATTTTTGTTTTGTTTTGTTTTGTTTTTAAGACCATACTATGACTTGTTTGCCTTCAGATTACGGACTTGTTGGTTAATATTACAAAGCACATTTTGATGCCAAAACATGAGATACTGAATGCTGAAGGAAAACAAAGGCTGTTAAGTCAGTACAAAGTGAAAGATACACAGGTAATTATATGTTTCGTACGCACCCTTAACAAGGATAGTGACTGACAAGAAGAGAGACCGTTTCTCTTTTATCAGTTAATTAACATATACATTTTTATGGTGCATATTGCAATCATATAACCGTTATGATTGCATATGTTGATGTCACATGTGTTGATCTTCACGTATATGGTATTTTATTCAGGTCAATTAGGACATGCTTAATCTTCATTTTTAATTTATCTAAGTCTGCACCTAATTAATGGTTACCAATGGGGTAAAAGAGAAAAATAAATTTTGAGGAGAGAGATGCTATGTCTACAACATTTTTACAACAAATCACAGGTGGTTAGTTGTTATTGGTTCAAATTTGAAACTAACACTAAGATTACTTTTTTGTCCCAATAATAACAACCAATAACAACCTGCCACTTAGGAAATGTTATAAAAATGTTGTAGAAATATTGTAGACATAGCATTTCTCTTTTGAGAAAGTGGTCTTAGATACTTCACTTAATTCATTTATTGAAGGAACTTCAGAGTTCCAATTAATCCATTCATTTATGAGGTATTTCATTTGGAGGGAAAAGTGGGATTGTGATTTAAGGTTCTAAGGTATGGAAAAGAGTTTTGTTTTGTCTAATAAATTTAGAATTATGCTATGCTAATGCAATCAATATGCCAAATGCTGCTTGAGTGTTGGATAAAAGCCAATAATGAACCTATCTTTTTCATGAGGAATTACAAATTCGATTTTTTTTTCTTTTTGTATTATGCATGAAAGTGGGTTTAATCTTCATTCTTTATCCACGTAATAACTTTAAATGATTGATCAAATTAAATTGTTTCACATTATGTCACTCAATCTTAATTGTTTTCCAGCTACCTCGGATGCTAGAAACTGACCCTGTTGCACGATACTATGGGCTGGAGAAGGGGCAAATGGTGAAAGTTACTTATAGTGGCGAATTTATTGATTCACTCGAAACTTACCGTGCTGTTCTGTGATGCTTCTACTAGAAGATTGTGACTCCTGCATTGATAACATGCTAAAGTTATTATTAGATAGAGAATTAGGATTGCAGTTCATTAGGCCTGCATTTATTTGGTCTACAAGTTTACAATGGCACCGTCACATGGAAACAAGCTGTATAGTTGACTAGTTTGCATATTACAGGTTTAAAATGGCATAGGAATTTTTAAACTTGACTTACCCAAAATAGAAAAAAAGGGTACCATTGAATTGATGTCTTGTGATGAGGTTGTGTGGCACCATGCTTATCTGCTCATATGTGTCTGTTATGAATTTTTTAACCTTGCTTAGCTGAAAATTGAAAAAACATGATCACTGGAGTCGGTGCAAGTGAGTTTTTTTTTTTTTTTTTTTTTGAGAATCTGGTGCAAGTGAGTTCTAAAGTATGCTATTGCTGTTAGAAGAGTTGGTCTTGCATATCAATGTTGTGTTTACAAAAAATGTGGTTAGATGGTAGGGAATAGTTTCTGGATTTGCATTTCTTGTGCAATTTTACAAGATTTCTACCCACAGAAGTGCATCAGCATTATCCATAGTGTCTAGAGGCATCAGAGAGAGCAAGTGAAGTGATGTTTCACTGGCACAAACCTCTACGAAAGGAATTTTCAAGCACCCTTGCATTGAAGCCAACAAAACTCACAAGTCCAATGACAAATGTCACACCAGAAAGGCAGGAACTATATAAACTGGAGGTTTGGAAGGATGATAGTTATAATCGTCTGCAAATTCCAGTACTAAATGGTTTACCTTACTTAGATTTAAAACTTGTGGTCCGTTTGGATTGAGGGGAGAAAGAGGAAGAGTAGAGTAAAGTAGTGTAAATTTGGCTCAAAATTAGTCTATTTTCAGCTAACTTTACTCAACTCCCCTTCCCTTCCTTCCCCTCTCCATCCAAACAGCCCTTTAAATCATTCAACTTGTTCCTCAGTTGGACAAAGTACACACAAACATTGTGCCTTGCATTACCAATGTTTTGATAATATGATTCATCACCCACATTCATAGATCAAGCATCGGGTAAACTCCTTAGGTGATGTGAATGTCTCTTGGGATGAATTTATAGATGGAAAGCACAAGCAATGGTTGGGGGTTGTTAATGCAAGAAAGAGGAGGATTGGTGTTAAATAAGCAAACATAGAGATAAATATTTCATTTCTGAAAATATATTCAGTTACATAGGAGCTTTTCTCTCAGGTGTTAGCTCTTTGGTGAGCAATGGTAATTGCAAAAACAGTTGCCAAGTTGCTCAAAGAACAATACTATGATCATCTAATTCGAATTTGTATAATATAAATAGTGATTGATATCAAGATCTTAGTACCAGAGTCTCAATATACTAGACTGAGCTTCATAATGAAGTGCATCTGTTATAATTCAGAATAATGTAATTACCAGCCAAACTCAGACTTGGCACATACGTATCTGCCATGACTTATTGACATTAAGTAGCTTCAATTTTCACACATCAGACATTACATATTGAAACACATATCACCATAAGTGTTATATGGATACAGAAAATTCAATCTTCAGACAATAGATAAATAGCTATATGTTGAACATAATACTTGAAGCATGCATCCATGTAACTTTCTTGGATGTTCCAGAGGCTCCTTGATCCACTCTTGATAAAGATCCAGTAGGCTGACAATATAAGAAAAACTACCACTACCAGTAAATCCATATAATTATGTGTGGAAAGCAAATTAAAAGGCATGGAAGAGATAAAGGAATGAATTACCCTTATATAATTCTGGAAAAAAAATAACCCCCATTCATTTAGAGGCTTCAACATCCCTAGCTCCACCATCTGCAGGCTCATTGTTTGAAGCGTTCTCTGAAGTGTCCATGCAAGGACTGTTTTTAAACTGATCGACATGTTGGGGCTCAGGCAACGGGTAAGAATTCTTAGGTCCTTGGTGAGGTAAGTTTTGTATACTTTTTGAACTCTGTGGCAAGCATCCCATAGTCAAGTTCAATGAACCTACTACTTTGTGTTCACATGGGAGCTTCGTAGAAATAGGTGATTCAGGAGTATCAGAAAGTTTTCCTGGTAACTCCAGAGGCCTATGGAAGAGCAAATGAGCCACAGTTCGGTCTATGGGATTGGTCTCTGTTTCTATATCAGGCATCCCTGGATTCCTGCAATACCATATGGTTCAAGTATGAAAACTAATTGAAAGTAGATCATCCAACACAAAGAGGTTGCAACTGCACCATGACTTAAAACATGATGATACTGTTAAAGAATCCAATCTAAATGCTAAACTTGTAGGTGGGGAGACCCTAATAGTAACTGAATTTATATGAAGGTCCAACCTCAGCAATATGAGATTTTTTGTCTAACACTATTTCCCATGTACAGACCTAAAAAATTTAGAAGAAATCCAAAATAGCAAAATGCTCTCAAGCAGCTCAACTGAAAAAATATACATAAGAAATCTAACCAAAGATGCAAATAGGCCAAGCACAAGGAGTCCAACAACAAACACAGCACTCTGAACTGTTTTATTGCATCCAATTCAAAAACTTAAGTTAATAGGTGGAGAGACTCAACTAGTGCATAAGCCCATACAAGGTCCACACGTGACCAACATGGGGCTTTTACTATAAAAATACTTTGTCTGCACTCACATCACATACTCATACACATGACATGAATTCTCAACTGTAAATAAATAATGTGACTATGAAAAGATATGAAAAGGTGTTTGGGTGAAGATCCACAGGATGCAAATCATAGAACCGATTATTGAATTCATTAAATCATTTGTTTCAGAAGATTCGTGATATACAGTTTCTCTCATTCAACTGCAACATATAGATTTTTCAAAGCCAAGTCACCATTTACATCTGCCAATTTTTTGCAGCAGGAATTTTCACTAAATTAAGTTGTTACATTAGTAATATGTAATTTGTAAGCTATCAATTATCTAGTTTCAACAAAATTTTTGAGATAGAAATTAATGAAAGTTACATGACCTATTTCCATGTGTGGCAAAAGAAAGAAGAGGTGTCCAATTTGAAGATATAGACTGATAATTGTATTGGTGTACTAACCTATTACGGCTATTGATATCTTCTTGACCCACGACTTCATGTTCATCCCTGCTATTTTTGTTGGTACTGAATGTATCACCAGCATATTGCCTTTGCATGGCGCTTTGAGCCAAACGGAACAAGCTATCCCGTATACAGAGTCTTAATTTCATGTCCAACTGTAGCAAAATGTTGGCATTGTAAGTTTATAACTAGTCAACTTACTTTATGAGGAAACCAATCCACACAAAAGTCAAGCATACCTTTGAAATAACATCTTGAAGCCTAAAAAGTACTGTTTCCTCCACAGAATAATCATCAACTGCCACAGAGACTGTATTGGAATCATCTTGTTCTAAAGGAGAGTTTGGATCCAGAGCAGGAAAATTGCTTATATCTTCAACTTCAAGATCAGCTCCCTCAAAGGGCAGAGTTTGACTTTCTTGAGTAGACTTTTGGGGGATAGAATGATTTACCGAAGGGACTTGATGATTGAATTGTTGCTGCTGTTTCTGAATGGCAAGCATTGCCTGCATTTGTTGCCGCCTCCTTAGTTTTTCAATTTTTTCCTGAGGTGTCATGATCAGAGGTTTCACATGGGCATTCACTGACTTGCTTATGGGGTTTGCTCCCCCTGGAGAACCTTCATAACCAGGAAGCAAAGGTTGATGCTTACGCTCGGCGGACTGAACATGGGAAAGCACAGGCATGGCAGGATATGGATTTGTGAGATTCCCATAGGCCGATGGAGCCACAAATAGATTGGTCATGTGCTGGTATTGCAAAGACTCAGGTCCTGGAAGCTGCCTCTGATGACTGAGCATCGAAGAGGGAGGAGACTGTAGCATGGAGGGAGCCAATTGGTTCTCAAATTGTCTAGAAGGGTTTCCTGATGGAGACCAAGTACCATACAAATGTGGTAATGCCTTGACCTTGCTCTTCTCTGGCTTTCTCCGAGATTTCAACAGTTTTTTTTGCCTAGTAGCCTGTACATATGAACAAGTAACTAATGGTTGGTGGACATTTTGGGGATTAAAGGAATACAAATTGGCAAATTGCTCTGAGTAATGCGATTGTGCAGACACTTATAGTCATCATAATATAATAATGGCACGCACAACAGAGAAAAACACAAAATACATGCACGTTAGAGCAAACACAATTGTTGTACATTAGGAATATAGCTACCACCGATGGAAAGAATTAGTTTGAGCCAACAAAAAACATATCCAATATGGGGAGATTACACAGTAAACAGCACCAGATGTTCCTTTGATACTCATCAATAGCTTTTCCAGCTGTAACAAGTAACCAAAAGATGACTTCAGGTACTTCACATCGTGAACATCATGCACTTAGCAGCCAAGTCTAGGTTGTTTTACATCAGAATTAGTTGTCTACCTGCAACTTTATCTAAGCAAATATCTAAGTCCTCCCACAGAACTAATCAGGTAACAATTCTTTTTCCAATGTTTAAGATCATTATACGACACTCATGGCTGAAGCTATATAAGATGCACATATTCCAACTAAATAGGAACTCTGAGCCTATAGTCATCATAAAAGAACTCCATTTAATATCAGCACAATATTGGATAATACATCAGTATAAAATTGTAGCACAAAGGATACGATTATTTTCAGTTAGAAGCATAAGTTTCAATAAATCATAAGCCTGACTACTATACATTGCCAAGTGTAAAGTGGCAGGTACATTCTCTCTGGAACAATTGAAGGCATTGCAGTGCTTCTTTTTTTTTAAATTATCAATAAGTTATATACGCATCTGGTGGGTCTTGAACTCTTGACCTCACCTTCCACCTTGTACTTATATGGGGAGGAGCAGCCATTTCAGCTGAAGGTTTTAAGGACACTACTGCACCCTAAATTCTTAGAGACATGAAACAGCGCAGGTAATTAATTTTGGGAGTGTCTAACAAGTCAGACTGCCATCTAACAAGACTGGTTCCTAAAATTTTACTGCTTCAGGTTTCCAGGCAATTCTGGCATGAGATGAGCCTACCAGCCCTACCCAAAGCTACCCCAATCCTATATTTCACTTTGCTTAAACTTTTGGTTCCAGCCAATTATTATTCACACAAAGAAAAAGGTACATATGAGCAAAAACTAACAAAATATCCACAAATGACAAAATAAGTAATGGTATTTTGTCATCCATTGCAGGTCTGTGTTTTATGTTTGGTATTTTCAACTTGAAAATATTAAAGTTTGACAACAAAATGGTTCTAATAAAAGGAATACTGTTTGTCTATCATCAGCTGGCACTGTTTTTGTAGACCACCCTATGAGAATATTATTTGAGCTGTAATCTTCAATGCAGATTGCAGACACCATAAATGACGGACAAGTCACTGGGTATTAAGTATTATACTATTATGAAGTTGAATGGAGAGCGTAAAAGAATGTACCTTATCTGTAAACGCATTGGTGGTCACAACATTTTCAGCAGCTGGGTGAAAGGTCACCGCAGAGGTTTTCCCCACCATGTCCATATTTGTCTGCAAGAGAAACAAATATGATGTGATTTTTGTGTTCCACTTGTTTAAGTGAAAACCATAATGCTATTGGGACTGATTGCACTGCAAATTATCTCATAATACCTGTTCCTTCGCCATAGTATTAATTTTGTCTCCAGCACATTCTACGTGATCTAAGATTGCATGTGCATTCTGCATACCATGAAGTGCAGGATCTTTAAGTTTCCCATAGCCAATGCTAAATGGCTGGTCATCATCTTGTTGCACATATTCTGTTTTGATTTCCATTTTCTCGGATGCATTTCTTAGTTCCCCTGACCCCAAATTTGGTGAGCCCACAGATATTGGGAATGTTTTTACCAGGCTGTTAACATCTTTAGAAGAAGGCCATAGCTCATCATCATTACCAAGACTTGCATGGCCAAAAATTGGGTCATCATTGCTGTATGATCATCACTTGTGAGGATATTGAGTCAGATGGATACCATAATATTGAGAGAAAGGAGAAGAAAACAAGGAAAATAAGTTAAGGAATATTACAGTAATAAAGGGACATAGAGACTCTTCAGAGTTAATTAAGCTCACCATGCTCTTCTATTAAATTTTTAATTGACCCATTTCACTTTTAGCTTAAGACATTATGTTACAAACTCCAAAAAAACAGATAACAACAATTCTAAAATTGAAAAGGCAAAAGGCTAATCATTCAGACAAACTCCTAACACCACTTCCAATTATGAAGGAAAAAAACATAAAGCAAAGCTCAAAAAATTGCCAAATCAGTTCCTAAATTTAAATTTTATTGTCTCATTTGTAAGGGTAAAGAACTTGGACAATTTAAGGGAAAATGGTGGGCCCATGATATTTGGAAGAAAATCATGTTTTGGAAGAAATTATCAGGTATCTTGAGTAGCATAAGTTCTCTGCAGCATGCATATTTGTCAAATTCTGAAAAGGAGAAAAGAGAATAAAAGGAATTTTTTTTATTTAATTATATGATGGCTACCAAGAATATATTGCAGGATGTTGTCAAGACTAAGCTTCATTACTATATAGAGAGAAAGATACAGCTATCTTCAAGTACCTGAAAATTCGGTCAAGATCATCAAAGCTTCCAATGTTAGCCCAGCCATAGTCAACCAAATCGCCTTGCTCTTTACCTTCATCGGTATTTTCAAAAATTTCAGCATCTTTGTCCAGTTGATCTGTCTCTGCTTTCAATAAATATCACATAAAAATGAGTAAATCAAATAAGAAATCATGCCCCTTCTATCAGTCAATGCACACACATACAACACAAAAACATGCACATATATAGACATGCAATTCATTCCAATGACCGGTATTTTCAGCACCTCTTATTGAATTATATGTGCTAATTTCAGTTAAATTGTTAGATACTCCAGTACCCATGGAATCCTGTTCAGATTTGACAGCATTAGATAAAGACAAATCAGGCCATGAGTCCACGCCAAATCCAGAAGTAGAAATCTCTCCATTGGTTTCAAGGTTGGGACTGCTCTCTAGCTTTATGCCATGCAAGTGAGTTTTAGCCCCAGCTGTCCTCTGCTCAGTAGGCTTGTTGGTAGCAGCTTCTTGGGTCCATTCCTTCTTGCGATAATCTTCACTAGCCTCAGGATAAGGCACAATATGGTCACCACTCTCATCAGCCTCACCCCATATTATGTTTGCAAGCTGAAATTTTAAGCATAAAGCATCACCATGACAAGTAAGAATAGCAATGTTATCTGACCAGATAAAATATCCTTGAGCAGTTGATGGTATAAATGCTTGAAAAGTAAACAAAAACTTATAACAACCCAGCAAAACTTACTGATGTGTTTGTGAAAGCAAAAAAGTATGAATTAAAACCAGAGCATAGGTATCCAGTAGGACACATAGTATAGTAACAATAATACACATGTTTGCATGTACACATAATACTGGGAAAGAGAGAGAGAGATAGAAAGATTCAGTAAGGGGAAATCTCTGAGAAGGTTTCAACAACTAAATCAACGAAATCTAAATCTAGCCATTCACTACCAGGGAGGTCTTCAAGTTACCTTTTCCCCTGCTATTCTCTTTTTCTCAAAGCCCAAAAACAAATAGATCCAACTAGATCCTCTTCCTTCTTTTGCATCTTTATTTATTGAAACTATTGATGAAAATGAGAGCCTTGAGTAATTGAAAACCCTATCAACCTTATTTTTTGTCCCAGATGTTTTCAGATCTTGTCAAGAAGCATTGAAAAAAAGGGTGTAAATTACTCCAACCTCCCTTAACATTTAAAAAGATGATACCCCACCCCACCCTCCCTTCCCCCAAACTATGGACAAAATGACACGCCTCCCCCTCTGAGGTTTGTATAAATGCAACAAATAAGTTTATGTTCGACTTTCCTAACAAAAAAAATCCATTTAAAAAAATTCTATTAATCTGTACAATCCTCAAGGGGGAGATTGTCAATTTTTCCTACTTTGAGACTTTAATAACAATTTTTTCCCTTGAACTGTGTAACCCCTACTTGCTTGACTTTCTCACTTTCTCACTTTCTCTAACACTTTGGGTCCTGATGCTGGACTGTAAAGCTGCAAGTAGAAAGAATGAGCTACATTATTGGGCCCTTTCGGTCTAGCGTATGACTTTGTTTGAAGTCGTCTTCCAGCATTGAGACTTGATCGAGAAGGCTTGGGCAATTTTTTATTCCAATCATTTAGCTTTCTTTCTACTCACCTGCCTACTATACTATACTCCTCTTGTCATGTCCCCCAAATACACATTTCGCATCTCCACATGGAATCTCTCAACACAATAATATTCATTGTCTCGCTGTCTTCAACAGAATGGGCACAATAACATTGTCAATCTTGCGATCCATTGCCTTATCAAGTAAGAGCAGTCCAAGCTCTCCGGCTTACCCTGAATAGTATGTATTCTTTTGGGTTCATAATACATACCTCAAGGAGGGAAGTGTCATTTTCTCCATAATTAGGGTAGGATTTTTTTGAATGGAATATTAAGTTAGGATAATCACAGTGTTAGAAGGAATGGGCTTATCTTTTGTATTTATAGAAACCTCAAGGGGGAATGTCATTTATACAAATGTTTGGGGGGATATTTTCATTTTGATAAACCTTTTGATAATTGGGGGAGGGAGGATTTGAACCTAGGATGCCTCTTTTTGGAAAGACCAAGAGGTGCCGACCAATTGAGCTAGAAGGCTCTCGGTAGTCATTTCAATAAACCTCAAGGGAGATTGGTGTAATTTACCCCCCCCAAAAAAAAAAATGTGAATCTGTAAATACAATAATAACTTAGAAGACCATCCTTGAACGGCCTTCCCTTCAAAACCTAATCATGAATCTTTTTTCTTTTTTTTTTTGGGGTTTTTTTTATTTTTGGGGGGGGGGGGGGGGGGGGGGGGCGCAGAGGGGGAGTGCGAAACAGTAATGATGATGTATCTGATTAAAATAGAACAGGACAAAAGGGTCCTTGTACAAAATCTACGTGATAATAACAAGAAGTGGTGCAAAACAGATACGTAGTTACCACCTGTAAAATCACTTCCATTCCTATAAAAAAATATTTCCATTACAGATCAACTACAACAAAGCCAAAAATTTTTGTTTCCACTAAATCCCTCTGTTGGGATGATCCCCTCCCTCAATAACAGGCATTCAAAATCCAACAAAGGCAAGATGGAAAATCCATCAAATCAGCTATTGTGCTACAACAGAGAAAGAAACCTGAACTGAAAGCATGGTAAAAAAAAAACTGGTGATCAACTGATTCCTCTTGCCCTCTGCGTATCAAACATCTCTTATTAATAATCCCCAGAATATGTTATGAGTGGCCAAAACCTTATCCAATTCCTCTGATTATCAAAAAGTCAACCTTCAACAAACAAAAGCACACTCCATATCAAACAAGCCAAAAAGGATTCACCAACACGACTCACAAGTGCAACAGGAAAAGTTTTAATGGTGGAAATTCAATATATCCCATATCTATATTAACCAAAACCCTCATTTGGGCCATAATCTGACACCACAAAAAACACTATTTTGATATTTTCTCTGAAACCAAGATGACTAAACAACTCCAGTCACCCCCCTTCAGCAGATAGCCGCTTGATGATTACTACTTATTCACTATTAAACCATAAGAATCTAGCAATTAAAAACGTAGTGTGGTTGACCCATGCACTACATTTTCTTGAAAAGACAACATAAACAGGGTCCCCTACATATCATCTTCCTTTTCTTTACAGGACAATGGGACTCACGTGAAACTCATATCCTGATGAAGGTGGGATCTGACGCCAAGCCTCTGCTTGAAGAAGCCGAGGACTTCACTATCAAGCTACCCAGCACCTTTTCAGTCTCATATTTTTCACATTTCTGTCTAAACCTTAACCAAAATATTAATCTTTCAGCTAAATCATAAAAATCCAAAGATCAAAATCTCCTATATGACTCCACTTAGAGCAATATTTCATATTGGAATATCACTTTCAGAAGTTCGCCCAATTCTTGTTTCTTCATTCATGTTGCTTTCACTCCATGAAAAGAACACTTCCCTGCACCATACAAACTAATTTCAACCCCTATTCTTTTCATCTTGTAATACCATTTAAACCTAAAACAAACTCATGGCCACTTCAAACTCAAGTGAAATTGCGATTCAATTTCCAACAGAGAGACACTAGTTTAGCTTCAAGTTTTCCATGATTGCCTATAACTTTGAAGTGTAACCCACATTCAGTCTGTTCTAAAATCTATAGATTATGACACTATTCTCTCTCTATTTATATGGTCCTTGATAAGTAAAAAAAATTTGGTGAACATCCAAGTGGATTTTTTAGTTAAAAATAAACAACTATATAAAAAGAAAATTTTAAAAATGATACAATCATACCAAAGAGGGTATTCAAATTATATGGAACATTTTTCTACTCATCTAAGTCTCTTCAGCAAAAAGTGAACTTCAAAGTAGTACATACTACACAGCCATGTGCTTTTGAGCTAACAAAATCAAAACATATTTCTGCATTCTATTCCCATATCAAAGATCCTTCAAAGCACCATGAAAATCCATAAATTAAGCTGAAAAAAAAAAAAAAAAAAAAAAAAAAACACACACACACACACACACACACCACAATAAGAACACAGCAATCTAAACAGTACCCAGAAAGCAAGTTCACATCTTAACCTCAAATCCTCATACATATAATCATTCTGAGAACTACATCCCACCAAACTAAGACTACCAAACTTCAATCATATACATAAACAAACAAATTCAATTCAACATAAATTAAAGTACAAAATTTTCAAACTTTTCCATTCAAAAAGGAAAAAAAATGGGTTACATACCTCTTCTTCGTTCCAATCAAACATTGCTGAAAGTGAAAAGCCCAGAAAAACTCTCTAAGCCAAAACCCAATTCATAGCCACTCAAGTAGATTGTCTTGCACATCGCCAAAAAAAAAACCACCCACAAATTTATTTATTTTTTTTTTCACAGATAAAGCTTCAAACTTTAGTACAAAAACAACATGGAAATCCAACAGGAACCTCACAGTTTAAAAAAAGAAAAAAATGCATAACAAAAACTTGGTTTTTTTTGTTCTTTTTTCTTCTTTTGGTTTGTACTTAAGTTTTTTTGTTAACGTTATAGTTGATGTTTCACAGTAAAACCGAGCTTTCCAGAGTTGGGTGTGGGGTGGTGGGGTCCATATCACGTGATTTTCACGTGGATGAAGTGGATTGTTGGAGTGACACGTGTCTAGGCGTATCTAAGTTTGTGGCCAGGAGAGAATGATCTAATGCTTCAATACCATTGGCTGGGTGCCTGATTTTATTTAATATTATATTCTTTTCATTTTACTATTTTTTGTGTTTTCAATTATGTTGAATTTTTGGGCTTTGGGTGTGGGGCCCACCTTGAATGGATCTTGAGGTTGGTGATTGAGCTCATTTTGGTGGTCGCTTTCGTTTTTGAGTGGGACCCACAGTGTTTGCCTACTTGCCTCTGTTTTTTTCGTGTTTTGTGTTTATCATTTCATTTTCTTTACAGCCAGATTTTTTTTTATGGGTGGGATTGGAAGTTTAAAAGGTTTTTGGTGTTAATTGATTATAGGTAGGAAAAAAAATTATGGTCACGAGGATCAAGCTTGGGTATATAGTTGACTCCTCGCTGAAAAGTATGAAGGATGTCATTTTCTCGTTCTGGTTTTGTTTTAACAATTAGTTTTGACTAGTTTACAGGTGGTATGTCACATAACTTAGTAAGACAATTCAGAAATCAACTTAGTAAGACAATTCACGTAACTATTCACTTGTGTTTTAACTACCGGTACGACAACATGTTGGTTTGCCTAGTGGAAAGGGCTCAGGCCAACATTTAGGGTATGAGTTTGAGTTATCCCATTAACAATGTACTGCAGCTCCATATATACACCTACAGATTGTTCACTTAGTTCATCAACGATTATAGTGTTAGAGTCTTAGCCTTAGAGTGGTTCACATTAGCTCTCCTAAAAATTTCTATCCATTTTACAAAAAGAACATATTTTTTTTTATTTTACAACATTACTTTTACAAAACACTCGCATCTGTTTATCTATTCTAAACAATTTATTTCAATAAAATATTCATTTTATTTTGTTTTTTTATTATTTCCTTCCCACGCTCCCCTTTTCTCTAGAACCCTCTCACTCCCTCCCTCTCCCTCTCTCTTAGAGACCCAACACAGCCCAAAATCACCAATAGCCAACCACCATCAACGAAACAACACACACCCACCATCAATCCACCTAACCACCATCAATGGATCAAACTCATTAACGGATCAGCCACCATCATCAACCCACCATCAACGGACCAACCCTATTAACGGATCAGCCACTATCATCAACCCACCCATCATCAACACTATCAAGTAACTAGCCAACATTAGCCCACCCAAGCCACCATTAATGGCTCAACCCCACATCCATCATCAACCTACAATCATCCCACCCATCGTCAACTCACCCTTCATCAAGCAACCAACCTCCATCAACCCTCCATTGATTGACTAAGTGATCCATTTGTGTTGGGTTTTTTTGGCTATCAAGTGGTAAAAGAGGTTGGGTCAAGCAGTGAGTTTTGTGTTTGGTTTAGGGTGGTGGTTTGGAATGAAGGAGAAGATGAAGAAACAAAGAAGGGAAAACAAAAAAAAAACAAAAAAAAAAAAAAAACAAATTGAGGAAAAAAAAATTAAAGGAGAAGAGGAATCTTATGTGAAGAGAGAAAAAAAAAAAAATTTAAAAACCAAGGAGAAGATGGTATCTTGTATGCGAAGAAAGAGAGAAGAAGAAAGAGAGCAAGAGATGTGATTATGGCAATAAGAGAGAGAAGGAAAGGAAATTAATAAATAAATTGATACAAAATTACAGTAACCGTATATATTTATACAATGGTTGGGTTTGGATACAAACCCACGTTTCACGTTTACGTTTTCCTTTTTTTTTTTTTTTTTTTTCTAGGCGTTTAAAGGAGTAGTGTGGTTACTGTGCAGCTACTGTTCAATGAACAGTAGCCGCAAATGCTGACTTTTCAGCCTTGAACAGTGTATAATCTCAACTTTTAGCATTTTTTTAAAATTAAAAATAGGTCCCACGGAGTACTATTCACACATTTAAAAATTATTTTACTATAGTGTTTTCAGTTCAATTCAGTTCAATTCAGCAAAATAAGCTGTATCCAAACGGACTCTATTACTATAGCTCCTTTGTATATTTGCACAATTATAAACAAAGCTAATGCGGGTGCTTTTCATGCTATATTGTGTAAATTTTGTTACTTTTTGTCTTTTAGTAGGACTGATACAACTGCTCTAAGAGTACTACTATGGTTATGCTAAGATAAAAAAATCACACTGGTTGCCCATTTTTAACGTTTCTTTTTTTCTAACAAAAAAAATCTCTAAGTAACATATTAGGGCCATTCCAAACAAATTTCTTCTTGAAATTATATGATGCATATGGGATAGAGGACTACATACATAAAAAAATAATTAGGCTATCAAAGAACTCTGAAAGTATCTTAGGTTGAAAGGGATCCAAGAAAGTGAAAATTGAAAAATGAAATTCAACCTGGTCTGTATATGAACATTTTATGGTCTGCACATCCCTAGTTAATGATTCTTCAAATAATTAATTAAGTTTGGCGCTAAAAAATACTACTATTTTTTTTTTTTTTTTTTTTTTTTTTGTGAAGAAAATACTACTAACATGAATCCAAGTGTCAATATGATTAAAATTATTGATGTTTAATGTAAATAATGTCTTAGGTTGTACTTAATAGTTAATAGCATGATTTATTTATTTATTTATTTATTTTTACATAGGTAAATAACAGTTTTTTTTTTTTTTTTTTTTTTTTTTTTTTAAGACAGGCAATGGCACTGTATTTGATTATCTATTCATGCTATTTACTAAAAAATTATGAGGATATGTCCTGCAATTTTTTTTTTTTAATAAAGAAAAAACATGACCGCTAGGCTAACACCATCATATATAGCATTTCACAGAAAATCATTACATCACTAATCTCATCCAACAATCTAAACATAAAAAGGGGTTAAAGCTTAAAAGCACTTGAAGAAATTGGTAAAATAATGAACACAGTGGGTCAAACCTTACAACTTTCTTTCTAACACCTTTTCCTTTTACCCTTGAGGATTAGACAATTTTTTTTTTTTTTTTGATGGAAAAAAAATAGTTCAATGAATGGGTAAATTGTTTGTGTAATTTTGTTGCGTCTTAAAATGGGTTTGGAGTGACAAGTTATACATGTAAAATGGTTTTTCTTTTGGGCCTCTCAGCTCACTTTAGTCTCTGGATTCGCAAAGAAGAAGAAACGTCAAAAAAGAAGCGCAGAAAAATGAGATAAAAAAAAGGCGAAAAAAACGACTCCACTGGGGATCGAACCCAGAATCTCTGGTTCCGTAGACCAGCGCCTTATCCATTGGGCCATGGAGTCTTAGTTGGTACCAAATTTTGTAATAAGTTATATAATGTAATGTCTACTTATTTTCATATTATGGATGTTAATATGTTACAAATTATAACATTCTCGAGAGCCTTCAAAAAGACCTTTTAAGATTAAAAGGGGTTTTGCGAATTTGTAATGATATGTTTAGTTGCTAAGTGAATGAGTCATGAAATTCATATTCATACTATACCAAACTTTGACCTACCAATATTAATTTATTGGTTACAAACAAACAAAACCACTCAGCAAAAAACCAAATACAATGGTTCTCCTTTGATTACATCAAACTAGCATACGTGTCCATTCTTTCTACAACCAAAAAATAAAAAATGGGGAAAAAAAATCCCTTTTTTTTTTAATTCACATGGAACCCCCCCAACCTCACTTTTAGTGAGATAAAAGGATATTTTTAAGTGTACTATGAACTAATTTTCTGTTCACCTTTAGATACTACCATGTGGCAATATTAGCTTTCTCAAAAAAAAAAAAAAAAAAAAGTGGTAATATTAGTTTAATTAGTGAATGCATATGATATTTGAACTTTATTTTTGAACTTCGTTTTTTAGCTGGGTTTATGTTTGAACTTGAAATACAAGAAAGGAAGAGATTCTCTAGGAAAGGTTTAATTTATTTTAGGTTAAAGCATGAAACATTGATTATAGTAGCTTTATCTCTTCTCTTTAATTTTGGGAGGATCAGTAGATTGCACCATTATAGAAAGGGAGAGCGAGAAGGTGCTTGTTGTATACGTAAAGGGTTTTTCTCACTAGAGTATTGCAAAGGAGATTACTACTATTATGAATTTTGTAAAGTGTTTTGATGTTTTTTTTTTTTTTTTTTTTGAGAGGGCAATGTTTCGGTCCATTTTTTAGCTCAATGGGCTGCTTTTGTTAATTGAGTAGGACCATTTCCCATCACTAACGTTCCTCTCTTAGTTACTCAAGCTGTGGAGAAAAATGATTCTAAGCTCTTCCTTCTTTTGTTCATGTTCATACATTAATTTTTTATTCCAAAAAAAAAAAATCATGAATATATTGAACCTTGGGAAATCAATTTCCAAGTGAAGATATTTAAAGAGCCATTTTTAGGTGTTAACTAATAATTATGTTCATACTTCATTGGTAAGTATGAAAGTTTCCTTGTTATTGATTTCCAACCAAACCTATATAGTACTAATGTCTCCTTGTCCTTTTTGTGGTGAGCATAAGAGGCCAGAGAGGTCAGTATATTTGTTACTTATTTATAATATATACATGATGTTGCGATGACTCAGCATTAGACATTTGTTATGTTGTGAAAACCCTATATACCCTTCGAAATAGAGGGACGTAGCTGCCATATGTGACCTTTGGGCCATTTTGACTTTCTAGACGTCTGCCCTAGTCATAGGGGTACGTGTCAATCCTAATAAGTTTAATAATATTAATTTTTTTAAACTATTGACATAATTATGACTAGGCTGTTAGGAATGTATTGGGAGGAAATTGAAGTAAATTTTTTTTTTTTGAGGGAGTTTTTATAAATGAATAAAAAATTTGAATTTTTTTAATAAAAAAAATTGCAATTCTGATATATTTTTTGTTTTTAAATTTTGTTGAATTACAGTTCTATCCTCATTTTTTTTTTTAGGAGCCAAAATATCTAATTAAAATGAGGTATTTTGATAATTTGGAAAAGTGATAACTGACTTTTTTAATTTTCTTAATATATAGAGATAAAAGCGGTATATATAGTAAATTTATGTAATAATGTTATCATTTTAATTACAACTTATCACCATAATCTTATAGTTGCCTGCATATGGAAAAAATTTTAAAACAAAATTATTTAATAAATCGTGAAAAAAGATGTGGGAAAAATATTTGTCTGACATTAATATTGCTTGTGCCAAGCCCATTAACTTTTCTCATATATAAATTGTATCAACATTAATCGTGTCAATTTTTTATCAAGAACCTTAAGAAAACAAAGAAAGGTCCTGAAAAAATCGTATCCCATTACACGTGTCAACTGCCAATCCTCTAAAAACTATGGGTATTTCTTATAATATATATATATATATATATATATATATATAATTTAAATGCTTATAGACAGCAACCTTAGCTCATTAAACTCTCCTCACTGGTGGTGTAAAACACAATGCTTTGATAGACGTAAATAAATGTAATTAGCTAATCTTGCTGTCACAACAAGGACCAGTGTGACTAGATTATTGTGTGACAAGTATATAGTATAGTACGATATAGTAGTATGTACATATATATATATATATATATATTGGAAATGATAAAATGTGACTATGTGTGGGTTTGGATGCCACGTTTCCAAATCCACGTTTGCGTTCCTATCTTTTTTTTTTTTTTTTTCAATGCATGAACAGTAACATCATATGGATGCACTGTACAAGAGACAATTTTTACTATAGTAGTACTGTTCACGCACTGTAGTAATACTGTTTATGCATTTAAAAATATTAAAAATAGGTTCCACGGTACTATTTACACATTTTAAAATTATTTTACTACAAACTTATAATCTTTTCAGTTTTTAGTTTTCAGTTTCAGCTATATTCAAACAGACCCTACATATGTAATTGATAGTCCTATTGCTATATTTAATTCTAGGGCCAAGACACCTGAACAAAGAGGTGATATATGGGGCATCATTATGTGAGGTGGAGATATGTGAAACTGTTATGCACAGTTTCAAATTATGGTTTTCTGCTATCATATTTCACATATTTATGAGGTTGAAGGTAATTTTTTTAATTGGGTTTCTAGAAGAGCAAATATCTGAGCTCACACATTCGCGAAATGGCCTTTATTCAACAATGTATGCGGTTCTTTTGATTTGGGCAATGACCCACTCTATTGTAATCAGATTGACAGCTGGTTTGTTCTCTTTATAATTAGTTTTTCTTTTGATTTTTGAATAAAAATTTACCAGTTCATTTGAAAAACAAAAGGTAATATTTTTTGTCTATGATGATGATAATGTCATACGACTAGCTTATATAATAAATTCTTTTCCCCCATCTCATGGTGTGAACGCATAGATTTTTTTTTTTTGAGAATGGTGTGAACTCATAGATCATATTGGGTTTTGAGCAACATAAAATAAAAGAGTACAAACTTTAACGTAGCCACGAAGATAAAGATAATAATAAAAAGTCTCGTGGGGCTTGTATAATAATTTATTTTCCTTTGTTTATCAGAAAAAAAATGATTTAGTTTCCTTTATCCCTAGTGTGAACCCATAGATTGTATTGGGCTTTGAGCACTGTAAAATAATTAAATAAAAGAGGTGATAATAATACCAACCTTCCTCGTACTATGTTGATTCGTTGGAAATTGTCACCACGTTTAAAGGTAGAAAGAAAATAAGAGAAATAAGTGGTTGTAGGGTTTTTTTTTTTTTTTTTTTAGTTAAGATACACTTTGTCTATAGTTTTTTTAGATTTCTTACTTGTAGTACATTATGCTATTGAATTAAAATTTAATATATAATTGCATTAAAATTTATAATTATTTTTAAAAATGATAACATTATTTGTTATTTAAAAAAATAAAATGAATATTTTAAGGATATTGATTTAGAAAATATTTTTAAAAATTTTTGTGAGAAAATGAAAAATAACTAAATATTTTTAAATATTTTTATTTTTTCTATTAAAATTGTATCAAAACTTTCTTAAAATAGTCCATTAGCAAATATCCTAAAAGCACCCATAAATAAACCCTTTTGTATTTTATTAATCAATGCAAATTATGCGTTTAAATTAAATTAGAGAAACTAAATATATAACACTTAAGAAATTGTTTTTCTTACGTAAAAAAATGAAAAAGAAAAAAAAAAGAACTGTTTTTAAATTTTCTCTAGTAGCACTATTAGTTAAGCTACTTACTCCCTCTACTGAAAAAAACTCTTAGTGGGAAAGAAGAAATAAAAATTAAGCTTTGGTAGTACCGAAATATATAGCAGCAACTAGCAAGAGATTCCATACATTGTACCATAAGGCCATGCCAAAAACGATTGTCTATGAAAATCAAAGTACAACATATTTTTAAATTTTTTTTTTACGATTGCATGTTTGTCGTTATAGAGCTGTAAACAAATCAAGCCATGATGAGCATTAAGATGTCGAGGTTTGGATTGTTTATTTTATCATCAAATTTGAATCAAGAATCAAGATCCATTAAAAAAAAAAATTTATTTTAAACTTAATTTGATAATTTCTTGTATGAACTTGAATTAGTTTGATTACAACTTTTATTGAATTAATTTGGTAAACTAACCTAATATAAACCTTATTTAAAAAAAAAAAAAAAACCCTTAATTTTTTACTTTGTTAGACATATTAACTACCAAACTATGTTGTAAAAATTTTCTAATTCATTCATTTATACTAATGGTTTAATTTTATAAATCATGAAATAAAACTGCACTTTTATGATTTTTTTTTTAAAGGGTAAGTATTATTTATAGTTTTCATTAATATATAGAGCTGAGCTTAATTGGGGTTGTTTAGACTTGTAATCTAGCTTTAAACTTGAGCTAAAGCTTAGATAGTTTATTAAATTAACAAATGTGATTGAACGAGTATTTTAACGAGACAAATTAGAGCCATTTGCAAGTAACATGATTCGTTTTATAAACCGAAACTACACACAAAGAATTTTGAACCTATCATAAACTATATCCTGCACTTTGTTGCAAAGGAAGAAAGTGTGGCTTGAGTTCTTATTTTTCTGTTAATTAATTATTGGTGGAATATATAAATGATTGTCGAACCAATGTCTATTCTCCACATGTAAAGTAATGTCCAAACATGATCATCGTGAGGTGGCGTTAATTTTAATGCTAAGGCATGGTATATTATTATAAATAGGAGGCTCATGGTCATGTCTCCTTCACATTTTTATCATTTCCCTAGAGAGAAAAAAAAAAAAAAAAAAAAAAATCTCAAACTGCTCAACAATGGCAACCCTCATTGGTCCTGAACACTTTTCTCCTGTTGAAGATGCTGAAGCTCTCAGAAAAGCCTGCAAAGGTAATCTTTAAACGCATGCATACATATATTTTTGCATGTATTAGTTTGTATAGATCATTTAAATCAATACATGTAAATATACTTACATACATTTGCATGCAATTTCATTTCACTTCCTGACTGTAAGTGTGCATGCCTTCAACTTAAAATTGGTTTAAGCAGTTATTTTCTTCTTCTTAACTTTATTTATTGTGATCATATTCTTTATATATATATATATATAAACTTTTATATTATTTTTTTTTAAGAACAAACACATGTAAGAGGGGGAAAGAGATTCTAACATAAAGACACAATCTTATTAAACTCATTTTGTGTAAAAGAATACATGCACTACAAAAAACCGGTCTAGACGCTTCAAAAACACCGCTACAGTTCTTGAAAGAGCCGGCATATGCAATAGAAAATGATTTCTTGTCTTGTTTGATGTTGACTACATTAGAAAAGGAAGACTACTCAGTTCTTTAATCAATGGAGGGCCGGTGATATTTGCTTAACAGATGAGATCATGACTAGTTCCTTGTTCTAGCTAAAATGAAGACATCTGTGATCTGTGCTTGTCACTTCTCTCGTGTCTTTTCTAAACCCTTGTATAGTTTATTATCACCTCTAGCTTAAAAAGATAATGATTCATAAGAGAAAAATATAAAATACTATGAAAAATTTTGTGGATCTGTTACCTTATAAATGATGTTACATTTTTTTTGCTATGTGAGGATTGTTTGGGATGGGCTGAAATTTTTAGTTTATTTACAATTTTAGCTTATTTTTGCTACTATTTATAGGTCTCATTGCCTTTTTTGATACTATTTATGAATCTCATTGTACTATTTAGCTTATTTTTCAACTTTATTTTTTTTTTTTTTTACACTTTTAACAAAAAATTTTCAGTTTCAATTAAATAAGATATTTTCAAATAGACCTTTCTTATTTATTTTTTTATAGACTACACCGGAAACAACTAGGGTCATTGCCGTCTTAAATAATATCATATATTACTAGATTTATTTGGTAATATTCACCATTAAAGTTTTAACGTTGTTGAGTTACTATGAGGCCCATTATATTACTAAATAATAATATATTTACAAGCATAAGTATTTGTGGGGTGTGAGGAATAAAGATTAGAATTCAAGTTTCCAGAAGGGAGCTTCACACATATATACACATTTAGATTAGATTAAAATAGAATTTTTATCTTATATCACCAAAAAATAAAGATGTAGTTGCTCAAGATTTTCTTACATTTTTACATCGTAATAGATCAAGCTAGAGTTCTAAAATTAAGAAATATTTTTCTTTTCTCCATTCTCGTTGTCCTTTCTCAAAGTATCTAAGTCGCGCGTGTTTAATTCCGTCAAAAAAAAAAAAAAAAATTCTTCCAAAATCAAGTTGTTTTCAAACTTCCACTCTTAATTTTTCAAATGGATAAAAATAGACTACAAAGTAAATACAATTTTGTATAATGTCATGAACTACCATAGTTTTGTAATACTATTGTAACCCAAGTATAATATAAATAAATCAATTAGATCATGAAATGGGAATTATTTAAAAATTTCCACACCTCTTTTTCTTTTTCTTTTTCTTTTTCTTTTTCTTTTCCAATATTGTTTTTCTCACATCCAAAAGGTGAGACAACTGATGAGCCAACTTTTTGCATCACTAGATTTAAATCACACTAGACATGCTGACATATTTAGAGAATCTCACTTACTCACACCTCCCTTTATATGATTAAAGAAAAATTATATATAAAGATTAGTGGAGATCACCTGTCTTTGTTCTGGATAATACCGACATTTGCTTTATCTTCCTGGTATGTGCGTTTTTTTCACTGTATCTCGCTCTGATTTGAAGTTTTGAACTCTCTCTCCTGCCATTTTTTTATCAGAAAGAATAATTTTTCTATGGTTTGATAATAATTTTGTAGTTAGATTTTCTGACCATCCGAATAGCGCCTGTTTATTAGTCATAATTATGACAACAAATAATCAACTTTAGTTGAACAACCTTGAGCCATCTGTATATTTTAAAAACCATTCTTAAAAGAAAACTGTCGTTGAACAACCTAGAAACAAAAATATATATTAAATAGCATGATTAAGTAGGCTAAGTAGTAAAGTTGCAAAAGAAGTTGGGTTTTTGGGTGAGTTTGAAAGTTCACTTATATATAGATCTCATCTTTTTTTTTTCTTTTTTTTTCAAATTATTTGTTTTTAAAAACAATATATTTTGGGTGAGTTTGATAGTTCGCCAATGACTCTCACCCTCTTTTTTACCATCTCAAATTACTGAGTAAAAAACATGGAAAAGAAGCTGGGTGTCATTGTTCCAAGTTCATATCCAAGTTAATTTATGGTATGTCCTTGCATGGAAGAAGTTGGCTAATTTTGGAATGGCAATAAAAGAATTAGGAAGTTTGAGAAATAAATAAGTTGATTATTTGAATGTTTTAGTACTTCATACCAGTTTACTTAATGCTTCAAAATTTTTGTTATCCAGCTACTTAATTATACACAAATTAAGAGGGGAAAAATTGCATAGAATGCTTAGAAATATTAGGGAACAAATAAAAAAATTTCTAGCAAAATTCATTTAGTTTTTGTGCATGGGAAGACGCCAATTAAGTTACATTTTGAACCATATTTTTCATTTAGTAATATGTTACAAGATTATTACCAGTGGTGTTCAATGAATGAACTAAGGTACATAGCACGAACTATCAAAAGCACCTAATCCGTAAATTGCTAAGACCTAACACATTAATTATACTTGAATTAATCAAATCTAAGACCTAACATATTAATTATTTTAGATTAATCAAATTAAGCTAAGACGGAACACATTGATTTTACAATGAATCAAAGTCAACCAAAGCAGACCTAGCTATGTACTACGATCTTTTTTGGTTGATTGAACTTTTGTTTTTTTGAGAAAGGTTGATTGAACTTGATTCAAGACATGTTAAGTTTTTATTTTGAGAAGATGTTAAGTTATGGCCAAAAAACAAAGTGTAAGGTTAAGAAGTATATCATGCTTTTAATATTACTTTGATTTGAGCTTATCTTTTGTTTCTGAATAGAAATTTTTTTGCCGTCTCTAAATATATGTTACTCCAAAATAGAAAAGCCTTCATGTGCCTTTTATTTAGTTTAAATGATTAACTTACGTTTTATAGAATATTATGAAATTTTAGGAAATGGACAGAATGCTTGGAATAATGGAAAAGACAAAAATGTGGGACAACCAAAAATTATTTAAAAAATCCTTCTTAGTTATTATTATATTTTTTTTCTTGAAGAACTTCTTCATTCTTACAAAGGGCATTGTCAATCAAATTAATTATCTCACTGCATCTTAATTTAATTGATAGTAGTAAAGGAAAAATTGTGGACCAACTATGTCTTAATCATCATTATTTATGTATGCAGTGACTTGAAATGGTTTGTGCATTCTTTCTCAAAAAAAGAAATGGTTTGTTCATTTCATTTGTCATTGTGAGTTGTCCATTTTTGCTTAATTGGGCAGAGAAGTAAATGGCTCAAACTTCAAAGTGTCTCATTTATGATTTAACCCATGTCCTTTTATGCGAAGGAATATTTGTGCATTTGTCATCCATGCAAAAACAGAAGTGGAATAAATGTGTACTAGAAGTACCTATCAGAGAATGCCAACACATGACACAGTAATTATATGAGAATCTAAGCCAACTAATGCATATTAAGTCACATATATTAGTGGGTAACCAAGTTTTAAAATGTCATTAATGATTCTTAATTCTTAAGTTAAACAAGGCCTTAATAAAAAAATTTCTTAGCATCATAAATAGGAGTGTCATTCTAGAGAAATTAAAATGATCTCTAGTGAAAGATTGAAGAGCTAAACAATGGCTACCATCATTGTTCCTGAAAATGTTTCCATCCATGAAGACGCAGAAAATCTCCAAAAGGCTTTTAAAGGTTAAATTGTTTGTTATTTGAATATTGATTTGATTATTAGTAAGATTTTTCTATGCAAATAAAATGATCTAAAGGTAGCACTTTTCATTAATTTATATGATTTTTGTTGTTCTAATATGAGCACTTTTCATTGATTTGATTATTAGTAAGTTGTTTAATTTCCTATTTGGTGATTGGGAGTACTAGTTGTTCTACTTTTTAATTTTGGTAGACATAATTTTGTAAGTAATTTAATGGAATATACAAATGAAACGAAAACCAAACACAATGTTATTGAGCCACAAGCCTCTTGAAGAATATATGCATATGTTGATGCCTTTAATTTTTCCTTCTTCTTTTTTTGTTAGTGTTAATATATGAATGTTAGTCTAAATTTTCTTTGCAAATAAAAACATCTAAAGGTTGCACTTTTCATTAATTTATATGATTTTTGTTCTTCTAATATGACTTTTTGTGTGCGTGTGTGTGTGTGTGTGTGTGTGTGTTAACTTGCTAGGATGGGGAACTGATGAGAAAGCAATAATCAATATACTTGGACATAGAAATGCAATTCAAAGGAAGCAAATTAGGCAAGCTTATGAGGAGCTTTATCAAGAAGATCTCATCAAGCGCCTTGAGTCCGAGCTCTCCGGGGACTTAGAGGTTAGAATATCATCATAATCATGATCATCTTCATATATTTTTTTGGTCAATAAAGAAATTTTTTGGGGAAAAAAACAATGCTTAAGCATATAAATTCACATAATTGTAGCAATTAGAAACCATTGGTATTGTCACAAATTATTTTCTAGTGGTCCGAGTGTTTTCATGCTATAAAATTGTCCTGTATTGAGAACAAGAGAGTAGGTACAGGGGACAAAACAAACTTGTTTGGGGTCACTTGTATTTCCCAACCCCAACCAAAGGTTAAATGACGACCCATTGGAAATGGCCCCCTGGTAAATTATTAATTTCATTTGTCATTGTGATCTAAGAAACCTTGAACCATTTGTCAAATTGGGTTAAATATTGGGTTCAAATTGTTGTAAAAAAGAAGAAGAAGAAGAAGAAGCAACCTTGAACCATAAATTAATGAAAATTTGACCGAGCAATCATCTTTTACTTTAACTTCTAATTTTTTTTTTTTATTTACAATTTTCAAAGTTTAAAATGCCAAATTACAATTATGGTCCTTGTATATTTGTTACTATAATTTATATTTTATCCATGTACATTTAATTATATCAAATTTTTCTTTCAACTTTCAAATGGTCAAGTTACGTTTCTCCACTTTCAATTTCAAGTCAATTTTGCCTACTAGGAACTTTGTCTGCTAGGAATTGACTTGATTATTTGAGTTGGTATGGAAAAATGAGAGACAAAAATTGACATAATTAATAATTGAGTGACAAAATTGATATAATTAAATGTATAGGAATGAAATTGGAAATATCCCATTATTGAAGTTTCGGAAGAGTTGTTTGGCCAAATTTATAAAATAACATTACAATCGAGCATTTAAAATTGAAAATTTATTAATTTACATTGTAAACTAAACAAATGTGTACAACATTGTACAATTTTATGCAAATTTGTATAACATTATACACTTTTTGGAAATGTCCACAATATTTATTTAGTCTACAATATAAATCTTACATTAAAAATACTATATAAATCAATAATTTTGCTTTAAAACTTTGCAATGCATATGATCAATGAGGTTTACGGTGTACACTTCATCCTTATATTGTACTGTAATATTCTATTAGATGCACTTCAAAATGAGGTTTGTTTTGATTCAATTACTGTTCCTTGACTATCAATCAATGGAACATTATGCCTTCTTATTTTTTTATTACTAAATAGTTTTTTTGACACTAAGTGAAGTTTCCAACTTTTGTGAACACATGCAGAAAGCAGTATATAGGTGGATATTGGACCCAGTTGATAGAGATGCAGTTTTGGCTAATGTAGCCATTAAGAAAGCTGAGACAGAGTTTCCTGTTATCATTGAACTTTCTTGCATCTACTCTCCTGAAGAGCTCTTGGCAGTGAGGCGTGCCTACCAAAGCCGCTACAAACGTTCTTTGGAAGAAGATGTGGCTGCACATACCACCGGGGATTTGCGCAAGGCATGTTGTTTGGCCCCTTTTATTTGTCCTTTCTCACTCTTTCTTTCCAAATTACATGATATATATTATATACATCATAGTTTTCTTCATCCAAAAAAGAATATAGATTGTAAAGCTTTTAGATAGTTTAAGATACCAACTTCATGCCAATGCCCTTAGGTCAATTGGTACTTCTTAGTGTTTATAATGGAGACAATTAGGTTTGAATCTCCCTCCTCCACTTATAATAATTTTTTTTTTTTTAATAAAAAAAAAAAAACTTGATTTTAAAAATTGGAGACAAAATACCAAAGAAAATGGAAAAATCTTTTATGCGCTGAGCATATGAGACCAATGCCTCCTTGACATGTGGATCCAGTGAGACATCGGTCTCATATGGCCAGTGCAGAAGATACTTTCTCTAAGAAAAGACTGATTACTGATGCTAAACAAGCAGACTCCTTATAAAGTTGCCTGTCTTCATCACTTTTGGTGGCATGATATACCTATATGCAACTTAGGGGCTAAACTTCATATATTATTTTTATTATATGTTAAACTAGAAAAATGTAAATTAAATTTTAGTTCCTAAAATTTGGGGTAAACTCGACGGGAAGGACCAAAATTAACAAGAAGGACCAAAATTAACAAGAAGGACCAAAATTGAGCTTATATCAAATTTCATAGACGAAAATTATAATTTACCCATTAAAAAATTATTATCAAAACACCACAAAAAATGCACTGGGCTTTGTTTTTGGCAAAAAGAAAAATAAAAAATATTAGGGTTTCATAGAATGAAAGAGTTAGATTTTAATGTGCCCTATATTAAGTTAAGATAATTTGGAGCTTTCTGACTTTCTTGACTGTAACAGTTCTTGGTTGGCCTAGTGACTACTTATCGGTATGATGGCCCTGAGATAAATGAAAGATTAGCAAAATCTGAAGCTGATATTCTTCATGAAGCTATCCAAGACAAAATATTTAATCATGAAGAAGTTATCAGGATCTTGACAACAAGGAGCAAGGCACAACTCAAGGCATCTTTTAACCGCTATAGAGATGAGCATGGTACTTCCATCACTAAGGTACAGATATTGAAACCTTTCATTATATATTGAAATGTAAGAAAATGCATCAAACACCATGATTAGATATGCAACAAGTTGTTTCTTAACACTATTAGTGCTTAAAGAAGCAAGTTACCATTTTTCTTTTTTTTTGAGAAACAAGAAGCAAGTTACCTCAGAGTTCTATGAACTGTAAAAGAGTCTAAACTTTAATGTTCAATCAAATATTTTAAGCTAATCATATTATTAATCAAGCATGAATTTTTTTCCCCTAGAAATTGTTGAAAGATGAATCTAATGTGCTCCAAAAGGTGCTGCATGCTGCCATTCGATGCATTGATGACCCAAAGAAGTACTATGAAAAGGTGAAATTTCATATAAAGTTAGAAAATTTCTCACTTCTTTTCAGTAATGTAGTACTAGTTGGACTCAACTTGAGTTGTTTTGCTATAGGTATTGCGCAATGCAATCAAAAGGTCTGGGACTGATGAGGATGCACTCACTCGTGTGATCGTTACGAGGGCAGAGAAGGACTTGAAGGACCTCAAGGAGCTTTACTATGAAAGGAACAGTGTAGCCCTTGATCATGCAGTGTCCAAGGAAACAACAGGGGAATACAAGAAGTTCCTGCTCACTCTGTTAGGGAAGGAAGATTAAGGTTCTTTCCTATGGGGAATTTTAGAATTTATGTCATGAATGGTGGTTTTTATGAGTTGGACTTTGTTGCTGCGAGTCTTTATTTTCCATGGTGTTGTCTTGAACTTCTATGTATTGTGACTTTTATCTGTTATCTTTGCCTTTTAAGATCCCTATGGTTTAGTATGTTGCTTGGGTTTGAATAATTCCTCAGTTGATGCCACAAATCATGGATTCAATTACCATTTGATGCATCCTTTATAATTAAATGTCCTTGACAAAAAATTCCTTGCAAAAATATAGATCGTCCTTTTCCTTCTCCTTTCTCCCCAAAAGAAACAAACTAGGACATTAAATTCCTCTACAGAAACCTCCATTTCCTTCCCTTCTTAGTTCTTACAATTTGATGCATCTTTTTCCCCCTTATCCAATATTTTTCTCTTACACAACTAAACACCTCAAGGGATGAAAAACTTTCCTTTGATGGAACTTGTCATTGAACTATGGTCTCACGCAATTGAGCATATTTTACACACATTTGTGCAATACCTTCAAAAGACTAGTCACAACCGAACTCCCTATAATAGTTTCTATTGCCTAAATTTGCCATGATATATTTAAATTAACATGGATCAACAAAATGTCCTTTCATTCCAATTTTTTAGTGTGGGATAGAATCCATCCATGATGGATAGGAGGAGACCTTTCAATCCAAGGTTGAGTGTGCAGAGATTGACTCTATTCCAACATGGACAAACCAATCAATAACCTTACATACCTTTAATCACCTTAATTCCACTCGGTTATAATGTCACATTCTTGATCACAGCACTAAACAAGAGTGAATGCTTTTGATGAAACAGATGTTTGAAATTGCCTAAACAATAAGGTTTCATCTTTAATACTTTAGTAATTTTTGACCTTTCCTTCACCATCTCCACATCCTAACTAAGCCGTCATAATAAAATTTCAAAAGAAAAATAATTGTCTTATGGCATTTCAAAGAAGAAGAAGAGGAGGGGAGGGGGGGGGGGGAGGGGGGGAGGAGAAGTCCTAAACCGTTGAAGTAGACAATGTTTACAAATCATCCTTGAATACTAAATGATTTTAGAGTTTTATTTATTTATTTTTCATTCACACTCCAAAGCAAATAATAAAATTCATAAATGTTCATATCATCCAATTACAAGAGCAAAGAAGGTTGATGCAGATAATACCATTTGTTTTTATGAAAATCAGACATACAAGCAAAGAAAAAAAATTAATAAATGTTCATACCATCCAATTATAAGGCAGAAGAAGGTTGATGCAAATGATTTACAGATCGTTTGGGATGGGCTGAAGTTTTCAATTTATTTGCAAGTTTAGCATATTTTTGCTACTTTTCATAGGTCTAACTGCATTTTTTGATACTATTTATAGGTCTTATTGTACTATTTAGCTTATTTTTCAACTTTTTTTCTACACTTTTCGTAAAAAGTTTTCAGATTCAGTTAAATAAGCTGTTTTTAAACAAACCCTTATTATTAATATTTTTTTATAGACTACACCAGAAACAACTAGGGTCACGGCCGTCTTATATAATATCATAGATTACTAGATTTATTTGGTAATATTCACAAGTATTAACGTTGTTGAGTTACTATTAGGCCCATTTTATTACTAAATAATAATATATCTACAAGCATAAGTGTTTGTGGAGTATGGGGGGCAAGAGTTGGAGTTCAAGTCTCCAAGAAGAAGGTTCACATACATATATACTTAGATTAGAGTATAATAGAATTTTTATCTTGTATCACAAAAAAAAAAAAAAAAATGTAGTTGCTCAAGATTTTCTTATATTTTTACATGGTAATAGATCGAGCTGGAGTTCTAAAATTAAGAAATTTTTTTCTTTTCTCCATTCTCGTTGTCATTTCTCAACTATCTAAGTCGTGTTTTATTCTGTCAAAAAAAATTTCCTTCCAAAATCAAGTTGTTTTCAAACTTCCACCCTTAAGTTTTCAAAGGGATAAAAATAGACTAGAAAGTAAATACAATTTTGTATAATTGTCATAAACTACCATAGTTTTGTAGTACTATTGTAACCCAATTATAATATAAATAAATCAATTAGATCATGAAATGGAATTCTTTAAAAATTTCCACACCTCTTTTTTTTTTTTTTTTTTTTTTTTTTTCCAATATTGTTTTTCTCACATCCAAAAGGTAAGACAACTGATGAGCCAACTTTTTGCATCACTTGATTTAAATCAGACTAGACATGCTGATATATTTAGAGAATCTCACTTACTCATACCTCCCTTTATATGATTAAAGAAAAATTATATATAAAGATTAGTGGAGATCACTTGTTTTTGTTCTGGATAATACCTACATTTGTTTTATCTTCCTGATATGTATGTGTTTTTCACTGTATCTCACTCTGATTTGAAGTTTCGAACTCTCTCTCTTGCCATTTTTTTTTTTTTATCAGAAAGAATAATTTTCTATGGTTTGATAATGATTTTGTAGTTAGATTTTCTGACCATCTGATCGGCACCTGTTTATTAGTCATAATTATGACAACAAATAATCAATGGTCCGTTGCATTATTATATGTAGAGTCATGTTAATGGGTGTCTTTAGAAAAATAATTAATAAATCATATTAGGAAAGTTGTCACCGCTTTCATGGGAAATATACATAGTTGTAATAAAATTTATTATTTTTTCATTTTTTCATAAAATATTTCTAAAAATAGTTTCTAAACCAATACTTTTAGGGCATTCATTGACATTTTTCTTATAGGTATGTATAGCATGGACTCAACTTTGTAAATTGTAACACTTTTGAATTGAGCCATGTTAGTCTTAATTTTTTTCACAAAATATTCTATAACTTATTAAGATGATAAATTGTAGTTAGAGTGATATCGTTATCACATGAGCTTACTATTAACACTATTTTTATACACCATATATGTGTGTGTGTGTGTTTTTGAAAGAATTTAAATCGATCCATAGAAAGACAAAAAATTATATATGAAGAAAGATGGAGAAGAATCTCGTACTTTAGTTGAACAACCTAGAGCTATCTGTATATTTTAAAACCATGCTTAAGTAGACTGTCGTTGAACAACCTAGAAACAAAAATGTATTTTAAATAGTATGCTTAAGTAGGCTAAGTGGTCAAGTTGAAAAAGAAGTTGGGTGTTTGGGTGAGTTTGGAAGTTCTCTTATATATAGATGTCATCCTTTTTTTTTTTTTTTTTTCTCTCTCTCTGTCTCTTCTCAAATTATTTGTTTTTAAAAACAAAATATATTGGGTGAGATTGAGAGTTCGCCAATGAATCTCACCCTCTTTTATACCTTCTCAAATTACTGAGTAAAAAACATGAAAAAGAAGCTGGGTGTCATTGTGCCCAAGTTCATATCCAAGTTAATTTATTGTATGTCATTGCATGGAAGAAGTTGGCTAACTTTGGAATGGCAATAAAAGAATTAGGAAGTTTAAGAAATAAATAAGTGGATGATTTGAATGTTTTAGTAATTCATATCAATTTACTTAATGCTTCAAAAATTTTGCTATCCAGCTAATTAATTATACACAAATTAAGAGGGGGAAAATTGCATAGAATGCTTAGAAATATTGAAAAATTGCTAGCAAAATTCATTTAGTTTTTATGCATAGAGAGGTGCGAATTAAGTTACAGGGCACTTT
This sequence comes from Quercus gilva, assembly GCA_023621385.1. Classification (NCBI taxonomy): domain Eukaryota; kingdom Viridiplantae; phylum Streptophyta; class Magnoliopsida; order Fagales; family Fagaceae; genus Quercus; species Quercus gilva. The sequence goes on along the minus strand of CM042476.1, from coordinate 13,209,639 downwards.
GAACCATGTTTTTCATTTAGTAATATTGTGTTACAAGGTTATTACTGGTGGTATTCAATGATTGAACTAAGGTAGCACCAACTATCTAAAGCACCCAATCCATAAATTGCTAAGACCTAACACATTAATTATACTTGAATCAAATCTAAGACCTATAACACATTAATTTTAGATTAATCAAATTAAGCTAAGACCGAACACATTGATTTTACAATGAATCAAAGTCAACCAAAGCAGACCTAGCAATGTACTACTATCTTTTTTGGTTGATTGAATTTGATTCAAGACATGTTAAGTTTTTATTTTTATTTTTATTTGAGAAGATGTTAAGTTATGGCCAAAAAACAAACTGTAGGGTTAAGTAGTATATCATGCTTTTATATAATATTACTTTGATTTGAGCTCATCTTTTGTTTCTGAATGGAAATTTTTTAGCCGTCTCTAAATATAAGTTGCTCCAAAATAGAAAATCAGCCTTCATGTGCCTTTTATTTAGTTTAAATGATTAACTTGCGTTTTATAGAATATTATGAAATTTTAGGAAATGGACAGAAAGCTTGGAATAATGGAAAAAACAAAAAATGTGGGACCACCAAAAATTATTTAAAAAATCCTTCTTAGTTATTATTATTATGGTCATGCTAACGAGTATCTGTTAATAATTCATTTTAGGAAAGTTTTGATACTACTTTTATAGGAAATAAAAAAAACTGTCAAAATTTTTTTTTTTTCATTTTCCATAAAAACTTTTTTTAAATGGATTATTAACTAGTGCCCTAAGGGCACTCGTTAGCATTTTCCTATTATTATTATTATTATTTTTTCTTGAAGAGCTTCTTAATTCTTACCAGGGGCAGTTTGGGTCCAGTGCTTCTAGTGCACTGGACCCGTTAGGATGGTGACATGTATCCAAAAATAGACACGTGTCATACTCCCAATAGGTCTAGTGTTATTGGACACTGGACTTAATCTAGAACCTTCTTACAAAAGGCATTGTCAAACAAATTAATTATCTCACTGCATCTTAATTTAATTGATAGTAGTAAAGGCAAAATTGTGGACCAACTAAGTCTTAATCATCATTATTTATGTATGCAGTGACTTGAAATGGCTTGTGCATTCTTTCTCAAAAAATGAAATGGTTTGTTCATTTGATTTGTCATTGTGAGTTGTCCATTTTTGCTTAATTGGGTAGCGAAGTAAATGGCTCAAACTTCAGTGTTTCATTTATGATTTTTTTTTTTTTTTGCTGAATATCTCATTTATGATTTAACCCATGTCCTTTTATGTGAGGATTATTTGTGTATTTGTCATCCATGCAAAAACAGAAGTGGAATTAATGTGTACTAGAAGTACCTATCAGAGAATGCCAACACATGACACAGTAATTGTATGAGAATCTAAGCCAACTAATGTATATTAAGTCACATGTATTAGTGGGTAAACAATTTTATAAATTTCGTTAATGATTCTTAATTCTTAAGTTAAACAAGGCCTTAATAAAAAAAAATTTCTTAGCGTTATAATTAGGAGTGTCATTCTAGAGAAATTAAATTTATCACTAGTGAAAGATTGAAGAGCAAAACAATGGCTACCATCATTGTTCCTGAAAATGTTTCCATTCATGAAGACGCAGAAAATCTCCAAAAGGCTTATAAAGGTTAAATTGTTTGTTCTTTGAATATTGATTTGATTATAAGTAAATTTTTTCTATGCAAATAAAATGATCTAAAGGTAGCACTTTTCATTAATTTATATGATTTTTTTTTTTTTTTTTTGGTTTCTAATATGAGCACTTTTCATTAATTTATATGGTTTAGAGATAACTCAGTTTTTATAACTCATAACTCAATTCTCAGTTTTTGAAAACACCCAGTTGCTGTTGCTATTTCCATCACTCTAACTCAAATTTTTAAGTTTTGAGTGATGGAAACAAGTGTTAAAAGCCAAGTCAAACACAAATTTTTTTGTGGGACCCACATGTTTTGAGAACTCAATTATAAAATCTGAGTGATATGATCCAAAAAACCACTCATCCAAATAGGCTCTTAATTTCCTATTTGGTGATTGGGAGTACTAGTTATTCTACTTTTAAATTTTGGAAGACATAATTTTAGGACAAAAGGGGCTTCTGCCCTTTTTGGGCAAATTAAATAGGAAAATGCCCTCCTTCCCAAACTAAATAGGGAAATACCCCTCTTTAAAAATCAAGTTTCTCAAAATCGATTTAGGCACTATAGCGGCGTTTTTAAAGAGCCTATAGTAACATTTTAAGGACTTATAGTGACGTTTTTTAACTCGACTTTAAAGAAATCGAGTTATAGGTAAAAAAAAGGCCATTATAGGTTGATTTCATTGCCTATAACTCGATTTTATTGAAATCGAGTTAAAAAACGTCACTATAGGTCTTTAAAAAGTCACTATAGGCTCCTTAAAAACGCCGCTATAGGACTAAATCGATTTTGAGAAACTCAATTTTCAAAAGAGGGACATTTTTCTATTTAATTTTCCTCAAAAGGGCAGAAGCCCCTTTTGTCCCATAATTTTGTAAGTAATTTAATGTAATATACAAATGGAATGAGAACCGAACGCAATATTACTGAACCACAAGCCTCTTGAAGAATATATGCATTTGTTGATGCTTTTAATTTTTCTTTTTTCTTTATTGTTAGTGTTAATATATGAATGGTAGTCTAAATTTTCTTTGCAAATAAAAACATCTAAAGGTTGCACTTTTCATTAATTTATATGATTTTTGTTGTTGTAATATGACTTTTTTTTTTGGGGGGGGTTATTTTTTGTATGTTAACTTGTTAGGATGGGGGACTGATGAGAAAGCAATAATCAATATACTTGGACATAGAAATGCAATTCAAAGGAAGCAAATTAGGCAAGCTTATGAGGAGCTTTATCAAGAAGATCTCATCAAGCGTCTTGAGTCCGAGCTCTCCGGCTCCGGGGACTTTAAGGTTAGATTGTCATCATAATCATGACCATCTTTATATATTTTTTGGTCAATAAAGAAATTTCCTGGGTAAACAAACAATGCTTAAGCATATAAATTCACATCATTGTAGCAATTAGAATCCATTGGTTTTGTCACAATTATTTTCTAGTGGTCCGAGTGTTTTCAAGCTATAAAATTGTCCTGTATTGAGAACAAGAAAAGAGGTATAAGGGACAAAACAAAATTGTTTGGGGTCACTTGTATTTCCCAACCCCAACCAAAGGTTAAATGACGACCCATTGGAAATGGGCCCCTAGAAAATTATTAATTTCATTTGTCATTGTGATCTAAGCAACCTTGAACCATTAATTAATGATGAAAATTTGACCGAGCAATCGTCTTTTACTTTAATTTCTAATTTTTTTTCTTTTACAATTTTCAAATAATGAAAATTAATTTAATTAATAATGAAAATTTCTAATTTTTTTTTTCTTTTATAATTGCCAAGTTACAATTATGGTCCTTGTATATTTGTTTCTATAATTTATATTTTATCCATGTACATTAATTATGTCAAATTTTTCATTCAACTTACAAATGGTCAATTTTCGTTTCTCCACTTTCAATTTCAAGTCAATTTTGCCTACTAGGAATTTTGCCCGCTAAGAATTGACTTGATTATTTGAGTTTTTTTTTTTTTTTTTTTTTTTAATTTTTTTAATTTTTTTTGAGAATCAAGACTATGAATTTTTATTAAAAAGTTAGCAAATCTGTATGATAAGTAGCAACGGTATGTGATGGAACATTTTCCATCCACACTTGAAAACCAATGACATGTCGTGCATGTCGAGCTAGGTTGTGGGCTACATTGTTTCCTTCTCTACGAACATGTGAAAACCTAATACAATGAAATAAGTTTGCAAAACATTTAACATCTTGAATCGGTAAACCAAAGGATGCCAAAGAGTGAGGATCTTCATTCAAAGCGTTTATAACAATCTCTAAATCTCCCTCTAGGATGACATCATTCGAACTCAGATCAGCAGCACACTGTAAAGCCTTCTATGCAGTCGAAGTTTCAAGCTCTACGACAGTTAGAGGGAGAGGGATGATTACCGACCATTGTGCAAAGCCCTTACCTTGGCAATCTCAGATAATCACTCCAATCCTTGCCCTATCTTCTTTTTGAAACGTTGCATCAATGAAATTTGTACCTGAACCCTCCACAGTTGCATTAATAGTCGCTCTCCAGAACAACACTAAACCACCTCCCCTATTTGTTCTTGGGGCATTGAATATATTCTCACACCTTATCTTCCTCAACACAATTTTTAGCCTTGCTTCATCTGCTCATGTTTTGGCTATAAACACGACAGAAGGATCTTTTGCCTGCACTATATTTGCAAGCTTAGTCTCTGTACATGGGTTTCCAAGCCCACGACAGTTCCAGACTAAGACACTCATTGTGACTCGCGGGGCTGACTCTTAGCCTCCACCATTGAATTTGATAAACTACCATCATCTTTAGAAGCCTCTCTGCACTTCGAAGGTAACCCGAGATGAGCCACCCCACCTCTCTTCCCACATATTGGTTTGCTCTCTACCTTAGTCTCTTTTGCTTTCTCGCGGACTAATCTTTTCCATGTTCTTTGAGTACCCGTAGGAATAGGGTTACCCGAATTTTCTAAGTTTGCATTTAAGTCTGCTTCAATTTGTTCCCTTGAGGATCTTTCAGCTGACTTGCGTGAACCTATGCCATTCTTAGGAATAATCCGTTTTGGGATGGAATTATTATTTGCCCTAAAAGACTTTAAAGTGCACCCCATAGAATCTGGACCCTCATCAAACTTTGCCAATTCTGTATCTATCTCCTTTATTTGAATATCAAATAAATTCTCCTCATTGCCTGCCTTCGGACTTTAACTCCTTTTCCTTATTTGTCTTGCTTTCAACACGACTTACTTCCACAGACTTATTGGTAACAGCTGGCAAAGTTAAAACCTCAATCATACTCGGCTGTAACGTATCACATTGGAAATAATGCAATCACTCACTTCAGTTTCCATATTTGCCTGAGCCATTTCTGGTTGGCTAGCCACCGTTTTTGCCACTGTAGCCTTATCCTTGCAGTTTGGTAAGCTTTTCGCGTGAAAGGAGATTTGTTCTCGTAAAAACCAGGCACCACAATAACATCCCGTCCAGTTGACGTGTACAAGGCCGCCTTCAAGTCAGAATTGAATTGTTGTTGATCCGGTGTAAGAGTGCCTTTGCTTCATAACCACAATTCACAATTTTTATCACTATGATCAAGCCGCCCACACCAAAAGCAGAGGTTTGGAAGACGCTCATATTTGAAACGAACCCAACTCTTAGATCCACTCTCTAACGTAATCACCCTCCCTCGACACAATGGCAAGGTTATATCAACCACTACTCTCACCCGAATGAAATGACCACCCTCATCAGTTACTGCCCCCCGATTTGTGGACTTCCCCAAGAGTTTCACAGATATTTTCAGCTACTTCCTTTGTCAAACAGCGAATTGGGATATCATGAACTTGCACCCAAAATAATGTTTTTGAGAAATCCAAATCCTGAACTAGACTATCTGAATTATATCTCTACAGCATCACAAGGTGTTTGTCGAAGTTCAATGGTTGGTTTTGAAGGATTCTATCTATATCTTTAAGATTATCGAACACAAAAACCACCATGTGGTCACTTTGATTTCGGATCTTGAACCCATTTGTTGATCGTCATAGCTATTTGAAAGTTCGAGCCATAGCCTCCAGGTTCAGGAAAAGAGGAGTTAAGAATTTTGCACCTAGGAGAAATTCCCCAGATCGTTGTTCCTTGGAGAGGGTAAAACCATCCGTTTCCCTTTCTAATAGAGAAAAATTGTTCCATTGACTTGCTAAATCCTCCATAGTACGAGACAGACAAAAGAAAACAAAGAAGAGACCAAAAAAAGTGTATCCCCAGAGCCCAAACAAAACATAGTACCACAAGCTCTGGAGGTAAACTTCTTACCCCAAGAGAACAAAACTCTCCTTCTAAAGAGAAGGGACCGAAACACTTCTACTGCCTAAGTGAAGAAGAGAGAAAAGACCTCACTTTCTTAGCGACAAAGAGACAAAAGATTGTGAGCCTCCTGTAAAGCACATTTTTACTCGCTACTTAAAATTACATTTTTATAGATTTGATTATTTGAGTTGGTATGGAAAAATGAGAGACAAAAATTCACATAATTAATAATTGAGTGACCAAATTGATATAATTAAATGTATAGGAATGAAATTGGAAATATCCCATTATTTAAGTTTCGGAAGAGTCGTTTGGCCAAATTTATAAAATATCATTATATTCGAGTATCTAAAATTGAAAATTTATTAATTTACATTGTAGACTAAACAAATGTCTACAACATTGTACAATTTTATGCAAATTTGTATAACATTATATACTTTTTGGAAATGTCCACAATATTTATTTAGTCTACAATATAAATCTTACATTAAAAATACTATATAAATCAATAATTTTGCTTTAAAACTTTGCAATGCATATGATCAATGAGGTTTACGGTGTACACTTCACCCTTATATTGTACTGTAATATTCTATTAGATGCATTTTAAAATGAGGTTTGTTTTGATTCAATCACTGTTCCTTGACTATCAATCAATGGAACATTATACCTTCTTATTTTTTTTATTACTAAATTGTTTTTGTGACACTAAGTGAAGTTTCCAACTTTTGTGAACACATGCAGAAAGCAGTATATAGGTGGATATTGGACCCAGCTGATAGAGATGCAGTTTTGGCTAATGTAGCCATTAAGAAAGCTGAGACAGAGTTTCCTGTTATCATTGAACTTTCTTGCATCTACTCTCCTGAAGAGCTCTTGGCAGTGAGGCGTGCCTACCAAAGCCGCTACAAACGTTCTTTGGAAGATGTGGCTGCACACAGGGGCGTAGCCAGGAATAATTACTTGGGAGGGCCGGGTTGTAGTAGAGATATACTAAAATGTAATTCAACCAATTTTCATGTAATTCAAACCACAAAAATTGAAAACTACATCAATAATTTTTCGGCCCTTTGTATGGATACTCTATGTTTCTAAGTTGATATGGTCCTGTTATGAGATAAGCAGGTCGAATTTCATCTTGTTTGTTGATAGAGAATTCATATATTTATTTACATGATCCTGGATCATGATTTATCCATTTAGATTGAATTCTTGAACATTTGGAGGGACGCTCAATAGACATTGAAATATCAACATTTGTTTCTACAAATTACCTAAGTTTTGAATGACATACAACTTTTTTTAAAAAAATGCATTAATTGTTTGTCATTTGCTCATTATTTGGCACATAATTTCTTTCTTTTTTTTTTTGAGAATCTTTGGCACATAATTTCAATCCCCAAAAAAAAAAATTGATAAACTAACTAGGAAGAGAGATATAATAAATTATCATATAAAATTCATTCTTACACATTCTCATGGCCCTCACCCCACCCAAACCCACTCAAGAGACAATCAACACAACAGCCAAAAACGCTGAGCCATAGAGTCAGTGGGTCAAGAATAAAGTATCCAATAACAATAAACACAAAAAGATAAAGACAAATAAATATAAATTTCTTTACTGGCAAAAGATATCACATACACATACTTGATATTTCTATTATGCTATTTAGTATTTAGTTCAATTCTAGAGAAAAAGAGAGAGAACTGAGATGAGAATGATTGAACGAGATACCTTGAGGAATTGAGGTGAGGGCTTTAGGACTTGAGGTTGAGCGATGAAGGCTAGGTGAGGTCAGCGGCTAGTAGAGCTACAGCATCACGGCGAGCCGAAGAGGCGTGACCAAATGACGTGAGGACTGGGAATTTAGGTAGCATGAATTGAGGCCGTCAAGCAGAGTGCAGAGGCATGACTACATGAAGACCAGGAATCTAGGCAAAAGTGTGAGGTTATTTTTGATTGATTAGGATTAGGGATTTCAAATTTGGGGTTTGGCTGGGCTAGAAGTGTCTTTAGATTAGAGGAGAAGAATTTTGTATGATTAAGGATTTTGGGCTGGCTGGCTGGGCTGAATATTTTTGTTTTATTTGAAGTTGTATTGGAATGGTTTTTGAAAATAATTTGGGGGGGGGGGGGGGGGGGGGCCGGATTTAATTCTTGGAGGGGCCCATGTCTTTTTTTTATTTACTCCAAGGAGCTAAGTAGCTTCGCCCCTGGCTGCACATACCACCGGGGATTTGCGCAAGGCATGTTGTTTGGCCCCTTTTATTTGTCCTTTTTCACTCTTTCTTTCCAAATTAAATGATGTATATTATATACATCATAGTTTTCTTCATCCAAAAAGAATATAGATTGTAAAGCTTTTATATAGTTTAAGATACCAACTTCATGCCGATGCTCTTAGGTCAATTGGTACTTCTTAGTGTTTATAATGGAGACAATTAAGTTTGAATCTCCCTCCTCCACTTATAATAATTTGTTTTTTTTTAATAAATAAAAATAAAAAAAACTTGATTGAAAAATTGGAGACAAAATACCAAAGAAAATGGAAAAATCTTTTATGCGCTGAACATATGACACCAATGTCTCATTGACATGTGGATCTAGTGAGACATCGGTCTCATACGTCCGGCGCAGAAGATACTTTCTCTAAGAAAAGACTGATCACTGATGCTAAACAAGAAGACTCCTTATAAAGTTGCCCGTCTTCATCACTTTTGGTGGCATGATATACCTATATGCAACTTAGGGGCTAAACTTCATATATTATTTTTATTATATGTTAAACTAGAAAAATGTAAATTAAATTTTAGTTCCTAAAATTTGGGGTAAACTCGACGCGAAGGACCAAAATTAACAAGAAGGACCAAAATTGAGCTTATATCAAATTTCATAGACGAAAATTATAATTTACCCATTAAAAAATTATTATCAAAACACCACAAAAAATGCACTGGGCTTTGTTTTTGGCAAAAAGAAAAATAAAAAATATTAGGGTTTCATAGAATGAAAGAGTTAGATTTTAATGTGCCCTATATTAAGTTAAGATAATTTGGAGCTTTCTGACTTTCTGGACTGTTAACAGTTCTTGGTTGGCCTAGTGACTACTTATCGGTATGATGGCCCTGAGATAAATGAAAGATTAGCAAAATCTGAAGCTGATATTCTTCATGAAGCTATCCAAGACAAAATATTTAATCATGAAGAAGTTATCAGGATCTTGACAACAAGGAGCAAGGCACAACTCAAGGCATCTTTTAACCGCTATAGAGATGAGCATGGTACTTCCATCACTAAGGTACAGATATTGAAACCCTTCATTATATATTGAAATGTAAGAAAATGCATCAAACAGCATGATTAGATATGCAACAAGTTGTTTCTTAACACTATTAGTGCTTAAAGAAGCAAGTTACCATTTTTTTTTTTTTTTTTGAGAAACAAGAAGCAAGTTACCTCAGAGTTCTATGAACTGTAAGAGTCTAAACTTTAATGTTCACTCAAATATTTTAAGCTAATCATATTATTAATCAAGCATGAATTTTTTTCCCCTAGAAATTGTTGAAAGATGAATCTAATGTGCTCCAAAAGGCGCTGCATGCTGCCATTCGATGCATTGATGACCCAAAGAAGTACTATGAAAAGGTGAAATTTCATATAAAGTTAGAAAATTTCTCACTTCTTTTCAGTAATGTAGTACTAGTTGGACTCAACTTGAGTTGTTTTGCTATAGGTAATGCGCAATGCAATCAAAAGGTCTGGGACTGATGAGGATGCACTCACTCGTGTGATCGTTACGAGGGCAGAGAAGGACTTGAAAGACCTCAAGGAGCTTTACTATGAAAGGAACAGTGTAGCACTTGATCATGCAGTGTCCAAGGAAACAACAGGGGATTACAAGAAGTTCCTGCTCACTGTGTTAGGGAAGGAAGATTAAGGTTCTTTCCTATGGGGAATTTTAGAATTTATTTCTTGAATGGTGGTGTTTATGAGTTGGACTTTGTTGCTGCGAGTCTTTATTTTCCCTGGTGTTGCCTTGAACTTCTTTGTATAGTGACTATATATGTTACCTTGGCTTTTTAAGATCCCTATGGTTTAGTATGTTGCTTGGGTTTGAATAATTCCTCAGTTGATGCCTTAAATCATAGATTCAATTACCATTTGATGCATTCTTTATAATTAAATGTCCTTGACAACAAATTCCTTGCAAAAATATAGATCCTCCTTTTCCTTCTCCTTTCTCCCCAAAAGAAACAAACTAGGACACTAATTTCCTCAACAGATGCCTCAATTTCCTTCCCTTCTTAGTTCTTACCATTTGATAAATCTTTTTCCCCCTTATCCAATATTTTTCTCTTACACAACTAAACACCTCAAGGGATGAAAAACTTTCCTTTGATGGAACTTGTCATTAAACAAGGGTCTCACGTAATTGAGCATATTTTACACACATTTGTAAAATACCTTCAAAGGACTAGTCACAATTAAACTCTCTATAATAGTTTCTATTGCCTGAATTTGCCATGATATATTTAAATTAACATGGATCAACACAATGTCCTTTCATTCCAATTTTTAGTGTGGGATAGAATCCATCCATGATGGATAGGAGGAGACCTTTCAATCCAAGGTTGAGTGTGCAGAGGTTGACTCTATTCCAACATGGACAAACCAACCAATAACCTTACATACCTTTAATCACCTTAATTCCACTCGGGTATAATGTCACCTTCTTGATCACAGCACTAAACAAGAGTAAATGCTTTTGATGAAATAGATGTTTGAAATTGCTTAAACAATAAGGTTTTATCTTTATTACTTCAGTAATTTTTTACCTTTCCTTCACCATCTCCACATCCAAAACAAGCCGTCATAATAAAATTTCATAAGGAAAATAATTGTCTAAATCATCCTTGAATACTAAATGATTTTAGAGTTTTATTTATTTATTTTTCATTCACATTCCAAAGCAATAATAAAATTCATAAATGTTCTTATCATCCAATTACAAGAGCAAAGAAGGTTGATGCAAATAATACCATTTGCTTTTATGAAATCAGACATATAAGCAAAGAAAAAAAATTCATAAATGTTTATATCATCCAATTATAAGGCTAAAGAAGGTTGATGCAAATAATACCATTTGGTTTTATGAAAATCAGACATATTGATAACCCAATAATTTTTTTAACCGTACCACTAAAGACTGACTAATTCCCATCTTTTTGATCAGCCACCTCTTGCAATTTTCTTGAATAGAGGAACCCCAAATTGGCTATTGTATTCCTGTTTTAATCTCCTTCATATCTATATGTCTGCTCAGATTCTGATCAACTGAGTCGGTGATTTTTGCTGTTCTTATCTGCATCCTCCCTCAACGCTGTGTCCGACACCTTTTAAGGAAAAAAATTTTAATATAAAAGTTAAAACTAAAAATAAGAAAATTTTCAAATTTGATATCCTTGTTCTCTGGCTGTGGCTTTATACCCTGCAGAAATAATTTTTGAGGACTGCATAGACATTGCACTGTCTCTCTTTACCACAATTCAACATCAAGATGCTAAACAAAAATATTGGTAGTAAATTTAAAATGAGTGATAAAACACTGACATTACTTTCAATAGTTGATTATAAAAAATGGCATGTGTGAGCATATGTGCACCTCAGCACCTGCCTCTATGGACAAGGGACTGTACTATAAAAGATATTTGATAAAGCTCAAAATTTTCAACTAAAATTGTTGAGCTAGAAGATCTAAAAAATATTGTCATGACGATGAGAACAAGGATTAAAAGAAAGGGCCCAGTCGTTTTGCTGCGGAGTAGACCCTTTGCCGGCTGTTGATGGCTACCATGTGACTGGCAAAAGCTGAAAGGCTACCGTGCGGATGGCAAAAACTGAATAACTGAGATTTGAACTAGCCTTGTTTCAAGAGAGAAAAGAAGGATTTGAGAAGATGATGTCTAATGAGAGAAGAGATAAAAGTGAGATTTGAAAGCTCTTCACGTGGGTACCAAACAGTGGACTTGCAGTGGCGACTCTAGGAATTTTGTCCAGTGTGTTCCTATTTCACTTTGAAAAAATTTCGGGTCATTTCGGTCTATTTTGGGTGTTTGGGACATTTCGGTAAATACCGGTCGAAATTCAAAATTTGGCTAACATGAAGTTTGTGCTAAAAAAAAAGTTATTAAAACCAAAACAAATTTGCATTTTGTACACCGAAAAACCTCAAAAGGAAAATAAATGAAAAGAAAAGAAATGAACAAAGGTACCTAAATAATAAACTATAAGTTCATTTGAAATATTAAAAAAATTATTAATTATTGTTGTTTAGTTGTTTCATAAATTTGTTTGTCTTTTATAAACTATAATTTGTTGTATTGTTGTTTCATTAATTATTAAATTATTAATTGTTGTTTAGCCTAACATAATTTAATTTGTTTGTCTTTTATAATGTACTAGTCGCTAACCCGTGCGATGCACGGGATAGTTAAATAAAATGATAATTAACCAACATCATGTTAAGGTAAAAAAATTAGTGAGAGACTGATTTGCCCACCAAAAATTTAAAAGAAAAAAAATTGATATAATAAAATCTAAGAAATTTAGAAATAGAAAATTGGGTTAATAATATGCATATTATAGAATCCCTAAATTCTACTTCAAAACCAAACAAAACCCTTCAAATTCAAAAAATTCATATATAATATTCCAAATAAAAATTTACCACACCTTAGGTTGGAAGACATAGGTTGCAGTTTTGATTTTTCTCCAAAAAATAGAGATGCTTCATCTGCTATATATAATATAAAATAATTATTAGAAATTTCAACCCAAAAACCAAACCCACAAAAATACTATCAAAATATAAAGATTAACCCAAATACTTAGAAGAAAATAAATTCTAAATATAACAAAACAATAAGATAGAATGAAAATTTCAGACACATATGAAAGCAAATAAAAAAGACAAAACCTACGTTTTTTTTTTTTTTTTTTTTTTTTTTTTAAGTTGAGTCTCTCTCCTTCTTATTTTTTTAATTTTAAAGTGAAATTAAGTTTAGGATTTTGAGATGGTAATTGCTAGGGTTTTAAGGAGAGAAGAGAGAGTCCTACCAGGAGTCTAAATAATATAAACAATTCAAAACATGGAACATTATCAAATTTATAATACCTAATTCCATTATCTTCTACGTTGAATCCAAACAAATAATTAATTAAAATTAATCCAAACAAATAATTAATCAACAAAAATCAAAGCTTTAATAAAAAAACAAAAAATCACATGAACCCAAATAAAAATTCTCAATAAAGCAAAAACATATAGAAATTTACCACACCTTGGGCTGTAAGACATAGGTTGCAGCTTTGATTTTTCTCCAAAAAATAGAGATGCTTCATCTGCCATATACAATATAAAATAATTATTAGAATTTTAACTCAAAAACCAAACCCATAAAAACACTATCAAAATATAGAGATTAACCCAAATACTTATAAGAAAATCAATTCTAAACATAATAAAACAATAAGATAGAATGAAAATTTCAGGCATATATGAAAGCAAATAAAAAATTTGAGATGGTAATTGCTAGGGTTTTAAGGAGAGAAGAGATTTTGGTATTTTTATGCAAAAAACGTTATTTTAGGTCTAAGTGATTTATTTCCTTGTTTTTAGGCTCTTTTAATATTTTTTTAGGTCAAATTTGGTTCCTATTATAGTTAGGTATTAATTAGGGCTTATTTTAGAATATATTTTCTTGTCCATCAAGTTTTATGGAGCTCTTAAATAGGCCTCCAAGTTTGTATACGTTTTTCAATAATATTGTTATAAGATATAAAACCTAAAATAAAAAGAATCAAAAATAAAAAGAAAAAGAAAATAGTGATGATGTGGAAAATTGTGAGAGCTTCAAAAACTTCGGTTTTATATATATATATATAGATTAGTTAATTAAATTATTAATTATTGGTGTTTAGTTGCTTTATTAATTTTTTTTACTAACTACTAGCAGTCTAAAAAAAATATTCTATATATCACCGTACACCCTTAGTGTGATGGCCACTTTACAAGTATAAATGCTTGTGGGGTGTAGAGGGCAAGAACCGGGGTTCAAATCTCTATGAGAAAACTCTACATACATATACACTTAGATTATGCTAGAGTTGAATTCTATTTTATATATAAAAAAAAATTCTATATAAATTAATATATCTAATTACATTTCAAAATTTTACCTCTTTTATTCAAATTATTTTAAGCTAATTTCACAACTCAATAAAAAAATTAAAAAGCATAATAAGCCTTCTACGTAGGAGTGGTCAAAAAGGAAAAGAATAGAATACTATAAACGATTTTCTAAGAAATTAAAATAAAAATCAAAAATCAAAAAATAAAAAAGGTAAAAGAGTGGCAGATAAACCACGTTAGTTTGTCCGCCACTCCGCCCATTAGTAACTTTTGTATAAAAAAAAAGCATTTAATAAGAAGTAGAAAGTGGTTTGGTGTGAAAGCAGTGGAAGTTATTCTTCTTCTTTGGTTTCTCTGCTAACATTTTGTTTAGAAACCAGACCAAAAATGCCAAAAGAAAGAGAGTGACAATGAGGAAGAGAAGAAAACTGAAGAAGCTACTATGGGATGGTAGCGAGCTCATCTGATGAGGCTCATCAACAACATCTTACGCGTATTCATATTGGGTTTTGGTTGGTTGGTTGGTTGGTTTTTTTTTTTTTTTTTTTTGGGCTTGCTCTATTACAATTTTTATTTTTTTAGATTTTAGTCAAAATTTGTTTGGCATAAAACTTTTAAGGGTGTTCCTGACATTGCTTGGGGGTGTTCCTATTTTTTTTTTAACGGTAAACAAATAAAAAAATTTTAATTATTATATAAAATTTTTTTTTTTCAAGCCAGGGTGTTCCTGGGAACACCCTGGGCTCTGAGTGGCGTCGCCACTGTGAACTTGTGGTTGTGAATTTTTGGGATTTTTTTTTTACTTAAAGCTTGCACACCACACGAGATTGAAAAAGAAGTTTTGGACCTCCCACGCATTGTTGACCTGTTTCTTAGTTGATTTATTTAGTGATTAGTCTACTTCTTAATTCTACAAAGTACAAACCCACCAATTCTTACATTAATTTATTAAATTTATTTATTGCTTTACACTATAGGATTGTCTGATCAATGTAAGATTTACACTATAAGCTTAAACAAATACAAACAATATTATATACATTTACAGCAAAAAAGATATATAACATTATACACGCTAATGTCCCCCACCATTCAAGCTACTAACTTACTACTCTTTAAAAAAAAAAAAATTAATTTCTTGAGAAAATGTCTATTAAATTTTTTATTGGGTTTCATAAATTAATTTAATGTGAAATTTCTATTAGATCTCTGTATTTATTTGGATTTTTATGTAATTTTTCAATTTTTACTAATTTAATATATTTATTTATATTTTAAATAATTATTAAATTAATTATGACGTCATCACGATTCGACCTCGGTTCGAGTTTAAAACCTTGCATTTTAGTTGAATATGTTAAGTTTTTAGACCCCATAAAACACAAACAGATTAACCTAGTTAATTAGTCAAGTGATTACTTAGTCAAAATTAAACAAATCTAGGTTAACACAAATATATCATCATATCAAGCATAGTAGCGGAAAAATAAATAACACAATAATATGATGACCCAAGAAAACCAAACCGGTAAAAAACCTGGGGAGAATTTAACCTAGCTATCCTCAAGGTAAACTTGAATCCACTATGAAAGAATTGAAGTTTTACAGTAGCGACTTAGACCACTAACATCCTATTGCTACCCACCAGTAGAAACTTACTAACACGACCACGTGCAAGCTCTGAGACCACGGACTCCTTCTTTCTTGGATTTTCCAGCAATTACAATCACACCCGCTTATGTATCTTTAAGCTCTTTAGCGCAGCAACTGAATGATCATCAAGTTCTTGAATGAATCTCCTTCTTGATAAACCTAAGCTTGTGTAAAAGAAAGCTCCTCACAGATCTCATAAGAGATTTACACAAACTGCAATATGAGCAACTTCTAAAACGTGGCTAGGGTTTGCCTTATATATCTATGGCAAAAACATAAAACCCTAAACGTTTTAGGAGTTAGGGCTGAGTTGGAAATCTGCAGAAAAAATGCATCTGCCCGATTTTTGATTGATCGAGCCTAAGCTTCGATCAATCGAGCTAGGCTGAAATGCATAATAACTTCTGCATCAGCTCGATTCCAACTTTACATAAAAGAACCAACTTTGAGTAAGTCTAAACAAGACTAAACAACCTGTTTTGATCATAGTTTGCCAACAATACACATTAGAGTTCTAAATACATAAATTCCTAAGTCTTTAGAACCTAACAAACTCCCCCTTTGGCAATCCGTGCCAAAACACAAACTAAAAACTCAAAGTTTACAAAATAAAACCCTTTACAAAAAACAAATCCAATCCTAACTACTATTCATCAGTTGCAAGTGTAGACAGCAGCTCAATTGAATTAACCTGTATATTTCTTGAAACACTAAACAAAATGCATAAACGCATGTGTGGAAAATACAAGTAAACAAAATAAATCTTGATTTCACAAAACACAAAATAAAGACATATATCAATGAATAACTCATAAATATAAATCAATAAGCAATGAAACAAGAACCAACATAAATGTATCCCCCCTAACATGAATAGCCCAACAAAATACATCAAAAGCCAAAAATGTAAATACAAAGTGCAGCTCCTAGATATAATCTAATCACCATAGGCTCCAAGACAAACAAAACTCCCCCTATCAACAAAAACTCTACAAGCTACACAAAATGCTACTCCCCCTTTTTGTGATGGAATGCCAAAGGGCAATCATAATCCATCATTAAAAGGAGGTGGCGAAGGTGATCGTCTAAAATGCACCAACTCTGCATGCAAAGCACGAACCTCATCGAGCAAGTCCACCAAAATCTGTCCATGAGCCGCCTGAATGGTCAAGACATGATCCAACGTACGTTGAATGTCTAAATCATCCAAAGTAGTCGGTGGAGGAACATCAACAGCAGCACCACCAAATGCCTCAACCTATGCAGCACCTGTAGAAGAGGAAGGAGGGGGTACAGGAGGCTCAACTCTAGCTCTCAAATGAGCAGCCCTCTGCCGAAGGAAAGTGGCACCTATGGGACCAGTAATATGTACGGGCTCAAACATGGGGAAACCATCTAAACCTAAATGTAACAAAATCCTATGAATGAAAATAGGAGCGTGACCGACACCGCTACTCCTATGAATCTCATTCAAAGAATGAAGAAACAGATGAGGGAAAGAAATAAAAGCACCAAAGACAAGGGCATACAGAAACACACATGGTGTGGAGATGAGAGATAGGCCACAAAAAATGACACGCTATCCTAAGAAATAGATAGGTAGTCTCAGTAAGTTCAACAGACGTGATCCGAGGATCAGAACCCCACTGGATAGAAGACCCAGTGATGTATGATATGACGACATCTAAGGGTGGAGACTCCTCATAAGGATATACAGGCTCCCTAACGACCGGAACCCCAAGAGCATCAGCCACTACCGTAGGGGTAATGGTGAACTCAACACCTTGTATCCAACTCCTAACAAGGGTGTTGGAATCATAGATATGGCAAGAGAGGTTCGAATAGAACTCTCTAATCAGGGCAGTCGGGGATGGATGATCTACCTCCAACAAAGACAACCAGCACCTATTCTCAAAGTTTGCCCTAATGGCAGGATCTAACTCATCGAGCGCAACAAAACGCTTAGCCCAAATTTTCCTCTTACTGTTCAACTTCTTATAAGCCTCTCTGCTTTTGTCAGACCTAAACACCTCACTCCTAGAGGGAGACTCAGAAGAAGTGGAGGGAGTCCTATGGGCTCTAGTTTTCCTAGGCATGGTGCTAGGGTAAGGACAAGGTCACAAAGCAGAACCAAAAAGAACAGAAAGAAAAACCAAGGGCAAACTACAAGTTAGCAAAAAAAAAAAAAATATTGAACAAAAACCTATATGATGCATGAATAGTTAAATTTCATGATGCATACTCTAATGCAGTGAAACTAAGTTCAAATTCACAAAATATGGCTTGAGCATAGAGTTTCTAACAAAAACCCCAAAATTTGAAAAACCACTTGTTTGTTTTTTTTTTTTTTTTAAATGACCAATTGATTATCACACAAGCTAGAATACAGATTATCATGATCAATTACATCAATTCAACAAGCCAATTTCATCAATTTGGTCCTAATTGAACAAAATCCCCAAATCGGATTAATACAAGCCCTAGAAATTTCAATTTCTCACAAAACAAAAAATTGATCAAATTAACCCATCAAGATCAAGTTAATAACATCTTAGCACAAAAACCCATTGATCAATTTCAGAAAATATGGCTTGAAACACCAAAATCCCCAATTATGAATAGGTCCAAAAATTTCAAACAAATGCATGAATTTATGCATGCAAACATGAAGTAAAATGCAAAAGGAATGGTAAAATGGACTAACCGGCTCTGGGAGAGAAAACCTTGCAAAAAATTCAGAGGAAAACGACAAAAATTGGATGTGGAGCCTAGTCCGAATCGGAGAGAGAGAGAAAAGCTTAAAAACTTTTGAAAAAGTGAGTTTGAACAAGTCAAACCCAGATTTTTTAAAAACCATATTCACGATTTTCGATTGATCGAAAATCAGTTTCGATTGATTGAAACAGACAGAGGCTCACATAAATTTTTAAATGCAATTTCGATTGATCAAAAAACAGACTAAATCAATCAAAAATCTAGAAAAATCACAGTGTTGAAAGACTCAACAATTTTTGTAAATAAACTCCTCAAAACATTGAATTTTGTGAATAAAATGCATGAGTATGAGATGAAATACTTTTCAAAAACACAAGTTTTAAACAGTTTTTCCAAAATTAAGATTTGCAAAACAATGTCCCTTTAAATTCTCAAGCAACAAAAATGTTGTGCATAAAAACTCAAAGTATTTTCAAACTTAGTTGGTCAAACCAAAAACACTCACAATTACATGTACAAAGTTTAGTAAAGAGTAACTTGTAAGTGTGTGCAACTAGTAAAAGCTTGAGATACATGTGAGGTGATATGTGAATAGAAATCAATCACAAAGTCTACACAATTCATCACATAGAATTTGAAAGAGACTATCACCTAAACAGTTACATCATATAACTCTCACATCTCCTAGATCGTAAGCTTGCAATCATGAAAGTTTCTTAATTTTGCCTCATATTGTACAAACCAATTTTAGTTGTTCAGACACTTATTAAAAAAGCCGGGATAATGTATACACCAATTTTATTTATTTGATTTAGCTTTAAGCCCAATAATGTACACACCAATTTTAAGCAATTAAACCAATGGTACACCTTATGTTCTTTTTGTGCATGTGCTACACTTTCTCGGGCACAAAATCTTACGATATGCACAAAGGTATTCATGATTGGCTAGTAAACAGTGGTGAGATGGTTATTTATGCATTTCTCAAAAGGTTCAAGTCCGATAGTTAAAGACATGTGACTTCAAAATCAAGACAAAGTAATCAAAAACCATGAACATCGTTCCCACACAACATGCACTACAAAGCTTCAACTAGCAAAGTGCAATAAATAAGTTCATCAAAGCTAAACAAGGTACATAAGACATGTTATGTGAAAATAAATTGACCAACCTTGTTTTCAAAAACCAAGAAAGTAATGCAAAACACAATTTGCTTCCCTTTTTCCTTTTTTTTATTTATTTATTTTTTTTTATTTTGAAAAGAAGAAACAAAACCAATCCTAGAATGAAATGCATGAATGTTATGCAATGCAAATCCTAGAAACAAAAAGAAAACACACAACCAAAGAACAATGGTCACAAAGAGTAGAGCAATGAAGCACAAGGACCATGTCATAAAGACTCAATTAGATTGGGCCTTTTGCATCCAAAGTTTTTTAGATGCACCACGAGCATTGGAGTTCTTATTCACATTAGAGTGATTTTCAATTCCAAGATTGGAATAAAGGTTAAGAGCATTTACCAATTCACCAATAAGTATCATAGGATCTTGTGCTTGAGGCACAGGTACTTTTGGTTTATTTGCTCACTTAGCTGTTGTAGCTTGAAATATTTTGGACGAATGTGCCCAGACTTTCCACAAAAATGATAAACCCGAGCAGGCTTACCATGCAACTTGTTCTTAGAAGGGGTAGACTTCTTAGGTTTAGACTCTTTCAGATCAACCCTAATCTTCCTAAGAGGTGTGACCTCTACAGGTTTGACAGTCTCACTCACAACCTCACTCACAGGGGGTTCAGAGGAAGAAGAAGGAACAAAGTTTGTGGAATGGGGAGCAGACACGGAGATGCTTTCAACAAAACTTAATCCAGATTTGTCAGAAGGAAACTTTTGAACACTCAACATATGATCAAGTTTAGAACTAGCAGATCTAGCAACAGATAAATCAAGTTCCAAATTCTTAACTTTATCAAGTAAAATCATATTCTCAGTTTTCACATTGTTCAAAAGTTCATTAGCATCAAACAGTTTCGCAAGCATATTTTTCTTATCAAGATTAAGAGATGCAGTTTTCTTTAAGCCTAATTCAACATTCATGGCATCCTTTGCAGCAACTTTGCAAAGTTTATTCTAGGCTTCTTGAAGATGTGCAGTGAAAGCAATGAAGTTTCTATCCTCGTCACATCCAGACTCATCATCAGAAACTTCATTATCACTAAGGGTTACAGACATAGCCTTACCCTTAGACCTCAAGTATGTAGGACATTTAGATTTCATGTGATCATACTCTTGACATCCAAAACATTGAGGACCTATAGAATTATTTGAAGATTGACTTACTTTTTCTCTAGGTTTTTCAATGTTGTTAACCTTAATGGGATCATTCTTCCTAAAGTTTCTATGTTCAACAATGTTTGTTTCTCTTGCCCTTCTGTTACTATTTCTAAGAAAGTTTTTGAAGTTCTTGGCGAGGTAGGCAATCTCTGTAGCAGAGAGCTCATCATCAAATCCACCAACCTCAACATCATCAACAAACTTAAGAGCCATTGATTTGGATTTGCTTGTTTTGGGTAGGTCTAACTTATAGGACTAAAGAGATCCTACAAGTTCATCAACAGGGATGGAGTCCACATCCTTGCTTTCAGTGATGGCAGTCACTTTGGGTCTAAATTCTTCAGTCAAAGATCTAAGAATCTTCCAAACAATTTTAGGTTGATCATAGATTTCACCCAAATTATATGCAGAATTAACAATGTCATTAAGCTTAGCATAGAATTCATCAAAAGATTCATCATCAGACATTCTAATGCTTTCAAATTTAGAAGTTAATTGCTGCAACTTATTAATTTTAACTGCCTTTGTGCCTTCATGCAAGTCTAGAGGATATTC
Source organism: Quercus gilva (assembly GCA_023621385.1). NCBI lineage: Eukaryota > Viridiplantae > Streptophyta > Magnoliopsida > Fagales > Fagaceae > Quercus > Quercus gilva. Next base: position 13,188,213 of record CM042476.1, on the reverse strand, counting down.
CAAGCAGTGTGAGCAACCTCAACAGTAGAGATTCTCTTAAATTCCTCCATAGAAATAGCATTGAATATCGCATTCATTACTTTGCTATTTAAAGCAGCTGCTTCTTTTTGAGAAGTTTGCCACTCACTCACAGGAGTAGTGGGCTTCTCCCATCCGCACTCAACGGAGTTCCAGACTCTCTCATCAATAGATTTCAGGAATACTTTCATTCTTACTTTTCAATAAGCATAATTATTCCCATCAAAGTGAGAAGGAATAACCAAAGAGTGTCTGTGTTCCATGACAACAGGGGTCAAGGATCAGCTCAGAGATCAAAAGATCTACAACAAGAAAGCAACCTGCTCTAATACCACTTGTTAAGTTTTTAGACCCCTTAAAACACAAACAAATTAACCTAGTTAATTAGCTAAGTGATTACTTAGTCAAAATTAAACAAATCTAGGTTAACACAAATATATCATCATATCAAGCATAGCAGCGAAAAAATAAATAACACAATGATATGATGACCCAGGAAAACCAAATCGGTAAAAAACTTGAGGAGGATTTAACCTAACTATCCTCAAGGTAAACTTAAATCCACTATGAAAAAATTGAAGCTTTACAATAGCGACTTAGACCACTAACATCCTATTGCTACCCACTAGTAAAAACTTACTGACATGACCATGTGCAAGCTTCGAGACCATGGACTCCTTATTTCTTGGATTCTCCAGCAATTATAAGCACACCTACTTGTGTATCTTTAAGCTCTTTAGCGCAGCAACTGAATGATCATCAAGTTCTTGAATGAATCTCCTTCTTGATAATCCTAAGCTTGTATAAAGGAAAGCTCTTCACATATCTCACAAGAGATTTACACAAACTGCAATATGAGCAATCTCTAAAACGTGGCTAGGGTTTGCCTTATATACCTAGAGAAAAAATATAAAACCCTAAACGTTTTAGGAGTTAGGGCTGAGTTGGAAATCTGCAGAAAAAATGCATCTGCCCGATTTTCGATTGATTGAGCCTAAGCTTCGATCAATCGAGCCAGGCCGAAATGCACAATAACTTCTGCATCAGCTCGATTCCAACTTTACATAAAAGAACCAACTTTGAGCAAGTCTAAACAAGACTAAACAACCTGTTTTGATCATGGTTTGCCAACAATACACATTAGAGTTCTAAATACATAAATTCCTAAGTCTTTAAAACCTAACAGAATACTTTAGGCTTTCTTGAAACTTTTCATGTGTGCACATGGTCATGAAATAAGCCCTTAGTTAGATCACAATTATTGCATATTATCTTCAACGGTACACTTGTATCTCATGCATCAAGGCAAATTTCTGATCAACATTCCCCTCGCAAGTTGGCACTGCACAGTTGACATGGAACCAGACCTGCCATATATATTATATATCTAAAAGCTAAAGCGTAGCATTTAATATTGCTACGCTCCTGTTGAGTTACATCAGCGTCACATCATCAACATATTTTCAATATTTTCTCTCTCCTTTTTAATTATTTTTCTCCTTATTAATTTGCCACTTTACAATTACACTTTCTCCAATATTTACTTATTTTTACATTTCTATCTCCCCACTACTTTATAGTCTATACCTTAGCCTTACAATTTCTCCATTCCTTCAGCTTCCTTTTACTTTAACTCTTCTTCTCCCCATTTTTTTTACTATAAAAATTTGTTATTTTCTCTTCCGTTCAATCCATATTTGCTCACACAAAAAGGTGAATGCTCTCTCTCTCTCTCTCTCTCTCTCTCTCTCTCTCTATATATATATATATATATATATATATTCTTTATATCTAAAAGCTGAAGCGTAACGTTTAATATTGCTACGCTCCTATTAAGCCACATTAGCGCCACATCATCAACCTATTTTCAATATTTTCTCTCTCCTTTTTAATTATCTTTCTCTTTATTAATTTGCCACTTTACAATTACACTTTCTCCACCATTTACTTACTTCTAACTTTCTATCTCCCCACTACTCTATAGTCTATACCTTAACCTTACAATTTATCCATCCCTTCATCTTCCTTTTATTTTAACTCTTCTTCTCCCCATTTTTTTACTATAAAAAATTGTAATTTTCTCTTTTGTTCAATCCATATTTTGCTTACACAAAAAGGTGAATTCTCTCTCTCTCTCTCTCTCTCTATATATATATATATACACACACACACACTTTCTTTTGGTGGATGTTTAATTCTTTAGATTGATGAATTTTTATATTTAACTCTACTTTAGGTTGATATGATTTGGTTAATATTTTAATTTTTTAATTTTTATCTTTTTAATTTTATTTTATTTCTTTGTTACGTGTTATCCTATGAAATTACAGAATGATTTAATGTTATCCTATTACATAACATGACCTGAATAATTTGGTGTTTACAATTATACATTTTCTATTGAATATTCTTCTACATATAATTTTGTTATTTGTCTCACATTTTATTCCAAAAAAGGTGATTGTTCTCTCTCTCTCTCTCTCATTAATTCTTTCTTGCAACTCTATTTTAGATTGATGAATTTTTTTTTTTTTTTTTGTGTCTCTACTTTTGGATGATAAACTTTGGTGGTGTGTTTTTTTGAGTTATTTATCACATGTACTCTCTATCCCTCTTATAGTTTTGGTTTGAGTTAATTTTTAGATATTTTAGAAGAAAGATGATTATGTATTTGAATGTCTCTATAAATTATTTGAGTAATATTAATTGCAAATTTGGTTTGGTTATCATGATAATCTTTTTAAAAGAATGAGCAATTCAAATAATTAAATTTTAGTTGTAGAAAAAGAAAAACCGTAACACAATATACAAAAGTTTGAATAATATAGATCACTTGAAAAAAGAATAGTATTTCTATCTTTTATCTCAAAGAAAATACTATGGAATAATAGTTGTATATTCCCACACATCACATGATCTGCGAGTAGTATATATAAAACAAAAAAACTTACTTCTTCCATAGAGAAATATAGCAATAACTATTAGGAAACTGAAACTGTGAGCCCATGCAAAATCACTTGCATTAGATAATTAAACATTGGAAGGGACAAAGACTGTAATCTAATATTTTGCAACAATGACATAAATTCATACCTTTGCAAATGCACGATTGTCAACTCTTCATTTGAGAGCGCAAGTCAATGTGATTGGATTCTCTAGTCCGCCATTCCTTTATCCAAAGTCCTCCTGTGGGACAAAACTGATGTGTAAATATTCAATATTTCAAATATTCATATCTAAAACAATCATAAGGTTTATCCAAGACATGAGTAACCTGACCTTCATCATAAGCAATTATATTATGCTCATGTCCAAGGATTCCAACTAAGCTTTCTTAACCCCTGCAAACACTCCTTGATCAATACATAAACAAAAGAGCAATATAAGCACAAGACTTCACAATGATGCAAGAATGAAGAATGTAAACAGAACACATCCCACCTTCAGTATCTGTCTGGCATGCAACCAAATGATATAGTTAGAATTTTACTCTCTTGGTTGCAACACAATTAATTCTAACTCTCAACTGTGGAGTTTTCTCAAAAGCTTTGTCTATATTGAACTTCTTCTTACATGCCTTCACATGAGTCCTGTACATACTGCAACACGCATGCCCTTTTGCAACAACCAATAATCCTTTAGTAAGTTTCCATCTTCTATTACCAAGATGGTTACAATAACCTGCTTGAGCCATAGCCAATGTAGAAAAAACATTCTGTTAGGTTCTAAAAGTTCAGAACAATTGGCAAACCGTGAACACAAATTTGTCTAGATATAGATCTTAGAGTCTATAAGGTATATTAGACAATGCTCAAGGTACTGCAAGCCAGAATATGTCAGGTTCGAAATTTGAAATATGTCAGGTTCACCGATTGAGAAGAAGGCTCACCTGATCGAGATGCATTTCTGCAGAATTTAATTAAAGCTCAACAACTCATTAATCCCATTAAGTGATTAAACTTTCAGATCTATTTCACTGAGTATTTAAAAGAAACCCTAAGACACGTTTTAAAGGTTTTTTAAGAGATAGAATAGTGTTTCTTGTGCCTCCTATTGTAGATCTAGGGTTTTTGTACTCAAAACTCTCTAAAATCTTCTACTGGCAATATTCTTTAAAGAAACTCAAGATCTGGTGTTATAGAAGTTGCTACCATCACTAGTCATCAAAGGTGCTAGAGATTTAAACCTTTAGGGGTGGTCTTGGAGTCACAAAGTAGATAGTTTATGTTGATGATCTAAATCTTTGAGTGGAGCTCTCAGGGTCACAAACTGGAGTGTTTGTGTGTGTTGATGCCCATTTTTTGAAAATCCACACCCAAAAGCCCATACGGAGGAAAGCCCAATGAAAAGCAAGGCCCAAAGGCCCACCAAGAAGACCAAAGAGCAAGAGGTCCAAAGAAAGAAATGCAAGGCAAAGCGATTTGCAACAGAATACAGCTTTGCCGCAGAATACAATTCTCCAACAGAATGGCTTCTGCAAATAAAGACAAATTGGGTCCAAGACCCTTTTGATCCAATCAACATTATTTGGCCCACAAAGGCCCAAATCCTTTTGTATAAAAAGATAGGCGTAAAAACTAATATGAAGAAGCACAATGAAACGCATGAAGAATTGCATGAAGGAAAGAAAAGCCAAACCAAAGGAAATGACAAACACAGCAGGAAACGCATGAAGAAATAAGACAGAGACACATAGCAGAACGAAACAAAGCTAATCTGCTACGACAGAAACAACATGGGAATGAAAGAAGACAAAAGTAGAAGATAGTGGAGTAAGCACAGAAGGGCCAGAGCACCACCAACTTGTACCCCGCCAATACAAGGGAGGTGGGCCCACGGTTAAGGGGGTTCAGAGGTGAACGGTTTTAGACCCCTTAAAAACAACCAGATTGGTTAGCCTAAACTAATTAGCCAAGTTGTTACTTAGTCAAATTATGCAATACTAGGTTAAAGCAATCAAATAATCATATCAAAAATATAATGAAGCGGAATAATAAATAACACAAGATATGATCACCCAGGAAACCACACAGTAAAAACCTGGGGAGGATTTGACCCACCGATCCTCAAGGCAAAACAGAATTCACTATGAAAGAATTGAAGTTCTTACAAAAGGACTACAAGCTCCCCGCTCGACTTCCTAATGCTACCCACCAGTAAAACTTACTGACACGACCACGTGCAAGCTCTGAATCCACGGACTCCTTCTTTCTTGAATTCTTCAATCAGCTACAAGCACCCCCGCTTGATATTCTTTAAGCTTCAAAGGTAGCAACCAAGTTGATCATCAAGATGTTAAAGTAATCTCAATCTTGAAAACCCTAAGCTTTGTGTAAAGGAAAGCTCCTCTAGATCTCACAAGAGATTTACACAAAACAGCAATGTATGAGCAACAATACAACTGGAGCAACTCTAAAAACGTGACTAGGATTTTTCCTTATATACCTATGGCAAAAACATAAAACCCTAAACGTTTAATGAGTTAGGGCTGAGTTGAAAAACTGCAGAAAAACGCATTCTGTGTGATTTTCGATCGATCGAATCTATTCTTCAATCGATCGAGCCAGACCAAAATGCTCCAATACATTTACAGTCTCTCGATTCCAACTTTACAATAAATGAACAACTTTGAGCACACTTTAACAAGACTAAACATGTTGTTTTGATCATGGTTTGCCAACATTACAAATTAGAGTTCTAAATACATAAATTCCTAAACCTTTAGAACCTAACAAGAGGGTGTGGTTTGGTGGTATGGGAAAAAGGGGTCTGTATTTGGTTTTCAGCCGTGACTTCTTTTGGGAATATATCCTGCTGGGATGGTATCTTACTCAAAAGAGGTAGTAGATGGCTGAAACCATCTGATGCATGCCATAGAGGTAGGTGGTGAGGTAGGTGGTGAGGTAGCCCAATATTTATCCATTTGAACCTAGAGGTAGAGGTATACAGCAAGAACAAACAAAAGGGACTTTTGTCACGAAATGAGTAATGGTGCAATAAATGTATTCTGAGCAGAGGTAGTAGTCGAGCAACCAATGGGTTAGTGGGCAGTCTTGAAGGAATGCCCACAACAAGCCAAAACCAGTTGGTGAAGCCCTAGGGGTAAAAGGGAGAAATCTCATTGAACTAGCTCACTATAAAAAGAGAAAAGCACCTAAGGGGGGGAATCCATGGTAAAAGAGTAGTAAGCACCTAAGGAAGGCACTTAGAGAGAGAGAGAGGGACCCAAGAAAAGGAAAGACCAAAGGGGGAACAACCCACGGCAAGAAAGTAGTAAGAAACTAAGAGTAAAAAGAACGGAGAGAAAGAAAGAAAGAAAGTGGCAAAAAGAAGAGAGAAAACACAGCAGGAATAGGGGCATGCATTAATAGACCATCTTTTCCCTCTCTCTTAGCAAACCCACTCTTTGAAGTCCCTCAAAAGTAGTAGTCAATAGCCATTTAGGCCTATTCTCCAAAGTGCACAACTTTGATGGCAAAAGCTTATGACAAGGTTGTTCAAGTTGGGGTTTGGATTCCTTCTTGGTTTACTTATTCTATGGGAAGATTCAATATTTGATTTCAATTGCAAATATATTTGATTTCACTCGTTAGAACTTATATCTGTTGTATTTAGTGATTCTGCTGTAGCACGTTTTTATCACGTTTGCTGCGTCAGTTGTCCTGCTGTGGTATCTTTACTTGTTGCACTAGTTATTTTGTTGTAGCACCTTTTTATTATATTTACCGTGTTAGCTATTATACTAGCTAAACCTTTTCTACTGAAACTTTCTTATTTCTTTGTTTTTACATGTTTTACTTTTGATACAAACTAATCATTATCTTGCCATAAGTATATATACATATACCCTGTATATCGTGTTCTGCAAAATATATTTTATGTATGTATATATGAATACGTATAAGTACACATACGAATATATGTATGTATATATTTGAGAATATGCTAACCCATGTAAACTAACATTTGCTTGATTAGTATTTTCTTTTAAATTTTTTTATGAAGTATAAAAGTATTTTTGCATTAAAAAAAATGAAGAGTAGTCATTCACGTTGCAAAAAAGTGCAGAAATGCTTTACTACATAGCAGAAAACTTTATTACGCAGCAGAAAGTTTTACTGCATAGCAGAAAGCTTTACTACATAGCAGAAAGCTTTACTGCACAGCAGAAAGTTTTACTGCGCAACAGAAGATTTTATTGCACAGTAGAAAGTTTTACCACACAACAGAAAAGTTAGTCTTGTGGCAAAAGCTACAGAAAAGTTCATTCTGCAGCAAAAATAGAGGATAAGCCCACTTTCTAGCGTCTTCACTTGGACTTGGACTCAACATTTGTACATAAACTGACAGTGGCAAAATGGTACTTTGAAGCCCATTCTATGAAGCGCCAGGCCCAACTTCCTTCTTAGAAAAAGCCTAGACTAAGCGTTGTCCAATAATATCAAGACGCATGTCTAAGGCACAAGAATCGTAAAAAGAACCCTTCGACAGTGTGCAACAAATTGAGATAGAAGAGTTCATGGATTCAAAGTTGCGTGTGGTCACATGAGTAAGTACTTCAAGAGGTAGCATTAGATATAGGGAAAAATCTATTGTAAACACTTCCATTCTATTTAATGAATTTGTTCCTTGAGGATTGTTTAGGTTAAATCCTCTCAAGGTTTTTTTACCTTGAAACTGAACGATTTCATTGGTTTTCCTGAGTCATCGTATCCTTGTCTTCTTTACAATTCCACTTTATGTGATATGATTGTTATTGTTTAACCTAGATTTGCATAATAAACCTAATAACAGCTTGGTTGATAAATTAGGTTAAACAAACTATGTTTTCCAGGGGTCTAAATACATAACACATTCATCCTTAAATCTAGAACATACCGCACATCCTTTAACATCATTGTGCAGCCAATATTGGTTTTGATGCACACATCACCAATTCCCACAAATTTTTAATAATTGGAGTTACCCATCTTCACTACACTAAAGTCACCTACTTTGTATGTGGTGAACAATCTTTTTGTAGGGATAACATGGTGGAAGGCTGTTGAATCAACAACCCACTCAACATCATTCTTCGCAACGTGCTCATAGTTTTGCTCTTCAAGAGAAAGCATCACAACATCCTCATCAAACACAATTGTAGCAATATTCTTCTCATTATCATTTTTTTTATCTTTGTTTTTAGTTTGTTTTTTGTTCCAATTCCAATAGTTTGTTTTTATGTGACCATTTTTCCCACAGTGGAAGCATAGTCTCATCTCTTTAAACTGAGATCTACCTTTTGATTGTGATCTATCATTGAATTTAGCCCGATCATCATTGCTTCTATTTCTACCCCTGTTCTCCATAACAAGAGCTTGTTCATGTGCATTGTTTATACCAGCATTTCTTCTGCGAACCTCCGAGCTCAGAATCAAATCTCGAATATCATCATATTTGAGTTTGCTTTTCCCTGTAGAATAGCTCACTACCATTCTCATGGCCTTTTAACTGTTTGGCAAAAAAAAAACGAAACAATTAATGCACAGATCTTATCATCAAAATCAATCTCCACAGAGGAAAATTGATTTGTGATGGCATTAAACTCATTCAAATGTTGTGCCACAGGAGTACCTTCGACCATCTTTAGATTTAACAATTTCTTCATCAAATGCACCTTATTGTTAGCCGAAGGCTTTTCATACATGCTAGGCAAAGATTCCATCAAATTCGCTGTAGTCTTCTCAATCACAACATTCTGTGCAACTGATCTTAACAGAGTTAATCATATAACTCCTAGAACTTGTCTATCAAGAAGACTCCATTTTTCATATTCCATACCATCTGGCTTCTTCCCTAAAAGAGGAAGATGCAATTTTTTCCCATACCGATAATCTTTGATTTGCATTTTCTAATAGCCAAAGTCTGTGCCGTCAAACTTCTTGATTCTTGACGCCTTTCCTTCTTCTTCAGCTATTGCTCCCAATTAAACTTATGCTCTGATACCACTTGTTGGAAAGAATTCTATATGAATGTGAATAAATTTCATAAAGTACAGCAGAAACACTACCACACAAGAACACAAAGATTTATGTGGAACCCTTTCTCTTTGAAGGGAAAAACTATGGGACAAACTTTGAATAATTTCACTATATTAAATAGAGATTACAATACTCATAAATACAACTTGAGCAAAGAAAAACTCTCATTTTCACTTACTGCTCTTCTTCACTGTGTATCTCTCACAATTTTCTCTTGCTCTCTGTATTTTTCTCTTCTCTATTGCTTGCTCTCATTCAAACTGTTCTTCAAGACTACACTGTTCTCATTCTATCTAGGACTCCCACTCACTCATGGCCAAATGGCCTCATTTATTTAGTCTTCAGATTTTCTTCTCTTCTTCTCTAGCCTTTAGGACACGCACAAGATAATAGATACATCCTTCATAAATATGGCTTGACTTGGGCACATAAAAGCCGACTTCATTTACTTCTTGACAAAGCTTCTCGCAAGCTCATTTAAAGAGCTTTGACAAAGAGTGTGGGCTAGACTTGTGGGTGTCGGCACCTAACAGAAATGAACATGGATCAACACAATATCCACTGCATCCACGTGTAGTTAATCCCACATACCTCTAATCATCTTAATCCCAATCAGGCATAATGTCACTTATTGACCACAGCACTAAGCAATGGTAAATGCTTTTGATGAAACATATGCTTTGAAATTGCTTAAACAATTAGGTTTCATCTTTAATACTTTTGTTATTTTTGACCTTTCCTTCCCCATTTCCAAATCCAAACCAAGCGATCATCATAATATTTCGTAAGGAAAATAATTTTCTTATGGCATTACATCAAAGAAAAGAAGAAGAGAAAGGGGAATGAAATCATAAACCGAAGAAGTGGATAATGTTTACAAATCATCTTTAAATATCAAATGATTTCAGAGTTTTATTTATTTATTTTTCATTCACATTCCAAAGCAAAGAATAAAATTCATAAATGTTCATATCATCCAATTACAAGAGAAAAGATGGTTGATGCAAATAATACCATTTGTTTTAATGAAAATCAAACATATTTATAACCCAATAACTTTTTAATCATACCATTAAAGATTGAGTTTAATTCCCATCTTTTTGGTCAATTACTCTAGGAATTTTCTTAGATAGGGTAACCCCAAACTGGCTATTGTACTCTTGTTTTGATCTCATTCGTATATGAAAGTTCATTAGTCTAATTACTAGAGCTAATTAAGACACCTAAATTAAACTTACTGCTTGATTAATTTTAAGCTTAGCACAATAAAAGCGGAATATATGTGACTAGCACATAATCAACTGAAACCACAAACTAAAGAATGTGCATACGTAATTGACAAGCAATATAAACCCAAGTAATAAGGGAGAAGAGAGTGTAAACAATGAGACAACACGCGATGTATTGAAGAGGAAAACCAGAGAACCCAAAAGAAAAATCTCTCTGTGGCCTAACAGGCTAAAATAATCCACTAGCAAATTAGTTGGAGTACATGAATACACAAAGACTCTCCAAGCCTAAGCTACCCAAAGTACTTGAGCCCTTCGTGCTCCAGCTACCAAAGGACTTCATGGAGTCTTGTCTTTGCTAGCTTTTCAAATCCCACAATTAAGTCCAATTACACCTACCAAAGATTAGTATGAATCCAATTCTTCCCAATTGCTCCAAAACAACTTTCACACTTAGAATGTGTGTGGATTGTGTTTGGGCTAAGCTCCTCTCATAGGATAAGGAAATTGAGAGGGAAGAGAGTGAAGAAAACTAAGAAAAATGTGTGGATAATTGAAGGAAGACAATCACTAACTCTTAAATGAGTTTCTAGGGTTTTCTCTTTGAAAATCTTCTTACAATTTTGTAGATAATGAAGGTATATATATTGTGGGTGAAGGAAAGGAAGAGACACACCAAAATCTAGCTGTCGGCACATTTTACGAGTCACTCATGGGTTAGCTAAGTCGCAAGCAAGTCATGAAACAGTTTGACACAACAGAAGTTTGAATTTCATGCATGTGCTACTCACGTGACCATTTGCAAGCCAGTCTAGAAACTCCCTATCTTAAGCAAATCTTCACCAAAATGTAGACTAAACCCATTAAAATTAATCTCACACAAATACAGGTAAATATTTAAAAGAATTACAATAAAATTGTCATAGAATTAAAGCCAACAAAACTAACATGGAAAAATCACAACTTAATAGTATCTATGTTAGTGTGGATTCTGAACGTATTTAGACCCCTTAAAAACAACCAAATTGCGTAGCCTAGTTAATTAGCCAAGTTGTTACTTAGTCAAATTAAGCAATTCTAGGTTAAAGCAATCAAATAATCATATCAAAATAATAAAGCAGCGGAATAATAAATAACACAATGATATGATCACCCAGGAAACCACACGGTAAAAACCTGGGGAGGATTTGACCCACCGATCCTCAAGGCAAAACAGAATTCATTATGAAAGAATTGAAGTTCTTACAAAAGGACTTACAAGCTCCCCGCTCGACTTCCTAATGCTACCCACCAGTAGAACTTACTGACACGACCACGTGCAAGCTCTGAATCCACAGACTCCTTCTTTCTTTGAATTCTTCAATCAGCTACAAGCACCCACACTTGATATTCTTTAAGCTTCAATGGCAGCAACCAAGTTGATCATCAAGATGTTGAAATAATCTCAATCTTGAAAACCCTAAGTTTTGTGTAAAGGAAAGCTCCTCTAGATCTCACAAGAGATTTACACAAAACAGCAATGTTTGAGCAACAATACAACTGGAGCAACTCTAAAAACGTGGCTAGGGTTTTGCCTTATATACCTAGGGCAAAAACATAAAACCCTAAACGTTTAATGAGTTAGGGCTGAGTTGGAAAACTGCAGAAAAACGCAATCTGTGCGATTTTCGATCGATCGAATCTATTCTTCGATCGATCGAGCCAGACTGAAATACTCCAATGCATCTACAGTCTCTCGATTCCAACTTTACAATAAATGAACAACTTTGAGCACACTTTAACAAGACTAAACATGTTGTTTTGATCATGGTTTGCCAACATTACAAATTAGAGTTCTAAATACATAAATTCCTAAACCTTTAGAACCTAATAGATTCTAATTACTCAAGTTGGTGATTTTTGGTATTCTTATTGTGGGCGCAAGTGCCTACAACGATTTGGTGTCCTATAAGAAGTAAGCCTCAACCGAGTGGACTTGGTGAAGGGTGAAAATGGAGCCGCCACCAAGATCAAGTCTAGGAACCATTAATATAGCGCCCTTCTGAGAATGACTGATCTTACTAGAGCACGTGTTCGGAGTTTAGGTATAGGGATGAGAAGGTGTTAGGCACCCAACCCCACCCGAATCGTGAGTTGGCCATCATTCATTGTGTATCACATCCTAATTCCATCAAAGGGTCCTCTAATAGGTTATCTACACACACACACACTAAGTCTATCATAAAATGAACCTAACACACAACCTAGTATTCGTCTATTATGGCATAACATGCATCCCATCACACGTCATATCACATGGCATCTTATAAACATCATCAACTCATCACATCTTCACATCATATACATACACCTAGCATCCATCTAAGCATATGCATACACAACATATCTCATGTTACATAACACTTCTCAACAAAGTAATACGCATCACATGGCAACAAGCATCTTAATATCCAAAGGCAGCAAACATCTATGGCTTTGTGGGCACATCATCTCGCACTAACTCATTGCATGGTTTATGCCCTCCATGGGAAGTCCTTAGCCGAATGGATTGGAGACGGAGGTTTGGGAGTCGTCGCCTTATTTAGGTACAAGAACCAAATTGGGCCTTTTGGACCATTTACTTAGGTCTACATACCAGATTATTGGTTCGGAGTTTGGGTACAACTTAGGAAGGTGTTAGGCATCCAAGACTGCCTAGCTTGTGGGCTGGCCTCTATTATGTGTTGTTAGGTCATATTTAAATAAAGTAGTTATTAAAAGAGCCATAATTCTTGTTGGAGCATTTTGATATTATTTAATTAAAATGAATAAATATGACAACATAAATATAATGATATGCAAGTCAATATGGAAGATAAGGAGTTAATGAAATGTTTAACCCCACATTGAAATTGAGAGAATTGTTTATAATTGTGGTGATTGGGGTTGATATGTATTAGTGCAGATGTTTGGGCCAAATACATTTAGAATAAATAGCCTATTCATTGGTGAGTAAATAACCTTTTTATTATGGAAAATGAAGATTCATTCACCCACTTAGTGAATTAGCCGTTTAGGCCTATTTATTATTCAGAAACTCCTTATCTGATCCATTAATTGTGTAAGTCTAGCCCTTTAGATTTATGTCTAACAATTAATCTTATAACACCCACTACATTAGAATTATGAACCTAATTAATCAGATTAATTTGGGTAATAATTTCATGAGGCCCATTGAGCCTATAAATTGACTCATTCAGACTGGTTACAAATTACATTGATATACACCAAAAAATATAGAAACTACAAGCATTCTACACACACACACACACAAAATATATATATATATATATAGAGAGAGAGAGAGAGAGAGAGAGAGAGAGCATTCTACACACACAAAAATAAAGAGATTCTTGGCAAGGAATGGTGTTATTTCTGGTGGAACTTTGGGCTTGAACACTTTATGTAGAGGTTGTTCTAGCCATACAACATTTGTTGGGCTGTTGTATCCTGGGGGAGACAAGTTGGAGAAGGTCTGCACTGGTTACAAAGATTAACTAACCAAGGGCTTGAATCTCCTTAAAAAGAGTGAGTGCCACGCCCCAGTCCAAATAGTGTTGTGTAATTTTCTTTGAAATAAATAATATTCAGAAGTACTATTCAGTTTCTCTTAGTGTTATTTCCATTATTATTTTGTTTGTTCCAACAATTCTTAATCCTAAGATACATCATGCATTTAATTAAAGGGACACACACAACATATCAAAGATTGTATCACAACATAAAAGGAAACACATTAAAACCACAAAGAAACAGATACTATTAATATGGAAAACTAACAATCAAATAAAATCATAAGGAAAAAAAATATCAAATAAACCAAGCATGGGAAAAAAAACTAAAATAAACATAAAATACAATTAAACATATTTAAATAACCTAGAATAGAGAATTCAAAGTTAAACAGATCAAAAAAACATGTGAAAAAAATTAATAAAATAAAATAAGAAATTATGCTCAAATTTGGGTTTGGGCTACGTGCACATTTTCGAAAAAATGCGTGCTCATACTCGAGTATGCGTATGCATCCTCAACACAAAAATTGTAAAATTCACATTATGCAAGTTTAATCAAACAAAGATGTTAAAAAAAAAAAAAAAAAAGTTAAAGAAGCATGTTAGAAACTCTTAACACTAAACTAACATAAAGAAAATAAAACAAAACATTATCATAACAATTAGAAAATACTATATTAATAAACTCATGTGAATCCTATTAAACAAATAAAGAATTCATGGAGAGAACACTCACCTTACTTAAGATCACAAGTTTGAGATTGTTTTAGTACCTACAATATTGAGATTAGATTTAGATAACAATGATTATTAAAGAACACAACAATACTTAAGTAATCACAACTCAAGAGCAATATTATTTTGAAAAGGTTTTGAAAACAAGATTAAGAACTAGTTTCCGGCTTAGTTTTATGCTAGAAAGTGGTTTTGAATACTTAGAAAAAATGTGCAAAGGTGTTGTGTGAGATTAGAAAAGAGAAAATAGGGTTTAGAAAATGTGTAGGCACACTTTGAAGCTAAGGTTTGGATTGGAGACATAATGTGAGTATTTATACGACTAAACAGTACAACAAATGTGGACTATGGTGATGATTACACATACTCGAGCTTGCATATGCATTCTTCCAAACATGCTCGTGCAGAACCCTAAATTCTACTACATTGCAGGCTTGACTTAAAATAGCCATAACTCATTCAATTTAAATCCAATTTACACAAAATATATGTTTAAATAAATTCCAAGATGTATAATTTCCAATGAAATAAACCTCACTCAAAAATATTTTGTGGATCAAAAGTTATGTTCAAAACAGTGAGCAAATGTCATTTTTTCAATATCGTTTTCAAAGCAATTTGAGCACTTTTGAGTTGTGATTACCTCCGAACTATTTTGAACTCTTTAATTATCCTTGATTGGCATATGTCAAACTCATCATTGGAGACAGGGACCAAAGTTTATTAATGGGTACAAAATGAGGTGTCTACGGGCATCAACCAATAATGCTTATCATCCAAATATTGCATTCTTATATGTTCAAGTAAGCATCATGTTAATCACTAGACAAATGTGCATGTTCATATGATTATGCATGACTTACCTTTACTTACATTACTACATCATCACCAAAGCACCTATGCATCAATGTATGATCATGTTCAATATATGTTTATATTGTTCATCCAAAACATAAACCCTAATAATGTGATTCAGACTACAAAGCAATAAAACATGTTATTCTACTAACCTTAGACCTAATCATGCATAATCTGACTTAAACGGAACCTAAAACATATATTAAAACTAAATAAGAGGCATAAAGGAGAACAACAAACAAATCTAGGTTTTATAGGTTGAACATGTGTGCGCATGTAGAAGCATGCATATCCATATTCATGGAGATGTGTACGCATGCACGGGTATGCGTATGCATCCTTACCTAGAAGCACGCAACATGCAATGCAGAAACTACATTTATTCTACTCCTAGCACGCTCCTAATTACCAAAGCAATAAGATAATTAAAGAAAATAAACAAGAAGCCAAACAGCAACAACAAAAAATTAGGTTAGACCCTTACCTTAACACAAGAGCTCTTGGAGCTTGATCTTGACTGTTCCCCTTGATCAATCTACAAAATAAAATACCTAGAGGGTTAGTGCGTTTAACTAGAGGGCTTAGACCTGAAATATATCCCAGCCAAAAAAAATTAGTTTAGGATGCTTTTTGAAGTAAAAATCTTCTCTCTAAATCACTTTTTTTGGAGTAGATTCAGTATGTTTTGGGAAAATGACCATGAGGGCTTTTTATAGTGTTTAGAGAGAAGAGGCAAGACTATTCCCAAATGATGTGGGATTAGTTCTGCCGCATTTTCCATAAAAAATAAAAAAAAATAAAAAAAAAAATAAAATAAAAAAACTTTCCTTACATGTTTCTAAAACCCAAATGCATAAGCATGCTCAAGGGTGTGTATGCATGGCTTAAGTATGCATACGCATGCTCGAAGCTGTGTACGCATGCTTAGGGTTCATGTAAGGTTTTTCTCTTCCAAAAACATCCTTCAATTAAAGAGTTCATTTAGCTAGGTTCTAGATCAGTCCTGAACCTAGATAGTGATATCGTCATTGGGGAATGGGGGCTTGAGTTGTAATGTTTACAAAGTAAGGTGTTTACACTTACCTACATCCTTTGTCAGTGTCGTGTTCAACACCTTTTAAGAAAACAATTTGATAAATACGAAAAGTTTTAAATTTGATATCCTTGTTATCTAGTTGCGGCTTTATACCTTGCAGAAATATTTTTGAGGACTTCATAGACTTGCACTGTCTTTTTAATGACAAATCAACATCAAGATGCTAAACAAAAATATTGGTTGCAATATTAAAATGAATGATAAAACATTGACATTACTTTCAATTATTGTTTACAGAAAATGGCATGTGTGAGCATGTGCAGCTGCCTCTATGGACAACGAACTGTACTATAAAAGCTATTTAACAAAGCTGAGAATTTTCAGTACTTAAGTCGATGTGCTACATGATCAAGAAAATGATGAGGATCTGTGGTCATTCTCTTCATTGCTCATGGAAGTCTAGTATTGAACAAAAGTAAACAATACTAGCATTAGGGGTGTAAAATCCCTACAGTTACTAATTTAGCAACTAGACCCTAAAAAGCATGCTCCATCCGGGTATGTAAACCCAAAAATTTATCCATCTTAGCTACAATAGCACTAGCATTGGGGTGTAAGAGCATCAGCAATGGGCCTGCTATATGCCAAATGTAAGGTACATTTGGCATTTAGGCCCAAAAACTACTTAGCAACGAGAAGGCCAAATTGTAAAAGGCTAAATTTTTTGAGATATAGCTACAGTACCATCTTAAATGTAAGATGGTACTGTAACTAAATGGGATAAAAAATAATAATTTTTTAATACTTGAAGTCCTTTTTAACCCGAAAATTTCTCTCTCCTCTCTCATTATTTCTCTTCTTTTCTCTCTCTTCCTTCTCTCTTTCTCATCTGCTCTCTACTCTCTTCAGACCCAAGACTCTCTCCGATGCCCCTCTCTCTCTGATAAGTTAGATGCTTCTCTCTCTCCGATGACCCTCGGACCATGGGACATGGATATGCCAAATTTCCACAAAACACCAAGCCCTTCTCTCTCTATCTACAGACCGGGTATTTGCTCTCTCATCCCCTCTCTCGCGCCATTGTCAAGCTTCTCTCTTTCTCTCTGAATCACCAAGCCTCGCTCTTTCTCTTCCAATCACCAAGCCACTAAAATCGGATTATGGGCATCAGCGTTGAGGTGAGATTGTGAGATTGGATTCATGGGCATCAGCATGGAGATCGGATTCGTGGGCATTAAAGGTGAGATCGGATTCGTGGGGTTTGGGTTGCTGCTTTTATGATTTGTGAGGTGAGATCGGATTGTCAATTTTGTGATTTGTGGCTTGCTGGGTTTTGGTATGGTGGGTGGGTCTCAGGTGGTGTGGCTGTGGGTTTCATGGGTTGCAAATGGGTGTGGCCGTGGGTCTTAAGTGCGTTTGGAATGGGTCATAGAGGGTTCACGGTAGTTGAGGTTTTGTGGGGTTTTTTTGCCATCGGTGGTGGTGGCTAGCAGTGGCTAGTTGCAGGTTGCTGAGGTTGGTGGCAAAGACTCTTCTTTGCCGGTTTGGTTGCAAGTTGCTGGGGTTGGTTGCTACCCATTGGATGTGATTTTTTTTTTTTTTTTTTTTTGGTGGTTCTGATTTGCAAGATGTGGTTTTTGGCGGTTTTGATTGACAAGATGTTCGAAATAAATAATAAATAAATATTTTAAAAAATAATATTTTAATAAAATAGTAAAATAATAAAATTTTGAGATATTGGGTGTACTGTAAAATAATATAGTATAACTGATAAAGTAACTACTTTACCATCTAAATCTTTAAAGTCATGCCACATCGGTGTGCAAACTCAAAATATCTTTCATCCTAGCTTGCATATGTGCAACCTTGTTGTATTAATAAATAATAATATTTTATCTCCCACTTCAGTCTCTCCTCTTAACTCTCCCTCTTCTCTCTATTTCTCAGTCTCTTGCTCTTCTCTCTTCTCTGTCTCTCTTCACCTCCCTCCGGAATCAGTGGTGGTGCTCATCTGTAGGTCTGTTTCGGTGGCGGTGGATCTGTATTGGTGGTGGGTCTTGTCTATGGGTTTGATCTGTGGTGGGTCTCACGTCTGTGGGTCTGTTTCATCTGTGGGTCTATTTGGTGGTGGGTCTGTTTAGTTAATCAGGGGGTTTGGAGTTTGGGGTGGCAGTAGGTGGTAGTGGGTGGCTTTTGTTTGAGTATTGGGTCTGTATCAGTGGTGGGTGGTGCATTGGATTGCTCTATGGTGGCAGTGGGTGGCTGGGAGAGAGAGAGGAAGAGAAATTGATTAGAGGGAAAAGAGAGGGTCCCTTTTTTTATTATTTTATTTTGCAGTTAATATCATTTTAATGGGTTAGATGTAAAAATAAAATTTGAGATTTAGAGTGTATTGTAAAAGGAGTTGATATAATAAATAAATTAATTTTTTAGATGGTAAAATATAGACTAGCTTACAAACTCGGATGCTAGTGCAACCTTTAGAGCATTAGTATCCGAGGATGTAAAATATTGTTTATTTTACATCTCTAAAATCTATTTTATCTATATTACTATTTTATTTTACAATTCACCCCACATGCTAGTTTCTATTTTTACATAGAATTTATTAAAATAATATAAATTATAACATTAAATAATATAATCAATTCTCTTTCCTCTCTTTCGTTTTCTCTCTCAAGGAAATCCACACAACCACCTTCCACCATTAGCCACAAACACCAATTCTTCACTAGAATCACCACCAAAATAACCAAAAACAAATTGCCAAAAAAAACACTCACAACCATTGAACCACCCACCACCACCACCATTAAAACACCAGCCACCAAACCACAAACCCACCGCCACTGAACCAACACCCACAACCAGACCCACGACAAGCAAAACCCAAACCCATGATGGCAAACCCAGACCCACGACAACAAACCCATGGCAAGCAAAACCCAAATTCAAGGCAAGCACACCCACGTCGGCAAACCCAGACCCACGGCAAGCACACTCACGATGGCAAACCTAGAAACCAGCCAAACTCCAACCACCACCGAACCACTCATCCACCTCAGAAACACCAACACATACACCTCGTGAGAATCCATAGAAGTATAAAGAAGAGCAAAAAAATATTTTTATGGGTTTAGTGGGTAAAATAGCAAGTTGCAAAATATTTTTAAGTTCCCATCCCCGGTTGGAGCTTCTTTTTATGGGTTTAGTGGGTAAAATAGCAACTTGAGGGGTTTTACACCCTCTAATGCTAGTGCTCGCATTGGGGGGTGTAAACACCCCCCAATTGCTATTTACAACCCAAGACAGCTAAAAACCCACTCCAACCGGATTTGTATACTTCAAAAAATTTGCAACCTATGAATAGTAAGGTTGCATATATGCAACTTTACTATTCATAAGTTGTAAAGAAAAAAAATAATATTTAATCTTATGGTTATGTGTGGAGTGATAAAGATAGTAGAAGGAAAGAGAGAGAGAATAATACTTTTTATTATTTTATTAAGTAATTTATATTATTTTATTGAGTTGTATGTAAAAAAAAAAAAAAAAAGGAATGTGGGGTAAATTGTAAAATGAGTTGGTAAAATAGATAAAATAGTGTTTGAGGATCCAAAATAGTTTTTTTTTTTTTTTTTTTTTTTTTGGCATCCTCGGATGCTAGAGCTCTATTGTTCATACGTTGTAAAGAAAAAAATAATAATCTTGTGGTTATGTATGAAGAGAAAAAGAGAGTGGAAGGAAAGAGAGAGAGAAGCGTACTTTTTATTATTTTATTGGATTGCATGTAAAAATTAAAACAGGAATGTATGGTAAATTGTAAAATAAGTTGGTAAAATAGATAAAGTAGCGTTTAAGAATACAAAATAGTTTTTTTTTTTTTTTGGGCATCCCCGGATGCTAGCGTAGTATTGGCTGCAGATGAAACTTAGGAAACTACTATGTATAAGGCTTTAGTTGGTAGGCTGCTGTCATCCTAAAATATCACCAGGCTATTTACATATTATTGTTGGAAGCCCAATGAAGAACACGCAAAGAAACATGAGTCAACTAGAAGAACATGTAGAACGGTGCAGCACCCTAGAAAATACATTAACAGAGAGACAGAGAGAGGGCCGCGCGGGGGGGGGGGGGGGGGGGGGGGGGGGGGGGGGGGGGGGGGTTGTTTTGGAAGACAAGATAAGAAAAGAAAAAATTTGAATAGCAATAGCTGGAATTGAGTTGAGAAGCCACAACATTGACCAAAAGTAGGCATAATCAATGGTCAATAGCGAACGAAAATCAAAGTCAGATTATACAATAAGTTGTTTGAATTTCTGGGTGCCTAAGTTGTTTGAATTTCTGGGTGCCAAATTAAATTGTAACGTATAAACTTTATTTTGTGAAGGCTATGTTGTGACAATGGAAAATCTGGTGTTAGTTTGTTGCATGGAAAGGAATTTGCATACCCCTCCCACAAAAAATTGATTTGTAAACAAATGATAGGAAAGAAAAAGGAACATAACCACACGAGAGGGACACAAGGATTTACGTGGTTCGGCCTTAGACCTATATCCACGGGCAGCATAGGATGAATACTATATCAAGGAAAGATTACAAAATGTTTACAAACTAAAAGAATACTTACAATAACAAAACATCTCTAAAAATCTTTCAAACTAATTCAATAGCACCCCAACACTCAATACACCCAATGAAGCTCTTTTACTCAAAGAAATAGACAAGCACTCAAATTATGATTCAAAGAAATTGACTCCATTATCTTCCAAGAGTCTTCTCCTCTCCCCCATATGGAAGGACTCTTAAGGCAAAGACACCAAACTCTTCAATAACTTTTTTTTAGTGGACAAGAAATATCTAATTACTTCTTCAATAAGGAAACTCTTTACTTCCATATTAAGGAAAAAGATTTTCGTTCACACAAAGGAAAGAAAAATTCTTCCTTTATGCGAAGGAAACCAAATTCAAAAAGAAATTTATGGCAAAGTACAATAGGCTGTCAATCTGATGTAATAGACATTAGCAATCTTGGGCAAGACTTCCCTAGACTCCATCTGCCACAATCATTGTTGCGAAGGAAAGCTTTAGAAATATATGTTTCACGTCTCATCTTTGAAACCAATGCACTTCCTTTATATAACTGCACCATATCAATGCCTCTTCCTGGGACTGGTCAATTATATGTTATTCTGCAAAAAGAAAAAGAAAAGGAAAAGAGAACAAATAACAAACAAGGTTTTATCATTCACTAGCATACTATTTTTAAGAAATAAGCAACCAACAACTGTATGCATTTAATCAGTATCTAGCTGTCTTATTCCTAGTTCAATTACATCATTCCATATTATTTTCAGTGAATATGAAGGATGAAAGCTGACCTCAAAATTTTCTTTTGGAAGTAAGCTTTAGTTGACTTGAGTACCAAAGCCAAAAGCCAAAAATTCAGCACCAGGGAACATTCTACTGAATCCAGAAGAAATGTAGAACAAAGTAGAGTTGAGAAAAATATTGGCCTGATAAAAAACAAAAGGCATAGTTAAATAACTAAAAAACAGAGGAAATAGACAAAAAGTGTTCTAATACAAATTAATCTTTTTTGTTATTTCGGAACAGAACATATTTAGAGGAGAGAGAGAGATTATATGTGCTTATTTGTCGTTTAATTTTCTCCCTATTTTGCTGATGACCTAATGGTTTTTGTGGCCGCTGACTTGCCTTCTGTTGCACTCATAAAGTCATAAAGAATGTACTGACTGAATTTTATCTATTGACTGTCCTAAACGCTAGTATACAGAATAGTGAGGTCTTCTTTTGGGTGTGTTCCCTCTGAATTGAAAATAAGTATTTTCTCTATTCTATTTTTTTTTTTTTTTTTTTAAATAAGAAAGATGTATATTCAAAAAACTACTTTATGCAAAGAAGCACAAAGCATATCAAAGATTACAAAAGAAGAGAAAAAGTAACAAACAGAGAAAAGAAACTAATTACAAAGAAATAGAGAGCTAAGAAACAAAGAGAGAGATTCACTAGATGTGAGTCTCCAAGCCCTAGACCAATAAAAAAGGGAACCAGTTAAAAAGGCAAGCAACTGGTTATCAGATCTATCTAAGTCCTCAAAAGTCCGCTGGTTGCGATCCCTCCAAATACACCACATCAAACACAATGGAGCTAAATTACAAATGCTAGATGAATGCTTCCCCAACCAATTCTACCAACCAAACAAGAAATCTGCAACTAATCTTGAGAGAACCCACAAAATCCCAAAAGTACTCAAGACAAAGCTCCACAAATGATGAGCCTTCCCACAATGTAGCAACAAATGATCCACTGTCTCTCCACAACAACACATGATGCACCAGTCAACAAAATCAAGTCCCCTACCCCGCAAATTATCACCCGTGAGAATCCTATCCCAAGCGACTATCCAAACAAAGAAAGAGACACGCCGCGGTGTCTTAACCTTCCAAATACCTTTCCAAGGAAAAACAATGGAAGAAGAACCACACAACCTATGATAGAACGAGCGGATATTAAAATCTCCATTCTTCGTCAACTTCCATCTCATACGGTCACCATCATCATCTGAAGGTAAATTGGCTGCCAAAAACCAAAAGAAATCATCCACCAACTCCACCTTCCAATCATTAGGACCCCTTATAAAACAAACCTCCCAATCTCTCATGTCCCATGATCCTTGCCTTAACAGAGAAGAGTCAACAGAGGCCGCTCTATTAGTAGCAATATTATATATAAGACCCAAAAAGCCAAATGAAGAGGAAGATCCCCACACCATCGATCTATCCAAAATTTCACTCTAGTCCCCAACCCAACCTTAAATTGGATGTTTTTGCTAAAAACTTTCCAACCCATCTGGATACTTCTCCACAAGCCACACCTGTGAACACCCTTTCCCAACTTAGAAGTCCACCTCCCCATTCTTCCCCAAATTTAGCAACTACAACACTCCTCCAAAGTCAAGTCTCCTCCACCCCGAAGCGCCAAAGCCATTTTGCTAGTAAGGCTTTATTGAAAGTGGTTAGTTTCCTAATCCCTAAACCACCATTGGCAATAGGCATGCACATCTTATCCCAACCCAACAAATGTGTCTTGGAATCGCCCAAAAAAAATCCATTTGCAACTTCTTAATTTTGTTAGCCACATGAGTAAGGATGGTGAAAAGAGATAAAAAAAAATAATTAGGAAGGCTAGATAACATACTCTTAAGCAGAGTCAGTCTACCACCTGTTGACATATACAGCTTCTTCCATTCTGCTAACTTATGTTCCATTTTTTCCAATATAGGATTCCAAATAGAAGGGGCCTTATGAGTTGCCTCCAACAGCATACCAAGATAAGTCATTGGCAAAGACCTAACCCTACAGCCCAAAATCTCTGCCAAAGCATGCACATTGTTCATCTCACCTATAGAAACCATTTCACTCTTTGACACATTAACCTTCAATCCTGTCACGGCCTAAAAACAAAGTAACAAACGAACATGAAGGAGTTGCTCCACAAATGCATCACAGAATAGAATAGTATCATTCGCAAACAACCAATGCGAAACACATTCCCCTCCACCTCTCTTACCATCTGCCCTAAAGCCACGAAGTAAACTTGCCCCCTCCATTCTCTTTAACATCCTACTAAACACCTCCATCATGACCAAGAATAACATTGGAGATGTTAGAACATATGTGAGACTTGTTAGAAACATATGTTATGTAAATTGACTAATTCTTTGACAAAACGCACTTTATTTGTAATTGGATAGATCTATGATGGGTTTAGTACTTCAAGGAACAAGAGTTCATGTCTAGTATTGAAGCCATACAAATCTGTCCAAGAAACAAGTGAAGAAGTGTTGTTCATTAAAACTCAACAGATAGCTCAATAGATAGATATCTATCAAGGTTTAATGCTTATGCTCGACAGTTGCTCGACAAAAACAGTATCTATCGAGAATTACAAAATTCAGATTTCCAAATCTGTTTTCACGTATATCCAAGTGTATTTGTGTAGGGTTTCTTACAACCCAAAACATATAAAATAATTATTTTAAAGGCCATCAAAGGTAATACAAAGTGATGCAACTCAATGCAAATTGATTGTGCATGCAAATTACGACCGGAGACAGAATTTTCCCTAAGTCATCATATTCCTTGTAAAAGCTACTGCGTTTTTGCGCCAAGGGTTTTGTAACCAAGGAGCTTATTGATCTCCATCGTTTGGATGAACTGAAGAACTTTGCAACCAATATCTTTCTGAAGTTGGTGTGTTAGTCACGTACTTGGATCCGTGCATCAATTGGTCAGTCACGTACTGGGAGCCGTGCATTGAAAAGAGAGATTGTCACTACATTACAAGTCCAATTGCGTATTAGAGTAAGGGATCAACTGTAGGTTGGTATTAGGTATTGAGATTCTTTGATAATAGTGGATTCTTGGGAGTGGTGACCTTAAATTCACCGGTTGGGTTTTGCCTCGGTGGTTTTCCCCATTCGTAAACAAATCACCTATATCAAATTTAATTTCCGCTGCATTTAGTTTAATTGGTAATTTGTTTGTGCTACCACACTTATTGCATGTAATTAAATCTAATTAATTAACTTGACTAATTAATTGATTAAGTTACCAAAGGGGTCAATATATTCTTGGCCTATCAGGAGACAACGGATCCCTTTGTTTCAAACTCCTTGAACTACCAAAAAAATCAACTAGAGACCTATCAACCAACACAGAAAACTAAATAGTGGAGATGCTAGTATGAATCCATCTACACCATTTCTCCCCAAAGCTCATTCTCTTCAACAAATATAAAAGAGCCTCCCAATTCACATGGTCATAAGATTTCTCAATATCTAGCTTACAAATCACTCCCGAAATCTTACTCTTCACCCGACTGTTAACACACTCTTTTTTTTTATAGGTAATAAGAGAACTATTATTAAAAAGAAAAAGAAGAATAATACAAGTTGTTCATAATGATGAACAATGAGAAACAGAAAAAACAAATAGCCAACGAAAGAGAGGGAAATCAAATAGTTGATCTAAGGGAAAACAAAAACTCAGGAAGAGACGAAGACTCAGTAAAACCCCAACAAAGAGACCACTTAAAAAGACATCGCTAGCTTAAAACCTTTAACTCATCCAACGTCTTCTCCAAGTTCTCAAAGGAGTGGCGATTCCGTTCCAACCAAACAATCCACATTAAGCACCCTGGAATCAAATTCCAAATATTCAAGTTGTACTTCCCAAGCCACTGATGCCAACAAAACAACAATCCCGCCACCAATCCTGGCATAACCCAATGAATACCATAAGCCTAAAGCATAAAGGTGCATAAGGAATGAGTAACAGGACAATGAAGAAGGAGATGGTCAACAGACTCCCCATCACAACATATACAACACCAATTTGTCAAAGTGCGACCCCTAAGCATGAGATTATCCAACGTGAGAATCCGATCGTGAGAAGCTGTCCACAAGAAGAAAGCCACTCGCTTAGGAATCTTAGATTTCCAAACACCCTTCCAAGGAAACTGAATATTCGAAGTACCCTGAGTTGCATGGTAATACGAACAGGTGTCAAACTTACCATCACCTTTGAGTCGCCAACAAAGAGTATCCCTCCTATCATCCCGAGGAATACGAGGTTGGATAAACTGTAAAAAAGAAAAAGAAGCAGCAAGCTCCCAATCTTCGAAAGCTCTGTAAAACCTCAAATCCCACACTCTAATAGTGCCTCCTTCAGGAATCCACAAAACCTCAAAGATGCAAGCATCCTTAGCAACTGAACACACAAAGAGCTCAGGATATAAATCTTTTAGGGTATTATCCCCAATCCATCTATCATGCCAGAAGCGGATACGGGTGCCTTCCCCCACTACAAAAGACAGATGCTTAGAAAAACTCTCCCACCCTTCCTGAATGCTTCTCCAAAGGCCACATCCATTAGTCCTCCTGCACACTTTCGTACACCAACCCCTTTACCCTCACCGTATTTTGCGGAGGTAACTCTCCGCCAAAGATGGGTAACTTCAAGCCCATAACGCCACAACTATTTCCCTAATAAAGCTTGATTAAGCAACGCCACCCTTCTTAACCCTAAACCCCCCAATTCAACCGGTAAACACACCCTTTCCCAAGCCACCAAAGGATATTTGAAACTCCCTTCAGAAGACCCCCAAAGAAAATTCCTCTGAATACTTTCCATTCTAACTGCCACAGCTTTAGGAATAGTGAAGAGGGATAAAAAGTACGTTGGAAGACTAGAGAGAGTACTCTTTAGTAAAGTGAGCCTACCAACCTTAGATAAATAGATACGCTTCCACCTAGATAGTTTCTTCTCCTTCTTCTCCAAAATAGGATTCCAAATCGCAGCAGTCTTAAAAGAAGTTCCCAACGGCATTCCCAAATATTTCATAAGCAAACTCCTCACTCTACAATGAAGAATACTAGCCAGATCAACTAGATTATTCACCTCCCCAACAGGGACAATCTCACTTTTCCCAACATTGGCCTTCAAACTCATAAAAGCCTGAAAACAAGACAACGCCAACACTATTGACAGCAACTAATCCCTAGAAGCATCACAAAATAAGATAGTGTCGTCCGCAAACAACAAATGGGAAATCCGTACACCAACAGAATTCACAACTCCCACATGAAACGCCCGAATAAGGTTATTCTCCTCTGTTTTCTTCAAAATTCTGCTTAACACCTCCATGATCAAAAGAAACAAAAATGGGGATAAAGGGTCTCCTTGTCTTAACCCTCAAGAGCTTCCAAAAAAGCCTTCAGGGGATCCATTTACAAGGACAGAAAAACAAACAGAAGTAACACAAGCCTTAATCCACCCCCTCCATTTCGACCCAAATCCCATCCGGTCCAACAGATAAAACAAGGCCTCCCAGTTTAGGCGATCATAAGCTTTTTCAATATCAAGCTTGCAAACCACCCCCAAGATCCAGCTCTTCAACCTACTATCCAGACACTCATTTGTGAGCACTGAATCCAAAATCTGCCTTCCACCAACAAACAAATTTTGATTCTCAGAGATGAGATTATCCAACACCGTCCTCAGCCTGTTAGCCAACACCTTGGACAACAACTTGTACACATTACCCGCCAAACTAATAGGGCAGAAGTCCTTAATATTGACAGCATTACCCTTCTTAGGAATCAAAGTGAGAAACGAAGCGTTCATAGACCGTTCAAACACAGAATGCCGATGAAAATACACGAAAACATCCATGGCATCCTTTTCCACAACACTCCAACATTTATGAAAGAAAGCTATGGTGAAACCATCAAGACTAGGGGCTTTATCACCCTCCATCTCCCTTAATACCTGGAGGACTTCCTCCTTCGCGAATTCCTTCTCCAAAAACAGCCTCTCCTCCTCTTCAATACAAGCAAAATCTAAATCATCCATAGTAGGGCGCCCCAAATTAGTTTCCTCAAACAGCCCCTGATAGAAAAGAACTAACTGAGAGCGCACATCCGACTCATCCTCATAAAGGACGCCATCCACCTCGATCCTCTTAATATGGTTAGCATTTCTATGAGAGTTTGCTAATCTATGAAAGAAATGAGTATTATTATCTCCCTCCTTCACGTATAAAGCCCGAGATTTTTGTCTCCAGGAAATTTCCTCTAGGGAAGCCAACTGTTCTATGTCTCCTTTGAGTAAAATACGACGAATTTGTTCCTCATCCGATAGACCCAGCAACTCCTCTTTCACATCTAACCCCATCAGTTCAATCAGCAAATTTTTCTTTCTAAAAGCCAAGTCACCAAACTCCTCCCTGTTCCACTTTTTTAAATCTGCTTTCAACGCCTTCAATTTTTTAGCCAAAATAAAACCTGGTAAACCCGCAAACTTGTACCCATTCCACCACTGCTGAACCCTATCTACAAAACCCTCAACTTTCAACCACATATTTTCAAACTTAAAGGCACTTCGGCCACGACGAACAGCACCAGCTTCCAACAAAAGAGGGCAGTGATCAAAGATAACACGAGGAAGCACCCTTTGGTGTACATTCTCAAAATGAACCTCCCAATCTAGAGAAACCAAGGCCTTGTCAATTCTTGACATAGAGAGAAGCCCGGAATTTCTAAACCAAGTGAAGGAAGCCCCCTCTAACGGTAAATCAACTAAAGAATTACTCTATAAAGTCCAAGAAAGCAAACATAGCAGGGCTAAACGACTCACAGCCAAGCCTTTCACTTGGGTACCTAATGATGTTAAAATCACCAACTAAGCACCATGCCATGGGCCATCTGGCACGCACCTGTGATAACTCCTCCCACAAAGTAGCCCGTTGACCATCATCATTGGGGCCATACACACCTGTACAAGCCCAAACAAAGTCATCCACCACACCTCTCAGTAAGAAACTGACAGAAAACTAACCAACAATAATATCCAATTTTTCAAAAATCCTCTTATCCCAAATCAGCAAGACCTCTCCCGAAGTTTGCACTGCATCCAAAATAGCCCAATCGATAAAAGGACTACCCCATAAACTCCGAACAAAAACAACATTAGTAGAAAATACTTTCGTTTCTTGAAAGCATACAATATCACATTTCCATTCTTTTAGAAGATTCTTACAAACCTCTCTCTTCCGAGGATTGTTAAGCCCCCTTACATTCCATGAAAGAAGTCGTAGAGTCATTTACAACTGCCAACAACCCTCATAGAAGTCGAAGAAACTCTGCTCCTATTCCTAGAAGAGACACCATCGTAATTAATATTAGAGATAAGCCCCTTAAGCTCCTTGATACCTCGTGAACCTGAATTTACGGGTCGCTTGGATGCCCCACCATCAACCACCTTAAGACACTCTTGTTCCAAAAGGCGAAACAAAGCCAAACATTGCGCTTCCTGTTTCACAATAGGAAAACCCACCATGTTACAAAAAATTTTCATCGTCTGGGACACCGAGTTTGAGGGTGTGACCGACTCCATCACCTGAGTTCCTTCTACAGAATCTTGCACCAACACCAACTCTCTGAGTTCATTGGGTTCACACCGAGACAGAGGGTCACACTCCAACACACAAAAATCTTCCTCTCCACCATCATAGCTATGGTCAACCACTTCTCTATTCTCCCACGGAAGGATATGCAGTCTAGATTTTGTCTAAACTCCCCCACCAGAATCCACAGAAATACCCCTCTGTTCTTCTACTAGAACTTCCCCTTCCTCAAACTCATCCTCAATCCCATTACCCAGGTCTGAGAGAGGATAAAAACATTTTTGAGCCACCCATGGGTACCTACCAAGGATCGGCGGTACATCTTTCAGCATCAGAGTCTCAACCGATGCCGTTGCCAAGCTAACCCCAAGTCCAATACTTACCTCGGCATCAGAGATTGAACCCATGGAAGAACCAGCCTTAACGGTGTCGAAAACATCCACGACGTAGCCACTCCTTGACGCCGAGCCATTACCGGTCTTAGGGACACCTAACACTCTCGTCGGGTAGGACGGGAAAAGCTCCGAGACTTGATCAAAACTGGGTAACGGCAATATGACTGCCGTCGGAGCCTCTAGCAACACCGGTGTCTCCGTTGACTTCATTGGAAGCTTGGAGCACTCTCTCACCACACTAGCACTCTGAGTACATGACTTACCCACGCCCAAACCAAGATGATAATAACCCTCCACTTGGGCCTTTCCACTCGGTTCAGCTAAATGGGCTTTAACATGCCCAGCTACAGTTTTAAACAAAACAGGCCCACTCGTATTGGACAAAAGAGGATTGGATGGGTTCAACCGAGTTACCACTCGTTTACCCCTAGCAGATTTAGTCACCCTCAGCGCCAAATTTGCAGAAGTCACCTCAAACTTAAACTCACGCGTGGGTCTGCCATTTTTAGAAGAGACAGTAACGGCAGAAACTCCCTTCTGCATGTTATGTCCCAAAACAGCTCTAGAAATTTCAAAATTCCTTAATTTCTGCTGGTCTCCGATATTGAAAGATTTCTTCCCATCTTGCCCACCACCTTCCATAGAACCACCAACAACAGCTTCATCAGCAAACTTCCCTTCCACCCAAACAGTGTTGGAAGCTGATAAGAACCTATCTAATTCTTTAGTAAACAAGCACCACCCAGACCAGTTAGAGCTCGCAGGAACCATAACCCAGCCACGACAAGCTCCACCAAAATACACAGCTATCTCCACCAAAATACCAACCTTATTCGACCTTCCCCAAAATTCGAAAAACTTATTATTAGCTCTAAAATGTTTGCACAAATAATCCTTTCCTGGAACCCAATCTCGAATATCTGCAAAACACAATAGAAGCCATTCCAATCCCTTCCGACCCATCCAAACAGAATTTTTAAAATTCCGACGACTCTCGTGAATAGCATAAGAATCAGCCCGCCCGCCGTCAAATGAGAAAGAAAAGGTTTTGGAATCTATGCGAAAAGCACTATTACCACCCCCTCTGCCCTGAGGAGCTGAGCTAGGGGGAGGCAATTTGTTAGGAAGAAGTGTAGGTGATATTGTAGAGGTTGGTCTAGACCAAATTGGTGGTTGTAAAGGCAGGTCAGTTATAGGTGGGGTGTTCAGAGGAGAATTATGTGGTGGACAAAGAGAGTGAAAAGGAAAAAAACCGAAGTATGGTGGGAATGGTAGTGGAAAGGATCCAGGAAAAGAAAGAGGTGGCTGGTCCAAAAAATGCACTCATCGGCTATAAGGACTGAATCAAGGATTTGTCTGCCTCTCACAAAACTATTCTGAGATTCAGATATCAACTGATCTAACACCACTTTCAAACGATTTGCCAGAACCCTAGCCAAGATCTTATAAATACTCCCAACCAAGCTAATAGGTCTAAAATCTTGAATATTAAAGGCATCATTCTTCTTAGGGATTAAGGCAATAAAAGTAGCATTTAGAGAGTTTCAAACTTACAATGCTGATACAACTCTTCAAAAACCGCTAAGATATCTCTTTCCATTACTCTCCAGCAATGATGGAAAAAGGCCATAGAGAAGCCATTCGAACCTGGAGCTTTATCCCCTTCCAATTCTTTGGCTACTAATAGAATCTCCTCCTTCTCAAACCTCCTTTCCATCCCAACCCTTTCCATCCCCCCAATTTGATCAAACTGCAAGCCTTCCACAAAAGGTCTCCACTCCTCTATCTCTTGATACAAAGTTTTGTAAAATTAAACAACTTGAGCAACCATTTCAGCTCCCTCATAAATCACCCCATCTACTTCCAAAAAACTTAGATGATTATACCTTCTACGAGAATTAGCCACCTTGTGGAAGAATTTAGTATTATTATCACCTTCCTTGATAAACAACATCCTCGATTTCTGTCTCCATGAAATCTCCTCTAGAGAAAGAAGATGCTCTACTTGAGACCTCACTGCATTTCTCTCATGGGTCTCTACCTTAAAGAGTCCAAGAGCCCCCTCCTTAGCATCTAATAAAG
The DNA here is from genome assembly GCA_023621385.1 of Quercus gilva. NCBI lineage: Eukaryota > Viridiplantae > Streptophyta > Magnoliopsida > Fagales > Fagaceae > Quercus > Quercus gilva. The sequence continues at coordinate 13,156,296 of CM042476.1, read as the reverse complement.
CGAAATCCCCCAATAATTGTTTCTTCTAACGACCAACATTGTCAAATTCTCTACGGTCCCACTGAGCAATGTCTTCTTTCAATGCCTTCAACTTTTTAGCAAATACATAACTAGGTGTACCAAAAAAAGAATGACGATTCCACCATGAATAAACTCTATCAACAAACCCATCCAACTTCAACCACATGTTTTCAAACCAAAAAGGACTCTTTCCCCTCGTCATACCCCCTGCGCCTCCAAAAGAATTGGGAAATGGTCCGAAACTAGACACAGTAATATCCGCTGGATCACGTCTAGAAAATGTTCCTCCCAATCATGTGAAACCAAAGCTCTATCTATCTTAGAAATGGAAGGCTGGTTCGTGCCACTAGACCAAGTATATCTCCCTCCCTCTAACGGCAAATCCATCAAATTCAGATCCTCAATAAACTCTAAAAACTTTTCCATAGCCGGAGTTAGACGAGAACCACCCCTCTGTTCACTCGGAAAACGAACAATGTTGAAATCCCCAATACATCATCAAAGAATAATCCAGTATTGTTGAATACCAACCAACTCATCCCACATATGTCATCTTACATTGGTATCATTAAAGCCATAAACCCCTGTGCACGCCCAAATAAAACCATCCTCCACACCTTGCCACTGAACCGACACCAAAAAAGAACCCACCAACACTTCCAACTTATCTAAAATCCTATTATCCCACATAATCAAAACCCCACCAGCCGTCTGATCAGCACCCAAAGCCACCCAATCCACATATGGACAACTCCATAGACTGCTAACCATCTGTCTATCCATGCCGGCAAGCTTTGTTTCTTAAAGGCATACTACATCACACTTCCACTCAAGCAACAAATTTCTCACTACCAAACGTTTTTGGGAGTTGTTCAATCCTCTAACATTCCAAGAAATCATTTTCAACTTCATTAAGACTGCTACTTCCCCACTGCTATTTCTACCATACAACCAATCCACCTCCCATCATAATTAACCGAGGAAATTTAAGTACCTCAACTCTCTTTGCCCTTTACCTGTAGAAGTAGCTACTTTTCAATTAATCATTGCTTTCTTCTACAACAAATTATCATTCTCCATATCCCTTTCTAGCCTTTGAAGATAAGCAATACACGACCTCTCATGGCAACTTACTGGGAGCACAACCAATTTACTAAACCTTGGGATTCTGTGCTTCACCCAATTTGAAATGTCCAGCATGCTACCAAAACCCACAACCTCGGTATCATTGTGCACTTCTGCCGACAAAGCCAGCCCCGATGGAACGATAGTAAGTAAAGGATTACAATCTGAGATATCCTCCTCACCCGAACCCAGTTCTAAACCAGCCCCTTCCTCCTCCATCAAAACACACATCCTAGATAGGCCATAATCTGTCGTCAATGGAATCAAAGCTAGATTAGGCCGATCGAACTCAAAACCATCCATCGGCCTTGTAACACTGTCATCCATTCCTTGAATCAGACTCACGCAACTCTTACTACCAGCTTCAACTGCACTCGTGACTCCAAAGTCCACAAGCCCATCGGATTTTACCTCCGTTGGAGTCTCCCTTTGCCAATCCAGCGCTGCTACCTTGGCCAACGAGTGTATTGATGAAGCTGGACAAGTCATTGTTGTTGTCGAGGAGAAGCCCAGAGGCGGTTGCCCTTAGAAGAATTTTCACCCACTTCGTATGTACTTGGGCCCAAGAAGCTTGTCTTGGATGGATTGGTAAAGCCCAAACAAGGCTGATTTGGTCCTAGGACCATCGGGATAGGCATCTAAGTAAAGCCCAAGGGTTGGGTCACCGTGGGTTTTAGGCCCATGCCCACATTGGGCTTGTTATAGTTATTCTGACTTGTCACCCGTGGAACCCATTTGAAACACTTAGGTCCACCTTTATTATAATCCCATGAAACCCTCCTCTTTCCTTCCTTATGCACCACCACAGTCAAACCTTTCCTTGTCCAGCATGCATTCCTAAAATCACTCCCAATACCATAATTAGATTCTTTTGAATTTGAATTGAATCTTAAAGGAAATCTTTTAATATTTCCCACCGGTATTGTCTTTCCTAAATTAATACCTGCATTAATGCTCCGAGATTTCACAAATCCTCCACCTATTGCTATCGGGCATGGCTTGTCCACCGGTACACCATTCACCGCCACCTTTGCATGTTTTGGATCCGGCACGACTATCCTTTCCACACCTAACTATGTCTTCCCCTTGTCTGTAATACTCAACTGCTCTAGATGTTCTCTAGCCTTCACGTGTATGTGATGGCCTTGCACCGTTTCATCAAAAGATCTAGAGATTTGAATCACTGAATTACACCTATGTGGCTGACCAACAAATTTCGAATGGCTTGAACAACCCATAGCATATTGGTTCCGATCCAACATCTTTATTAATTCAAGTCAAAAAGTCCTCCAACCATTTTTTGCTCTGCCTTCAGGGATAAGGATTGACCTTCTAGACCCACCAACTTTGAGTTCAATTAGCAATAAAAAATGGCCAAAAGAGATGGCGCTCCGTTGGAGAGTGTAAGCAACATCACCATCCATGATTGTGAAGAAATGTTTGGAGCTAATACCAATGACAATGTGTTCAATATTCTTCATCAGCCATTGTGCCACACTCTTACCCATAAAAACTGATTTAATAAAATATTTGCCCAGCTCAAAAATCCGTAACGAAAAATAACGTCCCCCTTCTTCTATTACCAAATGAAAAAATTTGGATTCATTGAAAAAACTACGGAAACCACCCATAGCTGATCGGAATAGAAGAAAAGAACAAAATATTTGGCTAATCTGAGGTAGCGTTATTCTACAATTTCAAGATGGTAAATTTCCTATTGGATATTTAGGGTTTCCTTTAATCACATCTAAGATCTCAGTTGGTGACTGTAGATCCCTCATTGACAAAATTTCAGCTAAAATTAACTCTTGGACAGTCAAGAGCTTATCTTTGCTGGTAGGCTGCAACTTCTTCAATCTGTAATATACAGCATTCAGAGGTTCTGGACTTCCATTTTCATTCTTCCTAAGAAGGTTGTAAAGATTACTGAACAGAAATTTAATGCTTTCCTTTGGAAGGGTACTGATGAGGTGGCTTCTGGTGAAAAGGTGGCTTGGGTTTTGGTTTGTTCTCCAAAGAAGGAAGGAGGACTGGGGTTAACTAGAGTGGAGGAGTGGAACAAAGCTGCTGTCCTTTAGCATATCTGGAATTTGTTTGTCCAAGCTGGATCTCTATGGGTTGCTTAAGCCCATGCATATTTACTTAAGGGAAGGAGTTTTTGGGCTATCAACACTCCTCAAAATTGTTCTTGGGGGTGGAGGAAGTTGCTGAAATTGAGGTCTATTGCAAGATCTATGCTAAAACATATTGTAGGGGAGTGGAAAAAGTATTTTTCTGTGGTTAGATTGGTGCTGTCCAAATGGCTCTTTGGCCATAAAATATGGTCAAAGGGTGATTTATGGTGCTAGCAGTAAAATTAGTGCTAAAGTCTCATCTGTTGTGTGAAGGCAATTGGAACTGACTACCAGCAAAAGATCAGAGTCATCAGACAACTTGGTCCATATTCAAAGCAAGCTGTTTGATGTTAAGGGGGTATGGACAAAATCATTTAGCTGCCATCCAAGTCAGGTAAATTTTCAACTGCAGCTACATAAATTGCATTAAAAATAAATCTCCTGTTGTGGATTGGCAAGGTTTAATCTGGTTTCCCTAATCAATTCCCAGGCAATCTTTAATTAGTTAGCTTGCTGCAAAAAATAGATTGAGCACTAGAGACAGGCTTCTGACTTGGGGATACAAAGGAGACAGCTTGTGTTTATTCTGCAGAAGTAGCATAGAGAATAGGGATCATATTTTCTTTGAATGCTCTTACACCCTAAGAATTTGTAGGAAGATAATGTACATGTGTTTAGTTAAGAACCCAAAATGTCAGTGGGATACTATGATTGAATGGGTTACTAGAGCGTTGCAAAAAAACTCTCTTAAGGCTGTATTTTGTAAACTGAGTATGGCCACTACTATTTATCTATTGGCTTCAAAGAAATGCTCAGGTATATAGAGGACATGTTAGATCTGGATGCCATTGTCACCTCCATCAAGTGGGATGTTAAAACTCAAATTGAGTTTTGCAAGAAGGTAAAGTTTTCATTGCAAAACAAAGTCTTACGTGCAAATTGGAGCATCACTTCTAAATATTTCAAGAACTGAAAATGATTTTCTGGTTTGGGTTTTGTTTAAATTTCTGTGTAGTTCTTCTCTGATTTGTAATAGTGCTGCTCTTTGTACTGGTTTTGCAGTGTAGGAGATGGTCTGCTGTCCTGTACTGCTGTGTGGTTTGGTGTTGTTTGTGTGGTGCTCAGTTGCAATGAGTTGTGGAACTTTTATCATTTTTCTTTAGTAATTAATTTATCTCTGATTCATCTAAAAAGAAGAAGAAGAAGAAGAAGAAGAAGAAAGGAAGAATTAAGTAGCACAAACCAGAGTTTTAAGATCAAGCATCTGTCTTCTGATATGGAAAATGTGTCTGTGGTAAGAAGCTACCAAAACGAAAGTCACTTCAAATTGCCACATTGTCTACAAAAGATTAGATAGCCTGTCATATTACACAAGTCAAATGCTACAATCACATATTATAATAAAATATTTTTAAAATAATCTGTTAGTAAACAAATACATTGATGAGCAAAGGACTCCTTCATATATAAGTCCTCAAGATTGATTGATTGATTTTATTTTATTTTATTTTCCAGTGACTTGGAAAAAGTTAGAATTTAAGTCTTAAGCAACGCAAGAGTAGTAGAAGGCAGTACCACACTAGTCACTCAAAATTGACACAGGCATTGTGTGGCACATGTTATTGAAAAAGGAAACTTATCCTGCAAAAGAAAGCAATGAGGAATTGAGTATAGACAGTGCAATGGATATCTCACAGAAGCACATATCAACAGAACAAACCTGAAGAACTGCAGACCATCCCCTATTTTGTATGAGTTTTTTTTCTTCAGGTGGTGATATGAGAGAGAGATGATATCAATCATGATTTCCAGAACAAATAAAGGAAGCAAGTAGGAAAGCATTCTGATTTATCAGAAATAAAATCAGTTAAATTTGATTACCCAATAAAAAAAGAACTAAATCAATTTGACAATTAGTTGGTTTCTGTCGAACATGTACCTGACCTCTTAAAATTATAATGCTGCCATGTGAATTAAGAAAACAGCATATGAGGACTTGGTCCACGCTTTCAGCTCATATGTTCACTTCATCATTGATTGGTATGCCGGGAAAGTGAGAACAATCTTGCACCATTCTTTTCCCTTCTCTTATGGCACCATTCCTTCAACAAAAGAGGTAGGCAAGGCAACCCATCTTCTGACTGGCATGTGCTTGACCTCAAGCCAGAAACTGATTATGGCACCGTTCTTCACCCAATCCTTATCAAGTTTTAACATTTTTTCAGATACATTCATAAAAAAATATAATTGTAAAGCAGGGTCTTGGGACAAATTGGAATTTTAGCTCATATAATGACTTTGTCATCCATATGCATAAACAAATAAATCTACTAAAAAATGTGCAATACAAGTTGATTTAACAAATTTCTTGTATGAGGTTTAGAGTCATGTTGCAAAATCAAAATGTCCCATTAAAAAAAAATAAATAAAAATAAAAATACATAAAAATGCACAACTTTGAAAAAGAATTTTTTATGATAACAAACAAAATTGAGCAAAGAACATAAGTTAATATTAGTGTAGAACACGTACCTATAATAGTTTATGGGATGATGTCACCATTAATATCAATGTAGGGGATGTGAGCAATTTTGGACCAGTCTACCCCTTTCTCTCTTTGACACCGTTGTTGCAGCAAAAGGCAGCCCCAGATAACTAAGGAAGAAAGAGAGCTGGGTAAGCCCTCTTCTGGTAAGTACTGGAGCTTTTCACAAAAGTTGATTTCCAAGCGTTGAAGAAAGGTGAGGTGTTGAAACCCCTTAGAATTGAGCGATTTTAGATTTGGAAAATATGAGATGGAAAAAGTGGCAAGGGTGGGGGGCAACAAAGCCTCCTCTGGAAAGGACTCCACTTCTTCACATTTACTCCCAACTCTGAATTCTCTAAGAGAGTGAAGATCTTGCAAACCCCATTCCACACGACGAGAAAAGAGTTTGTCACATTTGGAGATGTGGAGTGTTTTTAAATTGCGGGGCAAACCACCCTCAGGAAATGACTCCAATTCTGGACACCATTCCAATTGCAAAGCCACAAGAGATGGGAGGAGGGTATGCATCCCTTTAGGCATTGACTTTAAATTTTTGCAATTGAAGACAACAATCTCTGTCAAATTTGGGGCCCACAACCCTTTGCTTGGAAAGGATATAAATTTTGGACAATCCATGATTCTCAAACGAGTGAGAGAAGCAAGATCTGTGTCAAAACCCTCTGATGCGGTAAGAGATTCAAGATTTTCACATCCATACATGTACATAAATTTGACCTTTGGGAAAAACTCTAATGAAAATGACCAAAGTGAATCACAGCCACCGTGTATCTCCAAACTTTCAAGTGATGGATAGTAATGACCCCTTGGCAACTGTAATATCCCATGGATTTCAAGTGATTTTAATGTAATGGGCAGACAACCTCCTGGGAGAAACGTCATAAGCTCAACAAAGGACTGTAGGATATCGCGTCCTTCAATTGTAAGACGTTGTAACGTGGGTGGTGATTCCTTCAACAATACCTTATCACAATCTCTTAAGTGCAATACATGGAGAGCTGGAGCTCTAGGAAGTGAAGCGACAAGCTGTTGACATTCTCTTATTTCAAGTTCGTTTAAAGAGGGAAGGTAATTAGGTAGACCTTTGCTTAGCTTGGGACATCCAATCATACGAAGCTTTCGGAGAGTAGAGAATACTCCACATTCATCTTGGTCTTGGCCTTCAAATAAAAACCATTCCTCCCACTCTGGCATGTCCTGAAAGCTTAATATTTCGAGGGATCTAAACGAATTAATTGCGGAACCACCATTCCCATAGAACTCATGATCCACACATGATACTCCATCAAAACCTACAATGGAGAGTTCCTTGAGGCCAGGTAGCTGCCCAAGTGAAGGCAAAAAGAAGCAATACTTACAACTGTAAAGCTCTAAGGATACCATATTAGAAAATGAACAATCTCCTAACCAGTTTGGAAATCTTGTACCCCCATAATGTTCAATTGTGAGAGATTTTAAGTTTGCAGGAGGACACAACCGCTCAAGCACATTTCTTTCATTTTCTGAGTCCTTGGTGTCATCACCCCATCGCAACTCCAACTCAAACAGGTACCACTTATCCTTCAATATGAACTTTGTAGCATCTCTAGCACAATCAACATTTTGCAAGTTCAATATAAACAATTTTTTAGAAAGATGCTGAAGCTTCTCCAACTCTTTAATGCTAGACCCATTATCTTTGCCCACAACAAAAGTACTTAACGTTTGGAGATTCCTCAATTTACCCATTTGTGATGGCATCTCTTTCAAATTTGTTCCAGTTATATCTAGGTGGCGCAAGTTGACTAGTCTTCTCATGTTGGTTGGCAGCTTTTCAAGGAACAAACATCCCCGCAGTAACAAGGTTTGTAAATTAAACAAAGTACATATCGAATCAGGTAACACTTTAATTGAAGTGTTACTAAGATTCAAATAACGTACATGTATTAAATTGCTAACGGAATCAGGTAACTCCTTTATGTTATTATAGCTAGACAGTGATAGCACTCGTAAGCATTTAAAAGTCTCCAGAAAATCACCCATCGTCATTGTTGCTATGTTTTTATATTTAAACCACCAAAATGAAGATCGTTCTAGTCTCAAGAAGGTTCGTAAACCCTTGGCTTCATAACAGACCTCAAATTTCTTAGAGGTATCAAATTCAGTTATAAAATACGACAAATGACGGGTTTTCCTTGTAATGTCACTTGATTTGTCAATCTCCAGCCTAAAAAAAAATTCTCCGGATATAAATTTTGCCAAATCATTAACAAGGTCATGCATTACAAAACGTGATTTGTGGTTATTTGATCGTTGGAAAAGTGACCTTGATACCAGATCATCAAAGTACTGTTCACCTATTTCTTCCATCCTCCCATTTTCTTTATATGGCCGTAATAAATCTTCGGCCATCCACAATAAGACCAATTCTTCCTTTTCAAATTCATAATTCTTAGGCATAATTGAGCAATAAACAAAGCAACGCTTCAAATGTGATGGGAGATAGTGGTAGCTCAATCTTAGAGATGGAAGGATATCATTTTTGCCTTCCGGTAAATCCCATATATAACTTTTCAAAATCTTATTCCACTCCCTTTTTTCTTTAGAGCGCAACAATCCCCCAAGTACTTTTGCAGCTAAAGGCAGGCCATTACACTTTTTGACAATGCCTCTACCAATCACTTCTAGGTCTGGATATGTATAGGAGTTTCCATTTCTAAATGCATGTTTTGCAAACAACAACCAACATTCTTCTTCTGACAATTGCTCTAGATAATGAATTGGAAGAGTGTGCACAATTGATGCAACCTTTTCACTACGTGTTGTGATGATTATTTTAATCTCTTGTGCCCCACATCTAAGAACTCTAAGTAACTCGTCCCAATCATTATAATTCTCATTCCAAACATCATCTAAAACAAGGAAAAATCTTTGCCTTGTCAAGGTCTCTCTTATTCTTATTTGCAACAAATTCAAGTTCTGAATGTCACAAGTAGATAAGGTGACCTCTTCAAGAATCGTTTTTGCTATCCTGAAACTATCAAATTTATCTGAAACACAAACCCAAGCTTTCAAGTCAAACTTCTCCTTGACTTTGTTGTCATTGTATACAAGTCGAGCAAGAGTTGTTTTACCAACCCCACCCATACCCACTATAGGAACAACACATATACCATTGCCACTTGCATCATCTAATTGCAACGACTTAAATATCTTCTCCTTATCCACATCTCTACCATACACACCATATTCTTCAGGGCAAGAAGTAGTTAATTGTCGCGATGGTAACCCACCAATAACCTCTTTCAAACCAAGGAAATTCTTTAGTTTTGTAATACACTTTAGCTTATCCAGAACTGTTTCTAGCTCCGATAGTATCCATTTGTCAAATGAATTTAAAGGAGTAGAGAAGAAGTCCCATACCTGAATAGTGCGTGTTTGAGATTCAACTTCTTCTTCTGACTTGCATAGCAAGGCTTCAGTGGCAATCTCATCTAGGAGGTCATCCGCATCATAAACAACATCTTTAAGCTCGTCCAGCCACTCTTTGACAGCTGGGTTTGTAATTTGTTTCTCCTCCGCATCAATGAGCACTACGTCAGCAGATAGCAGCTCCATCTTCAGCTTTTGCACTAATCGATCAATAACTTTCCTTTTATTGAGATAGTCTAGGACCTCGCGAGAAGCCAGTCTGTCAAACGCCACCTGAAGGAATGCAGAGAGAACAGCCCCACCCACCAAGGTCCCACCCATGGTCTCTTCGTTGTGAAAGAATTGAGTGGTGATGTAAAAACCAAAGGCAAGACTCAAGAGGATGCAAAAAAGAGAACCAGAAGAGAGAGATGTGCCCTTTGTGAGTGAGAAATGTGTGCCCTGGGTCTTTTTCCACTCTATCGGGTCAGCGAATCACGATTCCACACGGGACATCGCACCTTCCACGAAGCACAACGATTGACATAGATGCCTTCTAGGCAATTTCCTACCTCTCTCTCTCTCTCTCTCTCTCTCTCTCTCTAGATAATAAAAGTTGCCGAGCTTAGGTTAGCTTGTAACAAGTAGGACATTAAAGTAGTCGAATGAATGATGCACCCCCATCCACCAAGAATGAAAAAACCCCCCCACATATCAAAAGATAATAAAAGTTATATATATTATATTCTATATAATAAAAGTTAGAGTTATAAACTATAGTTGCGCCAAGGTGTAACACCCGACCCAATTTTATAATTAAACTATGTGTTTAAGTAATAAATTATTATTTTACGCCACTTTCAAGAGTATTTAATAAAAGTATTATTTTATAATACTTTTAAATAAGAATTGTAATAATTATAAATAATTTAATGACTAATTGTATTATGTATATATACTAAGTATAAATATGTACAAAACTATATTAAGTGGTTAAGTTATTAGATATATATTGTTGGTGTTTATTTAAGTATAAAGGTAAGGATATATATATATATATATATATATATGCAAAGTGGTATTATGCTTTATAGAAAAGTGTAAAAAGGTCGGTGTGATATTTTCTACCCTAGCAATACACGTACCTTCCACCCAAAAAGTCCACACTTCTTATCTTCTTTGGCTGCCCAAAAGTCTTCTCCCTTGTCTTTCCTTTTTCTGAATTAGAAAGTTCAGCCCTCTTTCTCTACTCCTTTATTCTTGTTTCTTCTTCTTCCCTTCTTACACGGCAACATCTCTCCCTTACTTTCTCACCAAAAATTCTAATTTCTCTAAGAAGAAATTAAGAGCCTAACACTAAGGTTTCATCTTCAAAGTGTGTGGGTAAGTAAATTAAACCCCATCTGATTTTGTGTATTTGAATAGTATAATTGTTTGTTTATTTTCATTCTTTATCCTCTGTTATGATTTTAGAAGCTGAACTAGTAAATCTGTTTTAGTAAATTGACAGTTTGATGATTATGGTCATTTGGATGCTTATTAGGGTATTTTAATATGTATTGTATAGGTATAAAAATACCCAAATGAAATGAAGGCTAATTGCTATTTATTGATGATTTTTGTAATAATATGTACTGAAGCTGTCTCTGTGACAGATTTGAGGTTTACAACAAGAAAAATATGTATTAAATCATATGTTGTGAAATTGGATGCTAGGGTTATTTTCTATGAAAGCTAAGACACGTATGGTTGTTGTGGAAGTGGTTTCACAGCATTTGAATGAATAGAAAAATAATGATGTAATTTCTAATTTGCATGAGTTTCTGTCAGGACAGATTTGAGTATACTGTCTTGCGTGATTTTTAATAAATCATGGTTTTATGCTTTGACTACGAAATTTTTATGGTGTATAATAGGCATACATAGGAGTAGTTCTGCAAAATTTCATGCCATTTGGGTGTGTTTGGAGAGCCCATTCGTATTTTACAAATGGAGCTTTTGCTGCTGTAATGAGCAGTAAACAGGGTAGGATAACTCTGACTTTGTAGATTTAATTCTCAAGCTAGGGTGAATGTTTTGAGCTATAATTTATTATGCTCATCATATGATATGTCTAAATCATAGATTAATTTTTGTATGACTTGGTTCAAGGTTTAGTACCCTAAAGAAGGGTTTCTAAACCATTCGACGGTTGTGTTTATGAAGCTGTTTTATTCAGCATGCTGTGTGTTGCCTTATGAATGTATATGATTATATGACCATGCTTAAAAGAGTTCATGTTTTATGCATGCATTATTGCCTTAAGCTCAAGTTCCTTTCGAAATGAAGTTGTCTCTTCTAGAGATATGCTATTAATGTGAGAATGTTGGTTTCTCTATGATTGGTACATAATGACGTTTGATGAATGCATTGTGTTTATGGGAACCTCATTGAGGTGGGATTAGGATTTCTTTGATTATAAGAGATAAGCTTTAAGATGAATGCGTAAGTTTATGTTAAGGAATAATGGATAGTAACAAGCCTTGATTTTGGTTTAGGTGTTACCAGTCGTCAGGTCTAAGCTCCTTCGACTTTAGGCTCTCGGTTCCTCTGCTTTCAGGTAAGGGATAAGTTATATGGGCATTTGGTAAGTCATGAGGTTATTTTAATGTATATTATGCATTAAAATGTTTTTTATTAGAGATATGGCATGTAAGCATTATCAGACAAAGATATGTTCCGTGAGCTTTCGAAACCTTTTGAATATGATTTAAGCATATTAATGCTATTACTAATTCCACGAACATGATGAAGAAAACAATGGAAATGATTTTAATATGAAATGTTATGCAAAATAAGAAATATCAGTATGATGTAAAGTATGAAATGTTTTCGGGTTATGTCTTCTGGTAATCTAAACTCGATCAAAGTATGTATTGAGGATGGCGATTCGTCCGCGCTCAATTAAAGCATGTATTGAGGATGGTGGTTCGTCCATGCTCAATTAAAGTATGCATTGAGGATGGCGGTTCGTCCGCACTCAATTAAAGTATATAATAAGGATGGCGGTGCGTCTGCGCTCATGAGTACAGACTTATCAGATATGGACTAACCAACAAGTTATTTATGAACAGTTATATTATGTTATTAATCATGAGAGAATTATTTTATTAAATGCATTATGAAAAGTTAAAAGGTCTCATGAAAAGAAGAAGTTTCTGATGAAAAGAAAGTTATTCATTAAAGATAAAAGTTTCTAAATTTCTGTTATGCTATAAAGATAAAGTTTCTGAAGAAAGTACAAGTTTATGTTAAGAAGTTATCAGATATCTGTTTTCTTTATGAAATGTTAAGTTTTATGATTATAGAAGTTATAATATTTTACAAAAAGAAGTCTATGAAGGAAAGTTTTATTATTCTTTAAGATGCTTCCAGTATAAGACAAAGTTACCGATTATCTAATTTAAGTTAAAATGATTATTTTGTAATGAGAATATATACATGGTGACTTTGTAAGAAATGAAAGAAATTCAATCCGAATGGTTTTGATAATATTATTCTGATAAGAAAAATGAGAACAATTATTTTCCTACGAGAAGCATATAAGTTATTATTATTATATATAATATAAAATACTATGCATGAAAAGATGTTCTCCTATCTGAATAATTATAAAATGAAATGAATGGATTTACATGCATTCTTATTGAATTCTCATATATCTTACCTTTACTGAGCTGTGTAGCTCACCCCTTCCACTCTTTCAGTTAACAGGTTTATTTTGGAGCAGAGGGAGCCTTAGTCGAGTTTTGAAATGAGCTAGTTTAGTTTTAAATGTATAGATTCTAAATTAGCAATTTGATGTTAGTCTGTAATATTGTGTATTTTAGGATCTAATGAAGGTTGTGTACCTTAAAGCAATAAGAGATGTATTATGTGAGATTTAGAATTGGAGTGACTGGTGGATTATGTGATTCTTTAAGTACAGTGTAGATGCTCTGAATGTCATAGGAAAAGTTATATCTTTTAAGTAAAGAAACAAGAATGTAAAGAAAGATGAAAGTTTTTGTAAAAGTTTTGTAAAAGTTAAGTTGGTTCGTGTTAATATCAGGCTTAGGCTTGGTATTAGCATGCCAGTCATGGTTACAAATCCGAGTATCGGGTTTGGGGCATGACAAAGGGACTTCGCCAAATTGCAAAAATATTTTTAGATTTTTCAATAAATTCATTCACTTAAATTTTTAGATAAAAACAAAAAGTTTTTTTTTATCTTTATCAATTTTTTTTGGATAAAGTAATAATAAGTGTTCTAATGAACTTTTTTTTTTTTTTTTAAATTTTATAAAGTAACAATTTTACAAGCTAACGTTAGTATTTTTTTTTTCTTTTTGGATAAACACAGGGACGGAACCAAGATTTGAACCTACAGGGGCCAAAGTATGAACCAAAAAAATTTCAAGTAATATGGTTTATTAAAAAAAAATCATGGTAGACGAAACAATTGCACTTTATTACCATAAATATTTAAGTCAAGAAGGAAATAATATGAACTAAAAAAGTTGAAAGTTACAATATGATATTCTAACCCTTTCGAAGAAGAAAAATATAAAAAAAGAAAAGGACTTCGGATCTCCAGATTTTGGGTAATTGAAATTAATATGTTAATTTTATCACGTTGACCAACTCACCAATATGATAAACCCATACTTTTGGATGCAACTAAAAATCACACTAATGAAGTTTTCAAAACTTTGTTTAAGGATTTGAAAAAATTTGGATATTAATATTAAAAGTTGGCAATGCTACATCATCAATATTGGCTTCTAAAAGAATTTTGCATTTTATCTTTTGAAAAAAATTTAAATATTGTAATTGACTTTCCCATAATTATATATCAATTAAAAAGTTATATAAATTATTGTTACCCCCGTAAGGGAATTTTTTTTTTTTATGAGATTTTTTTGGTTATGAATTATTGAATTATGATATTGGTGATTTGTGAATTTTTTGTTGTGTTGTATTTGGACTATGGACGGGCCATGGGCCCAAAGAAAGGGTTAGGTGATTAGTTTCTTTTGGGCTATTTGGACCAATCCAAAAATTTGAGGGGGGCCAACTATAAACTCTAAAATATAAGTCATCTAATATATTACTTACATTTTTCAAAGAACACCCCCCCCCCCTCTTGCCCCTTAGTGGGTTTGTCCCTGGATAAACAGTTATCCTATATTATCTATTTCTTAAAGTAATAAGGTAACAAATTTAAAAATATTATTTTTTCTTCTCACAATTTTTTTCTTTTGGAATAAATAACAAAAAAATATCTAATATGTATTGACTTTAACGTAAACTAACATTAACTATTTTTGGGATACAGTAAAAAAAAAAAAAAAAAACTAATATGTAATTAATATAAACTTCTTAATTATGTATACTTTTTTTTATCTTTTTGTTCATATCAAGTTATCAACTTCACAATTTAAAATTATCTAATATAAAAGTGGGGGTATATATACGGTTTGGTATATTTTTCCTTTTTCCTACCATACAATTTCTTGATATATTATTTCCTTTTCATACTCACCTTACCTACGAAACTTGCATGTATGTATTTTGCCTTATTTTTTTTGTTTTTTCATAAAATTCCCTTAGTTATTTTTTTTTTTCATCAAATTGAATATGTTTTGTGTGCGGGTTGCCTCTTCTTTATTCTAATGAACTTTTTTTTTTAATTTTATAAAGTAACAATTGTACTAGCTCACGTTAGTAATTTTTTTTTTTTTTTTTTTGGATGAACATTTATCCTGCATCATCTATTTCCTAATGGTAATAAAGTAACAAATTTAAAAGTATTATTTTTTCTTCTCACAATTTTTTTCTTTTGGAATAAATAACAAAAAAATATCTAATATGTATTAACTTTAACGTAAACTAACATTAACTATTTTTTTGGGATAAAGTAAAAAAAAAAAAACAAATATGTAATTAACATAAACTTCTTAATTACGTGAACTCTTTTTTTCTTTTTGTTCACATCAAGTTATCAATTTCTTCACAACTTGAAATCAACTAATATAAAAGTGGGGGTATATATACGATTTCGTATATTTTTCCCTTTTCCTACCGTACAGGTTTCTTGATATATTCTTTCCTTCTCATACTTACCTTACCTATGAAACTTGCACATATGTATTTGCCTTATTCTTTTTGTTTTTTCATAAAATTTCCTTCTTTATTTTTTTTCATCAAATTGAATATGTTTTGTGTGTGGGTTGCCTTTTGTTTAAGTTATTTTTGTTAACTTTGATCTAATTTGTATGCTTATTATGGTCTTCAAAATCAATTGTATATCTTCCTTGAAAACTAACATATTAATTGTAACAAAAATCTTATTCACTTTTTGAAAGATATGTTTTCCAATATGTGGAGATCCCACAGGTAGCCATGAGACCAAGATTTGAGCATCCAAAACCATGATAATGAACATCACTCCACAAAGAATGGAGACAGAAAATTGATTAAATATAAAAAGGGTGATGCAAGAACAATGGATATTTAAGGTGATGTAAAATCTTCATGACTTCACTGTCTCCCCCTTACTGTCAAAGTTAATTCAATTTTCATGTGAGTATCTTTACTTTAACTCTAATTCTAGATTTTTTTTTTTTAATGTTTAGAAATTAATATTGTTTGTAATTATTGAATTCAGAGTTTCTTTGTATCTATATATTTATGTGTGTGTTATTGTGAATTTTGCTTCTTTTTTTTCTTTTTCTTTTTTTTTTTTTATAAATTTGGGTAGTTTTAATTTGTAAATTTGGGATGATTGCTTAGGGTTAAAGTAAAAATATTAGCTCAATTTTAATCATAATTCATGCAATAGTAGGGTGTTAGATGTTGATATTAATTTTATGCTTATTTACATTAATTGACATAAACATCTTAGCATGTTTAGTGTTGATATTTGTGGGGCCCCAAATATTTAGCAACCCCAACCCACTCTACATCGGGCCCAAGGTCCATGCCGAGGAGAGGGTAGAATCCGAGGATAAGAGGACGAGGCCCAAGTAGTTAAGGGACCTCGTCGAGGAGGCCCATGTCCTTGGCACGCTGCCTGAAGGATGGAAGTTGTCACTCGCTCATTAAAGGCCCGCGACTGACACCCTGACCGCATTAATGAGGAAATGACTTCTGAACAGTGTTGTCTTGGTTGCTGCAACTCACAGGAGGCTTGAAAATGCGGCTGATTGAATAGGCACTCAAGTATAGGCTTGGATGATCAACAAGTGGATGACAGAGATCAACTAATCAAAACTATATAATAGATAGAACCCCTGCCAAAAAGAAGGGGAGAGGAGAAGAAATAAAAAAGGGATCTTTAGGGTGTCCGAGGACAACCCTTGTAAGGAAAGAAATCCTCGGACTGGGCCGAGAACAAAATTTCTTCACGAACATTTAGCCGAAGTCATCGTTATTATCCTCACAAATACTTAGTCAAATCCCTTTATTATTATTCCTATGAATCTCACGTCGATCATTGTTTGCTTTGCTGGTACTTAGTCATTCTACCCACGCTCTACAAATTTTATTGTTTAGGTCCAATTTAATTTGAGTCCTTACAATATTAATTTGACACTTTGAGATGCATGCGCTTCATTATAATTAAATATAAATGTTATTATGCCAGTATGTTATAATTATTATTTGTTGTTCCTCACCCTACTTCACCTTAATTGTTATTTGAATAAATAAAAGTTATGTTTTAGTCCGATTGGGTATAGCATTTCTCTTCAATCATTAATTAGTGTTTCTCAATAAAATTATTCATGCTATAAGTTTATGACCAAAACTGTGCAAAACCCGGTCTGTTTACTACTAAAAGCTTTTAGAAATTTAAAACTTGACATAATCTTTAAAATAATTTTACTATTTCATTTGTTATTAAATTTAATTATATTATCAAAAAATTTATATATTTTTTAAAATTTATATATAATTCTTTTATTTAGTCGTGCATCGCACGGGCATAATACTAGTATATAATAAAAGTTAGGCTTAGAAGCCGTAGTTGTTCCAAGTGCCTTTATCAAATTGCAGAAATTTTTTTAGATTTTTTTTTTATAAAAAAATAGATATAATTTTTTTGGTCTTATCTTCTTCTCCAATAATTTCCAAGTTGATAAAAAAAACTTAATTTGATTATAATCTAATTCTTCATCTAATCCTTCTTTTCTTTTCTTTTTTTTACATAAATGATATTACTACATGTCCAAAAACAGCATCATTATTAGTATTTTTTAGATTTTCAAAAAAAAAACATAAATTATATTGTGTGTATATATATATATATATGTTAAAATCATCTTAACATTATATATACGTTAAAATCAACTTAAAATTTTAGCATTATTAGTTCATAATTTTTAGATTTTCAAAAAAAAAAAATAGATATAATATTTTGTTCTTGTCTTCTTTTTCTATAATTCATACTTCCACAAATTAGACTAGCATTAGACTTTTTGTTCATATCAACTTCTTGTAAAGTGTATATATATCAAATAATTCATAATAAATGCCTACTATATGACTTTTTTTTTCTTATATTCTTCTCTTCTTCTACCTACAATCTTACAGGTATGTATTTGTTTAAACTAATTTTTTTATATATTTGTTTACTCTAATTTCTTTTATCAAATTGAATAGGTTTTGTGTATTTTTTGTCTTTTTCTTTAACCTAAATTTATTAAGTTTTATATGATTCATATGGTTATAGTTTGAGAATCAATTATTAATAAATTTGATGATAAATTGTTCTATCTATTTTATTATTTAATTTTACTTAAATTCAAAAATGTTTGCCTATTTTATTTAGTTTATACACAATTCTTGATTAAGTTGTGCATCGCACGGGCATAATACTAGTATGTGTGTGTGTGTGTGTGTGTGTTTTGCTGAATCCTACCTATTAATATTAAAGTTTAAAGGTGAAAGAAAAACCATCGGATTAGGAGGAGAATTTCATCTATATAGTAGGTTTCATAATGAAATTTTCAAAATTGGATGGTCTAGATGTGGCAAATGAGCGAGTCAGGTCAATTCAAGTTCTAGTTGGGTCAGTGGGGTTGCGGGTCAAAATAGGTCATTTTAAACATGTTAAGAAATGGTCAAGTGGATAGCGGGTTGGGTCAAGTCGACTTGTGTTTTTTCACATGAATTTTTTTTTTAAGAAATAAAATGTATTTGCCATTCAGAAAGTAATACAACAAATTACTTACTATAAAATGCATTACTTTAAATTCACCACTCATATCAAGAATAAACTCAACTAAACAAATTAATACTTGTTCAATAATTTTAAAATTATACAAATTCAAACATTACTAACCAAAAAAAATAGCACAAAAGGTAATTAAAGCAAACACACAAGTTTCATTTCTACACAATATCAATATCCCAAAACGTAAAACAAAATTACAAATGCTTTATTGGATAACTAATTTGACAAAAAAAAACATATAATAAATTTACAATCTTGAAAACTAATTTTATAATCTAATATCAATTGTAGTTGGCACTTTATTTCAATTTAAGAGTATACATTAAAGTTTGATCGTTTATTTATTTATACATTGTTTCTTTTATGAATATCATGTCATTGTTAAGCAACACATACTCTAGGAAATTATCATAATTTATCTTAAAAAGCTTTTATTTTGGACATGAATTGTTAAAAAGTAGGACTAAGCATCCATAACTTATGCTAATTTCATTTTTATGTTTTGGCTTCACTCTTTCCACACATATGAATGTTTCTCAAACATGATTATAATTTTAAATATATGTTTTTAACTCTATTGTAACAAGATTATTTTGGCATGTACTTTATTATTTAATATTTAAAAATCTTTATTCATTACAGAATGCCTCAACCATTCATCTTTCAATTCATTTGCATGTAGTTATGTAAAGTTCTCAATTACTTTCTTAAAGCCATTATATCTAAATGATGTTAAATATATATTTTTGAATGGCATTATCCAAAATATGTTTAAAAAAATTATTTTTTTATATAAAAAATGTCGGACCGTGTGCCTTACCGATCCATGCAACGACTAATTGGTGAAGGATGAGGGGGCACAAATCTTTTATAGCATTCGATCGCAGACCAAGCTCATTAGTATTGGAGCAAATTGTGAAAATCTCTCACAATCCCTCCCTCACAATGCGGCTCCAACAACTCGAACCTATGATCGGACTTTGATACCACTTGTCAGATCGTGTGCCTTACCGATCCATCCAACGACCAATTGGTGAAGGATGAAGGGGCACAAATCTTTTATAGCATTTGATTACAAACCAAGCTCATTAGTATAGGAGCGAATTATGAAAATCTCTCACAAAAAAAATTAATAATAATAATATTAATGTCCATTATATATTACTAATTGAGTTATGCACAATAAAGTTCACAATAAACAATTAAACCAATAATGTATTAATTTTATTTATTTTTTTACCATAACAAAAAGCTTTAAAAAATTGGTCGGGTCACAGGTTAGGTTCAAATTGACCTAAAAAAATGGGTCAAGTCACGGGTCAACCCATTTTTTGTTTGGATAAAAAAATTCAAGTTTGGATCAGGTCCAGTCAAAAAATTTTGACCCGTACCATGTGTAATGATCCTATAATCTCAACATACTTGGTAGCAAAAACCGGTAGAAAAATAAGTAGAATGGTTGTTATCTAAGTGTTTAAAGGTCAACTAGTAGAATGGTTGATATATACAATTATTTAACACTAGTTTGGGTGGCACATGCAAGTGTGCTGCCCCTTGAGTGATAAATTTCAGATAAAGATAGTGAAACAATAATTTTTGGTTCACAAAAATAGACTAAATCAAAAAAGTTTAGAAACATAACAAAATATCATAATATTTTTATAATAATTTTATTTTTAGTTGTGGTAGGTCTCGGTCTGATAGTTTATTATTTTATGTTGACCTATAAGAAATTTACACCTTGGTAGTTGTGAAAAATCTTGTGATAACAACAAAATGTTATAACATTTTCACAATATCTTTATTTTCAATTGTGGTAGGTCCTGGTATAATAATTTATTATTTTATTTTATTTTGACTTATAAAGAACTTACACCTCAACAATTATGAAAATTATTATTATAACAACAAAATGTCACATTTTCACAATACCTTTATTTTAAGTTGTAGTAGGTCCTAGCATAATATTTTATTATTTTATTTTGATTTATAAGCAACTAATAACTCCACAGTTGTAAAAATATTGTGACAATAATAAAACCATCATCCACTCTTTTCCTTCATTCTTGAGAAAGAAATAATAAAAACTGAAATTCACAACAACAATGCCTATGTTATAAAATGATGGAAATAAAACAAAGTAAAAGGAATAAGAAAATGATAAACTCTTATATTCAAGTGGTCATCCACAATTCTTTTGATCTCTTTTAGATGTGTACAATAACAGTAAAGAAATCCCACATATATATAGGACCTTAGAATGCTTGTAGAGTTTATGGGATAAGATAGTAATAATGAGTACAATTATGGACATTCATCTCCCCTATAGGCTTTACACATTCCAACCTTTACACATCCCAAATAAACTTTTCATTACCCAAACTTTACACATTCCAATCAAACTTTATTTCTAACACTCCCCCTTGGATGACCACTTTCTAAGAATATGCCTCGTTAAAACTTTGCTAAATAAAAACCCTGTGGGAAAAAAAAATTTGGCTAAGGAAAAAGAGTACAATATTCTTGTATATCTTTTAGTGCCTTAGAATTGCCTCATTAAAACCTTGCAAAGGAAAACCCAGTGGGAAAAAACCTTAGTGAAGGAAAAAGAGTACAATCAGCACACATCCTTTAGAAACTTTACTCCCCCTCATGAGTATATCGAATATCCTTAAGTCGATGCATACCAATGTTGTGCACCATCTTCTTAAAATTCGCAGTTGGTAATGGCTTAGTGAACATATCGGCCAAATTATCACATGATCGTATCTGCTTGACATCAATATCGCCACTCTTCTAAAACTCATGTGTATAAAAGAATTTTGGTGCAATATGCTCGTTTTTATCACCCTTGATATATCCTCCCTTAATTTGAGTGATACAAGCGACATTATTTTCGTATAATATCGTTGGACTTTTTATGATTGATGATAATCCACAGTTCTTACGAATATGTTGAATTATCGATCTCAACCAAATACATTCATGACTCGCTTCATGAATTGCAATAATCTCTGCATGATTTGATGAAGTAGCAGAAATTGTTTGCTTAACAGATCTCCATGAAATAGCAGTATTTCCATAAGTAAATAAATATCCTATTTGTGATCGGCCTTTGTGTGGATCAGAAAGATAACCTGCATCAGCATATCCAACTAACTGTGGTTTTGCTCCATTTGGATAAAATAATCCCAAATCAGTAGTCCCACGAAGATAACATAAAATATGTTTAATTCCATTCCAATGTCTTCGAGTTGGTGCAGAACTATACCTTGCTAGTAAGTTAACTACAAATGCTATATCAGGTCGTGTGTAATTTGCAAGATACATCAAAGCACCAATTGCACTAAGATATGGTACTTCGGGCCCAAGAGTTTCTTCATCATCTTCTTGTGGTCGAAAGGGATCTTTCTTAACATCAAGTGACCGACCTACCATTGGAGTGCTCAAAGAATGAGCTTTATCCATGTAAAATTGCTTCAGGACTTTTTCTGCGTATGTTGATTGATGAACAAGAATTCCATTTGGAAGATGTTCAATTTGCAAGCCAAGACAAAATTTTGTCTTACCAAGATCTTTCATCTCAAATTCATTCTTTAAACAATTTGCTATTTTTGTTAACTCTTCTGGAGTCCCTACAAGATTTAAATCATCAACATATACTGCAACAATAGCAAATCCAGATTCTGATTTTTTGATAAAAACACATGGACAAATTGGATTATTCTCAAATCCTTCTTTCAAAAGATATTCACTAAGGTGATTATACCACATTCGTCCGGATTGCTTTAACCCATATAAGGATCTTTGTAACTTGATAGAATACATACTTCGAGATGTAGAATTATATGTTTCAGGCATTTTATATCCTTCAGGGATTTTCATGTAAATATCATTATCTAATGATCCATACAGATATGCTGTAACAACATCCATTAATTGCATGTCCAAATTTTCTTTTGCTACCAAACTAATCAAAAATCTGAATGTAATTGCATCCATTACAGGAGCATATGTTTCTTCATAATCAATACTAGGTCTCTGCGAGAAACCTTGTGCTACAAGTCGCGCTTTGTACCTTATAATTTCATTTTTCTCATTTCGTTTACGTACAAATACCCATTTGTATCCAACAGGCATTACACCTTTAGGTGTTCGGACTACAGGTCCAAAAACTTCACGTTTACTTAGTTAATTTAATTCTGCTTGAATTGCCTCTTTCCACATTGGCCAATCATTTCTACGTTGACATTCATCAACGGTTTGTGGTTCATATTCATTATTATTATTTCTGGTAATATCAAGGGCAACTTTATATGAAAATATGTTGTCGACAACAATTTTATTTCTATCCCATATTTCTCCTGTATGTACATAATGTATCGAGATCTCGTTATTTTCTGGTACCTGATCCTCTTCAGGGGATAACTCTTCAAGATGTTTATTTTCAGGAGATTTTTGTTCATGAGTTTTGGATAGATCAATTATTTCTGTGGCCTGTTTCCTGGGTATAGCCTCTTTATAGTTTGCAACTTGTTTTTCTTGTGCTTTTCTCTTCTGGGGAATTTTATCTTTAACACCGATAGGTCTTCCACGCTTCAGGTGTGGCTTTGATTCATTTACTGCTGTATTAACTGATTGTCCTACAGAGACTTCAATCCGTGCTGGAGTATTAGCAGCTGGAATGTGAGATTTCACTATTTTCTTATTGTCAGTGAATACATCCGGTAATTGATTTGCAATTCCTTGCAAATGAATAATCCTTTGAACTTCCAGTTCACATTGATTTGTACGAGGATCAAGATGAGATAACGTCGAAACATTCCAAGTAATCTCACGTCGTGCTTCAGGCAACGATTTTTCTCCCCCAAATGGTGGGAAGATTGTTTCATTAAAATGACAATCCTCAAAACGTGCCTTAAAAATATCACCAGTTAGAGGTTCAAGATATCTAATGATAGATGGGGAATCAAAACCTGTATAAATTCCAAGTCTACGTTGAGGACCCATCTTAGTGCGTTGTGGAGGTGCAATAGGTACATATACAGCACAACCAAATGTGCGCAAGTGAAAAATATTTGGTTGTTGGCCAAGTACAAGTTGCAATGGTGAAAATTTATGATAAGCAGTTGGCCTAATACGAACTAATGATGCAACTTGTAAAATAGCATGACCCCAAGCAGAAACTGGTAATTTTGATTTCATAAGCAAAGGTCGAGCAATAATTTGAAGTCTCTTGATAAGTGATTCAGCTAAACCATTTTGAGTATGTGTATAGGCAACAGGATGTTCAACATCAATTCCAATTGACATGCAATAGTCATCAAAAGCTTGAGATGTGAATTCACCAGCATTATCTAAACGAATTTTCCTAATTGGATAATCAGGAAATTGTGCTCGCAACCTAATTATTTGAGCAAGAAGCCTAGCAAATGCAACATTTCTAGTAGAAAGCAAACATATATGTGACCATCTGGTTGATGCATCAATTAAAACCATAAAATACTTGAATGGACCACAAGGTGGGTGTATTGGTCCACATATATCACCCTGAATTCTTTCTAAGAAAGATGGACACTCAACAACAATCTTTGAATATGATGGTTTGGTAATTAATTTACCTTGAGAACATACATTACATGGATAATCACTAGGTAAAAGAATCTTCTGGTTCTTTAAGGGATGTCCATAGGAGTTTTCAATAATTCGACGCATCATTATTGATCCTGGATGACCTAAACGATCATGCCAAAGCATAAAAACCTTTGGGTCCAAACACTTTTGGTGTATTGCAACATTTGTTTCAATTGTTCTCATTGTAGTATAATATAACCCAGAAGAGAAAATATGCAGTTTTTCTAATATGAGCTTCTGGCCCAATACTATTGAAGTAATATAAAGGAATTCTTCACTGCCTTCGTTATTGGTTTCAATATGATAACCATTATAACGTATATCCTTAAAGCTGAGTAAATTTCTACTTGATTTAAAAGAATACAAAGCATCATCAATACAAAATTTTGTACCCTTTGGCAACATGATAATCGCTCTTCCAGAGCCTTCAATTAAGTTTGATGAACCTGATATGGTATTGACATTGGCTTTGCATAATTTTAAATTTTGAAAATATTTTTTATCTTTAAGGATCGTATGAGTTGTTGCACTGTCTGCTAGACAAAAATCTTCTTTATTCATCTTGGAATTGATTTTACCAGTAGGACCCATGCATCTTCATATATGCAAAACATAAATTAAACTTTATTACTTTAAACATAAATAAAACATATCAAAATAAAAATACTTATTACAATGCCATAATATAATGAAAGAAAAATAATTAATTGGTATGGACATATCCATCACCAATCATACTTATT
Source organism: Quercus gilva (assembly GCA_023621385.1). NCBI lineage: Eukaryota > Viridiplantae > Streptophyta > Magnoliopsida > Fagales > Fagaceae > Quercus > Quercus gilva. The sequence continues at coordinate 13,131,468 of CM042476.1, read as the reverse complement.
AGAATATGATAATATAATAAAAGAAAATAATTAATTGGTATGGACATTTCCATCACCAATCAAATTATCAAATTTTCTATCAACATCCTCAAAGAAATCAGAGACATCAAGATGAGTCATATCAACTCCATTTGGAAGGTCAAGATCCATGGGAAAGATCATTATGACCAACAAAGTTTGTTTCAATTCACTTTCCTTTTTCTTTTATGGAGGCTTGGTACAGATTTACCAAATGTTTAGGAGTACGACAGGTACGTGACCAATGATCTTCCATTCCACACCTATAACACTTATTTTCATGACCGTTTGATGGTTTATTTTGGAAACCCTTGCCATTTTGATTCTTCTGATGGTAAGGTGTGTTATTCCTTTTTGAAGAATTATGAGTACGATCCTCTTTATATTGATTGTTCCATCCACGGCCACGCCCACGACCACGAACATAATTTCCTCTATGTTTATCAAATGAGGTTCCATTCGCTTCAGGGGATGGAGTAGAACCAGTCGGGCGAGATTGATGGTTTTTCAACAAAAGCTCATTATTTTGTTCAGCCACTAGAAGACATGATATCAGTTCAGAATATTTTGTGAACTTACGCTCTCGATATTGCTGCTGCAAGAGCATATTCAAGGCATGAAATGTAGTAAATGTTTTCTCTAACATGTCTTCATCAGTGATTTTTTCCCCACATAATTTTAATAGTGAGATTATTTTAAAAAGTGCAGAATTGTACTCACTCACACTTTTAAAATCTTGCAACCTCAGGTTCAACCAATTATAACGAGCTTTTGGGAGGATTACAGATTTTTGATTCTCATATCTTCCCTTTAAATCATTCCATAAGACAAGAGGGTCTTTTACTGTAAGGTACTCAGATTTTAATTCTTCATGGAGATGATGGCGAATAAAAATCATTGATTTTGCACGATCCTGCAGGGATGCTTGATTGCCAACCTTAATTGTATCTCCAAGGTTCTTTGCCTCTAGGTGAATCTCAGCATCAAGGGTCCATGACAAGTAATTCTTGCCCGAGATGTCAAGGGCAGCAAATTCAAGTTTTGTAAGGTTCGACATCTATATAAATATATAATTACGTAAGAAATTAAATAACTAAATATAAATAAATAAATAAATAAATATATATATATATATATATATCTATATATTATCATACACAATTTTAATGAAAACAGTGCTACATATACATGTTCAAATTTTAATTGTAATGGAACAATACTTACATTTTGAACATTATTAGTACACGTAATAATGTATAAACGTGAAGACAATATATAATAATATATTACTAACCATTTTAACAATTTTTTTTATTTTTTATTTTTAAAACTAAATAAACATGAATCTCATAATATATAATAATAGGATAACGTGAATCTCATAACAATATACAACAATAGGATAACGTGAATCCCATAAAATTTTAATCAATTAAAAATCACGAAAATTATGAGCATAAAACATAAAGACAAAAAAATTGAATAATTACTAAAGAAGAAAACTTACAGTGAGTTAAGAGAACTACACAAATAATCTTTGATGTTTGGAGAACAATGAGATCCTTTCCAAAAGGGTAGAAACTAGTGCTGATAACGTGTTATAAAATGATGGAAATAAAACAAAGTAAAAGGAATAAGAAAATGATAAACTCTTATATTCAAGTGGTCATCCACAATTCTTTTGATCTCTTTTAGATGTGTACAATAACAGTAAAGAAATCCCTCATATATATAGGACCTTAGAATGCTTGTAGAGTTTATGGGATAAGATAGTAATAATGAGTACAATTATAGACATTCATCTCCCCTATAGGCTTTACACATTCCAACCTTTACACATCCCAAATAAACTTTTCATTACCCAAACTTTACACATTCCAATCAAACTTTATTTCTAACCGCCTATGTATATTTGCACAAGTACTATAGCTAAAATGCATTTTGTACAATAAATGCATAAGTTGACATGGGTGACTTTTGGTGTTGAATGGCAAAATTGTCTCTTTTACCATTTTGCATGAGCAAATACGAATGCTCTAAGAAACTTAAGATGTTCACAAGTTTCTTACACCTAATTGTAAAAATACTATAAGAACAAAATGTCACATTTTCACAATATCTTTATTTTAAGTTGGGCACGTCCTAGTATGATATTGTGACAATACCAAAATGTCATAATTTTTTAATAAGAGTTTTATTTTTAGTTGTGGCTTGTCTTAATATGATAGTTTATTATATTTTATTTTGATTTATAAAGAACTTACACCTTGAAAATTATAAAAATATTGTAACAATTTATTATATAGTATTATACTCCTCAATCAAAACACTGTATCACTGCTATAAATTTTTTTTTTTTTTAAATGAACCGAACTCAAAGGTGATTTGTAGCACTACACATATAGCCTATACACAAAAAACTCACAGCTTCGCGACATCTGGTCTCTTTTTTTTTCTTTTAAACACCTATATGATATAGGTGTCATATAGGTGTTAAAAAAAAAAAAAAAAAGAGGCCAGATGTTGATGTTGTGAAGCTGTGAGTTTTTTCTAACCAAGTTTACTCAGCCAAAAACACTAAAGACATGCCTTAGTACATCAAGTTTTGTTTGGGTCTATCACTGAAAATGAGACTCTTGCTTTTTCTCAACATTTGGGCTCACAAAAAAAGACAAGGTACTTGACTAAACCAAAGTACTGACACATTGACACTTTTTATATAGTTTGTAGATATCATCCATTGTAGGTAACAAACCTTGTAAAAAAAATCTACAATTATTTAAGATACCATCCATTGTCGGTAGCAACTCTTGTAAAAAAAATCTATACTTATTTGTGCCAAGCTTTTTACTTTTACACTGTTACGCAAATCATTCAACGCATCTTTTCTTACTAAAGAAATAGGTAAAAATATCATTTTTGCCCCTAAACTTTTATAAAAGTTCATTTTTTATATTTAAACTTTTAAAAGTTTATTTTTCTATCTCTAAACTTTGTAAAACAGTTTACTTCTTGTCTTTCCAACTATGGGTACGTTTGGATAGAGTTTATTGTTGCTGAAAGTTGTTGAAAACTGATTGTTGCTGAAAACACTATAGCAAAATAATTTTTAAATGTGTGAATAGTACCGTGGGTCTCATTTTTAATATTTTTTAATATATAAACAGTACATAAACAGTGTGTGAACAGTGTCACACTGATTATGCACAGTAAATTTTGTCTCCAAAAGTCAAAAAAGCCGGCCAAAAAAAAAAAAAAAAAAAGAGTAAAAACTTGCAGGACAAAACGCACCTCAACTAACCACGCTCTCCAAACCCTCACTATGTGTGGGTTTGGATAGTGGGTTTTGTGGAGTTACGTTTTCTGCACTGCGTTTTCACTTTTTTTTTTTTTTTTTTTTTTGCCGGCTTTTTTGACTTTGGGGCACAAAATTCACTGTGCGTGTACTGTTCACATACTGTACACGCACTGTTCACACAATATTTAATATTAAAAGTGGGTCCCACAATACTATTCACACATTTAAAAATTATTTTGCTACAGTATTTTCAGCAACAATCAATTTTCAGCAACTTTCAGCAACAATAAGCTGTATCCAAACGGACCCTATATGTCTGTTAGTTTACGTTCAACGTAGTCAAATGAAGTGTTTACGTGATATCTAACTTCTACCATATTACTTTATTTAAAAAATTTGGATACGTGGCCCAAATTCAAAAGTTATTGGCACTCAAAAAAAAAAGAAAATATGACAAAATTAGCCCTCTCAGTTGGGGTAGAATCTAAACCTTTCTCCAAGGCCATGAAAACCCAACGCCCAAACCCCCACAGCAGCAGCCTCAATCGGCGACTCCAAGGTGGTGACCAGACCGTGAAATCCCCACACTAAACTGACCAACGGCGAACCAAATCGTTAGGTGATTAACTCTCCATGGTGCGAAGCATGTTCAATCATCAATGGCAGTGGAAGTGGTCTTCATGTTGTTTGGATCTGTCAATCTATCAACTAGTCTAGGAAAATACTGAAATTAGTTCAAATCTAGAGTACTCGCATTGTAAGTTCTCCAATTCTTTTGACTTATTACGGTAGGTCCTTGAAATGTGCAAAGACATTTTAGAGCTTTGTTGGTGCTTGTTGACTAGCAGAAACAAGATTCGACAAAATCAACCCTATACCCACATGCAAGGAACTAGAGTGATGGACTGATGGCATCTTAGTTACTGAGCAACTGAGTTTTTAGGGAAAAAAAAAATCACGTAAAGTCAAAGATGAATTTCCTAAAATTTTACCCAAACTTTTCACAATGACAAAAAGATTTAGATCAGCCATGCAAAAATCAGTGTCGTCGATCGTCGGTTTTGGGGTGGGGATTTCATGGTCGGGGACGCCAATTAGGTCCTCCGGTTGAGGTTGCCACTGTTGGGGTTTGGCGTTGGGATTTCTTAGTTGTGGAATAAGAGAATTCACATTGGGCTTGCAAATGCCATATCTTGGTATGTTTTAGCATCAAAGCCCCAAAAACCTCCATTACCTGGACTTGTAAACTTAAAAATATTTACAATCTTACTATAATGTCGTCCTACTTCTATGACATTACCATAGCAAATGTTATAATATAAAATTAATATTTTCCCTCTCCATCTTCCACTCATCTTCATCTCCCACATTCTCTATCTCTCTCCTTCGGTCCTCAATCTTCACTCCTTCCCCCCCCCCCCCCTCTCTCTCTCTCTCTCATTCAAAGCTTGACACTAGAGTTGGGTTGGGCCGTGGCATTGATTGAATGGGTCGAGATCAACTTGGGTTTTGATCGAAGGGGTCGTACAGCGGTGGAGATCGGGGTGGGTCGTGACGACGTCATCTGTGGTAGAGATGGGCATGGTCATAGCGTTGCGAGATTGGGTGGGTGGTGGCAAAAGTGAGTGGGTTTTGATTTTGAGTGGGTTCCAATGGGGTTTGGGATGGATTTTGATTCTGATGGGGTTTTGATTTTGATTTTTTGCTATGGAAATTTGCTATAAATTTTGGGTAGGTTTTGATTTTTTGCTATGGATTTTTGATGGGGTGGATTTCGATTGGTTGGCTTTGGTTGGATTTTGGATTCTGATTAGTTGGACTTTGGATTTTGGATTCGGATTGGTTGGTTTGAGTTGGCGTTGTGGTGGTGGTGACTGTGGTGGGTGGTGTTTGGTCTTCGTGGGTCATTGTGGGTTTGTTATTGTTATGTTTTTCTTTGCTCACTGTGTTGGTTTGATTTAAAATGATTCTTGGTGGTAGGTGGTGTGACTAGGAAGCTAGACGGTGGTGGCGGTGGTGGGTGGTTGAGAGAGTAAGAGAAATGGAGATTGGAGAGAGAAGTGAGAAATAAAAGTTGAAATGTTAGGAATGTTGTAAAATGATATGGTATAAATGATAAAGTAATTTTTGAGATGGTAAAATATATATATATATATATATATTTTGTAGAAACCAAATATGAATGCTCTAAGGTTAGGTTTGAGAGGGGTACTTTTCTCAATTTTTTTTTCCACATGTGCCAATAAATATGTACCACATGTCCTAATTTTTATAAATAAAATAGTTTGGTACAAGTCAAATACCACGTCAACATTCCATTAAGCCACATGGGACATAAACTAACACACAGAAACTAAAGGATGAAATTGAACTTTTATGAAAGTTTAGGACGAATATAATATTTTACCCAAAGAAATAGCTTTTTGCGTGTTAATTTCCTCAATGGAAACCTCCATTTCCTTTCCTTCTTGGTTCTTACTATTTGATGCATCTTTTTCCCCCTTATCCAATATTGTTCTCTTACACAACTAAATACCTCAAGGGATGAAAATTTTTCCTTCAACGGGGCTTGTCATGAACTAGGGTCTCACGCAATTGAGCATACTCTACACACAATTGTGCAATACCTTCGAAGGACTAGTCACAACTGGACTCCCTATAATAGTTTCTATTGCCTAAATTTGCCTTGATATATTTAATACGAAAATTAACATGGATCAACACAATGTCCTTGTATTCCAATTTTTTTTGTGTGGGATAGAATCAATCCATGATGGATAGGAGGATACCTTTCAATCCAAGGTTGAGTGTGCAGAGATTGACTCTATTCTAACATGGACAAACCAATAGCCACAGCATCCATGCGTAGTTAACCTTACATACCTCTAATCACCTTAATTCCACACGGTTATAGTGTCACCTTATTGACCTCAGCACCAAACAAGAGTAAATGCTTTTGATAAAACAAATGTTTGAAATTGCTTAAACAATAAGGTTTCATCTTTAATACTTAAGTAATTTTTGACCTTTCCTTCACCATCTCCACATCCAAACCAAGCCATCATAATAAAATTTCATAAGGAAAATAATTGTCTTATGACATTTCAAAAAAGAAGAAGAGAACGAGGAGAAAAGTCCTAAATCATTGAAGTAGATAATGTTTACAAATCATCCTTGAATACTAAATGATTTTAGAGTTTTATTTATTTATTTTTCATTCACATTCCAAAGCAATAATAAAATTCCTAAATGTTCATATCATCCAATTACAAGAGCAAAGAAGGTTGATGCAAATAATACCATTTGTTTTTACGAAATCAGACATATAAGCAAAGAAAAAAAATTCATAAATGTTCATATCATCCAATTATAAGGCTAAAGAAGGTTGATGCAAATAATACCATTTGGTTTTATGAAAATCAGAAATATTTATAACCCAATAATTTTTTTAATCAAACCATTAAAGATTGACTAATTCCCATCTTTTTGATCAGCCACCTCTTGCAATTTTCTTGGATAGAGGAACCCCAAATTGGCTATTGTATTCCTGTTTTAATCTCCTTCATATCTATGTCTGCTTAGATTCTGATCAATCGAGTCGGTGATTTTTGCTATTCTCACCTGCATCCTTTCTCAACGCTGTGTCCAACACCTTTTGAGGAAAACAAATTTGATTTAAAAATTAAAACTAAAAATAAGCAAATTTTCAAATTTGATATCCTTGCTATCTGGTTGTGGCTTCATACTCTGCAGAAATAATTTTCGAGGACTGCATAGACATTGCACTGTCTCTCTTTACCACAATTCAACATCAAGATGCTAAACAAAAATATTGGTAGCAAATTTAAAATGAGTGATAAAACACTGACATTTCTTTCAATAATTGATTATAAAAAATGGCATGTGTGAGCATATGTGCACTTCAGCACCTGCCTCTATGGACAAGGGACCGTACTATAAAAGATATTTGATAAAGCTCAAAATTTTCAACTAAAATTGTTGAGCTACAGCATCTAAAAAATATTGTCAAGTCTCAATCAGTATCCATTTTAGTTGAATACTTTAGGCTTTCTTGAAACTTTTCATGTGTGCACATGGTCATGAAACAAGCCCTTAGTTAGATCATAATTATTGCATGTTACCTTCAATGGTACATTTGTATCTCATACATCAAGGCAAATTTCTGATCGACATTCCCCTCGCAAGTTGGCACTGCACAGTTGACATGGAACCAGACCCTGACATATATATAAAACAAAAAACTTACTTCTTGCATAGATAAATATAGCAATAACAATTACAAAACTGAAACTGTGAGCCCATGCAAAATCACTTGCATCAGATAATTAAACATTGGATGGGATAAAGACTGTAATCTAATATTTGGCAACAATGACAAAAATTCATACCTCTACAAATGCATGATTGTCAACTCTTCATTTCTGAGAGCAAGTCAATGTGATTGAATTCTCTAGTCCACCATTCTTTTATCCAAAGTCCCCCTGGAGGACAAACTAAATGTGTAAATATTCAATATTTCAAATATTCATCTCTAAAACAATCATAAGGCTTATCCAAGACATGAGTAACCTCACCTTCATCATAAGCAATTACATGATGCTTATGTCCAAGGATTCCAATTAAGCTTTCTTAACCCCTGCAAACACTCCTTGATCAATATTCAATACATAAACAAAAGAGAAATATAGCCAAAAGGCTTCACAATAATGCAAGAATGAAGAATGTAAACAGAACACATCCCACCTTCAGTATCTATCTGGCATGCAGCCAAATGAACTCAGTATGATATGATACAGTTAGAATTTATCATCAGGCACAAATCCTCTTTGTAGCATTTCATCGTGGAACCGAAATGCCTCCTTCAGGTTGTCCTGGCTCACATGTCCATTTATCAATGCGGTGTATGTGAATCTATCAAGGTTTACACCTTTCTCAATCATCTTCTGCAATATCAGTTCTGCCTCTTTCATTCTACCTTGTCGACAAAACCCATTCAAAATTACATTATATGTAATAACATCAGGAAACAGCCCTTGTTTCTCCATCTTGTTAAGCAAAACAAAAGCTTTGCCCATATTCTCTTCTCTTACATAGCCATTGATTAGAGTGTTATATGTAATGCTATCAGGAACAACTCCTTTTGACAACATTTTTCTCAAGAACTCATCTGCCTTTAATGAATTACCTGACCTGCAAAAGCCCTTTATTACAGTGTTGCAAGTCACCAGAGAGGGTTTGATACCTTTTTCAACCCTCTCATCCCAGAAGCCGAATGCCTCAGATACATGGCCCATGCTACAATATCCATTAATGACAATCCCATACGAAATGTGATTGGGAGTAATCCCTCTAGAGCTCATATCAACCCATAACTCCTTAGCTTTCTCCATTTCACCCACTTTGCAAAATCCATCAATTAATGTATTGTATGTCACTATGTCAGGTTTAAGATTCCTTTGAGTCATAGTCCCAAATAAGTTAAGTGCTCTATTCATATTCCCATCCTTACAATACCCATGAATGAGAGTGGTGAATGTGTAGAAATCAGGAAATACACCTCTTTCCACCATCTCATTGAAGAACTGATCTGCATCAGCAAGCATCTTCTCCCTGCACAACCCATTCAAAATGGTGTTGTATGTAACCACATCCATAATACAACCCCGCTCTAGCATTTCATCCCGCATCTTCAAAGCCTCTGACATAATGCCATTTCTACAATACCCATCTATAAGAATAGTATAAATCATATTATCTGGAATCAAGCCAGCTTTCTTCATATTTCTAAAATGCACTAACGCTTGTTCAAGATGCCCATTCCTCATGAAAACCCCAATAAGTGAACTAAAGCTAACTAAATCAAGAATAACACCACGATGCAACATTTCATTAAAAATCGCTTCGGCTTCCAAAATATTATCCTTCCTACAACTCTCGACCAGTAGTGTGTTGTAAGTAGTAGTATCATGACTCAAACCATTGAACAACAACTCATCCAATACTTCCTTTGCTCTGGCATACTTTCGCTTCTTACATAAACCATTTATGATAGCATTGTAAGTGACAAGGCCTGGTTTCAAGCCCTTTCCTGGCATTGAGTTCATTACTTCAAAAGCTTCATCTAATAGCCCTTCACGACAATATGCATTGATTAATGTATTATAAGTTACAACATCTGGAAAAACCCCCTTTTCTTCCATTTTCAATAAGAAGATCTTCACACTATCAATTTTTTGGTCTTTACACAATGCGTTAACCATAATATTGAGTGTATAAACATTCAAATCAATCCCACTTGTAACAACTTCCCCATACACGTCCCATGCCAAATCAACCCACCCCACCTTCACAAGCCCACCAAGAAGACTATTACAAGCATTGATAGAAACGCAAAATCCTTTACTTCTCAACACACAAAACGCCTCTAACCCTTCTCTTAACTTCCTAGCTTGCACATAAGTCCTAATTAACAAATCAAAAACTAATGAACTCCACTCCAAATTATCACACATCGAAACCAAAGATTTAACAATCTCACCTCTTGATACTCCGCTCTTCCTAACCATTCTAAGAATCAACGATTGTGCATCTGACAGCCTCCGGCTACGCACCAAAACATGAACCATTGCACTCAAAGATTGTGATGAATGTTTAAAGTTTGGACAATTTAACACAATTAAGTCAACAAATTTCTGACCCAGTTGCAAATTTTCACGGCAGCGACAAAGAACTTCAACTAAAACTAAAGGGTTTAACCGAAAGAGATAGTTACGCAAAGGACTGGGATTACCTTGCTTTAAGCTGAAAAGAATCTTTTCCACCAAGAAAGAATCTGATACAGAAGGAGTTGATGAAGTTGGTTCTTCCTGGTTTTGGAGAGTTCTAAGGTCATGGTTGGAGTCAGGCTTTGGAGGAGAACAGAGGGAGAGAGGACTGTGAGAATAAGCTTGGGCATGGAATGAAGGTCTTGTGTAGGTTGTGAAGGTTCTGACTCTGAGAAAGGGTTTTTGGAAAAGCAGCTGTTGAGTCGCCATTTGGAAGTGAAAGATTTGCTAGGTTGGTTTTTTCATTTGAAAGCTGCAAAGTGCAAACAACAATGGAAGAACCAAGACCGGACTCTAGAGCCATTTCATGTTCCTTACTTTCTTTTTGTAGTTGCCACTTTTCCCCACCTTTCCTTCTCTTTTGGTTATGGAAACCCCTTAATTTTTTTGTTTTTCACAATTGACTCAAAAGTAACTTGAGACCTGTCAAGGAAGATCACTGTTATAATGCTTGTGTGAGTCATTATCTAATCACCAATCAAAATGTTCAATATCAAGCATAATTGGTTAATTACACATAAACTTTTGATCCATAATCACATCACTTCACTAACAGCAATCATTCATAAAAAAAAAGTGACCAACTTTTACACTGGCCATCAGCCCTCCTCCTTTTCTTCAAACTTGTGACCCTTTTTAAACAAAATATATGGAAAAATCTTTTATAATTTAGTATGATACCTTTTACTATAGTAGAGACGGAAAATCTAAATCAACATAATAAATTACTGATAGTACCAAAAGCTTAATCTATTAGAAAATTTTGAATTTAAAATCATCTAACCATTGTTTTAACACAACACACCACAATGATACCTCTAAAAACAATGTTGAATCGTTTGTCAAAACCGTTCACTGTCCAAAGACAATGAAAAACTTCTGTTTCATTGTTGATCACAAGTAACACAACTTCAAAACACTGTAAAAAAAATTCATAATAAAATTCTTTGTGCAGTAAAAACAAGAAGTGCAGTCCTACACTAATCCTAGTGAGCTACAAAAAATGACTATGTCTAATTAGAATATTCAAAGGAAAAAATCAAACCCAATTGGAAATTCTCAAAAGATTTACCCTTTCTCCATAAAATAATATCAAAAAAAGAAAAATGGCATATGGGCATATTAGTACAGAACATGTCAACTAGGCAGCTGGGGAAAGTAAAATACACCATAAATTTTCAGACCCACATAATGTTTTTGCTTTAGTTTTCATTGAACAGGTTTAAAGTTTCATTCTTTAACAAGCAAGTGAAATCAACATATCATAGATTCATGTTAAGGAAGAGAGAGAGAATGAATATTTGAGATTCATATCCAATGCTTACCTGAGATTCGGAGGCTGAGACAACCGGCGGCCACGGCAGAGAGGAGACAGAGACAGACGACAGATGAGAGATAACAGAAGGAAAGAAAGAAGAGACAGATTTGAATTATGGGATGGGTCGGACTCGGGGTGGGTTCGGGTTTTAAGGGGTTTTGAATTTTTCGAGTAGTTGATGAAAATACGTGTGTTTCAACTTTCAAGCTTTCTAGTAAAACTAATAAAGAGCCGTTTTCAGTGTTTAAAAAAATACAAATAAAGCTATTAAGAATTTCTTACCAAATGGGCCCGTTTTCTATCACGATATCAAATACTTTCCACATTTTTAGTACTAACCAATTCTTAATTAGTGATGTTAGGGTTACAAAAAATTTTATAACTTGTCAAAGAGAAAAGTTATAATTGAAATAATATTACTTTTATATTGACTCATCATTTATACTACATTTTATTATGCATCAATCAAAGTTGCGAAAAAGAATGTAAATTTTTCTTTGGTTTAAGTATGAGATTTCATTAAGGAACACCAAGGATACATCCTTATGCCAAGCAACCCAAAATTTTTAACTCAAATAACTTGATCCCCCCAACCAACCTAGTCTGACCCAAAGGGTCAGTTGATTTTGATTGAGTGATTCAATCAATTAGGAACAAATACCTAAGACGTTTTTAATTCTCGAGTAGGTGTGACTGAGAGCAAAACTCATTCACAATACCCCACCATTCATAAATTTACATCTTGGACTTTTCTTTTTTTGTACGTAGTGTAATTATTTTAGTGCTTCAAGAACATAATAAGCATGTGTTTGGCAAAAATTATTTTTACCAATTTATTTTACTATTTAGCTTATTTTTTATACTATTTATGAGTATTACTGCACTTTTTAGTACTATTCACTATACTATTTCAGCTAATTTTTACTTTTATTTATAGTACTTTCAATAAAAAAATTTCAATTTCAGCAAAATAAGTGGATCCCAAATGAACCATAAATGTGTATTTTTTTTTCCTCTCATATGAATAGCAAATCTCACAATGAATTTAATTAATGATATACACTATTATGTGAGAAGGGGAACATGAATTTTGTGTGCTCTCAGACATATGGCAACCTATAATAGGATTAAGATAATCTTGCAAGGATTCACAAAAGATCTAATTTTGGTTGGTTAGTGAAAATGTTTTCTATGTAGAAGCATTACAAACTTCCTTATTTTATTTTGGCACGATATTTAAGAATTTCTGATAGGTTAATGCATTTGTCAAAATGGATAATTAACTAAACTAAATACAATTAGAAATTATTATATGGCAGGTAACAAAGTGGAACACAAGTAAGGTTGTTAAAATCAAGATCTTACGTAGGATCGTGTGAGGTAGGTAGAATCGTAGATCGTAGGATTGGATCATAGATCTTAAGATCCTACATATTTTCATATTTAAAACAAAAAACACATTAACAATGACTTTGTATGTTGAACAATCACGTAAATTGTGAATTTATCCATAAAAAAAACAAAGATTTGCATTATATGATGTAATTTGCATGTTTTACATTGCTACGTCTATACTAACGAAACAAATATATTTACGTTTTGACCCAATGTATCTAAAAAGTTCAATAAATATTTAATTAGCAACCACATACCAAAATATTTATCAACAATATGGAAATATTTTCCAAGTTCTAAGTTCCGAGTTTAAAATCCAAAATAAGTTATTAAATGGAAACTAGTTAACTAAAATATGAAATCCAAAAGTAAGATTAATATTAAGGTGAAGTGAACATTTAATTATTCTCATTATAGGGTTCTTATGACCACCGTCCTAATCATCAACCATTTTATCATCTATGTAGACATTGTATATTTGTATACTAAAGATCAAGATACAACTTCACACTCAACTATTCAAGTTACACCACTCAACAACAATTACAGAGAGTGCTAAAAAAAATCAATCAATCAATATACAAATACAAGCATACTAATAAACTTATATATAAGAAAAAAAAAACATTTTAGTAATATTATAACACAAATTAGTATATTGATCAAACAAATTTAACAATATTATAACTTAAAATGTAGTAAAGCCAATATAATTTCTTCATTTAGAAATGATGAAGCATTCCTTCATTTTTATTACAAGTGAACTAAAAACTAAAACACATTTGCTTAGGTTAACATAATTTTATAAAAAATAAAAATAAAAAGTCATACCATCACAATATATAAAAATAAAAACCCTTAAAGTTTCATCAAAACCAATAATTTATCCTTGAAAAAAAAAAAAAAAAAAAAAAAAAAAACCAAAAACTGATGTTTTGGTAGGATCGGTAGAATCGGTAGGATCCCATACGATCTTACGATCCTACACAATTCTACATATGATCCTACCATTTTTACGATCCTAGTACGATTCTAAACATTTTGGTGAGGTGAGATCGTAAAATCATGCAATCTTACGATCCAGATCATGATTTTGACAACCATGAACACAAGAGTACTTGCCGCAAAACAAAAGGATCATCAATCAACTAGGAAAATGGATATATAAACCCAATGTTTTTTTATCATTCCACTAAAGACCAAATTTAATTCCCTTTTTTTTTTGTTACACCTCTTTCTCTTTGGTTAATTCCGTCCAATTTGGCTTATTCAGTCCACTTTTGTCTTATTCGGTCCAAATTGGTCTTATTCTATCCATTTCGGTTTTATTCAGTCCATTTCAATCTTATTCAGCTCACATTGGTTCTATTTGGTTCATTCAGTCTTATTCGATCTACTTTGGCTCTTTTCGGTCCACATTGGTTCTATTTAGTCCATTCGGTCTTATTCGGTCCAATTTACTCCTATTCGATCCAATTTGCTTCTATTCAGTCTAGTTCGTTCCATTCAATCCACTTTGGTCTATTCTGTCCATATTGGTCCTATTCAATCCACATTGGTTCCACTCGATCCATTTGGTCTTATTCCGTCCAATTTGGTCCTATACGATGCATTCGGTCCTAGCTAGTCGACTTTGGTCCATTTTGTCCACTTTGGTCTCTTTAGTCCACTTTGGTCAAATTTGATCCATTCAGTCCACATCGGTTCTATTCGGTCCTATTTCTATTCGGTCCATTTCAATCCATTCTATCCACTTTGGTCCTATTTGGTCCTATTTGTTTCCACTTCGGTTGTTCAGTTCTATTCGATCTATTTTGTCTAATTCGGTCTATTTTGGTCTACTTGGTCCATTTAGTGCATTCAGTCCATTTTTGTGTACTTACATAATGGGTTAGACAGGTTTGAGTTAATAGTACCTATTCTAAATCCAAATTTATTAAAAAAATATATAGATCTTAAACTCATAATATCTAAAATCTTAAGCATTATATTTATTGTTGCCACACTTTTGTTGAGCCACATTAACGTTGTGGAAAGGGAAAATTCCTGACCTATCACAAGCTGACATGTCATACTACCAAGTCCACAAAATACAACCAATTACAAAACTCCACGCATTGTTGCTAGGTTTTGCTATCACTATGCAGAGACCAATAGAAATTTGCCAAGTGTCATGCAAAAACCAATCACACATCAGCGCACGTGTAAGCGATGACATAATTAGTCCAACACGTGTAAGCGATGACATAAGCGGACCAATCAGGCTATGACATGTGTCACCAATCAGACTTCGCCACGTGTCGCTCACCCACCCCCAAGCTCCTATAAATAAAAGCCTTCCTAAGACATTTTGGAGGACACCAAGACACCGGGAAAAGATCTTGAGTTCAGAAGTCCAGAAGCTCTGCTGGAACCAAGCCCTGAAGCCTCCAGGAACTTCAAGAACTTCAACTTTGAATATGAAGAACATTCAAAGAGAAATCATCCAAATCATCTTCCTAAATCTTAAAGGTCACTGGAATTAAGCTCGAAAGCCTCCAGAAACCTTAACAAACCACAAATCAGTGAAACTCAACAGATTTAAGCCTCTAAAGCCCTGAAGGACTTCCACCACAAACCTTCGAATACAAAGAACATTCGAAGAGGAATCATCCAAATCATACTGAAGGACTTTCACCACAAACCTTCGAATACAAAGAACATTCGAAGAGGAATCATCCAAATCATATTCCTAGATCCTAAAGTTCACTGGAATCAAGCTCAAAAGCCTTTAGAAACCCAACAAACCATAAATCGAAGAAACTCTATGAATTCAAGCCACTAAAGCCTCGAAGAACTTCCACCACAAACCTTCAAAGACAAAGAACACACGAAGAACGTGAAGAAAAAAGGATTTCTAACAAGCTCATAGCCAGAGATTCATTTTAATTCTTTCAAAGATCTTCGATCCATTCCTCAGCCAAATTGAAGGATATCTTGTGTTCGAGTCAAAATTACATTACCACAATTCCAATCAACAAATCTTTCAAGGAGATCGAATCAGAGGATCACTCTTTTGTAATTACAAAGAATTGTACCACATATTCATCAATACAAATTCGCATTTGTAAAACTATTTTACTTGTTTGACTTATTTCGAACCAAGAAATTTAGTCATCCACAAACGTAACATTTTGGTCCACTTTAGTCTGACTAAATTTAAGTGAAAGTCTTTCTAAACATAAAAGTATGAATATACAAATGTAATCTTTTGGGAAATTATTTATTTGTTTTAACGTCATGACTTTTTAATGAATTGTATGAGGTTGATTATACACTCAAGAAAATTATATATATATATATATATATATGCATGTATGCATGTGTGTGTGTGTGTGTGTGTAATTATTATTTAACTATGTAATGCAACGCATGGGATAGTGAATTATAAACTGAGAATAAATTATGTAAGGATGTGATGTAAAACTCATGTTTTACCCTTCCAATCTCAACATGCCACATTATCTTATCACATATTTAAGAATAAGCACAACTACACCCAATCAATTTTAATTCCCATATATAAATCCAACCAAATTTGGAGTTTATTGAGATATTATTAGGTGTGGTTAAATGTAATGAATTTTAAGTAAAATGCTAATGTGACAATCACTTATTGGATGGTGTAAAACATGAGTTTTACACCCCGTCTTTACCAAATTTAAACTCTTGTAAATTTAATTAATAACATTCACTATTATGTGAGAGGAAAAGTAGAGCATTGAATAATTACTCTTTGTATATATGACAACCTAAAATTGGATTATTTTAATCTTTCAAAGGAAAATTATTGTGTACTCCTGGAGTGCCATAAATGTGTACTCTCTCTTCTGTCATAAATGGTGGGTCCTACTAATTAAATTCATGGTGGGACCCACCATTCATGTGAGAGAGAGGACTACGCATTCATGGTACTCCTGGAATACCTAATAATTTTCCTCTTTCAAAAGATTCTCAAAAGAGTTAATTTTGGTTGGCTACTGGCTAGTGAAAAATTTCCCTATGTAGAAGTACTATAAACTTCCATATTTTATTTTGGCACAATATTTAAGAATTTTTAGCAGACTTATGTATACGTCAAAATGGATAATAAACTATAAATACAACTGAAAATTATTATATGGCAGGTAAAAAAAAAAGGTAACAATGTTTGATTTATTAGGATGTTTCTTTATGATAACACAATTCTCACTCAGGCACAAGAGTACTTGCCGCAGAAAGAAAAGATCAACAATCAACTAGAAAAAAAGGACATATAAATAACCTAATGTTTTTAACCAAATTTAATTCCCATATTTTGTTTTAGCCACCTCTTGCAATTAAAGTGAGCAAGAAATCCTTATAGTTCCCATTCGTTGTATCTTCAATTTTCTTGGACAGAGAAACCCCAAATTGGTTATTGTACTCTTGTTTGATCTCCTTCATATCTGTGTCAGCTCGGGTTACAATTACTCGAGTAAGTGCTTTTTTGATATTCTTATCAGTATCCTTTGTCAATGCTGTGTCCAAGACCTTTTAAGAAAACAATATGATGCACAAAGATTAGTAGAAGTAATAATGAGAAAATTTTCTTATTGAATATCCATGAAATCTGGTTGTGGGTTTCATGATACCTTGCTGAAATGTTTTTGAGGACTGCCACTGTTTCCTTTAGCCTCAAATCAATATCAAGTTCCTACACAAAAATTATGGTTGAAAATGAGAAGTTGGAGACATAATTTATCAAAATTTGTTAAGATGATAATTTGTAATTGGAGCATCACTTTCATATTGACTCACTATTGGCACACTTTTCTCTATTAAATTATGTACCAATAACAACAAATCACATTAATGGTTAGGGAAAAGTATCTACGTCGTGTTTTATTCCATTCAAAAAAAAAAAAAAATTTCTTCCAAAATCAAGTTGTTTTCAAACTTCCACCCTTAAGTTTTCAAGGGGATAAAAATTAATAGACTACAAAGTAAATACAATTTTGTATAATCTCATGAACTACCATAGTTTTGTAATACTATTGTAACCCAAGTATAATATAAATAAGAGAATGCTAATGAGTGTCTTTAGGATACTGGTTTATAATCCATTTAAAGAAAGTTTTTATGAGAAATGAAAAAAAAAAAATATTTTAATAGCTTTTTCCATTTTCCATAAAAGTGATATCAAATTTTTCCTAAAATAGATTATTAATGAGTGCCCTAAGGGCACTCGTTAGCATGACCCTATAAATAAATCAAATAGATTATGAAATGGAATTATTTAAAAATTTCCACGCCTCTTTTTTTTCTTTTTCTTTTTTCCAATATTTTTGGTCTCACATCCAAAAGGTGAGACTACTGATGAGCCAACTTTTTGCATCACTAGATTTAAATTACACTAGACATGCTGACATATTTAGAGAATCTCACTTACTCATACCTCCCTTTATTTGATTAAAGAAAAATTATATATAAAGATTAGTGGAGATCACATGTCTTTGTTCTAGATAATACCTACATTTGTTTTATCTTCCTGGTATGTATGTGTATTTCACTGTATCTCGCTCTAATTTGAAGTTTTGAACTCTCTCTCCTGCCATTTTTTTATCAGAAAGAATAATTTTTCTATAGTTTGATAATAATTTTGTAGTAAGATTTTCTTACCATCCAATCAGCGCTTATTTATTAGTCATAATTATGACAACAAATAATCAATGGGCTGCTGCGTTATTTTATATAGGGTCATTGTAAAGTTTTTAGACCCCTTAAAACACAATTGGATTAACCTAGTTATTTAGCCAAGTGATTAACTTAGGTAAATTATGTAATTCTAGGTTAACAGAGATAAATCATATCAATGTAAAGTGCAGAATATAAAGAACACAAAGATATGATGACCCATGGAAACCAAATCAGTAAAAAACCTAGGGGGATTTAAACTAGCTATGCTCAAGGTAAACCTGAATCCACTATAAAAGAATCGAAGTTTTACAATAGTGACTTAGACCACTAACATCCTATTACTACCCATCAGTAGAAAACTTACTAACGCGACCACGTGCAAGCTCCGAAACTACGGACTTCTTCTTTCTTGGATTCTTTAGCAAGTACAAGCATACCCGCTTGTGTATCTTTAAGCTCTTATGGCAGCAACTGAATAATCATTAAACTCTTAAAGAAATCTCCTTCCTGATAATCCTAAACTTGTGTGAAGGCAAACTACTCACAGATCTCACAAGAGATTCACACAAATAGCAATATGAGCAACAACCTTTAGAGAGACTTTAGGTACAAAACCCTAAAAATAAAAAGAGGCACACACGGCACTTTAATCTCTCTAAAAGCCCTCAAAAATGCTTTAGGGTTTCCTTTATATATAGGAGTGTTTTACTTGAACCCCAAGATGTTTAAGTAGAGTTTGGGTTGAACGGGAACTCTGTAGAAAAATAAATCTGCACGTGGTTCAATCGATCGAGTCTAATTTTCGATCGATCGAGCCTTACATATTAAGTCCAATAAATTCTGCAATCACTTGATTCCAATTTTACAAAAAACATACTTTGAGCAAGTCTAAACCTAGACTAAATGTTTTGATCATGATTTGCCAACATAATACAAATTGAAGTTCTAATATATTAGTTCCTAAAGTCTTAGAACCTAACAGTCATGTTAATGGGCTAAGCTTCTTTTTTCTTTTTCCTTTCTTTTCTAAGGCTCAAAGCTTGCCTATTCATGGGTTTGGGCCTCCTTTTGCTCGTTTTAAGTGGGCTTTGGTTGGCGGATTGGGCCTTGCCCTTCTTTTGGGGC
Source organism: Quercus gilva (assembly GCA_023621385.1). Lineage (NCBI taxonomy): Eukaryota > Viridiplantae > Streptophyta > Magnoliopsida > Fagales > Fagaceae > Quercus > Quercus gilva. Next base: position 13,111,772 of record CM042476.1, on the reverse strand, counting down.
CCCTTTGGATTTTGGATTTCAATATTTATGATATTTTGGGCCTCAACACAATACTTGTGATATTTTGGACCTCAACAAACATAAAAACTAAAAGTAAGTTATCTTTTAAGTATGGCCCTTCATTTGGGATAATTAAGTATGGCCCTTCATATCCAGCAAAAAGTATGGCCCTTCATATCTGACCATTTTGGCCAACTAGCTTCAGGAAAAAAGACATTGGCAATGGTCTCTTTTACTTCTTCTTTTTTTGATAAGTTGGTCCTTCTTACTAATTAACAAATTAATGGCAGGTGAGATGGTTGTAAGTTTGTGAGAATGACGCCATAACTATGACGTGTTTTGTACTATCACTGAGTGAGAGAGATAGAGGGATCACACAATAAATAAGAGGGCAAGAAGGTTTTAAGAATTGCTATCCAGTGTACAAAAGTACAAGATGCACGACTCTCAGTACGTGACTAACACACCAACTTGAGGAAGATGTTGGCTGCAAAGTTCTTCAGTTTATCTAACAATGAAGGTCAAGATGCTCCTTGATCACAAAACCCTTGGCGCAAAGATGCAATAGCTTCTTCTAAAGAGAATATGATGAACTAGAGCAAATTCTATCTCCCGTCACAATTTGCATGCACAATGACTTTGCATCAAGTTGCATAACCTTGCATCATCTGAAACGGCCCTTAAAATAATCCTTATATATGTCTAGGGTTGTGAGAAAAGAAACCCTAGACAAATACAAATGGATATGCGTGAAATCAGATTTAGAAATATGAATTTTGTAATTCTCGATAGATACAGCTTTTGTCGAATTTCTGTTGAGATCCATCATTAAACCTCGATGGATATGAATTTGTCGAGTTATCTGTCGAGATTTAATGAACACTACTCCTTCACTTGTTTCTTAAATAGATTTGCATAGCTTCAATACTAAACTTGAACTCTTGTTCTTTGAAGTACTAAAATCATCATAGATCTACCCAATTACAAGTAAAATATGTTTTGTTAAAGGATTAGCCAATTTACATAACATGTCTTTAACAAGTTCCACACATGTCCTAACACAAATTTACCGGATTGTTACATATAAACCTTGTACTTCATTCACAATACTCCTTTCACACCATATTTTTGTAGCATCAATCATATGACCATATCTCTATATTGGCCTGACTGCTGACATTGATATCTAGTGGTCAAAGTAGGAGCACTTGGAGTGAAGGGTTTTTGTAATATTGTTTGGGTGTTTTTGATATACGTGTAGGTGAAAAAGTGTGTGTGAAAATGTATGTTAATGTGTTTAAAATGCTCAAAAGGTTGCTTGAAATGGCCTACCAAACAGGCCCATAATTGCTCTTTTTTTTTAGATTCAATTCCACATATAAGCTATTAGCTCGGCATTTACAATTACACTGTGGTTTCCTCTTACAATTTAAATGCACCTACTTGACAACTTCACTTGAATAATATATACGGGCACTGCATAAATACAAGAAAGACTAACAAAAACTCAAGGTATCTAAAAACTCTTACAGTCCACAGTACAAAAAGTATCAAATGTCGAAGTCCATTCATATGGGGTCTTCAAAAATAAGAATTGATTAAACGGAGTAAAGCACACAATTAAATATTATTTACATTCCACACTTGTAGAGAAAAATAGGCTATTGACCAGATTATAATCACAATAAAAGGTAGAAAATATAGTTTGATGAGTTATGGATAAGACCTTTGGAGCAGAATTTGATAAAAGGGCTAATAAATTGAGGAATTTACCAATTGCAGTTAACTGTGCAGAGTACAATGAGCAGAGTTTTGGTACTGTGAAAACTCCCAAAAAACCTGAGGCTGCGAACAGAGCAGTGCGACAGACCGTAAAAACTAAAAAGTGCAAACAAAATTACACACACACACAACACACACACACACACACACGGGTTGGGTTCAAGTTACACATGGTGTAACTCTAAGTAATGTTACACCACTCAATAATTTTTAATTGGATGCGAATATTGACAAATCCACCATTAGATTACATTATCTTCGTATATTCTTCATACTTGCAAAATTTCAAGGTGATCAAAGATTAATAGTCATATCATCAATCAATTGTTAAAATTCAAATTTTTGTAGTTTAAAATAATGAATAAAAGATGTGTTTATAAATCAAATGGTAAATAGCATCCGATTGATATGAAAATTGGCATGTATGTTAAGAACATATAGAACATGTAATTCAATGATTGAATTTTCAAAATATTAATTTAATAACAAGTTATTGGGTGGTGTAACATTACTTAGAGTTACACCAGGTGTAACTTAAATCCAACCCTATATATATTTTGGATTTTACCGACACTGTAATTTTTTTAATAAAGTATTAAATTTAGTGAAATGAGACATCAAAATTTCTTATAATTTTTTAAAAATTTACAATTCTATTGGTAATACTTATAAGTATAGTTGTCAAAACGTGAATCGTATCGTAAATCGATTTTTAATTTTTTCGTATCGTGTTTCGTAAGATACACAAACACTTACTAAATTTCATAAAAATTATAAATATACATATATAAATGGTATATTCATTATAAATTTTGAATATATTTAACTAATGACTAATTTATTCATCACTTATGTAATAATATTTAACAAACTAACTAAATAAATCAAACTAGCATGTATTTATAACATACACATTCACATTCAAAAGTGATAATATATTACAAATAACCCAAAAATAATAATTTATTTTCATTATATTCATCAAATTGCCTAATCAACCCTGTGGGGCCCTAAATGTCAACATACATGGCCCATTCCACAACCGGCCCAAGGCCCGCACTAAGGAAATCATTGGCCGAAAACGGAAAATGGACCCTAAGTGTAAAAAGGGCCTGTCCGAAGACGCCAATGTCCACTGAAAAGTCTCACCAACATCCTAGCCTCGTTAAATGATGATATGACTACTAAACCTGGAGGCTTCAATCACATCAACTTTTAGAGTATGCCAGAAATGTCTGGGAACGGACATAAAACCTGAAAAAGTAGGTGATAAGACAGTCCCTAATGCACAACGTCCGGATAACTGACAAATGGACGGTTAAGATCAGGAAAATGCAGGCTATATAATGAAAAATGATTCCCTATCTAGGGGGGGGAGGAAAAAGCCAGAAGAAGGGGTTGAACTCTTCGGACTGAGCCGAAGAGAAGAAATACCCCAAAAAACACGGCCAAGATCCCCATTAAAACCCAAGAAAGATCACAACCATGAAACCCCATGGAACCTTTAATCCTTACCAAAATTATATAAGAGTTTTGGACACTGGCTGTACGGGGTTTTGGTTGGTGCCTACCCCTTTTTCTTACCCGCACTCTACAAATTTTATTGTTTAGGGTCTCTTACAAATCGAGTCCCTACAAACCCCATCTAAGTCAATGCTATCATCATGTTTATAATTTTGCAAACTTATTTCTTCATTAAAATTTTCTTAATCATCATTCCTCATTAACATTTACTATCTCTTCTTGTTCTTTTTATTTTAATAATTTTTTTATAATTTTTTTTTTTGGCATTCTAGTTCCTTGGACTTATAACAATAATGATAAAAATAAAAAATGTATATTGTCAATTAATATTTTATTTGTAGTATATAAAATAAATTTGTAAATATTAAAGTGAAAGGTAAGTGTGTACTATGTAGTCCAATTGTAGGAGAGAGATGAAATTTTTTTTATGAATATGTTATTTTAGTAGGCTAAATTAAGTAAACTAATAATTGTGTTAAAAACAAGTTTAACAACTTGTTAGATTCAAATAAAAATACAAATTTTAACAAAAAATCTCATTTTAAAGTATTTGTCTATGTATTGTACGATATATACAATTTTACGATATGATACGATTCATACGATATGTATATTGTATCATACAATTCATGAACACTTATGATACGCCGATACGATATAGAACTTTTTACACACGATACGATACGTATCGCGTATCGTACTATACTGACAACTACGCTCATAAGTCATAACTATTCACTTTAACAACTTGAGGTACAAGTGTGGAATGTAATTATGTTATCCCCTTAAGCACGCGAGTCCAAATCCTAAGATCATCATTTGGAGCTTTTTTATTTTTTTATTTATTTATTTATTTATTTTTTTATCCTAACAGAAAAGACATGAAAGACATACATTAATTATTTTATTCTTTCTGGTTGCAGCAAGCAAAAAGATACACTAATTCCATCCAAAAAAAAAAAAAGATGCACTAATCACCATGTCCACACTACACAAATCTCTCTGGTTGGGTTTGATCCAATTGTCTTCAATTAGGGATTTGAATTCCTAATCCATAGAAATCAAATTCTACCAGGGGTTTGTCTCTTTCAAGAGTGGTTAGTGATATTTTTACTTTAATATTAGGATTTTTCCCTTACCAATATATAATTTTCCAATGTTCTTTCACTATCAGATTTTTATTACTGCAAGGGACCAGTTTTGAGTGTATGATTTTTTGAAATTATATTGCATGGGTTGCTGCTTAGATGTAAACGTTTAAGATTTTTTGTTTGGCTGATGAGGGTCAATTTGTCAAGATTGTAGTAAATATGTGGTTCTAGACTTCAACTCTGTTTTCATTGCTTTAAATTCAGACTTGGAATAGTTTGAATTTGTTGGCTTTCTTTTATGTTGGATTTAGGATTAAGGTTGGAAAGTGTATTTAATTAAGTGAGTCACTGCCAAAGATGGGCTATATTTTCCAGTTGCAACTATGTCAATATCGTTGCTTGATACTTGTACTCTATTAACTGCATATTTAATTTGTTATTACAACTGGCTCAATTTGTTTTCATTATTATCTACCGTGAATGTCCTTATTTTTTAGAAATATTTTTAAGCTCTTGAGCTTATTGTGTATATTATCATTATTGCTGGCTTGGTTTTCAACTTTTCATTATTATATACGTTTTGATTCTAACTGCCATGAAGTTCTCATTGTGATTCTTTCGGTTTTTTTATTTCTTTGAAGCAAGTATGGTCAAACTTTATTTTTTTAGTGAGCTCATTTAGAATTTTTAATTTAAAATTATCTTAAAATTTGCTTGATAGGTGAATCATCCAAATTTTTGCAGCAATGCCTGTTATAAAGTTTTGAAGATAAAATGGTTGAGCATAGTAGAAAGTTTTATGCATAGTTGGTGAATCGTCCAAATTTAGAGCTTGATTTTTATTTTTTAATAACATTTATGATAAGTATTTTTGCTGTATGTTATGTGTATCAAACATGTTTGAGGGGCGATATTGTCAAATTTCCATCTAAAGAACTTTGAAATCTTTGTGAACATGTGATTTTTTGCTTTGCCCTCCAGTCCATGACTGTGGCCAGTTCTTTTCATTTCTAGGATAAGGATTCTATAGATTTCTTAGATCAATGCACAAGAAAGAGCCCCATGCTCAATGAGCTCAAAGAACAAATGTATAGTTGCATACATTCCTTTCACAACCAAATATTCAATTCTTATATTATTAGTACTTATCAAAGTAGATGTAAGAGCACTTTTATAGTAATGGATTTAATTAGATAGGAATTGCATTCACGCAGCCTAAGTTTTTTGTAATCATTTTCAAGTAAACTAAATAATTTTAATATTTATTTAACATAAAAAGAAGTATTTCCCATATGTGAGTAGAGCATGAATTATACAGCACCAGCAACAATTTTTGCAGGGGTATTGATAATGGTAAGGAATATCTTGAGTTTTCATTCATTTTTTCATGATAACCTATGGTATTTCAGTGGAAAAAAAAAAAGGAAAAAAAGGGAATGAGCAATTGAGCATCAATGTTGAAGCTGTAATGACCTTCTGCAGAAATTTTATGTTTTGTTTGTTTGACTGCTAAATCCATAATTATTGCTGCTTCTCAAACTAAATAAAGTGTTTTGTATCTCTGTTTTATTATAGGAATTAAAATTATATGTAGAATTTTTTTCAGCATGCTAAACACATCTATCAGTTCATTAGAAATTGATAGTTTAACATTTATTGGATAATTGAGGATGTTAAGGATTGGAATCTTAATTTAAAATTAAATTTAAGTTTGATTGGTATTTTTCATGTAGTAATTTAATGTTCCATATCAAAGATAGAAATTTATGAGATTGGAATCCTAATGTACAATCAAAGAGAAAGAAATAAAGAACTTGTAGGGACTCAAAATGTCTTGGACCCTGGACAATAAAATTTGTAGAGTGTGGATGTAAGAACTAGTTCCTGTAAGTAGAAAAAGACGTAGTTTTTGGCACAGCAAAAAGAGTTTTTCTTCGATCTCTCTCTCCTCCAAAAAAAATATCTCCCCTCAATGTCTTTCGATTTCACTTTATATACCAACTGCTCCATCTTACTTTCACCGTACACGTGTATACTCCCTTCTGAGAATTTTCTTCTGTCCCATCCAACCTTCCCGGATCCTCCGCTTAGTGGTTATAAAGCTGCTTGGTTACTGTTCAGGTATCACCTCCACATTAATGCGGCCAGAGAGTTAGGTGGGAAGCATTTAATGCGGATGTAGTAGCTTTTAGGAGATATTTGTTATCTTTTCCGGTTCCTCCTTTGATCAATATTCATCAATTTAGTTTGCATGTAACTCCGCAAAGCTCTTTGACAACTAAAATAGTTACATCCACTTCGCAAGCTGGTTTGAAGAACGGATCTTATCCTCGGACAGAGGAGCATCCTCGGACAGAGGAGTGTCCTCGGATGGATGAGTGTCCTCGGACTGGGCCGTTGGGCCACAAGCCCACCTTCTATGGACTCTGTTAATTTTTCGGGCAACTGGCCCCACAATAGCCCCTCAAAATCTCCCTTTTTGTCATCTCGGAAAAAGGGGGATTTTGATATCACGCCCTTAAATCCTTCGATGGGCTTTTCCAAATGTCAGAATGCCTTTTCACCTGCCCAAGACACATTCCTGACGTTTCGGCGTCAGGAGCACGCCATCATTAAATGATGGCGGTTTCTCAGTCCTCCACGTTTCAGTAAGATGCGAATCTAACGATGAAGGATCACCACAACTTATGAGCGGGATTTTTCCCGCTTACGATTTCTGTGCCTTTATAAAGAGCTTTTCAAATCAAATTTCCTTTCAGTTGCAAAAAATCTCACGATCTTATCGAGTATTCACTGATCCTGTCCCTCCTTTCTTCCTATCAACGATCTCATAAATACCTGAAGTTTGTCCGATGAGCCCATTTTTCACAACTGTAAGTTTTTTTAACCCTCCTTAGTTTTCCATTATCTTCTCTAGTTTCTCTTCACGATTCTTAAGAAATGGGTAGGTTTAAGTATTTAGTTGATTCCGAGGAGCAAATAGAGAAATCTAGGGCCAAGTATAAGATTCCCCCAACGATAGGTATGAGGTACGCTTCCGCGGAAGAGTGGTACGATAAAAGGCAAACAGAGGAAGTAGTCATTCCTATGATTGCTTTCATAGAGGGAGGGATGACTATCCCGATGGGCAGACTCACTACTAGTTTCCTTAGGTTCTTTAGACTGTCTCCCACACAATGCGCCCCAAATATGTTTAGGGTGCTAGGGAGTATAGAAGCCCTTAACGCGAGGCTAAATTTGGGCCTTACCCATCACGACGTGAATTGGGTGTACAACCTCCAACACTTGAAGGATGCGGGGTACTATCTTAGGTCCAGGTTCCCCGAGATAAGACTAATACAGTGTCTCCTTACATCAAACAAGGGTCTGAAAGATGATTTCCTCATTTTTTCTGGCACATGGAATGACGGTTTACCATGCTCGACCCAGGGGGGTGAACCAGGTGGGGTTCTTGGGCTGAACACCCTTGCACCTTAATTTGTGCTTCTTGATTTAAGCTAACTTCATTCCTGATGGGAATTTCGTTATTGTCTTACTGATTTTGCAGATAGGCGCGCCACCAAGCGTTGGTTCAGGCTAGTTAATAGGGAGAGCTTGGATAAAATTTTAAGATCCGAGATATACAAGAATCCGTCCAACGGTTAACTAAGGGCTGCGCAAATCATCCTTGGGTACAAACCAATTTCCATAGCCTTTCTAGTGCCCAAGTGTGTAATAAAAGCCAAAGACCCTCGGCTGCACCAAATCAACGTAGCCTTCGAAAGGTCCGGGTTCATAGTTCCTGAGGGTGTTCAGATCCCTGAAGGCACCCCCTTTTCTCAGCCCTTACTTAAAGCTATTATTTCCGTTGGGGCTTCTTCGTCACGACTTGCTATTCAGGAAGTGGAGGAGGAGGAAGAAGAGGAACAAGAGGAAATAGTTGAAGAAGTCTCGGATTCTGCGGACGGATTTAAGGTGTTCAACCAACCCCAATCTCCCGAGGTGATTCCTGGTGACATAGGGATCCAAAGAAAGAGCCAGAGAAGTTTGTTGGATGTTATTGAAGTCAAATCTGGAAAAGAGGTACCAGGAAGGTCTCCTCAGACCAATCTCCCTCCTCCGCCTTCTCCTAAACCTTCCCAACCTCAAGGGGCTGAATCTGTTGATCCTAAGAGGAAGAGAGAGCAAAAAGGCAAGGATGTGGTGGAGACTGGGGGACCTCATCCAGTCCAGGAAAGTAAGGATCAGCGACCTCTAAAACAGCAAAAGACAACTCGTGTGGCTTTTAGAACGGGTGCCAAGCAAATTGTTCAGCCTTCGGAACTCGAAGCCTGGCTCCCCGCTCCCATGCTCGGTGGTGAGCCCTTGAGGGCAGACGCATCCATCAGAGATTATAATTGTGGGATTGGATGCCATGTCGCCTCCGTTTTAGAAGAAACCCTCATTCTCCCTCGGGATATGGCCGAGCTCAAAAAGATGAAGAAAAATGAAATCTTCATGAACATGAAAAGGCACTTGGGCATGGTATAGCATCCTTATAGTTTCACCCGTTCCTCTTAGTTCACTTTATTTTTGACTACCTCTCTTTCTTTCGGTTTTTTATATATATATATATATATATACAGGCTGTTCAAACCACTTTCAGGCTAGATGAGATGACTAGCAGCTTGTATCTCCAGTGGGACAAGGAGAGGGAGTTAAAAAGTGAAGCTTCTAAGGCGCTTACTACCAGTGAGAAAAACGTAAAGGACCTGAGGAGGAGGTTGGCAGGCAAAGAATCTGCTCGAAAGAGCGCCGATTCAGCCCTGTCCAGCTTTCAAAAGCAGGCTGAAGATCAAAGGAAAAGACTCCAAGATGCCAATGATTAGCTGACAACTCACAAGGAGAAAGTATCGATGCTGATGAAACAACTGGAAGAAGCTCAAAGGCTTAGGGGTCGGGTTGAAAAAGAGAAGGATGAGGCAGAAAAAGCAAAAGCCGAGGCCGAGAAGGCGAAGGATGAGGCCGAACAGCGAGGATATGACGAAGGCGTAGCCGAGACCGAGGATAGGTTCAGAATTGAGGTCCCAATTGTGTGCCGAACGTACTGTGCACAAACTTGGGAAGAGGCTCTCAATCGTGCTGGGGTCGAGCCTTCATCAGAGCTGAGAAGACCTGAGAACACTTTTTTTCCTTCAGCCATACGAGCCTCAAGCCCTTCTCCCCAGCAACAAGAGGTTTCCTCTATTGCTGTTGGCTCAGCTGAGGAGGCTTAGAGTCAGAATCCTCTCCCAACCAATCATCAGAAACAGTCTGAAGTGCCCGGGGTGGAAAAAGGGACCTCCTCCGCCAAAGTCGCAGAGGATCCTAAGGATGGGCAAACTTCTCAAAACTTTGAAAAGGACCTAGCTTCTACCATTTTGCCTGCTGGGGAGGCTTCAAAGGAAAAGGAGAAGGACATTCCTCCTCAGGAAACAGCAAAAGTTCCACCACCCAAGATACAAATAAAATTAAACAAATAGTTGATGTAATAATAATTTTTTTTTTTTTTTTTTTTTGTGTACGTTTTTTACTGTGAATCATGGTTCCTTTCTCAGACTTACATACGACATCATGGGTTTACCTATTTCTTGTATAGTTTCCTGCACGAATAATCTTTTACTTTTATATTAACTTAGGCTCTAGAAGAGTAGAATCAGACACTGCAGAAGAAAATTTAGACTCATGTATGTCAATTGAAAATCAGACCAAATTGGAGATAGTGTTCCGAATAATTAGTCCCTGGAGGTATTGAACACTTTAAAATGCTTTAAGTGATGTTCATGGAATTTGTCTTGATGTATAAAGACGATCGCATAGACCTCATTTAAGAGGTGCTAACTTTCATTGTGTGCATTAATTTTCATGATTTAATCTCTGCCTGACGCTTCAATGGAAAAGATTGTATTAATTTCCACCAAGTTGTGGTCCGAGGACCTAGCATTACTTAGTTTTTGTTCAACACTCATTTTTCTAATCTGAAGTATCTGGTTTCCCCAGAGGCTTGAGTCCGAGGACCATACATTGCCTTAGTTCTGTCCAGTACCTAGTTTTCTCATTTGAAGTAGTTAGTTTCCCCTGAGGCAGGCGTTCGAGGACAATACAATGCCTAGGTTCTGTCTAACACTTAGTTTTCTCATCTGAAGTATCTGGTTTCCCCAGAGGCTTGAGTCCAAGGACCATGCAATGCCTTGGTTCTGTCCAGTACCTAGTTTTCTCATTTTAAGTATTGTATTAATTTCCACTAAGATGTGGTCCGAGGACCTGACATGCCTTAGTTTTTATTTAATACTTCAAAAGACTTAAGGAATACAAGTAATAGAACTCCAATTGAGTTAAAAAAGAAACGTAAGACAGAACTGTTTATGTTAATAGTAATACCTCTTTAAGTTGCTTACATTCCAAGGGTGGAGTACGGTTTTCTTGTCTAGATCTTCTAAGTAGTAAGCCCCTATTCCTGCTACTGATGTGATACGAAATGGTCCTTCCCAATTGGGCCCTAACTTTCCCCAAGCTGGATTTTTGGTATTCCCTAAGACTTTTCTCAACACTAGGTCCCCAGGAGCTAGTGGCCTTAGCCTTACATTCGTATCATAGCCTTGCTTCAGCCTATGTTGGTAATAGGCCAACTGAACCATCACCCTTTCTCGTCGTTCATCTATCAGATCTAAACTCTTTCCCAAAAGTTCGTCATTGCCATCAGAGGTGAAAGTACTAGTCCTTAACGTGGGGAAACCCGTTTCTAGCGGAATCACGGCCTCCGCCCCATACGTCATTGAGAATGGGGTTTCTCCTGTTGACCGTCGGGGGGTTGTTCGATAAGTCCACAACACGTGTGGCAGCTTTTCCACCCATTTTCCTTTCGCGTCGTCTAGCCTCTTCTTGAGCCCACTCACAATGACCTTGTTGACAGCCTCAGCTTGCCCATTTCCCTGTGGATAAGCTGGAGTGGAATATCTGTTCTTTATTCCCAAGTCAGAACAGTACTCCCTGAAAGCCTTGCTATCGAATTGAAGACCATTATCTGAGATAAGAGTATGAGGAACCCCGAATCGGGTGATGATGTTCTTCCAAACAAACCTCTTGACATCTACATCCCTGATATTAGCCAACGGCTCTGCTTCGACCCACTTCGTGAAATAGTCCGTGCCAACTAGTAGGTATTTCTTATTCCCAATTGCCTTAGGGAAAGGGCCAACAATATCTAAGCCCTATTGCGTGAAAGGCCAAGGGCTAGAAAGAGGGTTAAGGACTCCTCCAGGCTGATGGATATTTGGAGCGAACCTCTGACATTGATCACATTTTTTAACATATTCCTGCGCTTCCTTTTGCATGCCTGGCCACCAATACCCTTGGGTGATTACCCGGTGAGACAAAGACCTTCCTCCTGTGTGACTCCCACAAATCCCCTCGTGCAGCTCTTCTAGAAGTGCCTCTGATGCTTCAGGGTGCACACAAAGCAGATAAGGCCCAGAGAAGGAGCGTTTGTATAATTTCTTGTCCTCGGACAGCCAGAATCAAGGAGCTTTTCTTCTTATCTTGTCAGCTTCCAACTTGTCTTTGGGCAGTATATCCTTCTCCAGGTATATTGTTATAGCATCCATCCAACTAGGAGCTGAGCTGATCTGGTTGACCTGGATAAGGTCTCCCGCAATTGGAGTGGGTGAGCTCAAATCTTCGACCACGACAATCCGAGGTAAGTTCTTTGCCGAAGATGTAGCAAGAGTAGCCAGAGAGTCTGCATGTGCATTTCCACCTCTAGGGACGTGGGATAACTCAAAAGATTCAAAGTCCGTTTGCATGCGCCTAACTCGGCTCAAGTAACTTTGCATTCTGGTGTCTCGAGCTTCCAGCTCACATCTGACCTGGCCCACGACCAGGCTTGAATCCAAGAACATCTCCATTGTTTTTCCACCAAGCTTCTTTACCGTCGCCATTCCTGCTAACAAAGCTTCATATTCTGCCTCCTTGTTGGTGGCCGGGAATCCCAACCTTAAAGACTTCTCGACAATGGCCATTTCGGGAGATATTAGGACCAGCCCCACTCCTGACCCTCTTTGGTTTGCTGCTCCGTCCACATACACCCTCCAAGGGATGAGATGCTGCGTGGATATAAGGCCAACCGATTTTCCATCCATGCCGTGCGGGCTTACAACTATTTCTTCAGGGCCTTCAGCAAATTCGGCTACCAAGTCGGCGAGAACTTGACCCTTCACAGAAGTACGAGGCATATACTTTATATCGAAAGCCCCAAGTATTGTGCCCCATTTAGCAACCCTGCCCATGTAGTCTGTACTCCGAAGTACAGCTTTAAGTGAATACTGAGTCAGAACAACCACAGTGTGTGCCTGAAAGTAATGGAGAAGTTTTCTTGTAGCATGCACCACTGCCAAAATGGCCTTCTCCAATGGTAGATACCGTACCTCAGCCTCATGAAGTGATTTGTTCACGTAGTATACTGGCCGCTGTACACCATTATCCAATCGTATCATCACAAAGCTAATAGCATAAGTGGCTATCGCCAAGTAGGCAAAGAGAACCTCGTCCACCTCAGAATTGGACATAATGGGTGGCCGAGATAGATATTCCTTGAGCTGCTGAAACGCTAAAGCGCATTCCTCTGTCCACTCAAACCCTTTCCATTTGTGGAGTAAAAGGAAAAAGGGTCTGCACCTGTCCGTTGACCTGGATATAAATCTGTTCAGCGCAGCGGTCATCCCAGTCAGCCTCTGGACTTCCTTGGGATTCCTAGGTGGTTGCAAGCTATTTATGGTTTTAATCTAGTCGGGGTTCACTTCGATTCCTCGGTGGGTCACTATGTATCCCAAAAACTTCCCCGAGCTAACCCCAAAGGAACACTTGGAGGCGTTCAATCGTAACTTATGCTTCCTCAAAACTTCGAACGTGCTAATGAGGTCCGTCACATGTTCGGACACTACCTTGCTCTTTACTACCATGTCATCAATATAAACCTCTATGTTATTGCCCAACTGTGGCTCAAACATCTTCGTCATCATCCGCTGGTACGTTGACCCCGCATTCTTCAAGCCAAAGGGCATTACTTTATAGTGGTAATTTCCGTTGGGAGTGAGGAAAGCTGTCTTCTCTTGATCACCCAATGCCAGTGGGATCTGGTGATAGCCTTGAAAGGCATTTAGGAAGCTCATCCGAGGATAACCTACTGTTGCGTCAACCAACTGATCTATACGTGGCATAGGGAAAGGATCCTTAGGACAGGCCCTATTAAGATCCGTGAAATCGACGCATACTCGCCATTTTCCATTTTTCTTTTTCACTACGACGGTGTTCGCTAACCATTGAGGATAAAACACCTCTTTGATAGCTCCTGCCTGCTTGAGCTTGTCCACCTCGTCCTTAATAGCCTCGGCGTGTAATTTGGAAGGATGCCGAGGTGGTTGTTTCCTCGGAATAGCTGATGGATTGACATTCAAATGATGACAGATAAAATCTGGATAAACCCCTGGGGCTTCATAGGCATTCCATGCAAACACGTCTACGTTCTTTCTTAGGACCTCAACCAATTGCTCCTTTTCCGACGAAGGTAATAGCGCTCCAACCTGGAAGTACCTATTCGGGTCATCACCAACAGTCACTCTCTCCAATTCCTCACACTCGGCTTCCTCTGCAGTAGTGCTGGAGAGGGTTCCTGGGTTCTTTAATTGCTATAATTCATCCTCGGCCCTGGCCGGTGAACTTATCTCTGGCTTGTGCTGAATAGCCGCCACCATGCACTACCTTGCCATGGCCTGACTTCCCAATATTTCTAGCACTTGGCCACCTGACGAGTACTTTACCTTCAGATGAAGGGTGGAAGAAACAGCCCTCAGGGTATGCAACCAAGGCCTTCCCAAAATCGCCGTATAGGGAGAAAAAAGTCCACCACAATGAAATCCACCTCCACCACATCAAAACCAATCTACACAGGTAATCTAATCATACCCATCGGAATGACTGTTCTGCCCTCGAAGCTTACTAAAGGGGAACTATAGGCCGTAAGGTCTTGGGGTGTCAAATTCAACCCTCTGTATAGGTCGGGATACATCACCTCGGCTGCGCTCCCATCATCAATCATCACCCTCCTTACGTCATACCCTCCAATTCTCATCGTAACCACCAAAGCATCATCATGCGGCTGTATGGTTCCTCTCTTGTCCTCCTTTGAAAAGCCTAGTACCAATGAGGTGTTCAGCTTCGCTTTCTTCGGCACTAAATTCGAGCCTCCCTCCGAACAATGAGATATGGACAGTATTTTGGAGGGACAAGATCCTGTTCGCCTAGGGGCCGCGAATATAACATTTATGGTGCCCAAGGGGGCTCCTGAAGAGGCATTTCCTCTCAACCTCGGCCCTGTCTGACTTCCTCGAGTACTGGAGTGGTGCAAAAGGTTGGTCAACCTCCCTTCTCGGACCAGCTCTTCCAAGTGGTCCCACAGGTTTCTGCAATCCTCAGTAGTATGCCCATGGTCTCGATGGTACTGACAGTAGAGGTTTCGGTTGCATTTCGCAGGGTCCCCTGCCATTCTATTGGGTAGTTTGAAGAAAGGCTCGTCTTGTATCTTCTCTAGAACCCGCTGTACTGGTTCTCGGAACACCACGTTAACTGCCTGGGAATTAGCAGATCTTGACTACCCTACAAAGTCTCTCCAAGGTCGATTGTTGTTATACCGATCCGACCTGAATTCCCTTCTGTCCTGAGGGATCGCCTTGGACTTTCCTCCACCCCGTATCTGATCTTCCTCTATCCTTTTATACTTGTCAATCCTGTCCATAAGCTGTCGCATGCTGGTGACAGGTTTACCGGTTAGGGAGCTCCTCAGATCATGATCGGTTGGAAGACCCTCCTTGAAGGTATTAATAGCCACACTGTCGTTGGCTCCATCTACCTCGTTATACATTTCCCAATATCTGTCAGAATATGCTTTCAGTGTTTCCCCCTCTCGCTTAGACATGGATAATAACGACCCTAAGGGCTGGACGACCCTCCTGCAAGTAATAAAGCGAGCCCCAAAAGCTTGAATGAGTCTCTCGAAGGAGTCAATGGTATTCTCTTCCAAACCGTTGAACCACCTCATCGCCACTGGACCTAGGCTTGAGGGAAAAACCTTACACATCAAGGTCTCGTCCCTAGAGTGAATGACCATTCTCTGATTATAATGGCTAACATGCTTCACCGGGTCCGTCTGACCATTATAAATGGTGAACGTAGGTTGATGGAACCTCCAAGGAAGACTTGCGTCCTCTATGCGTCGCGTGAACAGCAACCTGGAAACTTGACTCAGTGCTTTGTTCCAAGTCTCGTTCCCTAAGCCCTGCTGAGGTGGATTCTTATACGTCCGTCGACTGTGATGCTCTTTATCATAGGAAAAAAGTTCACTGGGCGGAGTTCTAGACCGTCGCCTGTAGCTTGTACCGTCTGACTCATCAGAGGGTTGCTTCGGGTCCTGAGTCGTTCGCTTTCGTCGTTCGTAACGTAATTCCCTTCTCAACATATCAATCTCACGCTGCATGCCCTTGTCGTCCTTCGCATGGGAGGCATGACTCTTTCCCCGAGAATGACTCTTCTTCGTGTGGGTTGTTCGCACACTTCCCTCGCGATCTCCCTTTCGCTTATGGATCACCAACAGGGTACCATGTTGAGGTCCCCTAGACTCTGCTTGGTGTGGACTAGTATTCCCCTACTGCGGTGCTCCTTTTGCCATCAGCTATTGCACTTGTCTTTTCCTACGATTGGATCAAGCTCTTCCCACAGACGGCGCCAATTGTAGGGACTCAAAATGTCTTGGACCCTGGACAATAAAATTTGTAGAGTGTGGATGTAAGAACTAGTTCCTGTAAGTAGAAAAAGACGTAGTTTTTGGCGCAGCAAAAAGAGTTTTTCTTTGATCTCTCTCTCCTCCAAAAAAAATATCTCCCCTCAATGTCTTCCGATTTCACTTTATATACCAACTGCTCCGTCTTGCTTTCACCGTACACGTGTATGCTCCCTTCTAAGAATTTCCTTCTGTCCCATCCAACCTTCCCAGATCCTTCGCTTAGTGGTTATAAAGCTGCTTGGTTACTGTTCAGGTATCACCTCCACATTAATGCGGCCAGAGAGTTAGGTGGGAAGCATTTAATGCGGAGGCAGTAGCTTTTAGGAGATATTTGTTATCTTTTCCGGTTCCTCCTTTGATCAATATTCATCAGTTTAGTTTGCATGTAACTCCGCAAAGCTCTTTGACAACTAAAATAGTTACATCCACTTCGCAAGCTGATTTGAAGAACGGATCTTATCCTCGGACAGAGGAGCATCCTCGGACAGAGGAGTGTCCTCGGACGGATGAGTGTCCTCGGACTAGGCCGTTGGGCCACAAGCCCACCTTCTATGGACTCTGTTAATTTTTCGGGCAACTGGCCCCACAGAACTATTTAAATCTTTATATGCAATAGCTTTTTTGTGCATCGTATAGGTTAGCGACTAGTACTATATATAAAAGGAAAAGTTTTCTCATACAATTAAGACTATGCTGCAATGTAGGAAAAAAACTCATCTAATATTCTGCCGTGTTCAAGCTAAAAAATGAAGGGATATACTGTTTCGTCAACATTAAAACACAATTTTAATAGTTTCTCCTGATAAGACACCTATACCATAAACCAGTTTGAAGAAAATGGAAAGAACACGATAAAGACCCATCCACATTCTATTAAAAAAAAAAAAAAAGAGAAAAAAAAAAAAAAAAAAAAACAAAACAAAAACAAAACAAAACAAAGAGAACCCATAAACATAAAACGCCGAGAAGAGAGAAAAAGTAATCTAAGAGTCCTTCACCATTACCAGAAAGTTTTCCTCTTTGCTTTTTGGGTTATCATTCACCATTAGGCCTATTTCCTCCCAACGACTAGCCTCCTGCTACCATCCATTCGGAACAACTACCGATTAGCTTTTCTCTTGATTTGTAGTTCATCCCCCTCCATTAGGCATAAATATGATCAGGTTTTTATAATTTGGCTGAATTGTTTCTTATTTAGCCCTTTGGGTTATATTTGCTTCTGCTTAGAGTATTTGAATTAGATTTGGTTTTGTTTTCGGTATTTAGGCTAAACTGACGTGCGGGTATTTATTTATGGTGTCGGGTTCCCAGTCTCTTTTGGTTTTTACAACAATTACTAAAGAAACTTCAAAGGTTCTTGCAATATATGTTTCATTGCCTGTTGTTGTGTCTGTGTCTATGGTGTTACTAAATGGGACCCGATTTTAATTTTTGGGATTCTTTGAATGCAGATGAAAATTTGGGCTATCAACCTCTCAATGGTATGGAAATAGAGAGGTAGGAGTTAAGGAAAATTCATAAGCAATTGTGTAGAGAAATATGAGTATAACAATTTCTAACTCTCAAGATTTGTGGCTAAGGTTTTCTCTTAGAAGCACTCCTCAACGTATGTGGGTAATGTGGGTATACATAGTGTGGGTATAGAAAGTGTGTATCAGATAGGATAATCTGGCAAAATAAAATATTTCGCGGGTGTCTCACGAGAAGGCCTTACCCGCGAGATATATACTTGCGAAAACCAGTTGTCTCCATCTTGTCCTGACTCTTCACATTCCAGTCATGTGCAGGGCATAAGCTTCACTTCACGGGATGCTTAGTCGCGAGCTACCCGCGAAAACATCTTTAGTCTTCATGCCTTGAGTCTTCACACACACTCTCTCTCTCTTTCTCACAACCCTTACTATGAAATCTCACAAATAATACAGGATACAAAAGATTGAATATGATTACAATAAAATATGGCACAAAATTAAAACCAACAAAACACATAGTTGTAAATTACAACTTTACAAAGATAATGATTCATAAGAGAAAAATATAAAATACTATGAAAAATTTTGTTGATTTGTTACCTTATAAATGTTGTTACATTTTTTTTTTTTTTTTGTTATTTAAGGTTTGTTTGGGATAGGCTAAAATTTTCAGCGTATTTGCAATTTTAGCTTATTTTTGCTACTATTTATAAGTCTCACTGCATTTTTTGATACTATTCATGGGTCCTGTTGTACTATTTAGCTTATTTTTCAACTTTTTTTTTTTTTTTTTATTTTATACATTTTTAGTAAAAAGTTTTTAGTTTCAACTAAATAAGCTGTTTTCAAACAAACCTCTATTATATATATATATATATATATATGTATATATATATATATATATATATAGACTACGTTGGAAACAACTAGGGTCATGGCCGTCTTATATAATATCATAGGGAATTCTAGGTTTTTGCCCTTATTTTTTAAAAAATTTAACAATATGTTCCTATTTTGAAACTCGATTTTATTTGGTAATGTTGATTTTCTTGAAATTGAGTTTCAATGTCGATTTTCTCCTAATATCATATATTACCAGATTTATTTGGTAATATTCACCATTAAAGTATTAATGTTGTTGAGTTACTATGAGGCCCATTATATTACTAAATAATAATATATTTACAAGTATAAGTGTTTGTGAGGTGTAAGGGACTAGGATTAGAGTTCAAGTCTTCAGGAGGGAGCTTCACACACATATACACACTTAGATTGGGCTAGAATAGAATTTTTATCTTGTATCACAAAGAAAAAAAAAAAAAAAAAGGAGAAAAAAAGATGTAGGTGCTCAAGATTTTCTTATATTTTTACATGGTAATAGATCGAGCTAGAGTTCTAAAATTAAGAAATATTTTTCTTTTCTTCATTCTCGTTGTCCTTTCTCAAAATATCTAAGTCGTGTTTTATTCCATCAAAAAAAAAATTCTTCCAAAATCAAGTTGTTTTCGAACTTCCACCCCTAAGTTTTCAAGGGGATAAAAATTAATAGACTACAAAGTAAATACAATTTTGTATAATGTCATGAACTACCATAGTTTTGTAATACTATTGTAACCCAAATATAATATAAATAAATCAAATAGATCATGAAATGGAATTATTTAAAAATTTCCACACCTCTTTTTTTTCTTTTTTTCTTTACCAATATTTTTTTCTCACATCCAAAAGGTGAGACTACTGATGAGCCAACTTTTTGCATCACTAGATTTAAATTACACTAGACATGCTGACATATTTAGAGAATCTCACTTACTCATACCTCCCTTTATATGATTAAAGAAAAATTATATATAAAGATTAGTGGAGATCACATGTCTTCGTTCTGGATAATACCTACATTTGTTTTATCTTCCTGGTATGTATGTGTTTTTCATTGTATCTCGCTCTGATTTGAAGTTTTGAACTCTCTCTCTTGCCATTTTTTTATCAGAAAGAATAATTTTTCTATGGTTTGATAATGATTTTGTAGTTAGATTTTCTAACCATCTGATCAGCGCCTGTTTATTAGTCATAATTATGACAACAAATAATCAATGGTCCACAATGTTATTATATGTAGGGTCATGTTAATGGGTGTTCTTAGGAAAATTATTAATAAATTATATTAGAAAAGTTTTGTTATCACTTTCATGGGAAATATATATAGCTGTCAACAAAATTTATTATTTTATCATTTTCTCATAAAATATTTCTAAAAATAGTTTCTAAACCAATGCTCTTAGGGCATTCATTGACATTTTTCTTATAGGTACTTATAGCATGGACTCAACTTTATAAATTGTAACACTTTTGATTTGAGCCATGTTAGTCTTAATTTTTTTCACAAAATATTCTACAACTTATTAAGATGATAAATTGTAGTTTGATTGATATAGTTGTCACATGAGCTTACTATTAACATTATTTTTATACACCATATATATATATATATGTGTGTGTGTGTGTTTTTGAAAGAATTTAGATTGATCCATAGAAAGACAAAAAAATTATATACGAAGAAAGATGAAGAAGAATCTCAAACTTTAGTTGAACAACCTAGAGCCATCTGTATAGTTTAAAAAACCATGCTTAAAAGTAGACTGTCGTTGAACAACCTAGAATCAAAAATATATTTTAAATAGCATGATTAGGTAGGCTAAGTAGTAAAGTTGCAAAAGAAGTTGGGTGTTTGGGTGAGTTTGAAAGTTCACTTATATATAGATCTCATCTTTCGTTTTTTTTTTTTTTCTTCTGTGTCTCTTCTCAAATTATTTGTTTTTAAAAACAATATATATTGGGCGAGTTTGAGAGTTCGCCAATGAATCTCACCCTCTTTTTTACCATCTCAAATTACTGAGTAAAAAACATATTGAAAAAGAAGCTGGGTGTCATAATTGTCCCAAGTTCATATCCAAGTTAATTTATTGTATGTCATTGCGTGGAAGAAGTTGGCTAATTTTGGAATGGCAGTAAAAGAATTATTAGGAAGTTGGAGAAATAAATAAGTTGATTATTTGAATGTTTTACTACTTCATACCAATTTACTTAATTCTTCAAATTTTTTGTTATCCAGCTAATTAATTATAAACAAATTAAGAGAGGGAAAATTGCATAGAATGCTTAGAAATATTAGGGAACAAAGAAAAACATTTCTAGCAAAATTCATTTGGTTTTTGTGCAAGGGAAGACACCAATTAAGTTACACTTTGAACCATGTTTTTCATTTAGTAATGTGTTACAAGATTATTACCAGTTTTATTCAATGATTGAACTAAGGTAGCACGAACTATCAAAAGCACTGAGAAGCATGAGAAACTCTATAGGCTGGCCACCAAGAAGCTAAGTGATGTGGAGCTAGATTGATAGGAGCTCTTTACAAAGGTTGATAAAGCAAATCAAACCATTGGAGTTTTGTGGTTCGAGAACAACTTCGTAGTTGAAAGGACAAAGAAGCTTGAAGCAAAACTTTTCCAAGTTAGAGCTCAATTGGAGAGGACTTCTAGTGTAAAGTTTGATGAGATGCTAAGCTTTCAGAAAGTTGCTTCTCATAAAACCGGTTTGGGATATGATTTCTCTTCTCCTAATACTGCCTCATCTAGTACAACTATGTTTGTCTCACCTGCTGATAATGTTAATTCTAAGAATAATGAATCTAAAATTGAAATAGCTAGTGAGGACATAGATAAAGGCAAATCTATTCTAGGAGCACCCCCTAAGGTTGAAAAGAAAGAGACTAGAAACCCTAGGACTAAGAAGGTAAACAACAAAAAGTCTCTACCGAAGAAGCCGCATTTCTGTCACCACTGTGGAGCTACAGGGCATACTCGTCCAAATTGCTATAAGTGGTTAGCCACTCAATAAAGCAATAGTATGGTCTCATCTGGGAATTAGAATCAGTTTTCATCATCTCTTGCTCCTTTTCGAGATCTTCTCAAGGCCCTCATGTTCCTTTCGAACTTAAATGGTTTCAATTCTTTCTCCTCACCTCCGGATCAAAGGTTCGCACAAAGGAAAGGTTCTTCCAAGGTGTGGAAAGAAAAAAGCTCAAAGTGATTCAGTCACTTTTTCTCTCTCTCCCATTATGGTTATGCATTACTTGTTTGTTTTGCTTTCTTGTTTTGAGTCAGTCTATCAGTCTAGTTTTATGCTTTGTGTGTGTGTGTGTGTTTTTCCAATTTTTGTTTATTTTTGCTTTTCATAAAAATAAAAATAAAAAATTGAAAAAACAGAAAAATACAAAAGCTGTGTGTGTTTGTGTATATTGGTACTTGTGTACCTTGGATAACCATTGAAATTTGCTACTTTTGATACGTGTGCAGGTACAATGTGATTTGGCCATCACAAAGAATTCATATTGTTTATCTGTCTTTATTTCCACACATGCGTTGATGTGCTCTTTTGAGTATTTCAAGAAAGATAGATACATTCCGATCAAGACTTTCTTCCTCTTCTTGCACCTTTTGAGCTAGAAGTACTAGATTTAAATTTTTTTTTTATTATTATGTATTTAGACATTTTATTGTAATAGGGATATTCTTGTATTTGAGCATTTCATTTTATATGTAAGTTTTGTCATGGATTGCCAAAGGGGGAGATTGTTAGGTTCTAAAAGTTTAGAACAATTGGCAAATCGTGAGTACAAACTTTTCTAGGTATAGATTATAGAGTCTATAGAGTATATTAGACAATGCTCAAGGTGCTAGAAATCAGAATACAAGAATAAAGAAGTTACAGGTTCTGGAAATTCGAAACTTGCCAAGTTCGACCGAACAAGAAGAAGGCTTCACCAATCAATACACGAATTTGTAGAATTTAAATAAATCCTAACAGCTTATTAAGCTCATTAAGTGATTAGGGGTTTAGATCTAATTCACATAGTATTTAAAGGAAACCCTAAGACATGTGTTAAAGGGATTTTTGGAGAGAGAGAAGAGTGCTTCTTGCGCCTCCAATTGTAAATATAGGGTTTTTGTACCCAAAACTCTCTAAAATCTTCTATCGGTATTATTCTTTGAAGAAACTCAAGATCCGGTATTATAGAAGTTGCTACCATCACTAGTCATCAAAGGTGCTGGAGATTTAAACTTTCAAGGATGGTCTTGCAGTCACAAACTGGAGAGTTTGTGTTGATGATCTAAATCTTTGAGGGGAATCTCAAAGTCACAACTTGGAGTGTTTGTAAGCAACAAATTCAGAATAGAAGAGTTTGTGGATTCAGAGTTGCGTCTAGTCATATGAGTAGTACTACAAGAGGTAGCATTGGATTTAGAGAAAAATCTATTGTAAACACTTCTATTCTATTTAGTGAATTTGTTGTCTTGTGGATTGTTTAGGTTAAATCCTCCCCAAATTTTTTACCTTGAAACTAGACGGTTTCATTAGTTTTCCTAGGTCATCTTATCGTTTGTTTTCTTTACTTTTTCTCTATTGTGATATAATTTATTATTGTTTAACCTCCACCTGAATAATTAACCTAAGTAGCAACTTGGCTAATAATGTATGTTAAACAAACTGTGTTTACAGGGGTCTAATTAGCAAACAACTTTAAATACGTGGGTCTTACAAATATGTGTGTCACTAATTACAAGAAATAGTTCAGATAGAAAAATGTTAGAAATACTATAAATTTTACTTCAAATCCTATACAAATTGATATGACAATTAATATGATTTGTAGACGTCAACAACCTATTAAATGCATTTTTATATTAATTTTGTAAGCCTCATGCTATAAAATTTTAATAGCCCTAACATCATTTATTCAAATATTTGTTTATTATCTCCTTAAAGTGCCACTAATTATAAACATTTATGAAAGGGTAATTGGTTAATTTAATTGTGACTTTGGTTATATTTGTTTCGACTGAAATTGATTTAAAAAAAATATCTTTTACATTGGTGACTAAAATTTTTAGTTAACTAAAAATTAATTTTCAATTAACTGTAAAATAAAGATTTTTCTGGCAAATAATACTTTACACTTTCATTTCATTTCATTTTCGGTCTCATCCAAAACTAATCAATCAAGCCTCCAAGCCTGACCCCATTGTCAACACGCAACTACCATCCACGACTAACATGCTTGGAAGATGAGACAATATCGAAAAGTAGTGGAAAATATATATTTTAAAGCATGAACGTGAGTCACATTTTGTGAAAGAGAAATTCTATGTTTATAACATTTTTACAATAAATTCTAAGTACTAAGTTGTTACAAGTAGTTATTAGTGGGGCAAAATAATAATTTTAATGATAAATTCAAATAATAACTAATAATAACTAACCATCTTTGATTTATTTTGAAAATATTGTAAACGTATCACTTTTCTTTGTAAAAGGATTGTTTTCCCTTCAACCAAACAACAATGGCAGTCTTCGTTTCACGTTGTTGTAGTTGCAGCAAGTAGGACCGGATTGAGATCAAGTGCAATATTTAGGGTATTGCACCTGATGCAATACTTATGAATTGTTGAAATTGATATTTGCAAAAAATAACTTTTAATCTCAACCATTGATTCAAAAAATTAAGGAAAAAAAATTAAGAGAAGAAAAAGGTAATAGTTAAAAAGGTGAAAAGTGAAAATATTTGTAAATAATTTGGGTGAATTTGTTTATTCACATGTTAGCATTTGATGAAAAGAACTGAGACAGAGAGGTGAGACTTGGGAGCAAATTTCAGCCACCCAACTCCTATCCATGATTAACGTGCTTGGAAGATGAGACAATACTGAAAAGTAATTGAAATTATATTTTTTAAAGCATTTTCATAAAACGTGAGTCACATTTTGTGAAAAACGAATATTATATTCATAACGTTTTTACAACAAATTTTAAATGATAGATTGTTACTAGTTGTTATTAGTGAAGAAAAAAAAATAATTTTAATGATAAATTCAAATAATAACTAACTACTTATAATTTGTTTTGAAAACATATCGTTCCCCTTCAATCAAACGATAATGACAAAATTCCCTATAATCACAACAAAATTAATAAATTAACTGGAAGTCTTCGTTTCACATTATTGCAGTTGCAGCCAGTAGGACCAAGTCTTTGTTTAATAATATTTGTTTTTGATATATTTTACTGTGTAACGTACCAATTGATTATTATCGATCCTTTATGTGGATCAAGTTTTATAAATTAAAAATATATATATATATATATTATATTTTATCAATGTCTTTTATCATTCAAAACATATAATATATATATATATATATAAAAGAAGGGGGCAAAAGGAAAACAAAGTAGTATTTTTAATCTAAAAAGAAAAATACAAATAAATAAATAAAAGAACATTGCCACTACTTTGAAAAATAAAAAATTTTGTTCTTGTTCTTCTTCAAGTGAGAATTTGTACAAAAACAATTAAATTAAATTAAATTATAATATATATATATATATATATATATGTTTATTAATTTAGTTCTTTTCGGTTTCTATACGTTTGTGATTGTACACTTTCTTATGCGATTATATATTTTCTTTGGAACCAATGTGATACTATATATATGTTGTGATATCTACTTCATAATGACTGCACTTTATCATTAGGTTAAGATATTAAAAAGCACTTTCACCTTCCCTTTAAATGCATTATGTGTGTATATAATTTGTTAATAAAAAAAAAATATTAATAGTCTTATATCTTAATCCTGATTGTCCTTTGTTTATTTCTAATCCTAATAGTTCTTTTCAAGCGACAAGTGAGAGTTATTGGTGATCCAATGATATTTATCATCTAAAAAGAACAATAAATTATTTAATACTAACAAAATCAATGCTAATTTGATATATTAAATAAATAACTTAATGACTTAATACTAAAGAAACTAATGTTTATTTCATATAAATAATCAAATATAATTCGTTAAACCATAAAAAATGATTGTTGAAGACATATTTTGAAAAGGAATTAACTATACAAGTTTTCGAAAAGTGTCACTTTTGAATTTTAAAAAGTAAGTTGGGTTCTTGAAAAAGGAAATTATCATTCAAATATTTGAAGGACAGAGTGTTCTCTTAGATATTTTAAAAATCGCATGAATTTTTCTCTTTGAGATGATATTTTCAAAAGGGACCCAAATAATAATAAAACTTTTTTAATGGAAATGATACTTCAGAGAAAAAAAATGGAATTTTTGGAAAATGGTCTACAACTCCTACTTATTTGAAAATTTGTTTTTGAAAACAAGTTGGAAAACTAATTTTGAAAACTACTTGTAAAACTTGTTTTAATTTACGAGAATGTTTTTGGAAATTATTTTGAAAAATGTTTTCGAAAGAGAATGTCAATCAAGCCATTTGATGTAGGAAAATGGGATTTAAAATACTAGTTTAAAAAACCCATTATAAGATAATAACAAAAATAACAAAGGTAATAACAACATGCTAGTAAACATTAACCTAAAAAATGAGAATCAAATCAAGTAGCCAACATTATAAATTCCACATGCATATATATATATATATATATATTCATGTATGTATGTAACATGGAAAGAATCTCATTCATAACCAATGCATCCAAGCATGTAATTATACGCTTATTCCAAATAGAAAATCAATTCAATCATACTAGTCTAACATCCAAACATGTTAATCATGCTTATTCCAAAGTAATATCTCGTTAGAGTTTTCTCCATTGACTAAATCTTTGTGTTTAAATTTACCTTAGATTTGACAATTTTTTTTGGGGGGGGGGGGGGGGGGGGGGAGGGGTAGAAACAAACACACACAAAAAAAAAAGGAAAATGGGTTCTAATACAAATGTGCATCACAATTCCACTTAAAAGCCATGGTAACTTTTAAAGGAGGATGGAGCAAGTTATACTACACACAACACATTATTAATTGGACTAGTTTAATTGGATTAATTTAACAACTTGGCTAATTAAACTAAAATGGGGTCTAAACATTTTTTTTTACAATGCTTACTACATCTTAAGCCTACTGATCAAAAGATCATGGACCATGAATTACAACACTAAAAAAGTACGAATACCTTACATATTGTTCTTATAATTTCATTGTTCGTTATATTCTCTCTTTTTTATTCTATGTCCAAGAATATCAAAATGTTGACTTAACCAAGTTCATCCCTCAGGCCAATTATCCACTTCCTACCCCTTAGATTGCCCCCATTGCCTTCTAGCTCGTTGGTCCCTTTGGCTCATCTAGATAAGGGTAAGGAGTCGATCCTCTAATCAACCTTGTATCGCCTTTTGACCCTCTAACAAAGTTTGAGCATGCCCTAGAACATCTTGAGATGATTTTGCAAAAGATGGACTTTACACTAAGTTGGACCTCTTAGGTAATTACATAAATATATATATATATATACCGCCTTATGTCTTAGACTAAATTATCAATTTATGACTTCTATAAGTTATCATACTTGTTTTATAATTTTTCTCATCCTGTTTTCCTAGGTTCTAACTTTCACCAAGGACTATTAAATTTAACAAACCCCATAAGCAAATGCGTTAACTTAGTAGTACAATTTGTTCTCTTTTATTTTTATTATTATTTTTTTTTTTTTTTGAGAAGCCAGATCAGAGACCTGGGCACTTTATTTCAATAACCCAAACTAGTGAACATCATGCAAAACTAAAGGGACAATATCAGATGGCAAATCATGCAGCCACACCTGATTCCCAACGTTTGACTTAGCTTTCTTAGTGAGAGCATCAGCCACTGAATTATAGTTACGACTAACATAAACAAATTCCACAAACTGAAAAACAGAAGAATGTAAACGAATATCATCCAAAATGTTTCCAAAACTAGCCAGTTCACCCGCGCCGTGAATCAGAGAGTTGATGATGACCGCAGAATCTCCTTCAAACACCACTCGAGTGAGGCCAATTTCTAGCGCAAACTGAACAGCCTTCAAACACGCTAAGGCTTCTAAATCCGCCACGGACTGGGCCATTGGAATAGGCGAGGACAGAGCACCCACTGCTTCCCCGTCATGGTTACGGGCAATAACTCCAATGCCCGCCAAGCTTGAGTGACGAAACACCGCGGCATCGAAATTTACTTTGAAACACTGGGGGTCCGGAGGTTGCCATTGCTGCATGGGAGGAGGACGGGGTGGAACGGGCTCATCGTTTTGAGCTTGAATAAACTCCTGCAAATAACTACCTGCAGAACTGCAAATGCTAGCCACTGGAAGAGGAGGGCGACCGAACTGGACTGCATTACGTCTATTCCACAGTAACCACACCATGATCATGAAAATCTCTGCTCTAAACTCCTCGCTGTTGAACAGAAAACTGGAAAGAAGCTTAGAGAATGAGTTGGGATGCAGCGGTGCAATTTGGTGAAACCATTCCAGCGTAGACCAGACACCTGAAATGACCTCACAATACCAAACCGCATGAAGAGAGTCTTCAGGAAGAGCGTTACACAGAGCACAACACGCACTAGGAACAATCTGACGCCGATGAAGATTCACCATTGTTGGTAGAGCATTGTTACAAATTCTCCACACAAAGTGCCTGATTTTATTTGGCACTCGGAGCTGCCAGATACCCTTCCAAAATTTTTTCTGGGCTTCAGGATTAGAACCACCTGCACTAGAAGATGCATCACATGAAACCAAAAGCTTATAAGCACTACAAGTAGTGAACGTACCAGACCACACCTATGATACACATTCATTCACAATAGAACCTATCATGTGTGGCAAGAATTTCTCTTATGGGACAGACCAGGGACGGAGCCAGACTTTAGACTTAGGGGGGGCAAAACATATGCTAAAAAAATTCTTGACTTGTAACTGAATAAGACTATCTTATATAAATTAATGTTTTCATTAATTTTTATTTATTTATTTAATTAATTTTCAAATCTTTCATTTATTTTAAACCTTATAACTCTACTAATTGAGAATTAAAAAGAAATATGTAAACAAAGAGAAGATAAGAAAAGCTCATATATATATATATATATATATTCTTAGGCTACTAAAAAAAACTTATAAGCTCATGCGTTAAAGCATATGATTAGGTCCACTTCAACACATAATAAACAAATGTTAATTACTTTTTTGTGAATGATGACACATAAATTTATCATATTTATCTACTAAAATTTGTAGCTCACTTTAGATATATATTGAAGACAAAACTTAGATATAGAATTTTTCACCAATTTAAAATTTTTCAATAAAGTGATGGGCTTTCTTTTTTTGGTTGGGTTCTAAGGGTCAATTTGTAAATGTTTGGAGAGAGGGGGGCCAAGAGTGATTATCTTGGACCTAAATGTTAAAAGAATTCAATATATATATATATACACATATTATAATTTAAAAAAAAAAAATTGGGGGGGGCCACTGCCCCCCCTAGTCAATGAACAGCTCCGTCCCTGGGACAGACTCAAGTCCTATTTCTCTTCTTATCACATAAAGACTGAAAGAAAGTGAAGACACGAAGCAAGTCAAACCTAACAACTGCAAGATTTTGACGTGTGGCACTTCATATCTTAACCCTTTTCACTGGCTCTTCAGGAAAAAACAGACACAGGAAAAAGTATTCAGTCCTTGATGCTAATGAACTAATTAATGGCAAGTTGGTGAGATAGTTGTATGTTTGTGATTGTGAGAATGACGCAATCGCTATTACGTGTTTTATGCTTTACTTGTTTGAGAGAGAGTTATCTGGGATCACCCGATAAATAGGAGCTAGTGCAAGAAGATTTTAAGAATTTTTTATGAAGTGTGTAATAATCAAAAAGGAAATGTTAATAAATGCCTTAAGGGCATTGAGTTATGAACCATTTTTAGAAATATTTTATAGAAATATGTTATAGAAATATGATAAAACAATTAATTTGGTTGACATCTTTTTATATTTCTCATATAAGTAGTATAAAAAATTTTCTATTGTAGTTTATTAACAATTGCCAAAACGCATCCATTAATGTGACCCTTAATTAAATTACAAAAATTTTCTTCGATAGTTCTAGCTATGAGGAGAGAGAGACTCAGAGATTCTAATTAGTAGCCTCGTTTCCTTAGACATAATCTCTTGCCGATTGTGCTGTTTCTTGGGGTTAAGTATTTATGCATTTTTCTTTCAAATAAAACTTGAACCTGCTCCATCCCTTCACTTTATTTTTTTGTTCAAATAGAGCCAAAAAACGAAGGGTAAAAGTAGATATAGAATTATATAAAAAAAAAAAAAAACAACATATATCACCTCAATCTAATAAAGGATAAAGTTAACAAATGTCTTAAGTGCATTATTTTAGTAATTATTTTTAAAAAAAATTTGTGGAAAAAGAAAAAAGTAATAGATTTTTATTACAGCTTTTTATATATTTTTTTCATAAAAGTTGTATTAAAATTTGTAAAATATTAAAGTCATAAAATGCTGATATGGTAAGTGATTATTGGTAAATAAAAAAGTAATGTTGATGATGAGTTTAGATGAAAACCAATAAGAATTTGTTATATCAATAATTTGTAAAATAATCTATTCATGTTGCATTAATCTTAAAAGTTTCTTAAAATTTGAGTAATTTTGTTTTAGTTTTCACAACACAAGGGCGAGTTTCTTGGGGGCACCTAGCAAGTTATCAATTTTGTTCCTCAAGTCCTAGTTTTACTCAAAACTTTGGTCCATTCCATCGGATTTGGCATATTTAGGTTGTTTCCCATCTCAAATATGTTTTGGTCCAATATTACATGTATGTATTATGCTAACGGACGCCCTTAGAGCAGTGGTTGATAATCCATTTAAAGAAAATTTTATGAGAAAAGAAAAAAAAATTAATATTTTGACAACTTTTTTTCATTTTTTATAAAAGTGGTATCAAAACTTTCCTATAATTAACCCTAAACTTATTTGCTAAAGCATTTAGGTCGAATGATAACTTTATTTACTATATTAGCTACTCCGTTAGAATCTCCAAAACATCCCCAAACAACTTTGTCACAAACATTTCGCAAGAACTAGTATTAATTTTTAGCAACCCCATTGACAAACATCTCAACTATTCCGACTAAAGACTAAAGAGAGATTAATGACTTATTAAATTTTGTATTAACTGAGTGCCTAACTACTTCGACAATCCTAATTAAGTCCAGTTGTGGCACACATTTATTCACAATTAATGGGGCCAATCTTGTGGTATGCATGTGCAACTGAATTCGTGTCTCTTATAAATGCAACAAGCATCTGTCTTATTCTCATTGGACGTACTTGGGTCTTGTTTCTATCTTTCTGTGTAATAAGATGTAAATGAATCATATTATTAACTGGAAAAATTAAATGATAAAGGTATTGATTTAACAAATAATTTTAGAAACTTTTTATGAAAAAAAAATGTAATTGATTTTTTTGACAGTTTTTAATATTGGGGTCATATTAATAGGTGCCCTAATGACTATGATACCTAAGTTAGTTGAGTTTATAATAGAAGAAATCAATTAAAAGTAAGAGAATCTCTCTCATACCAATTCCTAATATGTATCCCATTAGCTTTTTATTGTGATGTTTTCCTTGATTTTAGCAACATCGCCATCATGAATGATTATGGGGACATAATTACCTGGTTACCTCTATCATGGCCAAGATTTAGAGCGTGAAATTGATGAATCCACATTGTTGGTTACGGTCCCTAAACATTGCACTAGGCCTTTAGGTTTGAGGCTTCGAACTCGTCATCTGTGGTTGAGTGTATCTTTTGCACTCAAACTCTTGCTCATCATCATTAATTTCTCGAGTGGTCCTAGAGTCCTAGTCCTCATTCGTCCAAACACAGACTTCATCGAGGACTGTTGGGAGATACTGTGGTTGTATTTTTATTAGGCTATCCTTGTTTGTGATGACATGTCCAAGCTCATTAGATCCGATTGAAGCCCCATTTGGGTTCCCTTTTGTACGTTTCAGGACTCTTGTGGAGAAGCACTGTGACTGTGATGCCCTTTGGTATCATGCTATGTCAGCTTTGTCTCCAAAATTATAGTTCTATATATCTTAAACTTGATGCATAGTATGTCTACTTTTGTTTAGTGGGTTTATTCCTCTTACGAGTCAAGAAGACTGTTAGTGAGTCAGTGACCTCCGCTCGGATACTCAAGATTCTCAATCTGAGTTGGACTTGAGTCTATTGGAAACAGTTTGAGCAAGAGTAACGCTAGAGACATAATAAAAAAAATCATAACAATTTCACAATATTATTAAATTAACATGTCAATTCATACATGGGTCAACTATATATATTAATCTTTACCAAAAAAAAAAACTATAGTAATCTGCAATTTAATTTTTTTTAAGGATATAACATATTAATTTGGAAATGTTGTGAAATTGTTTTAACTTTTTGTTAAGTTCATAGCATTACTCTTTGAGCAAATGGAAAGAAAGAATAGGATTGGGGACATGAATCTTATTTCATTGGGAATTTTAATTGCATGAAATAGATCTCAAAAGAAAAAAAAAATTTCCTAGGAAGAAGTTGTTAGAATATATTATCATAATCATTTACTATCCCATACAAAATGGATCGTGAGCTACAAAATTTTAACATCCACACAAATTTTTGATGCTAACCTTCGTAAGGATCATAAATTTTAACAACCACGTGATAGAGGATCTTAACTACTATGACTAGGCTCCAAGAGGGGTGGCCCAGTGGGGTGAGATCCCACATGCACGCATAAGGTTCCTTATTGAGTCGTGGCGGGTACCATGTGAGGGGGGGGGGGGGTTGTTCCTCGCATGCATTGTGCCTCATCTGCCCCTCTTGGGGTGCTAGGGTGAGGTTTGTGACACCCCGGTCACAGTAGTTATGACTCAATCTAACATTCCCTAACGAGAGGTGCCCCTATTAAGTCACACCTTAGAAGGTAAGTCACATATGGTCGCCCCTGCCCCTCTTTCCTTCATTAAAAACTACTGTGACTAGGAAATACATGAAGTTCCATTAAGTTTTGTGTTAAAGAGTCGGACCTACCTTTGATAATCCCAACTACTAGTATTTATGATAGGGAAAAAATAAAAAATAAAATACCTTAATAGTATTAACTTAAGAAATATTTTTAAACATTTTTTATGTGAAAATTAAACAAAACTCTTTTAGAGGCCTTTCAAAGTGTTATTTTTTCTCATGTTCATCGGCAAAGGAACTCTGTAGCTCATAAACTTGCTAGACATGCAAGACATGTTAGCAGTTGATAGTGTGAATAGAGGATATTTCACCACAACTTAATAATGTACTTGCAGCTAATCTTTATTAATGAAAGCTTAGTTTTTCTTAAAAAAAAAAAAAAAAAGAATAACAAGGCACTTGACAATTATTACTGTATAATATATGATATAGTATGAATTGATCATGACTTGAGCTTATATAAAATTAAATTGTATATATTTTGATGACAATAACTAAATGCCTGAGATACTATACCAAAGTCCTTATACTTTCATGTGGGATGCTTTAAAAAAAAAAAAAAAAAACAATTTAATAAGTTTAGTTATAATTTTTGAAAATTTCTATTATTTTTAATTAATAGTAACTCATTCATGTTGTATACTCAAAAAATTTAAAATGTTCACGAGTTAACTAAAACTTTTTAAAATTTAAGGTTTAATTTGAAATCACTATAAATTATATGAGAGTTATATAATTTACCAAAGTTTTTAATGAAGTTTAACCACTTTGACACAAAAATAGTGTAGCCACATTTAAGGGAACGATATCTTTTAAAACCCAACTTTTTATTGTGGAAGTGGCGTCTTATTCCGGTCTTTAATTGCCTATATTATTTCCCCTCTTGTGGATAAGACGTTCAGAAAACCGCATAAATTAATAATTTGTAGTTTGATATCCTTGTATTCTTCAGAGTAATGACTAAACGATTGATGTGTGACCCTTTTATATCAACTCTTTTCGCCAGCCAGGATGAGGGTGACACTAATCCTTCTTTTATTCAGTAAATTGACATTAGCAATGATCTCTTAGGGTTCATGTATGAGTCGTTGCAATTAGCGGGCTATAGGGCCAATTCTTCATTTCATTTCAGTTGAGCATTATTGCATGTTGTGACTTGACATGAATAATTATATGAGAGAGAGAGAGAGAGAGAGAGAGAGAGAGAGCATATCTCATTTTTGAGGGAGACTCCATTAGAAAACTTGGTCATGTATCGTTTTCTGAGTATGACAGAATCATAAATCACCACAGTTCCAATTAATACATATATATATATATATATATATTTTTTTTTTTTATGGAAATTAATACATATATTGATGTGATGATGTATCATTATCTTCCATATGCAAAGAATAATAACGCAAAATGAAAAAGATGAAAGTAAACTATTAAATTTATCAGTTGCTTGAATTTGTAGAGAGGAACACTGAAATCCATTATATGCAGGAAAAAATTTTGGCAGAAATTTTTTAATAATATAATATAGTTTTTGTTTAATAATATTTGTTTTTGATATATATTACTGTGTAACGTACCAATTGATTATTATCGGTCTTTATGTGGATCAAGTTTTCAAACAAAAAAAGAAAAGAAAAAGAAAGAATATATTTTATATTTTATCAATGTCTTTTATGATTCCAAA
Source organism: Quercus gilva (assembly GCA_023621385.1). Taxonomy (NCBI): domain Eukaryota; kingdom Viridiplantae; phylum Streptophyta; class Magnoliopsida; order Fagales; family Fagaceae; genus Quercus; species Quercus gilva. The sequence continues at coordinate 13,077,446 of CM042476.1, read as the reverse complement.
CATATAATATATATATATATATATATATATAAAGAGGGGGGCAAAAGGAAAATAAAGTAGTATTTTTAATCTAAAAGGAAAAATACAAAAAAATAAAAAATAAAAGAACATTGCCACTACATTGGAAAAATAAAAAACTTTGTTCTTGTTCTTCTTCAAGTGAGAATTTGTACAAAAACAATTAAATTAAATTAAATTATAATATATATATATATATATATTTATATGTTTATTAATTTAGTTCTTTTCGGTTTCTATACATTAGTGATTGTACATTTTTTTATGCGACTATATATATATTTTATTTGGAACCAATGTGATAATATATATATATATATATATATTATATGTTGTGATATCTACTACACAAGGACTGTTCTTTATCATTAGGTTAAGATATCAAAAAACACTTTCACCTTTCCTTTAAATGCATTATGTGTGCATATAATTTGTTAATAAAAAAATTATATTAATAGTCTGACATCTTAATACCGATTATTCTTTGTTTATTTCTAATCCTAATAGTTCTTTTCAAGCGACAAGTGAGAGTTATTGGTGATATTTGGTGATCCAATGATATTTGTGGTCTGAAAAGAAAAATTATTTATTTATTTCTAACAAAATCAATGCTAATTTGATATATATTAAATAAATAACTTAATGACTTAATACTAATCAAACTAATGTTTATTTCATATAAATAATCAAATATAATTCGTTAAACCATAAAAAATGATTTTTGAAGACATATTTTGAAAAGGACGAAAAATGTCACTTTTGAATTTTAAAAAGGAAATTGGGTTTTTGAAAAAGGAAATTATTATTTGAATATTTGAAAGAGAGAGTATTCTCTTAGATATTTTAAAAATCGCATGAATTTTTCTCTTCGAGATGATATTCTCAAAAGGGACCCAAATAATGATAAAACTTTTTTAATGGAAACTTGTTTTAATTTATGAGAATGTTTCTGGAAATTATTTCAAAAAATATTTTTGAAAGAGAATGTGGATCAAGCCATTTGATGTAGGAAAATGGGATTTAAAATACTAGTAAAAAAAAAAAAAAAAAAAAAACCCCATTACAAGATAATAACAAAAATCACAAAGGTACTAAACATTAATCTAAAAAATGAGAATCAAATCAAGTTGCCAACATTATAAATTCCACATGCATATAAATATAAATATAAATATGTATATGTATAAAGACACACACACACACATATATATATATATATATGTAACATGGGAAGAATCTCAGTCATAACCAATGCATCCAAGCATGTAATTATACGCTTATTCCAAATAGAAAATCAATTCAATCATACTAACATCTAAACATGTTAATCATGCTTATTCCAAAGTAGTATCTCGTTAGAATTTTCTCCATTGACTAAATCTTTGTGTTTAAATTTACTTTTCACTATACCTTAAGAGTGACAATTTTTTTTTTTTTTTTGGGGGAGAAACAAACAAACACACACACACACACACACACACACACACTACAAGAAAGAGGAAAATGAGTTTTAACACAAATGCACATCACAATTCACTCAAAAGTCATGATAATTTTTAAGGAAAAGTGGGATAAGTTATACTACATATAACACATTATTAATTGGACAAGTTCAATTGGATTAATTAACAACTTGGCTAATAAAACTAAACTGGAGTCTAAACATTTTTTTTTACAACACTTACTACATCCTAAGCCTACTCAAAAGATCATGGACCATGAATTACAACACTAAAAAAGTACGAATACCTTACATCTTGTTCTTATCGTTTCCTTATTCTTTATATTCTCTCTTTTATTCTATGTCCAAGAATATCAAAATGTTGACTTAACCAAGTTCATCCCTCAGGCCAATGATCCACTGCCTACCCCTTTGGTTGCCCCCATTGCCTTGTAGCTCGTTGGCCCCTTTGGCTCATCTAGATAAGGGTAAGGAAGTCGATCGATCCTCTAATCAAAATCAACCTTGTATCGCCTTTTGACCCTCTAACAAAGTTTGAGCATGCCCTAGAACATCTTGAGATGATTTAGCAAAAGATATGGACTTTACACTAAGTTGGACCTCTTAGGTATCCTCTTGGGTAATTACCTAAGAGGTCCAACACAGTAGTATCTTTTTAGGCGCAACACAGTGGTAGTTTTTCTATTCATTTTGCTGCTATGGTCCCTCTGGTATACAACCACCGAGTCATGTTTTCAGCAGCTGCTTGTAATGTTTTATCTTTGGTCTGGTGACACACGGCCATATGTACCTGATTATAGTTTCTTACATCAAATAAAGTTCTATCTATTACCTCAAAAAAAAAAAAAAAAAAAAAAAAAAAAAGAATAAGAAGAAGAAGAAGAAGAAAAAAAATATTATCTCCGACAAAAAAAAAATACCGCCTTATGTCTTTGACTATATTATCCATTTATGACTTCTACAAGTTATCATACTTGTTTTATAATTTTTCTCATCCTGTTTTCCTAGGTTCTAACTTTTATCAAGGACTATTACTTTTAACAAACCCCATAAACAAATGCGTTAACTACTGTAAACAAAGAGAGACTCATAGCTAAGTGGTGTGTAATTAACTTAGTAGTACAATTTGTTCTCTTTTATTAAGAGAATTATTGTTCAAATTCACTCTTCATTATTATTACAATTGTATTATTAAAAAAAAAAAAAAACCTTGTCCTTACAGTAAATTTCGCACGTGTTTAACTTGAGTAGTTAATTATTAATTTTTAGCAGCCCCATTAACAAACATCTCAACTACTCCGACTAAGGACTAAAGAGAGATTGATGACTTATTAAATGTTGTATTAACTGAGTGCCTAACTACTTCAACAATCCTAATTAAGTCTAGCTATGGCACACATTTATTCACAATTAATGGGGCCAATCTCGTGGTACACATGTGCAACTAAATTGGTGTCTCTTATAAATGTGACAAGCATCTCTCTTGTTTCTATCTTTCTATGTAATAAGCTTGTGTGTAAAGAAAAAGAAAAAGAAAAAGAAAAAAAAAAAAAAAAAGAGAATTAGACATGGGCTTTTTTGTCCATTAAGTAGTCACATTTTGCCCTCTTCAATTTTCTCTCCATTTTGGAGAGAAAACTTTTCGGTGGGCCCAAAAAGAAAACACACTTAGACCCCATCATTTATTTTCTTTCCTCCCCACCCAACCAAACACACTCAAAAAATGTTTTTCTTTCCATTTTTTCTCCAATATTTTTCATCCACCCTATTTCACCTCCAAACAAACACCCCCTACATCTTAATCATCATTATTTACGTACGCAGTGACTTAAAATGGTTTGTGCATTCTTTCTCAAAAAAAAAAAAAAAAAAAAGTTTGTTCATTTGATTTGTCATTGTGAGTTGTCCATTTTTGCTTAATTGGGTAGAGAAGTTAGTGGCTCAAACTTCAAAGTGTCTCATTTATGATTTAACCCATGTCCTTTTATGTAAAGGAATATTTATGTATTTGTCATCCTTGCTTTGTCATCCATGCTACTATAGGAAAATTATTAGATGATCGCGAAGTATTATAAAAGTATATTTTTTTCTCTCAAATAAATTGTGGGTCCCACCATGAATTTAATTAGTAAGACTCATTGTTCATGTGAAAGAAGACAATACATATTCATGATACTCTAGAAGTACACAATAATTTTCTCATGCAATGATGCAAAAACAGAAGTGGAATAAATGTGTACTAGAAGTCCCTATCATAGAATACCAACACGACACAGTGATTGTATGAGAATCTAAGCCAACTAATGCATATTAAGTCACATGTATTAGTGGCTAAACAAGTTTTAAAATGTCATTAATGATTCTTAATTCTTAAGTTAAACAAGGCCTTAATAAAAGGGCGAAGTTTTGGTCTAGTGTCTAGTTGCATTGGACCCGTTGAGATTATAATAAGTGTCCACTTTTAAACACATGTCACTATCTGAACAGGTCCAGTGCACTGTATGCACTAAACCTAAGCCTCACCCTCAATAAAATTACATTTCTTAGCATTATAAATAGGAGTGTCATTCTAGAGAAATTAAAATTATCTCTAGTGAAAGATTGAAGAGCTAAACAATGGCTACCATCATTGTTCCTGAAAATGTTTCCATCCATGAAGACGCAGAAAATCTCCAAAAAGCTTGTAAAGGTTAATTGTTTGTTCTTTGAATATTGATTTGATTATTAGTAAGTTTTTTCTATGCAAATAAATTGATCTAAAGGTAGCACTTTTCATTAATTTATATGATTTTTGTTGTTCTAATATGAGCACTTTTCATTGATTTGATTATTAGAAAGTTATTTAATTTCCTATTTGGTGATTGGGAGTACTAGTTGTTCTACTTTTTAATTTTGGTCGACATAATTTTGTTAGTAATTTAATGGAATATACAAATGAAAGGAAAACCGAACACAATATTATTGAGCCACAAACCTCTTGAAGAATATATGCATATGTTGATGCCTTTAATTTTTCCTCCTTTTTTTGTTAGTGTTAATATATGAATGTTAGTCTAAATTTCCTTTGCAAATAAAAACATCTAAAGGTTGCACTTTTCATTAATTTATATGATTTTTGTTGTTCTAATATGACTTTTATTTTATTTTTATTTTTTTGTATGTTAACTTGTTAGGATGGGGGACTGATGAGAAAGCAATAATCAATATACTTGGACATAGAAATGCAATTCAAAGGAAGCAAATTAGGCAAGCTTATGAGGAGCTTTATCATGAAGATCTCATCAAGCGCCTTGAGTCCGAGCTCTCCGGGGACTTTGAGGTTAGATTATCATCATAATCATGATCATCTTTATATATTTTTTTGGTCAATAAAGAAATTTTCGGGGTAAACAAACAATGCTTAAGCATATAAATTCTCATAATTGTAGCAATTAGAAACCAATGGTTTTGTCACAATTATTTTCTAGTGGTCCGAGTGTTTTCAAGCTATAAAATTTTCCTGTATTGGGAACAAGGGAATAGGTATAGGGGACAAAACAAAATTGTTTGGGGTCACTTGTATTTCCCAACCCCAACCAAAGTTTAAATGAGCCATTGGATGGGCCCCTAGAAAATTATCAATTTCATTTGTCACTGTGGTCTAAGCAGCCTTGAACCATTAATAATGAAAATTTGACCGAGCAATCATCTTTTACTTTAATTTCTAGTTCTTTTTTTTATATAAATTTTTCAATGTTTCAAAGGCCAAGTTACAATTTTGGTCCCTGTATATTTGTTATAATTTACATTTAATTATGTCAATTTTTTTTTAGAGGAAAATTATGTCAATTTTATCATTCAACTTTCAAAGTGATTAATTTCGTTCCTCCACTTTCAATTTCGAGTCAAATTTAACCTTTAGAAATTAAATGGATTAAAGATGTAAATGAGTTGATATTAAAAAATGAGGGACAAAAATTGACATAATTAATAGTTGAGCGACGAAATTGATACAATTAAATATATAAGAACAAAATTAAAATTGTCCCATTATTGAAGGACCGAAAGTGTAAATTAGCCAAAAATTTAAAATATCATTGAATTTGACTATTTAAAATTGAACATTTATTAATTTAAATTATACTATCAAGATAAAATTTACATTATAAACTAAACAAATATTGTACAAATTTATTTAGTCAAAAATGTAAATCTTACATTAAAATTTTCCTAAAGATTTTTTAATGCATATGATCAATGAGGTTTATTATGTACACTTCACTCTAATAGATGTGATATTCTATTAGATGTACTTTAAAATGAGGTTTGTTTTGATTCAAGTACTGTTCCTTGACCATCAATCAATGGAACATAATTCCTTCTTAATTTCCCCCCCCCCCCCCCCCCCCCCCCTTTTTTTTTGTGATACTAAATGAAGTTTCCGACTTTTGTGAACACATGCAGAAAGCAGTACGCATGTGGATATTGGACCCAGTAGATCGAGATGCTGTTTTGGCTAATGCAGCCATTAAGAAAGCTGAGACAGAGTTTCCTGTTATCATTGAACTTTCATGCATCTACTCTCCTGAAGAGCTCTTGGCAGTGAGGCGTGCCTACCAAAGCCGCTACAAACATTCTTTGGAAGAAGATGTGGCTAAAAATACCACCGGGGATTTGCGCAAGGCATGTTGTTTGGCCCCTTTTATTTGTCCTTTCTCGCTCTTTCTTTCCAAAGTACATGATATATATTATATACATCATAGTTTTCTTCATCCAAAATGAATATTGACTGTAAAGCTTTTATTTAGTTTAAGATAACCAACTTTATGCCGATGCTCTTAGGTCAATTGGTACTTCTTAATGTTCATAACAAAGACAATTAGGTTTTAATCTCCCTCCTCCACTTATAATTATATGATTTTTTTAATAATAATTAAAAAAAAAAAAAAAAAAAAAAAAAGCAACTTGTTTGAAAAATGTGGAAACAAAGTGCCCAAGAAAAGGGAAAAATCTTTTATGTGCCGGATGTGTGAGACTAATGTCTTACTAACATGTGGGTCTAGCGAAATATTGGTCTCATACGTCTAGGGCAGGACATACTTTCTCCAAGAAAAGACTGATCATTGATGCTAAACAAGTAGACTCCTTATAAGGTTGCCTGTCTTCATCAAGGGAGTCAATAGCATACCGGAGGCTGTATTGGTTTGGCCAGCGGTACGATATATTTTGGATACCGGTCAATACCGGTGTACCGTTTAGGATTTACCGCTATTTTATATATATATATATATATATATGTATGTATGTATGTGTGTGTGTGTGTGTGTGTATTATAATAAATATAAAAGTTTACTATAAAATATTTCCTCAATTTAGAACTAATTATTCATGGTTTTAGACTTTAGTATCAATTAAAAGAAGAAGAAAAAAAATACAATATAAAATATTGAAAGTTTAAAAGTTACCATTGCATACTAAGAAAACAAATAATACTAATAAGTTATTGCAAATAAGTTATCATTCTGCCCTAACAAAAATTCAAAAATTCAAAAACTTAAAAAAAAAAAAAAAAAAAAAAAAACTTTTTTCCGATACGGGCTGGTACGCCCGGTACTGGCCGGTATTGCCCGAAATTGGCCAGTACGCCGGGTATTTTTTCCGGTACGAAACAGGGGGGTTTGTGTACCGGTATGCTTGCCGGTATGAAATATTCCGGCCGGTATGGCCGGTACAGTACAGTACCAACTTCCTTGGTGTTCATCACTTTTGGTGGCATGATACCTATATGAAACTTAGGAGCTAAACTTCATATGGTATTTTTATTATATATTAAACTAGAAAAATGTAAATTAAATTTTAGTTCCTAAAATTTGGGGTAAACTCGATGTGATCCCTCAAATGATAAAATTTTGAATTTGGTCCACAAAATTCGGGGTTAATTTCGTTTTTTTCCCTCAAATATGGGGTTGTTTCGTTTGGTTCTTTAAATGTTCGGTTGGCTCAATTTAGTCTTTTGAAAGTGGGATGCGCTAACAGCTTGGTAATCATGTAAACAGAAAAATAGATGGAGAGACTAAATTGTCCCCTTTTAAAAATTTCAAGGACCAAAATTGAACTTATATCAAATTTCATAGACGAAAATTATAATTTACCCATTAAAAAATTATTATCAAAACACCACCAAAAATGTATTGGGTTTTGTTTTTGGCAAAAAGAAAAAAAAAAAAATATATATATATATATATATATATTAGGGCTTCATAGAGCTAGATTTTAATGTGCCCTATATTAAGTTAAGATAATTTGGAGCTTTCTGACATTCTGGACTGTTGCAGTTCTTTGTTGGTCTAGTGACTACTTACCGCTATGATGGCCCTGAGATAGATGAACCATTAGCAAAATCTGAAGCTGATATTCTTCATGAAGCTATCAAAGACAAAAAATTTAATCATGAAGAAGTTATCAGGATCCTGACAACAAGGAGCAAGGCACAACTCAAGGCATCTTTTAACCGCTATAGAGATGAGCATGGTACTTCCATTACTAAGGTACAGATATTGAAACCCTTCATTATATATTGAAATGTAAGAAAATGCGTCATACACCATGATTAGATATGCAACAAGTTGTTTCTTAACACTATTAGTGCTTAAAGAAGCAAGTTACCTCAGAGTTCTATGAACTGTAAAAAGAGTCTAAACTTTAATGTTCACTCAAATATTTTAAGCTAATCATAATATTAATCAAGCATGAACTTTTTCCCCCCAGATATTGTTGAAAGATGAATCTAATGTGCTCCAAAAGGCTCTGCATGCTGCCATTCGAGGCATTGATGACCCAAAGAAGTACTATGAAAAGGTGAAATTTCATATAAAGTTAGAACATTTCTCACTTCTTTCCAGTAATGTAGTACTAGTTGGACTCAGCTTGAGTTGTTTTGCTATAGGTATTGCGTAATGCAATCAAAAGGTCTGGGATTGATAAGGATGCACTCACTCGTGTGATCGTTACAAGGGCAGAGAAGGACTTGAAAGACCTCAACGAGCTTTACTATGAAAGGAACAGTGTAGCCCTTGATCATGCAGTGTCCAAGGAAACAACAGGGGATTACAAGAAGTTCCTGCTTACTCTGTTAGGGAAGGAAGATTAAGGTTCTTTCCTATGGGGAATTTTAGAATTTATGTCATTAATGGTGGTGTTTATGAGTTGGACTTTGTTGCTTCGAGTCTTTATTTTCCATGGTGTTGTCTTGAACTTCTATGTATTGTGACTATATATGTTATCTTGGCTTTTTAAAATCCCTATGGTTTAGTATGTTGCTTGGGTTTGAATAAGGAAGATTAAGGTTCTTTCCTATGGGGAATTTTAGAATTTATGTCATGAATGGTGGTGTTTATGAGTTGGACTTTGTTGCTTCGAGTCTTTATTTTCCATGGTGTTGTCTTGAACTTCTATGTATTGTGACTATTTATGTTATCTTGGCTTTTTAAGATCCCTATGGTTTAGTATGTTGCTTGGGTTTGAATAATTCCTCAGTTGATGCCTTAAATCATAGATTCAATTACCATTTGATGCATCCTTTATAATTAAATGTCCTTGACAACAAATTCCTTGCAAAAATATAGATCCTCCTTTTCCTTCTCCTTTCTCCCCAAAAGAAACAAACTAGGACACTAATTTCCTCAGCAGATGCCTCAATTTCCTTCCCTTCTTAGTTCTTACCATTTGATGCATCTTTTTCCCAATTATCAATATTTTTCTCTTACACAACTAAACACCTCAAGGGATGAAAAACTTTCCTTTGATGGAACTTGTCATTGAACAAGTGTCTCACGTAATTGAGCATATTTTATATATATTTGTGCAATACCTTCAAATGACTAGTCACAATTAAACTCCCTATAATAGTTTTATTGCCTGAATTTGCCATGGTATATTTAAATTAACACGGATCAGCACAATGTCCTTTCATCCAATTTTTTAGTGTGGGATAGAATCCATCCACAATGGATGGGAGGAGACCTTTCAATCCAAGGTTGAGTGTGCAGGGATTGACTCTATTCCAACACGGACAAACCAACCAATAACCTTACATACCTTTAATCACCTTAATTCCACTCGGTTATAATGTCACCTTCTTGATCACAGCACTAAACAAGAGTAAATGCTTTTGATGAAACAGATGTTTGAAATTGCTTAAACAATAAGGTTTCATCTTTAATACTTTAGTAATTTTTGACCTTTCCTTCACCATCTCCACATCCAAACCAAGCCGTCATAATAAAATTTCATAAGGAAAATAATTGTCTAATGGCATTTCAAAAGAGAAGAGGAAGGAGGGAAAGGTCGTAAACCGTTGAAGTAGATAATGTTTACAAATCACCCTTGAATACTAAACTCTAAATAGTTTTAAAGTTTTATTTACTTATTTTTCATTCACATTCCAAAACAATAATAAAATTCATAAATGTTCATATCATCGAATTACTAGAGCAAAGAAGGTTGATGCAAATAATACCATTTGGTTTTATGAAAATCAGACATTAATAACGCGATAATTTTTTTGATCAAACCATTAAAGATTGACTAATATCCATCTTTTTGATCAGCCACCTCTTGCAATTTTCTTGGATAGAGGAACCCCAAATTGGCTATTGTATTCCTGTTTTAATCTCCTTCATATCTATGTCTGCTCAGATTCTGATCAATCGAATCGGTGATTTTTGCTATTCTTATCTGCATCCTTTCTCAACACTGTGTCCGACACCTTTTAAGGGAAAAAAAAAATTGATATAAAAATTAAAACTAAAAAAAAAAAGAAAATTTTCAAATTTGATATCCTTGTTATCTGGTTGTGGCTTCATACACTGCAGAAATAATTTTCGAGGACTGCATAGACATTGCACTGTCTCTCTTTACCACAATTCAACATCAAGATGCTAAACAAAAATATTGGTAGCAAATTAAAATGAGTGCTAAAACACTGACATTACTTTCAATAATTGATTATAAAAAAATGGCATGTGTGAGCATATGTGCACCTCAGCACCTGCCTCTATGGACAAGGGACTACCATAAAAGATATTTGATAAAGCTCAAAATTTTCAACTAAAATAGTTGAGCTACAGAATCTAGAAAATATTGTCAAGTCTCAATCAGTACCCATTTTAGTTGAATACTTTAGGCTTTCTTGAAACTTTTCATGTGTGCACATGGTCATGAAACAAGCCCTTAGTTAGATCATAATTATTGCATGTTATCTTCGATGGTACATTTGTATCTCATGCATCAAGGCAAATTTCTGATCGACATTCCCCTCGCAAGTTGGCACTGAAACTGAAACTGAAACTATGAGCCCATGCAAAATCACTTGCATCAGATAATTAAACATTGGAAGGGGCAAAGACTGTAATCTAATATTTGGCAACAATGACAAAAATTCATACCTCTACAAATGTATGATTGTCAAATGTCAACTCTTCATTTCTGAGAGTAAGTCAATGTGATTGAGTTCTCTAGTCCACCATTCTTTTATCCAAAGTACCCCTGTAGGACAAACTAAATGTGTAAATATTCAATATTTCATATATTCATCTCTAAAACAATCATAAGGCTTATCCAAGACATGAGTAACCTCACCTTCATCATAAGCAATTACATGATGCTTATGTCCAAGGATTCCAATTAAGCTTTCTTAACCCCTGCAAACACTCCTTGATCAATATTCAATACATAAACAAAAGAGAAATATAGCCAAAAAGCTTCACAATAATGCAAGAATGAAGAATGTAAACAGAACACATCCCACCTTCAGTATCTATCTGGCATGCAGCCAAATGAACTCAGTATGATATGATACAGTTAGAATTTATCATCAGGCACAAATCCTCTTTGTAGCATTTCATCGTGGAACCGAAATGCCTCCTTCAGGTTGTCCTGGCTCACATGTCCATTTATCAATGAGGTGTATGTGAATCTATCAGGGTTTACACCTTTCTCAATCATCTTCTGCAATATCAGTTCTGCCTCTTTCATTCTACCTTGTCGACAAAACCCATTCAAAATTACATTATATGTAATAACATCAGGAAACAGCCCTTGTTTCTCCATCTTGTTAAGCAAAACAAAAGCTTTGTCCATATTCTCTTCTCTTACATAGCCATTAATTAGAGTATTATATGTAATGCTATCAGGAACAACTCCCTTTGACACCATTTTTCTCAAGAACCCATCTGCCTTTAATGCATTACCAGACCGGCAAAAGCCCTTTATTACAGTGTTGCAAGTCACCAGAGAGGGTTTGATACCTTTTTCAACCATCTCATCCCAGAAGCCAAATGCCTCAGATACATGGCCCATGCTACAAAATCCATTAATGACAATCCCATACGAAATGTGATTGGGAGTAATCCCTCTAGAGCTCATATCAACCCATAACTCCTTAGCTTTCTCCATTTCACCCACTTTGCAAAATCCATCAATTAATGTATTGTATGTCACTATGTCAGGTTTGAGATTCCTTAGAGTCATAGTCTCAAATAAGTTAAGTGCTCTATTCATATTCCCATCCTTACAATTCCCATGAATGAGAGTGGTGAAAGTGTAGAAATCAGGAAATACACCTCTTTCCACCATCTCATTGAAGAACTGATCTGCATCAGCAAGCATCTTCTCCCTGCACAACCCATTCAAAATGGTGTTGTACGTAACCACATCCATAACACAACCCCGCTCTAGCATTTCATCCCGCATCTTCAAAGCCTCTGACATAATGCCATTTCTACAATACCCATCTATAAGAATAGTATAAATCACATTATCTGGAACCAAGCCAGCTTTCTTCATATTTCTAAAATGCACTAACGCTTGATCAAGATGCCCATTCCTCATGAAAACCCCAATAAGTGAACTAAAGCTAACTAAATCAGGAATAACACCACGATGCAGCATTGCATTAAAAATCGCTTTGGCTTCCAAAATATTATCCTTCCTACAACTCTCGACGAGTAGTGTGTTGTAAGTAGTAGTATCAGGACTCAAACCATTGCATAACAATTCATCCAATACTTCCTTTGCTCTGGCATACATTCCCTTCTTACATAAACCATTTATGATAGCATTGTAAGTGACAAGGCTTGGTTTCAAGCCCTTCCCTGGCATTGAGTTCATTACTTCAAAAGCTTCATCTAATAGCCCTTCACGACAATATGCATTGATTAGTGTATTATAAGTTACAATATCTGGAAAAACCCCCTTTTCTTCCATTTTCAATAAGAAGATCTTCACATTATCAATTTTTTGGTCTTTACACAATGCATTAACCATAATATTGAGTGTATAAACATTCAAATCAATCCCACTCGTAACAACTTCCCCATACACGTCCCATGCCAAATCAACCCACCCCACCTTCACAAGCCCACCAAGAAGACTATTACAAGCATTGATAGAAACACAAAATCCTTTACTTCTCAACACACGAAACGCCTCAGACCCTTCTCTTAACTTCCTAGCTTGCACATAAGTCCTAATTAACAAATCAAAAACTAATGAACTCCACTCCAAATTATCACACATCAAAACCAAAGACTCAACAATCTCACCCCTTGATACTCCACTCTTCCTAACCATTCTAAGAATCAACGATTGTGCATCTGACAGCCTCCGGCTACGCACCAAAACATGAACCATTGCACTCAAAGATTGTGATGAATGTTTAAAGTTTGGACAATTTAACACAATTAAGTCAACAAATTTCCGACCCAGTTGCAAATTTTCACGGCAGTGACAAAGAACTTCAACTACAACTAAAGGGTTTAACCGAAAGAGATAGTTACGCAAAGGACTGGGATTACCTTGCTTTAAGCTGAAAAGAATCTTTTCCACCAAGAAAGAATCTGATACAGAAGGAGTTGATGAAGTTGGTTCTTCCTGTTTTTGGAGGGTTCTAAGGTCATAGTTGGAGTCAGGCTTTGGAGGAGAAGAGAGGGAGTGAGGACTGTGAGAATAAGCTTGGGCATGGAATGAAGGTCTTGTGTAGGCTGTGAAGGTTTTGACTCGGAGATAGGATTTTTGGAAAAGCAGCCATTCAGTCGCCATTTGGAAGTGAAAGATTTGCTTAGGTTGGTTTTTTCATTTGAAAGCTGCAAAGTGCAAACAACGATGGAAGAACCAAGACCAGACTCTGGAGCCATTTCATGTTCCTTACTTTCTTTTTGTAGTTGCCACTTTTCCCCACCCTTCCTTCTCTTTTGGTTATGGAAACCCCTTAATTTTTTTGATTTTCACAATTGACTCAAAAGTAACTTGAGACCTGTCAAGGAAGATCACTGTTATAATGCTCGTGTAAGTCATTATCTAATCACCAATCAATATGTTCAATATCAAGCATAATTGGGTAATTACACATAAACTTTTGATCCATAATCACATCACTTCACTCACAGCAATCATTCATAAAAAAAAGTGACTAACTTTTACACTGGCCATCAGCCCTACTCCTTTTCTTCGAACTTGTGACCCTTTTTAAACAAAATAAATGGAAAAATCTTTTAAAATTTAGTATAATACCTTTACTATAGTAGAGACGGAAAATCTAAATCAACATAATAAATTACTGATAGTACCAAAAGCTTAATCTATTAGAAAATTTTGAATTTAAAATCATCTAACCATTGTTTTAACACAACACACCACAATGATACCTCTAAAAACAATGTTGAATCGTTTGTCAAAACCGTTCATTGTCCAAAGACAATGAAAAACTGCTGTTTCATTGTTGATCACAAGAAACACAACTTCAAAACACTGTAGAAAAAAAATTCATAATAAAATTCTTTGTGCAGTAAAAACAAGAAGTGCAGTCCTACACTAATCCTAGTGAGCTACAAAAAATGACTATGTCTAATTAGAATATTCAAAGGAAAAAATCAAACCCAATTGGAAATTCTCAAAAGATTTACTCTTTCTCCATAAAATAATATCAAAAAAAGAAAAATGGCATAGGGGCATATCAGTACAGAACATATCAACTAGGCAACTGGGGAAAGTAAAATACACCATAAATTTTCAGACCCACATAATATTTTTGCTTTAGTTTTCACTGAACAGGTTTAAAGTTTCATTCTTTAACAAGCAAGTGAAATCAACATATCCTAGATTCATGTTAAGGAAGAGAGAGAGAGAGAGAGAGAATGAATATCTGAGATTCATATCCAATGCTTACCTGAGATTCGGAGGCTGAGACAACCGGCGGCGACGGCAGAGAGGAGACAGAGACAGACGACAGATGAGAGATATAACTGAAGGAAAGAAAGAAGAGACAAATTTGAATTATGGGATGGGTCGGACTCGGGGTGGGTTCGAGTTTTAAGGGGTTTCGAATTTTTCGAGTAGTTGATGAAAATATGCGTGTTTCAAGCTTTTTAGGAAAACTAAATAAGTTTTCTATTACGATGTCAAACACTTTCCACTTTTTTTTTTTTTTTTTTTTAATGGGCACTTTCCACATTTTTAGTACCAACCAATTTTTATTTTTAATATAAGATAGAATTCTACTCTAGAGTAATCTAAAAGTATATATGTGTGAAACTCTCTCCTGAAGACTTGAACTTCAACCCTCACCCCCCACACTCCACAAGCACTTATACTTGTGGAGTGACCATCGCATCAAAAGTGTGCGGTAGTAGCACCAACCAATTCTTAATTAGTGATGTTGGGATTACAAAATTTTTTATAACTTGTTAAAGAGAAAAGTTATGATTAAAATAATATTATTTTCATATTGACCCATCATTTATACTACATTTTATTATGAATCAAAGTTGTGAAAAAGAATGTAAATTTTTCTTTGGGTAAAGTATGAGATTTCATTAAGGAACACCAAGGATACATCATTTTGCCAAGCAACCCAAAATTTTTAACTCACATAACTTGATCCATCCAACCAACCTAGTTTGACTCGAAGGGACATAGTCGATTTTGATTGAGTGATTCAATCAATTAGGGACAAATACCTAAGACATTTTTAATTCTTAAGTAGGTGTGACCGAGAGCAAAACTCATTCACAAAAGCTATTCCAAGTACCCCCACCATTCATAAATTTACATCTTGGACTTTTTTTTTTGTACATAGTGTAATTATTTAGTGCTTCAAGAACATAATAAGCATGCGTTTGGCAAAAATTATTTTTACCAACTTATTTTACTATTCAGCTTATTTTTTTTGTACTATTTATGGGTCTCACTGCACTTTTTAGTACTATTTATAGGTCCCACTATACTATTTCAGCTAATTTTTACCTTTATTTACAGTACTTTCAACAAAAAAGTTTTCAGTTTCAGCAAAATAAGTAGATCCCAAACGGACCATAAATGTGTATTTTTTTTCCTCTCATATGAATAGCGAATCTCACAATGAATTTAATTAATGATATACACTATTATGTGAGAAGGGAAGCATGAATTTAGTGTGCTCTCAGACATATGGCAACCTATAATTGGATTAAGATAATCTTGCAAGGATTCTCAAAAGATCTAATTTTGGTTGGCTAGTGAAAATGTTTTCTATGTAGAAGCATTACAAACTTCCTTATTTTATTTTGGCACGATATTTAAGAATTTCTAACAGGCTAATGAATTTGTCAAAATGGATTATTAACTAAACTAAATACAATTAGAAATTATTATATGGCAGGTAACAAAATGGAACACAAGTAAGGTTGTCAAAATCGGGATCTTACGTAGGATCGTAAGAGATAGATGGAATCGTGGATCGTAAGATCAAATCGTAAATCGCAAGATCCTACATATTTTCATATTTAAAGCAAAAACCACATTGATAATGACTTTATATGTTGAATAATCATGTAAATTGTGAATTTGTCCATAAAAAAACAAAGATTTGCATTATATGATGTAATATGCATGTCTTACATCACTACGTCTATACTAACGAAACAAATATATTTACGTTTTAACCTAATGTATCTAAAAAGTTCAATAAATATTTAATTAGCGACCAAATACCAAAATATTTATTAACAATATGGAAATATTTTCTAAGTTCTAAGTTCCAAGTTTAAAATCCAAAATAAGTTATCAAATGGAAAATAGCGAACTAAAATATGAAATCCAAAAGTAAGATTGATATTAAGGTGAAATGAACATTTAATTATTTTCATTATAGGATTCTTATGACCACCGTCCTAATCATCATCAACCATTTTATCATTTATGTAGACATTGTATATTTGTATACTAGAGATCAAGATACAACTTCACACTTAATTATTCAAGTTACACCGCTCAGCAACAATTACAAAGTGTGCTAAAAAAAATCAATCAATCAATATGCAAATACAAGCATACTAATAAAATTATATATAAGAAAAACAATATTTTAGTAATATTATAACACAAATTAGTATATTGATCAAACAAATTTAACAACATTATAACTTAAAATGTAGTAAAGCCAATATAAATTCTTCATTTAGAAATGATGAAGCATTCCTTCATTTTTATTACAAGTGAATTAAAACTAGAAATCATTTGCTTAGGTTAACATAATTTTATAAAAAATAAAAAGCCATACCATCACAACATAGAAAAAAAAAAAAAAAAAAAAAAACTGATGTTTTGGTAGGATTGGTAGAATCGGTAGGATCCCATACAATCTTACAATCCTATACAATCCTACATGATTCTACATATGATCCTACCATTTTTACGATCCAAGTGCGATTCTAAACGTTTTAGTGAGGTGAGATCGTAAAATCGTGCGATCCCACGATCCAGATCACGATTTTGACAACCATAAACACAAGAGTACTTGCCGCAAAACGAAAGGATCAACAATCAACTAGGAAAACATATATATAAACCCAATGTTTTTTTTATCATTCCACTAAAGACCAAATTTAATTCCCTTTTTTTTTGTTACACCTCTTTTTCTTTGGTTAATTTCGTACAATTTGGCTTATTCAATCCACTTTTGTCTTATTTGGTCCAAATTGGTCTTATTCTATCCACTTTGGTTCTATTAAATCCACTTGGGTTCTATTCGGTCCATTTTGATCTTATTCGACTCATATTGGTTCTATTTGGTCCATTCAGTCTTATTTGATCTGCTTTGGCTCTATTCGGTCCACATTGGTTCTATTCAGTCCATTCAATCTTATTCAGTCGAATTTACTCCTATTCGGTGCAATTTGCTTCTATTCGGTCTAGTTTGGTCCATTCAGTCTAATTTGGTCTATTTGGTGCATATTAGTCCTATTCAAATCACACTAGTTCCATTTGATCCATTCAGTCTTATTCAGTACAATTTGGTCCTATATGATGCATTTAGTCCTAGCTACTCCACTTCGGTCCATTCTTCCACTTTAGTCTATTCAGTCCACTTTGGTCAAATTTGATCTATTTGGTCCACATCGGTTCTATTCAGTCCAATCTAGTCCTATCCGGTCCTATTTCTATTCGGTCCACTTCAATTCATTCTATCCACTTTGGTCCTATCCGGTCCTATTTTTTTCCAGTTTGGTCGTTCGGTTCTATTCGGTCTATTTGGTCCAATTCGGTCTATTTTGGTCCACTTTAGTCTATTCAATGCATTCAGTCCATTTTTGTGTACTTACATAATGAGTTAGATAGGTTTAAGTTAAGAGTACCCATTCTAAATCCAAATTTATTAAAAAATATATAGACCTCAAACTCATAATATCTAAAATCTTAAGCATTATATTTATTGTTGCTACATTTTTGTTGAGCCACATTAACGTAACATTTTGGTCCACTTTAGTCTGACTAAATTTAAGCGAAAGCCTTTCTAAACACAAAAGTTATGAATATACAAATGTAATCTTTAGGGAAATTACTTTCTTTTTTTTTTTTAACGTCATTACTTTTAAATGAATTGTATGAGATTTTTTTTTTTTTTTATAGATGAATTGTATGAGATTGACTATACATTCAAGAAAATTATATATATATATATATATATATGTATGTATGTATGTATGTATGTATGTATGTATGATTATTATTTAACTATCTAATGCAACACATGGGACAGTGAATTGTAAATTGAGATTAAATTCTGTAAGGATATGATGTAAAACCCATATTTTACTCTTTCAATCTCAACATGTCATATCATTTTATCACATATTTAAAAATAAGCACAACTACATCCAATCAATTTTAATTCTCATATATAAATCCAACCAAATTGGGAGTTTATTGAGATATATTATGTGTGGTCAGATGTAATGAATTTTAAGTAAAATGCTGATGTGACAATCACTTATTGGATGATGTAAAACATAAGTTTTACACCTTTCCTTACCAAATTTGGACTCTTGTAAATTTAATTAATAAGATTCACTATTATGTGAGAGGAAGAGTAGAGCATTGAATAATTACTCTTTGTACATATGACAACCTAAAATTGGATTACGATAATCTTTCAAAGGATTCGCCAAATAGTTCATTTTGGTTGGCTACTGGCTAGTGAAAAATTTCCCTATGTAGAAGTAATATAAACTTCCATATTTTATTTTGGCACAATATTTAAGAATTTTTAGCAGACTTATGTATACGTCAAAATGGATAATAAACTATAAATACAACTGAAAATTATTATATGGCAGGTAAAAAAAAAAAAAAAAAAGGTAACAATTTTTGATTTATTAGGATGTTTCTTTACGATAACACAATTCTCACTCAGGCACAAGAGTACTTGCCGCAGAAAGAAAAGATCAACAATCAACTAGAAAAGGAAATATAAATAACCCAATGTTTTTAACCAAATTTAATTCCCATATTTTGTTTTAGCCACCTCTTGCAATTAAAGTGAGCAAGAAATCCTTATAGTTCCCATTGGTTGTATCTTCAATTTTCTTGGACAGAGGAACCCCAAATTGGTTATTGTACTCTTGTTTGATCTCCTTCATATCTGTGTCAGCTCGGGTTACAATTACTCGAGTAAGTGCTTTTTTGATATTCTTATCAGTATCCTTTGTCAATGCTGTGTCCAAGACCTTTTAAGAAAACAATATGATGCACAAAGATTAGTAGAAGTAATAATGAAAATTTTCTTATTGAATATCCATGAAATCTGGTTGTGGGTTTCATTTTACCTTGCTGAAATATTTTTGAGGACTGCATAGACATTGCACTGTTTCCTTTAGCCTCAAATCAATATCAAGTTCCTGCACAAAAATTATGGTTGAAAATGAGAAGTCGGAGACATAATTTATCAAAATTTGTTAAGACGATAATTTGTAATTGGAACATTACTTTCATATTGACTCACTATTGACACACTTTTCTCTATTAAATTATGTACCAATAATAACAAATCACATTAATGGTTACAAAAAATTTTGGGTAGCTAGATTTATTGTTAGAGTTGAGAATTTATTGTACTTAAAATGTTGTGCTACATGATAAAGACAAAATTACCAATTCTCAATTAGCATCCTTTTGAGTTGAATACTTTAGCTTCATATGTGCATATGGTTATGAATCAAGCCCTTAATTAGACCATTACTGTAATGTTACCTTCAGTGGTGCTTTTTTATCTCATACCTCATCAATGTTCTTGCCAGAAATCTCATTGTAGTGCTTATATATTGCTTGGAGATGGGGCTTGCTTCTTGTTGATAGTATCCTTATCACCTCATCTTCCTCGATGGGCTTCCTGTTATCAGCTTCTTTTATGGCATTAGAAAGTTTCATAGCCTCAGATTTTGCTATATCTTCCTTAACCTTTGATCCCTCATACCTATAGGCGCTTACAAGTGCAACAAAGAGCTGCTCAAAGTATAAAAGAAAAGACATATTTAGATGCCTTAATTATATGCACATAATATATAATTGAGAAATGTTAACAAGCACCAAACGGTGCTTATAAAACTGAAAAATGAGATAAAGCTGTGAAAAAGACAAAAAAATTGTCAAAAAAATTTCAAAAAAGTTGTTAACTGGCATCTTGCGGTGCCCGTTGACACAACCCTATATAATTATATATCATCATGCTTTGCTTCCAGTTCAGACTTTTTTTTTAATTAAGCTTCTAGTTCAAACTTCAAACTAATTCAGTTGATGATGTTATGATGAACCCTGATTTGTTGGCAACTGTTAAGCAAAAAAAAAAAAAAAAAATTGATTTGTTGGCAACTTTGAGGCCTATTGGCCTTCTCATCTATGGTATATACGGGCTTGGGTTTTGTTTATTTTTCAGCCTAGCCTCCAGTCTTGGGTTTAATGTTGACATCAAACTTTAAAAGCCTAAAAGTTTGATCTTAACATTCCCTTGTTTGATGTTCAATCAAGTCCAATGCACCACAAAAATGGATGAACCGGGTTTGTGTGCGTGTGTGTGTGAAAATGAGATTAAAACCCATTTTATATTCTAATAACTCAAATAAAATTTTCGAACATTCTTTTGATCTCATCTTCAGAGATCAAAATATTCATGATTATAAGCCAACTATAGATGTGAAATGTCGAGTCTTAAGTTTTGGGCTTGTCTTTGAACATGCGAAGATGGGATTCAATTGTCAATTATCAAATCTTCTTTCTTTCTCCCCTCTCAACTAAGACTATTTACCCCACTAGAGTATTTAGGTAGTCGGTTCATTGCTCTGAGACGTGATATAAATTTAAAGGTATTAGATTCAAACCTCTACATGCACTATTGATAATAGGATTTTCAAGATGTCTCATGAATAAAGAGTGAAATAATCTGTTTAAAGAATAGAATATAAGATTTCTATGCCGACAGTATATTGAGCCCAATAAAACTTTGGGCTCTTGAGTGGGCTGTGGGCATACAAAATGGTTTATAAAGCTAATGGTTCTAGACTTTTAGTAGTACTCACCTTGCGTTCACTGCCATTGACGTGGTAAGCAACATCTTCCTCAATGGAGTGGTCAAAGAGGGAATGATAGGCTCTCCTTGTTCCCAATAGTTCATCAGCTGATCTGGTGCATGAAATCTCTATGAGGATACCATAAGATTGTGGCCCTTTCTTCAAGGCCTCCTTCGCCAAACGAGCATCCCTTTCCCATGGATGCATGGTCCAAAGCACAACAGCATTCTGATAATCGTACAAGGGCATCCCACATGTCACTTTTTTCTTATTAAAAAAAAAAAGAGGATAATTTATGCATTTTAGTCCAATTTCTACCCTTAATTAATCATTACGTTATGCAATATATGTAGAATTGGTATATAGAGTAAAGCAAACTAAATTTGAAAAATAATAATTAATTAATGGTAATTTGTAAAGTCCAATAAAATCAAGGGTTCAAATCCTCCTCTGGCCAACTATTGAATTAGAAGGAAAAAAAATGATGAAACCATTATGTATATATAATGTTAATTATTATTATTATTTTTGGGATAAATTTGATAGTAATAATGGGAGAGGGAGCTTTGAACCATGGAGGGTCTGGACATTTTTTGTTAAAAACACTAAAATGTGTCAGTTGATTTTTAAGAGAAATGTTATATCAATAATATTTTCACAACACTTTCATAACAAATTTTAAGTAGTAGGTTGTTATTAGCTGTTATTAGTAGGTAAAAAAATAATTTCAATGGTGGGTTCAAATCAGAACTTGTAACAACTTACTAGTTATCATTTTATATTTGTTGTAAAAATGTTGTGTGAAAATGTTGTGAACCGAGCACTTCTCTTATTTTAATAAACATTATTTTTGTTTTATTTTCAATATATGAAACTATGAATTGATTCAAGGATTTCCTAGCTTGTTATATATAATCCCCCGTTTAGGTATCACCTAAAGGTTTTTTTTTTTTTTTTTTTTAATATATATATATATATATTAAATATTGGTTAATAATATTGTCATTTTTTCTTGAAATAAATGAATTCATGAATTCATATGTTATGTTAGAAAGAACAACAAATTCACCTTAAAACGCATGAATTCATGCTTGAGAAGTCTAACGTGCTGATCATCCCAGCGCTCAAAGTTACGTTCATCCTCTATGAACAAGTTGGGATTTCCTTTCCGGAAGGATTTCTTTTCCTCCGGCTGCCATTTTCCCAATATTGATATTAATGCCTGCTCGTGGATTCCATGTCCTGGTTAATTAATTATAATAGCATTATCAAATTGTTAGGAAATTGTTTTCCACTGATCACTTCTCTAAGGAGCAATTCATTTCTGGAAAGAAAGAAAATAATAAATGGAATTAAGCTGGTGATATAAAGCTTTGTCAGCATGTAAAACATTGTGTTTATGGGAGGAAAAAAACAAGAAAGGGAAATGATGTAGGATATAACTTTAAAAAGGAAAATATTAAAGCAAAGAAGAAAATGAAGAATGACTTTGAAATACTTGATACAAACCATATATAAAGTGAGTAGTTCTTAGGTACTCCCAGAATATAGAGAATAGTATTTCCTCCTCTCACATTCATAGTGGGGTCCGCTCATTAAATTCATGATGGGGTTCACCATGAATGTGAGAGGCTATACTCTCGGAGTACCATATAAAGTATAAAAATAATTGTACAAAATGAGTAAATTCAGTGAAAAAGAGGATCTATATATAGATATAAATGTGCGTACGTACATATGTATATATATGTGCAGTAGAATCCTAATTAAGGAAAAAAGAAAAAGAAAAATTGAATGAAAAGGTTTTTGAGAGTGGACATTGTGAACTGGAAATGTTAATCAAAATATTGCTAAAAATTCAAAAGAATCAATTCATTAGATTAATCCCAGTTTGTATGCCATTAAATTACGCCTCAAATGAAAAGAAAATACACTTGACATTTGATTAAGATATATAATATATATTATAGAAGAAAGTTGAAGTATTAATATATATTTAGAGCAAAAGAGAGGATGATTGTGAACCTGAGAAGGCCTTGGTTAGAGTTTCCAACTCATCAGGGTGAGCCATTCTTTGTGTTGGTTTTGGTGTTGGTCTTGGCCTCTTGGAGTTAGGCAATGGGTTGGATGGAGACCATCTTTGCCAAGCTACATTTATATAAACCCAAAAGGTCATTTTGGTCACTTAAACTTTAAGAGTTGTCCTGGGGCATCTCAGCCATTACCAATATAGTAATGAGATTTGTTAAAACTGAAATAAAACAGATTTAAGAGTTAATTGACTTCCTCAACAGAGAAAAGAAAAAAAGAAAAAGAAAAAAGAAAGAGAGACTTTATTGACATGTAGCTATAACTTACAGTTTAAGGTGCTTAGCAAAAAAAAAAAAAAAACCCTTACAATTTAAGGCTTCACTAGTGGCTATCATGTGCATCTTTTAAGAGATGTAAATTAAAAATAAATAAACACCTGAATAAAATTTATTTATGAAAACACCTAAATAAAGTTGTTTCTTTTTTAACATTACACTCTTAAATAAATAATAATATGTTATGTTATAAAATAATTAAAGAGACAATAAAAATGGTGATGTTATTTGTAGATATTAATAAATGAAACATTAGATAAAGATTAAAGGGTAAACGCTAGCTGGAACTTAAAAAGCATTGATCTAAAAAGCAAGTATTCGTTTTTTAGTTTATTAATGATATTATATGTTGCTGTGATGCCCTTATATTCTATTGTATAAGTTAGATGTCCCATGATTTTGACACAATTTAGAGTTTTCACAAACCAATATTCGATATTAAATATATGCCCAAATAAGAGTTAGCTACATAGAATTTGAGTATGAATACAATTAAAGAAACATAGATTGTGTAGCATATGATATATATGGTTCATGCAAACAAGAATCTAATAGACATTTTTAATTATTGAACTGACTTTATCTTCTCAGATGGGTTTTCTTAGGAAGTTTCCCGTTTCTTTATAGAAGTTTTGTCATATTGCAATTGGCCCTGGTTTAGGGTTTTGTTTTTTGCTTTTGTTTGGTTCTGTTTTTGCTCGTTTGTCCTAGTAGCATGGGGTCCGATGTACTAAGTTAAACCGATTAGCTTGTTCTCTAGCTTATTATCCAACTACTCAAAATTGTCCCCATGGTGTGGATATAGGAGGGCCCTCTGTTCTTGAGGCCCCTTGTCCAATAAGTGATATATACAATGTATGAATTGGGTAAACTTTCACTCTCACATATTGAAACAGTTAAAAACAATAATGATAAATGGAACCTAGGTAAAATATCTCAGATTATGTCAAGGTTCGTAATATCAATAAATAGATCTAAGATGATAAAATAGGCCTCATAGATTAAAAAAAAATACAAATACTAAATTGAAAATGATAGCACTAGTACGATATATATAATTAACTAAATTTGATTGGAATTTGTGAAGGTCTAGGGCTGAATAAAATTTTCCATGAATATAAGATTTTGGGTGACATTCCAAAACTCATTGGAATGAGTTGATTTTTCAAGAACATGTTTCCAATTATTTTTATAAGATGGTGGATCTTGATGTTTTTGTTTGCTATTAATATGATTTTATTTTATTTTTCCAACTGGAACATAACAAATTTCTGTAACATAACCTAACATAAAATACTTTTTATTTAGTAAAAACATAATTAATTCCTTCTCTTCTACAACTATAAACAACACTGATTAGACACTTTTTTTTCTTTCTCTTTCTTTGTCTAAGCATCACGTCTAACATGCTGCATGCTTATTCGTACATGCATTATTGTTTCCAACTAAGTAATACATTACCCTTATCCACAAGTTCCTGATTTTACACTTAGGTGGGGTTTGGACTTATTATTTTGCACTTATCTCTTTGTCTCATAAGCCTGATTATTCTGAGAACAAAATGATATTATAGATCTTATATATGGGTAGTGTTGTGATCTAGTCATTGGCCTCTACGTGATACACGACCACTATTGATCACTTTCTCTCTCACTCTATTTCTTTACGTAATTAAGGCAAAGTCACATTGAAATGAACCTCATAGAATCAAGTAGAACAGCTAAGTGTGACTAAAGTGATCAGTTGCTCTTTTTTATTGCAATAATATATATATTAAAAAAAAAAAAAAAGAGTCATGTACAGCTTGAGCTGGCCATGGACCAATGTGATGAGCTATCATCTTTATTTCTTGCTGGATATCTGTATTTTTCTAATTAATGGGTATGCATGGATGATCCACCATGTTGAACATGTGGTTTAATACTCTAGACCCATTTCCAGAAATAATTGAATTCAAATATATATATATATATATATTCCCTCATCTCACTACGTATCCACAGCCACTACTTTAATCTGTCTTTTTCTTTTTAGGTCAGATGTCTCACTGTTTCAAAATAATTATTGTTCGTGGACAGCACTTTGATTTTTTTTAAAAGAAAAAGCTTATACTTTCCCATCTTTTTGTTTTTTAATTTAGCCAAAAATCTTTCTAGTACCTGCAAGGAACCCACTACATCTTCCAAGACTCAAGAACAAAGTGCATAAATTATTGAAGCCTGTGATGGAACCATGGAAGAAGAAAGTTCCAAGTGTGTACATCAAGATAAGCAAGTCACTGATATAAAATTAAATTGACTTAATTATTTGTTAGGCTACTCATGATAGAGATTGAATAGAAAACACAAATCAGTAATCAGAATATTAATACGATTTTGAGGTGTGACAGAGTACTATCTCTTTTAAGTTGATAATTGTCCACACTCAAAATGGTTTGTGGTGCGTGAGGTTATCACTTATTACAAGTAACTCACCTTAAACATTCAACAAAGTTATCAAACTGCAAACAACAATTCTGAAATTCCCCATTTTAAGTTCTCTTACAAAATTATGTACAATGTCTCAATGTTCTTCTTTCACATGTAATAATGGTTATTGTTAATGAGCTATAACTCAATTAACAAAAAAACAGAATAGAGGAATAGGTCATGATGAATTCACTCATCAATTGCATGTGTTACATATCAATATAAAAGAAGAGTTTCTATTTTGCCTTACTATTATGGAGTCAAAATTATCACAAAAAAACTATTATAGAGTTAATATCTAATAAGGTTTTAAACCCAATGATGCAAAACAACTACACATGTAAATACTAAACAAACCAAAAAAAAAAAAACTGTTTCTTTGCTGCTAGACAACTACACATGCATGAAATAAGGATAACTCAGCAATGTTTATTTGGCAATTAATATCAAGTGACCACAATGTTGAACCATTGCATACCACAGAAATAATTCCTGTCGAATTTTGCATCATATATAGGCGTAGGCTACATGCATGGATGCATCTTATCTTATGAGGGAGAGAGATTCGTCCAAGAAAATATTTAGCCATCATATAGCCATCATATATAGCTGGTTTCACATCCCAAATTATGCATATAAAAAAAAAATCAGAAAGAGCAGTGCCATCCATATTGCCATACATACAGAAAATTTATACAAAAATTAGAATGAGCTGGGTTATGTTACACCTATATATCGATAGAGTTCCAACAATTTTTTTTTTTTTTTTGAGCGAAAAGTTAGAGAGTTCCCAACATTATTTGATTTATGGAAATCTTATATGATTCCAGAAACATTTTCAAATTGGATTTAAATTTTTTAATTTTAATTTTTAATCTAATAAATTATTTGATTTCAAACATCTTGATGAATGCAATGTTGCATTAAATATCTGAAACCAAAAGACCTTTCACATAGTAATAGAGTTGTTCCATCAATAGAATTAATGTGCACATGACATGTGATGTGGCAGGTAGATTGTTCATCGAAACTGATATATTTCTCTAAGGAGTTACACTTAAGTTATGACTAGTTAAGATTTATTAATATTAAAGGCCTATATATATATATCCTTAGTAAGTGAAAAAATTTGGCCTAACAAAAAATAAATTAATTAAAGATACTATTCATGGATAATTATGATAAGGAAGTAAATTATTAGCTAAAATGCAAATTGCACCCTCTAAATTTGACTAAAATTAATTTTAATCCCTAACTTTATTTTCCTTCAATTTAATCTTTTAAATTTCAAATTTATTCAATTTAAGATATTCTTCTAGTTTTGTTATAAAATTTCCGTTAAGTATGTAAATAACTAATGAAAAAAAAAAATCTCACATAAAAAATGTATAAAATATTTTTATTAATTTTTTTTTCTTGTGAATTTTTTTTAATAGCAATTTTTTAATGAAATTAGACAGAATATTTGAATTGAATAAATCTGAAATTTAGAAACTCAATTGAACGAAAGTAAAATTAAAAAACTAAATTCAATTTAGAGAGGTTAATTTACATTTTAACCTAAATTATTTATAGAAATATACCAAAATAGTAGTCCAAAGAAAAATATCATGAACATGAAGACCCAGATCACAAATTGGATAAATATTAGGGACTTTTTTATAAACTGACTCCCATGATTTTTTTATATAAAATATCAGTAACCCCCTAAACATTTATAAATTCACAGGGAATTTTAATAAAAAGTTGAGGGTATTTTCGTCCAATCAAAAAATTGATTTTATTACAATTTACAAGTTTCCTTCATTCGAGCCTACGAGGAGGGAAACTTAACTAACTGAAACAGAAAGAAAGTGCTAAGAAATAATAATAAACAGCTAAACAAAACAGAACAAAACAAAAAAGGCTTACATAAAATCTCAGTCACATTGATAGAACTTGAATCTTTGTAGTGCATTTTTTAGTTCACTGAATTTGATTTTTTAGAGAAAAAAAAAAAAAAATTTATGGGTACACTGAGAGTTCCAGTTGTTGTTCCTTCTCCAGACCAAGACTGTGAGAGACTGAAGAAAGCCTTTGATGGTATGTCTCTATGACACTTTGTGTGCGTTTGTTTGTGGTATTGAGTGCCATGGTTTTCTTCTTGTGGTATTTTTATGTTATGGGGTTCTTTTGGTTTTTATGTTTAACATGTTTTTAGATACATACAGACATAAATTTTATAAAAAAAAATTGCAGTGATCAGGGATGCCTGAGAATGAAATATGATGATCTTTCATCCATATTTTTTCTGTTTTTATAATTTTTGGTTTGTGGGTCATTGATAAAATTTTCTATCTTTCTTTATTTTTCTAAATATTTTGCTTGCAATGATTTGGGATTTCTGAATTAAATTTATGATAATTTTCATGTCAAAGTCTATAGATTTTTTTAGATTTTTGAAGTTTACGTTATCAGTGAATTGGATACTGTATGCAGGTTTATTTTTATGTGTGTTAAATCTCTTTCCAGTTTCCTTCTGGGATTTCTGATGTTCTCCTAGCAATGTACATGGAAATTATTAAATTTGAATTTTTTTAGCATTTTCCAATAATTTTGAGTATTTTTTTCATGAATCATTATATTATTTCCAAATAAAGTGTGACTGAAATTTAATTACTAAAATAATGTTGATCCATTGTTTTAATTTTTTTCCCCTTTTTCTTTCAAGTTCAGTTTACAATACATTATATTATTTATCTGTGCATCAGTTTCTTTTCTGATTTCTTTATGGGTTCCTATTATTCCTTTCAAGGATGTGAGATGTCTCATGTCTGTAGAACTGTAAATAAAGAATTGACTGTATCCATCTTTTTTTTTTTTTCTTCTTTGGAGTGTTTTTGTTTATGGATCATGAGTAGTTTAATTATTTTTGTCCTATAAATCATGGTTCTTGTGTTTCTGTGTAAACGTATCTAGGATGGGGAACGGATGAGGCAGCGATAATATGGGTTTTAGGCCACAGAAATGCAATCCAAAGGCGGATAATTAAGGACAGATATCAACAGCTTTACAATGAATCACTCATTGACAATCTCTATTCTGAACTCTCTGGTGATTATAGAGTATGGCTCTTGGCCTTTGGATCCCTCATTATTACAATACTAGAAACAGGTTCCCAAAATTTCATACAAATGATAAATAAGTAATTTATTTATGGATTATAAGCAATTAAATTATAGACCAGATGTCCTTATTTTAGTGATAATCTTCTTCTTGTTGTGATGGTGGTGGTGGTGGTGGTACTATGTATATGAGATGGGGTATGTGTGTTTTGTTTGATATAAATCAGAGATAGTATGTTCAAACATGATTATACTGTATGTTAGTTTTCTAATAAGAGTAGTTTGAAAGATAAAATTAATATTTACATATTCTTTACTAATTCATTTATGGCCCGTTTGGATTGAGGAGAGAGGGAGGGGGAAAAGAGGGAAGTAGAATAAAGTTGGCTAAAAATAGGCTAATTTTGGGCCAACTCTACTCTACCTCCCTCCCTCCCCCTCAATCCAAACGGACTATTAAGGCTGCTGTCTTACATGGAATGATCTTGTGTCTTAAATTTAATTTCCATCTCCAGTTCCAAATGTAAGTAATTCAAATAAATAAATGAAACAATTCTGTTTTTAAGAACATATGGTTTGTATTATGTTTCAATAGAATGCACTAATAGAGTCCATCTGGTTGTGCTAATCAGTTTTCACTACACGACTGTCTGCATAATGAACTTGTTTAAATACAAAACTAGAGGATGGCTTTTTTGAATCAGCATTTTTTTTTACATATAGATGTAATATAAAATGGCAGGACTTGTACAATCTATTATGGATCAACAATGTTCACATATTATTACAAAGCTGTTCTTCTTATTGTTCTATATGGTTTAGCAACTGTAAAATGATTTAGAAATGGTTCTTAAGTTTATTGAATGACATTTTTTGTTAAACAGAAAAATGCCATTCTTATTAGCTGATGCTTTCATATATGTAATTCATGCGTTAACATTTAGTAATTCAGACATTTTATGTGTAACAGAAAGCAGTGATTTTGTGGACACAAGATCCTCCGGAAAGGGACGCCAAACTGGCAAAGGATGAATTAAAGACAAAGAAGGAAGGAATCAAACACCTACAAGTGATAGTTGAGATAGCATGTGCATCATCTCCTCACCATCTGATGGCAGTCAGGCAGGCTTACTGTTTTCTCTTTGATTGCTCACTTGAAGAGGATATTGTGTCTACTGTTTCTCCACCACTCAGAAAGGTAAAGCAAACTCATTCATAAACTTGAGATGCAAACACTTGATGAAATAATGATCTGATACTTACGATCAACTAAGTTTAAAGGTAAAGCATTAACTTAATGAAGTACAAGTTTCATGAGATCTGCCCATAGTGTCCTTGCTTAGGTCAAAGGTGCAATGGTGTCTGCATTATTTAGTACTCGGGTTACACTTAATTAGTTTAGTTTCTGTAATCTGCCCATAGTAAATTTAGCTTATTCTATAAGTGAATGAACAATAGGGGCTCTGCAACCTCTAGTAAGTCCCCTTCAACTCAAACTTTTTGTAGATAATGAATGACAATGGGGAAGATTCAATCATTGGAAATGAGCAAGCTGAGAGAGAGAGAGAGAGAGAGAGAGAGAGAGAGAATTACCATAAGTAGTTGCAAAAGGTCATAAAATTACCTTTTGCACTATAGTGATCAGTCTTCATGTTAAGCCTTGAAGATCTCCCTTAGCCTCAAATCCTGGTGTAACTCTTGCACCTTTTAGTACACTTGGTGACTCTGAAATGTTCTATCCTTGCATTAAAAACACATATGGAGTTGTTGCTATGCCTTAGTCTATACTATGACCCCTTTCTCAGTCCATGTAGATCTTAGGTTCACATATTACTGAGAAACGAAATTGAGAAACAGAAAGGCATGCAGTTTTGGATTTCATATGAATGACAACACTAAATCTATGGTCTGAGGGGTTGCATAACATCCAATTGACTCGTAAAATGGGTTTTGAACAGCTTCTACTGGGTCTAGTGAGCTCATACAGGTATGACAAAGAGTTAGTGGATAATATGATCACCAAATCAGAGGCAGCTACACTACATGAAGCCATCAAAACAAAGCAATTAGATCATGATCAGGTTGTGCTAATACTCAGCACAAGGAATGTCTTTCAGCTCAGAGCTACTTTTGACTACTACAAGCTACACTATGGAAAACCCATTGACGAGGTTTATTTTCTTACTTAGCTACTCAACAAGAACTTTTAATTCTTTTTCATCTTTTGTAATATGTTTGTGCAATTTTCTTGACAGGATATTATGAGTTGTGGGAAGGGAGACTTGGAGTCTCTTTTGAAAATGGTAATTTGGTGCATTCACTTTCCTGAGAAACATTTTGCGGAGGTGAATTCCTTACTCCATACCAAGGAAGAATTATATTGTTTCACATCCTTGACTTACTATATATTAAAGACTTCCTAGAGAAATAACCTTTTATCAAATTCTATACTAAATTTATGTTGTTTAAATTAAGTTTCTTTCAGCCTTGGCCTCCCGTGAGGAGGAGGTGGCTTAAGATCTTGTGTGATACTTTTCATAATCAAATGTAGAGCTACTTGAATGACTTTCAAGTGTTTCTACTGTTGCCCTTTTTATTGCTTTAAAACCTGATTTGAAAAAAATTCTGCAGAACCAATTCTTTACCATTTCTGTGGGTCAAACAAACATTAGTCACTGATTTGAAGCTTGATTCTTGGAAGGCAAACGGGTAAGAAACATTCCAATTGGGTTCATGACATCATGTTCACCTTGCCAAACTCCGCAGCTTCCATAATGTGAAGAAGTGAATGCAAATTTCCTTTGCATCAACTTCAACATAAATTTTCTTCCAAAGTAGCCCTTTTGAAACTCTGAAAACCCGGTTGTACTTGCTTTGCTTCAGAATCATTTGGCTCTTAATATTAATAACCCTTGAAGTGGAACGTGATCTTAGCACCTTTATAGAAGTCTGGTTAAAAATCCTGTCTAGATAGTTATTCTTCTTTGATGCTCTATCCAATGTTTACCTTAACTTCTTGATATGAAGAAAGTTTAGCTGTTTGGAATTAGCAGTTATCTTTAATACACTTCTCTATTGCTTGAACTATGGCCAGGTAATCAGAGATTCCATTATGGGGTTAGGGACAGATGAAGATTCTCTAACAAGAGCAATTGTAACTCGAGCTGAAATCGATACAATGAAAATCAGAGGGGAGTATAACATGATGTACAAGGACAGCCTTGACAATGCAGTTACTGGTGATACATCAGGAGACTACAGAAACTTCTTAATGACTTTGCTTGGAGCAAAAATATGAATCACTCTCTATCTACACCCATTTCTGTTTTCATTCATCCATGACCTTCTATTGTTTTTTTGGCCTCATTGGAATAAAATTTGTTGTAGTAGTGTTGCTTGCAGAATCAAAGCTTGAGACCTTACTGTTTGCCTGTCAATCTGAATTGATTGATGTACATAGAGATTAATTTCTTCTTTTCATGGAAAATTTTCCTTTCCTCTCCTCATACTTGGTTTATATGACTGTCATGGTTGTGGATGAGATTCCTATTCTGAAAACTGCTGCACTCACTTGGGAAATTGGTTATTGATAAGTTGCCATTTTCAATCAAAATGTAACTTGGGCAATAAGGCTACCTACTTTCTGACTTGCTAGTGTGAATTTTGGGCTATTGATAAGGTGCCATTTTCAATTAATTTGATAAGCATGTTAGAGTGAAAGTTTGGGTTTCAGTTTGGTTTGGAAAGTTTGTAAGCATGACATAGAGATTAGCCCCTATTTAACCTGAAAAATGAAAACTACAAAATAAGGGGGACAATATTTACTCCAAATGAGTTTTGAAAAAAAATCCTCCAATCCACTACCTAGGAACAATTTTCCAAGATCATGTACATGCTTTTTTAATCACATGACCTGTTTAATAATCATGTAACACTTGGATTACTTAATTGCTTAGATGATTAAGCTACACATAGATGATGATCTAAATCTTCACATAATGGTTTAGAAAAAAAAAAAAAAAACTATATTTTTTTTAGAGAATTATAACCTATAGAGTCCGCTCTTGATGATAGCTCTTTATCATCAGACTAAAACACCAATCAATTCTTATTGTAGATGGAGATTGAACTCTAAATTTCTTATTTAACCGTTAGAGACTTTACCAGTTGAGCTAACTAGAAATTTGATCTAAAAAAGAAGAAAACTCATATGAGAACATTTTAAAAAAGAGATCCTCCATAGTACTAGGAACCAAGTGTAAATGTAAATAGAAATGTACCTATAAAAACTGTAATAATAACTATAAATTAGATTCATTTAATAAAATTTATTTCCTCCATATAATTGGTTTGGCCAATGGGGTATCCAGGAAGAGAAATCAAAGCATGTAGCTTCTCTTTTTTCTTCTTTTTTCCCCAGATCGTTCATGGTTTTCAGACTAACTAACTAAATTCCATCTTGACAAACCAAACAAAGAAACAGCTGCATGTCACCAGTCAATGATATATCATTTACTGATAAATAACCATTTACATCAGAATATATACAACAACAACAAAGCCTTAGTCTATATATTCGGGTATATGCTTGTGCAAAATATTTAGACAATGATTCACGTAAAGAGAAAAATTCCCTTCTTTAAATGCCTTCCAAAACTTTATCTATAGCTTCAAAAATTTTTGAGGCTAAATTCTCATCACCAGCACTAATGATAGTACTCGTTCCTATTTCAATCAAAGCTTTTTTAGGTTCATGGACGTGTACAATACAAGCTTTTTCTGATTCACCATTGCCCATGCATTGTTCTACAGATCCATTAATGCCAATATTTGAAAATATATTTAGAAGTTTTTCCAAATCAGGTGAACCCCAGTGTAGCAGTGGCCTTATCTTGGAGGATTTTGCCTGCTCACTTCCAGAGAGTAACCGTTGCTTGCCATGATATACGGAGAGCTCTCCTTTTAATCTTGTGACATTCATGTTTTCATGCTTTAAATTTCTCCATTGGAACTGGAGAGCCAAGTCAGTTGCAATTTCTAGTTCTGAACTGTCCTTCAAGCTTGGTATACGTATCGATGCATTTTCAGAATAGTGAATGACAGAGAATGAATTAGCATTTGTAAATCTGCTTTGTTGCCTCAAATCCTCAGGTAACTACATAAAGCAGGAAAAAAAAAAAAAAAAGAGGAGAGTGGACTGATTAGACTGATAAAATCTTATGCAGCATTAAGAAAATATATGAATACCAAGAGAAGTAGGATAAAATTACCAGAACAATTTTTGGCTTCAATATCTTCAGCAAAGGCTGAACTTTTTGCAACCTACAAAAAGGATAAAAGTCAAAACAAAGTAGAAAAGTTGAAACCAACAGTTAAGTTCAGTGGAGTTGCAAAAAAAATTAGGCCCAAAATTCAAGATTGCTTGCTGCATAAGAGTGGTATGGAAGTTCAACTTCTGGTACAGAATCACACTTTTTTGAATTATTTCAAAACAACATTATGTTGATAGCCTTCTGAACAACAGAGTATTCAATCAAGACAGGGCACTTATATAACATGCAAATAGCTGTTTAATGCCTCAGCTTCAAACGTAACTCATGATTGGTGGTGCAGGGCCAAATAATAGATTTCTTATACTCAATATTGTTCATTAAAAAGAGCACAAAATCCAAATAATTATAGACTCCACTTTGGAGACCTGCTCATGTCCCTGAATTCTAGAATATGTGGCAACACATAGTAAAGCCAAGCGGTGCAAGAGTTATTGAACATTGTAGATATTTTCAGATAGTTGCACTTAGGTGGCACTAACAGTTTCAATCCTATTAAGTGCAATGCACCAAATGTAAGTGCATAGTGCTACTGTCTTCAGGTTTTAATATGTTAACCACCCCCCAACCCCCTTCTGTTTCCAAAAACAGAAAGAAACAAAACAAAAGAATGTATGTGTAAACAAGAGGATGAGGAAGAGAAGGTGTGAGAAAGGAGACAATAAGAAACAGGCAATGGAGTGTATTCCCACAAAGTAAAGTAATACAGCACGTCAGCACCCCATACAGAGGAAAGAAACCCTTACTTTATTCCAGAGAGAAATGAGCACTGAAGAACCTTCATTGCCATTGGCTTGAAAGGCAAGAGCGCCAACTCAGCATCCAGTCTACTCTGCAGAGTTGCACATTTGTGTTATGCTTTTTAATAAAACTATCCCAATTATATCAAATAGTGATAGGTTTCAGTCCAACATGCAATTTCAATAAAATACAATTAAATAAGAAACACACAAGTTGGCGAAGTTATTCACAACATTGCACCTCTAGGACAAGCAAAGAGTTTGGATCCCCACACCAACGTCGTAGAAAATGAACAACTGGACCAAGCCGTAGACTCCAGTGAGGAGCAAATACAATGCAAGGTTCCTGCCAATTAGTTCTATGAACAAAATGTCAGTTTGGTGCTGTGAACACAGATGACATACTGATACAGTACATGTTGGTGATAATGGTAAAGTAACCATTCAGTGGTGTTTAACTACAAATTACATTTTTAGATTCATTAACACAGATACATGTTGTCTTCTGATGTGTTGCTACCTGAATAGTGTGTAATAAATGATCCACATGGAGAAGAATATTAGACCAAAAGAGAAAAATAATACCGTATGAATTAATATTAATGAAAAAATTTCAACAATGCCAGCCAGTAAGTTCACAATAAGTATTCAAGGAAAGAAAAAAGGGAGGGAAACACTTACAACAATTTAGGCGAATGAACAGCAGGAAATACATGAAGCTTCTTGTCTTTTATGAGCTCAACATGTGAAAACAATGGCTCACCAGAAAACAACTGCGACACCAATCAAGATAGTATGATGTCTAACTTTAGAATGTTGTGCATTAAGAAAAGCTCCATGCAGCTGCAAGCAATAAGTCTATAGATCTGTTTTACCTTTTCTTGCCGCTCTTTGCATAGCCATTCTGGAATGACATTGGTGTATGCCAATAGTTCTTCAGCTATAGAAGAAATAACATATATAGGAACCTACAACATGGTTAATGATTTGATTAGAAGTTAGGAATCATCAATCTGATATAGATTAGAAGCATGTCCTACTCATAAGCCAAGGCATTGACATCAGTAATGCACATTTTTACATTTCTTAAATGGAAAAGTGTTTAAAATGAAGTTTCAACCTTCTATTTATTGCAGCAATAATTTCACTGGCCAATTATGCCTCTTTAGTTACAGCAATATAACTAATTTATTCCTATGACATTGCTGAACCACCAAAGGAATTTCATGTCAGACTTAAAAACAAACAAGGGGATATTTCACTCAGAAGTTGCAAAGGGTTCAGATTATAGCCTTGATCATACAGCTGGCACTCCATTGAGAACTTCGATGAATGATTAGACAAAAGAAAGTATTATCCAACCATATGCAAAAGGATTACGTAGAAATGTAGAATAAGCAACATTAGCTTAATGCAAAGGAGACAACCAATCAACTAGACCTTTTATAAAGAACAAAGTGATAGGCACAAAGAGGGCCTCCTAGATTTGCTGTTGTGGTAACATAAAAATCCAAGAATTCAAATTGGGTATGTGATAGACGTGCAGAAAGGACACACACTTCGAAAGAATAAACCAAGGTTTTTCCACCTAAACACACCTAAGCTACATGTCACCTAGTGAGATTTAATCGCCAAGGCATCTCCTTTATAGTTTATACCTGGACTACATTGCTTCAGTTCAGGATTGGCTCTTATCAAAAGTCAAGAGCCATCAGGAAAAAGTTACCTAATCTTGTAGCATAATTTAGTCTATACAAGTCTGTGACCAAACCAACCCACCACCCCCCCCCCCCCCCCCCCCCCTCTCTCCAAAAGAAGAAAAGAAACAAAGGTAAGAGCTACCTTCAGAGTTGAAGATTCTAGTGAAGCTGATATCTGCTCCAGAAGCTGCAGAAGAGTTCCAAGTCGATTGATGGGAATGAGGACAGAACCACCAACTTTAAGAGAATCTATAGCACAGTAGCAGAGATAAGATAGTTTCTCCTGTTCTTCCAAACTCTCATCTGTATAAAGTAAGGATTCAACTGACTCTTCCCAATTGTTGTTGTTGTCCGTGCTATGCAAGTTAATTGCAAAGGTAAAAAATGTTCAATATCTCCATTTATTGATATATAAGAACTCCATAAATTTGTAAAAAATAAAATCAATATAATAGCTACAATAAAGCATCTAGTAAAAAACATAGAACCTAACAAGATAGCTAACAAAACCATGGAAAGTGATAATACCTGAGAGTTGACATACTGTCGGTAGTTGGAATAGAGAAACCATCATCATCCTCAACATTTTCCATGGCATCCAAGGATGAGAAATCTGAATATAATACGATATCATTCGATTGAAGAGAACGATAATCAAATTTCATCGCATGAGCAGGAAGAAAGATAGAGTTTGAAATAAAAGCAACATCTCTTTTTGGACCATTTATAGTCCAATTACAAGTGCCTATTTCTAAACCAGAGCTGAAAGCTTTTATGATCAATGTGCCATTGTAGCAGGTCTCTTCAGCATATCTAAGTGTCTGAACCTTCTGTGTGCAATCTGTCACATCAGCTGCACTGAGAAGTTCCACTTATTTATTCATTTATTTTGATAAGAAGTGATAAATTATATTAAAAACATACATTGAATACAACAAATTGACAGAAATTTTACTTGATAATAACTTAGTACTTGAAAAATTGATATATAAAAGTACTAGTTTAAGACAAAGACGCAGTGCAAGTATGCATTGAAAAAATTTCATCAAGAAAGGACTCTATAGACTATCAAATGAAACATCAGTTACCTGTACAAGGGCACCCAAGCACCTAGCTCTGTCCCATCTTTGCCTAAAACTACTTCTCTCAGAGCAGATGGAAGCAATTCAAGCTCTTCCCAACTCATCCATTGAGGGAAACTAGACCCCTCAGGCCCATAGAATTGCCTGAATTCCATATGCATTGAAACAAGCTCCTCCATCATAAGATGCCCAAGTCTAGCTGTTACTTCAGTTACATATATCTGACAAATTCACCCACCAAAATTATGAAAATCTTATCAACATTATTGGGAAAGACTAAATTAATATCGCCACCCAATTGTGTCATACCTTAGCGGAAAAACCCTTCATCCGAGTAAGAAACGGTAATCCTAGCATACCCATTGGGCTTGAGATTAATACAATATCAATAAAAGACACATTCCACAGGTGCAAGTTATTAACAGTTTTGTACCAAGGCACTGCATAAATCAAATCATTTACATCAAGGGGCTTGTCAATTTTCTGCCTTTTTCTAGCAACAGATTCTGAACTTGAAGAACTAGAATCTTGAAAGTCAGAAACTTTAACATCAACCTCAGCGTCAAAGCCAGTGGGAACAGGAGAGAAGATTGAAAGAGCTGAAAGGTCCATGGGGCAATCGAATAAAATCCTAAACCCACATACATTGACTATGTGACATGCTGGGAAATGAAAACCCCCACCTCTGCTCAAACATGTCTGCAAAACAATAAAATTTAATCAACCCCCATAAACCAGAATTTAAATAATACACACAAACAGTTACATATCTATGTTAAAATAAGATCCTAAACTGAGATGCATTGACAATGTGACATGGTGAAAGATATAAAACCCCCACCTTTACTCAAACATGTCTGCAAAATTATGAAATTAAACCACACACCCAAAAACAGAATTTCAATAATATATACATGCACACAGAAAACCAGTACATATCTAGCTCATATTCTTTAATTATGCAGAAAGAAAGTTAGAAACTCACAAACTTCATGGGAATGAAATTTTGCCACTGCAAATACTGGTCACTCTCTCTTGCTACAACAAGTATGTTCACCTACAAAGAACATTCATATTCATCAAAATAAATAAAACCCATTATTAAGCACGTACCCATTATGTATGAACATACATACAAACATAATAGTTAGTGACCCAGAATTTTGTTGTAATTTGTTTGAGTTTTGAACTTTTTCACACACTTCCAACATCAATTCATGAATCAGACAGTAATGAGTAGACAAAATTATATTATAGGTGCTTTTTTTTTTTCCAATTTATAGTCTGAGACTCTGAGTTACATAACTTTTTTTTTTTGATAGATAACGTAAAAATATTATTAATAATAGTACCAAACCAAGTACATTGGGGATGTACTATGGGAGTACAAATCAAGAACCAAAATTACAATGATCAAGAAAAACAAGAAAAGAAGAACAAGAAAAATGAGGAAAGACTGCACTCCACTCAAAGAGAGTGTGCAAGAAAAAAGACTTAATCTCTAGCAAAGAAGCTGATTCATTTTAAACCCAATATTCTCTCTGAATCAGGAAAAAAAAGAAAAAGAAAATTTACTTGGTCCTTTAGTTTACCATGAACATGCAATCCAACAATGCGCTGAGCTTGAGAGCTCTTTTATGTAGGTCTGGGCTAGTTTATGCTTATATGTGTTGAATCGTTTATCAAAACTGTTCATTTTCGAAAGACAAACGAAAAACTGCTGTGTCATTGTTGATCACAAGTAACACAATTTCAAAACACAGTAGAAAACACTCATAATAAAATGCTTTGTGCAGTAAAAACTAGCTACAAAATGACTATGTCTAATTAGAATATAAAATCCAAACACATGACTATGATATAAAAAAAAAAAAAAAAAAATGGCATTTGGGCATATGAGCATATGAGCACAGAACATATTAACAAGGCAACTGGGGAAAGTAAAAATTACACCATATCTGTTCAGACCCACATACTTTTTTTTGCTTATTAGTTTTCATTGAACAGTTTGAAGCTTCGATTTTAAAAGCAAGTAAAATAAGCATATGCTAGATTCATGTTAAAGAAGAGAGAGAGGGTTACAGAATGGAAGAAGAAATTTCACAATAAATATCGGAGAGTCATATCCAATGCTTACCTGAGATTATGAGGCTGGGACAACCTGCGGCGACGGCGGCAAAGATGAGACAGAGATGGACGACAGATGAGAAAACAGGAGGAAAGAAAGAAGACAGAAAAACAAATCATCAGATGGGTCGGGGTCGGGTTCGGTTTTTACGGGGGGGGGGGGGGGGGGTGTGCTTTTTTTAAGTTTATTTTTAATAAAGGCAAATTATAATTTTATCATAGTTTGAATAAAATTTAAATTATTTATATATAGTTTGAAATTTGACACTTTATTTATTAGAAATTGACTAAAATTTGAGTTGTTTATCTGTGGTTTGAAATTTCATGATGTAAGTGTTTAGTTAAATTGTTTTTTATCTTATTTGATTTTGTATTTTTATGTTCTTTTTTTTTATATTTTTGAAGGAAAGAGACATAAAAATTAAGTAAAATTACATATTTAATCTTGTTTTTAATAGAAATGAGTTACGAAACTCTAATTGAGCTAATTTCAGTTGAGTAAAGTATTTCAAACCACAGGTGGGCAGCTTCAATTTCGGCCAAACCATATGTAGTTAAGTTGTAATTTGATCATTTAATAATTGATATATCAATTTTCAAATATAAAATTAAAAGATATTTTTAATATTTATTTACTAGTATATGTTATGTTAATGATGCGGTACTAATTATACTAGTTTTTGTATGAGTTTATAAAATTTCTTATAAAAAAAATGATGGTATTGAATTTTCTTTTTAACTCCCCTTGGTCTCTGCAAGGTTAAAAGAAAACTCTTGCAAAGAGACTCTCATAGTCTCATGCCTAATAAACCTTTCCTGGGGAATTCCTTCTTAGTGTTCAATATTTGGAATTTATGGCTCCAAAGAAATAGATGCAGCTTTCAAAATTTTCATATAAACCCTTCTTTGATTAGGGATGTTGAATTCCTTGCATCTAAGTTCTCTTGCTTGGTTTCTAACCAAGGGACAGACAGCCCCAAAATTGACACTCTAGTGAGATGGGAATTCCCTAGACAAAACTGGCTCAAGCTAAATTCAAATGGATCTGCTCTAGGATACCTTGGGCTTGCTGGAAGTGGTGGTCTGATAAGAGACCATCAAGAGAAATGGGTTAAGGGTTACACTAGATTTATAGGCTGGGCTAACAGCATTGAAGCTGAATTGTGGGCAGTAAGGGATAGCCTAATCCTCTATTTGCAATTACAAGTCCAAGCTGTTGAAATTGAGCTTGACCTTGAATCTGTGATCCACCTTCTGTCAACACAAAGGTGTATCTTTTGCTGACTGTGCACCTGTTATTGATGACTACTGGAACCCGCTGAACTGGTTGCCTCTTTGGAAAATCCAACACTGCTATTGAGAGGCGAATACCTGTGTTAATGCTCTGGCCAAGAAAGTTGTATCCCTTCAACATGATTTTTGTATTTTAGGATCCGTTTGGATAGAACTTATTTTGCTGAAACTGAAAATACTGTAGCAAAATATTTTTTAAATATATAAATAGTACTGTGGAACCCATTTTTAATGAAAAAATTACTGAAAAATGTAATTTGTGGGACCCGTGAACAGTGCACAGGAGCACCGTTCACAGTTGACTTGTCAATAATTGCGGGCTGAACAAAAAAAAAAAAAAAAGGCAGGGATAATCTCTATCCAAACATATACTTAGACTCTTTCCCTGTGGAGTGGTCTTATCTTTTAATGCATGACCTCTCTGATCTTTTTTGTAACATATATTATGTAATAACTCTACCTCTATGGCTAATTCCTTGTTTCTAAAATATATCCTTTTAACCAAAAAAAATTTTGAATTTTCGAGCAGATGAAAAATGTTTTACTATCAATTCTTTCTCACATTTTTTAGGAAAACTAATAAATACTAATAAATTTGAGCATTGATTCTTGATGAGTGACAATAGGGCTACAAATTTGTTTACAACTTGTTAAAAAGACAAGTTATGATTGAAGTAATATTACTTTCACAATCGCTTACACTACACCACTTTCATTATGCACCGATCATAACTTGTGAAAAGATTGTGAATTTTTTTGAGTAAAATATGAGATTTTATAAAGAAACGACAAAGATACATCCTTTTGCCAAGCAACCCAGATTTTTTATGCCACTACATATACACACAATTATACACCGATTTTTACTTATTACTAAATAGGTCTCTACTCTCTAGTACTAAGAGTGTCTAATAACTTGCAAAACTCAAATTGCCCATCTACCTTGGTTTGGCCTGTCTAGGCAATTTTGATTGAGTGATTCGATCGTTTAACAAGAACATATAATAAACCTACTAAACTTTTAGTTGTTTATGCTTCTAGACTTGTATTTGACTAGAAGAATGTCCTCCCACGGTGTGGATTCGCTTATTATAGCGGATGCTAATATTCTATAACCTTTTATATTCTCAAATAAAATTACCTACTTTTCTTTAAAACTAAAAAAATAAAACACATTATTATTGACATAAACTTTTCCATAATATTTTTTCAAAACATGACAAGATGACAAGTTGTAAGTGATGGACATTTTCTTTTCACAACTTACATCACTTTTATTTTTTCACAACTCACAACAAATCATGGAACAAGTTGTATCCTTGAATTTATTATAATTAGATATGTAATGCTTCTTATATGTATCTCAATTTGAGAGGAGTTGTTTTTAGAGTAATGTTTATGCATGCTAACTAAGTTTTTAAATATTTTTGTATTGAAATGAAGGGTTTGAAGACTTGAAATTGTGTGCAATATATTTTGTTAAGAAATCTCGATGTTTTAGGATATCTCAATGGTTCAAGCACCTCTTATGATGTTTATAAACTAGGATTCAAACTTCACCTTCTCAGCAACCCCCTTCTCTTATTTTCCTAGTCACAATTTAAAAAAAAAAAGTTAAGAAAACTTCAAATCATTTAGTATAAATAATTTGTATTATTCATTTTTAAGCTGTGTATCTTCTGTAATTTCGAATTGTAAAATTTAGCAAATGCTCTAATAAGGCTTGTGGTGTGGTGTGGAAATATGGAATGGATTCTCTTTCTTTTTTTGTTTGTTTGGGGGTTGGGTGGCAGAAAAATCATGGAAAAGGACCCATTAGGCCTGCAACATCTTGAGCCTAAAAGTTCTGTTTGGGCCGAGCTTCGGCCGTACTGATATTAAGCATTTAGCAGAGGGCATAAATAATGCGGTGCCTCTGAATTTTAGGCCGTAGAACAAATTCTGAAGAATCTATTCTGGGCCTCACCCATATAATAGAATTGGTTTTTCTATTTTCCTTTTTTTTTTTCCTGGTTGAATAACTTATCAATGAATTGGGCCACCTGTATTATCCACCATGGTCAACTAAGTTGGGCCTCTCATGCTGTTTATTTGAAAATAAATTTAGTGAACTAATTTTTTTAATAAATATATTTACCCAAAAATCACCTATTCTAAAAATCACTTGGCATAAATTTCATTTCAGGGGTCCACAACAATTATGAGAAGATAAACCATTATTGGTCGTACAGCCAATAATATTCTGGTTTTTTTTTTTTTAGCGAACAAACTACAAAGTCTTGTAATGTCTTGTGTGGAATAAGTTGTTTACCCAAAAAATTTTCTAAGTTTTCTCCTCCTAGATTTTTTTGGGGGTAACTTCATAAGCTGTGCCAGTCAGCAGAATTTATGGCACATGGAGCAACATTTATAGATCCAACCCCTAAATCCAACTGGCTCCATAGTCCATAGTCCATAGTCCATACCATAATTTTCTAGGGTAGTTGAGAGAAAATGCACCTCCTTCAGGACACGTATAGGGTTAGATTCAATTGGTGTATATTGTAACTGTTTGTTGCAGCTGGTCCTACTTGTCTGATTAATTATATGTAGGCATATGGAAGGCTCAAAGCTAGAGGTTCCGTCACTTGTTTAATAGTAAATAACATAAGTAGGTAAGATTTGAACCCTAAATATATTCGTTAAAAGTATCAAAAGATGTTAATCAATTGAGCTAAACAGAATGAAAAAATATAGATTATTGCCTCATATTCTTGTGGCTAGAAATATAAGTCAATTATAAATATTTTTAGTTTGCTTCTTCTTCTTTTTTTTCAAGTAAATAAATGAATTAAGGAATATATTAAACATTATCTCCTTCATTCACTTGTTATTTTGCTTGAAATCACAACAATAAAAAATTAATAATAAAATAAAATTCTAAATTTAGTAAATACTCAATTAGTTGGTATTTATATATTATCTTATGAAATTATACTAAGATTACATAACTATGCTATTAAATTGGAATATTATAATATAAAATAAATAACTTAACTTACATAGTTTTTTTTTTTTTCATTATGCCAGATTTTTTAAAACGCTGTTTAAAATGGTATATACATCTTGTAACAATATTTTTATCCCGTTTATATTCTTTGCTAAATACTTTTTTAAAATATTATTTTCTCATAACCTTTCTCCAAATTATTATATGACAATTTAAATGATAATATGTATGTAATTTTTTTTATTAAATTTTTTGATAGTTACAATGAAGAAAAGT
This sequence comes from Quercus gilva, assembly GCA_023621385.1. Lineage (NCBI taxonomy): Eukaryota > Viridiplantae > Streptophyta > Magnoliopsida > Fagales > Fagaceae > Quercus > Quercus gilva. The sequence continues at coordinate 13,032,635 of CM042476.1, read as the reverse complement.
AGATTTAAATTTTGAATGTTTTTGTTAGAAATAATATTATAAGGTGTCAGTTTGGCACCTTTTATTATTTTTCACAAAGATGTTCATGGTTCAAATCTTTCCTCTATTATTTTTGTAATTATCAAATTATTAGAGAGAGAAAGAGAGTAACATGGTTGATAGTTTGAAGCACAAACCTCAATTTTTACAAAGAATAAAATTAGTGAATGAGAAGGATTTTAATCCCAATGTTGTGGTCTCATTCAAACCTTCCCATTATAAACCATTCAATGCTAAAGCCCGAGTTGATCAAATATCATATTTTCAAGCACGTCAACTATATTTGCATGGGCTCAAATAGTAGAAGTAGAACGTGAAACTCATATTACCTTGCTCTAAACTTGGTGCAAAACAAAATTTACTGATAATGAAAGCGAGATAAGATACTCATTAGAACGTGGTGGGGGAGAGATCATTCAATGAAGAAAATGGCATTTGAGCCACAAATTAAATCCGGCAACAACTACTAGCTACCTTCTTTCCCCCTTAAAGACAACATACCAAAATTAATGGCCCCAAAAAATAGTAGTATGAAACACTTAATTAGTGCAGCATAGGTGTCACAGTTGAGCCGCTTATTTAGCTTCATGAAGCTCACAATATATTAAGGGCTATGGGATTCGAAGTGAGTCACTGTGTCAAAGTTTTAGTTTTCATTATACTATCATAAGGTAGTATAAGGAGAGTTCACAATGAGAACTAAATCCTTTTGTCAAGGGGCTCTTTTGGGCTCCTTGGTTTGCTTCTTGCTTGTTGTGAGTTGCTATGCTGAGCAAGACCAAACCACTTCAGGTATATTGTTCTGTTAAAAAAAGGGATGTTTTGCTAAGCTATTTAGGTTGCTTCCTTATATGTTTAAACATTTTAAGTCATTGCTACTTGTTGCTAGTTTTTAACAATGATAGTAAGATCTTTGACATTTGACAAACTAAGGCACATGCATATGTTTTAGCATTTAAATTTTCTCTTTCAACACCAATATGGATTTTGATCCCTAAACCCTATCATTTTAAATGATATGAAGCAAACATATGCAAGCAAGCATATGATATCAATCTCATTGTTCCATATTATAATTTGAAATGAGTTGTGTTGATTTTGTGCATTTATATGTGCAGGACTTGGTGTACCATCTCATAACGAAGAGTTCAATACAGCTGCAGACCTTGATGAAGGGAAATTCAAGAAACCTATTCCCTTTTTTAAGAAGCCATTCCCACCAAAAATTCCAATTGTCAAGAAGCCATTACCACCGCTTCCACCCTTCAAGAAACCATCTCTTCCACCACTTCCACCTTTCAAGAAGCCACTTCCAATTAAGAAGCCTCTCCCACCTATTCCAGATTTGAAGAAACCATTTCTTGATGAGAAACCTATTCCATTTTTTAAGAAGCCTCCAATTCCAGTATTCAAAAAGCCATTTCCCCATCCATTTCCAATAATAAAGAAGCCATTTCCACCATTTAAGAAGCCTTTCCCACCTATTCCCGATGTGAAGAAACCATTTCTTGATGAGAAACCTATTCCATTTATAAAGAAGCCTCCAATTCCAATATTCAAAAAGCCATTTCCCCATCCAATTCCAATAATAAAGAAGCCATTTCCACCATTTAAGAAGCCTTTCCCACCTATTCCCGATGTGAAAAAACCATTTCTTGATGAAAAACCTATTCCATTTGTAAAGAAGCCTCCAATTCCAATATTCAAAAAGCCATTTCCCCATCCAATTCCAATAATAAAGAAGCCATTCCCACCTCTTAAGAAGCCACTCTTTCCCCCTTTCCCAATTCACAAACCAATTGTCAAGAAACCTATTCCTTAGGGGAAAAAAAAAGGATTGCTATAGTAGTACTATAGTGATTTAATAAAGTGGAAAGAATGAGTAATTCTTATCTATTTATGTAAATCACATGATGTTATTATTATTGTTGTATGGCACTCTTTCCCATCAAATATTAAAAAGTGGATTGTAGTCCACAAAGATAATCATCAACTACTTCTTTTGTTTTGTTTTGTTTTTTTTTTTTTTGGTGGAGAAGTCTACAACTATTTCTTGATACTAATTAATCACCCCATAAAATTCGCTTTTTCATATTTCAAACGATGAGCTACAGAAAACACAAAGCAACATTGATAAAATTGATGCATGGTTGTCCATATATATTGGCACAAAAGGCTTATAAAACCTAACTCATTTTTATCACATCGATCACTACGCCCAACGTATAAGCCATGCAAGTCCCATGCGTCACTTTAGGACGTAGACCCATTTTCCCATCTCAAATCAATATCAAGCATTTATATCTCCCAACCAAAATAGTTGCACTATTTCAACTATCCTGTATGGGAGAAAGTCAGCAAAACTATAATCAATTTCCATAAAACAAAATTAAACTTCAGCAAGTCGATTTAGTTTCCATTTTTAGAACTTTTAAAGCAATATGTGGAGTAATTAAAATTCGTTACTAATTTTCTTTTCCGTCATTGATATTTCTTTTTGGCGTTAATTAAAACGTCACGTTGAGAAGATATTAATGATTTCATTTTTCTTTGGATATTTTTTATAGCAAAAAACGGACTTTCTTTAATTTTTCTCTTTTTAGGCTTCACTATACCCACCTACATTAACAATTGAAAAGTGTATATTACCACCGCACACCCTTGGTGCGATGGTCACTCCACAAGTATAAATGCTTGTAGGGTGTGGGGGGTAAGGGCCGGGATTCAAGTCTTCAGAAAGGAGCTTCACACACATATACACTTAAATTAGGTTATAGTAGAATTCTATCTTATATCTTGTATCAGAAAAGTGCATATTCAATTCCATATGAAAATGACAGTTTATGAAAAGCATTGTGCTAAAAATAAGAAAAAAAAATGATAATTAACGCGTTTCGATCTGATGGCACAATGAAAAAGCCTAAATGGTAACATCTTTGCTATTTTGAACTGTATGCTTTAATGAACTTAACTACGTGTACATAATAATTAATAAATTAGGCTTAGTAGGGATTTAAGAATCCTAATACCATATAGTAGCCCATGCATGCGCATGGTATTATAAAACCAAGCAAAACCAAGTTTTTTTTTTTTTTTTTTTTTTTTTTTTTTTGTGGAGAATATTAAGTATTTTTTTAACACACACACGAGGAGAGGGGAGAAAATTTTTTAAAAAAACTTATAATGATGTATATTCAAAAGAGTCTAACTCTTGAATATACATTACATACTTTAAATCTCTTTAACTCACACTCATTTTTCAATGTGGGATTAATCTACTGTTTTTTCTTTTGAGAATGTTAAGTATTTTTTTAATACACACATGGGAGGAGGGGAGAAGGTTTTTTAAAGAAACTTATAGTGGTGTATATTCAAAATTGTCTAAGAAATACAAAATCTCACTTGAGCAAAATATATTAAAGAAGACAAAATGTTTGCCTATGTTCCACCTGGTCTGCTTGAGCAAAATGGTCAAGTAAACTAAAATATTTCAAATAGGGCTATTGTATTACAATTTGGGTGACCAATGTGATATGTTTTGGCCATACCTGCTAGTACAATACAAAATTGACTCATTTGGTGTGTGTGTATACATGGACATATGATTAGATATGTGCACACGTACACACAAGGACTCATGCGTTTAATTTGGAGCCTTGGATTGCAGGGAGAAATTTGGGCAGAAAGAGAAAGTTAACAAATGTTAAGTTTTGTTTTTTGTTTTACAAGTGGAGGAAATCGATTCAAGACTAGTTTTTACCCATGGAAGAACTAAACAATACCCCAAAACTACGATAAAGTATTTGGTATCAAATAATACCACATTCACCACATCAAAACCTAAAAAATGACAAAAATGTGCGCAAAAATAACAACTTTACTAACACTCTATTTTTAATACGACTGACGTGTCATTTGATAGTAAGTATTTCTTTTTAGAGAGTTTCAAACCTATGACATCAGCTCCTGATAATAGTTTTTTATCGTCAACCCAAGACATCAATTAGTTTTTAATGTAGACAGAAATTGAACTCAAAATTTTTTATTGTCAGAGATTTTATCAGTTGAGTTAATTGAAACACACGATACTTTTTCTTAAGCCACTCTACTTCTATGAACAACAAAAATTAAGTTGGACATGGCGTGTTTTGGGCTACGCGGCATGTAGGGATCTTACATTTAACGACTATAGATATGGGAAAAGTCCAAAAGATATGGGCCAGATTAAATCATTTACATCGTTACAAAAGGCCCATTAGGCTAACAGATGGGCCACCCTATTTCCATTTCTCTTGACTCAAAAGAAGCTGAACAATGTGGCCCTCTTGGAAAGTTATATAGATTCTTTTGAAATGCTTTGCCTTTACAATGTGACTGTTCTTTTATTGATTTTTTAAACTTATTTTAGTTTTAGAATTGCTCATACAAAAAAAAAAAAATCCTCTTGTTTATATATATATTGGTGGCAGAAGTTGATACATTAATTAGGCTTGTGTTTATTTTTGATATTCCACCAACAACTACAAAACAGAGTAATTTCAATCATGAATATTTTCCAATTTTAAAATAAGATATAAAATGAATTTTTGACTGATTGCTTAATTGAATATATAAAAGGAGAAAATTTAAGTAGATGTAGAGTATCAGTTGCAGCAAAATTTCCCAAAATTAACTTACAAGTCATTGGCAACCACCCTTTATTACTTTATTACAATTTACACAACCATATAAGTACTTCATTAAAGAGTTCTGACCAAATCATAGTTACACAAATTTGCTTATTCCTAAGAAGGTCTTGTAGACCTTGTTCAAAGTAATAGACGCAGTACTAAATAAAATATACCATACTGATGGTTGTAAAATGGGTTTTTATGAGAATTTACCATACTGATATGTCCATTCAAACCTTAAAATAAGGTTAGCATCAAAAGGTTTTAAGTAAAGGGAAGGGATGGACTATTTTGATAGTTATGCAACGGTGACTAGGATCATTGAGTGTTGTTAGCTTTAGCTATTGGGAAAACATGATGTCCCCGTCCAACATTTATATTCTTACAATCTCTTAAAATTAAACACTTTTAATGATAAAATAAAGTCATATAATTGGATTTAGGACACTAATCTCAATACTTAAAGTATGTTTGGATACCGCTTATTTTGCTTAAAACTGAAAATTGAAAATATTGTAGTAAAATAATTTTTAAATGTGTGAATAGTGCCATGAAACTCATTTTTAATGAAAAAATTGCTGAAAAAAGAGGTTTGCGGGTCCCGTGAACAGTGCACAAGACCCACTGGAAAGCATTGAAACATGCTTCTCAATGAAAAAAAAAAAAACGCTGAAATGTAGACACACTGTGTTTCAACTGTACCCAAATGGGTACTTACATCCATGTGTAAGATTGATTGTACATCAAATGGATGTAAAGACATCTTTCTTAAATGATGCTTTTGATGAGAATGTTTACATAGAACAATTTGAGAGGGTTTTTTTTTTTTTTTTTTTCTTGAAAATGAAAAGAAAATTTTCAATCTTATCAAGTTTTTGTATTGCTTGAAATAAGCACCAAAATAATGGCATGAGAAATTTGATTATGTTATCTTGTCTTATCATGATTTTACACATAATGAGCCAACAAATGTAAACATTATGAGCATATATGATATCATAATTTGTCATTATGTTGATAATGATATACTCATACTTTGGATAAATTTGAAAGGTGTGTGTGAAGGAGATGCTATTTGGAAAATAGAGTAAAGAGACATAGTGAGGGTTGTGCATTATATCAATCACATTATGTTGATAAAGTACTTAAGATTTTTGAAAAATCAAAGTGAATAATTAGCTAATTCAAGGTTAATCTATGAACGAAAATGTTTTCTTCACTTTTATGAAGGTATGATTGATTTGATTAAATTTTTCTATATATGATCATGTTAGAAATATTCTTTATACATAAATAAATATTCATTAATTCCTCATATAATTGACTTGGCCCTCGATAAAATATATTTGGCTTCACCATTGGCCTTTTTTTTGCATCTCTTCTGTAAATCTACACAACCATTGCAACTAGTGGGAAATTACACATATGGCCTAATGCCTATGACTACGATAAATCTTACTGCTTAAATTTTACAAATGGATATATCAATTTAAAAAAAAAAAAAATCAAGACATTTATTTATCATGTTGTTAAAGTGAACCAATTACATTTATTGTCACATTAGTTTGTAAATCTTTTGTAATAAAATTAGTGATAATTTTAATATTTTTTCTAGCAACTTTGTAGTTTTAGCATTATTATTATTATTATTATTATTATTATTCCAACTTTTTTTTTTTTTTGAGAAACAATTTTACTGTAAAGTGCTGTAAACTAAGCAGCAAAGTCAGGGTCCCATACCTTATGGCATGTGAGCCGCAAAGTCGGTGAGCAGTGAGCACTGTAAATGTCTTCAAGACAATTGAATAAAAATGGCCCCAAATCTTTGTGCCATAAAGCCCTTAATCAGCGTAGGTGAACCGCAAAAACAGCTCTACTAAGCTCACTATATAATAAGGACTAAGGGACTTCAAAGTGACTCAGCCTTCAAACAAATTGCACTAAGTGCATAGCCTAATATCTTAAGCTACCATCTGTCTCTAGTTTCAATACAAATGCGGACTAAAGCCTTTTGTCAAGGGGCTCTTCTGGGCTTCTTGGCTTGCTTCTTGTTTTCTGTCAGCTGCTATGGCGTGCCTGCAGGTCAAGACTCTTCAGGTATATTTGTACTCTTAACACAACAAGCGTATTTTGCTAAGCTATTTAGGGCATGTTAATGATATCATCAATTACAAAACTCTTGACATTTATTATCTAATAGTTTAGACTATTTTGTAAAAGCTTTCACGTTAGCTTGTGTAAGAATATCTATTTTATGCAGCCATTTTTCAAAATCACCCTCATAAGATTATTTATTCTACATTCTATTGTATTGACTAATGCAAATGCATTAAGATCCTCATAATTGAGTGACATTGTCTGCTCAATTTTTTGAGAAGATCTAAGGATTGAGCTTTTTCCTCTGCCATTGTATAATTATCAAATTATTATAAAAAAAAAAAATATATATATATATATATATCTTCTAGCTACTTGTTAATTTGTTGCATTTGATACAACGAGGCAACTACTTGTTATTTAGTCACATGCTGTTTTAACATTAACATTTTATCTGTACACCAATGCTTTTTATCCCTAAGCCCTATCAATATCGAAGAACAAAAAAGAAATCCTTGCATTTGAATTCTAATCTCATTGTTCCATCGTATCATTTTGAAGGACTCATCCTGATCTTGTGCATTTGTTTCTACAGGGCTTATTGTAACTACTGATATAAAGTCTCATAATGGAGAGTTCAGAGAGGATGCAGTTCATGACGAAGGGAAATTCAATAAACCTCTCGTTCCCATTTTTAAGAAGCCACTTCCACCACTGGTTCCAATTTTCAAGAAGCCCCTTCCTCCATTAACTCCAATTTTTGAGAAGCCATTACCACCACCAGTTCCAGTTTTCGAGAAACCATTACCACCACCAATTCCAATTTTAAAGAAGCCACCCCCTCCACTAGTTCCAATTTCCAAGAAGCCATCACCACCACCCGTTCCAGTTGTGAAGAAGTCACCCCTTCCACCAGTTCCAATATTCAAGAAGCGATCACCACCACCTGTTCCCTTTTTGAAGAAGCCACCCCCTCCACCAGTTCCAATTTTCAAGAAGCGATCACCACCAACTATTCCCTTTTTGAAGAAACCACCCCCTCCACCACTTCCAATTTTTGAGAAGCCATTACCACCACCTGTTCCAATTTTTGAAAAGCCAATTCCTCCACCAGTTCCAATTTACGAGAAGCCATTACCACCACCACCAGTTCCAATTTTTGAGAAGCCAATTCCTCCGCCAGTTCCAATTTATGAGAAGCCATTGCCACCACCTGTTCCAATTTACGATAAGCCATTACCACCTCTAGTTCCCATTTTCAATAAGCCAATACCACCCTCAACTCCAATTTTCGAGAAGCATTTACCACCACCAGTTCCAGTTTTTGAGAAGCCAATTCCCCCACCAGTTCCAATTTACGAGAAGCCATTGCCACCACCTGTTCCAATTTATGATAAGCCATTACCACCTCCAGTTCCTGTTTTCGATAAGCCATTACCACCCCCGACTCCAATTTTTGAGAAGCCATTACCACCACTTGTTCCAACTTTTGAGAAGCCACTTCCTCCTCCAGTTCCAGTTTTTAAAAAGCCATTACCACCCCCTACTCCAGTTTTTGAGAAGCCACTTCCTCCACCAATTCCAGCTTTTAAGAAGCCATCACCACCACTAGTTCCAGTTTTTGAGAAGCCACTTCCTCCACCAATTCCAAATTACAAGAAACCACAACCACCACCTATTCCTGTTTTTGAGAAGCCATTACCACCACCAGTTCCAGTTTTCGAGAAGCCATTTCCTCCGCCAGTTCCAATTTTCAAGAAGCCGCTTCCTCCTCCAGTTCCAGTTTTCAAGAAACCATTACCACCACCAAGACCAATTATCAAGAAGCCATTACCGCCACCAATTCCAGTTTTCAAAAAACCACTTCTTCCAATTTTTTAATGCCACTTTCACCAACAAGGCATATTCTCTAGAAGTCAGTTCTTCCCTCTTTTCCAATTCTCAAGCCAATAGTTAATTAGAACCCTGTTCTTTAGGAAGAAGGGGGGAGGGGGGAGGGGGGTTAGGGGACTATGATGAAGCAATAAGAAAAAAGGAATGGACAAAGTGAGCGATTGTTATATATATGTAATGTACGTAGTTATGAAAATCATATATTGTTGTTGTTGTCGTCAAATGCCTACTATCAAATATCAAAACTTTGTAACTAGTGTAGACCTTCTCTGACTTGTTTTTCCTAGGATATAACAGCCCAACAAGTGTCGTATGACTAGAACAACCTCTGCACAAAATGTTCAAGCCCAAAGCTCCACCAGAAAGAACACCCTTCCTTACTAAGAACCTAGAACCTTTCTATTTTCTTTAGTGTATATAGCAGTAACTTGGATTTGGTCTGAACGAGTATATTTATAGGCTCAATGGGCCTCACAAAATTACTACCTAAATTAATCTTATTAATTAGGTCCATTATTCTGATGTAGTGGGTGTTACAAGATTAATTGCTGGATATTAATCTGATGGGCTGGAGTTACACAATTAATGATTTCATTTTTTGATACCTCCACCCTTCACCTTCCCCTTGCGCACGTATCTAGCCCAATATCTAAGACAATTTATGTTAGCCCATTAATCACTACAATTAAAAAGAATAAAATAGCCTCTCTCATTTTCAATGTGGGATTAAACATTTTTAATAACTCCTCATCTTCCATATTCACTCCCACATCTTTACATTTATAATGTAATATTTATTCATTTTAATTAATTAATATTAAAATGCTCTAACAATCCCCCACTCATTTTAATATTAAATTTTTTAGTTAAAAAGAGATTACCAAGCAAAGATGGGTCACTATGCATCATGAAGGTGTGCTCTGCGTTGAACCTTCACTTAGTAAATCAGCGATCTCAACTCCAAAGTCGTAGTGGTCTCTGACTTGAATTAGGACTGCTTTAGGGAAATTAAGCGTCACTACTTACACATAACAACCCAGGTGTTGACATGAGCTTTTATAGTTAGCACTTTACTGCCGTGTGCTGATCCTAGTTTTATGAGTGTATTTGAGAATAAGTCCAAATCTCATAGGGAGCGGCCCCACCCCCACACTCACATAGGTGAAATTTTGTCAAGGGTGCTCCTGTAATTCTAACACCCCACTCATACGAGCTACAAATTTCATTAAGAGTTTTTTACTCAACATCTCCACGTTACAGGATTAATGCACTTACATCATAGGGATGAACAATTAAAAAATTATTCACAAAATAAATAATTAAAAAAAAATAATTAGTGCATTTCTTACAACCATCGTATGATTTGTTTTTTCCATTAAACCAAATTCTCAGGATCTTTAGTCCTTGGGTTAGGTATCCTCATACATGGCTCATGATTTTATGGACCTTAGTCCCATCCCCCTTGATGTATTCCAGACTTTATCTTTTGCCAAGGCCTTGGTAAATGGATCTGCAAGATTATCAATAGATTTAATATAATTTATAGTTTTGATGCCACTATTAAAATAAGATCGCATGTTACTGTGCTTTCTTCTTATAGGTCTGGATTTACCGTTGTAGTAAAAGTTTTTAACTCTACCAATTGCGGCAGTGCTATCACAATGAATTAATATAGGTGGAATTGGCTTTTCCCAAAGTGAAATTTCATACAATAAATCTCTAAGCCAATTTGCCTCTTCACTAGCTGAAGCTAATGCTATTAATTCAGCTTCCATTGTTGAATTAGCAATTATTATTTGCTTTTCAGACTTCCAACAAATAGCACCACTACCTAAGGTAAAATATAACCAGTGGTAGAGAGAGAATCACTTGACAAAGTATTCCAATTGGCATCACTAAAAGCTTCAATCATAGTAGGGTACTTTTTATAAAATAAGCCATAGCTTTTGGTACCAATTAAATATCTCATAACTTACTCAATAGCTAGCCAATGATCTCTACTAAGCTTGCTAGTAAATCTGCTAAGCACTCCTACTGCATATGCAATGTCAGGTCTAGTACAAACAAGCATAACGCAAACTACCAATGATGCTAGCATAATCTTTTTGATTAAAAATCTCATCATCATTATTCACAAGAAATAAATAAACACTAGAATCAAAAGGAGTAGTTACACTTTTGTGATCATGAAAATTATATTTTCTTAATATTTTCTCAACATAATGTGATTGATCAATATATATTTCATCACATGCTTTTGTAATTTTCATGCCCAAAATAAAATTAGCCTCACTAAGATCTTTTATATCAAAATGGCTTTTAAGCATATTTTTCATTTCATTTATAACATGCATATTTAAGCAAAAAATTAGCATATCATCCACATAGAGGCTAATAATAACATGTAAATTATTCCATGATTTAGAATAAATAAATTTATCACATTCATTTGATTTATAATCATTCTCAATCATGCAGGAATCAAACTTTTCATGCCACTGCTTAGGTGCTTGTTTTAAGCCATATAGGGATTTAGTTAGTTTACATACCTTGTTTTTGATCCAGGCTCTACAAAGCCTTCGGGTTGATCCATATAAATCTCTTCCTCTAGGTCCCCATTTAGAAAAGCAGTTTTTACATCCATTTGATCAATTTTCAAATAAAAAATTGTAACAATAACAATTAACAATCTAATAGATGTAATTCTTATTATCAGAGAAAAAGTATCAAAAAAATCAAGATCAGCTTTTTGTTTAAAGCCTTTTGCAACAAGTCTAGCTTTAAATTTATCTATTGATCCATTCGGTTTCAACTTTTTTCTAAGGACCCATTTACAACCTAGTCTAACAACCTAGTGAAAGATCTACTAATATCCAAGTTCTATTAGAAATTAAAGATTTTATCTCATCATTTACAACCTCTTTCCAAAATATAGCATCAGGTGATGTTAAAGCCTTTTTTTTTTTTTTTGGGATTTTCCTTAATGTTAAAAACATAATAATCAGGACCAAAATCCTTTTCAACTCTAGCTTTTTTACTCCTTCTAGGTTCCATTTCAAAATTTTTTTGATTTTGTAGATGTGAAGTAGAAGAACTAGGTTGTGATAAAATATTTTCTTCACCCCTACTATTTTTCAATTTAAAAGGAAATTTTTCTTCATGAAAAATTGCATCACCAAATTCAAAAATTATTTTGTTTTCAAGATCAAAAAATCTATAGGCTGCACTATTAATTGCATAACCAAGAAAAGCACAAGTAGTAGCTCTTATACCTAATTTAGATATTTTAGGGTCAGTAAGCCTTACATAAGCAAGACAACCCCATACTTTCTGATAATCCTAGAAAATCAGTGGGTTGAAAATCTCCGGGCTTCGATGATCTTGAAGGCTAAGTCCTGAAAAAACCGAATTCAATCAGAGAAAGACCGGTGGAGGCCGGTCTAGGGTCCTCTGATGGTAAAGTCAGTGAGTTGAAGTTCAAAAAATAAAATACTTCTGAGAACTTTTTCAGTAAAAAATGCGCGAATGCCTTACCTCTTCGTAGAGAAACGTTTTTATAATGCACAGGGAACGGTTATTCGCTCTATCAAACGTTCCTTCTGTTGAGAAATTCGTTGAAGTCAGAGATAACCAAAATGACTCCCATGGTAGTTATTTTAGTTAGAACGATGCCTCATGCTTGTGGAGGCATTGGTTCATAGGTAAAAACTACCTTTGCCAATACTTCTCATCCTCGTTTGTCATTAGGGACGGACGAGGCCCCGTCCGTCCTTCATTAAGGACGGACGAGATTAATTAGGACGGCTCGTCCGTCCTTTACTGGGGGCGGACGAGGTTTGCTCGGACAACTTTGTCGTGTCCTATCCTTTTCCTTCTTCGGACGACGTGTGTGGACGAAAGGGGAGGGCTCTGTTGTGCCCTTCCTACATCCTTTATCCAAGGACGAACCATATGGATGATTTTGGGAGTTGCATTTTATAGCATCATCAATTCCCCCCTTGTCCGTGGGTCGTCCAAGGAGATGCAAGACGAGCGTTGACTGCAGATTGGTGTGCCACGTGTCAAGAATTCATTAGTGAAAAAATCTCGTCGATTGATTTAACCGAGGAGCATGCCACGTGTCTCTTGCTGATTGGGTCGTGTCGCTTCAGGTGCTGGGGTTTGTTCCCTATAAATAGTGGAATACCTCCGTTACCCTCTTCATTTCTGAAATTTCTCTCCTTGTCCTTCCTCGTCCTAGATCTTCGTCTAGAAGCTTCTCGCGTCCATAGCTTTCCTTCGTCCTAGATCCAGGTATTTCTCTTTTCCTCGTCCTTAGTTTTTCTGTTAAAATGGCTGAGGTTTTACTTTCCTCGTCCAGCGATAGTGTCGATAAAGCCATAGACGAATATTATGATGAGAGTAGCTATTACAGTTCCAGTAGCAGTAGTGATAGTAGTGGGGGGAATACCACGGACGAGGAGTATGTCTCTGGCGTCCCTGGGCTTCCCATGGAGGTTGTACAGGAATAGCTTAGGAAGGCCTCAGGGTCTCAAGCTGGTACCTCGTCCACAGTCCCTCCTTCTAGTCCTTTGGACGAGGAGGAGGTCACTATTTACAGTTGTGCAGTAAACATCCCTTCTAGGACAGACGAGCAAAGACTGAAAAACCTTAGGGAGTGGTACCAAATCCTAGACGAGTTTAACCCTAGGTTAACCGTCCGAGGAGAATGGTGTTGCAACCCTCACTTTGAAATAGGCGTCTATGAGGCTTATCTTCTGGGGGGTTTGAGATTTCCTTTAAATGCCTTTGCTAGAGAGTTGTTGATTATATTAGGTTTAGGAGTATGCCAATTCAACCCAAATGCATGGAGACTGATCATCTCAATGCAAAATTTGTGGGGTGAAGTATTTGGAAGGGACCGTCCTCTTACTGTGGACGAGTTCTTTTATTGTTATAAGCCTTCAGAAATACATCAATCCCTCGGCTTTCACCAATTCACAGCCAGGGATAGAGATTTTAGATTGATTAAGTCCCTGGCCTCGTCTGACAAAAAGTGGAAGACGGAATTTTTCTTCGTCTCCGGCTTTTGGGCTGGAAATCTTGTAGACGTTGGCCAGGACATGTTTGGTCGTTATATCAGGGACCTAGGAAACCTTCGTCCTGAGGATAAGTTGCTCCCCTTTTTCTTTTGATTTCCCTTCTCTTCTTTTTGCATTAACGATTAGTTAAAAATTTTTACTTGTTTTATTTCAGCTGTTAAACGACCGTCTTTAAGCAAATTCCACCGTGACCGCGTCCACAGGGCTCGTCTTCACGCGGATAGGGACTTTCATTCCTTGGTCTCGCTTAGTTGACTTGCTAAGTGGGGATTGAGCCCTAATCCATCTGACGAAGCAATTGCCCACGAAGTTACAGTAAGAAAAAGTAAGTGTTAGATTTCTGCGTTCTTTGTATTTTGTACTTTTATTTTTCTAAGTAAATTCTCCTCGTCTCTTTATAGGGATGGCAACCATGAGAGGTGGTAAGGGAAAAGAGGTAAGTGCTGAGGAGGATCGTCCTGAGGTGGAATCTCAGGCTCGTCCTGCGACTGGGGAGAAGAGGAAAACTCCATCTAAGAATTTAGATCTGGGAAATCTTCCCAGTCATAGAGGCAAGAAGGCTAAGAATACCTCGTCCCAAATAGTCAAGCCTACCACTCCCTCGTCCCAACAGCCTGTTCCTGTAGTTGATGTAGATTCGTCAATTCCGAGTGAAATCATTCCGCCCAAGACCACTCCATCCAAAGTTGTGTCTACCTTGTCTCAGCCTTCTCGATCGGTCCCTTCAAATATTATTGAAAACGAGGACTTAGCCTGGGAACGTTTCAAGAAGGCTGTGACGGACGAAGATATAAACGTTTGCTATGACATGTCCCTTAAGGATTTTGAACACTCTGGTGTTCACGACCTTTTCAAGGTAACTCTCATATCTCCTCTTGACCAAGGACTTTCATTTTCCTTCTTTGTCTCTTTCTCTTCTTTTTTTTTTTTTTTTTTTTTTTAACTTTTATTTGTTGTTGTGTTTATTTTTTGTAGGGCATGTCAAAGTTTATAGCGGCGTCTAGGCAGGCCACAGGGTTGGACAAGACGAGGATCCTGTTAGAGACGAGGATCCAGGAGTTAAAGGTCGAGGCTAAGCAATGGGCTGAAGTGGCTGTCAAGACCACGAACGAGGTGAAGGAGTTGAAGGCTATGGTTAAGGAGTTAAAAACTAGTGCTGTGGAGAAGGACGCTCGTCTTGAGGTCCTACAGAAAAAGAATGATGAATATGGCATTCTCCTCTCTAAAGCGAAGGAAGACGCAGTGGCTGAGTTTAAAGTGTCCAAACAATACACTGATGTTTTGGACACTAACTATGCAGCCGGGTTTGAAGATTTTAGAATGGAGGCTATGGAGAAGTTCCCCAATATAGACTTCAGCCCCATTGTCCTTAATCTGAATGCTGCTGCCACTAGTTCTCTCCTTCAGACTGGTTCCGAGGATATTAATGTTGAAGACGATGCTACAACCCTTCCTCAAGGCGCCTCCAATGCTGATGCTTTAGTTTAGAAAATATTTCAAATGTCTAGTGCTTTTACTTCCATTGTATCTTTTCTATCTTCTTCTTTTTATATGTAATCCAAGCACATTAGATTCGTCCATGTCTAAGGACGAGTCTTTATAAAACAATTTTAATTCTGAGGGTGTTTAGACGTTCTTCGTCCGCCCTCGAGAGTTTGAATGAATGTGGTTTCTTTTATATTTGTATGGACGAGAATTCTTATTTTCATTTACAAAAACTTTTTTTTAGCTCGTCTACATTTCATATATATATATATATATGTATACTTTGACCATCTTTATTGGAATTTCACTAAGTGTGATTTATCCAAATGACATGGTAATTGAGCGTTTATTCGTCCTTTGGACTCGTCGTTGTATTTTGCTCGTCTATGGACGGCTTTTTAGCAAGTGACTTAGTTCATAACATCTATGCTTTTCTCGTCCATGGTATGGTTGGGTATTATGTTTTACTCCGCCCATCTTATGGACGAGCATGCCTTAGATTTGTTTGTAATTTGCTTTCAAGGAATTTACCTTGTCCTTTTCTTGGACGGACGAGCATGCCTTCGATGTAATTTGGTCTTAGGCATGGGATTTATCTCGTCCTTTTATTTGGACGGACGAGCATGCCTAGATTTTACTTTCTAGGAAAGCTTGAGATCACATCTCCGCGTCTAGAGAATTTTCTCGTCTTGAGCTTTTCAGCTTTCTTCAAGAGTCAATATGAACAGAAGTGTTATGGAAATCATTGATTCACATAACATTATGTACATTTCACAAATATTGTTCACAACATAGATACTATTCATAGACGAGGCATGCACCTTAGAGGCCAATGCCTTTATTTAAACAACACACTATAACGTTGTCCATAAATTTAACTTAATAACAAAACCACACAGTACAATAAAAAAGTTTTTTGAAACCAGAGCTCGTCTAGAGTCATGCTCCTCTAGGCTGGCATTCTATTGATAGTACTTCCTCAAGTGCTCCACATTCCAAGGATGCTCCAACTTCCTCCCATCAAGGGCTTCCAAGTAATAGGATCCTTGTCTTTTGCAATTGATGACTCTGTAGAGGCCCTCCCAATTTGGTCCCAGCTTCCCATGGGCTGGGTTCTTTGTTGCTAAGGAAACCCTTTTTAGGACAAAATCCCCTATGTTGAATCGCCTTGGCTTTACCATTGCGTCATACCGTCTAGCCATAAGGTTTTTATACCTTGCCACCCTTTGCTCAACATCCATCCTTACCTCGTCTATTAAATCAAGATTCAAACGGAGTTGTTCCTCATTAGCTTCATCCTGGTAGGCTGTCACCCTATGATTGGCCATGTGTATTTCCGCGGGTATAACTGCTTCAGTTCCATATGCTAGCTTGAAAGGAGTTTTTCCGGTAGGAGTTCTCACTGTCGTTCTATATGCCCACAGAACACCTAGTAGCTCATCTGGCCATACTCCCTTAGCCCCCTCAAGCCGAGTCTTGATTATCTTTAACAAGGATCGATTTGCAACTTCTGCCTGGCCATTAGCTTGTGGGTGGGCTGGTGAGGAGTAGTGATTTTGAATTCCAAAGTGCGTGCAAAAGTCCTTGAAAAGTGCATTGTCAAATTGTTGTCCGTTGTCCGATACTAACACCCTGGGTACTCCAAATCTGCACACAATGTTCTTCCACACGAAGTTCTTGACATTTTGCTGTGTGATGGTGGTTAAGGATTCTGCTTCTACCCACTTGGTAAAATAATCAATACCAACCACGAGGAATTTTATTTGCCTTATACCCAGTGGAAATGGGCCCAGAATGTCAAGTCCCCACTGTGCAAAAAGCCACGGGGCCGTCATTGGAGTTAAGTACTCTGATGGTTGCATGGGGACGTTGCTAAACCTCTGACATTAATCACAGACCTTAACGTAGGCTTTAGCCTCAGCTTGCATGTTTGGCCAATAGAATCCTGCACGGACAACTTTGTGGACGAGCGACCTGGCTTCTGAGTGATTGCCACATGCTCCTTCGTGAATTTCTCTTAATATGTAGTTCGCTTCGTCTGGGGCTAAACACCTGAGATAAGGCTGGAAAAAACCTCTTTTGTAGAGAATCTCGTCCATAAGAACGTACCTGGCTGCCCTTGCCCTCAGCTTTCTTGCCTCGTCCTTTTCTTCTGGGAGTTGTCTGTCTTTTAAGTACGTCACAATTGGAGCCATCCAATTTGCTCTATTTTCTACCTGTTGTACTTCTGGTATGTCTATACTTGGCATATATTGAATTTCATCAAATTTGTCCACAGCTTCACTCGCTGAGGCTTCTTTCGCCAAGGTGTCAGCTTCCATGTTCTCCTCCTTTGGGATTTGAACGAAGCTAACTTCTCCAAACTTTTTTATAAGGCGCATCACTCTGTTTAAATACTTTCTCATTCGTTCTTCTTTAGCCTCAAACATTCCATTCACTTGGCCTATGATTAGCTGAGAGTCTCCCAAGACGAGAAGTGATTTCGCTTCTACAGATTTGGCCAACTCCAGCCCTTTGAGAAGAGCTTCATACTCAACTTTATTATTAGTTGTCTGGTATTGCAAACGAATTTTGTGTTTTAGTTTGTCCCCCTCTGGAGATTGCAAAACCACACCTATTCCTCCTGCGTACTGTGTAGACGAGCCATCCACATGGACGACCCACTTGCTGTTTTCCACTTCACCTTTATCATCTGAACTTAAGGTAAACTCAGCAATGAAATCTGCCAGAGCTTGAGCTTTTATGGCATGCCTTGGTTGGTACTTTATGTCAAACTCACTGAGCTCGATAGCCCATTGGATCAAACGTCCCGCAGCTTCTAATTTGTTCATTGCCTTCTTAAATGGGTGATATGTCATGACGTTAATGACGTGAGCCTGAAAATAATGCCTTAGTTTTCTGGAGGCTGTTATCAATGCAAAAGCCAATTTCTCCATTAACGGGTATCGTCCCTCTGCTCCCCTCAATGCTTTGCTAGTATAGTATACAGGTCTTTGTACCTTGCCCTCTTCCCTTACTAGTGCTGAACTCACTGCGTGTGGGGTGACTGCCAAATATAAGTACAACTCTTCTCCTTGCACGGACGGGCTCAACAATGGGGCTTTGGTGAGATACATCTTCAAATCTTTAAAAGCTTTCTGACACTCGTTGGTCCATTCAAATGCTTTTTTAAGAATCTTAAAAAATGGCAAACATTTGTCAATAGTTTTAGAAACAAACCTGTTGAGGGCGGCCACTCGTCCTGTGAGGGATTGAACTTCTTTAACATTGCTCGGAGACTTCATATCCAATATTGCTTGAATTTTATCAGGGTTTGCTTCGATTCCTCTGTAAGAGACCATAAATCCTAGGAATTTCCCTGATGATACTCCGAAAGCGCATTTGTTGGGGTTCAACTTCATATGATACTGCCTCAATGTGTCAAATATTTCCTGCAAGTCGTTCAGATGCCTTTCCTCGTCTTGAGTTTTCACCAACATATAATCTATGTAGACTTCCATATTCTGCCCGATCTGTGGACGAAACATATGATTGACCAATCGTTGGTATGTTGCTCTAGCATTTTTCAAACCGAAAGGCATCACTTCATAACAAAATAGTCCCTGACTGGTGAAAAAGGATGTTTTTTCTTGGTCTGCTTCATCCATCCTAATCTGATTATAACCAGAGAAAGCATCCAGGAAACTGAGCAACTTGTGGCCTGCCGTAGAATTTACCAACTGGTCAATGTGCGGCAATGGGTAACTGTCCTTGGGACAAGCCTTGTTTAAGTTAGTGAAATCAACACACATTCTCTATTTGCCGTTCGCCTTCTTGACCATGACCACATTGGCTAACCAGTCAGGATAGTACACCTCTCGAATGAACTTTGCCACTATTAACTTCTGAACTTCCTCCTTAATAGCATTATATCTCTCAGGGGCAAACACCCTCTTCTTTTGCCGCACTGGCTTGGAGGAAGGGCATACACTCAGACGGTGGGTAATGACATTGGGGTCTATACCCGGCATGTCTTCGTGACTCCATGCAAACACATCTCTGTTTTTCTTTAAAAAACAAATGAGGTCCTTCTTAATCTTCGCTTCCAAATCTGCTCCAACCCTGGTACACCTCTTAGGGTTATTTTCATCTAAGGGAATATCTTCCAATGCTTCCATGGGCTCTGCCAAAACTTTCTTTTCTTCAATATTCATTGCTTGCATTTGCTCGTCCATAGCCAACATGGCTAGATAACATTCCCTTGCTGCTAACTGGTCTCCCTGTGCTTGGCCTATCCCATGTTCCGTCGGGAACTTGACTGACATGTGGTAGGTAGATGTAACTGCCTTCCACCTGTTTAGGGTTGGCCTTCCAATTATTGCATTGTAAGATGATGAGCAATCTACTACTAGGAGATTCACATTGGTAGTCAACTGTTGTGGATATGCTCCTACCACCACTGGTAATGTAACAGTACCAACAGGCTGTACCTTCATTCCTCCGAAGCCTACTAGAGGCGAGTGCACTGGGCGGAGCTGGTCTCGTCCAATCCTTATCTGCTGAAAAGCTGGGTAATACAGAATGTATGCTGAACTTCCGTTGTCTATCAGCACTCTTCTAGTTGTGTAATCAGCAATGAGTAGGGCGATGACAATAGCGTTATCATGAGGATGATGGATTCTCTCAGCTTCCTCGTCCATGAAAGTAATCGGTTGTTCGTCCGTGGACTTCACCCTTGGCGATCGTCCTGAAAGTTGGACGCTCTGCACTTCCTTCAAGTATGCTTTCTTCGTTTTGGATGATCGTCCTGCCAAACTTCCCCCTATGATAACTTTGATCTCGCCCAGTGGTGGTCGTGACGACTCTTCTACTTTCCCTTTCAACTTCTCATCCTTGTGATCTCGTCCAAGGAAATTTCTCAACTTCCCTTGCCTTATGAGATTTTCAATATGCTGCTTCAAATCAAAACATTCATCAGTGTCATGGCCATGGTTTTTATGAAAGCGACAATACTTGTTCTTGTTGCGCTTGTTGGGATTTCCCTTCAATTTCTCTAGCCACTTCAGGGAAGGCTCATCCTTGATTTGCATAAGGACCTGTTCAAGTGGCATGTTCAGTGGAGTATATTGCTGGTTGCGTGCTAACGAACCTTTCTTGTCCCGGTCTCTTCTGTCGTCCGTCCGTCCCTTCTTTGGACGAGGAGGGCCTTGTTCTGGGTGCCGATTTGTGTCCATTTTCTCTGTCCTCTTTCTTTTCTTAGCTATAATCGCATCTTCCGCATTCATGAAGTTTTGAGCTGAATGGACGAGTTCTGCCATGGTTTGTGGCTCTTGCTCATAGAGTTTATGGATGAACAAATCCGAATGGACTCCGTTATGGAAAGCTGCTAACAGCAACTTGTCGTCCATCTCGTCTACTGTCAAGGCCTCCCTATTGAATCGAGTGATAAACGATCGCAAACTCTCATTTTCCCCCTGTTCTATTGTTAACAGACTGGAAGTAGAACGTTTATGTCGTTGACCCCCTATGAAGTTATTGACAAACAATTTGCTTAATTCTTCAAAAGAACTTATTGAGTTTGGGGGTAATTTGTTGAACCATACTTTGGCTGGACCCTTGAGAGTGGTAGGAAAGGCTCGACACATTATTTCGTCTGGAACTCCTTGAAGATGCATAGTGGTCTTGAAGGTGGCAATGTGGTCAAAAGGATCTTGGTTCCCATCGTATGAATCTAAAGAAGGCATTTTAAATTTTGGTGGCAGGGGATGGCCATTGATGGAAGCCGTAAAGGGAGAATCAGTTCTATGAACCAAATCCTCTACTGGGTTCGCCCTCCTCATATTCTCCTTCATTTCGTCCATGGCCTTCTTCATCTGATTCAACTCTTTTTCCAAATTGGGTACCCTTCGTGAGGTGGTACCCCTCGATGGACTCCCATGTTGAAAATTCTCTCTGCCCTCTTGACTCCGAGTTTGCCCTTCTTCTTCATGCTCTCTATGTATCTGCCTTCTTAAATTAACCTCTCTCCATAGTTCTTGGTTTTGACGAGTTAACTCCGCCATCGCAGCCGCCATGGAGTGCATATGTTGGACAGATGACGCCTGCATAACTGGTGCAGACTGACGATCGCGATGAGGGTTACTTGATGCGTCTCTACTCTGTTGCAGGCCTGGGCTAGTAACCCTTGATCTTGTCTGAACCATTTCAACCCTTTATGAGAAAAAGAAATTGCAAAACTCAACAAGTTCAAGAGCGACAAATATTTCTAGTTTCCCATAAACGACACCAACTGATAATCCTGGAAAATCAGTGGGTTGAAAATCTCCGGATTTCTATGATCTTGAAGGCTAAGTCCTGAAAAGATCGAATTCAATCAGAGAAAGACTGGTGGAGGCCGGTCTAGGGTCCTTTGATGGTAAAGTCAGTGAGTTAAAGTTCAAAAAAGAAAATACTTCTGAGAACTTTTTCAGTAAAAAATGCGCGAATGCCTTACCTCTTCGTAGAGAAACTTTTTTATAGTGCACAGGGAACGGTTATTCGCTCTATCAAACGTTCCTTCTGTTGAGAAATTCGTTGAAGTCAGAGATAACCAAAATAACTCCCATGGTAGTTATTTTAGTTGGAACGATGCCTCATCTCGGCTTGTGGAGGCATTGGTTCATAGGTAAAAACTACCTTTGCCAATACTTCTCATCCTTGTCTGTCATTAGGGACGGACGAGGCCCCGTCCGTCCTTCATTAAGGACGGACGAGGTTAATTAGGATGGCTCGTCCGTCCTTTACTGGGGGCGGACGAGGTTTGCTCGGACAACTTTGTCATGTCCTATCCTTTTCCTTCTTCGGACGACGTGTGTGGACGAGAGGGGAGGGCTCTGTTGTGCCCTTCCTACATCCTTTATCCAAGGACGAACCATATGGACGATTTTGGGAGTTGCATTTTATAGCATCATCACTTTCAAATATCCCAAATTTGGCTTATGTACTTTCTACATCTCAAAAGGTGTGGTGTGTGACTTTTTATGTGGCATCCTATTCAAAACATGACATGTAGTTAAAATAGTTTCACCCTAAAAATGTAAAGGTGCACCAAATTCAATTAACATAGCATTTGTTAACTCAATTAGAGTTTTATTTTTTCTTTCAGCCATACCATTAGAAGTAGGTGAATATGGTGCAGTAATTTCATGGATAATTCCCAAAGACTGAACAAATGAGTTGAATGCACTTGATTCATACTCATGGCCTCTATCACTTCTTATTCTTTTTATTTTTCTACCAAATTGATTTTCAACTTCTTTTAAAAAAATCTTGAAATTTTTCAAAAACATCACTTTTATTTTTCAACAAATAAATAGTTGTATATTTTGAGAAATTATCAATAAAAGTGATAATATATCTATTTCCTCCATGAGTTAAAATTTCCTAAAATTCACATAAATCGAAGTGAATTAACTCACGCAATTCGATTTTTCTTACAACACTTTTATGAGGCATTTTTGTAATCTTAGTTTGACCACAAGTTTTATATTTTTCAAAATCTTTTGATAGTCTTGGAATTATTCCTAAACTACTCATAATTCCCTCGTATCTACTATTTATATGACACAAACGAGCATGCCAAAAATTAATAGAAGAAAGCATATAAACTGAACTGGTAGATGCTTTATTATTTTCAACATTCAATTTAGGTCTATGATCTATGTTTTTGTTTAGTTAATTTTGGGATGGGCTAATTTCTGTTGATGTTTGGGTTTGTGCTGAGCTGAGCTGATATGTGATTAGGATGTGCAAGATTTAAGTTAAGATGTGCAAAAGTATTTTTTAAGGATAAATTAAAGTAATAAAAATATTATATATATATATATATATATATATGTATGTATGTATATATTTAAAAATTTCAAGTAAGGGGGTTTAATTCCCCCAAAAATAAGCTAGCTTCCCCTGCTAAAATGCCATAAAATTCATAGAAGGCCCCAACAATAGAAGAGGAGAAATCCAACATTAATTTTACCAACTCCTTCACGAAAGTTTTTTCCAATGCATTCAACATATGCCAAAACTAGTTTTCTCTATGTTTGGATAGTGTTCTCTTTTTCCCTAATCACATTGCTTCAAATTTGGTACTTTTGTGATTTGAAAGCATACATTCGCTATAGACTATAGTAGGTTGGAAATTGTCTCTTCCATTTCTTTTGCAGGTTTGCTGATTCAAGCACAATTCCGAAGTGCATCGCTAGCCTTCTTCTCTTATGTTGATATAAGTAGCGGACTCGACTTTCCTAAGTGGAACCCGGGTCCAAGGCAGTCCAATCAAAGTTTGACAAAAAAGAAACAAGAAAAAAGAAAAACCAACAACTATTATTGTAACATATATCCTGTCATGTGAGACATGACATGAGAGGAATAACATGACAAGACCAAACCTGGAAATGACATACACGATGCATGTATATTAGTGGGGTTTTGCCAACTAGCCATCTTCGAAGCTAGGGCATAAAAGCAACAACTGTAAAGTACAGTATGTACAACTACATTTTCGGCATTTTGAGTAGCAAAGTCAGCCAGCACTGAAGCTGTCATTTACCTTAAAGAGAAATAAATCAGAATGGCCCCAAGACTTCATGCAATGAAGCCCTTAGTTAGTGCTGCGTAGGTGAACCGATTCATCAGCTTTACTAAGCTCACAATATATAATGAGACCTACAAGACTCAACGTCCAAAGTGACTCAAAGCTTGAAACAACTAGTAGAAGTGCAAAGCCTAATCTCTTAAGCACTGTTCACTATGAAGACTAGATCCTTTTGTCAAGGGGCTCTTCTGGGCTTATTGGTGGTGTTCTTCTCGTTTGCTGTGAGCTGCTATGGTGAACCTGGTCAAGACTCTTCAGGTATATTTGTTCTCTAACATAATAAGGGTATTTTGCTCAGCTATATTAGGCTAGCTCATAGCTGCTTCCTTCATTGTTTAAACATTAGGATTTGTAGACTTGTAGCTACTGCTTGTTGCTAATTTGTTACAGTTGCTAATTAATAATAATAAAATTTTACTAAAATTAAGCAAAAATAAATGAATATATGAAAAATAAAACTAGCTTCTATCTCGTATAGTATTAGCAATATAAAAGATACAAAATTTTTTTTCCCTAATACACTTCAGCTTAATCATATATTATCTATCAAAATAGAATTCAATTTTTTTTTAAATCCCAAAAAATTATCACTAATAATATAAAAAGTCATATTTTGTTAGATCTTTCATTTTGCTGAAAAATAAAATATTCATAAACAATATGCTCACTAATCATTGACACAATTCAAAAAAAAAAATTTACAATTTTTGAAGTCTAAGTGTGGGTTTGGATTCAGCGTTTCCGCTGAATCCTGCATTGCGATTTTTTTTTTTTTTTTTTTGGTCCCCTACTTTTCCTACTTTTTCGTCATTTTTATCACATCAGTGGGTCCCATGCACTGTTCATGGGACTTACAAATCTTACTTTTCAGCAACTTTTTTATTAAAAATTGGTCCCACGGTACTATTTACACATTTAAAAATTATTTTGCTAAAGTGTTTTCAGTTTTCAGTTTCAGTTTGAGCAAAATAAGTTCTATCCAAACAGACTCTAAATATCACTCTACATTATGATTATAATGGTGAATTTCTATTTTAGAACTAGTTTTTTTCATAATTTGTGAAATCTTATTGATAAAACTTATTTATAACAAACAAATATCGTCAAATGTAATTAAAAATACTTATGTACCTCTTGAGAATCTAAAATTGAGCTAATAATAAGCAACTCGGTTATAGTTTCACTAAAACAATGATTCAATTATTACAATTGAGAATGTAAAAAAATATTAATCAATATCATTCAGCAGTAAAGTTATCGTAAAGTTATCTTGCTAATTGAGAAGAGAAAAAGAAGAAAGAAAGAAAAGAAAAAAACTAGACACCCTAGTAATCTTTTAGGTGGGGCTAGATAGCATGGCAGCGCCTAACTCTTAAATTTCTAAACTTTTAATTTCAGTTCCTACAATAGAAGTGTTATACCGAACAATGCTGTCCAGCGGGCCAAGTGACCCGACCAAACCAACTAGACCTGCGGCCCAATGGGCAGGCCCGAATAACATGTTGGTCGAATTCGGGTCCTGGGCTTTTAAACACCGAAATTTCGGTTCGGCTGCGGGTTAATGAATTTAAAAACTGTAGAAACTGACCCAACCCGTCTTAAATTTAAAATCACACATTCTAGGTCTTTCTACCATTCTCCAGTATTCTCACGCTAACCTACCTCTATTTTCACACACTCTCTCTCTTTCAAGTTTCGTCTCTCTCTCAAATCCCTAGCTCCTGCCTTTGTCTTCCTTCCGCCGTAGACCTGCTTCTCTGAAATCACTAGCCCTAGACCTGCTTCCTTGTAAAGCCGCCTCTAATCTGCTTTGATCTTGTGCAATTTGATGGTGGATGTACTGATATTATGATGCATGCAGTGATGGTGGGAACTCGGAGGAGGAGCGGTGGTGGTGTCGTCTGGTGAATTTCTTTTCTTTCTCTCTTTCTTTCAATCTCAGATCGGGTTCTCGTCTTTCTTTCTCTTTCATCTCAGATCCGAGTCTCATCCTTCTCTCTTTCTTTCAGTCTTAGATTTGGGTTTGTGGTGTTTTTTATGCTATTTGGTTTCAAACTTAGATTTGGGTTTGTGGTATTTTTGGTGTTATTTGATTTCACTAGTTTTGGATTATGGTTGTGACTTGTGAACCATGTTCTTTCTCTCTTTCATCACAGATCCGAGTCTCATTTTTCTCTCTTTCTTTCAGTCTTAGATTTGGGTTTGTGGTGTTTTTTATGCTATTTGGTTTCAACCTCAGATTTGGGTTTGTGGTATTTTTGGTGTTATTTGATTTCACTAGTTTTGGATTGTGGTTGTGACATGTGAACCGAGTTCTTTAGGTTTGGGTTTTATTTATGCTGTGTTGTTCTTCAAACCCGATCACTCGACGACTCCAACCCTTTCAACAGATGACTCGAAATATCGGGTCTGACCCGAAGATTCGTTCGGTTGCGGGTCTATTTTTCATACATCCGATCTGATCGGGTCGGTTGCGGGTCAACCCCAAACCCGACCTGACCCGACCCGTGGACAGCCTTACTGAACATGTTCAAAATGCATATGTCATAACTATTTTTGTAAGTGGAGTTATATATATGTGTGTGTTAAAATAGGGTTTTTTTAAGGGGCCCACCAATCACAAATATAGGCTAAGTTCTTGCTCTAATTTTTGAGCTTTTTGGGCCAACTTTCAATTTTGGGATTGGTTATCAATTTTGGAGAGGGGCGATGTATGAATTTTTTGAAAATAATTAAAAATTTTATTTTAAAAAAAATACAATTTAAAACTTTTGAAGTCCCTCTGGCCTAGTGGTGGTTCCATCACTCTATCTATTTACTATGAAAACATTTAAACAAAAAGAAAAATTAATTTTCTATCGCATTCATTCTTCAAACCAAAGAAACAATCACAATACAAAGCTTATCTGAAAAGTGAAATTACACTATTTGTTTTGATGGAAAATGTTTTTTTTTTATTTTTTTTTTTTGGGTGTTTAGTATGGTAGAAGTCTATGAAAATGTTTTTATAGTCAATGAAAAACAAGCTCAATAGAACACAAAAATTTTTTTGCTTTTAAAAGCAGAACACGTTTTGTGGAATACTAAAAAACGAAATATAACTGTGTGCACCTGGAGTGAGGCTATTGGGCCTAACCTCACTTGGGCTCACAATTTATTTGTAAAGTGGGTTTGTGGATTTCCTACATTGGGTGGTTCTGGGCACTGAGACTCAATAAGGTTCTCCGTTTCCCTCCCTCTCTCCCTCTCTCTCTCTCTCCTATGTTCCTCTTTCCTCTCTATTTTCTCTCCAATTCACAAGAACTGTTTCAACAACCCCTTCCCTACCCCCACCTTTCATATTTATAGCGCCAGATTGGTATCAGGGCCCCAAGCCCAAATGGGTTAGCGTACCGAATGCCGTACACTAGCCCCCCCTTGATTTATGCCCGGGTCCCAGCAAGAATCAAGGAGTCCAAAAGGCACACGTTGCTTGGTGAGTTCAGTGGAGCGACTTCTAGGGTACTCCAGAACCCCATTAATGCATTCCTAAAAAGGCGCACTGAATCTGGCTACTCAGTTTATCCTTCATTATTACTTAACGGTTCGCAAACCAAGGCAGCGCAGGTGCCAATTGGCGTTGGAATCCGTAAGGCTTGCTAATTAATCTTCATAATGGCTAATTAACCATTGCTTACTCTCTTGGGTCTCCTATAACTTGTCTGCTCCAAATCAGTCTTTCACTTTTTCACTCACCACCCTCTGAGATCCCTTTCTACCGTGCATTCATCTGCGTACTCATTCTCCAACCCAGAATTTCTCCCTATCTTAGAGCCCAAAGTAAGTTCTCTACAACTTCATCTTTTTACTTTCGTATCTTCCTTCATTCATTTCTTTCTAGGGTTTAGGATGGGATATTCTTACCTTCTGGATACGGAGGCGGCCTTAGCCATTTTCAAGCAGGCTTTTGACGTCCCCAATGATATGGAGGTAGCGTACTGCCATGAGAGCAAAATCGCCCTTTACAGAGGGGGCAACACTGCCTTTTTTCCCTTGATAGCCATCCTGGAGGGTGGGGTGAGCTTTCCCATAGACCCTCTTTTACTAAACACTCTTAGGTACTATGGGTTATGCCCCGACTAATTTCCCCCCAACTTTTATCGAGTAGTTAGTTGCGTAAGTCAGTTGAACCAGATATTCGGTTTACAGTTAGACCAGCATGACATAAATCACATGTACAGTTTATGCAGGAATAAGAAAACAAATTACTATTTAAAAGTTAGAGATATGAGGGTACGGCTGATCTCCTGCTTACCTGATTCAAATAGGAACTCTGCAGGGGAGTTTGTTCATGTGCACGACAATTGGTTTGCCGGTGAGATCCCCTGCCCCCTTATAAGGCACGAAGTGGGTTTGTACCGATCATTGTCTCGCTCTTATCTCCTGCTTATTATCATATGTGGACATATACTTCGTATTGTAGTGGCTTCATTTACTCTGAGGCCTTTTTTTTTTTTGGGCAGACGGTAGAGTGTTCGTCCCGGATGTTAAAGTGGCTCATGTACAGGATTTGAACTTTGTGCTTAGGTCCAAAATTTTCGTTCACTCGGACGGACAACTCCGGGCGTCCTATTTGATACTTGGAATTGATCCTGTGTATTCTATTTGGCAAGCCTTTAGTCAAGCCTTACTTGTTGATAGCCCTCTTTTGTCTTACATCGACGTACGACACGCAAATTTCCTTCCTCTGAAGTTTACAGTAGGTGAAGCCCATGAATTAGGTCCTCAGCACATCTACTTCGACGAGCGCTAGCCTGTGCCGAACGAGTCAGCTGAATGTGTGTCCCAAGCTCATCGAGAATGGGCCCACAAGCAGATTTAGCAAGAAGCCCCCGTCCAACCCGAAGACCTCGTAAACCCCGAGGCTCCTGCTCCGAACACTGAAAAAGTAGTTGTCGAATCCTTCGGTCTCCCCTATCCAGGCCTACAGCTCCGAGTACTTATTTTCCGCAGCCACCTTAGCTTTCTTAGCCGCGGCAGCCTTCTTCTCCGCGGTTGCAACAGTGACGGCTTTCTCCTTTGCGTTCGCCTCGACCACATCCTTAAGATCTTTTTCCCGACCAACATCCTTCGCCAGATCCTTAAGCTGCCCGTCAAATATATATGCCAGTTGTGCGGCCTGGCAAAGTAATAAGAATGGGCATCGAACCCGAGAAAATAGGACATTGGTGGTTAGGAACAAAAGGGAAAGGGAAAAGGAAAAAAGGAATTGTAAACAGTAACAACAAAAACTTACCGCGATAGTATGCCACTGCAGCCTCCTCCCCATAGACTCGTCCGTGCCCTCTTCGAAAGCATGCAAGTCCTCAGGCAGCAGAAGGCCGCGTGCCAGAGTTTAGCGACGCGACCCCCCACTCCCTTTTCCCATACGCGCACATTCGCATCCGAGGGAAGAGGTTTGCCGTCCAACATGAATAAAGGTTGCCACACTGGAATAGCACGGGAAGAGGACACCACTTGCATCCCAGTTTGAGCCGTAGGCTCACGGATCACGATGCCACTTGTTGGCCGGGGAGGAGTCCTTGAGGGTGCGTCACTCAGGCCGATAAAAGTCTGTTCGGTTGCACGCTGCCTTTTTCGTTGCCGACTGGGGGCAGGAGGCGGGGGAGGAGGGGTTTAGCTGCGGCCCTGGGAGGGTTGCTGTTGTGCGGCGGGCCTGGCCCAGGGGATGAAGCGGCTGATCGTCGTCTTTTTTCGGGTCACCATCTCTTCCCATAGACGATGCCAATTGTGTGTGCCTGGAATGAGGCTATTGGGCCTAACCTCACTTGGGCTCACAATTTATTTGTAAAATAGGTTTGTGGATTTCCTACATTAGGTGGTTCTAGGCACTGAGACTCAATGAGGTTCTCTGTTTCCCTCCCTCACTCCCTCTCTCTCTCTCCTGTGTTCCTCTTTCCTCTCTATTTTCTCTTTAATTCACCAGAACTATTTCAACAACCCCTTCCCTACCCCCCACCTCTCATATTTATAGCTCCAGATTGATCGAGGGACCATCATTGCCCCTATGGTTAGTGCAATGGGGGGTCCAATACTATTGTTTGTAAGTGGATGATTAAGTGAGGGTGGCTTTGGAACTTGGTTCCCATTTCCGCAGATAGCTCGGCAGCGGCGTTTCATGGTTAGTGCAACGGGGGGTCCAATACTGTTGGTCGTAAGTGGGTGATTAGGTGAGGGTGGCTTTGGAACTTGGTTTCCACTTCTGCAGACAGCGCGGCAGCAGCATTTCATGGTTAGTGCAACGAAGGGTCCAATACTGTTGGTCGTAAGTGAGTGATTAGGTGAGGGTGGCTTTGGAACTTAGTTCCCACTTCCGCAAACAGCTCGACAGTGGCGTTTCATAAGGCACTACCCAGTATGTAAGCAATGGCGTGCTTGCACGTCAATCGTTCTTCATTGCTCGCAAAAGGTTTGCCGAGCAAGGACCAAGTAGCGTACCTCGGGCCCTCGGCTTGTGTGGGCTCAGGTTGGGCCTTTGGACAGGCAGGAACTGGGCCCATGGGCCGCATCTTGGTATCAAGGCCCCAAGCCCAAATGGGTTAGCGTACCAAATGCCGTACAATAACAATTAAGCTCTGCACCAATTAAAACTCTCCCAATGGTATCTTTTGTTTCTTGGCCCCTTTCTCACCACATATCAACTATCGACCCCTTTTTTTAAAACTATATATATATATATATATAAGAAATAAAAAATATAATAGGCTATAAATTTATCATAAGTTGGTTTTTGTAAAATGTAATATTAGCACTCTATTTTTTTTTTTGAGGAATACCAGCGTGTTTTGATTCCTTTCTTATTACCTCATTTAATTTTTTGTTTAATTCACTTCTCTATAATATAGGAAGGATTTAATCACAACCTTATTTCAAAATTTTGACAAAAATCTCTCTCAAAAAAAAAAAAAAAAATTTTTTTTGACAAAAACTTGTAAAAGAAAATGTTTCAAAGTAATATATATTTGCGGGCCCATGAATCATTGAGCACATGACATATGATTTGATGAGAAGAAAAATGATTACATATATAAAAGATTACATGTCTATACAATATGGTTAATCAAGCCTCTTTGCTAAGAGATTTGTAACTCAATTGATTGATATCTTTTGGTGTCCATGACATCCATAGTATAAATCTCTCCCCTCTTGTTGTAAACTATCAATTTATTTATTTTCCTGAGAGAATCAATTTATTTATTTTAAAAAAAGTGTTAATAAGCCTTCCTTAAATGACTATAAGATTAAAGTTAATCGCGCCTCCCTTAAAAAAATTTCTAACACCACCAGCAATAGATATTGCTCTTAACATCTAAGGTTTCTTCATTCCAAAGCCATATTCTATATCAAAGGATAAAGAATAAGACATCCTTGCATATAATATCATTCTTGTTGTTCCATCACATAATTTTAAATGACTGATCATCATGATAGTATTTGTTTTTATTTTTTATTTTTAGAAGTGATAGTATTTGTTTGTGCTGGGCTTTGTGTATAATTCTAAATGATTCATTTTAATGTATTTGTTTGTGCAGGGATTAGTGTAACCACTAATGGAAAGTCTAACAATGAAGGGTTCAAAGCAACAATAGATCTTGATAAAGGAAGATTCAAGAAACCTTTTCCACCACACATTCCAATCTTTAAGAAACCATCAATTCCCATTCTTACAAATCCACACCCACCAAAAGTTCCAATTTTTAAAAAGACTCTTCTACCACCCATTCCTGCTGTCAAGAAGCCATTTCTTCCACCAATTCCAAATTTTAAGAAGCCACTTCTTCCACCAATTCCAATTTTCCAGAAGCCATTACCGCCACATGGTCCAGTTGTGAAGAAGCCACCACATGTTCCAATTTTGAAGAAGTCGCTTCCACCATCAACTCCAATTTTCAAGAAGCCATTACCACATCAGTTCCAATTTTCAAGAAGCCACTTCCTCCAACTATTCCAAGTTTCAAGAAACCAATACTACCACCAATTCTAGTTCTTAAGACCATTTAATAAGCCGATTCTTCCACCCATTCCTGATTTCAATAAACCACTTCCATCAATTCCAAGTTTTAAGAAACCAATTCTTCCACCTATTCCTGATTTTAAGAAACCACTTCCACCAATTCCAGGCTTTAAAAAACCACTTCTACCACCAATTCCAGGTTTTAAGAAGCCAATTCTTCCACCTATTCCTAATTTTAAGAAACCACTTCCACCAATTCTAGGTTTTAAGAAACCATTTCTACCACCAATTCCAGGTTTTAAGAAGCCGATTCTTCCACCTATTCCTGATTTCAAGAAACCACTTCCAACAATTCCAGGTTTTAAGAAGCCAATTCTTCCACCTATTCCTGATTTTAAGAAACCACTTCCACCAATTCTAGGTTTTAAGAAACCACTTCTACCACCAATTCCAGGTTTTAAGAAGCCGATTCTTCCACCTATTCCTGATTTTAAGAAACTATTTCCACCAATTCTAGGTTTTAAGAAACCACTTCTACCACCAATTCCAGGTTTTAAGAAGCCGATTCTTCCATTCCCTAGTTTTAAGAAATCACTTCCACCTATTCCAAGTTTTAAGATACCAAATCTACCACCAATTCCAAGTTTTAAGAAGCCAATCATTTCACCTATTCCTGATTTTAAGAAACCACTTCTACCAATTCCGGGTTTTAAGAATCCATTTCTTCCGCCTATTCCTGATTTTAGGAAACCATTTCTACCACCAATTCCAGGTTTTAAGAAACCAATTCTTCCACCTCTTCCTGATTTTAAGAAACCATTTATACCACCAATTCCAGGTTTCAAGGAGCCACTTTTTCCAATTTTTAAGAAACCACTCCCTCTTATAAAGCCTTTGCCTCAATTTCCAGGTTTTGGAAAGTCACTTCCACCATCCATTCCAATTCTCAAGAAACCACATCTTCCCACTCCCCCAATTCCCAAAGCAATAGTCAAGAAGAAACCTATTCCTTAGAAAAAAATTATAGATATACATTGTAATAAAGGAAAATGGTGGTGATTGTTTTGTACGCATATAAGTTATCGAAAATGCTAGAGTCAATGAAAATGTTCACAAAGAATTGTACTCCCTTTCACATTTGAAGTGCAGTGGAACCTAGTTGATGTGAAGGCTCATGTAAAGAGAGTGAAAAAGTCCATATATTTTTTTGGTGCATCTAGCACTGCTCATAAATTAAATAAATTTGTTATTCTTGTTATGTGGCTACCATCAAATATCAAAAAGTAGACAATGCTCGCTAAAATGAAAATGCTTCCAAATTTATTTTCCACATACAATTAACTACTGTTTCTCCACACTAATTGATCTCCCCCCACCCCTAACGAGAGTGTTTAGAGTTCACTAAAATGATTAATATTTTTTTCTTGACACCATGCTTGATCTTTTTTTCTTGACACTAATCAGTCGTCCCATTTAGTTTCCCTTCACTCATATTGCAAGTCAACTGAAAAAAAAAAAAAAAAAAAAAAAAGAAAAAAAAAAGAAAAAAAAAAAGGTCATTGATAACTCATACTTATACTTGACCTTGGGTATGACAATGCTTGAAAGGAATATTTAGACCCCTTTTATATATTAAGAAGTGAGTTTCTAAACTATTTCTATTAATGGATTATGCAAATCTGATTAGTACATATTAACCATCACATATTACCATATCGATATATAAAAAGTAATAAAAATAAGGTAAAGAACACAACATATAGTGATGAAGTGGACAATTAATAGATAACATCCACACAAAAAATCACCATATAAGAGTTAACTCCAAGATAAGAAGGAATTTCACTATTAAAATTGAAGTTCCCAACCAAATCAGACTCATGATCCTAGTCTCTACCTCGAAGATACTTTTACTAACACCCCATAATTTGTTCCAAATAGCTTGGACTCTTCTTATTTGAAATACTCCACGCGAATCGCATTTGAGTTCAAGAACTGTTTTAAAGATTCTTCTCCGCTCTAGAACTGAGAAGGTACTATGACTTTAGCTTAAATCACCAAACAAAAAATTCATCTTGAGGTTATAAATTTGAGTTGATGGATTAGTGAAGCTAGGTTTAAGAATTTCTCTTTTGTACTCACAATACAAGCTCTCTAAATCTCTATTTTGTACATTCAACGAACATATTTTTTCAAAGAATGTAGACATGTGTAAATTGAATTTACAAAATTGTTTACATTCTTCAATAAATTGTGTACATTCAATAGTTTCATTGAAAAACAGTACATGTTGAATATACAAAATTGTAACTTATAACTTATAATACTCTTATTAATGGCTGTGTATAAAGGGAAACAAGTTTTGTTGTACTCCTCTTATACATGTTTGTATGGACATAGGGTCGGTGCCCAGTAGCATCCCGTAAATATTGGGCTGGGCCCGGCCTAGTAACATAGAATGGGTCAATGCTAACCACAGGGGTAGAAGCCAATACTTAAACCGACCCCCCTAGCATTGCTAGTGTCTTGGGAGAATTCGTTGCCAAGCACCATTCGGTGTCAAGTGCAAAGTTTGAAGAGAATCTTCAGAAAGGACCAATTTACTAGGTATTCTAGGTAAAGGTGGAGACCACGTGAGAAAAATGTAGAAAGGTAATCCTTAAGACCACCCTAGGGGAGACTATAAAAGGGAAAGTAGGATAAAGGAGAAGTGGTTGGCAAAAATTAGGTTGTAAGAGACGGGAGAGAAGGTGAGAAGGGAAACACACCTAGGAAGGAAGAGCAATACAAAGGGAAATTTCTGGTATTTTACAAAGGCAGCATTTGGGGTTTTCCATTGTAGGACTTTAGTCATACCCACCAACAAATAAATTAGGAGCCCAATCCCTATCAAGCGAGTACCATTGGGTTTGGATCACTACAATATTTATTGTAGACAAGGGGAATACTATAGGGCCTTAGATTTGCTTATTAAGAATTTAAGATGATAGGAGGAGGACATAAGCCTAATATGGTTTCGTATGACGCTCTCATCCATGGACTTATTGCTACAGGGGAGGTTGATGTTGTATTGGCAATGCGAGAAATTTTTTTGGAAAAGGGAGTATTGCCTGATGCTGGTATTTACAATGTTTTAATAAGTGGGCTTTGCAAGAAAGGGAGGCTTCCTACTGCCAAGTTGCTCTTTGCTGATATGCTAGACCAAAAATGTACAACCTGATGCTTTTGTTTATGCCACCTTGGTGGATGGGTTCATAAAAAATGGTGACATACAGGAGGCCAAAAAACTCTTTGAACTCGTCAATGAAAAGGGTATAGATCAGAGACGGACTCAAGATTTCAAGTTAAGGGGGCCGGAGATAAGCAAAAAAAAAAAATATATATATATATATACACACATCCATATAGTATTAAGAAATTTTCAACCAAGACAAATACACAAAAATGATTATTTTTTAATATATTAAGATGCAATCATTTATTAACAAAAACAAAAAACACAAAACACTATTATTTTTTTACCTCTCTTTTTTTTTCTTTTTTTTTTTTTAATTTACATGAACTAGGTTGAAGATTCATGATTTTAAAGGGCCCATGCTACAAAGTAAAGGGGTCAGGTCTAAATTTTTTATTTTTTTACTAAAAATTAAATTACTAAAAAAAAAAAAATTTGGGCCCGGGGCCCCACCTGGTCCGTCCTTGGTATAGACCCTGGTGTAGTGGGGTATAATGCCTTGATTAAAGGTTTTTGCAGATTTGGAACGATGAAAGATGCATTTTCTTGCATCATTAGAATGAGGAAAGGGCATCATGTTCCAGATGTATTTACTTATACCACCCTTATTGATGGGTATGTAAAGCAGCATGACTTGGATGGTGCACTAAATTAGATGTTTGGGCTAATGGTGAAACAGAGATGCAAGCCAAACGTGGTCACGTACACTGCCCTCATAAATGGGTTTTGCGGCAAGGCAAATACCAATAGAGCTGAAAAAATTTTCAGAGAGATGAAATCTTGTGGATTGGAGCCTAATGTTGTCACATACGGTATACTTATTGGGAGGTTTTGTAAAGATTGTAAACTTGCAAAAGCTGCCTCCTTTTTTGAATTGATGCTGATGAGCAAGTGTACTCCTAATGATGTTACCTTTCATTATCTTGTAAATGGGTTTGCAAATATTGCACTAACTACAATTCCCAAGGAAAGCAATGAGCTTCGGATGGATGGGTTCAAGTAACTGCGGCATATAATTCTATTATCATATCTGCCTTTGCCAATATGGAATGGTTAAAATTGCTTTGCAGTTGTGTGATAAGATGATCGGTAAGGGTTTCCTTCTAGATTCTGTTTCTTTTAATGCCTTCCTACATGGCATTTGCTTGGAAGGGAGATCAAATTAATGGAAAAACATTATCTCCTGTACTTTGAACGAACATGAGCTCCAAACTGCTGTCAAATACTCACTGAAATTAAACCAATGTCTTCCTCGAGGAAGGTCTTCTGAGGCTTTACTTATTTTAGAAGCCTTGATTGAAGACTACAAGTCTAATGATCAACAAGCCAAAGTCTTAGTGGGGTAGGGAAGAAGAAAAAAAAAATTGAAATCCCTCATCTTGCTCTGTTATAAATATAAGAAATTTGCACCAACGAATTTCTTTGGTATCCCTAAATATTACCATCACTTAATACAAAAGTCTCAAACTCCTTACATTTTCTTTGTTAAGGTGCCTTTCAAACACACGTGTTGGTCATATGATTGGTGAACCTATAAGGCAGCTCTTGAGGATCCATCTGGATTGACATCATTGTATGGTAGGTAATTTCTTAATGGGCTGTGCATTTAATTTTTAATAAGTTTCAGGATAACTGTTTTTGATATTGGATTTATCTCATTTTGTAGTGCTTGTGCAGGCATTTGGGTGCAATTCAAGGACAAGTAAATACTACATTAACTGATTCTTATTCTATCAAAGCAAATCTTGATGTTAACAAGATATTGAAGCAAACTTGACTTCACTTTTGGAGGTATGTAGCACTATTTTGTTTATTATATAATTGTAATTGTAATATTGTGTATGATATGGTCTCTTTTTTTTCAGTAAATAAAAAGCTTTATTGAAAAAAATAAATAAAAGTAGTACGGAAAAAAAAAAATATTACCCTATTGCACAGGGAGTGTACAAGGGAATAATATGGCCATTCTTGTTGTAGTGCTGTGAAGTTGTCCCTGAAGTTTGGCTGTTCTTCAGTTTTATAGAGCACCAGAAAAATCTTACCTTCTGAGTTTACTGACCAGTTACTTGTATGCCAAATAAGTATAATGTACACTGTATGCAACATATTTGATTTGCATAAGTAAATTATTGAATGGAATAATGCTTTTCATGTGTTTAATTCTACAAGAAATGATAAATCATAATGATATAATTCAATGGGGGAAAATGATCCATGGCTTTGTAATTGTTGGATGCTTCATGAACATGGGATATCTATTATAGACCTGAACATATCCATGTTGCCTATTGACATTGAACATAGTGGACTTGGGAAAAATAGGCTTACAATCATTACAAAAACTCCCAATATGTACACTGCATGTCATAACTTTAGGATCTAAGGATTCTAAACCACAAGAGAGCATCTCTCTGAAATTTTTTTCTGCTCCATTGGAATCTACCTTGCTGCAAACCCATTAATGAGGGAGGTGTGTGACCACATTTTTATAGTTATTATTATTATTTATTTGGGATACAAGACAATAATTCTTCCACAACTTTTGTCTAAGTGAGTTAATTGGACATATTGTTTTTGTTTCTCAGTAACTTTTTTTTTTTTGGGATAGGTATCTTTTCCTGAAAACTTAATATTGTAGACTTTTTTTCCTTGCATTTCTGTTTGTTTCATGAGAAGTTATGCGGTAAGAAAAGAAACTGGAGTACTGGGATTTTAGACATTTCTCAATTAGCTGAGAGCAGGTTGTAAATTTTGGAAACCAATAATCAGGATAGGACATATATCAAAATCTTTTTCTCAGTTTTGTTAGCATTTGATTGGAGGTTGAATTTTTCCTTTTGTGGTTATTTTGTTTTGTTTTCTGAGACATGAATTTGTGCATGCAGAGAGAAATCAGACAAGGAGTCTCCATAGGATTGTGGAGTGGAGGCCTTGTACAAGAGACCTAAAGTGGTAAGTGGAGCTTTAAGTTCAGATTTCTTTTTGCTAGACAAAATTTTGTGGATTGTTTGTGATACATATAATATTTGGCAGGTAGTCTCCAAATGATTATTTGGGACATAATATTTGATTGCCAAAATGGAGCAGTCATTTAAAATTGAAAAGCAAGCGAAGCAATTTACATGGAGAAGTTAATGAGGGCGCTTTGTCCTTCTGTGATTCTTTGTGCTGAATATCTTTGGAGTTTGAAAAGTTACTGAGGATTGCTTTGGAATCTATCTTGGGGATCTGGGAATTTTACAGCTTAAATCAAGAATATAAACCTATTATTATTTTTGGGATGGAGATAGAACTATGGTTGGTATACTTTCAACTGCTGCATGAGCACAGTCCCTTCTGGGATTCAAGTACTTTATGCAAGTTTCAGAGGAATAAAAGAAGAAAATAAAACCAGTGAAGAATGCAAATTTGCCTTCCTTGCAGATGATAAATGGTTGAATTCAAAGACAAAAGATCTCTCTTACTATGTGCAGTTTTTGGATTACAAAAATAAGTGTGTAAATTGAATTTACAAATTTGTTTGCATTCTTCAATAAATTGTGTACATTCAATAGTTTCCTTGAAAAATTGTGCATGTTGAATATATAAAATTGTGTAAGTTAAATGTATAGAATTTTGTACATTTATTGAATTTTGTATGTTATATGGATAAAATTGAGTACATTCTTTGAAAAAGGTGTACATTTAAAACAAATACTTTTTTTCTTTCTTTGAAAATTGTAAATTCTTTGAAAAAAGTATATTTTGAACGTACAAAAATTGTTACATTCTTCAAAAATTTGTATAAGATGAATATATACAATTTTGTACTTTCATTCAAAAATGTGTATGTTAAATTTATATATTTTTGTATATTTTTTAAAAAAATTGTGTATGTTGAATGTACAATATTTTGAATATTTATTGAAAAATTATGAGCATTGAATATTTGAATATACAAACTTGTATATAATCTTTGAAAATTTGTGTACATTTATAAAAAAAATTGAGTATATTCTTTGAAAAATGTGAACATTGAATGGACTAAATTATTGACATTCTTTGAAAATTTTTGTACATTGTATATACACAATTTTGTACAATTATTGAAAAATTGTATACGTTAAATGTATAGAATTGTGTATAATCATTAATTAATTTTGTACGTTTACTATATATTATTTTGTACATTCTTTGAAAATTTGTGTAAGTTAAATGTAGATATTTCTATACATTTATTAAAAATTATATGCGTTGAATGTACACAATTTTGTCCATTCATTGAAAATTTGGGCACGTTGAATGTAAAATTTTTTTTACATTCTTTTAAAAAGTGTACATTGAATCTACATACTTCTATACAACATTTGAAAAATCACGTGCGTTAAATCTACAAAATTCAATACATTTTTTGAAAAATGCAATGTGTAAGTTCAAATAGTTTACATTTTTTGAGGAATTGTGTTGGTTGAATATACAAAATTATGTACTTTTATTGAAAAATTGAGTATATTGAATTTACACAATTGTGACATTTAGTGCAAAATTGTGTCTGTCGAATGTACAAAATTCTATACTTAATTCTATACTTTCTTTGAAAAATTGTGTATGTTAAATTTACATAATTGTGTATATTCATTTTTTAAATTCATTGAGAATTTGTGTACGTTGAATGTACACAATTGAAATTTTGTGTATGATGAATGTACAAAATTTTGTTATTCATTGAAAATTTGTGTACATTAAATGTACAAAATTCATTGAAAAATTGTGTATAATGAATGTACAAAATTTTGTTATTCATTAAAAAAATTGTGTACATTAAATGTACAAAATTATATTATTCTTTAGCAACATTGTATGTTGGATGTACACATCATTAATAAGTGAATGTCGACAACAGTTTATAAATAAGCACAGTGCAATGCATTTGTTTGCAAGTGGTCATGGATAAAATAAGCACAAACCTAGTACCAAAAACTTGTTTTGTTGATAATACTTATTCTCGAAATCATTATTTTCCATAAAAATTGATTTGTCACATAAGAACTAAGAAGATCATAAACAAACTTGATAATCATGAAGAATCTGAAAAGAATTTTCTTGAGTACTACTACCGAATGTAGGGAAACGAAAAGGCTAGAATTAAAGTGACGATGAGCAAACCAATGGTTGTGTTGAACTCGATTCTGATGTGAGGAAGTTTACAGGCCGCAAACAGGGTGAACAATATGTATTAATCACATCCTCATAGTTAACTTCCATTTGACTGCTCTTCGCATCTAATTCATCATGTTCAACAGCATTCTAACAAGAAAGAGTAAATTCTTATCAGGTTACAGGTGAAATATAGCAAATTCAATTTACACTTATTCCATGATAATGTTCTGGCAATAGGCCACACTTTTGAAGGAGGTACTGCAATAACTGCACACTATGATGTGCTAAATGAACCATATGACCTCATATGCCAGAAAATTGTCATAAATTAGACGTCTGAGAAAGAGCATGATAACATTAATATTGGAAATGGCGATGCATGTATGTGAGTAACGTTTGATCAACTGTCATTTTTTTTTTTTCCTTTTTTGTAGAAGAGATCAACTGCCATCTTAGAAGATACAAAATATGCAAGCAAAACAGAATCATAGGAACACATAACTAAGAAACATAAATGAAGGCCATCTAGAAAATGAGCTAACAAACAAGAAAGAAGTAAGATTTAACATAACAGCAATTTTTATA
Source organism: Quercus gilva (assembly GCA_023621385.1). Taxonomy (NCBI): domain Eukaryota; kingdom Viridiplantae; phylum Streptophyta; class Magnoliopsida; order Fagales; family Fagaceae; genus Quercus; species Quercus gilva. The sequence continues at coordinate 12,991,807 of CM042476.1, read as the reverse complement.
CTCAGGTTTCTTCATAATCATTATATTAAAAAATGTCAATATAAATAATCAATTAGCATATCAATTTAAAAGGCTATTGGATTAATTAAAAGTAAATTAAGAAAATAAATCAAAGTAAAGAATTAGTATGATAGTACACTTGAAAGTTGAAAGTTTCCAAAATATTTTTCATGGGGCTTGATTTCTTTTAAATAATTATAGAAAACCCATATTTTCTTCTTTCTACCCTGGCTTTAAGTCCTAATTATTCAAAATATTAGTTCATCATTGGAAACCCAAAATTCCTAAAAGGGATTTCTTGTGTTAAGGGGAAATTTTCTACTTGGGAAAATTTCCACTTCTACTCGACTCTCTTCCTTGGTTTTTTTTCCCTGTTTTTGTTGAAAGGTTGGGGGGGCAATTTCCCTCCCACAATTCATTTTGGCCCCACAGTTGAACCCAAAAGGTTAAGCTTTGATGCGGAGAGGTTCAACTAGTACATAAATCATGTTTAGTCCAAAACCTTACTGATATGACATTCCCTATGAGTTGCTAATTCTCAGGTGGTAATATCTAGTGTATAACATTTTCAGTTTCTTAACGCACAAAATGCAATATTGAGAAGTGCCATTCGGCTAGAAATCATTTTTTTCAACGAAGCAGTATATAGATATGGAGTGATGTCAAAAGCACAGTATACAAAAATACTAATTGATTCTTGACCTAATATTTGTGGTATAAGCACTGTGAGACATCAATTGAAGTAAGGTCAGGAGTTCAATAAATAAATCAGCATAAAGTGATGGATTTCTTTGCTTTTTGAGGAATCATTTTATATGAATCATACAAAAATATTTTGAAGGACCAAATATACCTGGATAGAGTAATGATGGAATGTGGGGAGAAAACGTTTCTTGCAGTACTCATTAAACATCAAAGTGAGCAAGAGCAGTGGAATTATTGATATGGAAGCAGCTGGCATTGACTTGAGTCCAAAAAGACCAATCATGGTAATTTGCATGAGAACAATTGCAACAAGAATATAGTGATGAATGTATGGCCAGTATTGTCCACATGTCTCATACACAATTGCATATACATCTTGAATCTGCAAAACATATTTTTATTTATAAGCCTTGATATTGGTAAGTTGGAAAAATAATGTTGTTAACAAAAGAAAGTCATTGACTTTCAAGGTGTATATCAATCCTCACAATGACTGAAACAAATGTTAAATAGTTCCATTCGTGGAAGTGGGGAAACAAGTTTGATGTTAACTCAAGACAAAATGTTCAACATAATGGAAAGTTAAATATGTCAAGATAATTTATCCATTATCAAAAAAATTTGATAACATTTTAAGGACTTTTTAGCAAAAGTTTTGATGATAAAATGATTGTTCCCTAAGGGCCATTAGTTATTTTTTGGTTGTTTATGGACCTTATGCAGAAGTAGGAATAATGTATAATACATCAGCATTGCAATGATAACTACTTCCATAGGCATCTTTTTCTTCTCCTTTTCAGGGGAAAAGAATAAAGAAAAGAAAAATGGCCAAAGCACTACCAGAATTTTAAAAAACCAGATTTTCTGCTTAGTCTTATAGTATATAATCAAATATTTAATGAAGAACGGGCAAGAAAGGAAGTTTTAACATGCCTAAACATGTTTTTGGATAAAGTGTGATGAGTAAAAATATAGAAGTTAACAAAATCTTTCTTCTTCCTTTCTCCCATCTTATAATTTTTGCCTAGGTTTTAATGACATCATTAGTGTAATAACATAGCTTGAGGGAGTTGAAACACTAGTGGCATAGAAGTGGTCATTTACATGTAAAACAATACACTTGGTTGATATAAGAAGGTCAGAAGGGTAAGAAATTCAACCTGGTTGATAAAAACAAGATAGCCAAGACAGAAGTAGCCAATAAGAAATGGAAGCAACAATGGTGCGACAACCGCATATACTGTACCAATCAGTACTGACAAGGACACCATAGGAATAATTCTAAAGTATGGTAGTGAATAAAGATAAGGATCTTTCTCCATCCCACGGCCAACTGTGTGTGACTTTATAACATCCCAAAAGAGTAAGCCAGGCAGAAGAATCTCCAAAGAAAACCCTGAAAGCCCATCTGTTAAGATGTATGTCATGAAGAAATCTGCCTGAAACACAATATATTAGCAGTAAAATCTATAGAAAAAGATCTGTTCAAAGAAAAAAGTGCAGAATAATTAGAATAATTTGCCAGAAATCCCAATTTCATGTAAAATGTAAAACTATACCAATACAGACGTAAAATAAATTGGTTCAGTTTCTGTTTGTTCATTTTTTTGATGTCCTTTTTTCATCACAGCCACAGAAAATAGTTTAAAACAAAAAAAGATGTAATGAAAGAAAAACCAAAAATGAATGAAGGTTAACCAAGCTTACTTGAGCAGAGACAGCACTAGCCAGATGACTAGGAAAATTCTTTGGGTGGGAAAAAGATTCTCCAATTTCATCAAGTAATGATCCTGATAACACACTCAAAAAGAAAACATTTCCCACTAGAAAATAGAAGACCATGTTGCAAGCTTTAATCTCCTCCTTGCTCTTTGAGATACAACCAGGTAATTTAGCCATCCCAAACATTGCAAAGGGGACAATGTATATGAATCCTTTAAGAATGACACTAGGAAGATACCCTGTCACGACAGAGCTTAATCCTGGTCTGCAGCAAAATAGATGTGTCAAGTTGAAGGAGATTTGGTGAACATTAGATGAAACAATCAAGGAATTATAAACTTATGCAAGTTATAAACATTCCTCAAAGATAGTGATAAGCCTGATAATATATAGACTAAATGCATGCAAATGAAACGAGTGTCACACAATAGAGACAAAAGCTAATGTTACAAAATATATCTCCTAACAAAATTCTCACACACACACACACAAAAACTAATACAGTTATTTTACGTTCTTAATTTTTGTGTTCATGTCACACTGAAGTTTGAAGAATTTTTAGCAACTGTTACTCGGTTGCAGACAAAAGCGATAAGTAGAAAAGATTCCACAGATATTATTTATCCCAGAAGAAGCACAGCAGGAACAGAGTCATTACATTAATTCTACAGCCATGACTGGAGGAAACCATTTCTTCAGTTTCTCATATTTGGCAATTCCTTGAACAGCAGTGACTGGGATAGCAAAGAAAATTGTAAGAAGTGATGCTGCAAGAACAACTCCAATTTTGTAAAGTGGAAGTATTCCAAATGGAATTGCCAAAGTCCTCCATGATACATCCCTTGGTTCTGGAGCCATTTCAGTGATCCATAGAAGTGGATGTGAGTGCTGCTGAGATTGAGCGGCTAGCGCAGCACCACAACGAGACTTGAATATAACGAAGGCAACAGGTAGCTCCTACAAAAATACAATAACTCAGGAAATGTATATTTGAAATATCTTCAGAAAGGCAAAGAACATTCACAATACAGTTATACTCCTAAAAATATATAGTTTGAGCAAAGCTGCCTTGACTTCATATTACACAGGACACAAAATCCCTTAGGTAATTTTTTTTTTTTTTAATCTTAATGGTTTTTTTTTTTTGAAGGAGATCTAAGATGATTTTATTAAACATTTTTTTGCTCATACTAGATGATTGGGGCGTAAAACAGTATTTGAAAAGAATCATATGCATGCTGTTATGAAGTTTCTCAATGGAACCTCATCATGACGAGTATACCTGCACCATTACGACTTCCATAGAACACCCATCACAATACCAGTTGGGCTATATTGTTTAGAGAACCATATGTGCCTATTTTTCACCACTGCCTTTCAACCACCAACACCAGCACTACTGCAATACAACCACCTAAGCAAATTCCTACTCTTCAAATCTTATCATATCCCTCTCAAGCCTCAAGCAATGCCCTACAAGTTTCACCTAAGTGGCCTGAGTCTAGACAAACGCATGAGTAATACCTATTCAAACAAAGAGTTAAAGTACCGTATGTATATATGAATGGTGTTCCCAATTTCCCACTTGGCCACTTAAGCATGTATTGAAAGATAGGTATATCAATATTTCTTAACCTAAAATACTCATGGTTTTTTGCTTATGAAGGAATCCAAAAGTATCTAAGCTAGCCAAACCAGAAGATCATGAACAGTGAATTTCACTATAGAGGTGTAGCAGATTGTTAAGAAGTAGAGTGACTTTAGCTATACCTAAAACATTCACTTTATTCTGCTTATCAAGTACTCCACAAGTATCTAAGCTTGAAAAACCAGAGGATCATGACAATTATATTTAACTATGAGGAGTTCAACAGATGCTTAGTTTTTATCACATTTTAAATGCCCCTAGAAAACACAACTCAAGTTCACTAAGGCAGCAACTTCAGATTCAATAAAGGATACAGCCGCCCATTGTAGAAAAGGACTACATCTGGGAAGAGTGAAAACTATTCCTTCACAAACTTCCTAAAGTTACAAATTATTAGAGCAGTACTTTACTTTGCACACTTCTCTAAATCAAAGTATTGTGAAATATAAAGAGCAAGGAAACCTATCCAATTAGCTTAATGGAGAAAATGCTGCAAATACAAACTGCAATGTTGTTGAAAGCATAGGAGATGAAATGCCAAAACCATACAGGAATTTGAATAGAAAAGTACATGACATACAACAACAACATAACCTTAGTCCTAAACATTAGGGTTAGCTATGGATTCTCAACAGACTAACCACAGTTCTATACAGGATCCATTCATAATAAAGTAACTAAACCTATTGCAACCCTTCTCTTTTTTTTTTTGTGGGGGGAGGGGGGGCTTGGGACCAAATATGAATCACCAACATTAGCTGTGAGCAAAATAGATTATGTCCATGTCTCCAACATTAGAATAAATCATAATTACTGCCACTAACATTATTACCTTTTGCTTGATCACAATTTCATGCTGTAATTGGCGTATCTTTTCACAAAATACTTGGAGGCTGTCCTCGTGCAAGGATATCTTCACAGCATCTTCTCTAGATCCATCCAAGAGCAAAGTTTCTCTCTTATGTTTGTTAGCTGTGGGCCTCTCTCTCAAGTCCTCTATCTTTCTTGCAATAGATTTGGCCTGGCTCTACATTTAATAATATCTGTAAGAGGTGCCCATCACAAACAGGAAAAAACTGAAAGGGAAGGATATCTCATGTGTTGCTGAGATAAAATAAGGATGTTCACAAAATATCATATTTTTAATTGAAAATTTCACATGTACTCAGTGAAAACAAAATCACCATCTTCAAAAAGTCAAGCCAGAAGACTAATGACAAAAGTTGATTTTTGTTGTAAGATACTGCAATCATTTTATGTATTACCACTGATTTGCACTTGTCATTTTACATCTTTCATTAGAAATGTAAAAAAAAAAAAGAAAGAAAAACAACACTCTTTAAGGCCAATTCTGCGGGACCAAAACTAAAATCTAATTACAAAGGCTATTCTTAAACGTAGAAAACACTCATGCAAACAAGGCTAGAGCCCTACATGCAGCAGTATGATTATGTAAATGGACTGAAAATTCAGCTTAAGAGACCCTCGCATCACAACTCAAATACACACACACACATATATGTAATTTTTTCGAATTATAATAACCTGAACAGGTTGTTGCAGGGATGATATCAGTGCCACCCAACAGAAAACTATCAACTGAAGAAAATAAACTCTTCACTCAAATATTTCTTGGTCATATCCACACTTCTAGTGTGAAGGTCTTAGAGCCTCTTGGAAAAACACCCCAAAAAAATATAAATACTTTTTTAAGAGACTAACAGTTGTGATGACATCCTCAACAACTATCCATCAACTGTTGAAGAAAAATAACTAAGAAATAGAATCGTAGATGGAAAATATAGATCTGCAAGAAGGAAGCTGTGGGCTCATGGATAACTGAAGGCAAATGCTGCAAATACTGACATAGCCAATAACATGGATGTTCAATAATTATCACCTTCAAACCATTCAAAACTTACCAACAACACTTCAAGATCTTTTTCTTTGTATACCATTTGATAAGAATGATAACTGTATGGATAATGTTTAGAGAAGAAGTGATCAACAGAACACCCACGAGCCTTGTGTTCTGAGCAAATGGGAATTTCCCGAACAAGAATAGTAAACTGGTCAGGTCGATGCCTAATCTTCTGAAGTTGTTGAATCCTTTTAACCAAAATTTCATCATATTCCTGAGGTGAAAAAAAAATTAGGAAGTCACCTGTAATGTTCACTTAATACAAAGAATGAGTGTTGCTTATGCAGTGACTGTCAGCAGCATTCCTCCAATCCAAAATACCATGCATTAAGTGGTTTTGTGGAGTAAACTACTAATTATATAGCTAGATATCTAACTGAAAAACTCACCTGATATAGTAGGTATAAGCCGTAGAAAGATAAAATCCACAAGCATGAAAAATGCACCCAAAGCCTGCAGATTGGAATAGGAAGAAACTCAGTAAGCAAATTTTCTTTTAATGTTGTCAGTTCAGCTTGTATAAGTAAGATAATATGTGATGCTACCAAAAGAAAAAAAGAGTTAAACAAGTATGATACAAGCATTTATGTTTTCTAGTTGTGTTTGAATACATATATGCACTTTAACACCATGCATATAGGCATTATGAATTAAAACATGGAGGTAGCTTCTTGGTACTAGAAGCACAATTAAACTTTTTATTTTTATTTTTTGCTAAGCTAAAACCATATTTTTAAAGTAAATTCATAAATAATCTGAAACCAGAGAGTTTGGTTATGGATGCTCACTAAGTAATTTTTTTTTTTACTTGTGGAATCAGTCCTAGAAATGTATATATTAGTGTTCATTGTTCAGAGAAGTCTTATTAATACCACTCTTGCCTTCCTCTAATTAAGCTGATACAATAATGGTCTTGCCATCACAAATTTTAATGATAACAGATTCCAAAGGAGGACACAGAATTACTCTTAAAACTTGCATTCACAAAATTTCATTTAAAGGAAAATGGCAATCATTAATTCGCCACTTACAATGGTATCGTAAAAGAATTTCTCTGCTGAGCACTACATGGTCAACAATATCCAACTGTCCATATCAGGTACAAAATGCTACAAAATGTTTCATCTAACATTAGAAGTGAGATAACATCACTCAATAAATTATCGAATCCATTTATTTAAGTCAATTTAACAAAATCATCTTGCATATTTGGCATTAATCCACAAATTTTTGTCCTTAACTTTTTCTCTTGAACGTAAAATATCAAAACATCATCCTGGAGCATAAGATTTTTTTTTTTTTTTTTTCTTTTTTTTAAACTCCCAACATTTTAGGATCAATAGCCAGAGTTGACAATGATAGCCACACATTCTTATGTTTTAGACTTGGAACTGAAATCTGAAAATAACTTGGAAAAAAAACTATAGCAAGATGTGCAAAATTTACTTCATGCCAGTCTTTGTAAATGTTTTATGTGCAAGGTTAAGAGAGTCTCACCTGTTAGAACCAGGAGTAATGTTAGATATTGTAAAAGAATCCAAGGAGTGATAGCTCTGGTATGGTATATCCTGGCCATTATAATTTACTGGGAGAAGTACCACCAACCCCACAAGAGAGCATACAACAAAAAATTTGATACTGCAAAACAAGTACAATTAGAATAATGAAAATCTAAGAGCATCATTATCAACAAAATTTGTAACTAGAGTATACATAGCATTGTTGATATGCTAAATCATTTTTCATAAGTCATTACAAAAATATCCCATCATTAATTTCTTAGAACTAACTGCATTAATTTCTGGAATGTTCTGCCCAAAAGGGTTTGCTTAAGTAAAGACACACCCCATAAAACTGAATGCATAGAATACTCTAGTTATAAACTTATAATACTCAAGATTTGACACATTTTCTTTAAAATGCAGCCAATCAGATTTCTGTTCTGTAGTACAGGAAAGGAAGTTCACACTTTCGACATGAGCACGGTGAAACATTTGTAATTCAGAAAATATTCAGCATTCAGTGATTCAAATCGCAAGTATGGAGCATGACATGAAAATAACAAAAGATTTATTTTTGGAGAGCCATTGAAATACTGGTAAATATTCTTACACACTCCTTACTGTACACTCCTTGCACACAAAATCCATAATTTCACACAAGCTTCCACATTTTTAAGCATGTCCACATGTACCACATGAAATGGGTGGTGCGTACAGATAATGTACACTAACAAGTACACAATAATCAGTAATGTGCCCTTAAAATATAAGCTTTCCTTTTTCTTTTGGGCTTAAAACAAAATCAACATAAGTATAGATTTTCGTTCCAACTCCAATGAATTGAGATTACCCCTGAAAGATCCAGAAATCTTTATTGTTTAACATATGCTTAACAATCAGTAGAGATCTCATTGGTTCAATAAATCAAACAGTTTAGTGTCAAAGCTTTATACCCTCTAATTTTACACATTGACCACTTCAAATTTTAAAACAAACAACATTGACCCAACAATTGTTTGCATATCATTTCCGGCCACCCAAAAATAAACTAGTGCCTCCCTTGCTTTCATATATATATATACACATTGTGAAAATCAACCTTGAACAAAAAACTAAAGGTTAGCTATTTTTTCCCATAATATCTTCACAGTCTGAAATCCAAAGAAACCCCACAAAACTGAATTGTATAAACAAAATAAAGCAGTACTAAGTAAATGAGAGTTTATAAAAAAGCAAAGATATTCAGAAACATATAAAAACTGACCCGAACTTGAAGAGTCTGATGATGACAAGAGCGTCAAGGCCACTGGAGTCAAGAATTTCATCTTCAGTGACGCGAAAAGCGCGAGGAATCCAAGAGACAGAAGGGAGGAAGCGACGGAAAGAGAAGGTTTGATCATGGAAGTGAATCTGTTGGCCATTGGAGAGGCGACGAGCGTAGTATATGGGAGCGAATGAGGGCTGTTTCTTGAAGATGGAGAAGAGGGTGAGAGTCACTAAGGCCAAGCCTATGTTAATGGCTGCCGAAGCAAACAGACTATGGGGGTTCATTTTTTTTTCTCACTTTCACAATCACACACACACACTGAGAGAGAGATCTCGCTTTGTAAGTTAAAAAGTGTAACAGTGTAACATACACACAGAGGTTGCCACTTGCCACCTTTGGCGATATACGTGGCAGAGTTGCACGTTGAGGACAACGTAAGACATGCGTAACTGCTTTGCCTGCATGCGTGCTAAATTCAAGTCTGTGATTATTCATTGAATTTGCTCAGTTTTTATACTAACTGTTTCAAAAAAAATTTTATTTTTTTTATAATTAACTGTTGGAAAAATGGTTTTGATAATTGTTTGGGTGGCTAACTTTGGACCAAAATAAAAGTAGGACTAGTTCGTTCTTTGGGGTGCGTCTGAGTTAGGACATGTACGTTCTTTTTCATAAGAAGATTATTATTATTATTATTTTTTATAGAGTTTCATGATTCGTGACGTCTGCTCTTGAACTAACTTGAATATACTTAATAAGAAGAGTATATTTACTTTAAATTATTAAGGAATGAATGAAAAAATAACTCAAAAGTACCTATGTTTCCCTAATAAAAAGTTAGAAATCCTAAAGTGCCTATTTGATTATAGATAAAATTAGTACATTTATTTGAATCCCAAATAGGAAAGGAAAATGGACTAATATACAAGGGAGTTGGCCATAGGGTCCTAAGGACAACTCACTCTTTGGGGAAGGAGGAGGACCTACTTATAGATATGCTATTTTGTATCCTAGTATAACTTAAGTCATCAGCCCTTAATAAGGAAGTTTGGGTAATTAAGAGGTTGTTTGATAGACTTGTTTAAACATATGTTTTCAGTATTTAAACAACATTATATATATTTTCACGCACATTTTCATTTATACGTATTTCTACACATATTTTCAAACACATGTATCAAACACCCCCTAAGTATTTTCAATAGTTCAAAAATAACCACAACTCAAAAATGTTCAAAATCAGTTCAATTACATTGTTGAACATAACATTTGTTCACTTTTTAAAACAATATCTCTTGAAGCTCAACCAATTTTTGTGAGAATTGTTCCATTAATAAGATATCTAAGGCTTCAAAGTATGCAAAACTTTGACATAAATTGGATTTTTAATGGGTAAGATATGCTAGTTTGAAGTTAGGACAACAATGCTGTCAAGATATATATGTTTGTTTGTGCACATTTGATTGGATTGAATTATTTGGATGTGTATTGTGCAAGTGGGTACTGAGCCTCACATTAGGTGTTTACCACATAGATCTTGGGTCTATAAGTGATGTTAGGATTTTTCTTTTGCAATTAAGCATTTTCATGAAGTTACTGAGTCAAAGCATAAGTAACTTCCATAATATCTACAAATATTCTTTTTAGATCTTAAGTTCTATGTTTTTGTTATATTATGTTTTTAATTGTGAAAGTGATAAGGTGAATAGCGGCTGCATAATAGAGCCAATCTTGGATGGGTGAAGTGTTACTTTTCAATCTATTAACTTATTTGCAATTCAATAGTAGAATCAACAGGTCAAGAGGGAGAGTTGAGTTGCCTCAACCCCATGGACAATGGACACACACACATATACACACAAACACATTCATGGCATATTGATTAATAATTATAGTATTTCTACCTTTTGATTAACGTTGGAGTACAAGAACAAACTATGAATTACAATCTATCGTTCGGCCTATTACGTACCAATTTTACCAATTCCTCAATCTCTAAGTTCAAGTAGTTAATTAAATTCGACTATATATGCGTGAAGAAGGAGGTAGACAGCCCATGAGGTCCATTACTAAACATTACATAATTTTGACTCTCTCTTGAAATGATATTCAATTCAATGTGAATTAAATTAGCATTTGGTTGAGAGCATATGTATCATGATGTGCATCTATATGCATCAAGTATGACACGTGGGATGAAATTAATTAGCTGGTTTGATTTAAAGGGGTTGAGTGAAAACGGGAAAATTAAGAATGCTTAATCTCATAGAGCGTGAGTTTATGGGATCATTGACAAAAGGATCTTATCTAACCCAAGCATAAAGTTAGGTGCTTAATTTGGAGGTATAGATGAAGATTCATATATAGAGAAACCTATTAAAAGTTGTTTAGAAGGAGAGGAAGATAGAGAGAGAATAAGGAATGGGCAAAAGAAGAAGAAAGGTCTAGGTCCAAAATGCAGTGTATAATTCTACAATTCTAACCTATCCAACATGGAATATTGCTTATATTGGATAGTCAGTATTAACTCATGCGGATAAATAGAAAAAAATTTAGAGCGGTGTTTATTTCTCACACATCATTGCAAGTCACGAATTTAGTGCAAAAAAATGAGTGTGCCTACTTTGTGAAACATAGTAAGTGTCCAGTAGCCATTACCCAAAAGCTTTGATAAAAAATAGCACAATTTTACTAGAACAGACAAAAATTCACATATAATTTCACAAGTATTTGTAAAATGGATTCTTATGGGGAAGGATATATACTATGATAGGAGTATATATCTTAGATGACAAGGACATTAGACTTTCGTATTTCAGTTGGATCTAAATCTTCCGAAGGCTCCATAGCCTTCTTGCCAAGCTTAAGCAAACTCCCCGTGGCCAAAAGTGCCTTAGGATTGATATCATGCATAGACCTTGCATACAAACTATTACATGCCGCCCATGCCGCATCAAACAGTTCTTTGTTTTTCGTGTTCCCCATAAGGCAGTGACCAAGAATTCTCAATACAGGTTGTAGCAACTCCCATGGCAATGGAATCCTTCCCTCTTTACGACCATTTGACTCGCTCTCCTTCTTCAAGTCCCTGTCATCATCATTATTGTCTTGACCAGCCCAAACCACACAAAAGTCACAGAAATCAATCTTGGACCCAACTGGCATATGATAAATCTTGCTGTGGTATAGTTCTAAGGCCACCCCAACTATTCTGGCTCTTCTCGTAGACCTTACAGTCCCATGTGGTTCCAAACTAGGAGATGTGACTGCTAGGTTAAGCTCTGTGGAGTTGTTGTTAATGGGTGCTTTGGCTTCATGGTAAACACTGGGAAGTGACAAGTTCGGCACGTTCATGGTTATGGGTTGGCCGGCACGCGAGGTGGTCTCATGGGCGTAGAGGGCTAGAAGGACGGCCTCAAAGCCGGCAAGGGGTTTGCGGAGTGCAACACGGGAGAGGTAGATCCCTACAATAATGGGGAGGAAGCGGAGGACAATGAGTTGGAGGTTAGGGTCGCCGGATTGGAAAGTGTCATAAAGCCAACGACAGAGGTTGTTGTCGCCAGCTCCAGAGTTAGGTTCACGAAGGAGGGAGGATACTTGGGAGGCAACTTGGGGGTCATGGAGAAGAGAGAAAGCAGGATTAGGGTTGGAGGAGGAGATAGAAAAGGGGGAGAGAATGGAGGAGAGAGATTCAATGGCCGATTTTGTTTTAGATAGGGAGTCCAATGATATGGAGGGTGCATGTTCTGAGGTTGGTGTTGAGGTGGAGGATGGGGTGGTGGGTTCTGAATGATCAGACATTTTAGAAAAAGAGAGAGAGAGAGAGAGAGAATATATTGATTGTTTTTCAATTGAATTATTATGGGTGATTAACTATAGCTAGCTAGGGAGCATTTCAATTATATTATTACATTCGTGGATGATAAATTAACTGAGGATGAACATTTCAATTGTAGAAAGAGTAAATTACTCAAAAAGGGAAATTGTCAAAGCAGATTAAGCAAATGTGAGTTATTGGAGGAGAGACAATTAAGGCAGAAAGATTGGATCATCTTTTACCTTTCTGTCCTTTTCCTTTTCCTTGTGAGCTGTGGTATTGCCTTCTCAATTTAATCAAGTGATCAGATCTGTTTAAATATCGTTTATTTTATTAAAAATTAAAAATTAAAAATTAAAAATTAAAAATACTGTAATAAAATAATTTTTAAATGTGTGAATAGTACTGTGAGACCTATTTTTAGGGTCCGTTTGGATAGAACTTATTTTGCTGAAACTGAAAACTGAAAATTAAAAATACTGTGGCAAAATAATTTTTAAATGTGTGAATAATGCAGTGGGACCTATTTTTAATAAAAGTTACTAAAAAGTGGAATTTGTGGGTTCGTGAACAGTGCACGAGTGCACTATATTCTTAGTGGATCTCATCTGGGCTCACAATTAACATCATTTTTTTTACTAATAATTACTCACCATATCAACTGTTTATAAAATAATTTGTAAAATAGTTTGTAACTTTAGTATTTTTCTTAAGAATTTTAATCATTAGAATATGGACCACGTAATGCAGGCCCATAATATAAGTACAGGTTCTGATTTTTAAAAAATCTTTTGAACAAACTAGAAAGTATAAGAGTTATTAGTTACAAACTAGAAAGTATAAGAATTATTAGTTATAAAACTTGGAACGAAGTTGGATCCTTAAAAAATGGCACATGAAACAGAAATAGTTGGAGATTTATTAAGGGAGAGCCACTCATGAAATCCACATAAAATAAAAGCAATCACATAAAGATATTAATTGTTATTCTAACTCATAAAAGAGAATGCGTTGTATGTGGTATAATTTGCCTTATACTTTCTTAAAAGTTACTGTGGCTTTTGAATGAAATTTGTAGTGTGTCTTTATGTTAGTACTCATTTCTCTTTCTTTTGTATATGTATGTGTTTATTTTTCAAAAAAAAAAAAATGTCATATATATATATATATATATGTGGAGCCTTCCAATCATTTGCAAAGCTCTCTTGTTTGAATAGCATTGTTACAAGCAAGATATTTGAAAAGGAGATTATAATAGAAAACGTAATAAGCTTGTCTACTATATATACAATTTATCCATATCTTCATAGCTTAACAAACATGTGAAATTAAACCATATAAAGTATAAACTTTAAAAGCCATGCTATCAATTTAGAGTTGGTGCTTTATTTTTATCTTTAACAGAATTTGTTTTAATATGATCTATTCGTTGGATCAGAGCAAAATAAATTTAGGGAGAATTGGTAATTTAACACATGTTGAAATTTATTTTTTTTAATCATATTTCATTTAGGTTGGCATTGAGAGGTAGTGTAAAAAGAAAAGAAATAACATTCTACAACGAAGAATCATAATGTAAAAGCATTCTCATTTGATCATGTAAAGTAAAATACCTAAAACTCTAAAATGGAGAATATCCTATTAATCAAATTCCAAAAAGGAAAAAAAATCCTTACAATATTGGTCATGGATACTATTCAAAAAGTTTGCAAAAGCTATTACAAGAGAACTATGGCTCTTGTTAAAATTTTTTAATAATTTCAAATTAGAATAGAATCACTTTTTTTAAAAGATAATTTTAACCTATGACGTTTGTTTATGATGATAAAGAAATCATCAAATTAAAACACCACTCGATTTTTGATATAGATGAGGATTGAATCTCAAATCTCTTATTCAATCATAAATTTTTTTACCAATTATGCTAAACTAGTATGTAGCCCCGTGCTACCGCACGGGAATAAATATATTATTAATCATAAGTTTATTCATGTTTAAAAGGCTCAGTTATGTCTAAATTCATATTATTAACCAAAAAATTTCATTAACAAAAATTAGTAGTATATATATTTTACACAGAAAGATGAACCTTGGTGACAATGTTTATCCAAAGGATCCATTTACGCTTTTGAATCTTCAATCTCTATTAATGATTGAAATTTTCGTAGCTTAAAAAATTAAAAATTAAAAATTAAAAAAAAAAAAAACCCTCAGAATTGTACTCATTTTATAGTTTTACGATGGATCATTTTGTAACATGATAGGCATTTGTGTGAAGAAAAAACCTTCGAAGTTCCATGGCTGATAAAAAAAATTCTCTCTAATCTCTTTTTATAGAGAGATGGGTTTGTGCGTGTTTTTATACATCCTTCTTAGTTGTATTATCATGAAGCAGGTCCAATGGATTTAGATTGGTACTACCGATTCCCAAAGCATGAGTGTTTAATGTGTTATTAATTTCATCTCATTGGCTTCTACACATGACAGCAAAATTAAAAATAATTAGATTGTACATGTGTATAATAAAATTGGACTCTAATTTTAGATTCTAATTGAACAATTGGAATGATGATGTATGATAGTAACAACAATAAGAAAATTCAAATAAAATTTCGGATTAAATTGTAACAATCTGAATAAAAGATTCCAGTAGAAAGACAGGGTGGAGTGATCCACTCCAAGAAGGCAACCAAACTTGCGAAAATATAGAATAATAAATCTCTCTTCGGGAAATTTATATTGTTCATAACCTTTACCTTCATTGAAAATTTTAAAAACATAATGACTCACATCTGCCATCCAGACATCTACAGCCGGCTCCTCTCCAATTCGCGTGAGATTCCATTGATCACTAAGTTCCTTTGCAGCCTGCAAAAAGTATCATCTATCGGTTCACAGCAGTGCTTTCTTCATTGTTATAGGTGCCAAACCTGAACAAAAAGCCAAATATAAGGATAGTGAATTTTAGGCATAATGTGTATCTAATCACATATTAGCAATTTATAACAAATGTAAAGATGCAAACTTTGTAAGTGAATAGTAAACAAAACTCAGTGTCAAAACCAAGAAGAAAACACTTTAATCCGAAACTCAGTGCAAATGTAAAGATGCAAACTTTGTAAGCAATTTATAACAAAGATGCAAACTCTGGCTTTGCTATCTTTTTGGAAATTATGCAATGTATCCAAACCAAGTTCTTATCACCGATATTAATCTTTTTGGTTTTCACGTTTGACTGCAAAATCAAGAAAAAACTTAATTAGTACAATAACTCACTTGACCCGATACATAGAAGTGGTTTTAATGAAAATGAGCCCAAATACATTTAGCCACATGATACAAAATTCAACTTCAATTTCTCCGATATTAATCTCTTTGGTTTTCATGTTTGACTGTAAAATCAAGAAAAAACTTAATTAGCAGAGTAACTTACTTGACCCGATACATAGAAGTGGTTTTAATGAAAATGAGTCCACATACATTTAGCCACATGATGCAGAATTCAACTTCAATTTCAGATTCTAGACACATGGCACAAAATTAGAACTCTAATTAGAAATTCTAATTTGGTGTGTACACGTGGCACACAATTAGAGTTCTAATTTGGAATTCAATTTTCTAATTTGGTGTGTACACGTGGCACACAATTAGAGTTTTAATTTGGAATTCAATTTTACACTCTCTCTGCTTCACCTATTATTATATATATATAGATATATAGATTTGGTGTGTACACGTGGCACACAATTAGAGTTCTAATTTGGAATTCAATTTTCTAATTTGGTGTGTACACGTGGCACACAATTAGAGTTTTAATTTGGAATTCAATTTCACACTCTCTCTGCTTCACCTATTATTATTTATATATATATATAGATATATAGATAGGACCCACAATAAGAATACTTTAATTTTGAATATTTCCAAAAAAAAGAAGTACGTAAAACCTTCTTCTTTTTTTCTTTTCTTTTTTTTAAGTGAAACGTTAAAAAGTAAAAACCTAAAATTTAGGTTGGGCCCTTGGGCTAAACAAAGCCCAGCCCATCCAGAATAAAACACTAAAACACCGCCGTAACCTTTCGTGACTCTACGAACGCACCCTTTTGTTTCTCTCAGTCTCAGCGCCGCAGCCAACGACGTCGCCACAAACACAACAGGTAATCATGAAAGATTTGTTTTAGTTTTTGTTCTATGTATGTATGCGCGGTTTGTTTTTTGTTATTTTTTGTTATTTATTTTTGTTTATTGATATAATTAAGGATTTTTTTTTTTTGGCATTATCTGGATTTTTTTTCCGGAGGCTAGTATGAATTATGAAACTTCTGATTTCATTGTTGTACCTGAAAAATTAAGAGTATATGGTTGTTGGGTTTTGTTGAATCGGTTTTATTTTGTAAAAGGGTACTTTTGATTTTCAGTGTTTAATGCTCTTTTGCTCAGATTCGCATATAGATAGTCCCAGTTGAGTTGTGTGCGTGTGTTTTTTGGTTAATGTGTATTTTATGTGGATGGTAAGAATGTAAAACTGTAAGAGCATTAACTTGTTTAAATTTATAATCTTTTTTTCCCAAAAACCGTAGGACCCTTTTGTGTTTTTAACTGTTTTGTGGGGTTTAAGTGCTTTATCTTGTTCATGTTATTGTGTGATGCTTGTTAAGACACTTGAATCTGATATGTTAATTCACTGAAGTATCTGAAATTTTGTTTGGTTTTTGTTTAAAATGCAGTTTCTGGAGCTTTATAACCTGTTAGATTTAACCAATTTCTGAGATGGCTTCGCGTTTTTGGACGTCCCAGGTTCTTACCTTTTATTTTGATGCCTTGCTCGTCTCAATTACTCTATTCTGTATTATGTTTAAACTTTGAGAACCAGTTTTGATAAAAGTTGTTGTTAACTGTTATTATTATTATTATTTGCTGTTGACAGGGTGGTAGTGATTCTGAGGATGATGATAGTGATTATGGTGACGAGATTGAGAATGAGGTGTCTGCTGACACTGGCAACGTAGGTAATAACATGAAAAATAAATATATTGATGATGGGAATGACAGTGATGGCGATGACTCCGATGGCAAAAAGCGGGTTGTCAGGTCTGCAAAAGATAAGCGCTTTGAGGAAATGTCAGCCACGGTTGATCAGATGAAGAATGCGATGAAAATAAACGACTGGGTTAGCTTGCAGGAAAGCTTTGACAAGATAAACAAGCAGCTGGAGAAAGTCATGCGTGTCACAGAGTCTGAAAAGGTCCCTAACCTGTACATAAAAACACTTGTGATGCTGGAGGACTTCCTAAGTCAGACTTTGGCAAACAAGGATGCAAAGAAGAAGATGAGCAGCAGCAATGCCAAGGCCTTGAACTCAATGAAACAAAAGCTGAAGAAAAACAACAAACAATATGAGGATATGATTATTAAGTGTAGAGAAAATCCTGAGAGTGAGGAGGAAAGGGACGAGGATGACGAGGAGGATGAGGATGAAGAAACCGATTCAGAGATTGAAGAGGATCCGACAAAAATTGAATTCAAAGATTCTGAGGATGAGGATGAGGATGATGATGACAAGTTTGGGGATAGCCAAGATGATGATGATGGACAGTGGGAGAAGAAGATGAGCAAGAAAGATAAGCTCATGGATAAGCAGTTCAAGAATCCTAGTGAGATCACATGGGATACAGTTAACAAGAAATTCAAGGAGGTTGTGGCTGCTCGGGGTAGGAAAGGAACTGGAAGATTTGAGCAGGTTGAGCAGCTTACTTTTTTGACCAAGGTTGCTAAGACCCCTGCTCAAAAACTGGAAATTCTATTTAGTGTTGTCTCAGCACAATTTGACGTCAATCCAGGACTCAATGGCTACATGCCTATAAATGTATGGAAGAAATGCGTGCAGAACATGCTTGTGATATTGGACATTCTTGTCCAGTATCCCAACATTGTGGTAGATGATATGGTGGAACCCGATGAGAATGAAACCCAGAAGGGACCAGAATATAACGGTACTATCCGGGTTTGGGGAAACTTGGTTGCCTTTGTTGAAAAGATAGACACTGAATTTTTCAAGAGCTTGCAATGCATTGATCCCCACACTCGTGAGTATGTTGAGAGACTCAGGGATGAGCCCATGTTTTCAGTTCTTGCTCAAAATGTCCAGGATTATTTAGAACGGGTTGGGAACCTCAAAGCTGCTGCAAAGGTTGCATTAAAGCGGGTTGAACTCATCTATTATAAGCCACAAGAGGTTTATGATGCCATGAGAAAACTGGCTGAGCAGACAGGAGATGGAGATAATGGAGAAGCAGGTGAGGAGCCTAAAGTGATTGAGGAAAGTAGGGGGCCATCTGCATTTGTTGTTACTCCAGAGCTTGTGCCTCGGAAGGCCACCTTTCCAGAGAATAGCAGGACTCACATGGATTTTTTGGTGTCCCTCATCTACAAGTTTGGGGATGAGCGGACTAAGGCAAGAAGTATGCTATGTGATATTTACCACCATGCTCTCCTAGATGAGTTTTCGACTTCACGTGACTTGCTGCTAATGAGTCACTTACAGGAAAGTATTCAGCATATGGACATATCAACACAGATCCTTTTCAATAGAGCTATGGCCCAACTTGGTCTATGTGCATTCCGGGTTGGATTAATTACTGAGGGCCATGGCTGCCTTTCTGAACTATATTCTGGTGGAAGGGTAAAGGAGTTGCTTGCACAAGGTGTTTCACAAAGCCGATATCATGAGAAGACTCCAGAACAGGTACTGATGTTTGCTTTCTGTCTCATATATACATTTATAATTATTTGGTACTCTTTTCTTAAATCAAATTATAAAAAAAAAAAAAAAAAAAAAAAAAGTTAGAAACTTGTAAATTGCTTGGACCCTTTTTTTTTTTTTAAGAAAAAAAAAATTGCTTAGACCATGGTTGATGTAGTATGATTGTGTACCTTTCATACCATTTGAGGTTTTGTCCAACTGCTATTTGGATTTTAATTTTTTACACATACATGCACACATCATGGTACATCATACAAAAAAGGCTACAATGTGAATCATGTGATGAGATGATGGAGGAGTAAAGGTAATATATGATGATGTGACTTTATGATATGGCCATTACATTTAAGGTTAATAAAAAATTGAATGTAGATTTTGATGTGAGGTTAACTGCAATTCTGCTGGTTTGATTTCATTCATCTTGTGTATGATAATGAAAGCTTGCAGGCTGTGTAGAATGTGTTGTATGAGACTTATTTGTTGGTTATTCCATATGGAATTAAAAATTGCGCATCTTTTCTTGTAAATATTGTTGTTGGATTAGCTTCTGTACATCTATGTTATGTAAGTGTGCACATGTATGTTCCATGGACTCACTGTTGTAATTGTCCCCCACTCAAAAACAACAGGAAAGGATTGAAAGGAGACGCCAAATGCCATACCATATGCACATAAATCTTGAGCTCCTGGAGGCTGTCCATCTGATCTGTGCTATGCTGCTGGAAGTGCCCAACATGGCAGCTAACATTCATGATGCAAAACGCAAGGTCATAAGTAAGACTTTCCGACGGTTGCTTGAGGTGAGTGAGAGGCAAACATTTACAGGTCCCCCAGAAAATGTCAGAGACCATGTAATGGCTGCCTCCAGGGCCCTTAGCAAGGGAGATTTTGAGAAGGCATTTGATGTCATCAAGTCCCTTGATGCATGGAAGCTTCTAAGGAATCGAGAGAATGTACTTGAGATGCTCAAGGCTAAGATCAAGGAAGAGGCTCTGAGGACCTACCTATTTACTTATTCCTCATCTTATGATTCCCTGAGCTTGGACCAGCTCACCAAACTGTTTGACCTCTCAGATGCCCAGACTCACAGTATTGTCAGCAAGATGATGATCAATGAGGAGCTCCATGCAAGTTGGGATCAGCCAACTCAGTGCATCGTTTTCCATGATGTTGAGCACACTAGGTTGCAAGCTCTGGCATTCCAGTTTACAGAGAAGCTCTCCGTCCTTGCAGAAAGTAATGAGAGAGCGATAGAAGCAAGGCTAGGTGGTGGTAGTTTGGATCTGCCTCAGAGGCGGAGAGAAAACCAGGATTATGCTGCTGGAACAGCTGCTCCTGGAGGTCGGTGGCAAGAAAACTTGTCTTTCACTCAGGGAAGACAAGGTGGTGGCACTGGGCGCACAGGATATGGTGGTGGAGGGAGACCTTTCCCACTAAGCCAAGCTGCTGGAGGCGGGTATTCAAGGGACCGGACGGGTCAGTCACGAGGTGGTGGCTACCAGGGTACACGGTATCAAGGTGCTGCATATGGAGGGTCAGGGAGGAGTGCTTATCAGAGTGGTTCAGCTGTGAGGGGATCCCAAATAGATACTTCAACTCGCTTGGTCAGTCTTCATAGAGGGATTCATGCTTAGAGTAGTAAGACTACCGGAAGAGAAGACAATACTGATTAAAAGTTCTTGCGTTTTAGAGAAAACTTATTCTGTTGGTTCTGAAACTAGTCCAAAAATTGTTTTAAGTTTCTTGCACTATTTGAATTTTACCTTCAGAGGTCTATATCTGAAGTTCTAAACTGAAGGTTAACTTTGAAAGGTGGATATTGTATGCTTGTTGCTATGACAGCATTACTCCAACATGTTTTGTTTCATCAGTTGCTCTTAATAATAGTTTACACTTCTATGAGATGGACTGGTTTTGTTTGGCAGGTTTCAAATTTTATGAATTTTTATATCAAATTGTTTTGCCGGATTAGTTGGAAACCCGGAAAAAGGACTCATGAGCTGACCTGAATCATTTGGGAAATTATTAAGTCTTAGTTGGCTGAACTATTTTGGCTTTAGCCTATATCGCTGTATATCGATGTCCTCTTTTAGTGTTTGTTTGGCACAATTAATTTTGCCAATTTATTTTTGTTACAATTCATGGGTCTCACAGCACTTTTTGGTACTATTTATGAGTCTCATTATACTAATATTGCTAATTTTTACTTTTATTTATAGTACTTTCAGCAAAAAAATTTCAGATTCAGTAAAATAAGTAGATTTCAAACAAACTCCTAGTTGATTTCCTCTAAACTTGCTACCTAAGCTTTTGAAAAACCAAAATTTTTCACTATCATTCTAATATATATTTGGTTAATTTGGTTTTTTGAGTTACAACTTACAAGTAGTGTTAAAATTATATTAGTTTCTTTCCGGATAAAATCAAAATAAATTAGGATTGATCTTTTAAAAAAAAATTATAATTAAATTATGAATGTTCATTTGTATAAGTTCTTTAATTTAACTTTTTATTTAACAATACTTCATTTTTCGAACTTTCTTTGTATTACACTGGTTAGTGACTAGTTATTTTATATTGGATTTAAGGCTTTAACAACAAAAGTGATTAATTCACACCTAGGTAGAATAATAATCTCTTCTCCAAAAAAAAAAAAAAAAAAAAAAAAAAGGTAGAATAATAATCAACTTGTCACAGTTCCATCCCCTCTTTAAAATGGAAAAAACTTGTGCAACTTGTGCAACACAAAAAGGACAAGATGAGCACTGGCATTTTCCCCAACCTACTCACATTTTTTTTTCCTTCTTTCAATGTTACTTTAATAATTGATTGTCAATTTGAGCACAATTTCAAATCCTATTCTAATCTTTTCAAATGTGCAAAGTGTTTACATGCAAACTTTTTCCAAGAAAAAAAAATCCCAGCTCATTGGAATTGAAAATCAAGTTCCTAAAATGCTTTTGGGGCTACCCTTTTTTGTTTTGTGTTTTTTCTACCCTGACTGCCCCTTTTTTATTGTCAATTTGAGCACATTTTCAAATCCTATTCTAATCTTTTCAAACATGCAGAGTGTTTACATGCAAACTTTTTCCAAGAGAAAAAAAAAAACATCCCAGCTCATTGGAATTGAAAATCAAGTTCCTAAAATGTTTTTAAACTACTTGTTTAATTTTCTTGCAGTTTTTGAATTTTACCTTCAGAAGTCTATTTCTGAAGTTCTAAACTGAATGTTAACTTTGAAAGGTGGATATTGTATGCTTGTTGCTATGACAGCATTACTCCAACATGTTTTGTTTCATCAGTTGCTCATAATAATAGTATACACTTCTATGAGATGGACTAGTTTTGTTTGGCAGGTTTCAAATCCTATGAAATTTTTTATCGAATTGTTTTGCCAGATTAGTTGGAAACCTGGAAAAAGGACTCATGAGCTGACCTGAATCATTTGGGAAATAAGTCTTAGTTGGCTGAACTATTCTGGCTTTAGTCTATATCTCTGTATTTCAATGTCCACTTCTAGTTGATTTCCTCTAAACTTGCTACCTAAGCTTTTGAAAAACCAAAATTTTTCACTATCATTCTAATATATATTTGGTTAATTTGGTTTTTTGAGTTACAACTTACAAGTAGTGTTAAAATTATATCAGTTTCTTTCTAGATAAAATAAATTAGGATTAATCAAAATAAATTATGATTGATCTTTTTTAAACAAATTATAATTAAATTATGTATGTTCATTTCTATAAATTCTTTAATTTAACTTTTTTATTTATCAATACTTCATTTTTTGAACTTTCTTTGTATTACACTAGTTAGTGGCTAGTTATTTTATAATATTACAGGATCATTGGTGGACCGTGGATTTAAGGCTTTAACAACAAAAGTGATTAATTCACACTTAGGAAGAATACTATTCAACTTGTCACAGTTCCATCCCCTATTTAAAATGGAAAAAACTTGTGCAACACAAAAAGGGACAAGATGGGTCAAGCAGGACTGGCATTTTGCATCCCAACCTACTCACATGTATTTTTTTTTCTTTTCAATGTTACTTTAATACCTTATTGTCAATTTGAGCACATTTTCAAATCCTATTCTAATATTTTCAAACGTGCAAAGTGTTTACATGCAAACCTTTTCCAAGAAAAAATAAAACATCCCAGCTCATTGGAATTGAAAATCAAGTTCCTAAAATGCTTTTGGGGCTACCCTTTTTTGTTTTGTGTTTTTTCTTCTATGACTACACCTTTTTTGTTAAGTATGAACCCCAAAAAGGAAATGCCTTTTAGGAGAACATGATCAACATTTTGCCTGTATCATATATTTTGTGGTCAATAGTTTTGTGGGCCATTTGCATTTAGTGAAAAGCTTATGTCCTATCAGATCGGTTGGGACCTGGGAACGTTTTCACCAAAAATTGGGTTATGCTAATCAAAATATTTAACCACCCAAATGACCATGTTAATTATATATATATATATATATATATTTGGTAAAAATAATTAATTAAATATTCTTGCTTAGAGCCTTATACTAATCCATGTGGGCATGACTTTTGTTCTGTTCTACACAATCTTGTGGTGACATTTTAGGAAGAAGAATGGGTGAAGTCTGATTGGGATTCGGGAAGGGAGAAGTCTTTTTCTAAAAATAAAAAAATTGAATAGGGGGAAGTCTTTTTTCATTTTTCAACTATAAAAAATGTTTCTTAAATTTAAAATTTTTCATTAATCCAATTACATTTTACCTAATCTTTTATCATACCCTCCACTTGTAGTTGAGAAATCAAAATCCTTTCTAACCTACCTGTATATTTTATGATGCAAGGATGGGGTCAATTTCTTTTATGGGGTCAATCTAATATTAGTTAATGCTGAGCTGTAAAACATTACTTAACTATATTCAGTCAAGACCAAAATATTGGTCTTCATTAAAAAAAAAAATACTAGTATATTGTGATATAAATTGAATAATTAAGAGATTTGAAGCTCAGTGAACACTTTTTAGTATTTTCACTACACGTATTTAGGGTTTAAATCATCCATTCTCAATTGTCAATGGTCAAATTATCTGTAAATAGAAGAAGAAAAAGTGGGAGCTCAGGCACATAGTTGGTTCTCTTTTATTAAGAAAACTAATTATGTGTATGTAATGGACCTCCTCTGGATATGTGTATACATAAATTAAAAGCTAATATATATATATATATATATTCCTAAAAACAAATGTATATATTTTTATTCCAATCATTTTATGTTTTACATGTTTTTATATAGGTTATTAAGAGTCTATATGATTAAGCGTTTTGAGGATTTAAAAGTGTGTTTTTAAAACTTAAAACTCCGTTTCGCAACAATAATTTCTCATCACTTTATTTATTTATTTTTACAAATGATTATTTTAAACTTAAAACACTGTTTTGCAATAATTTATACAAACATTACCTAAATATTACAGCATGTAAAAACAAAATGTTCTTATTTGATCCCGTTGTAACCCCATACCCATATTCAACCCGATTCAAAAATGAAAGAATAAGGTGATCGTTGACCCCAAGAAAGAATTTGCCGCACGCATTCACATTAATGATTCCAAAAGCCCACAAAGTAAAAGCTCCTTTGTTATGTGTGAACACTGAAACCACAAACAACCAAAGCAAACCGTAAGTTAGAATAGTAGATAACAATTAAAAAAAAAAAACAGTAACACACTCAAAAGGCCAAGTCAAATGGAGAAGAAAGAGAGAAAGAGAAAGAGAAAGAGAGAGGAACACACAGAATTTGACTTCGTCTTCTCTCATTGAATTTTCACTTCGAAAATGGCTGAAGGAGAGGACGAAGAAGAGGTTGTACATTTATTATTGTTGGTAACTTGATTAACGTGTTATAAGAGCAGACTTTGACAGTTTGACACTGACTCACCAAATACCCTTCTCCGCATGATACCAAACTGCAAAACTCCAACAATCTCTCTCTCTCTATCTCTCTCTATCTTTTCTTTGTTTCATTCATATATTTCTGACCCAACAAGATCAACAACAAGAAGAACAAGAACATGAATTATATATACAAGTCTTGGTCTTTTCTTTGCCTTTGAATTTTTTCTTTGAGGTTACTGGTCTAAGACGTAGAGCTGAAATATACAGCAACAAAGTTTTGGTTTGCAGTCTCAGCCACTCAGTCAGTCCTTCAGTCAGTCTTTGTTGCCTTTTGCTCCGCAGGTTCAGCTCCTTATTGTTCACTCTCTCTGACTGTTCTCTCTTTTCTATTGAATTCTGCTTTTGTTCTTTGCTTTTTTTGTTTCTCTATATATACGTTTCTTATTTGTACAAAAGGCATAGAAAAGCATAAAGAATACAAAAGAATAAGTACCCTCCTTATATTTCTTCTTATTCTTGTCTTTTTCTCTCTCAATTCCCACTATTTTTCTTTGTATACTTCTTCTATTTGTTTATTTCTTCCTTACATAGACACATAGAGGCATACAGTTTTTCTTTTTTGGTTTGTATATCAAAATTTTGTCTATTTGGCTAAGTCATACAGTTTTTCTTTTTTGGTTTGTATATCAAAATTTTGTCTATTTGGCTAAGTCCTTCCTCATCTTGTTCTTTAATCTCTTTGTCACATAAAGAAATGGGAACTATTGATACTAGAAGCTTTTTAGAGCTCATGACAGAGCTAATAGCAATGGTGGACGAGATTGTCTCGCTGGCAAAAGACTCAGATACTGAAAGAGAGGTTTTCACAGAATTTGCACTGCTTGTTGAAAGGTTTTCACCAAGTCTGAATGAATTAAAGGACAATGAAAAGTTCATGGACAGGTCAACTATTCGAAAAGCAGTGGAATCCCTTGAGGAACAGCTTAACCGCTCCAAGGTTTTGGTACAAAGTCCCAATTCAGATACATTTGTTAAGCATGTGGAGGAAGTGACTCATGATCTTGGCCGGTCACTAGGCCTTTTGCTCTTAGCTAGTCTTGAAGTTTCCACAGATTTAAAAGAAAAGATTGGGGACTTACATAAAGAATTGATGAGTGCAAGGTTTAGTTTGGATTCTAGTCCTAGTTCAAGTTGGGTATCGGAGTTTGTTAGTGAGTTGAAAGTAGTGAATGAAATAGAGGAGGAGAGTATTAGTCTTGAATCTCTTGATATTGGTGATGTTGTGTTGCAACTCAAGTATGGCAATGATGAAGAATTCAAATATGCACTTTTGGGATTGAATGAGTTGATTGGAAGTGAAAAAGTTAGTAATGAATGGATTGATGAAGAAGGGATTATTCCAATTCTGTTTAATCGTTTAGGTTCAAGCAAGCCGGAGCATAGGTTGACTATAATTCAAATACTAAGAAGACTAGCTTCGGAGAATGCTGACAACAAGGTATATGATATGTAAATCTATTGTCTGTTTTTCCCCACTAACTCAACATTTGGATTGGACTTCAAAAATCACAAATTTATATGTTTTTCATTAATTGGAGTGTACAGGAAAAGATGGTGGATGTTGAGTATTTGTCAACGCTGGTGAAGTCTTTGACACGGGATGTGGAAGAGAGGAGAGAAGCTGTTGGCCTGTTGGTAAATTTCTCTGATCTTCCTGCAGTTAGGCGGCGGATGGGCAGAATTCAAGGGTGTATTGTTATGTTAGTTGCCATGCTAAATGGGGATGATCCAGTTGCTTCCAGAGATGCAGGGAAATTGTTAAATGCCTTTTCAAGTAACACTCAAAATGCGCTTCATATGGCAGAGGCTGGTTACTTTAAGCCACTGGTTCAGTACCTAAAGGAAGGTGATTACACTGACTTTTCTGTGTGCTACTTTGTGCCTTTCCTATTTTACCATATATCTGTTTTAGTTCTGTTCCTTTGATGTTGAATTGTCATTCTAGTTTAGTTTAGAGTGGTTTAAAATTTTGATATAAAAAATTCTGGATTTGTATTAGTCTTCTATTTCATCAAATTGGAGTCAAATGTGGACTTGAAGCACCAATTGTGACATAATTGATTGAAGGAAAGGAGGGTCTTGATTCTCTCACATCCAAGAATTTTTTTACAGTAAGACTTGATAATTAAGATAAGCAACTGGCTCATTCTTTTTCAAAGTCATTGGGGCAATGGATTTGGAGACCTCATGATAGAAAATAAAAGCTCACTGCATCTTAACATTGCAGTGAAGACATCAATGGGATTGGGTTCGTGTGTAGTTCAATTTTTGGCTTTGATGAAAAGAGGTAATAGCTGGTTTGGTGTGTCCATTAGAGGAGCAATTAATAGGATATATATACCTTAAATTTAGGAAAAGGCCAATTGAAGACTTCAATCCTACCCTTCACCCCCTTTAAACACCATACTTTTGCTGCAGATTGCATTAAGTCACAGATGGTCAAATTTTGGTGATATGGTTTGAGTGACTTGGTTAAAATTGAAGAGAATTTGTTTTTGTCATCACTTGTCCATGTATAATTCAATTAAAACAGTGACCATCTGCTTGTGTGCGCACGTGTAGGTGCTTTTAGTTCCCAGCTTTTGTATCTTAAATATATTAAGGTTTGTCACTAGTAAAGCACAAATTCTGTTTCTCCTCTGCAGAGTACAAAAAGTATAAGTTCTCTGATTAACTCTCCATGCAATGTATATGCAGGTTCTGACATGAGTAAGGTTCTCATGGCAACAGCACTATCAAGGATGGAGCTGACAGATAAGTGGAGAGCTGCACTTGGAGAAGATGGGGCAATTGAGCCCCTTGTCAAGATGTTTAATGCAGGAAAACTTGAATCTAAATTATCAGCTTTAAGTGCATTGCAAAATTTATCCAGATTGCCAGAAAACATTCAACGCTTGATTAGTTCAGGAATAGTAGCACCGCTGCTTCAGCTCCTCTTCTCTGTCACGTCTGTGCTCATGACTCTTCGGGAGCCAGCATCAGCAATTCTTGCAAGGGTTGCAGAGTCAGAATCCATTCTTGTTAACCAAGATGTGGCACATCAGATGCTCTCGCTTTTAAATCTGTCAAGTCCAGTAATTCAGTGTCATCTCTTACAAGCACTCAACAGCATTGCTGCCCATTCTAGTGCATCCAAAGTTAGAAGAAAAATGAAAGAAAATGGTGCCATTCAGCTACTTCTACCATTCCTGATGGAAAACAACGCAAAAATCAGGAGTCTTTCCTTAAACTTGATTTACACCCTATCTAAATATTTACCAGAAGAGTTAACTGAACAGCTAGGAGAAACACACATTAGTACAATTGTCAGTATTATTTCATCATCAACATCTGAGAGTGAAAAGGCTGCAGCAGTTGGCATACTAAGCAATCTTCCCATTAGCTATAAGAAAGCGACGGATATACTTAAGAAGGCAAATTTTCTGCCAATTTTGATTTCTATTATCAGTTCAAGCAATGCACCTTCAACACCCACAAAATGCTGGTTAGAAGAGAGCGTTGCAGGTGTACTAATTCGGTTCACAAATCCTTCTGATAAGAAGTTACAGCTTCTCTCAGCGGAACATGGGGTGATTCCTTTGCTTCTGAAATTGCTTTCAAGTGGGTCTCCAGTTGCAAAATGCAGAGCTGCAACCTCACTAGCCCAGTTATCACAGAATACACTATCTCTTAGAAAGCCTAGAAAGTCAAGGTGGTTGTGTGTTCCGGCTTCTGCAGATGCCTATTGTGATGTTCATGATGGTTTCTGCTTTGTAAATAGTACACTTTGTTTGGTCAAGGCAGGTGCCATTCCTCCATTGGTTCAAATATTGGAAGGTAAAGATAGGGAAGCAGATGAGGCTGTTCTTGGCTCCCTTGCAACTCTCTTGCAAGATGAAATTTGGGAGAATGGAAGCAATTACATTGCCAAAATATCAGGCGTTCAAGTCATTATAAAATTTTTAGAATCAGGTAATGTGAAGGCTCAGGAGAAAGCACTATGGATATTGGAGAGGATTTTAAGAGTTGATGAATATAGAGTAAAGTATGGGGCATCAGCTCAGGTAGTGCTTATCGATTTAGCCCAGAATGGCGACCCCAAATTGAAACCAACTGTCGCAAAATTATTGGCTCAGCTTGAGGTCTTGCAAGATCAGTCCAGTTACTTCTGAGAAGATTCATTGTGCATAAGCTATATCATACTTGTAATTTTGTTTCAAAGACTTTTAAATGCTCCTCAATACCCAAAATTCAATTCCTTATGATGTATATGTTTAAAAAATGAGTGTATATATGTTGAGAAATGTTAAGAAGCCATGACACAGCTACATAATGAAGTGTTAGAACTAGCAAGGCTGGATGTTGAAAAGTGAATATTCCCTATGCTTGCTATTCTTATATTTCTTGTCTATAAATTTTTATTATGCATTTTTGTGAACAAGGGAGGAAGAGAAAACAAAGGAAAAAGATTGTTACTTTTATCTGCTTTTGTAAGTTACAGTTTTATTGCAGCCATATTTAATTTGTTTTCTTCTCTGCTGTGCTTGACTTTAGTTTTGATGTATGTAAAAAAACTAATTAATGATTAAGGACAAAACTTAAGTACAGTGCCTCAGGTGCTATTCTTTAGGTTCTCCTCTTAAGATTCAGTCATATGGCTACTTAACTAAAAAATACACTTCCATCCCCTGAAAAAAAAATTCACATGGCAAAATCTTTAAAAAAAAATTTAAGGAATAGCACCTAAGTATTGTACATAAGTCTTGCTCAATGATTAATTATGCACTTTTACTGCATTTGAATTCTCTTTGAGAAGGAGGGCTAATTGAGGCTGGTTTCAATGATGTAATTCAATTGTGTTGTGCATAGTTTTGCCACCAAGTTTGTATACATATATATACAAAAAAGGTGAAGGAATTTGGTCATACTTTTCTTGTTGGTTGGTGATAGAATCTTATTCCACTCCTCTTGGAATGAACCTATAGAATATATAAAATTTTCAAAATTCATGGTACCTTTCAAACCAAGACTAAAAGCTTCCACAGCCTGTTGACTAAAATGAGGAACTAAATTGCATAATTTCATGAAAATAGTGCAACAATCACTCCTTGGTGCTTTCTCTAGCTATTTTTTAATCTAATTAGTCAAGTTATTGTAAGTTTGGAACATGAATCTTGAGCTCTTGAATCACATGGATTGCAGACTTGTTTTGCTTGTCTCTGCCAATAATATCCATGATCCATCAATTTGTCCAATTATGCATCAAGTTTTATTTGACCATACAACTTTCTTTTTCACTATATATAAAAAAATAAAAACAATTTTTCAATGGAGAATGTGGAAAATATCATGGTTGAATTGTAGTATTCCTTTATTAAAAAAAAAAAAAAAAGAATTGTGGCATTCCTTTGAAAGCCCAAATGAATTAGAATAATCCAACATGAGGTAGACACAGTAACACCATTTTCTACCATTCAAGGAAATCAAACCAACCCTGACATTAGAATATCCAATATTAAAATTTTACTTACTTAGGAATTGTCTAAGTTCTCTAGAGCTATTTGCATAAAAAATTGAGGTCATATCAAGGAAAACAGATAAGGGGGATCTTCTCCTATTTATCTTCTTTTTTTTTTTTTTTTTTTTGCTCTCGCACAGTGTATCCTTAAGTCTTTCAACCAGAGACTAATCACTGTTCGCACCGGGTGAGCCCACGAAGGGATAAAGCGCTGGCCTAGGAAATTCTTTTCAAAGTGCAGGTAGCAGGACTTGAACTGGGGAGCACACCCAGTCGAGCTCAGTACAAGCACCTTAAGACCGAAAGCCCAACTAACTCAGCCAACCCCCTGAGTTCTCTATGCTAATTCAAGATTAATCCACTCACTAATTTAGACACTAGCAGCAGTAGCATATAGTCCATGCAATATTATATGCAAAAAATTGAAGAACACTCTTCACAAACACTATCATGATATAGATAAAAGTAAATGAGTAATACAAATTAATTCGAATTAAAATTTAAATTACAAAAATTTTAATAGTTTTTTTTAAAGAACAATTTAAATAGTTAAAATCAATCAATTCTAACAAAAAATTAACCTAAACTTTAAACCCAAAAAGACCAAAATGTCGTTGCAAAAAGCTTTGGGTTGCTGTTAATTTAGTTATATTATTTTCAATTTGCATTCAATTTGGTCATTACATTTTGATAGCATATAAACTATAAACTGTTATTTCAACTTGTTGTCAATTTTTTCTTTATTATTTTCAATTTACAGTCATTTTTGGTCAAAATTTGTTTAGCTGCTGAGTTGATATGTGTTAATCAGAGTTAAAAATTTAATTATGTATTTTTGTGTTTGGTTGTCAAAAAAGTGCAAAGAAAATTTGTAGTGACCAAATTAAAATAACACCAACCAAAATATAGAGACCAAAATAGTTTTTTTTTTTTTTTTTTTTGCTTTAAAAAAAGAAAAAAGAAAAAGGAAAGAAGTAGGGTCAATTTTGTAATTTTGACTTTGATAGCAAGCAACACACAGTTTAGTTTAAACAAAATACATAAAAACGACGTCGTTTGCTCCTTGTCAGTTTCAGACAGCCCCTAAAGAAACAAAAACCCTAAACCCCTAACCTTTCTTCCTCTTTCTCTCTCTCTCTAAAACTCCGAAACTTTCTCTCTCTCTCTCTAAAACCCTGAATAGGGTTTAGGTTTTGCGAAGATGAATCGACGGAACACTCGTTTGAGGAGGGAGTACTTGTACAGAAAGAGCTTAGAAGGCAAAGAACGCATTATCTATGAGAAAAAGCGAATGATCAAAGAAGCCCTTCAAGGTTTGCTGCTTTTTTTTTCAGTTTTTACTCACTCTCTCACATTCATACATACATGAATGTATGAAAGTTTTTGTCTTTGTGGTATTTTTGAGATGGGTTTTGATTGTTGGTGTTAATTTTGTGGGAATTGGTGTGTTTTTTTGACAGAGGGAAAACCGATTCCAACGGAGTTAAGAAACGAGGAGGCGGAGCTTCGGCACCAAATTGACCTCGAGGACGAAAGCACTGCCGGTGTGGTTTTTTTTAATTTTTGTTTATTTGGGTGTTTGGTTTGCCATGAAAATGTAGTAGAAAGTGTTTGGTTGCTGTGAAAAAAGGGGAGTGAAAGTAAGATTATTGAATGGAATTTTTTTTTTTTTTTTGGGGGGGGGGGGGGGTAGATTTTAATGGGAAGCTGAAATGGAGAATGGTAAATAGTTTATAGTGTTACTACTTAATAGTTTGTGTTCTTTAGTTGAGGTTGAATATGGGGTGCTTGTATTGTGTTTAGTTTGACTAATTTGGAAGTGAGCGTTGCTGGATTTTGCTTTTGTTTGATGTTATTGGATTGTGTAGCTTAGGGTGCATTTGGATAAACTACTGCAAAATGGTGTTTTGGATTTAAAATGAGTTTTTGTAAAAAAGCTATGTAGAGTTTCTGTTGCAAAACGGAGTTTTGGGTTTTAAAAACGCACTTTTAAGCTCTCAAAATGCCTAACCAAATGGACCCTTAGAGTTTGCATTGGAAAATCGGAACATGTATATGGATTTTTTTTTTAATAGAGGAATTCGGAAAATGTTGACGGTGTCTGTTGATAAGCTCACATATGAAAGAGTGATTTGAAAGTTTTGTGAATAATGGGATTCATCATGATAACTTGGAAGTTGAAACTCTAGCTTTCTTAGTTTCTACAGTTTGAGTGAATTTGGATTTGGGCTGTACACATTAGGATGACTGCAACGATGGAGCTGTGAAACACTTTGTCTGTGAACATTTTTTTTTTCCTCAAAGTGTAATTGGATATATGCTTAGGTGTCTAATTATGACATAAAATGTCCAAAAAAGAAAAATGAGCTAATGAAGTTTAGGCACATGGTATAGTTTGCAAATTGATCACACAATATGGAGCCATGGGCAGCTATAGAATTTTTTGTGTGTCATTGTTGATGGATAGATAGACGCCAAGATGATTGTATCCAGGAACTTTGTATGTGTGTGTGTGTTGTCTTAAGAAGAATCTTGATTCTGACTTAATTATGACTGTTTACAAGCTTTATTTCATGATTGTTTAATTTGTAACTTTTCTAAAGTTGTAATATATATATATGTTAAAATTTTGTTTATGTTTTTATTCTTCTCCCCTGATGGTGCATGCAATTTATTTTAGTCCTGAGGACACATATTGATGATGAGTATGCCAATGCATCCGAAAGAGATCCTAAAATTTTGATAACTACATCCCGTAATCCAAGTGCTCCACTTACACAGTTTGTAAAGGTTGGTATGGTTTTGATTTGTTCCATATTTCTCAATTAATGTATTCCAGCTGTACTCTAGCTTACTTCATTGGCATTCTGCAAGGACTTTAGTTTTAGTCATGATTGCAATTGTTAGCATGTTCCTGCAGGAATTGAAGTTTGTTTTTCCTAATGCACAACGGATGAATCGTGGTGGCCAGGTTGGTGAGCAGCCCTTTTCTCCACCCACATTGCTTTGTGCTGCATTTGCAATTGCTTCATTCTAATATTTCATTCCCATTGGTTCAAGACATACTTGGAGGCATTAGAATTTGTGGATATCCAATTTCCATGTTGTACCTTTTTGCATCTTATTAATAGATTTATGATTAGAAGAAATATATCATTCTTTACAAAATATTTGATTTTTTTAATAGAAGAACATGCATAATGTGGCTAAAATGTTGTTTTTTGATTGTATCCAGTTTGTGTAACCATCTATCTTATTCCCTTTTTTTGTCAAAAAGATTGTGCTCCCTCCTTCCCAAATTATTGGTCCGCTATTCCATTTTGAGATATACCAAAATGTAGTCCATTTTTAAATGTGTTGCATGAGGAAATTAGGTCTATTAATTGATTTCAAATAGGCTTAACATGTTTTAGGCTCTATTATTTATTCTAATATTAGGCTTACAACAAGCTTCAATAAATTAATTAATGTGAGAATAAGTTTTACAAGCTTCTGTAAATTAATAATCTAATTATAGGTTTGACAAGCCTTCTATGCTTTTTCTTTTAAAAAATTAAATTTAAACTTATAAAAAAAAACCACTGAGTCTCTTGCCTTAGTGCCTTTTTCATGGCTTACGGCAGTTGCCTTGCTCACCTAGGCTCTAAAGGTGAGCTCCTTACTAAAGGTGCCTTGCCTTAAAGCCTTACTGGCGCCTCGCCTCACCCATGTGCCTATGCGAGCAGGGCACTTTGACTACACCAGTCCATTAGTTCCATTCTTCATTTGAATATTGTGTAGATATATTCACTATTAGTTCTATTCTAGCACATGCTTACATTAGTCTCACTCACTTGAAGAAGTTGTATATAGTTTATCAGCTTTCCTATTTTGGAATTCTAATGCTCCTCATTCTTCGGACATTAGAATATGCTACAAGTTATTTTACTGCAATATTAGAAAATTGGTACTCCTACAAAATTCATCCTGATAATGGATAAATATGTGATGATGCTAAGCTTGTGGCATAATTTTTTTGAATTTTTCTCCTTTGCAGGTTATTAAAGAAATTATTGAAACTTGCCGTGCACATGATTTTACAGATGTTATCCTAGTTCATGAACACCGTGGTGTGCCAGATGGTATCACTATAAGCCATCTACCCTTTGGTCCAACTGCATATTTTGGATTACTCAATGTGGTAAGTATGATCATATTAGTGTTTTTTGTACTTTTTCTTTGGCTTTGGCCTAATTGTATGGGGCATCAATATGTTAATAAAGTGTTTGCCTGTAGGTTACAAGACATGACATTAAGGACAAGAAAGCCATTGGAACAATGTCTGAGGCTTACCCACATTTGATACTTAACAAGTTTTCAACAAAGGTATTGTTTATCTTTGTTGGATTTAATCAATATATTATGTCAAGAAAGCTTATTAAAAAAAATATGGAGAGTTTTCAACTGTATATTGAGGTTGTGTTCTTGTCAGAAATTATTGGTGAATTCTGCCCCAAGGGCACTGCATATCTAATAGAATGTAGCAGAAATATGGAATGTATCTATGGTTTCTTAAATGAGTTCCGTGAGATGTAAATGTCAGTACCATAAATGGTTTCTCAGTTATTTTAGTATTAAAATTTTAAAAGAACAACTGGAACAAGTACAGGACAAGTAACTTGAAGGATTTTACTGCCAGAAACACAGTAGGAGCCTTTATTTTGGCAGTTTTGGCTTCCCCACTCTCATGGGATGTAGCATCAATTCTGCTTTTGTGTTCACTGTTTTATATTTACATTTTTAACAAAAACTTGTTAAAATAACCTCTATATTTTACTTATAAAAAAAGTGTTCCCTGTTTGATCTTATTCAGCTTTTTATTTATTTATTTATTTTTTATATTGTTGATAGCTAGGTGAAAGGACAGCAAACATTTTGAAGCATCTTTTTCCAGTGCCAAAGCCAGATACCAAACGCATTATAACTTTTGCTAATGAGTCTGACTATATTTCATTCAGGTTGGTTTGTTGTTTGATACTTTTAGTGATGCTTCTATTGGCTATTCTCTAGTTTGTTAAACTTTTGTCAGTAATGATTATGTTAGCTTGGACCTATATTATCTCCATTGACATAAATTACGTGTGAATGTGTGTTCACAATGTTTAACATACAAAAGAAAAAGGGCAAATTGCACTTTCCCTCACTAAACTTTAGGGATGTTGCAGCCAAGAGCCTTGTAACTCAATTGGCACCTCTTGGTGTTTCTAACAAAGGTGTCTAGGGTTCAAATCCACCATCCCTCAACTATTGAATCATAAGAATAAATAAAAAAGAAAGAAAAAAAGGGGTAGTTTCAATGTTCGCCTAATTGATTGGTAATAGGCAAAGTGCTCCTCTCCATGTTTGTGTGTATTTACAGTAATTAACCTATCAAAAAGTGTGTATTTACAGTAATTAGCATGTAAATCAAAAAGAGTAAATTGCAGATTTCCTTCCTAAGCTTTGGGTGGTTGCAATGCCCTTTGCTTGATTGGTTATATGCAAATTGCCCCCATTGTTTCAAATTTACGTTGGAGTCAATTTTTTTAACAAAAATTTCTAGTTTTTTTCTTAAATTCATGCCCAGGCCCACATGAATATCGTTTGAAACGTCACTTATGCCCTTAATGATGCCAATTCTATTTGGATTTCACATGAAATGTCAAATGCCAAATTTTGGAATGAGTCTTGATGTGGAACTATGGCTGAACAGCACACATGTTTGCTTTTGAACCCTATTAACAACTTGTAAACAATCAGGCATCATATTTATGAGAAGCATGGAGGTCCTAAATCCATTGAGCTTAAAGAAGTCGGTCCTCGGTTTGAAATGCGGCTTTATAAGGTATCTTATGCTACTTTGTTACTTTTCAGTAAAGCTGAATTTTTTTGAAGGATTATTCTCTTTTAATTGTGTGGAAATTGGTTCACAACACCTTAAATAATTTGCTTCTGGTATTACACTATCATATGCTAGCTATTGTTGGGTGCTATTTTGCGTGAATACATAATGATGGTAGGAGATATTTTTGCTTTGTTATTTATGTGATCAACATCCAAGAACCTGTCACAAGTAAGCATGTTCTTGGGGTGGCCATTACCAACACCCCCCTCTTTTTTTACCCACTGTGCTTTCTAATGGTGGGTGGGTGGGTGGGTTGGGGGGGGGGGGGGGGGGGGAGGCTTCTTAGTATTTTGTAAAGAAGTCATTTCGTTATTTCCCTTTTAAGATATTGGAACTATGATCAAATGGGATTTTCTTTCACATTCTCTATTTAGCTGATGTTCCATAATATTTCTTGTCATGAATCCTCTTTTTCATCATTGTTGGTTTAGAGGTTTTGAGTACTACTATACAGCTGAAACAAACTGATATCACTATCATCATTATATGTTGCTTTGTGACAATTAGAGCCTACTTTTTTCACAGATATATATAAGGTCTAGCTAAATTTGCACCTCCCCTTATAAGTTCTAGGTGGAGGATAATGTTGTGGGTTCAAGACCCATCAGCTGCATGTGTAATTATCCAATGTGTGCATATTGGTTTGTAAATCCATTTTCTTCCTTTGTCTTAGGTTTTCTCAATATGAGTTTAAATTGGTACATTCCTTTTCTGATGGTATTTATTTAAGGCTGTGTTTGTTTCGGGTGAAAACCGCTTCCGGAAAATAAATATTTTCCGGAAATGCTATTTTCAGGAAATGAAAATGTATTCAAGTGTTTGGCTGCATTATGAAAATTGTTTTAGAAAATGTTTTAATGTGTTTTGTTGCATTCTGAAAATGTTATTTTCTTACAAGTTTCTCACATTTTCTCAACCATTTTCTCAGTTTCCAAACAAATTTCATAATACAAAATTTCAATTTATAAACTTAAAAGAAACAAAAATCAAAACAGAGCATTCATTAAACTCAAAATTCAGTCACACAGAGAGAGAGGGAGGAAGAGAGAGTGATCGCCAATTGAGGGAAAGGGAGAGGTAGATCGAGAAAGAGAGAGATCGGGCATGGGTGGGTCATGGGTGCAATCTCGCCGGTGTTGGGGTGCAACGAGCCCAGTGCACGATCTCGCTGTTGGGTGCGGTGGTGCGATCTGAGCTCGTGGTGCGATTTGGAGTTGTGCGCGATCTCGCTGTCTCTACTCTCTCTTCTTGTGATTTGGGGTTGGAGATGGGTTTTCGACCGTGGGGCGGCACGATCTGGGCTGGCCGGAGCTTGGCTGAGGTGAGCTTGGATATGGGTTTTAGGAGTGTGCTTGAGCTCTCTCTGTGTCTTCGGGTGCGATCTGAGCTCTCTCACTCTCTCTCTTCTGGTGTGTTTTCCGGAAACACTTTGAAGGTAAAATAGAAATGTAAAAGCATTTCCGGGTCAAAGGCTCATTTTATACAGTCAACTGAAAAGCATTTCCGGAAAATTTATTTTCCATGCGCAACCAAATACCCGCATTTACGGAAAAGCATTTCCGGAAGTGGTTTTCACCCGAAACAAACACAGCCTAAATCCTCCTGTTATTATCATCTCCTTTTATGCTTTCCTATTCTTGTTCATTATATTTATCCAAACTTGTCCTTAACTTCATGTTTCATTGGGACCCTTAGCCATCCCCTCTATTTGGCTTGATGTCATTCATCAATTAATTGGTGAGCATTTGTTGTGTCTACACAATCTATCTTCTTCTCTTCTTTTTACCTTCTTCTGTTCTGCGTCCACCGGAACTATCTCTTTATTGTGATGCTGTAGCACCCCCCATTTTTTAGTAATTATAGCTGAAAGGCACTGATCCTTAGGGCATTGGGCTCAGTAATGACCTAAATATATACATCTTAGCATTGGATTTCTTCATTACCTAGGTAGAATCCCGCCACTTCACTGGAATCAGCAAAGTTTTCTTAAGTATACATTTTTAAAAATAATTAGGTTTTTTCTGGTTATCTTTACTAGTTTAAACAATTTCAAACATTGGACTGTATTTTTGGATGGATCATTTGAAGACTAGATGTTTCTAAGATGGGATCGTAGTGGTGTTGCCAAAGTAAATAAATAATAAAGCAACTGAATTAGAAAGAAAATATGTGTGATGTGATCTTTAAAGATGGTGAAGTGCTATGCTGTGAAGCATAAGATTGTGATTTGACTCTTGTGAGTGGCCACTTAGAAAGTATTTGAGGATAGCCACCCCTCCTAGAATCCCACTTATTGGAACTAGCACTAGGAAATGGCCTTTATTATATGAACTGGTATAAAAGGTTTTCATAGTTTTTTTCATTTTGTGTATCAACCTTCTGGCTGGTAGCTTTGTTAACTTTCTACCCAACAAATGTTGTTCCCTTTGAAAAAGTGTACATTGTAACAGCATTGTAACAGAATCATATTGACTGATTTGACTTCAATCTTAAATGCTGTCCTTAATACTATAATGTGGGAATAAAAGAGAGGAACAGTTGTAGCGAAGGATCATTTGGGAGAGTAGGAAAAACTTACCCACTGATATTTGAAATGCACATTTTTTGGAATAGAGCAAATTGAAGGGTGGTGGACAACGTTTTTTTGGTTAAGGAAGTTTATGGCTGCAAATGGCTCTTATTTCCTCAATGCTATATTAAATGACTCTTATTTCCTCAAAGCTATATTACTGCCCTTTGGCATTTAATTATAAATTTAACCTTTGGGAGTGATGACCATTCTGGCGTTCAATTCAAGGTGGGTAAGAATCTTTTGTGATTGTCTGCAATCTGCATTAGCCAATAGCCACAGCATCACTTTTTTCCAAATATCAATGAGGTTTATGTCCGTTGATAAGTAAATCCAAAGACTTGTGATCCTGGAGGGGTAAAAAGATTACAAATCTACAAATATATTTCTGAAATGCTCACACATAACTAAATAAATATTATATGTGCACGTGTGTGTGTGTATATATATTCCCTTTGTTGACAGGGGGAGTCTTTTAGTTCATATTAAACCTGATTGATCTTTGGGTTTTATGTCCTCAAATATATATTACTACTCTTTGGGCTTCAAATTATATAGAAAAACACTTGGGAGTGGTAGTCACTCTGGAGTTAAATTCATGGTGGGTAAGAGTGCTGGTTTATGATAGCCTGCATTAGCCACGGCATCACGTTGTACCAGATATCCTTGAGGTTTATGTCCATTGATGAGTAATCCGAAGACCTGTGATTCCTGAGGGGTATAAAGATTGTAGATCTATACAAACATATTTCCGAAATTAATAGTTTTTTTTGGTTGTTGTGTTGTTGGAGAAAAAGGACCTTAATTCATATTAAATAAGCGTGAGTGATTTATGGGTGTACCTATGCTAAATTGTTTTGTCAAACAATAGAAGACCTTTTTCCATAGTATGTTGTTTTTTATGGTTCCTTAGCACATTGCCTGTACTTTGGTTTTTTATTGTACCTTTTCATCCTTTTCAGGAATGAAGCATTATTTACTTGGAAATTGAAAAAAAAAAAAAAAAAAAAAAAAAAAAAAAAAAAAAGAACCAAGAACAACAACAGGAGACCTTATCTCCACAGTTTTTAATACTCACAACATGTCAAACCCAAGACCTTGACTATTAAAGGTGTAGAAATAGGCTACCCTAATGATGCCACTGGTTATACGCCGTTAATTTTAGTTGTAATGCTTTTGATCCACTTGAGCTGATGCCAAGCTTTCTATTGGTGTCTATAGTTCCTCAGCATCTATTCATAATTTGTTGCTCTCTACTTAGATGATGGATTGCTCTCTGTGATTTTTAGCTTGTTATGTAATTTGCTTGTATTTGATTGTTCTACTCGGTATCTCTTTGTTGCTGTCTCAGATAACATTAGGAACACTGGATCAAGATGAAGCTCAGACTGAATGGGTCATCAGACCATACATGAACACAACCAAGAAAAGGAAGTTTCTTGGGGATTGATGCCACCTTAGAGAAAATATTACGCTTTGTTTTGCAGCGATTTTGGCCCCAAATATGCTTAAGCTAGTTGCTTGTTATCATACAATGTCAGGTATATTTATAGAAATGTGAAACATCATAAATTTGATGATGGAACCTTTTTAGTTTCATTTGAGGGATTTGAGGAAGTGGCAAATTTTTTTTTTCTTCATATTTGTAATTGTGATTTGTGAGGCTGCGATATTATATTATCTCCATGGGAGAAAGTGGGGGCTTAGCATAATTAATAAGCAATTTAAATTTCGTGCCATTTGAATATTATTTAGGACAAAGTTTGACTACAAACATGATTTTAGCCTAAGGCTACAACTTCAATTAAAAAAAAAAACATGGTTATGTATTTTGAAAATCTAACTATTAGAATTTATGTTATTTATGTTCTTAACACGCATGTCAAATTTTGTACTAATCGAAAATATTATTAACTTTTCAATCCACAAACTTACTTTTTATGCATAATTTTATTCTACAAAATTTGAAATTTAAACTTTGATTGATGACATAGCTATTGGTATTTAATCTTTTGAAAATTTTGTAAGTATAAAGGATATATGAAGAAAATGTAATTTAATGGTAAATTTGTCAAAATTCACACTCAATAAAAAGATATTAAGTGAAGTTCTAGCCTTAGACTATAACAAAGTTTGTTGCCAAAGTTTATCAAATTATTTACTATTCAATCTATAAATTTATTTTTTGTGCGTAATTTTATATTGCAAACTTGAAATTTAAACATTTAATTGATAACATAAATTTTGATGTTTGATCTTTTAGAAATTTTACAAGCATGAAAGACCATAAGAAGAAAATGTAATCCATAATGGATTTGTCAAAATTCATATTCAATAAAAAGACATTGGGTGCAGTTGTAGCTATTGACTAACAAAGTTTGGCCAATTGATTTATTTAAATAATATACATGAATAATTTTAAATGGACGAAGTTCTAATGACTATCATTCTTACTAAAATATTAACATGGCTACTTATTACAAAAATTAAACTATTAAATTGCATGTTATTTATGTTTTTAATACACATGTCAATTTTTTTTTTCCAATCAAATATTATTTACTGTTCGATTCACAAATTTATTTTTTATGCATATTTTTAGACTATAAAAATTTAAACTTTAGACATTTGATTGATAACATGGTTATTAGTCTTTAATTTTTTGAAAAGATTGAAAAGATACAAATACGAAGAATATAATAAGAAAATATTATGGATTAAATAAAAGGACAACAATCGTAAATTAATAAACAATGTTTGTAGAGACCAAGTTTGAAATCCAAGCCCACGATGTGAATGAACTTAGGCCTAAAGAGGCCTAAAATAATAAATTTGTAAAGAATTGATTTAAATACTAGCTGTCATTGACCAAACAACCTTTAAATGGATCCAGATGGTAAGAGAATAAAAAGAAGAAGATAAGTAATGAAGAAAAATTATCCTTGGCAAAGTCCGAGGAGATATAATCTTTTGTATTACTATCAAGCTCAATTACAAGTTTGTTTATTAAACACTACAATCTTTCTTCTCCTCAATTCTCGATCCCCTATTCTAGTTGCCCCTCTTCCCTTATATACTCCCCTCTTTTTCATCTCCACCTTCCACGTGTGTGCAAGATAGTCAGTGTTGATGCTTGTCCCATCAACCCCTCCCATAAGTCTTCACGTAGTAGCTGTAAGACTGAAAAGTACTGTTCAAGTATCACCTCTACATTAATGCGTTTAGGAAGTTAGCTGCAGAGCATTAAATGCGGAGGTGATAACTTTTATAGATATTTGTTGCCTTTCTCTGCTCCTTTTCTATCCAATGTTTGCCTTCTAACTGTGATACAACCTGGTAGGATGTTCAGGACGGTAGGACATTCCTACTGATTGTGGATCCACATTTCTGACATGACTTTCTTCTCGAACAACTTTTAAACTATCATGTACAATCCCTATTTCTTTCTCTTCTACCATTCTCATAATAACATTGTTTAACCATCCTCGGACTGGTTAATATCTTCGGACTAAGCCATAGGCCCAATATATACAGTTTTAATAGTAACTCCTGACTATCTGCCCCCACAATGTTAATCAGCATTCCCTCTCATTAAGGTTCTTTCTCTTGTGCATTAAACATTAAGCCTAAGGCCCCCTCTTGTAAAAAGGGGGAAAGAGATATTGCTTGGACTAAAAAAAATTATTGTGGCTAACCATATACTGTTGCGAGTCAGCAAAATAATCATGCTGGCCGACAAAGTTGATCATAAATCAAATTCACTTTTTCAAAAGTAAGCACTCAAAGTTTTTGCCTTTTCTTGTCCTCATTTATTTATTTATTTTTACTGTTGCTGATCATCAATATAATTCACTGGCTAACGTAAGTTAAAAGATATTTTTAATGTGCACCTTAGGTCAATTGTTATATATTATTTTTAAAAAGTTTTGACATGATTTTTATGAAAAATGAAAAAATTAAGTATCAAAATATTAATTACTTTTTTTTCTTTAAAAACTTTTCTAAAATAGTTTGTTAATGAGAATTTTAATTTATGATTTCTGCTCTTAATGATAAAGAAGTTTCAACCTATAGCGTTTACTCTTGATGATAATTCTTTATCATTAAACCAGAACACCAATTAGTTTTTCATGTAAATGAAAATTAAACCTCAGATCTCTTATTCAACTATAAAAAATTTTACCAATTAAGTTAATTAGAACCAATATTAACAATTGCACTTAAGTCATCTTTTAACGTTTCAAAAGTAAATACTAGAGTCTTTCTTTCTTCCTTTGCAGTTACAAACACTACAGGAATGCTAACCCAAGAATATAATGGCTGAAGTACCACCAAACATTCTAACATACTAACATCTAAATTGGTAAGTTTATAAGTGAAATTTTGTACATTAAACCGACGAAGATAAACTAGAGAAATTAACTTCTCTCACTCACTTTATAGTCGTTGGTAGGAAATGGGAACCACCACAACTGATAGCACATGCACAGCTGCAAAAGAAAGAATCAAAATTTTCAATTATTGTACTTCCTGGAAAAGGTGCAATGACCGTGCTTGGGATCCACCAGGACCACTATGCGCAATCATTCATTCATTTCATTGAAATCAATTCAATGGTTCACATTTGATTCACACATTTAGTGGTAAAGGACCATTATGTTGCACGCCTTAAAAGCAAAAGATGAATTTAAAAAAAAAAAAATATATATATATATATATATATATATAAAAGTGATAGGTTTAATTATAATATCCTCTTCTTTATGCTATTTAAGACGTATAAAGGATAAATTATTTGTAAAGAGTACTAGAAACAAATTCTAACTACAAGTAACATTATTTACAAAATATCTATTCTTATATAATAATTGA
Organism: Quercus gilva; assembly: GCA_023621385.1. Classification (NCBI taxonomy): domain Eukaryota; kingdom Viridiplantae; phylum Streptophyta; class Magnoliopsida; order Fagales; family Fagaceae; genus Quercus; species Quercus gilva. Next base: position 12,947,663 of record CM042476.1, on the reverse strand, counting down.
ATGTAAAATGCATTATATTTTCTTAAAGAATAAAAAAAAAAAACATGGTTATGTATTTTAAAAGTCTAACTATTGGAATTTATTTTCTTTATGTTCTTAACACGCATGTCAAATTTTGTACCAATAAAATGTTATTTACTTTTTGATTTACAAACATACTTTTTATGCTACAAAAATTTGAAATTTAAACTTTAATTGATGATGTAGCTGTTGGTATTTAATCTTTTGAAAATTTTGTAAGCATAAAGGATATATGAAGAAAATGTAATTTAATGGTAGAGTTGTCAAAATTCATACTTAATAAAAAGATATTAAGTAGAGTTCTAGCTTTAGACTATAACAAATTTTGTTGCCAAAGTTTATCATATTATTTACTATTCCATCTATAAACTTATTTTTTGTGCATAATTTTATACTACAAAACTTAAAATTTAAACATTTAATTGATAACATAACTATTAATATTTGATCTTTTGAAAATTTTGCAAGCATAAAAGATATAAGAAGAAAATGTAATCCATGATGAATTTGTTAAAATTAATATTTAATAAAAAAAAATATTAAGTGCAGTTATAACCATTGGCTAACCAAGTTTGTAGCCAAATTTTATCATTTTTCTAATAAGTCAATTGAGTTGTTTAAATAATACACATAGATAGTATCAAATGTACCAAGTTCCATGACTACAATTCTCACTAAAAAATTAACATGGCTATATATTGCAAAAATCAAATCATTAGATTGCATGTTATTTATATTTTTAACATATATGTCAATTTTTTTTTTCCAATCGAATATTATTTACTATTCGATTCATAAATTTATTTTTATACATACTTTTAGACTACAAAGATTTAAAATTTAAACATTTAATTAATGACATAGCTATTAATCTTTAATTTTTTGAAAATATATAAGTGAACATAATAAGAAAATATTATGGATTAGATGAAAGGACAACAACTGTAAAATAGCAAACAATGTTAATCAGCATTTAGCGAAAAAAAAAAAGTTAATTAGCATTCCCTCTCGTTAAGGTCCTTTCTCTTGGGCATTAAACCTAAGGCTCCCTCTTATAAAAAGGGGAAAAAGGATATTACTTGGACTAAAAAAGAATTATTGTGGCTAAGCATATTACTGTTGCTAGTCAGCAAAATAATTACACTGGCTGACAAAGTTGATCATAAATCAAATTCGCTTTTTCAAAAGTAAACACTCGCAGGGGCAAAGGTAAGGATCCGGATCCTCTCCATTTTCCTTTGAAATGGAGAGGGTCTAGTTCACGGCTGAGATTGATTTAAAATCAATCTATAGCCAAAAATCAGCCACGCCATTTAAAATACACTTAACAGAGCAATGAGTCCTAATTAACGTTAGTTTTCAACGTTTCTTCTGTCGTTCTCACTTTCTCCGTCTCTCTCATCAAAAATCCATGGCTCCTCTCTCTCACCTCACCGAGTTTCTCCCTCACTCTCCCTAGCGCTCCACTCTCTCGACCCCGACTGCGCCTCCACCTGTCTCTCCACCTCCACGCTTGCTCTCTGCCTCTCCCTCAACCCCATTGTCACCGCTTCCCGCATACCCAACTCAAACCCATAAGCAAAAACAAAGAAAAAACACTAAACAGTAACTCACCAGCTGAGAAGACCCAGATTAGAGAGAGAGTAAGGGTTGGGGTTTGGAGAGAATCGGGTGTTTAAGTGAGAATTTGATGCTTTTCAGACCTAGATCAGAGAAAGTAAGGGTAGTGACCGTTTCGTGCTCTCTCTCTCTCTCTCTCTGTTTTTGTTTTTTAATTTTGTTTTGCCAAATCAAAAACTAAACTCTATGTTCTCAAATCTCGCCGGAAAATCCAGTCGCCGTAAAAGTTGTTGTTGTTGTTACAAAAAGTAGAGCTTCGTTTTTTTGGTGAATAGGAAAAGCTGGATTCAGTTCGTGAATCGAGGATGAGAAGCGTGAATAACAGCGTCGAGACTATAAACGCCGCTGCCACAGCTATCGTCTCCGCTGAGACTCATGTCTAGCCCACCACTTATTTAGTAAGTTAAATTTTGATTGCTTTTTTGCTTTTTGGTCCTTTTCCTGTGTTTGGGACTTGAGAAAATTGAGGAAAACGAAAGAGATTTATACGTTTTTTTTTCCCCGGTTTTGGTCTGTTTTTATGTGATTCGGTTTGCTCTGTTTGGCCGGTGGGAAAATGCAAGAAAGATAGAGAATTTTTTCTTTTTCTTTTTCTAGGGAAAAAGGTTGTTAGGATTAGTTCATTTCATGTTTATTATAGTTTTATTTGGCGGGTGAGATGAAAAATTGTACAGGAAGTTGGATCTTATGCTTGTTTAGTTGTTTCTATTTCAAAATTAAGTTGATTAGTTAAGTAAGATCCAATTAATTAAAGGTTTTGGTAAAATCCCAGTTCTTATATAGTGCACAGGATTATAAATTTTAATGCTTTTTAAAAATTACTTTTGGATGAATATATGGTATATTTTTATGTTAATCATTCAATTTGCTTGGATGCTGAGAAACCAAGGAAAAGGAAAATGAAGAATATTTTTTAAAGACAAAAATTTGATTTAGTTAGGTGGGTTTCTTGGTTTGCTCAGGAAATGATAAGTATAAATTTTGAAGTTCTCATTTTTTTTTAGAAATTAAAATCTATCTTTGTACAGTAACATTCCTTATGGTTCAAGAAATTTGTTCGAGTTGTCATTGTGCAGTTCCTGTTCTGTGCATTCTATTGATTAGATTGCATTTTTTTTAAAGGTGATATGACTATAATTTGTATGTGACACACATTGTGCATTTGGCTGTAGAAAAGTAATGATGTTTTGATGATCCAGGACTTAGATTGAAACCTGTACAGTTGTGTGTGTGAAATTCACATATCATACTCTAGGTCTAGTATCGGAAGAAATTGTCATACATTCCTATATGTTAAGTGGAATTAACTTTTCATTCAAATTGCAATGATATATGGTTGCTTAATTTTGCATTTGATGACGATTTTGGCTTGATTGAATGGGCCAAATGCTGAAATTATTTAAAGTTGGTATTGAATGTCCAACACAATGATGAAGAGGGTTGGATCTGTGCTTAAAATTATAGTGAGGGACTGAGGGTTGTATCTGTGCCACCAATGCATCAAACTACTCTTGTTGTGTATGTGTGACATCTTTGAATTAAAGTTCACTAGGTGAGTCTAGCTGGGTTTCCCTCTTTTGGTCTCTACTGTTGTGTACTGAATGATTGTGGGTCTTACAAACCATAGAAGAGACGATATTTATGTTCCATTTAAACTCGTAGTAATTCAAAATTTGTTTTTTATTTTATAGAAAAGAAGATGGGGAAGCTGATGGAAAGGGGCCTTGCCGAGGAGGCTCATGTCCTCGGTGGACCGACGTCTGAGGAAAGGGGCTATCACTCTCCCATTAAATGCATGCCACCAATATTCTGATCACATCAATGATGAATTGACCAGCCAACAGTGATGCCTTGGTTGCTTCAACTAACAGAAAGCCTGCAAAGGCGGCTGATGGGACAGACACTCAAGTATAGGCTTGGATGATCAATAAGTGGACGGCAGAGATCAACTAAACAAAACTATATAATAGATAGCATCCCCGCAAAGGGGGGGGAGGGGAATCTTCTAAGTGTCCAAGGATAACTCTTGTATATGTCAGTTCTAAGTAAACAGATTCTCAGACTAGGCTGAGAGCGAAAATTCTTCATGAATGTTTAGCCGAGGTCATTGTTATTACTCTCACAAACACTTAGTCTAATTTCCTGATTATTAATTCTATGGATTTCACGCCGATCATTGTTTGCTTTGCTAATACTTAGTCCTTCTACCCATACTCGACAAATCTTATTGTTTAGGTTCAATTTAATTTGAGTCCTTACAAGGTCCAATTTAATTTGAGTCTCTACACAGGTAATTCCCTTCTGCTAGCTGTGCTCAATTTTGTTTATTTATTTATTTTTGTAGTAAACTTCCTACACTAAAAAACTTAACCCCATTTGAATTTACTCCACATAAAGTTACAAACATTACAGGAATAGAATGGTTTGAGTAAGACCAACCATTCTAACATACTAATGCTCTAACATACTAACATCTAAGTTGGTAAGTTTATTTGTTAAGTACAATTTTTATAAATGTATAACTGTAATTTTGTATAATAAACTGACAAAATTAAAATAAACTCAATTAACTAGAGAAATTGCGTCTCTCACTCACTTTATAGTAGTTGGTAGGAAGTAGGAACCACCACAACTGATAGCACATCTGCAAAAGAAAGAGCAAGAGAAATTACTTCTCTCACTCACTTTATAATGTCAAATTTTCAATTATTGTGCTTGGAAAAGGCACAATGACCATGTATACACCATTACACGCAATTATTCATTTACCCCATTGAAATCAATTTAATGGTTCACATTTGATTCACACGTATAGTGGTAAAGGGGTGTAACTTATGTTCAGTATTCAGTAGACACGTTAAGACGCATATTGTTCGCATCTTAACGTGTTCAGTGCATTAATGTATTAGATAAGTCATGTCATTGGTAAAGGACCTTTCTGCTACATGCCTTAATAATTAAGAATAAATCATTTGTAAGGAGCACTATAAACAAATTTCGACTACACAATACATTATTTACAAAATATCTAGCCTTATATAATAATTGAAAGTAAAATGCATTATGTTTTCTTGAAAAAAAAAATTACAAAATTTAAAACACTTTCAAATAACAAATATATGTAACTTAATTTAGACAATCAAATATATTGCATCAATTATACTTTGTTAGAAAATAATCAAATCATTTTAAAAAAGGTTTGAAATTAACACTTATAAACCTCATATATTATTTTCATTTTTCACTTTTAAGAAAAATAAATTGCCAAAATTTTTCGCTTATTGTGCTGGTCTACAACTAGTATTAATAAATATGTTGTCACAAATACAACAGATGTCAACTCATTTAAAGAATATAAACCAAAATGATTAACATATTTTTATTTTTGTAAGTAGATAAATTATAATTATTATTAGAATTTAAATTCTACTCAAGTTTTATTTCTATAATTATAGTATAAGATCTAAAAGCTTTTTTTTTTTTTTTTATTGGCTAAAGATCTAAAAGCTCTTATTATAATCTCATGATCACTTTCCACCAAAATTTATAGATACAAATCTATAAAAGATCAAATGAAATAAGCCTTTTTTTTCTTTATTAATATTGGTGAAAGTGAAAGGGGTTTTAGAGTTTTAAATTTCAATGAAGAGTTCATCACCAAAACTAAATATTTAATTCTATATTTAAAATAAAATTTATATTGGAAAGAAATGACATTTATTTATATGGGTTAAACGAGTTTAATCGTGAAAAAACAGGTCAATTCGTCTTGATAGGGATAATGAATCGGGTTATTTTGGGTTAGATGCAAGTCAAGCAAGAGAGCAAAAAATAGTCCAATTATTACTCTTGTTAAAGCGAATCAGCCTATTTTGACACACTCATTTACAATAACTCGCAAAAAAAAAAAAAAAAAAGTATCCTATTTGTGAGACAGAATTAGATATTACTAGTGTAGTGGGAGAAAGTAAGGCTTAGCATAATTATGGGTTAGACTAAGAATAATTTGGTGGGTGGGTATGACATGTTAGCTTGCTCCTTACAGATTTTTTTTTATCTTTTTTTCATTTACTTATTTTCTGAAAATACGTGTAAGCATATCTTAAAATTGAACATTTATTTATTTTTTAAACTTTTTTTGAGAAGATTATTTATTTTAAAATGGGATGATTGGATTTTGTTAAAGCATTCTCATCAACTTCAAAAAAAAAAAAAAAAAGCATTTTACATTACAAAAACTAACTTTATTTATTTTAAAAAAACAAGTTGTTAAACTTGTTTTTAACACAAATTGTTAGGTTACTTAATTTAGCCTAATAAATAACATACTCATAACTTTTTTTTCCCCTCTCTTTCTCCTACAAAATTTAGATTACATAGCACACACTTACACTTCACTTTAATATTTATAAATTTATTTTCTATACCATGGATAAGATATTAATTAACAATATAATTATTGTTTTATTTTTTATTTTTTATTTTTTTCATTATTGTTATAAGTCCAAGAAATTAGAATGCCAAGAAGAATTTTTTTTAAATATATTAAAATGAAAAGAACAAGAAAAGAGAGTAAATGTTAATGACGATGAAGAAAATTTTAGTGGGGAAATAAGTTTTCAAAATGATAAACATGACAAGAGTTAGCTTGTCAAATATTATTACATAAGTGATGATTAAACTAGTCATTAGTTGAATATATTCAAAATTTATAAGGAATATATCCTTTAAATATGTATACCTATAATTTTTTAAAAAAATTTTATTAATTAGTGTTTGTATATTTTATGATATACGATACGATACATGATACGAAAAAAAATAAAAAATCGATTCATGATACGATTCATGTTTTTACAACTATGGTTATGTGTAAAGAAAGAGAAATAATTAAAAATTTTAATAAAAAATTTAAAAAATATTTTAATGAAATGTAATGTAAAATAAATAATAAAGTGAGTATGTAAAATAGAAAATTTGATTTTTTTATACTAAAATAGACACAAAAAAAAAAAAATTACACAAAATACTCACATGGTGCTATTTTTGGTATTTATTACACCATAATGTTGGAGTCCATAAGCCTTCCTTCTCTGGGCCTAAAATCCAATACCACCTCTCTTCGGAGGCTATAAAATTGCTTTATCAAAAGTTGAATCATATTCAAATTCACTTCTTCAAAAGTAAACCAAATAACCAATAATCAAATAGGGGAAATGCTTTACACCTGGACTAAGGTAAAGTTTTTGTCTTTTCATAAACAACTTTAACAAAGCAATTCCCACGAGAGGCTTTTTTATAGAAAGAAACACTCTATTCTAACATGAAATTGTTAATTGAAAAGATATTGTTTGATTCATTTTTTTAATAAGCAAAATAATTACAGTGGCCGACAAAGTTCAATCATAAATCAAATTCACTTTATCAAAAGTAAAGTCTTTGTCTTTTTTTTCTTTTTTTTCGCTGGTCAGCAAAATAATTTGAATCATAAATTAAATTTACTTTCTCAAATGTAAACACTAGTGTCCGTTTTTTCTTATCCTTCTTTTTTTTTCTTCTTCTTTGGCAGGTAATTCCCTTCTGCTGGCTGTGCTCAATTTTATTTATTTATTTATTTTTGTAGTAAACTTCCTACACTAAAAAACTTAACCCCATTTGAATTTACTCCACATAATGTTACAAACATTACAGGAATAGAATGATTTGAGTGAGACCAACCATTCTAACATAGTAATACTCTGTTCATCAAAAACATAGTAATACTCTAACATACTAACATCTAAGTTGGTAAGTTTATTTGTTAAGTCCAATTTTTATAAATGTATAACTATAATTTTGTGTAATAAACTGACAAAAATAAACTCAATTAACTAGAGAAATTGCGTCTCTCACTCACTTTATAGTAGTTGGTAGGAAGTAGGAACCACCACAACTGATAGCACAGCTGCAAAAGAAAGCAAGAGAAATTACTTCTCTCACTCACTTTATAATGTCAAAGTTTCAATTATTGTGCTTGGAAAAGGTACAATGACTGTTTATACACCACTAGGCGCAATTATTTATTCACCCCCATTGAAATCAATTTAATGGTTCACATTTGATTCACGCATATAGTGGTAAAGGAGTTTAACTTATGTTTAGTGTTCAGTAGATATCCTTAAGACGCATATTGTCCACATCCTACGTGTTCAGTGCATTAATATATTAGAGATAAGTCATGTCATTGTTAAAGGACCTTCCTGCTACATGCCTTAATAGTTAAGAATAAATCATTTGTAAGGAGCACTATAAACAAATTTCTACCACACAATACATTATTTACAAAATATCTAGCCTTATATAATAATTGAAAGTAAAATGCATTATGTTTTCTTGAAAAAAAAAATTACAAAATTTAAAACACTTTCAAATAAAAAATATATGTAACTTAATTTAGAAAATCAAATATTTTGTATCAATTATACTTTGTTAGAAAATAATCAAATCATTTTAAAAAAGGTTTGAAATTAACACTTATAAGCCTCATATATTATTTTCATTTTTCACTTTTAAGAAAAATAAATCATAAAAAATTTTCACGTATTGTGCTAGTCTACGACTAGTATTAATAAATATGTTGTCACAAATACGATAGATGTCAACTCATTTAAAGAATATAAACCAAAATGATTAACATATTTTTATTTTTGAAAGTAGATAAATTATAATTATTATTAGAATATAAATTCTACTCAAATTTTATTTCTATAATTATAGTATAAGATCTAAAACCTCTTATTATAATCTCATGATCACTTTCCACCAAAATTTATAAATACAAATCTATAAAAGATCAAATGAAATGAGCTTTTTTTTTTTTCTTTATTAATCTTGGTGAAAGTGAAAGGGGTTTTAGAGTTTCAAATTTCAATGAAGAATTCATCACAAGAACTAAATATTTAATTCTATATTTAAAATAAAATTTATATTGGAAAGAAATGACATTTATTTATATGGGTTAGTTTAATTCTATATTTAAATTTAAATTTATATTGGAAAGAAAAGACATTTATTTATATGGGTTAAACGTGTTAAGTCGTGACAAAACGGGTCAATCCGTCTTGATAGGGATAGTGAATCGAGTTATTTTGGGTTAGTTGCAAGTCAAGCAAGACTGCACAAAATTAGTCCAATAATTACTCGTACTAAAGCAAATCAACCTATTTTGACACACTCATTTACAATAACTCGCAAAAAAAAAAAAAAAGTATCATATTTGTGAGACAGTATCTGATATTACTAGTGTAGTGGGAGAAAGTAAGGCTCAGCATAATAATGGGTTAGACTAGAAATAATTTGGTGGGTGAGTATGACATGTTAGCTCACTCCTTACAGATTTTTCATCTTTTTTTTCTTTACTTATTTTCTAAAAATACGTGAAAGCATATCATAAAATCGAATATTTATTTAATTTTTAAATTTTTTTTTGAGAAGATTATTTATTTTAAAATGGGCTGATTGGATTTTGTTAAAGCATTCTCATCAACTTCAAAAAAAAAAAAAAAAAAAACAGCATTTTACATTACCAAAACTAACTTTATTTATTTTACATAATCACTTTACAACAAATCATCATTTCATTTTTTATTTTGCATTCCTAAGATATTAAAAAAATATATTCCTAACGCATTAAAATAATACCAGCCACTATCGTAACATCTATTGTTGATGTTATTCTAGCACCCTTTATTGTTAGCTATAGTGATGCGCAAACCATTGCAAAGGTGTTTTAACTTTTAAGTGTTTTAATTTTTTTTTTTTTTTTTGTGTGCTGTAGTTGCATTGTCTAATGGGAATGCTCGATGGGGAAAGTGTAGAAATATTGTGAATTTTTTGTTTCGTCAGTAAGTTTATTGTTTTTTTGATTCTAAAAAAAGAAGAAGAAGATTTCTTGTTCTTATAAATAAAAGTTGACAATTACAATTTTAAAATCTGAAGTGTCAAATTATTAGGACACGTAACCAACAGGAATCCATGAAATTATATTAAAGTTATTAATAAAGTAGCTATTAAAATTATATTCATTTTTTTTTTTTGGATTTTGTTTAGCATTTTTTTATATTTATATACTACTAATAATTTCATTATAACTAATGATTCAAAAAAGATGATTTATTTGTAATGGTTTGACTAACACAAACCATTATAAGTTTATAACACCAAAGATGGTTGAGCTTATTAATTTCCATTGCTTCTTTAATTTATTTATTAAGTGCAATTTTAAAAAATAAATAACTGTAATTTTGTATAATAAATACGCAAAAATAAACTCAATTAACTAGATAAAGTCCTTCACTCGCTCGACCCTCAAAAAAGAAAAAAAAGAAAAAAAAAAAGTCCTTCACTCGCTCACTTTTTACCAGTTGGTAGGAACCACCACAGGCTGATAGCACAAGAGCCGTATACGTCAAATTCTCAATTATGGTGCTTATTACTGTGTCTGGGATCCACCACAAATAATTATTCATTCAATGGTTCACATTTGAAATTTTGAATGACAAATATAAAGTGGTAAAGGTCATTTCTACTACACGCCTTAAAAGCAAAAGAGAAGTATTTTGAGAGTTTCTGCAAAACAAAAAACACCTTCACAGATCACATTTCTCTCTCTCACTCTGTCTTGGTTCTCTTGTTTGCATTCTCTTGCCTTTCGTTTTTCACCACTCACGTCTTTTGCAAAGAAGAAAGCATGGCCGGGGCTTTGGTGGGCGGAGCATTTCTCTCTGCATTCCTTCAGGTGGCGTTTGACAGACTGGCTTCTCGTGATTTCCGAGACTTTCTCAAGGGAAGGAAAGACATTGATGGATCGCTAAAAAAGTTGAAGATGTTGCTGAGGTCTGCTAATGTGGTGCTCGTTGATGCGGAGGACAACCAATATACAAACCCAGATGTGAAGGAGTGGCTGGACGAGCTTCAAGATGCTGTTTATGATGCGGATGACCTTCTAGATGAGATTGCCTTGCGGTGCAAGTTACAAGCTGAGTCTCAAACAGGCAATAGTGAGGTACGGAACTTCATCACTGCTTTTGTTGATTCATTTGACAAAGAAATACCATTTAAGCTAGAAAAGATTCTGGCAGACTTAGATAGTATAATAGATCAAATGGGTATTCTTAGTCTGAAAAAGGATACCGCTGGAGTAAAATTATCATCACCACCCTCACAAACAACAACTTCTTGCCCAGAAACATGTGATGTGATTGGTAGAGATATGGATAAAGAAGAAATATTTAAGTTGTGGGAATCAGATGTTGCTAGTAGTGATAAGATATGTGTTGTGCCCATAGTGGGTATGGGTGGGATCGGTAAAACAACACTTGCTCAGTTTGTATTCAATCATGAAAAAGTTAAGAGTTTTGACCTCAAAGCGTGGGTTTGTGTTTCAGAAAATTTTAATAAACGTGAGATATTAAAAGCTATTTTTGAGGAGATCAATGGTAGTGCTAGTAACTTTGAATACTTGCAGCAGTTGGAAAATGAAATTCAAAAGACTTTAAAGGGGAAGAAGTTTTTTCTTGTTTTAGACGATGTTTGGAATGAAAATTCTGGTGTTTGGGACAATTTCATTAAAGTTTTTAAATGTGAGGCACAAGAGGTTAAGATCATTGTTACTACACGAAGTGAAAAAGTTGCAAGAGTAGTCACGGTTTCAACTCATTATTTTCTAAATGAACTCTCAAATGAGGATTGTATGAAAATATTTGTTCATTCTGCATTTGGAAATAGAAATCCCAATGATGAATTTCCACACCTGTTGGAAATCGGTAAAGAGATTGTTGAAAAGTGTAGAGGCTTGCCGTTGGCTGCAAAAACACTTGGGGGTTCATTGCGTTCAAATTTTAATCAAAATGATTGGATTAAGATTTGGAAGAGTCGTATTTGGGATTTAGCAGATGCCAAAACTAATATCTTTTCGGCATTAAGACTGAGCTATCATTACATCCCATCACATTTGAAGCGATGCTTTGCTTATTGCTCAATTTTCCCAAAAGATTATGAATTTGAAAAGGAGGAGTTGATCCTTTTGTGGATGGCAGAAGGTTTATTGCAGCAACCCAAAGAAGCTAGGCATATAGAATTAGAAGAAATAGGTGAAGAATACTTTAATGATTTAGTGTCAAGGTCATTTTTTCAACAATCAAGTAAGTCTAAATCATGTTTCTTAATGCATGATCTTATCAATGACTTGGCAAAATCTGTATGTGGGAAATTTTGTTTCCGATTGGAGGAGAGCAATGAGTCCAATGAAATTACAAAAGAGACACGTCATTTGTCACATTATAAAACTGGCTTTGATGCCTCTGAGGAATTTGAGATCCTTTCAGAAGCTAAGGGTTTGCGAACCTTATTGATAAAATGCCACAGAGTGGAGATAGATCTTAATTTTTTTCAGAATTTTAAGTGCTTACGAGTGTTATCATTGTATGGTGCATGGATAAAGGAGTTACCAAATACTGTTGATAACTTAATACATCTACGTTATTTAAACACTCGTAAAACTTCGATCAAAGACTTGCCTGATTCTTTATGTAAATTGTATTATTTGCAAACCTTGATATTGTCATGGTTTATCACCAAGTTGCCTACCAACATGAGTAAACTAATCAACTTGCGCCACCTAGATAATGGTGAAGCCCGTAAACTAGTCAACTTGCTCTATAATAATGAAGCCGAAATGGAAGAGATGCCACCACACATGGATAAATTGAAAAATCTCAGAAAATTACCTGTTTTTGGTGTGGGCAAACATGATGATGGGTCCAGTATTAAAGAGTTGGGGGAGCTACAGCATCTTTCTGGAAAATTGTCTCTGTTGAACTTGGAAAATGTTCAATGCATTAATAAAGATACTACGGAGGTTATATTAAAGAACAAGCAAGATTTGTCTGAATTGGAGTTGAAATGGAAACATCGTCATGGCGCTGAAGATTCAGAAAAGGAAAGAATTTTGCTCGAGCAGTTGTGTCCTTGCACAAACTTGAATTCTCTCACCATCATTAATTATGAGGGTACAAGCTTTCCAAAATGGTTAGGAGACTCGTCATTCTCTAAAATGGTGTCCATAGAGCTTCGTAATTGTGATAATTGCTTCTCCTTGCCTCCGCTTGGACAGCTACCTGACCTCAAGAGCCTTGAAATTGTATGTTTTGGAAAAATATCAAGTGTGGGCCTTGAGTTCTACGGGAATACGATTAACCCGTTCAGAGCCCTTGAGTATTTATCATTTGAAAATATGCCAGAGTGGCAGGAGTGGGTTTTATTTAAAGGGGAAGTTTTCACTTGTCTTCGAGAACTTTATATTTTTCGTTGTCCCAAGCTAATTGGGGGTCTGCCCGTTCAACTTCCCTCTTTGACCAAACTTGATATTAGTGGTGGGCCTTTTCGAATTTCCCCTACGTCCTACCTGGCTTTGATTGCTGAACATAGAAAGCGTGTGCAGTACTCTTCAGCTCTCCACGGGAAAAGTGTGAACATAGACGGTTGCGTTCATTCAATTTTGCCCTGTCTATCAGAGTTTGCTTCCGTCACTCACTTGAACCTCTCTGGGTGCCATGATTTAGTTTCCTTTCCCAGCGGAGGACTGTGCGCTCCAAATTTGTCTGAGATTGTAATCAAACGCTGCGAAAACTTAGAGTCACTGCCTGAAGGGATGCGCACCCTCCTCCCATCTCTTGTGCGTTTGGAACTACTATTGTGTCCAAAACTGAATTCGTTTCCCGAGGGAGGTTTGCCCTCCAGTTTAGAAAGTCTTCGTATATTCAAATGCGACACACTCTTTTCTTGCCGCATGCAATGGGGATTGCAAGATCTTCACTCTCTAAGAAGTTTCACAATTATTGATGAGCGCAATAAACTGGAGTCCTTTCCGGAGGATGCGTTGCTTCCTCCTAATCTTACCGATTTATACATTACTTTATCAAATCTAAAATCGCTCAACGGTAAGGGATTTCAACACCTCACCTCTCTTAAACACTTGAAGATTTGGTACTGCAATGATCTTGACTGCTTACTAGAAGAAGTTTTGCCTACCTCTCTTTGTGAGCTAGATATTTGTGGTTGCCGTTTGTTGAAAGAACGGTATGGAAACGAGAGAGGGGAGGGCCGGCTCAAGATTGCCCACATCCGCAGAATATCCATATCTGGAATATCCATATCTTCAGGTACTAGTTCTCATTTTCGTTGATTCCCATCAAGCTACAGTGAAAAGTTTAAATCTTTTTCACCAAAATCATTTTATTTCATCTAACTTTTTAATGCCAAGCTTTAAAGTATCTTTTCTTTTTAAATTAATATATAGGTGAATATTTCATTAAAAGCCTGAAAGTATGTTTATAAACACTTAATCATAAGCTCTATAGACCATATATCATAAACCACAGGTTTAGTTTTAGTTTTAGTGTGTTATTTAATTGTAAATTACAGAAAAACTCCCCAACATACAGAACTATATACATATATAAAGGAAGCATTAGATCATGCTACAGTTGACATATTTGAACTAGGTGATTTTCAACATTGTTATATATGCTCATTTCATTGCCTTTTCTTTTGCAGTGTGTAAATAACAAGTGTCTTACACACCCGCTGTCAATTTCATGCCACTGCTAGCTGCTGATCCTTCTGCATTGTGTATGAATTCCTAAATGTCAATTCTCCAAAAAAAAAAAAAAAAATCCAAAAAATCTGATTAGTTTTCAAGTCACTGTAAAAGCTCATCCTTTACTCTCATTCTTGCCGGAGATGCTCTTGCCTCATTATACATTCTCTACATTTCTACTTTGGACTTCTGAAATACAAGACAAAGACTTTTGTGAATGTTTAAACTAAGGTAATTCTAAATTTCCAGCATATGTATTTGTTGATCAACACATTCATTTAAAAAGTTATCAGAATTTTTTAACAATCAACAAACCGCAAACTACCAATCAATCTGTCTATTGAATTGAGAAAAAAAATTATAAAAAAATGTTCCTTCAAATTATTTGATTAAAGTTTTAGAGGATAAAATAACAAATGGATAATGTATAGTAGTAAATAAAAATAATTAATTGGTTTTATAATAATTTATTCAAGGTATGTCATTTATGGTTGTAAATGCCTTATCCTATACTCTACAGACCGTATATCATGATATTGATACCACAACTTTAGTATTAGACGTTTTAGTTTTTTTTAAGAAAATTAATTTATATAAAAACTTCACGGCATCTAGAAAAATGTTCAAATTTATCTATCTATATATATTCCAGAACAAAGTAAAGCTTTCTAGTGGTAAATATTTTTGGTACACCTATGTAAGAGATGCTGTTAGATGTTTTTCAACCAGAGACTTTGGATCCCAAGATTATGCTACAGTTGACATATATTTTTTGAACTAGGTGATTTTCAACATGCTCATTCATTTCCTTTTGTTTTGCAGGGTCACATTTACTTGTAAATAACATGTGCCTCACACATCCGCTGTCAATTTATGCCACTGCTAGCTGCTGGTCCTTTTGCATTGTATATAAATTTCTAAATCTCTGATATGTTTTCAAGTCACTGTGAAATCTCATCCTTTTCTTAATTAAAGAATCATTTACTCTCATTCTTGCTGGAGCTGCACTTGCCTCATTATACTTTCACTGCGTTTCTACTGTACAGTTTTGAAGTGCAAGACAAATGCTTTTGAGGTAATGCAATTTTTCCAGCATATGTATTTGATGAATAATACATTTGTTTTATAAGTTTAGAGTATTTTAAGAAATATTGGGATTTGACTTGGCCAGTTTGGCATTCTGTTTAATCTCAGGTAAACTATGTGGCAGTTGATAGCTAGTGCTGTTTCTTTACCTTCTAACAGCTGCTGAATCACACTGATCAAGTGTGGAGAGGGACTTACTCAGGCTTTCTCTTTGGAATTGATCCTAGACGGGAAGATGTGACGTCCCCTCCGGAGGATAGGTTGCTGCATTTGGTTCTTTTTTTCTTCCTAACTTGAAAGAGCTCAAAAGGTTCAGCATATGACTGCTCTTTCTGTCCTCACCTGTTGGAGCTACCATTACTACCAAGAATTATAAATGCCCTATTGTGTGACAATGGTGCCAGAGGCAGAGGGGGGAAAGCTGGCCCAGGATTGCTGAGATGCTTG
Organism: Quercus gilva; assembly: GCA_023621385.1. NCBI lineage: Eukaryota > Viridiplantae > Streptophyta > Magnoliopsida > Fagales > Fagaceae > Quercus > Quercus gilva. Next base: position 12,931,852 of record CM042476.1, on the reverse strand, counting down.
TTCCATGACAGATCAAAGTCTAGAGATGCTCTGTGATTGTTAGGTTTGTTCAACTGATTTGTGTTTGTTGGTATAAACTTTGAACCTGTCATTTGTTGGTATCAAATTTGAACCTATCATCATAAATGCTTTTAAAGTCTTTGTCAACTCTGCAAAGTTTTAAGCCTCTGACAATATTAGCATAAGGGACATTTGCTTCAAATCATCCCATTGATGAATAGAATGATAATAGACCTACCAAATGCATCTCTTTCAATCAACATTTTTGAAGAGCTAAAGTTACTTTCAATTAGCCGCAATTATGTTTGTCCTGCCAGCATGTTCTGTTTTTTTAAAGTTTGAACTGCCCTATGTACTGTGTTGTAATGAAGAATAATGTAGAGAATGGTGTCTCATAGTTCCAATTCCAGCTCCTAGATTTGAAAGAAAAGATATCCTTTAGGCAATTTATAGGATATCAAGTGTGATTGCGAGTTCATTACACATCGAGAACTTTATCATCTTCCATGTGATTTTACTTGGATGTCTTCCGAATATTCCTAAATTCATACTTTTTTGGTACTTTTCCATTGCTCTCCAGTATTCAGCCTATCCACTAATTCTTTTCCTTGTACCTATGCGCATTCAAATTATTCATTTATTGAATTAATTTGTTGTCATTGTACTTGTATTTCCTTTGATGGTGAAATGATACCAAAAGCAGAAGGGAAAAAAGTGACACAAGATTGATCACATCCCCTGCAGACATATAGATGACTAAGTCGTCGTTGTACAGTTAGGTATGTTCCGTTCAATTACACACACACACACATATATAAGTTTACTTTTTGATAAATATGTCTGAAAAAGTGTTACTACTTGATGAAGGACTGGCTGAAGAACAGTGTCATAAGTTGATTCTGCCTTGAGATCAAGCACTTTTTAGGGGTTGTCCTTTGTTGAAGGAGTAGTTCCATTAGAAGAAGGGCAAAGGTTGGAGCAAAAAATGCCTATTTTTTCAGAATATTAATTGATGGTGAAGTGATCATACGGCTGAAAAGTGTACACCGTGTCCTCATTCACCGTTTTCTTCATTCACATGGCATCATTTAAATATTAAAGTTAGGTACATAAATGTTCCACTAAAACCATCTAGTTCTCAAAGTGATTTAGTACCTTCAATTATTGGATAGTCAAATTTAAATGATGTTAATTATGATGAATCAGAAGGCTTTCCAGATTCCTTCCTTCATTATTTTGGATATATCAAACTTAACTGACATGAGTAGGTATCTCTCATGTCACCACCTGAAGGGCTGAAACAAGAACAAGCCCATACAAAATTAGGAAGTGGTCAGCAATTCTTCTGCTTTATTATGTGTGCTTCTATTAGATAATTAGGAAAAGTGATTGATATGTTGCATTTATGCAGAAAGTTCATTTGTTTTAGGTATGATATGTAAAACTTATATTTCTAAAACTGTCCTTTGCAATGATGATTTTGGCAGACAGACCCTAGGGAAGTGTTGCCTAAGATTGCTGATGTCTATCCCAAATCAATTGACACTCTTCACAAAACTTAGTTTAAATACAATGATTTAATTAGGAAATTGCATGAATCAATAATCTTTTTTTTTTTTGTTTTGGTCAATGTTGTCACTTTCTCAGCTTTGCTACCAGCATTTTGCTATTAAACTTTTTTCCATTCTTTAATATTTTAATTTATTTTCAAGGCTTCTGCAAAATTTTACCTGGTTTTCCATCTGACTTGTATTTCTTTTGTGCTTCCAGATATGATATGCTATAAATAGCCCTGTGAGATTCAAGCTTGTGATATGAAAATTATTACCTTGCTTTCAAAATCCAGGGTGACTTCAGCCAACCAACTCAAACTTCCTCGGCAACCAGCACTTTTGGTAAGCATTCAAACCTCTTTCTTTAAGATTTCTAAAAATGGTTTATTACCGCTTATTTATTTATTTTTTGTTTTCAAGATTTATTCTCAAAGTTTCCTAGCCTTCTGTTGTTACTGGTGCCTGGAGGTTGGCCCTGAGAGCAATGGAAAAAATAACCACTGGTGGTCCTCATTGTCAGCATTGAAATTTGATTAAAAGGAAATAATTTCCTTCAGGAAAAAATCAAGTATGAGCCAGGATCTTGAAATTTCTTCAACTTCATTATTTCTTTGTGAAATGTCAAGCAAATGTTTTAAGATAATAATTTTGTTCTTTTTGCACTTAATTCTTGAATTCAAATTGTATTTTCTAGACCTTGCCATATGCTTGACAAGAGGAGTTTGGGAAATTCAGGAGAAACTTATCATATCATCGAAAGAGTATTGGTGGCGGTAGCATTCCAAATCTCACCAAGTACTCCATCCTAGTTTCCACCAGACTAACCCTTCATTTATGCATTTCCAAGTTTCAAATCCTTTGAATCTTTTTCCTTTTTTTTTTTTTTTTGTATATTTTTTTCAAAAAGATTAAGAAATAATAGGCATCAGCTTAACTTTTTGGTAGTACTCGCTAAAGCATTTCCTTACCATCACTAGTCCTAATATTTTCTTTTGTGCAGCACATGAACAAGGCCAATGTCCTGGCTTTCTCTGCTCACCACCAACAAATGCCCTTATTTGGCTGTGGACAGATCTGCCTGTATGCTTCTTCTGATTAGTCCTAGGTAAAAATCCTTTAATTTTCAAATAGAAGCATATACATGTGCAATTCTGATGTTGAATTTTAAAAAAGTGAAGCAGTAGTTCTAATGAGAACCATGTGAGCTTGCAAGTCATGGAATGAAAAAATCCATACCGAACAGATCCTGAACAAAATAGGGGCTAGCTCATTTGTTTCAAACCAGTGCTCTGATTTATCATTATTTTAAAATTAGAAAAACATTTCTGAACAAATCCTTTGTTTGTTAAAAGAATTTCTTCTTCAATTTTACAAACCAATCTTGGCAAATTTGGTGCTTGATAATGCTGAGTTATATTCTATCCGATACTTAAACACAGTATAAAAAATTATTGATTTTCATTGCATTTGAATGTAAATATCAATCATCCAAAGTGAATTTATCAAAGCATTTCAGAAAATGCACCATTTTTCTTATTTTATTAAAGTGAGGGTAGGGGGGTGATATATTGTATGATTTCTTATTTTCAACTTAGGAATGAATTATTTTACATTTCATATGCTTAGTTTAAATTCAATTAACATCATCAGATGCAGCAAACACTGCCAGCGGGTGGATGGGGGCTTCTAAGAATCGAACACACTACCTGCGGATCGATATGGGCTCATAAAGACTCTTCGAGATTTTGGAAATGGCGGTGGTCATGAAGATTTGAAGTCCTTGCCAGATGACATGTTGCTACTTTTGTTTTTCCTCTTCCTAACTACAATCAGCTCATAGGCTCAGCAAGTCACTCCTCTTGCCAAGGTTGCTTTCAGTCACCAGTAGGAAGCATCCTCGCTTTTTCCCATCAAGAATTTTATAGTCTTATGCTGAGACAATGGTGCCTGAACTAGACAGGGAAAGCTGGCTGTTGACCCAAGATTGCCCAGCTCTTGTTCCTTGAAAAATCAAGGCAATTCTTGATTTTAGTAACAGTAATTACTAATATGTTTTCACCAACCAGAAGGTGCTCTGTGATTGTTGGGTTCATTCAATTGATTTATTTGTTTATAGACATTCAAAGATTTATGTCTCATGGTGTAAGCTTTGGACCTCTATCAAACATCTTTGCAAACTCCTCTATGTGTACAATTATACAATGAAGAGCAATGGAGAGACTCGGGCCTTGGCACCTAGATTTGATAAAATTTGTAAATAAATGGTCATTTTCCTGCTTAAGAACATTATGGAAGTGACAATTTGTATTTGTAAGCTTTTATATAGCTAAGAACATTAAGTGTGAAGAGATTCAAGCACACTTGTGTGGGCTCTAGCATATGAGTTTAGACCTAATTATGTTATATTAACATTTTCTTCTTGTCATTCGAATTTGATGTGAGACTTTACTAAGGTGTAAAGTGTAAACCCAACACCTATCTTATTCTAAAACATCGGCTCTATTCAAATCTAATGAACATGTACTATCATAGACATAGGGACAGATGGGGTTTAAAGGAGGCCGAATGCTCCTGGGTTATCCGGGGAAAAAAGAAAGAAAATAAATATGATGAACAAGAAGTATTTCACAAAATATCTATTTGAATTATAAACCAATGAGGATGCCAATAAGTGAACCTAGACTGGAAAAATACATTTTTAATTCTAAAATAAATTAAAGAACTATTCTATATTTTACATTTTTCTTAAGGTGATTGTAAATATAAAAAGGCAACTGCGCAAAAATATCCCAAATGTCATGTATTTGTTAATTAGTAAACCAATTGAATACTACGTGACACTTTCATTAGTAATTTGATACAAAAATATAGCTAAATGAGATGAGATTAAATCAACCTAAAAGTATAGAGGGTGTGATTAGACAAAAAAAAAAAAAACGAAGAGTGAGTAGCCAAATACAAAGCCATCTAATTTCATCATCTAAACCACCATTAAAATCTCAAACTTTTTTACGTGCACGCGCGCACACAAACAGTACAAAATGAGTGTACAATGATAACATTTTCCACCATTAGTAAGAAAAAAAGCATACTCATAGTTGGATTAAATTAGCAACAACATTAGCTAAGCCCAAAATTGCATGATGCTTTACTTGCAATTAGTATTTGGTATAGACAGCAGGAACAGATAATTTCCTATCTCAGGATATAAAAATGTTCAACAAATTTGGCACTGTACAGCTGAAACATATTTTGATATGCAACATGCATCTTTTCTTTCTGCCACACGACGTGCTTGCTCTTCAGTAGTTTAGTCTCACAACTTCCAGGCCTATTTTTGAGTTCCAAGTTTTTCACCTAAACACCAATGAAGGACTTGAGACCTAGTCTCTGCAGTTATTAGCTTAATACCTCAGTTTTAGGAAAGGCATTGGCTGGTTGCCATGATTGTGATTAACATAAAACTAAACCTCCAGATCATTTAAAATTAGCAAAAGAAGAGGACTCCTGTGAGAAGCACTATTAACTACACTACTCCGTCATATTTTCCTCACTTGAATTGCTTTCAGGTTGCCTATCATTTTCATCATTTTTACTAGCTTCCTTATCTACTTCCCCATTTGAATGACTTGCAGGCAGAACATCCCCATCTATCCTAGTATCCTCTTCCATGCTGCTTTCATGTTGCACAGAAGGTGTATCGGTGTCCATGGCATTGAACAAAGTTGTTGAATTTTGTTGATCATTTTGTCCCGAGTAGGTCATATAATGATCAAATTGATGACTCATGTATCGTTCCTGACATCAAGAAAATTACAAGTCTCAACTTTAGAATTCAGCCAATAGTGCAATTACAGGTAACCAAAACAATAAAATTTAAGAAAAAGGTCCAGGTTAACAGATTAAGCCATCATCCTGCATGGATGAGGATATAGATTACATTCAAGTGTGATACAAATTTAAGCAATTAAAAGCATTACTGCATAACCTAAAGTCAAAACTTCTTTCCAAATCGATGCACCAATCATGCACTAATGAGGACAGAAATTTAAAACCCGAAAAAGAAAGCCATACATACCTGATACCTCCAGTTAAAAATGCTAATCATCTCCTCAACACCACTGACAAGATGGATAGGTCCAGTGTCTTCAACATGTCGTTCTGTATATGATGTGATCTCATTTAGATTGAGGGCAAGGCGATCAGGTCTCTGAAGCAGAAGTTGAAATGTAGGCTGCAGTTCATAGCATTGTTCAAACAGAGATCGGCGACAAAACACATACAAACCAAGTCGGGCACGAGACATGGCAACAACCAATCTTCTAACATCACGAAGGTGACCAACAAAGCGAGTACGCACAAGAGACAGCAATATAAAATCATTTTGCTGACCTTGAAACTTATCAACAGTTGTAACCTATACACAAACATTAGTGAAAACAGTAACATATTAATATGATAACATAGCGCGGTCCTACTAATATTTTAGAACAATAACATCTAAACAGGCAACAATGAGAATAAAATAAAACCTCACACAAGGATGGCTAGGGTAGTTAATCATGTTTAACATGCACACAGGATATTAAAAAAGTGAAACCATCAATTAGAAGAGTCCAACCAGGCCTCTGCTCTTGGTAGAGCACATGTTCATCCCGAAAAATGTAAAATTTACACATCCTGACCCACAATTTAACTGTTGATATGCCTGCTAATTATAATGTAAAAGGGGGTACGCTTAGTAATTTACCTTGCTGGGTGGACCAATGAAGTCATATGGAACACATCTTCTATTGATAACATCACGGATCAAAAGTTTCTGGCCATTGTAAGTTGTCAAGATGGATATCTTATTTGCTGGGTACCCAAGTAAACGCAGGTACATATAGACACTGACAACATATTCAGCTTCTCCCTCATTTTGATAAAACCAAGGGGAAGGGGCGCTTTCACCTCTACCTTGGTAATCGGGCACATCCACTAACTGATACTCATAGGAGAATCCAGCATTTGCTCTATAGAAGACAGCATCCTCCTTTACGTAAGGAAGGTCACCCAAATCTCTGTACCTCCAATTGTACAGTTTGGCTATACTTGGCCTGGCTCTACCCTGGGCATTGAGCTCAATATAAGGAATGTCGAGACGAACAAACCTTGTAAATAGACTCTGATCCATGTGGCTATACTTCTGGAAAGCCATGTTCTTCACAACAGGAGGCAACTGGTGATGATCACCAATCAGGATGCAGCGCTTAAGCCGTGCATAACCATCTTCTTGCCTCTGGAGCAACATTGGGATGAAGGTCTCAATCTCCAATATTTGGGCACTTTCTTCCATCAACAAGTTGTCATACTTGAAACCTAGCTGAAGAAAGTCCTTCCTCTTGAGAGCTGCATGAGTGCAAGTCATTGCAACAATCTTTGCCTGCTTGGTCATGAGATAATTTGCTCGATCAGCCGTTGACTTGAGCAATTCAAATGCCCTACACTCTTCAAGCTCTTGAAACATGGTCTTAAGATGACGAAAGCACCCCTTAGCTGCTCTCATCTCTTTCTCAAAAGACTCACCCATAAAAATTGGATGCGGAGTGTCAGAGAAAAATTCCTTGAAGGGAAAGCGGTCTTTAACAAATGTTGGTTTATCTTCATTCTCAGCACAAGCTGCCAAGAATTGTTCCCAGCGAGAGTATACATGAAGCAACCAGAAATATCCAGCAGTTTCACATGTATAACCTACATCCTCAGGCAGTTGAAGAGATCTAGCCAACCTCTCCACTTCACCAAGCAGTTCTAACCGTCGGACAAGCATTGCATTCACACGGCCTTGCCTACTAAAATCGAGATCAGTCGCTAGTTCTTGTTCTCCTTGACCAAGACGGAGTAGATAACGTGCGGGTACATCCCTCTAAAACAATAAACATGAAGATGCATTAAAAACTATCCTACTAGTAGAAAGGTCATTCAAAGCCTGATTTGAATGTGTGATTATCAATGTCCGCTGAGAAGGACAATTGTGATAAAGCACATTCAGGATTTGCACAGCTGTATCAGTTTTTCCTGTACCAGGTGGACCCACAACCATAGTTAGTCTAGGCTGAATACCAGAGATGATTGCTCCAATCTGTGCAACAAAAAACACTACAAATACTTAGTGACACTTTCAAAAAGATGTAAACATGGAAAATGTTCACACAAACACCAGCACCAATGTTGAAATGAATCTAGAAGCAAAATATGAGAACACTAGAACTAAACTACAGTTGCATATTTTTTTTAGAGTCGAATAATTTTTCCAAAGTAGCACAAAGATAAGTTTATTCACAAAATTCCTCACAAGACTGCAACAAAAATTGAATTCAATCAAAACAAAGATTTGAGGATCCCAGAAAATGACTTACCACATATATAACCCACAATTTACACTTAACACAAAAAGGTATCAGGATAATGTTTTTCATCCATGTGTGAAACTAAAACAAAAATAAAGAGAGATATCTTCCAAGCCAAGAGTCAGTGCATTTTATTCTCAACATGGAGTCGAACAAGTTAGCTCCAACATAGAGCTGGAAGCCTAATTACGCACATGAGGTATGCTAGTCTATGTACCTTCTCCATTGGCTATACTACGAGAGGGTATTCAAAATGATTACATGCATAATATCATCCATTGAAATTAGCATATGTACCATTCACAATATTAAAGACCATTCACAATACCAGCCATCAATGATCACAGCTCTCAATATGAAAATCCAATGAGAATCCTTGATATTCCAAAATCTTGTATATGTATCATTCACTTTCACAAGGTAAAATAAACACAAAAGACAACCAAAATGTCTCTAATCAGTAAAAAAAATATCAGATGCCGTGTCTAAATCATAAATTTCTTGAGCATAAAGATGAATTTCAAAGCTAAAACTCTGGTAGCAGAAACTTCAGTCATACAACCATGATAAACAGATGACCAATTCAGTCAATAAAAAGAGAGAGCAAATTCAGCCCAGGAGAAGATTAAGTCCATTTACTTTTTTACTTCTCATTTCTCTTTCCTGTTAGAAGGGAAAACTCACACAGCCTGGGGTTGGATACTTAAGCTAGGTTCCTCTCATAAGCCCTAGTAACTGTTAGTGTGGTTCAATACTGTTTCTTTCCAGTCAAAATGTTCAGGGGGTGAATTTCCCTCTCTTCCCCATCTGATCATCCCTATTTAGATACTACTATTAATCTACTTAGAACAGGACAGTTAAGAGCTAACTATGACTTTATATTCTAACATAATTGATGAATCGTGAATTCGTCAGTTAATTAACGTAGGCAGAGCCGGTGGTCGGCCTCTCACAAGTTTGCTTTCTCAGAGACGGTCACCGGTGTGGTGCCTGCCAAAACACCTCCAATGCTTAAGTCAGTGACAAGAATTACTCAAGAATAAATAATCAAAATAGCATCAGTTCTCAGTATGTTCGTACCTCTCCCTTGGGGGGTGTGTGAGAGCTTTATATATGTTGCTGCGGTCTCTAGCCGTTGGGTAATTATAGTGGTTCTTAATGTCTTGCTGGGTAACGTTTTCTGCCTCATCATATAACTTTAATTTTCCCCCAACGGTCTGTCTGACTGGTTTTGTAACCGTCCCTCACATTTATTGATGGCATTGAATGAGTGTTCAGAATCGTCAGCGGAGAATATACTCGTCATTGAAAACTAGACTCGTCGGCGAAGATTACTTCTTCTATGATCTATTTCGTCAGTCCCATCAGTTGCTCCCGGATTCCGTGGTCGTCATGACATGTCGTGTTGATCACGGAAGGTGAAAGATTTCTGGACTGTAAGCGGTTGGATTTTTGTGCCGTATTTAATGTGCTGCGGCGATTCCTTTTAGGTTGTGGCCTACGTGGCACCTTTTGATTGGGGGGAGTTAACGCCTCACATGATGAGTCTTATTGATTTTCCCGCTGGTTTTTCAGCTTCCCAATCCTTGATTTTAAACTTCCCCTCTTTTCATCATTCTCTTTTCACTTTTTCGAAAAAACACCTCCATTATTGCTCTAATCTTCATCTTCTCCGCCTCTCTTCTCAGCGATTCTTTGCACGGTGCAGCGGCTTCTTCCTCCGAGGTATGTTCTTCTTTTTGCTCTATGTTTACCTTGCCTCTTTGCATCGTTGTAAGTTTCTGATCTTTTATTTCTTCTTTTCTTGCTGTTTTTCTTTTGTTTGGCTTCTTTTGGGGTGCCTTAGGCTCTTCTTTATTTTCTGTGTTTTTATAGCTTTCTATGCTTAGTAACTCTGAGGTTAGGTCAGATTGCCCTTCGATTTCCTTTCTTTTCGCTCGATTAGGGGGGGCTTTCGGAACCTTTCCTTATCTGGAGAATTTTGTTTACGAGGGTAATAGTTTGGCCGTTGCGTTGGTTGATTTAGTGCCTCTTCTACGTCAATCAATTGACTGGTTTGAGAAATTAGTGAGGGAAGGAGGAATAATGTCAGAGGTCAGGACTAGCGAACTCGAGATTGGGTTATCGTCTAGCGGTAACCCAGCAGAGGAGGATACAGCCCATTCGAACCCTCGAGAGGTTAGGGCTTTTCATGCTCTGGAAGAGGAGTGTGGGTTGGACGCAGAAACCCTAGGTAGATTTAGGGACAGATTTCAATTTCCAGATAGGGTTAGGGTTCGTCTACCTGGAGAGAGAGATCGGGCCTGTCACTTCTTTCCCGGCGAGGTATGCTTCTATGAATCTGCCTTCGTCTGTGGATTGAGGTTCCCGGTCCATCCCTTCTTCATGGAGCTTTTAGATCGTTTTGGTATCGCTCCAGGACAGCTGATGCCCAACTCATGGAGGATCTTAGTGAGTTGTATGGGGATTTGGCTGGCCGCCAATGACGGGGACATGCTCAGGGTGGACGAGCTTGTCTATCTTTACCGTCTAAAGGCCTCCAAGAAGCATGGGTATTATGAACTGGTACCCTGGGAAAGAAGGACTAGGATCGTCAAGGGTTTACCGTCCTCTTTCAGGTATTGGAAATCCAGGTTCTTCTTTGTTTCCGAGGAAGATTTTGAGACGCCCTCAGGCGAGTTATGGGGTGATCTCCCGAGGTTACGTCGGTGGTGGGAAACCCCGACTTTAGGTGCGTCAATATTTCCTCTTCGTTTCTTGAATGCCACTTATGTTTATTATCATGGCTGCTCAGCTCTTTTTTTTTTTTTTTTTTTTTAGTGAAAAGACGACCAAAGCTTAAGAGCAGGTACCGGGAACGGGTGCAGAAAGCTATTGAATACGCGCGGACCATCGAGAGTTGGGACGACCTTGTTGATCCCAAGACTCTTTCATTCTACTGCCTCGGGCCTGAGCCCTCTGCTTTCATCCTAAAAAATCTTCAGATAGAAGGAAAAAAGAGTAAGTTTCAGCTTCGTCAGTGTTGCCACTCCCTTTTTTTTTTTTTTTTTTTTTTTTAATGACTGACGTTCTTCTTTTGACAGAAATGACTTCAAAGTTCAACAGGGAGATGTATGCAAAAATGAGGGCAAAGAAGGATGAGTCCTTGTCTAATATAGGGAAGAAGACCGTCTATGTAGTAGGGAGGACCTCTTCTGCCACCCCTCCTGCCTCCGTTACCCCTCTTGTCTCCGGCACTGAGACGATGAGGACTGCCTCTCCTTCTACTTCAGTGGAGGAGCTTCCTACTCCCGTCACTAAGAGGCCACGCCTGTCGGAGAAGGAGAAGGAGGAGAAGGAGAAGGGGGATGCTTCCACGATCTGGGGGGATGAAAGGCTGGCCGTTGAGAGGGCTCACAGCATCATCACGGCTGACGATTTGAAAGCTTTTTCTGGGGTCCCCTTCAATACAGTAGCTGGTGGCCACGTCCACAAACTAGTCCAGGTAACGTGCTTTTACCTCTTTCATGAGCAATCTTAAATTTTTTTTTTTTTTTTTGATGAAATGAGACATCTTTTCAGGTCCTGGGAGAGAGCTTGCACATCGCCTCTGAGTATCTTACTCAAGAGGCTAAGCTGGCCTCCCTTTCATCAAAAGTGCTTGCTCTGGAGAGTGAAAACTCAAAGCTGAAGAAGAACTTGATTGACTCTATGGACGAAGCTACCACTTTGAAGGAGAAGGTCAAGGCTTTAGGTGACGATCTCAGAGTTGAGCGTCAGTTGAACCTGGAGAAGGACGAGCAGCTTCAAGCCTTTAAGGAATCATTGAAGACCATCGCGGCTAGGTCTGTGGAGGCTTTTCAAACCACTGAGGAGTACAATACTGTGCTCTTCAGCTGGTATTTTAAAGGCTTCGAACTTCTTCGAAGGTACATGGTCAAGCATCCAACTAGTGTTGATATTGGAAACCTGGATCTGGAAGAAGTGGACAAAGAGATGGCTGCTGACGAAGCTGCTATGTCCGAGGTACCTGCTGATGACGCCCCAGTAACTGCACCTGCTGATGATGTGGTCGTGAATGCCCCTCCATCTTCTGAATCATGAACCTGTTACTTGAAGTTTTTTTTTTTTTTTTTTTTTTTTTTTTTTTTTTTTGTGATTCCCGTCATGCTTTGGGCGTTTGTAAATCTATTTTCAGAACAATTTCATTTATTTTGCGAACAGCTCTTTTAGCCCCGCGTTTATGGGCCTTTAATAGTAGAACAATGGTATCTTGCCCAGTAATTTTAGGCTTTAATTTTATATCTTTGGTACTTACTTGTATTTGATCTGATGTATGCTTGCTGTCTTGATTGCATCTTTTGTTTGTTTTTCCTCTTTCTTTTTTCTTGTCTTCAGTAGCGTTCTTCTGGCACTTTATTTTCACTTTGGCGTGCCCATATTCATTAGTAACTTACATCCGTCTATGCAGAAGGTTGTTACTTAGCCATTTTTGGCTTTAGGTAGATTTTTTCGTCAGTAACTTACATCCATTTATGCGGAATCTTGTTACTTAGCCATTTTTGGCTTTAGGTAGATTCTTTTCGTCAGTAACTTACATCCGTCTATGCGGAATCTTGTTACTTAGTCATTTTTGGCTTTAGGTAGGTTCTTTTCGTCAGTAACTTGCATCCGTCTATGCGGAATCTTGTTACTTAGCCATTTTTGGCTTTAGGTAGGTTCTTTTCGTCAGTAACCTGTTTTCACACAAATATTAGTTGAATTATTCATTTATTGATTGTAAATGACGAATACCTCTTTCTGTTACATTTACTGATGGTATTTCTTTAAATGCTCGATGTTCCACGGTCTTGGAAGCTTCTTCTCGTCTAGAGACTCCAGATGATAGCTGCCTTGTCTGGAGTAGTGAATGACTCTGTATGGTCCTTCCCATGTGGGGCCGAGTTTTCCTTGAGCTGGGTCCTTGGCTGCTGGGGTCATCTTGCGCAAGACGAGGTCCCCAATGTTGAGTCGTCTGAGCTTCACCCTTCTGTTGTAGTAGTCTGTCATTTTCCTCTGGTATTCTGTCATTTTGCTGAAGGCTTTGTCCCTAACCTCGTCAATGCAGTCTAGATCTACTCGCAACAGGTTGTCATTGATCTCTTGGTTGAATGCTTCTCGTCTGGTGCTGGTTATTCTCACTTCGACAGGGATCACTGCTTCTGTGCCGTAGGTAAGCCTGAAGGGGGTCTCTCCCGTTGGAGTTCTAACCGTGGTTCTGTAGGCCCACAAGACACTGGGTAGTTCCTTTGGCCAGGCGCCCTTCGCGTCATCCAGTTTGGTTTTTATGATCTTGAGCAATGTGCGGTTTGTCACTTCTGTCTGTCCGTTTGCCTGTGGGTGGCCTGGTGACGAGAATTGGTTCTTGATGCCCAAGCTCGAGCAGAAGTCCCTGAAACTCTGGCTATCGAACTGCCTTCCGTTGTTGGATATTATCGTCCGTGGGATCCCGAACCTGCAAACTATATTCTTCCACACGAACCCCTCGACTCTGGCCTCAGTGATAGTCGCCAGTGCCTCTGCTTCAATCCATTTAGTGAAATAATCAATAGCAACCAGTAAGAATTTTACCTGACCTTTGCCTTGAGGCAGGGGGCCAACAATGTTGATTCCCCATTGTGTGAACGGCCACAGAGATGTTATCGTCGTCAGCTTTTCTGATGGAAGTCGTTGAATGTTCCCGAACTTCTGACATTTGTCGCATTTCTTGACGAACCCTGTCGCGTCATCTTGCATGGTCGGCCAGAAGTAACCTGCTCGCATAATTTTCCTTACTAAGGATCTCGGGCCTGCATGATCTCCACAAATCCCTTCATGGACTTCTCTCAGTATGTATTCGGCTTCTCCTTCGTCAACGCACTGCAAGTAAGGCATGGAGAAACCTCTTTTGTATAAGGTATCATTGAGAATTGTGAACCTGGCGAATCTCTTCTTGATCTTCCTGGCTTCATCCGCGTCTTGGGGTAGGTGGCCATCCTGGAGGAAGGTTATGATAGGCGTCATCCAGCTACTTGCGCCCTGGACTGCGAACATTGAAATTTCTTCTATGCTGGGGTTTCGCTGGATTTCCATCATCAGGTCTGCCCTTAGCTCTTCTGACGAGGCTATCTTTAAGACTTCGTCTGCAGCCATATTCTGGCCTCTCGGAATCTGGACGAACTCTACCTTCTCGAACTCTTGAATCAGTCATTTTGCTAACCTGAGGTATTTCTGCATTCTTTCTTCTTTGGCTTCGTATTCTCCTCTAATCTGCCCAATTACTAGCCTTGAGTCGTTCTGAACTAACAGATTCCTGACCCCAAGTTCTTTTCCAAGCCTTAAACCTGTCAGAATTCCTTCGTACTCAGCTTCGTTATTGGTGGCTGGGAACTTCAGCTGAACTCGATATTTCAATGTTTCTCCGTCAGGACTGGTTATGACGACCCCTACTCCCCCTCTTTTTTGGGTTGATGAGCCATTTGTCTGCACCACCCATGTCTCGTCCCTACTGGCAAGGCTAAGCTCGTCTGGCTGGGTGAACTCTGCGATGAAGTCTGCCAGAGCCTGTGCTTTGATAGCCATCCTGGGATGGTATTCTATGTCGAATTGGCTGAGTTCAATCGCCCACTGGACCATCCTGCCAGCTGCTTCGGGCTTGTTCATAGATTTCTTGATGGGTTGGTCCGTCATCACTAAGATCGGATTTGCCTGGAAGTATTGTCTGAGCTTGCGCGATGCTACAATCAAGGCAAACGTGATTTTCTCGATCTTTGGGTACTTGAATTCAGCTCCTTGGAAAGCTTGGCTGATGTAGTAGACTGGGAGCTGTTTCCTATCTTCTTCTCGTATCAAGGCCGCATTGACGGCTGTAGATGAAACTGCCAAATATAAGTACAGGTTTTCACCTTCTTTGGACGGGCTTAGGAGCGGAGGATTGCTAAGGTAATGCTTGAGCTCTTGGAAGGCTGTTTCACATTCGTCGGTCCATTCAAAGGCTTGCTTCAAGGTCTTAAAGAACGGTAAGCATTTGTCCGTTGCTCTAGAGACGAACCTGTTAAGAGCTGCAATCCGGCTTGTGAGCTTCTGCACTTCCTTAACGGTCTTAGGTGATGCCATATTGATTATGGCCTACACCTTTTCAGGATTTGCTTCAATTCCTCTTTGAGACACCATGAATCCCAGGAATTTTCCGGAGGCGACACCAAAAACACACTTACCAGGGTTCAGCTTCATTTGGTACTGCTTGAGGGTATCGAATGTCTCTTTTAGGTCGTCCAGATGAGCGAGCTCTTCTTTGCTCTTGACGAGCATATCGTCGACGTATACTTCCATATTCCTGCCTATCTGCTTGACGAACATTCTATTTACCAACCTTTGATACGTCGCTCCTACATTTTTCAGTCCAAAGGGCATTACCTTATAGTAGTAGAGCCCCTGACTAGTGATAAAGGCAGTTTTCTCCTGATCCTCGTCAGCCATTTTTATCTGGTTGTATCCTGAAAATGCATCCATGAATGTCAGCAGCTTGTGCCCGGCCGTGGAGTCTACTAGCTGATCTATTCTTGGAAGAGGGAAACTGTCCTTCGGGAAGGCCTTGTTCAGGTCCGTGAAGTCCACACACATTCTCCATTTTCCGTTGGCTTTCTTTACTAGGACGACGTTTGCAAGCCAGTCTGGGTAGTACACCTCTCTGATAAAGCCTGCAGTCAGGAGTTTACTAACCTCGTCAGCAATTGCCTGGTCTCTCTCGGGCGCGAAGGTTCTTCGTCTCTATTTGATGGGCTTCTTCTCTGGGTCCACATTCAACCTGTGTTGGATAACTTCTGGAGATATGCCCGGCATGTCATCATGGCTCCAGGCAAAGACGTCCATATTCTCCCTGAGAAACTGAATGAGCTTCGTTCTCATCTCAGGACTTAAGGTCGTTCCTATTTTTGTTGTTTTCGTCTTTTCCCCTTCGATCAACTCCACTACTTCCAATGCCTCCACTTTTTCTTCCTCTTTTTCTTCTACTATCCACGTATGATTCTCCTTAGCTGCTAAAACAGCTTGATAGCATTCTCGAGCTAGAACTTGGTCCCCTTTAACTTTGCCAACACCATCTTCCGTTGGGAATTTTACCTTCAGGCAGTAGGTGGACGTTGACGCCTTCAACTTGTTGAGTGCTGGCCTTCCAATGATGACGTTATAGGATGAGGGACAGTCAACTACCAAAAAGTCTATCTGACGAGTCAACTGCTTTGGGAATGCTCCTACTGTTACCGTCAGCGTCACTATGCCTCTGGGATATACCCTGTCACCGCTGAAACTGACGAGAGGGGAGTCAAACGGACGAAGCCTTCCGGGATCTAACCTCAATTGTTGGAATGCCGAAAAGTAAATGATATCGGCAGAGCTACCGTTGTCCACGAGGATCCTTTTGGTGTTGAATCCTTCTATGGTGAGCATTATGACTAGGGGGTCGTTGTGAGGCTGTTTCACTCCTCTGGTGTCGCTCTCATTGAAGATCATATCCTAATCAGTTCGTCTGTGCTTTGGCAGGGGTGTTAGATGGGCGCATACACTTGTCGTTGATGTGTTTTCTTGAGTGACTTGAATGAGCCCCCGGTGGTTGGTCCCCCTGTAATCGTCTGTATCTCCCCGATCACATTTTGAGAAGGTTGGGGTTGTCGACCATCGTTCCTGGACGAGGATTCATGTTGGCCTTTGTTTTCATCTCGGAACTTATTGTGTTCTCCTTTCTTTAAGAATTTCTGCAACTTCCCTTTTCGTATTAACTCTTCTATTTGTTCCTTGAGATCCCTGCAATCTTCGGTGTAATGGCCATGGTCTTTGTGGAATTGACAGTACTTACTCCTGTCGCAGACGCTAGGGGACGAATGCAATGGCCGTGGCCATTTAAGATAGTGCTCATCTTTAATCTACATTAAAATTTTGTCAACAGGCATAACGAGAGGAGTGAATTTTACCGTTCGTGGGTTTTTATCATCCTTCCTTCTGGCCCCGTCATTATTTCGACGATCTGGACGGTCCCGCTTTTGCCCTCTACGGTCGTCTTCTCTTCTGCCTTTGTCTCCTGGTCTGTCTCCGTCCCTGATAGCGGCCAATGCATCCTCAGCGTTCATGTACTTCTGCGCTTTTAGGAGCATCTCAGCCATCATTTTTGGGGGATTCTTCGCGAGTGAGGTAATGAGTTCCCTGGACCTCAACCCCGCCTTGAAGGTCGTCAGCTGTACCTTGTCGTCAGCTTCGTCTACTTCTAGAGTCTCCCTTGTGAAACATTTTACGTACGACCTTAAAGTTTCCTTTTCCCCCTGCCTGATGGTGAGTAAATGGTCTGCAGTCCTCTTTGGTCGTTGTCCTCCGATAAAGTGACGCAGGAATGCGTTGCTCAGCTGCTCGAATGTATCGATGGACGATGTTGGCAATTTTATGAACCATTCTCGTGCAGCTCCCCTGAGTGTAGTTGGGAAGGAACGACACAATATTTCATCAGGGGGCTGCTGAAGTCCTAAGGTCGTTTTGAAGGTGTTTAAGTGATCTTGAGGATCCTTCAGCCCATCGAAGGGCTCGAGCTGAGGTAACCGGAATTTTGACGGCACTGGACAGTCGAGGACTGCTGTTGTGAACGGTGAATCCGTCGCTCGGACACTTCGATCCACACTTCGCTCTGTTTTCTCCTTGATGGCATTCCTAAGTTCATCCATTTCCCTCCTCATCTCCTTCAACATATCTGAGTTCTGCTCGGTTGGAGTAGTGGGCCTTCGAGGGTTACTTCTTCTATGACTATCCCCTTCATCTTCCTGATTTCCCTTGGACCGATTCTCCTCTTGTTGAAGCCGTAACTTCATCTCCTGGTTCTGCCTTGTCAATTCCTCAACTGTGGCTGCAAGAGCCTGGATTTGCTGAGCTAGGGCTGCAGAATCCTGGTTAGACTCCATTTCAAAAAATAACTGATCGAAAACTACTATTTCGAGTTAGAACACGAAAATGTCGTTTCCCACAGACGGCGCCAAACTGATGAATCGTGAATTCGTGAGTTAATTAACGTAGGCAAAGCCGGTGGTCGGCCTCTCACAAGTTTGCTTTCTCAGAGACGGTCACCGGTGTGGTGCCTGCCAAAACACCTCCGATGCTTAAGTCAGTGACAAGAATTACTCAAGAATAAATAATCAAAATAGCATCAGTTCTCAGTATGTTCGTACCTCTCCCTTGGGGGGTGTGTGAGAGCTTTATATATGTTGCTGCGGTCTCTAGCCGTTGGGTAATTATAGTGGTTCTTAATGTCTTGCTGGGTAACGTTTTCTGCCTCATCATATGACTTTAATTTTCCCCCAATGGTCTGTTTGACTGGTTTTGTAACCGTCCCTCACATTATTGATGGCATTGAATGAGTGTTCAGAATCGTCAGCGGAGAATATACTCGTCATTGAAAACTAGACTCGTCGGCGAAGATTACTTCTTCTATGATCTATTTCGTCAGTCCCATCAATAATAATCAAGTTTAAACTAAGATACAAGTTGCATATAATTATATAAAGGCCACTAAATGATCAATTTAGAACAAACTTGTCAATTCAAACTTAAATTCACGCAGCCAATGGGATAAGTACCAATTATATAAGGATTACAATAAATAGGCAAAGGACTTTGGATCATCAGAAAGGATTTAACACAAATAAGCATGAAAATAATACAGTGCAATTGAAAAAAAAATAGTTGCGTAGCACCTGTGTAGGTGTAAATCTAACTGAGTTCTGTTTTGGCTGATCTTGGGGATAAGGACCTGGGTCAGGAGGAGTGTATGCCTCAACAATGAGTGTATCCTCCCTATTGACACCATCTGTTGAATCAACACCAGATATCTTATTCCTAGTAAGTGCATGACTACCGCCTTTCTACGTCTTAGGAAGCCTAATTCGAAAAGGAGGCATTGGCTGCAAGTTTTCTCTGCCATCTGGATTTATAAAACAAACCTAAAAGAAGAGAAGGAAAGGTTGTTTTTAAGTGACATTATTTTTACTCAACGCATGATTATACATAAAACATCAAAAGAAAAGGCAAACAATAGCAAACCCGATAATCCGGAAAACTATCTTTCAAATGGTCAACATCAAGAAAAGTATCTTTGAAATCTACCATTTCCAAAAGATCAGGCATGTTAGTCCATTGTGCTGCAAAAGGATTCCCATAGCCCAAAAATACATTGTGCAGCCAATCAGGAACAATACAATATTCATTCATAAGATCTCTTATAGACTGTAAAATTGCTTTGAAATTGTTTTCTTTTGGCTTCCCCCTCATCAATATATTGAATGTCCCGTAAACATCATCTGCACCTTTCTCTGCAATATTGCTGACATCCATGTGGTATTGCGCTGTATCTAAAGCAACAGTTACAGTTCTCAGTTCCCCTTTTGGAGGCTTCCACTCATCTCTTTTAATTCTTCCTTTGAAATCATTCATGAGAGTTCCCTCCTCATCACGAACCTCAATAATCTCACATCCCCTCACATACTGAAGCCCAAGCCTTTGTGGCACACTTGCCTTGGCAGCTTCTTCAGCACTTAGGGGCTCAAATGAAGGGCGAATCGAAAGTAAAAACAGAACATCGTGCTCTTTAAGGGCATTCCACTCTGATCTTATTTGTGCTTTATAACTAGAAATGCTAAAAGTCACGTCTGCAGTAACAGATGACGGTTTGACTTCTCCAATGTTTGGCTGTTTTACCTCGGTGATCTTAAATTCTTTAATTGGCACAGCCATTCTTGACCAACCACGAAAAGCAGTTTCTCCTTCATTATTGATGTAGGCAAGGAGATGTGGTACAGCTTCCTGAATATCCTCACATATCTCATATGTTGATTCAAGATGGAAGAGATTAAAATTTTGCAGAAGATAATCATGAAGCGTTAAGAATTGTAAATTAATTTTTGGAAGAGCTAGACAA
The DNA here is from genome assembly GCA_023621385.1 of Quercus gilva. Lineage (NCBI taxonomy): Eukaryota > Viridiplantae > Streptophyta > Magnoliopsida > Fagales > Fagaceae > Quercus > Quercus gilva. The sequence goes on along the minus strand of CM042476.1, from coordinate 12,911,963 downwards.
CCCTCGCCAGAGTAATTTATGCTTGGTACAAGGCTTTCATCCCACATAATTTGCTCGTTTGGGTAGAGAGTGAGAGCATTTATGGCTTCTTTTTGAGATTGTTGTTTCTCAAAAAAGGAGACCATGACTTCAATAAGAAAATCAACCCTTTCTGACCAGGGATCTTCCTCTGAGATCAGTTTGAGCTGCAAAAAGGGATCATGTCAGCTAGTGTCCAAAAATCATACAGTTTTTAAAACAATATCTTTATACGTAAACACAGTCACACACACAGGGAGAAAGCATGAGAGGGGAGAGTACATTAAGAAAGAATATTACAGCCAAATGGTTTTATGACATGATTTTAAACTAGTGCAACACAAGATGAATGACAGCATCAGAATACCAGATTTGCCCCAGACAGAATTACAGAAGAATAACTTTCTCTTGAGTCTGCAAGGGACAATATAGGGACTTTCATGTACAAAAAAAATTATTAAAATATAATCTATATATTACTAAAAGCTGAAGCGTAGCATTTAATGTTGCTACGCTCCAGTTAAGCCACGTTAGCGCCATGTCATCATTTATTTTTATTTATTTTTATTTTTTTTTGTTTTATCGATTGCCATTTATTGAGTCTCTTTTTAAATTCAGGTGTTACTTTATCTCCATATCTATCGTGTGTCTCTCTATTAACCCAGACTCTTGAGATGCCGCTATTATATGGAATTCTTATAGTCACCAATACTTTATCTCCATATCAATCGCATGTCTCTCAACCCAAACTCTTGAGATGCCGCTATTATATGGAATTCTTATAGTCACTGATACCTTATCTCCAAATCTATCGTGTGTCTTTCCATTAACCCAGACTTTTGAGATGTCGCTATTATATGGAATTTTTATAGTCACCGATAGATTGCAACCTCCTCACCTCTCATATTTTTTCTATAAATTTTCAATTGTTCTCTGTTTACAAATTGATCGGTATGGCCTTCAATGCGATAGTTTCTTGAGTGTTTTTTCTATTCTTTTGGTCATGGCTCAAGTTTGTCTACCAAAACCCAATCAAGTGAGTGCAAGAGATAGATAATGACTCTAGATCTTGCAAACAAAACTGAAGCAGATGAGAGGTGAACATTGGTAGCCCAGGTCCAAAGGGTATAAACTAAAAATGAGTTCTACTATTTATATTATTCTTTTTTTTTTCTTTTTTTATTCCCATCTCATTATTAGGAAAAAAAACGTAGTTCAATTTTGAGATTTCATTGTGAACGAGATTGAGTTTTCATGGTCTTAAAACTATTAAAATATATATATATATATATATATTTAAAAAAAAATTATTTGAGTTGGGCATTTGATCATGTTTGTTATAAATTGTTTTATGGTTGTCATTCTCTAGACTGTGGGAATGTTACTCTCAATATGTTTGTTCAATGTGATGTTTTTATTTTGGTCTTTGTTTTATAGTAAGAGTGTTATTCATTTTCATCAAAGAGAAATTGTTATTGTTCTCTTTTTCTTGTCATCTTATATGCTGAACTAAATTTCATTTTTATCTTTGTTTCGTTTGTCAATTATTCGACAGATGTCAATGATCAAGACACGCAATCATTAGAGGCTTTTTCATCTATTGAAGGTCATACTAATCAATTGGTAACCATTCTTTTCTTAGAACATTTTGAAGGAAAGAGGAATAAATTTGTTGCTTTTCTTGGGTGGTGCTTGATAATTTGCTTTTTATGGTTCAATACACATTAGCTATATTAGATTTTCATTTCCTTATACTAATAATTTGTTTTTGTTGTTTAATTTGACTATTTGGTGTCCTAGAAATTGTGGGAAAATGGAAGAGAAAAGAGAGTAAAGTTTGAATCTTAAATTTTTTTTTTTGCGTATGGAACTTGGAATGTAATAGTTTAAAATTTTTTTATCTTAATCTTTTAAAGGAAACTATAATTCTTCAAAGTACATCAACTTAAATAGATTGTTGTGTTGTGGCTAGAATTTTTGTGTTTGGGACCTTAGTTGGCCTATTTGGTTGACGAATAACTTGAGGATTATTTAGCTTATGAGAAATTTTTTGGTATTTTAGGAGTGACGAAATTCAAAGAATTGAGTTATTTTTAAATTCCATTAGTACCTATCTCTATGCTAACTGTTGTGAGGATAGAAAAATTAATTGGTTCTTGATTTTTGAATACCTATCTTTAATACTGTGTACATGAACAATAATTGAGTTTTTAGTTTTAGATTTTGAATTATGCTATTTTTTCAATAACTTGATTTTCTTTTTAGAATTTTCTCTTCTTGAATATCTAGAATACTATGTACATGAGTTTTAGACAAATCTTATTAATACTATTTCTTTTGGATTTTACTATTTCTTTCCTTATTAAACACAATATGATATAGCTGATGTGTTCCAATGAAGGTAGAAGCAATTGCTATTTTTGGGCATAGCAATTGATACAATCTGATAACTTCTTGTAGCCATTTGAAATTCATAACCTGGAATGTTAATAGACATCTTCTCCGAGGTAAGAATAATTAGCCGAGTTAGCAAGTTTACAATTCGTATACGCTCTATTTTGATTTTCTGTGGGAATTCAAAACAATGATAATTGAGTGATTTGTATATGGACACATTGATAAATGTCTACAGTAGACATGGGTGGAATCAATGGCACATTACCATTTGACAATTTGGTCTTTGATGGTAATTGATATAAGTGAGGATCTATTAAATTTGATCATTTTGTTGAAGTAAGGTTTGTTTAATATGTATTTTATTTATTTACCTTATTGTAAATAAGTTTTTGTACATGATGATTCTAACCTATAAAACTTCACTTTACTTTACTTTACTTTTTTTTTTTTTTTTTTTTGTGGTCTTATTCTTTTTTGTTGGCAACTAACTAGACATCACTTTTGGGAATTAAGGATTTAGCAACTGGTACGAAGGTTGCACCTCAAAATTTAGAAGAATTAAAATATGATACAATCTCATCATGGGAAGAAAAATAGAAATCTAATGTTGTGTTGGCATGTCCCTCCATTATTGGTTTTCAAATATCATATCTATAAAATTAAAAAATAAAAATAACCCAAAATAATATAATGATATATTTGTAGAGATAGAGAGTTGGAAAATAATTTTAGAAGTAGTTCAATTTTTTAGGAGAAAACTATCTTCAATAAATATTAGAGAATAAATTATGAATTGTATCATATTACAAAATATATATTCCCACGTATCACGTGGGTCTGTGACTAGTTCATTTCTGAAACCCAATGGCAGTTAAAGCCAGAAATTTTAATATAGTTACAATACTACATGCAGAATCATTAACACTAAGGCCTTCAAAGGGTAAATCCTAGAACTTGTTGTTCTAAACAAGTACTTATAATCAACTTACCACTTAGCAGAGACATTAAAGAATATATTATTAATTTGCATCCCCCTTCCCCAACCCACACCCAAAAAAATAAAAAGAGAAAGAAAACCTTATCAAATTTCTCATACACTCCTAAAATAAAAAATACATCTAGTTCTTCTCAGTACTGTGCTAACTGATGGTAGAATTTTATGACTTGTGTGATTTTAGAGGTAAAAGAGTGATAATTCTTGGGAGCCAACAGCAACAAAAATGACCTTTGTATAAACAGTTGTGCAAGAGTAGAGGAAGCACTAACAAACTCCACATGAAGATCAACAAGAACTCATTCTGGTCCTAGGCATGAGATCAAAAGTGACCATCAACATAAGGCAACATGTAATCAATCATTCATTTACAAACCTTATGGCAAACCAAATCCCTCAAATCCATAGGAGAAAGCTCAGACAACTTCTTAGAGAGATCAGCCTGCTTGTTAATTGCACCAATGTTAGCCAATGCAAGTTCTCACAACTACATGCACCAATGGAAAGAAAGTTGAGACATTTATCGAAATGAATTAAACAATAATCAGAGCAATAATGGTGATAACAATAATAATGATAACAACTAATTGTTCCTTAATATTAACATCATAAGCAGTGACATTTTCAATTCAGAACATTTATAAATGCCTGCTGAGACACGGACCTTGGGGATCTTCTTGAATGCAAGCAGTTGAAAAGATTGGAAGCGGTCATAATGAGATTGCAGCACCTCATCATCTGTCAGTTGAGTCCCAACATGATCATTAATCTCAAATTTCTCATAGAACTGCAGCAAGTCGACCAGTTGTGCAAAGAGTTTCCCCTTCTCATGTTTATAGAGTGCACTCAGATGGCACTCGGCAACAACAGCCACATCAGCAACAAGAGGTCTCAGGTACCTGTATGCCCCAGAAAAGAGAAAATGTTTTGAAAAAAAGAGAATAAAATTATTCCCATAAAAAAAATGATATATAGAACTCGAGAAGAAAAAATAATGATAAAACATAGCATGAGTAAATAAGTTGACCAAAGGATTCCACCATTCACGGATCATAAAAGCATATAATTTCACTTTGAAAAATCTTTTCCAAGGAAGATCCAGTATGTGATAAAATAATCACCACAATCTAAAGAAACCAATGTCAAATAATGTGGGGAACAGGAACCAGTTGTATAGTATCATTTTGGATTTTAAGATTATTCTCCACATATAGGCAAGATTGAAGAACAAAACACTAAGATGTCAACTTTAAAAACATAAAAACCAAGGAAACTATTATAGATCAGAACAAAAAAAAAGTCCCATTTCATCTTTCTACTTGCTAAACTTAATTAAGTGTAATTTCAAACTAAAATTACCATAAAAAAACACAGAATGCAATAACATAAGCCCATCCACATCTGCTCAAATATAAGTTTACGAAACTTTTTTTTTTTAATGAAAGTAAGAATAATTTTATTGAAACAAGATTGCTTCATGAAAAAAGTCACAAAGTACCCTTATGTATTACAAATGGAAAAAATATCTACATATGAATGGACTCTATGAAACATTGAACAGAATTACTATCTGTAAGACCCAATGCAAAAGACCACTCATAAAGAGAACTAATGAAGGATGCTAGCAATTGAGTTGACGTGCACTCCACATCTTCAAAAGGGAGTGTGGAAAATGATAAGGAAAAAAAAAGTGCACTTTACCTCCTTGTTGGCAGTTGGCTCAAGAGATCAATAAGAAATTCCATAAACCTCTCACAGTACAAAACACAAGCATCGTCAACTTGCTTCAAACCATAAGCATCAATTATTTTATTATCTTCATTAACATGTTGTTCCTGGGAAAAAACCGTTGAATCCAATACCTGGTACAAATTGATAAACTTAAACATAAATGCCTTGCGCACCATAGTTATAGATCGAACAATTACTTCATAGTTTATTGTACGATAAAACCTCCAGAAATTCTTCAATAAGATTTCTCAAGAATTTCACTTCAAGCTTAGTTGACGGGTCAAAAAGCTCTCCTCGCTTTGTTGCCTCCTTAGCTTCTCTCTTTATCATTCTTTTCCATTTCTTGATCAATTCCTGATTAAGACAAAGCTCCATCTACCGAGAAGAGAAGCAGATATTTAATAAATGCTAACCACTATGGAAACAGATTAAGAAAGAGCATGTGTCATACCTGAAAACGACCATATGACAAACTGTGCCAGGATTGCAAACTTGCTAATCTCAACACAGTCTCACTGACAACCTCATCTCCCAAGCTCTGTTACACAACATATAAATCAACAGACAAACAACTAAACAAGAACCCATTTATTTGCAAGAATGAATTGTACAATATAAGTTTATAGGCGCAAGCATATGTATACATGACCAAGTCTATGACTGCGTTGAGCATGTAACAACGTCTGGACATACTTGAGTTTAGATGACTTTCAATTATTTCTTATCATAAGGGCAATAAGCGTTATGCAGCTCTACTTAGGAAGAATCAAATACAGGTATATTTTAAGTGCATGTCTGAAGTTTGTTTCTTTCCACTGAGAATTTAGAAGTGCGAAAAACTAATCATCAGCAACTTAATCATTCTAACTACATAAGACCATGAAATGAAAATTAAAAAAAATGGAAGCATTGATATAATGAGATATAAATAATATATTAGTACATATCACATAAATAGAGTATGACTGCTAATTAAGCAAATTAAAAGGTTTAGGAGATAATGCATATATGGACCACATAATAGGTTAGAGACATCCAACAAGTGATTGTTTCTAACATCTAAATATATTTGATCAAAGCATAAAGTAAAATGTTAGCATACCTGAAAGGCATTGATCATGAAAACCAAGTAATTCATCTTCTCGGCAATGCTTAATTCTATTCCCTACAGTTACATTTGACATATAAGAGATTCAAATACATCAACAGTACATCAAGTTCATCAGATAATCAGATCATATGTTTAAAAGTAAACCTACCTTCATAGAAGTTCTTTTAAAAAGCAAAATCCATAACTGCCTTTTCTTTTGACAAGTAATAAATTATATCCGGAAAAAATCAACAAGTACATGGACTATAATAGCTGAGAACGTAATAAAAACACCTTTGGATATGTCATACATCAAATAAGACATTTACAAGTTTGTAAATTCTCAAAGAGTTAGACCATTTAATCAGAGGTTTCATTAGAAATCATGCTAGTTTATGACCATTACGCATTCAAAGAAAGTGAGCATATATTATGGGAGTGCACATACTAAATAATCCTTTTAAACCCAATACAGAGAATGCAAAAACCAGTCTCATCATGATAGACACAAAAACCCAACAAACATGCTGCAAAAATTCATAAGCAAACAAAACAACTACAAAAGTCTATAATGAAAGGACCAAAATACAACGGTAGAAAGAAAAAGTAGACAAACCTCCTTCAGCCGAAGAACCCTCTCAAGGAATCCCTTAAAAATGTCTTTTCGATCATAAAAGCATACCCAAGCTGCCACATTCTCCCGAAACTGCAAGTTTTCCACATAAAAAAACTGTGACTTCAGAAGCTCATCATAACTATCCATCCCATTCAAAATCAATCCCCCATAACCACATTTACAAAACAGAACACCAAAAACCTCATGCTTCTACAACTAAAGTGTCACAAAACTATTACACCAGATTAGACTGAGTCTTTTTTCTGCTTCTTTTAATAGAATAAAAAAGTGCATGTTACATTATTATACACAGATGCATATAGCTCCTTTTTTATGGTAAATTACACATGCAAACAACGTAGCTGTTATATGGTCCACAAAGCATCTGTCATTTGCAGGAAGATTACAATTGCTTCAATCTTTCTTGCATTGAATTCGGGTATATTGGACCAGTATTTTTATTCTCCCTGCTAAAATTGTGAAAATCATTGCTCTAGGGCTTCTTGTGGAAGGGCACCAATAAGTGATGGCTCATCTTTAGGGGCAAACGAGGCTTGGGATTTGGTGTGTGCCCCAAAAAGAGAGGGAAGATTAGCTTTAAAGAAAGTAGTTTAATGGAATAAGGAAGAAATTCTAAAGCACACTTGGAATATTTTTGTTAAAGCAAGATCCAGATGAATTCAATGGGTTTTGAGTATCTGTTAAGGAATAGAAGATTTTGGGTTGTCATATTCCTTGTGATGCATCATGTGGTTGGAGAAAAAACAGAAATGACTTCTTAGAGAGCTAGCTAGGCATTTACAAAAACATATAATTGAGCAGGGAGGAGATGTTTTTGTGTTGCTAGATAACTCACGCACAGATGGTCCTTTGTTTCGTAAATATGGTTACAGAGTTGTTTATGATACTGGCAGCAACATCAATTTTCAAATCTCCAGTGTTTTATCTGATCAATAATTGGTGATGGGTGCTAGCTAAATCTGACGTTCTGGTTGAAATTGAAGTTAAAGTGTTCAAGGTGAGCTTGGGAAGAGGGATTCTGTTGCATGGCCTGTCTCCAAATCCAATGTCGTCAATTGTGCAAATACGTGGGAAGCTATCAGGTCTAAACATCCAGTTGTGGATTGGTGGAGTATGGTCTAGCACTCTTTTAGTATTCCAAGACACATTTATAAGCTAGCTGACCTTAGAAATAGGCTTAGCACTTGCGATAGATTCTTGAGTTTGCGCTATCAAGGCAATTCTCTCTGTGTTTTCTGTGGGGGTTACATTTAGAGCAGGGATCATTTATTTATTGAGTGTAATTTTATCATAAGAATATGGCATCATATTGAAGGCAATCCGGGTACAATATTTTCCAACAAGCTGTCAGTACTTCAAATGAAAAAGGGTCTCAAATCAGTAACCCGCAAAGTAGCCTGGGCTCTGGCATTGTATAATGGTGTTACCAAATCTAAAGAAATCCTTTATCAAGCTATTAAACGGGATGCAAAAATCAGAACTTTTTAAACCTCATTGCATAACAAAAGTGTTTTTTTTTTTAATAACTACAGAACATTTCTAAAGAAGAGCCCTTTGGGCTCGCATCTAACCATTAACACCTATAAGCAACTGACTCCACCCACCAAAACTAGTTACCGGATAATCCAAGTGTATAATTCACTCATGACGGGCTAAGCAGATAATACAGTTTTAATGAGTGCAAAGGGTAGTTTTTGTTGAAGACAGAAGTGGCTTGAAATCAACGAAGGTCAAAACGACAGAGCAAGGAGAGCAAAACGGTGGAACTTAATGTGTGTTGCAAAATGCACAGTTTCATTTAAGGTTGCATTGCAACGCATCGTTTAGAAGAATGGTGTATCTGAGGAATAAAGAATGGCAAAACGGTGTCGGTTTGATTCAGTTCAAGCTTCAGGTGTTGTGGCGCAAAAGTCTGTTATTGAGCAGTTATTCTCTCCATGAATTACGGAATTGATCCGCATAATTTGGATCTAATTATTGTTTTGTTAAGACCTGTAGAGTGTGTAATATAAATAGTCAGCTAGTGACCAGTTGTATGATTATGAAAAGAGATATTTCTCTCTCAATAATAGTGATTCTCTCTCTCAGAATTTTCCCTCTCTTTCTCTTTCTTTCTCACGCTTTCTTGCTCTGTTTTCTCACTGATTTCCTTTCTTGCTTCTCACTGATATTATTTCAATTTCTTCTGAATCACTGTGTTGATCTTGTTTCAATCTGAAATTCATAGCATTAAGAATTTCTTCAGTTTTAGCTAAAGATTTTGAGTTTCACACTTCAAGTGTTCCAACTATGCTGTGCTTAGTAAAATCTCGGGTCATTCATACAATTCCAAACAAAATTAATAAAAATAAAAACTTTATACTTTGTATATGAACTTCACAACAACTATTTTACCTTCTCATTGACCATGAGAATCATCGACATGACATGCTCGAACGATGCCGCATTGGGGTCGAAATTGGGCCAGAGGTAGTTCTCCAAATACTGATTCACCTCCAAAATCTTGGCAAATTTTGGTGCTTGATAATGCTGAGTTATATTCCATCCGATACTTACAACACTGTTTAAAAAATTGTTGATTTTCATTGCTTTTGAATGTGAATATCCATCATCCAAAGTGAATTCATCAATGCATTTCAGAAAATGAAATGGTGCATTTATTTTTCTTATTTTACTAAAGTGGGGGTAGGGGTTGAAATATTGTATGATTTCTTATTTTCAACTTAGGAATGAATTGTTTTATATTTCATATGCTTAGTTTAAATTCAATTAACATCATCAGATGCAACAAACACACTGCCTGCGGGTGGATATGGGATCATAAAGACTCTTTTCGAGATTTTGGAAATGGTGGTGGGCGTGAAGATTTGAAGTCTTTGTCAGAAGACATGTTTCTAACTGTGTAGGTGTAAATCTAACTGGAAAAAAATAACACCGCAAATGAAAAAAAATAGGTGCGTAGCACCTGTGTAGTTGTAAATCTAACTGGGTTCTGTTTTGGCTGATCTTGGGTATAAGGACCTGGGTCAGGAGGAGTATATTGACACCATCTGCTGAATCAACACCAGATATCTTATTCCCAGGAAGGGCATGACTACCGCCTTTCTACATCCTGGGAAGCCTAATTCGAAAAGGAGGCATCGGCTGCAAGTTTTCACGACCATCTAGACATTATTTTCACTCGACGCATGATTATATATAAAACATCAAAAGAAAATGCAAACAACAGCAACTTGATAATCCAGAAAACTGTCTTTCAAATCGTCAGCATCAAGAAAAGTATCTTTGAAATATACCATTTCCCAAAGATCAGGCATGTTAGTCCATTGTGCTGCAGAAGGATTCCCATAGCCCAAAAATACATTGTGCAGCCAATCAGGAACAATGCAATATTCATTCATAAGATGATGACATTATAACTGGAAATGCTAAAAGTCACGTCTGCAGTAACAGATGAGGGCTTGACTTCTCCAATGTTTGGCTGTTTTACCTTGGTGATCTTAAATTCTTTAACTGGCACAGCCATTCTTGACCAACCGCGAAAAGCAGTTTCGCCTTCATTATCTAAATTAAGTTTTGGAAGATAATCATAGATATGGCCATATAGAGGAGGAGATTATGTACTGATGGGTTTCTTAAAAACATAGATTTAATATGGGCTGGGTCAGGTAAGAGGACCCTCTCTAGTATGGGCCCCATACCTTTAAAATGACTGATGGGTTCTTTTGCAGCCCATTGAAACTCACTGCTTGTGTATGGAGAGGGACTTGCTTAGGCTATCTCTGTTTCAGATTTGGGAATGGGTGATGAATGGGCTGATGTGTAGTCCTCTCCTGAGAAAGGTTGCTGCTTTTGGCTCTTTCTTCTCTTCTTAACTTCAGAGAGCTCAATAGGTTCTGCTTTTTCCATGACAGATCAAGGCCAGTCTTGAGGAATCTCATGTCATTACCAGAAATTACTAATATGCTTTTTAAAGACAGAGATGCTCTGCAGTTTTTTTAGTTTTGTTCGATTGATCTGTGTCTGTTGGTATAAAATTTGGAGCTGTAATCATAAATGATTTTTAAAACCTTGGAGCTTGCAAGTGTGAACTTTTGACTTTCACAAGAATTCAGGCCCGTTGCTTAATGCCTGGAACAATGGTGCATAAGGAGGATGGATAAAATTGCTCCAAGACGACTCGCATTACACAAAGAGACAATGGCATAATATTGAGAGCATTGGATAGTTAACCTAAACATTCACAACACCGTAGGCTTGCCACAACAATTGAACGTTATAGTCAAGTATTTATTTGAAGTTCCACTAGAGTATGCTCTCAGCTTTGATTGTTGTAAGCATGAACTTAAGAATTCGTGGATGCTTTGTCTGATTTGCAGAATGAATATGTGTATGGAGTACATTGATGGTACAAGACCAAAGTTTCTACGAAATACATAAATTTCAATTTAAAGACAGGTAAATGTCAAAATGACAAAAAATAATAAGCACCAGTTCAAACTTTTGTTAGTACTCATGAAACATTTTCTTACAACACTTGATCCTTTAATTTTTTTTATTTTGCCTGTGCAACGCATGATCAAGGTCAATGTTCATGCTTTTTCAGCTGCAGAAGGCCAATGCCATCCTCTATGCTCAAGCAATCAAGCTATTAACATTGCACAAAATTGTTAGTAACAGATACGCCTGTAAATTTCTTCTGTTTAGTCCAAATTGTCACTCTCTAATTTTCTTATAGAAGCATGCAAGTGCACATTTTGTTGTAAAATTTTGAAGGCCAAAGATGCAGTTCTAATGAAACTATGTGGGCATGAAGTCGTGGAACCTAAAACTCATCTGCTTCAAACTAAATGGAGTTTAGTTCATCTACTTCAAACTATTGCTCTAATTTGTCATTATTTTAAATATAGGAAAGCATTTCTAAACTCATTCTTGCAGGAGCTTCTCTTGCCTCATATACTTTTATTGTGTTTTTACTGTGCACTTTTGAAGTACAAGGCATACTTTTGAGGGAATGATTAACCCAAGGTAATGCAATTTTTCCAGCATATGTTGATGATTAATATATCTGTTTTATAAAAATTGGGATTTGACTTGGTCAGTTTGGCAAAATAAAATAGTTAGTAAGCACAAGAGACAGCAATATAAAATTATTTTGCTGACCTTGAAAATTATCAACAGTTGTAGCCTATAGACAAACATTAGTGAAATCAGTAACATATTATTAATATGATAACAAAGTGCGGTTATAATTTAACATGCACATAGCACATTAAATAAGTGAAACCATCAATTTAATTTATTGCTAATTATAATGTAAAAGGGGTAAAGCTTAGTAATTTACCTTGCTAATGCTGGGTGGACCAATGAAGTCATACATATGGAACACATCTTCTAACGGCTACAACAGCAATAACAGATACCCAACTGATCTGCAACGGCTATTAACTGCTCTAACAGATTTTTATAATATTCTCACAAAACGACATCGTGTTATGTGTTGTCTGATTAGTACGGCACTGTTTCACTTATTAAGGACTTGATGGAACGACGGCGTCGCACTACTTTAAAAGCGTTTTTATATCTTGATGAAACGGCACCGTATCACTTTAAGTGCTGTCTTTTGTGTAATTTTGAAACGGTGTCGTCTTTGGCATCTTCTCTAGCGGGTGTTTATCTTCTTTCTTATCAAAACTTGCGTGCTTTGTTTTTATTATTAAAATCTGGGTTTTCAAAGTTTTTCTCAGAAATTTTAGTTTTTAAAAACATATATTTAATATGGGCTGGGTCATGTCTCTCTAGTATGGGCTCCATATCTTTAGAAGAATGGATGATGGGTTCTATCGCAGCCCAAAAGGACCTTTCCTTTGCCATGTGATTGAGAGAGAAGGTAGGTTATACTTATGGGTTGGTTCCACAACTTTGATCCAACCTGTTGGAAAACTAACTTTCACTCAGCCTGATCCTTATTCTAAAAAATAATAATAATAACACATCCCGATTCAGAACTTGCCCAATTGGACCCATTTGAAAAGCAAAAATAGAGATAAGAGAAGAGAAGCGTTTCAGGCCAGAAAGTAATCATATTCTACCATTTCAACAGGTTGTGAAAAAAATAATTAATGAAATTTTTTTGCCCATTATATTGTTAAAACAGTTCAGCACCTAGTCTTGATTTAATACATTTCTTTTAGGCAATGTATACAAATACAATTGTGATTTTGAAACTTCTTGAACTTGATCATTTTTCGGTGTGAGTTTGCTAGGAATTCTTCCTAAAAAATATTCCTGAGTTTGTATTCACCTTACTTCAAGTATTTTTTTTCCCCATGTTTTAAGAATTCTATATATTGTGCACATCTTTGATCATTTTGGCATCTGTCTTGTCAGTTAGCTTCGGGCTTTGTTTTTTGTTCGATAAAAGACTGTTCCTTATTTAAAAGTAAAAGCATTATGGAAATGCCAATTTACTTAATTAATTGAAATTCAACACACGGTTGAGATCATGGTGGGTTGAGATCAAAAGACTTTCAGCTTTAGTTTTATACTTTACATGGGTGTTTAGGTACAACTTATAAGCTACTTTTTTACATTTTATTTTTATACAGCTTTTTAAAACTTTGTATTTTTTTATTATAACATATATATATATATATATATTTTACATTTTCAAAGTATAAGTATATTTAGCACATTTTGAACAAAAATTTCTTAATAAAAAAGCTATATAAGGCTTGGTTTCTTTAGAAGGACTGAAAGGTGTGAACATAGCAAGTGGCGGTGAATCAATTTTGTCATTTCCACTAGAGTTTGCTTCCCTTACTAGCTTGGGATTCTATGGGTACGTTGATTTTTTTTTCCTTTCCCAACAAAAGGCTATGCGCTCAAAAGTTGTCTATGATTGTAATCAAGCATTGCAAAAGGTTAAAGTCATTGCCTAAAAGGATGCATGCCCTCCTCCCATCTCTTGAGTTTTTGCAATTGAAGGAATGTCTAGAACTAGAATAATTTCTTGAGGGATGTTTGCCCTTGAGTTTAAAAACACTTTGGATCTTCTTTTACGACAAACTCATTTCCCATCATATGGAGTGGGGATTGCAAAGTCTTCACTTTCTTAGAGATTTCAGAATTCAATGTAAATGCAAAGAATTAAAGTCCTTTCCAGAGGAAATGTTGCTACCTCATAATCTTTCCAATTTCCACATCTATAGTTTTCCAAATCTAAAATCGCTCAACTATAATGGGTTTGAACAACTCACCTCTCTTAAAAGTTAAAACCCTAAGGATTAGGTTCTATGTTAAGCTTAAGTTCTTACCAAAAGAAGTTTTGCCCACCTCACTTTCTCAACTAGAAATCTTTAATTGCCCTTTGTTGAAAGAACGGTATGAGAAAGATAAAGGGGAGGATTGGGTCAAATTGCTCACATTCCCAAAATTCACATTAGTTGAGCTATGAGTCAATGAATGCTTCTGTCCAGGTACTTATTCTACACTAATATTACCTTCTTTTTGTTAGGACATATGTGTTTACATGTTAGGAACATATGTCACATTTTATGTAAATTGGCTAATCCTTTGACAAAACGCACTCTACTTGTAATTGGGTAGTTCTAGGTGTATTTAATACTTCAAGAAACTATGTTTCAAGATCAAGTGTTGAAGTCATCAAGTCTGTCCAAGAAAAAGCAAGTTGAAGTGCAGAATTTTTAAATCTCGACACCTGCTCGACACCTACCTCGACACCTGCTAGCTGTCGAGATTTACAAAAGTCAGAATTCTAATCTGATTTTCTTGGGATCCGTGAATGTGTTTTTGGGCCTTCTTTTCTTCTAACCCTAAACATATAAAAGGATTATTTTAAGAGCCGTCAACATAGACACAAGTTGCATAAGCATTGAGCAATCCTTGTTCAAGCAAATTGTGATCTAAGACGAAGTTCTTGACCTAGTTCATCTTCTTCAAGAAGTTGCTGTGTACTTTGCACCGTAGGGTTTTGTGACCAAGCATCTTCCTGATCTTCATCGCATAGGATGATCTGAAGAACTTTGCAGCCAACCTCTCTTTCTAAAGTTGGTGTTTGAAGTCGCGTACTGGGATCCGCGCATCTGGTTAGTCACGTACTTGGGAGCCGTGCATAAAAAGGGGGAACTGTCACTACAGATCAAGTCCGATTGGGTATTGGGGTAAGAGTTCAACTGTAGGTTGATAAGGTACTTGGGATTCCTTATTTGTAACTGCTTGATTTGATAATAGTGGAGTTTCGGGAGTGGTGACCTGAAAATCACCCGGTGGGGTTTTTGTCGTTAGGGTTTTTCCCCATTCGTGAACAAATCACCGTGTCATTTATTTTCCGCTGCATATTTAGTTATTCGGTGATTTGTTTGTGCTGCCACGTATTTGCATGTTAAATTGATTAATTAATAACTTGACTTAATTAATTAATTAGTTTAAATCACAAGGGGTCATTCAGTTTGTGGCCTATCACTTTTTCTTGCTCAATTTTGTTTATTCACCTAAACCTATTGTCAGAGTTTTGTTTGTGATTAAAAAAATTTCTTATCAAAGAATCAATTTTTTTAATAGGCAATTGAAAATTCTAATGGAGGTCCTCTATTCCTCAAGCATGGTAAATCCCATCAAAATAACTTATGTCAATACTTTAAATATTTTTCACTCAAAATCAATCTATTTCATCTAACTTTTTAATGACAAGCATTAAAGTGTGTGTGTGTGTATATATATAATATTATATTAATATATTGGTGAAAATTTCATTAAAAGCCTTTTTCTATAGAGGAAATGATAGTAGACTTTATTTTTAAAACAATATGGCCTATAATGGGATAGTTTCTTGAGTGTTTTTCCCGTTCTTTTGGTCATTAATCAAGTCCATTGTCAAAACTCAATCAAATGAGTGCAAGAGAAGAGAGTGACTCTAGAGCTTGTGAACGAAACTAAAGCAGACGAGAGGTGAACATTAGTAGCTCATGTCCAAAGGGTATGAACTCAAACTGAGTTTTGTGATTTTTATTATTCTTATTTTAGTTGTTTATTTCCATCTCATAATGTAATTCAATTTTGGGATTTTATGATGAATGAGCTTGAGTTTTCATGGTCTCAAAAATATTCAAATATATTTTTAGCTTTTTCAAAATTGATTTTAGTTGGGCATTTGATCATGTTTGTTATAAATTGCTTTGTAGTTGCCCTTCTTGAGACTGCAGAAATGTTACTCTCAATATGTTTGCTATTATGTTTTTCTAATTGATAATTAACTTCAATGTGATGTTTTCGTTTTTGTTTTTCTTTGAGAATTGAGTTAGAGAAATAAGTAAAAAAATCTTTTTATCAATGATTCAAGGATCTCAACTTTGATTCAAATGAACTTTGTTAGGTCTGTGGTAAATAAATGACTATCGACTACCTCCACCAATTTGCGAAATGGGTTTTGTTTTGGGCAAGATTTGCAAAATGGGTACATGGACTAGAAATGGGTTTCAATTTTGGGGTTCTCTTGCTGTATATTTCTTTGTGGGTGTAGTGATTTTGGTGTTTGAATCTGGGTCCTATTTTGTTATGGGTATTGTGCTTGGAAATATTAGTAGAGCAATCTGCTTGTTTAGAATAGTTTAGTTGGTCGATTGGTATTGTGGTTTTTGTCAAGGCCTCATGGAGATTCTCAAATGATTCAATTTTGTGCACATATAGTGCTTGTACTTAGACATTTACTAGCTAACGAGTAGAAGGATGCTTTTAGGAGATAAAATAATGAGTGTTGGTGATTTCATTTTACATATGTCTTAATTGTTAAGTTCATATGTATCTTCCTAAAACTCCTTAAGTAACTACATATTCTGGGTTTGGGAAGAACATTGGGAGAAAGAAAAATGAGATTTTGTTTGATTAAAGAAAATGTAAGAAAATAGAAAGAAAAAAAATTGGTACATAAAAAAATATATATATTTTTAAAAGCTGATGTGGCATTTTTTTTCCATCTAAGCATTGATAGTGCATACCAGCTAATACAATTTGATAATTTCCCATGGCCATTTAAAGTTCATGACCTAGAATGCTAATAGACATCTTCTCCAAAGCAAAAACAGTTGGCTGAATTCAACAAGTTTGCTACCGACTTTGACCACAATGTCATGGCAATACAAGTGACTCACTTAGTTATAATTTGCATACTCACTATTTTGATTTTCTATGGAAATTCAGAACATTGATAAAATGAATGTAATGACAAGTGGTTGATTTGTATATGGACACATTGATGAATGTGTAGTGGAGATGGGTGGTGGACATAGGTGGAATCAATGGAACATTATTGTTTGACAACTTGGTCTTGGATGGAAATTGGTATAAGTGAGGGTCTATTAAATTTGATCATTTTGCTGAAGTAAGGTTTGTTTAAAAAATATTTTATTTATTTACCTTATTGTAAATAAGTTTTTGTAAATAATGATTCTAACCTATTAAACCTTGCTTTATTTTTATTTTATTTTTTTTGGTTTTATCCTTTTCTATTGGCAACTAACTAGACATCACTTTTAGGAATTAAGGATGCATGTAGCTGGTACAAAGGGTGCACCAAAAAATTCAAAATAATTAAAATATGATACAATCTTATCACGTGAAGAAAAAGCAGAAATCTAACATTGTATTGGCATGTCCCTCCATTATTATTGGGTTATAAATATCGAATTAAAAAAAAAAAAAAAACAAACTAATAAAATGATTTATTTGTAGAAATAGAGATTTGGAAAAAAAAAAAAAAAACTTTTAAAAATAGATCAATTTTTTTGGAGAACAAATTATCTTCAATAAATTTTGGAGAGAACAAATTATGGATTATATCATATTAAAAATAATTATATGTTTTCACACATCGCGTGGGTCTGCGACTAGTTTATGTAAAACTTGAGTGATCTTTAGGTGTTACTATGCTAATTGTTTTGCCAAACAATAGAAGAGCTTTGAACTCCACAATTTTGAGCACTTGCAACATGTCGAATCCAAGAACTTGACAAAATTTTTTTTTTTTTTTTGAGGAGGAAACTTGACCATTAATGGTGCAGAAATACACTACCCTAATGAGGCCACTAGTTGCTATTAATTTTAGTTGCAATGCTTATGGTCCGCATGAGCTAATGCCAAGGTTTCTGTTGGTGTCTTTTCACTGGTGTAAAAGCTTTCTATTGATTAGTGTCTGATAGGCCAAAAACGTATTAACTCATTGTGATGAATTAATTAATTAATTAGTCAAATTTAATTAATTAATCAAATTAACATGCAAACGCGTGGTAGCACAAACAAATCACCAATTAAACTAATTATGCAGTGGAAAATAAATTGGCACGGTGACTTGTTTACAAATGGGAAAAACCTACATAGCAAAAACTTTACCGGGTGATTTTAAGGTCACCACTCCTGAAACTCTACTATTATTACAACAAGCAGTTACAAGTAAAGGAATCCCAGTACCTTATACCAACTTACAGTTAAACCCTTACCCCAATACCCAATTGGATTTGTTCTGTAGTGATAATTTCTCCTTTTGTGCACGGCTCCCAAGTACATGACTAACTAATTGTGTGGATCCCAGTACAGGACTTCAATCACCAATTAAAGAAGGTTGTTGGTTGCAAAGTTCTTCAGTTCATCCCAATGATAAAGATCAAGAAGATGCTTGGTTACAAAACCCTATGGTACACATACACAACAACTAGTTCAAGAATGATGAACTAGGGCGAAACTCTGTTTCCGGTCACAATTTGCTTGAACAAACTTTGTTCAACACTTGTGCAACTTGTGAACACTTTGACAGCCCTTAAAATAATCCTTTTATATATCTAGGGTTGTGAAAAAAGAAAGCTCAAACACATAAACACGGATTGGAGTTAAAACAGAACTAAAATTCTGTTTTTCATAAACCTTGACAGATACCCTATCTGTCGAGCTGCTGTCGAGCCACGAGGCTGAACAGCTCTTTAAACCTTAACAGATGGCTAGCTGTCGAGTTTTAATTACAGACACTTTTTAGCTTGAATCTTGGACAGATTTTAATGGCTTCAACACTTGATCTTGAAACAAAGTTTCTTAAAGTATTAAACACATCCTAGATCTACTCAAATACAAGTAAAGTGCGTTTTGTTAAAGGATTAGCCAAATTACATAAAATAGTGACATATGTTCCTAACAAGTGAATCACATATGTCCTAACAGTGTCTATTCATAATTTGTTGTTCTACACTTAGATGTTGGATTGCTCTCATCATTCTTGGCTTGATATGGTTAAGTATCATTTTTAGCTTGTTATGTAATTTGCTTCTATTTTGATTGTTCTACTTCGTATCTCTCTGTTGATGTTTCAGATAACGTTAGGAACATTGGATCAAGATGAATCTCAGACTGAATGGGTCATCAGACCATACATGAACACAACCAAGAAAAGGTAGTTTCTTGGGGATTGATGCTACCTTAGAGAAAATATTACTCTTTGTTTTGCAGCGATTTTGGCCCTAGGTGTGCTTTAGCTAGTTGCTTGTTATCAAGCTCATTTTCTTTTTCACTGAAAGATTATCTATTTTGATTTCATCACATATGCTTTGCGCATGCAATAATACTTTCATTTATTTATTTGTTTTTTTGGTTTAGTGTTATAATGTTTAAAAGTGATATGTAAATAACCGTTTGTATTTTTTTTTTTTTTTAAAGAATGAGATAGAGATAATGTCCTAAGTTTTAAGCTGAATGGAGAAGATAAAGAGAAAAGTTTTAAAATTATTTAACTAAAAAATAGGGGTATTTTAGAAAGTTTAAGAATTTGTGTGGGGGTATTTTAGTATGCAAAATGTTGAAACCACTCAAACAGGGATCCTGTTATTAATAGTATAGATAAATAGCCATATCCAATACCTTTTGTTATCACTTAAAAAATCAATAAAATCGGTTATTCCTATGGTTCTCCAATCTTCTTCTTTTTCATGAACAACCTTATCAAATAACTTCCACTTATGGTCCGTTTGAATTAAGGGGGAGGGAGGGGGAATAAAGGGGAGTAGAGTAAAGTTGGATGGAAATTAGCCTAATTTTTGGCCAACTCTACTCTATTCCCCCTTGCTCCTCCTCCCTCTCCCCTCAATCCAAACAAATCATTAATTTTTACTTTTGGGAAGTAAACTTCATAGTTCCTTCCACAGAAAAACATTTCATTCCACTCAAATATTTTTGGTAACTAAACTTCCTTCTAACTAGTCAAATTTGTCTCTTATCAAAAAAAAAAAAAAAAAAGGACTAGTCAAATTTGTCCTTTTTTTTCTTATCTTCTTTTTTAGAAACAAATAAGCAACTTCCACTACATTTATTATTTATTTTTAGGAACTAAAGTTTCTTCCACTAGCTGAACAACTTGACCTGGCATTGAATTTTCTTCACATAAAAGTCACAAACATTACAAGAAAAGACCCTTCAATTGTAACCTCAAAATAATGGTTTGAGTAAATCACACCAACCATTCTACCTGCTCATTAAGATCCTTTCAACCTAAAAAAAAAAAAAAATTGTTGATCTAAGATCAAAGCTGGATGTGTTTATTTCCGTTGCTTCTTTAGTTTTATTCTAAGTGAAAATTTTTTAAATTGACTAACTGTAATTTTGTATAATAAACCCACGAAAATAAACTCAATTAACTTGAAAAATTAATTACTTTGTCTCACACACTTTTTAGTAGTTGATAGGAACCACAAAGACTGATAGGCAACACAGCTGCACAAAGAGCCATATATGTCAAATTCTTTCTCAATTTTTTTGTGCTTATAACATGTTTGCTATCCACCACAATGCGCAATTATTCAATCACCCCATTGAATTCAATTCAATGGCTATCTAGTAATACCTCCAAACCCCCATGTTTTCCTCGAACTCGAAGGGCCAATTTGTGGTGTGCCTTTGTTTAGTGTGGATAGAATCTCAATCTCTCTCTTGTATGAGGTATTTGTTTTTAAAAACAAATAAAATGTATTTTTTATATATTTTTTAAAAATAAGACAAATATACAACTTTTAAGAAGTGTTTGCTAGCATGCTACACAAATTATTTTATAAATTTTTTGTACAAACAATTAACGAGGTGGATGATTAATTATTATAAGTAAAGTTGTTATTTCCCTAAAAAAAAAAAGTAAAATTGTTATATTTGTGGTAGGCTCAAATGAGAACAAGCTATTTATAAATATATTGTAAAATAGTTTGTGCATGTAACATTTTTCATTATATATTTGGCAAATAAGTGCACAGGCTATCACTTTGCAAACCATTCTCTTTTGGTTTTTCTGCCTAAATGAATTTTATTTATATAAGTTAAATGAGTTTAGTCGTGTCAAAATGGGTCAATCCTTCTTAAAAGAGATAATGAATCAGATCATTTGGGGTTATTCACATTATGTTGGAGAATGAAAATTAGCTATAAAAATTCACATTATCTTTGTAGAACATGTGGTTGGTGTTATCCAATTGATAAGATTATCTAAAACTCAACAACTCATTTCCTTTTTCATTGAAAAATTATCTATTTTGATTGATTTTTTTAATGAAAACTAGCCATATACAATTCCTTTTGTTTATCACTTAAAAATACAATAGAAAAAAAAAAAATCAGTTAGTCCTATAATTCTTCAATCTTCTTCTTTTTCATGAACAAACTTATCAAACAACTTCCACTTGATTTCTTAATTTTTACTTTTGGGAAGTAATAAACTTCATAGTTCCTTCCATAGGAAAACACTTCATTCCACTCAGATATTTTTGAACTAAACTTCCTTCCAACTAGTCAAATTTGTCATTTTCTTTTCTTATCTTCTTTTTCAGAAACAAGTAAGCAACTTCCACTATATTTTTTTATTTATTTTTAGGAAGTAGAGTTCATTCCACTAGCTCAAAAACTTGACCCCGCATTGAATTTTCTTCGTATAAAGTTACAAACATTACTAGAAAAGATGCCCCAATTATTGTAACCCCAATGGAAATAATGGTTTGAGTACCAAGCACCAACCATTCTACATTATGATCCTTTCAACTCAAAAAATAAAAAAATAATAAAATAAAATAAAAATTTGTTGATCTTGATCTTTATACTGCTCCTTTCTATTATCAGAAATTACAGAAAAAGACACCTCGCTCCAATTCTAACTCAAGGACCAACCGTTCAAAGATAAAAGCTGGACGAGTTTTTTTCCATTGCTTCTTTAGTTTATTTGTTAAGTATAGTTTTTTAAAATGTATAATTCTAATTTTATACAATAAACTG
Source organism: Quercus gilva (assembly GCA_023621385.1). Lineage (NCBI taxonomy): Eukaryota > Viridiplantae > Streptophyta > Magnoliopsida > Fagales > Fagaceae > Quercus > Quercus gilva. Next base: position 12,889,790 of record CM042476.1, on the reverse strand, counting down.
ACGAAAATAAACTCGATTAACTAGATAAATTTTCCTGTCTCACTCACTTTTTAGTAGTTGGTAGGAACCACACAGACTGATAGGCAGCACAGCTGCACAAAGAGCCACATATGTATATATATGTCAAAATCTTTCTCAATTATTGCGCTAGGATCCACCACAATGCTCAATTATTCAGTCTCTCTGTTGTGTCTATCTATTTGTTTTTTTAAAAAAATAAAAATAATTTTTTATTTTTTAAAATAAGACAAATATAAAACTTTAAAAAAGTGTGAGTTACCATGTTATACAAATTATTTTATAATTTTTTTCTTCAAACTGACTAATGTGGTGGATGGTTAATATAAGTAAAATGGTTGTATTAATGGATGGCTCAGATGAGAATCAACAATTTATAATGATGTTGTAAAATAGTTTGTCCACTTAGCATTATTCATTATATATCTATCACTTTGCAAACCATTCTCCCCTGGTTTTCTACCTAATTTGCAATCGCTTCCCTTTGGCTTTTTTATTTCCTTCTTTTAGCAACAAGAGACCATGGCTGTCTTCCTGGGACAAGCACTTGCCACTTCAATTATTAAGGTGGCACTTGATAGACTGGCTTCTCATGAGGTCATAGACTACTTCAAGGGAAGGAAACTCAATCAGAAATTGCTACAAAACTTGGAGTTTGTGCTGTTATCTGCTAACTCAGTGCTTATTGATGCAGAGGAGAAGCAATTTACAAACTCAGCTGTGAAAAAATGGCTGGACGAGCTCAAAGATGCTGTTTATGTTGCAAATGACCTTCTGGATGAGATTGCCACTGAAGCCTTACGATCCAAGTCAGAAGCTAAACTTCAAACCCGCACTAAAAAGGTACGGCGCTTTTTCTCTACTTTATTTGACAAAAAGATACAGTCAAAGCTAGATTACGTTCTAGGTATATTACAAATACTCATAGAACAAAAGAAGGTCCATAATCTGAAAGAGGTTGCCGGTGGAGTACCACTACCACCACGACAATTAACAACTTCTTGTCCTGAAGATTATGGTGTGTATGGTAGAGATATTGATAAGGAGGAGATATTTAAGAAGTTGCAATTAGATAATGCAAATGGTGATGAGATATGTGTTGTTCCTATAGTGGGTATGGGTGGGGTTGGTAAAACAACCCTTGCTCAGCTTGTATATAATGACAACCAAGTAAAGGAGAATTTTGATCTCAAAGCATGGGTTTGTGTTTCAGACACATTTGATGGTTCTATAATAGCAAAAACTATTCTTGAAGAGATCACTTTGTCTAACTGTGACATTCATAGCTTGAATTTGTTACAAATTAGAATAAGAGAGAGCTTAAAGGGAAAGAAGTTTCTCCTTGTTTTAGATGATGTATGGAATGAGGAATATATTGCTTGGGATAAGTTAGTTACAATGCTTAGATGTGGGGCAAAAGGGATCAAAATCATTATTACAACACGTAGTGAAAATGTTGCGAAAACTGTGCAGCCTATTTCAATTCATCATCTAATGCAATTGTCTGATGAAGAATGCTGGTTGTTATTTGCAAAGCACGCATTTAAGAATGGAGATTCGAATTCAGTTAGAGAACTAATTGGTAGAAAAATTGTTTGTAAGTGTAAAGGTTTGCCTTTAGCTGCAAAAGCACTTGGGGGTATGTTGCAGTCTAAACAAGACCTAGGAGAGTGGAATCATATTTTGGAGAGTGATATATGGGATCTACCAGGAGGTGAAAGTTCTATCCTTCCAGCTCTAAGATTGAGCTACAACTACCTCCCATCACATTTGAAACAGTGCTTTACTTATTGCTCAATCTTTCCAAAGGATTATGAATTTTCAAAGGAGGAGTTAGTCTTGTTGTGGATGGCAGAAGATTTATTGTTTAAACCCAAGGGAAATGGAAGCATGGAAGAAATAGGTGAACAATACTTTAATGAGCTATTATCGAGATCATTTTTTCAACAATCAAATAATGATGAACTATGTTTCATAATGCATGACCTTTTTAATGACTTGGCAAAATCTATATCTGGGGAATTTTGTTTTAGGCTGGAGATTGATGATTCATGTGAAATTACCAAAAAAATGCGTCATTTGTCATATTTTCCAACTGAATTTTATGTCCCTAAGAAATTTGAGGTGTCTTATGAAGCCAAGAATTTGCGAACCTTCTTGGGACTAAAATTGCCATCTACATCAAATATTCGAAGTAATAATATATCAACGACAGAGGTAAAAGATTTGTTGTGTAGATTTAAGTGTTTACGGGTGTTATCATTGTCTCTCTATAGAGAGATAACTGTGTTACCTGATTCTGTTGGAAATTTGAAACATCTTCGCTATTTGAATCTTAATGATACCAGTATCAAAGGCTTGCCTAATTCTGTGAGTGGTTTGTATAATCTGCAAACCTTGTTATTGAGGAATTGTCGTTACCTCATAGAGTTGCCACCCAACTTGGGAAGACTTGTGAACTTACGTCACCTAGATATCAGAGGGACCTATTTGACAAGGATGCCAATACACATGGGTAAATTGAGAAGTCTACAACATTTAAGTGCTTTTTTTGTGGGAAAAGAACATAGTGGGAGTAACATTAAAGAGTTGGGAGAGCTTCCACATCTTTCTGGATCGTTGTGTATATCAAACTTGGCAAACGTCTATCGCACAACAGATGCAAAGGAGGTTAATTTGAAGGATAAGAGGGGCTTGTCAGAGTTGGAGTTGGAACGGGGAAGAGATCCTGTGAACTATTCAGAACATGAAAGAGATGTGCTTGAGCAGTTGTGTCCTCATACGAACTTGAAATCTCTTTCTATCATATCTTATTGTGGTGCAGAATATCCAAGTTGGTTAGGAGCATGTTCATTCTCTAATATGGTGTCCCTAAAGCTTCACTATTGTAGATACTGTTCCTCCTTGCCTCCACTTGGGCAGCTACCTGCCCTTAAGGAACTCTCAATTGAAGGTTTGGGCAGAGTTTCATGTGTGGATAGTGAGTTCTACGGGGATGGTTCTTGTGCAACTAATAAGCCATTCAAATGCCTAGAAAAATTAACATTTAGATGGATGCTAGAGTGGAAGGAATGGTTTATATTTGAAGGTGAAGATGAAGGCGAAGTTTTCCCAACCCTCCAAGAGCTTCGCATTATCAATTGTCCCGAGCTTACAGGAAATCTGCCTAGTTTACTTCCTTCTTTATGTGTAATTGAAATTGAAGATTGCCCCCAACTTGTTGCTTCACTTCCTAGTCCTTCAGCTCTCCATGAATTGGCCTTGACGAATTGTGATAAGGTGGCGTTGAAGGAATTATCACCTAAGCTGAAAAGTCTCGCAGTTGGAGGATGCCATGCGACTCTCCCTGAAGGTGGTCTACCCTCTACTTTAAAAACACTTCAAATCAATGGAGTGCTTCAGTTGCCCAGGAGCCATTACTATCCATCAATTGAGAGCTTGAAGGTAAATAGAGGTCCTGGTTCACTTTGGTCTTTACCATTAGAGTTTTTCCCAAAACTCAAATCTATCGAAATTTGGGAATCTTATAATCTTGAATCTCTTTCGGCATCAGATAAATCTCTCTTGGATCTAACTTCTCTCACTAAATTGACCATCGAGTTCTGCCCTAATTTTGTATCCTTTCCCAGCGGGGGATTGTGCGCCCCAAATTTGACACAGATTACTATCTCTTGCTGTGATAAGTTAAAGTCACTTGCTGAAGGTATGCACACCCTCCTCCCATCTCTTCTATATTTGAAGTTATGGGAATGTTCAGAATTGGTATCATTTTCTGAAGGGGGTTTGCCCTCTAATTTACAAATACTTGAAATCCGTTGGTGCGACAAACTCTTTCTCAGACGCATGGAGTGGGGTTTACAGAGTCTTCACTCTCTCAGAGAAATTATAATTCGGTATGACGGCAAAGAAGTGGGTTCCTTTCCGGAGGAGGCGTTATTGCCCCCTTCTCTTATCCGCCTCAACATTTCATTCACACATCTGACATCACTCAATGGTAGGGGGTTTCAACACCTTACCTTGCTTAAACGGTTAGAGATTTGGTCCTGCTATAACCTCCAGCGCTTACCAAAAGAGAGCTTTCCCGCCTCCCTTTCTATTCTAGATATTTCGAACTGCCCTTTGCTAAAAAAGTGGTATCGGAGAAAGAATGGAAAAGAATGGTGCAAAATTTCTAATATCCCCATCATAACGATTGATCGTGAAGTCATCACATAAGCTATAAGTCCAGAGGTACTATTGCCCAGGTATTTCTTTCTGCACTAATTTGTACTTTCTTCTGTTTAATTCTGAATTTTGTTTATTCCCATGAACCATCGCAGCCAGTGTTGCAGTTCTCTTTGTTATTTTCGTATTCCAAAAAAATCATTTTTTAAATGGGAATGACTAGCTAGCCTCTATCAAAATTAAACTTGTACTTGACTTCGGCAGCATAAATTTAAACCTCATACTCGCACAACATATTTCTTAAGTTTATTCATATTGCACATTATTCCAAAGAGTATTTGTCTATTCATTAAGCAGCTTGATATATCCTATAAAAAATTGCTTCATCAATATTTTCAAATCTTTTGCACAAAAATCATTTGGGTTTTGTTAGTTTTTAGACCCCTTAAAACACAATTGGATTAACCTAGTTAACAAGCCAAGTTATTACTTAGTCCAATTTAAACAAATCTAGGTTAACACAATCATATAATCATATCAATATAAAGTGCAAAATATAAAGAATACAAAGATATGATGACCCAGGAAAATCAAACTGATAAAAAATCTGGGGAGGATTTAACCTAGCTATCCTCAAGGTAAAACTGAATCCACTATATGAAAAAATCGAAGTTTGTACAATAGGACTTAGACCACTAACATCCTATTGCTACTCACAAGTAAAACTTAGTGACATGACCACGTGCAAACTCCGAGACCACGAACTCTTTCTTTTTTGGATTCTCCAGCAAGTACAAGCACACCTACTTGTGTATCTTTAAGCTCTTATGGCAGCAACTAAATGATCATCAAGCTTTTGAAGAAATCTCCTTCTTGATAATCCTAAGCTTGTGTAAAGAAAAGCTCCTCACAGATCTCACAAAAGATTTACACAACCCGCAATATGAGCAAGCATAAAAACGTGGCTAGGGTTTGCCTTTTATACTTGGGGCAAAACATAAAACCCTAAACGTTTTTAAATGAGCTAGGGTTGAGTTGGAATTCTGTAGAAAAATAACTTCTGCCCGATACTCGATCAATCGAGTCTAAGCTTCGATCGATCGAACCAGGCCAAAATTCACTAAAATTTCTGCAGCCACTCGATTCCAACTTTACCTATAATGCACACATTTTGAGCAATTCTAAACAAGACTAACAATTGTTTTGATCATGGTTTGCCAACATTACACATTAGAGTTCTAAATATATTAGTTCCTAAGTCTTTAGAACCTAACAAGTTTATATTGATTTTTAATGAGAAGCTTGAAAACTATGATGATATAATGGATAAATAATTGGCTGCATTTGGGCAAATTTCAATTTTCTTTCTCAAAAAATAATAAAAATGGCCTACAAGCAAACAACTAACCCAAACTAGCATTTGGGCAAAATTCAATTTTTTTTTTTAATTATTTGATTGAAGTTTTAGAGGATGGATAACTAATGGTTGATTGCTATAAAATTCTATATTATCAGATTTTTTAAATGATAATGTAAAAAGTTAAAAAAAAAAGGCTTTATAAAGAGATTCTTATAAAAATTTACAATATTTTATTACTAATATAAATAAAAGAAGGGGGGAGTGTTAATTTTTTCAAACCTCAAGAGAGGTGAATGTTTTTTCCATTATGGTTTGAAGTGGAGTGTCATTTCCCCCAAACTTCAAGAGAAGGAAGGTTAACTACCCCTAATTTATTTTTAATACGTTTTTTTTATGTTTATAAAGATATCACATGGCCTAATCATCATGATTACACTGTCTTCTTTTTTATTTTTATTGTTTTGAATTATAGATAAACTTCAAAATATTTTGAATAAGGCTCAGAATTCTTTTAATTTGTTTAATAAATATCGAAGTAAACCTTTGTAGTAATATAAATATTTTTGGTACACTTATGAAAGAGATGCTGTTAAATGTTTTGGGTCTTGCTACAATTAAATTCTTTTAAACTAAGAGATTCTCATTCAGTTGCCTTTTCTATTGCAATGTCATTTTCAGTTGTCAATAACAAGTGACACACCTTCCGTCAATTTCATGCCACTGCTAGCTGCTGATCCTTTTGCGATGTCTATGAACTCCTATATGTTTTCAAGTCATTGTAAAGTCCTTTACTCTCATTCTTGCTGGAGCTGCTTTTGCCTCGTTATACATTCATTGCATTTCTAGTTTGAAATTTTGAAGTACAAGACAGGATTCATTTAACCTAAGGTAGTACAGTTTCTCCATCATATTTATTTGTCAATTAACAAATTTGGATTGTAAGCTTAGAGTATGTTAAGTTACATTATGATTTGACTTGGGCAATATGGCATGCTATTTAATCTCAGGAAAGACACTGGGGTAGTTCAAAGCTAATGTTGCTTCAATACCTGCTAATAGCAGTTGAAACTTGCTGCTCATGTGTTGATAAGGACTTGTTTAGACTCTCTCTTTTTGAGTTTTGGGAAGTTTTGGTGAATGGGAAGATGTGAGGTCCTCTCCAAAGGACAGGTTGCTGCTTTTGGTTCTTAAGTTAAGAGAGCTCAAAAGGCTCAGCACATGACTGCTCTTGTAGAGACAATGGTGTCAGAGGCACAAGGAGAGAACTGATCAAAGTCTGGGAAGGTGCTTTTACATGACAAATCAAGTCCAATCAGAACACTCATGTCATTACCAACAATTATTACCATGCTTTTTAAGGCTAGAGATGCTTTGTACTTCTTAGGTTTGTTTAATTGATTTGTGTTTGTTCTTAATAAACATTGGACCTGTAATCATAAATGATTTCTAAATCTTTATCAATTCTTCTGCAGGTTTTCAGACACAAAATTCATGAATGTTGAGGTCTCAGACAATAGTATACGAACCAAGTAAGCATCCTGCAACCAAAACTTCCATGTAGCTAAATTACATACGATGAGCTGCAATGACATTTGTCCTGCTAGCATGTTCTGTTTACTTCATGTTTGGACGGTATATACATTGGTGTAATGTGGAGAAATGAAGAGAATGATGCCTCATAGCTCCAATTTGACTGAAAACATATCTTTTATGAATTTATAGGATATCAATTGTGACCGTAAATTCATGATGCCTTTAGAACTTCCTCATTTTTCATGTGAGTTTACTCAAATGTCTTCTGAATATTCCTAAATTCGAACTTTTGTTTGAGTATGTTTCCAATGGAATTAAGTATTCTGCTTACTTCTAGTAATTTTGTTGTCTAAGGATTGTGTGTTGTTTTCATCACTACATAATTAGGATCTGAAATCCTCCGTGGTTTCACTGATGTAGCTCTTTTTCTATCTTCTATGAAAACTCTAAAAATGTAGCTGGAATCTGCTGAGAAGACATGGAAAGAGTTATCGATACTGTAAAAGTTGTAAGTAGATTGATTTCTCTATCATGTTTGTTGGTTTGTGTGTTTTAGGGCCAGTTATATATTTATTGAATTAATTTGTTTTCTCTGTACTTGTATGTCCTTCAACATCCTTGTATACATATGGAAGATGAAGTCATTACATGAACTAAAATCACAATGTGACCCTGTTTTATTGTCAGGTAATGTGTTGTAGTGTTGTACTCTACCCATTTTTGTTAGATTACATTTATATTTATTTGTTTATTTATTTTTTGATAAATATATCTAAAATAATTTTCACTTAATGAAGGATTGGCTGAGGACTGGTGCCACAAACACTTTCTGCCTTGAGCTTTAGTACATGTTATCCAGAGAGATGGGCTGCCTACCTCTGTTTCTTCACTGAGGATTGATTATTAGTCTCCTTTGTTGAAGGAAAAGTGCCGCGATGAGAAGCGGGGAAAAGAATGGAGCAAGATTTCTCACTTCCCATCATATTAATTTCTGATGATCATATGAAACCGAAAATGTAGACAAAGTCCTCATCACTTGTATTCTTCATTCACATGCAGCAACATAATACTACAGTTTGGTATGCCCTTGTTGTACAGAACCCAGCAAGTTGTCATATTGATTAGGTACCATAACTCAAAAGTGCTTCAAGAAGTAGTAAAAACATGTTTTTTTGAGAAAGAATTTCTCTCTCCCAATAATCAGTTCAAGTCACTAAAATGTTCCCTGGCGATGAATTTTTTTCTTTTGTTATTAGTACTAAAGTCAACTAAACCTTAATTCACCCCCCAAAAAAAAAAAAAAAAAAAAAAAAAAAAAAAAATTCACGCATCACAATATAACTCAAAAAAAAAAAAAAAGGCTCAGCTTTCATCTTCCCTATTCATTGGAAAAGCTATTTAATAATGTAACATGGGATAACTAGATACTGATTAAATGATTTGATGCATTTATTGGTTTATTATTTATTTGAAATAATTTGTTAGTGAACGATAAAAACATGATTGTTATTTATTCTCTTTTTCTTTTGCAGAAATTACATTTTATTGACCAGTCGCAAGAAGAGGCTATGTTGTCCATTGTAGAATAAGCTTGTTCGTTATTTAGACAAGTATTTAACTCTGGGAATTTCAAACAATTAATGGTATGTTCTGACTTTGATTTTTTGCTACTTCTGAATTAAGCATTTGCTTGACTATGGATAATCCTTGGTTTTTTGGTGAATGTTATGAATTTATCAGCTCACTACCAGCAATTGCAGTTCAACTTTTAAAATGTTCATGGGATTGGCATGAGGAGGTACGGATGGGTAAATTTCTGGGAGCGAACTCCAGGCAAATCTTAAGTGCATGGATACAAGTTATGCCTTGGAATGAAAGACAATTCTGAATCCGCTTTGATTTTTATCATTTTCTTTGCTTTTCTTTCTTAATTTATTTTCACGGGGTGCTACACTATTCTACACGTTTTTCAAACAACAATATGCTGTAAATAGCCGTATGAGATTTCGGTTTGTGATTTTGAAAATTATTACCATGCTTTTAAATTCTAGGGTGACTGAAACCAACCTACCCAACCTCCCTCCACACAGACTGCACCAAATACTTCCTGTAAGTATGTTAACCTCATCTTCCCATCAATATTTCTGCAAGTAGCTGCACCACCTCATCATTCTTTCAATATTTCTGCACAGAAGTTTCCTAAGTTCTGTATTTGCTGAAGCTACAGGTTGGCCCTGAGGGCTTGTGTTTATTTTTTTTCCAAACAAGACTCCCAAATGGCAAGAATGGCCACAGGTGGTCCCCATTTTTAGCACTGAAATTTGATTAAAAGAACATGTCCTTCAAGCCAGTTGAGTATGAATCATGATCTTGAACTGTCTACAACTTGATTATTTTCTATGTGAAATATCAAGGGACTTTCCTGCAATTATACTATTGTTCCTATTGCACATAGGTGTTGATTTCCATTTATATTATGTAGGACTCATTGTTTGCTTGGTGAGAGAAGTGAGGTTAGGAAATTCAGGAGAAAAAGTATTCTTAAAGGAGTATTAACAGTGGCAGCACTCCAAAGCTAACCTGGTACTCCATCTATCACTGCACTTCCAACTTGATTTTTTTTTTTCTAGATTTAATTAAATAGTCAAGGCTAGGTAGGAGTTTCACAAACTCTAGACTACATGTTGAAACTTTATAGTAGGATTGCTGTGATCCAGTTCTTAAATTATTATTATTTTTTTGGGGGTTTTGGGAGGGTGGGGGGGGGGGGGGGGGGTTGTTATGATGGAAAGGATGGGAGTTGTTATGAACTGTAGGGATTTTGCATTTATAATATCTTTGGTAGATCCTGATAAAAGTTCTCTCAGCTACTTTGGGGCTTTTGACCATGATCTTCATAATGACCATAATTCATTGCTAATTATCATTGATCACAACAATGTGAAAATTGAGAAACTTCTCAGAGTGTTGCTTATGTAGGGCTTGTCCCCATGATATGTTCAATACAGTTTGAGTTTAGCAACTGACATGGTGAATTAAAGGGGAGTAGTTGGAAGAATAATTTAGTTGATACTCTAAATGTAATAGAGATATAAATCTATCTGGGTGCTCCATGACGAAAATATACATATTTTTTCATTTTGTATTGAATATTTCACAGATCTACTCATTTGTACGCTCATTATATTCGCCTATGGCCATTGACCTCAGCGTTTATTGTTGATATCCTGCAGAACTGTGGCCAGATTATGATCCAAGTTTCCTTAACAAATTGGGGCTTTGGACAATGATCTTATTGTTAGTTACTCCAACTCACTTCTTTTTTTTTTTTTTTTTTCAACAATGGGAATCACGAACCCCATCTCCAATAAGGGAATTTAGCCAAAGCAGCTTAAAATCTTAGCCTCTATATTGGAAAACAAATATATTATTTATTGATTCACAGCATACAAAACATTTATAGAAACTTCTATGGAAGAAATTGGCTCTACTAGCTAAGTTACTAATGTCAGTCTCTTATTATCTTAAAACATCCATATTTGATCTCAGCAAGACTCATTACTCCAGTGCCACCTAAGGCTCCAACTAGTCCATTACTGACATGGTGTGATCCAAATTCTCGATGTGAATACCAGATGCAAGGAAAGGGACATTGGACTTATGATTGCTGTTACCTTAAACATAAGATTTAGGACCTCATTGACCAAGACCTCTGGAGTCTGTATGTTAGTCCCATCAGTCATCCGGAAAGAGAGGATGCAATACCACTTACACATTACAAGAGACAATGAAATGATCAATTTTGAGAGCTATGGCCAGCTAACCCTATCTCCAATAGCTTATGACATTCACAAAATTGTAGACTTGCCACATCAATTGAATGTTACAGTCAGGTATATATTCTACACAATCCGGTATAGTATTCTGTGTTTGTTGTCATGTATTTTATAATTCTTCACATTTCTTTAATTCTTGGATTCTTCTTATTTGTGGATGCTTAACTTTGGTTTTGTAGAACCACTACGTCCATGAAGTATATTGCTGTTGCACAACCAAGTTGTTTATCAAATATAGAATTTCATTTTATAGCCAGGTACATGCCAAAAAGACAAAGATGAGCATCAGTTTTCTTTTTTGTTGATACTCGTGAATCATATTCCTGACCATCACCTATCCTTTTAATTCTTTTTGTACAACACATTGTCAAGGCCAAGATCAAAATGGCATTAGCTCATATACTTTAAACCATTGAAATGATTGTCATTATTATAGAAATAGCGAAGAATTTTGAGTACATCCTTTGTTGCTAGAAAAATTTACTAGCTATTTCTAGGCTATTATGCTCCATTGGATCTAATCCTCTCTTGTTGATTACAATATGTTTGAATTTAAAAATCCATCATCCAGGGTGTATTTATCACTAGCAAAAATTGATGCATTCCATTTACCATATAGGGAAGGAAAATTTGTATATTTCATATGCCTAGTTTTAAATCTAGTTTTGATCTCTAGATGCAACAATCTCACAATGATGGGCTTGCAAAGGCTATTTGATATTTTGAAATTGGTGGTGGACGTGAAGATGTGAAGTCATCCCCTGAGGACAGAGTGCTATTTTTGGTTGTTCTCTTTAACCTAGATGGCTTAAAAGTCTCAACACTCTTGATGTCATTGTTGTGCTCACCCGCAGAAGCTTCCCAATTCCCTTTTGTACATCAAGAATTTTATATTGTCTTATGTCGAGACAATGGTTCCTGAAATACAGAAAGATGAAAATCTTGCTACTAGCACAAAATTTCTTAAGCCTTGTTCCTTGAAGGATCAAAGTTAGTCTTGAGGCTCTCCCATATCAGTACCAGACTATTAGGTTTTCCTGCCTAATAAGAAGGTGCTCTATGGTTGTCAGCCTTGTTCAAGAAATTTATGTTTCTTGGTATAAGAATTTGACTTCCAACCAATGATTATTTTTAAAATACTTGCAAACTTTTCACAGGATTCAGACACAAAATGTGCAACATATTTGCGGCTTCTAACAACAGTATACCAAGCAATTGCTCCACATGATCCAATTTACTGGCTTGGCTTTATATGACTTCTTCCAAAAATATCTCTTAATTTGTTTTCTCTTTTGGTACTCTCCAATGCCATCATGTATTCAGATTACTAATTCAGGTCCATGTGTTACAAATTCTATGTTGTGCTCATCCATGATTATTGGCAATTGTCTTGTCAGTTAGCTTCATGAGCTCCTTTTAGTTTTTAATAAAGCATAGGAATGCGTAATGTTTTCATTGAAATTAGTACAAGTTCAAGATTTAAAAACGCTAAGCAATTTGAAGGCACAACTATAGAGAAGAGCCAATTTGCTTAGTGAATTAAATTTCAATACTATGTGCTTTAGAGCTCATAATGAGATCAAAGTACTTTATTTTATACAAAGAGATAGGACAATGCTGTATGAGTAATCCAGTTCATGTTGCAAGTGAGAGATATTTGGGTCTTTTTGAAGAACTTAAAATCTCTTATTATTAGAATTCCTAACTGATTTTCCCCATCTTTGGATTTAGCCAAAGCTACTAATCTTTTTTATTTGAAACTTTTTTTTTTTTTGGGCTAATGCATGACTGTGTCCTTCATTAAACCATACTTGTACCGATTGGAAAAAGAGAAAAGGTTAAACTTTAATAGGCCTTTGGAAAAGAATTCGTTCTATTCTGAAAAAAATTATTACTATCGCTTTAGCTTCAATTGCGACAAATTTAATTTGTAAAATGCTTAACTTGAAGAGGTTTGAGGATTATTGCACCAAACAGAATTGGACGTAGAGTTGTAATAAACAAAGAGGGTACCACATGATTTATCACCGACACTGAGATGTTATTGTGTGTTATCTAATAGAATTGTCATGTTCAGTTGGAGACTTCTAACTTCTACACTATCCTACACTTATCTTATTCTAAAAGGTTTACACTATTTAAATCAAATGAATATGTAATATATATACAAATAAAAGATACTTAAATCATTGAGATTAATTCCCAATCATATATAATCATAGATTTGGGATTTGTAGAAAGAAAATGTTGTATTCATTCGGGCAAAACATGTGAGCTTTATACTATGTAAACACTAAAAGATACAGCTCACTGTGTTAATGTTGTAGATCAGGCCTTTATTAGAAAAAGCAAGGTCTTCAAAGTTTTTCTTAGAATTTTCTTTAGTATGGGTCTGGTCTCTTTAGAAAGGTTGATGGGTTTTAGTGCAGCCTAAAGGAACCTCAATCCAAAAGAGTGAATGACGGTAGTGAGTGGCTACACACCTTGATAGCCAGAATTCTTGGAACTCTCATCCCCACGACCCCCACTGTATTACCTCGGCCATGGATGATTTCACACACCGAGTAAAATTCTGGAACACACATTCCTTTGGTAACATTTTCCACGGGAAAAAAAGACTTCTTGCGCACCTTATTGGGATCCAAAAATCACTCTACAACAACCACAACACCTTCCTTAAAAATCTTGAAACTGAGCTCCAAGCTGAGTACCAGCAAATTCTCCGCCTGGAAGAAGAGTTTTGGGCCCTGAAGTCCCGCATTGAGTGGACCCTTCTCGCTGACCGCAACACGAACTTCTTCCACCTTTCCACCCTCTGTCAAAGACACCATAACAAAATATGGTGCCTCAAGGACTCAGCGGGGAACTGGACCAATGCAACCCCTGAAATTAAATCCTTAATCTGCTCTCACTTCAGCACCCTCTACACCACTGACATGACCAATGCTCCTCTTCAACCACCCCCTCTTACCTTCCCCACCTCCCTTTTGCAGGACATTCAAGACACCATAAACTGTGAAGTGATCGACCATGACATTAAATGTGCCATGTTTTCCTTCAAGCCCCACAAAGCACCTAGCCCGGACGGATTCCACCCCATTTTCTTCCAAAGATACTGGAACATTGTTGGCCCGTCGGTGATTTCCTTTATAAAAAATATCTACTGAACCAAGTCGATCCCAGAAAATCTCAACGACACCCTCATCTGCCTCATTCCGAAAATGGATAAACCCGAAACTGTTCATCAATTCCGACCCATTGGCCTTTGCAACACCCTTTACAAAACGGTTAGGAAGCTTCTTGTCCAGCGGCTCAAACCCTTTCTGCCTGGCCTCATCCACCCTTTCCAGGCAAGCTTTATACTCAGGAAGGAAGGCTAGCGACAATGTCATTCTCACCCAAGAAATCATTCATACCATGTCCACCTCCAAGTGCAAACAGGGTCTCATGGCTCTTAAAATCAACCTCGAGAAGGCTTTCTATAGACTAGAATGGAGTTTGATATACCATGTCCTCAATTGGTTCAAATTTCTGAAAGATTGGATCGATCTCATTTTGTCCTGCATTAGCTCATCCAATCTTTCTATCCTGATCAACGGCGAAAGACTCGACCTCTTCTCTCCTTCTCGCGGTATACGTCAAGGCGACCCCCTCTTGCCGTACATTTTCATCTTTTGCATGGAGTATCTAGCCGAGCTCAGGGAAATTGGATCGGCGTGAAGACGTCCAGAGAAGGGCCCTCATTCTCGCATCTCTTCTTCGCCGATGATCTGATCCTCTTTGCCAATGCAACAAAAAAGAATTGCCTCACCATCAAGAGAGTCCTAACGGAATTTTGTACCTCCTCGGGCCAAAAAGTGAACCACAGCAAGTCCAAAATCTTCTTCCCGTCGCATACCTGTGCCGAGAACATCTCCTTCATCGAAAGCGAGCTTGGCATGAATCGCACCAACATCTTTGGCAAATATCTAGGTGTCTGGACCAGCCTTTCAAAAGTGAAAAAAAATTTGCGACCATGGCACCAGATGGTTAATCCGAAATGGTGAAACTATCCATTTCTGGTACGATAACTGGACGGGCAGTGGCCCCCTCTGAAATCTTATTCAAGGCCCTCTTCATGCTAACGACATATCCCTGAAAGTGAGAGACACATTGGACGCCCAAGGCAACTGGAACCTCAGCAACCTATCCTCTGTGCTCCCTAACCGGATTTGCGACATCATCCGAGCAACGCCCAAACCTTTCTTCTCCACCCTTATTGATCTTCCTACATGGAACCCTTCACCAAACGGCCAATTCAATCCTCGCTCTGCCTACCTTTTAGCGTCTAAGCTCCCTTTGACTGCATTCTGCTCCTGGACTTGGCTTTGGAAAAGCCATACCATCCCAAGAGTAATGACATTCCTTTGGCTAGCTTGCCATGACCGTCTCTCCACCAAGAGCCAACTTCTCAAAAAGCACATTCTTAATGATGACTCTTGCCCTTTCTGCCATGTAAATCCTAAAACCACCATCCACGTTCTTAGGGACTGCCCAAACATCCTCCCCATCTAGAAAGAGCTCTCCAACCAAGACTTACAGCCAGAGTTCCTCGCTTCTAACCTCCCCGACTGGCTGAAACTCATGTCCACTACCTCTTCAAGGACCCCCGGCATACCTAACATTCCTTGGAAAATCACCTTCCCCTTGGCCGTGTGGTCTATCTGGTCAGCTCGTAACAAATTTGTGATGGAAGCTCCGCCTTTTGTTGCCCAGAAGATTTTGGATAAAATAAGAGTGCTATCCCAGGAAATTCTTCATATCCTCCCACCCAAGAATACCCTCACCAAGAACAATGTCACTAACATAGGGTGGAAGCCACCACCACCCGGTTTTTTCAAGCTAAACACTAACGATTCAGCGCGTGGCAATCCTGGTATGGCCTCAGCAGGTGGATTATTAAGAGATCACAAAGGAGCTTGGGTTGGCAGCTTCAACAGAGCTATCAGTTTCACCCATTCGATGGCTGCGAAGCTCTGGGGACTTAGGGACCTTCTAGTCCTAGCCAAAAACCTTAACATTAGAAAGCTTTTAATTGAAATTGATGCCCAAACTGTTATTAATGTTATTAAGCTCCATAATATATACCCATCTGATCTCAGCTCATCCTTACAGTAGGCTCATTATTGATTGCAGGTTACTCCTCCAACATTTTGAGGAAGCTCGTATTAACATCCACCCCGAAGGAAATCATTGTGCGGACCTTTTGGCTAAGGAGGGAATCAATAATCCAAACTCTCTTGTTTTGCATTCTGTCCCCCCTCCCTATATTTTGTTCCAGCTTTTGGTTGATGCTTGGGGTGTAGTTTACCTTAGACTTTGTAGTTCTTAGCTTTAATGAAATTTCCATTTTACCAAAAAAAAAAAAGAAAAAAGAAGAAGCTAGACCACAAGCTTTTGCCTTGTGGTTGAGCGAGAGGACAAGTTATAGTTAGACACAAGGGTTGGATCCACAGCCTTGACCCAATCCAGCCCATTGAAAAACCAACATTCACACGGCCTGATCCATATTAAAAACACACAACTCAATCTAGAATCTTTCTTTCCCGACTCGATCCAACCCATTTGAGGAAATGAAAGGGAAGTGATGAAAAGCGTTTCAACTTTCAAAGCCCATAAGCAATCCTAAGTACTTCTGAACTTTCGGAAGTTTCTAGCCCATAGTATATATAAACAGTCTAGATCCCATATGCTAGTCACTATGATGGGCTTGCAAAAACTTTTTGTTAGGTTTTGGAATTTGCAGTGAACTCAGGACTCGTATTATAAAAAAAAGTATCATATTTTAACTAATAAAACTTAAAATTCACCCACATCAAGCCATATGAAGTTATGTAAAAAAAATAAATAGTTGCTATGTGTAAATTTACATTGATACTATTTATTTTGTATTTAATTTTGTATTCTTTTTTTTTACCTGTCCTGTTATTGAAGGAAAAGAATGGGTGATGGTTGTTATGGGTAAAGAAATAAAAACAATTAAAAAAAAAGTTAATATTTTAATAAAATGTAGTGTAAAATAAATAACCTAGTGAGGTGTTTTGAAAAATGGGTATGTAAAATAGAAAAAAAGAGTATGTTTTTAAGTTAAAATAAAAAGAAATTTTTACACAAGTTTATGCAATGTTTTTACAAGTGCTATATTTGGTATTTGTTACTCCATAATGTCAGAGTCCATAAGCCCTGCTTCTCTAGGCCTAAAATCCAATACCACCTGCATTCTGAGGCTAAATTGCTTTATCAAAAGTTGAATCATAATCAAATTCACATCGTCAAATGTAAACAAAATAACTAATAATCAAAGGGGGTAAATGTTTTTACACCTGGACTAAGGTAAAATCTTTGTCCTTTCATAAACAGCTTTAACAAAGCAATTTCCACTGGAGCTTTTTTATAGGGACCAATGACCCATAACCATCCAATATATTGAGAAAGAAACTCTCTATCCCTCTAACATGAAAATTTTAAAAAGATTGTGTTCATCTTACATCCAGTTAATTTTTTATAGATACGACAATGGAGTATGAATTATCCAATTCATGTTGCAAGTGAGATATTTGGGTTTTTCTTCTCAAATATAAGTTGTCTTTTTGAAGGAACTTCAAATTTCTTGTTGTAAGAATTCATACTATTTTTCCCCCATCTTTGAATTTAGCCAAAGCTACTAATCTTTTTTATTTTAAACAATTTTGTTTTGCAATGCATGACCATACCCTTCATTACACTATACTTGTCCTCAACTGGGAAAAAAAAGTTAAATTTATATTTGGAAGATTTTGTTTCAAATTGGAGGGGGAACAACAAAGTCCTCCTTCTAAACTCTGTAGATTTTGTTTGTGGTTTGCCATCACTTTGGCTGCTCCCTTTCTGCAAGACCCCTCTATTGTTTGGTATTATTCTTACCAAGATGGGTAATTGTTGTTATTTTTTACACACAAACTCTTGCACACAACTGTACACACAAGTAAATTTTGCACTAAAATCATGACTTCGAGTCATAATTTCAATGCAAATTTAATGTGTACGGTTGTGTAAAAGAGCATGTAATAAATACCACTCTACAAAAATATCAATCACGTCTCTATTTCTTCCTTTTTTTTATTGGGTGGTTGTATATTTCACGTTATTTTAATGGGCCTTCAAGCAATTTCCTTAATGGACCATGCACTTCCATTGATTCAAATAAAAACCATTTGTATATTATTACTCATTCCGACACGCGTCCCATGTTTTTGAACAGTTGAACCTATCACTATCTGATGGTATATCATATAACAATTCTTTGGGGCTAAAATATAAAGATCTTTAACAATTCCAAAAAAAATAAATAAATACAAATGGACTCATGGTCATGACCCAATAAGAAAAACAAAAAAAGGGAAGAGAAGTTCGTT
This sequence comes from Quercus gilva, assembly GCA_023621385.1. NCBI lineage: Eukaryota > Viridiplantae > Streptophyta > Magnoliopsida > Fagales > Fagaceae > Quercus > Quercus gilva. The sequence goes on along the minus strand of CM042476.1, from coordinate 12,871,446 downwards.
CTAAAAATGGATTTGACTGAACTTGAAGCTCAAGTGTGAGATATGCAAGCAATGTTTTTACAAAAACTTAACCCCAATTGAATTTACTTTCCAATGCTAACCCAAGGAAACACTGGTTGAGTAACACCAAGTCCAACCAAGCAATATTAATCATCATTATCCCACAATAATAGTTTGAAACCACAGTATGATTTAGCAATGGGATTTATCTGAAGATACTAGCCCAGTTGCTTACTAACTTGCAATAATCCTTCATAGGTCTTTAATAGACCTTCAAGCAGCTTCAGCTACCTTATTTAGTACTATTTAATGATTTGTTAAATAGTAAATATTTGAAAGCTTTTGCCCAAAGTTTGGGATTTATTTGAAGATAATAACCTCTTTCATATGCAACAAATTTATATTTGTAAGTTTTTGTTTTAGGTTGGAGGAGGACAACACAAACAAAATTATAAATAAAACTTGCCATTTTACTTATTTAAGATAACGATATGAAACCTTGAAGAGGTTTGAGAACTTTTACGAAGCTAAAGCTAAGCATTCACTGTACCAAACAAATTTGGACGTGAATTTGTACTGACACAAGATGTTTTTTTAACTTTTTTTGCGTGCTATCTAATAGAATTGTGAAGGTTCAATTGGAGCTTTCAGACTTCTACACTATCTAGACTTTTCTTATTCTAAAATAAATCAAACGAATGTGTATTATATTCAAATATATAATAAGATAATTAAATCCTTGACATTTGGTCCCAGTCATATCATATATAACCTCGCAACTAATAAAATGTTGTTATTTATTCAAATGTGACATTATCTAGTAATTTTTATTTTTTATTCTAACTAGTCGCTAACCCATGCGATGCACAGGAAAATTCAGAAAAATGTTCAAGAAATTCCTTTTTTTTTTTTTTTTTTTTTTTTTTTTTTAATTCATCTTCCTCTAGATTGATGGAAGCTATAAGATTAATTCCTAATATTCATCTTCCAAGACACGACAACGTAGCTTCAATATCATAGACTGCCTTATAACCATACCTGGAGGAAAGAACACCATAGGATGCTGCCAATCCAACCACCAAGAAATTCTACTCCCATCTCCCATTGCAAACCTTAAGAAATATCTTGCTTTAATTCTTAGCTTAAGCAATTTTCTCCATCCTCTTGTGCTACTTTGTGGAACTTTTACACTCCAGACACTCTTTCCTTTCTACAGTTTCTCCCTAATCCCAAGCTACCATAATGGAATCAGCTTGGACAAAGAGGTTCCACATATGCTTTACAATGACTGCCTCTTTCCAATCCTCTATCTTTTCAAGGCCTAAATCCCTTCACCTTAACCCTTACACCATTCCACAATAACAATTAAGCTTCTGCTCTATCATAGTGATAACCTTCTTGGGGAGGACAAAAAGGCTTGTCAAGTAGACTCAAATGCTACATAAAATTGAGGATAATAGCCTTCTAGCAAAGGACAGGTTCTTTAAAGTCCAAGAATTAATTCTAGATGTGATTTAATCCAGCAATGGTTTCAACAAACAACTTACTTGGGATTAAGGGAACAGCCAGGTACCTCATTGGCTAAGAATCTGATTTTAAATAGCTTGGGGAACCCCTGCGTCAAATATTTCACTCTTTCTTGGATTAGCAAGAAATCCTAATAAGTCCAAGTCTTGTAAATTGTAATACCTTCCTGATAGGGTTAATAGTGCCTAGATCAGCAGAGCAAAACAATAGGTCATTTGCGAAATCTAGATGAATGAGATGAAAACTTGCACATTTAGGAGGATACTTGAAGGACTTAGCATCATTTATAGCGTATTGTGTCAATCTAGAAAATACTTCCATTGCCAACTTATATAGGCAGACAAATGATCCTTCTGTCTTAATCCCATATTTTTTTATTTTGTCAAAAATAGCCAGCTAGGCTACCATTAACAACCCACTGGAATGTAGGGGTAGTAAGGCATGTCCAGACCCATGGCACAAACATTGGTGGAGCCCTAACAGCAACAAAACACTATAGACTAAATTACCAACTGAGTCATATGCCTTCATTTAATCTGCTTTTATATCACACTTGGCCTAGCCCTTATCCTTATCGTAATCCTTCACAATTCCTTGAGCAAACAACACATTTTCTGCAATGCTAATCCAAACCTATGAAGTTGAACAATGGATTAGGTAAGGAATTCCTCACAGTGTGGCTCGTGTATATGCTCAAGACAAATGCTACAATAATGCCAAAAAACTTATAGAGAATACCATTCCACATATGTCTCCCATGTTTGCGTCTCAGTGTGCATGACACCCATCCACTCGGAATGTTGCTAGCACATGCTAGAGCACCAGAAACAGAGTGCTGTGTGTTATGTACATAAATGTGGAACTCTACCGATGTGTTGATACACACCAAACACAAAACTTTGTCTAGTTTTTTTATTGGAAAATAAGTTGATATGTTGTCAAATCTTTGCCACAAAACAACGTAAAGGAGTAATACAGTATTGTGAGATCTAAATGATGAGCAGAGAAATAAAATGTGTACATACTTAAAAGTTACATTGGAATTCAAGGTACATTCTAACCCTAACTCTTTGATGACTCAATATTTTCAAACAGCTAAAAACAAAAACACATTTTTTTATTCCATCCCACCCCCAATCAAAACAAAACTACTGATATAATCCCTGATCCATCTATATTACTCTTGATGCATGTATGGTATCATGGGACGCGTTCCCAAAACTAAACTGAGTGCTTTTATTTCTTTTACATTTAACAACACTTATCTTGCTCCGCACCTTGCAAGATTGGAGTAGTTATTCTTATGTTGATCTGGTTAGTTAAGCTTATTCTTTAGGTTATGCTCTTGTAGGTGTTTGAGTACATTGCTTGTGTAGTGTAGTTCAATAATGTTTTCTTTTCTTTCTTTTTTGCTTGTGTAGTGTAGTTCAATAATGTTTTCTTTTCTTTCTTTTTTGCTTGTGTAGTGTAGTTCAATAATGTTTTCTTTTCTTTCTTACTTATCCAAAAAAGAAAGAAAAGAAAACATTGAACTACACTACACAGAATAGTGAGAATTAGGTACCCTCTTTTGATATACGTTGTGGGGTGCTTAATTTCTTCCTCATGCGTAACTATTTCTCCTTATTTGCGTTTCTTGTTCGAGACATGATTTTACTTAATTTCGTTAGAGGACCTTATGACCATCAAAACCAATAATTATGGCTGAAACCATTTAAAATAGGTGGCCAATCATACCTTAGAATCCTCAGTCAAAGTTTGCATGAACAAAATGATTATTTTATCAATAAGCCAAGAGTAAATATACCTTAAGAGAGTGCCAGTTTCTTATACCTCAACTGTGGTTGGTGTGGTTTTCCCTAACAAATATAAATATAAAAAACAAATGAAATTGGCCATGAAAGAATCAATCAACTGAGGTCTAAAATCTAACATTTAGGCTGGTATATTTTGTCCCGAGCTTTAAGGGCCACGAACTGCCTTGTATTCGAACATAATCTACCTACTAAACTGTCAAGCTTAGAGCAAACTTGATTGGGAATGTTGAAAAATAACATAGAAGAAAGGAGGTGAGTCTTGTGCAAATGACTTGATAAAGGTGCTCCTGCCTGCCCAATAAAGACTGTTTCTCCTCCACCCACTCAATTTAGCTTCCATCTTTTCCTCTAATTATTTGAACTTAACAGTTTTGTGATTAGATTGAAACAAAGGAGAGCCCAGGTATTTTAAATCAGTAGGAACTGTTACCCACTCCTCAGTTATCTCAGTGCTCTTGCTCACATTTTTAGACATGCACACCCAAAAAAAAGACTACCTCTTTACTGAATTTCTGGTCAGACCAACTGCAAAAGTTATCTTAACATGCCATTAAAGCTTCAATTTCTGCTCTTTTAATCCAACATAACAACAGATCATCAGCATCAATTAGTTAAGTTATATATTTGTTTAACTTGTAAAAGTGTTAGGATATGACTCCTGATTTGGACCACATGCCAATTCTAAGTGAGCTATTTTCATTTTTCAGATATACCCTTAAGATGGGCTTTCATATAGTCTTTTTCTAAACCAGTAAAAGTCTTCACAATGCTGTTTGCCCATTATGTTTAGGATTACCTGATCTTACCTATGATGTTTTTCTAACTTCTCGTTTACTTCCTCACAGATGTAGTTGGAAAAGAGATACGCAAGTCTAATGTTTAGTTCATATTGCAAAGTTAGATGCTACTTATAATTTGTTTCTAAATATTTGAAGATTGATATATTTAATGAGGCATGTTATATAAACTAAAAAAAAAATGTTAAATGTTTTTTGATATTCACTTGGTTGAAATTACAATTGGTGGTATCTAACAAATTTCCACTTTGAATTCATTAAATTTTATTAAAATGCAAAATCCCATTTAAGACTTACAGGTATTTGCTAAACTATCTAGCCATGCAACTATATAAGTTGATAGTGTATATATTGTGTGCGGGAATGGGGATATGCGTACACAAAACACACAAAATTAAAATACAAATTTTGTGTTCCTACTTCTCTATAAAATCTAAAAGGGAATAAAAAATAACATCAAAGTTGAATAAAAATTGTATCTGAAAGCATAATGTAAAAGACATTTCTTATTAACTTATATCCCGAAATTTTAAGGAACATCTCAAGTAGTTTAGTAGCTAAACATAGCTTTTAATTAGTAACTATATCATTCAGCAAGAACTTTCAATATCTAGCCTAATTTACAATTTTTTTTTTCAATAAGTAACATAATTTACATACACAGCTTAGCAACTGAGAGAAGGCTTCCACTGAAACTTCTATGACAGCATCAAACCCCAAACTTGTCAACATGTACTAATCCAAAATGGTTCCTCTTTCCTTTTGATTCAATTTTTCCACCATGTTCTGTAATAAGTTACATACAATCATCACAGAACTCCTAATCATAACTTGAGGCAAGTTTTCAAGAACTCCATAGAACTCTAGTTTATGGTTTTCTTCCACTCTATGTGTAAAAGTGCACCATCAGGTACACAATTCAATGTAAGCCTTCATCTCTAGTCTATATATATATATATATATATAATAAAAATAAAAAAAGGTAAATAATCATCAGTTGAATTATTTCCATTTAAAACAGATTTTGAATGCATGTTTGATTCAATAACTCAATAAAAAAAATAACTAATTAATAGGAGTTTCTTTGAAAATATTATGTTGAACCTATGACTTTAAATAGAATCTATATAAGATTTCAAAGAAACTATTACGCATTTATAGCTTAATATAAAGCAAAAACAAAAACCTTGAGATAGAAGACCGGTAGATCATTATCTTCGTCTAAGTTCCCCCACATCACCATTCACATCTAGCAAAATCAATACAAACTACAAAACACAAACATAGAAAACTCATAAAATTTTCCCCACAAGTAAAACTATAGTACAAATGCAAAATAAGTTTATCACTGAATCCTTAACATTGAAACAATAAGAAACAAAAATTAATAAATCAGAGAGAGCTTTAAAAAAGAGCATCAAGAACTCATTTCCACCTTCATGTTTGTGTATTGAATTGATGTTAGTTGCATTGAAAACTATACATAAAATAAAAAACCATAAACAATTTCATCTAGAATAAGAAAATTGTGTTATTTCAATTTCAACTAACAAATCAAACGGCAAAGCTATATTAGGGGAGGGAAAAGAATTGAAACAAAAACATGCCTACAAACTACTTGGATGGTCATAGCCTTCATGTTGGACTTAAGTTGTTCATGGCTTTCTTGTTAGACTCAAGTTGGATTCCTAGGTAGTAAAAGTTTATAAAATTTTCACACTATTACATTCCCCAAAATTCACCAAATTTGAAACAATATTCTAACTGCAAAATTTATGAACTAAAACCCCAATAACTTGCTCAAAATTTAAAAATTAACAAAATCAAAATTCTTTGATTTAAAAAAAAAAAAAAAAACTTTTTGGGTAAAATCTATAAAATAAGCAAATTTAAGAGAAAGAGAGAGAGAGAGAGAGAGACTTATCGTGCACAAAATCCCTAAGAAACTCAAGCCCTAAGGAACTTATAGCTAAAAATTATAAAAATTGAAACCCCCCCCCAAAAAAAAAAAAAAAAAAAAGAAGTAAAAATCTCATTTAACCAAGCATAACAACTCCAACTAAGATACTACATATATAGTACATTCTTTTGAAGCAAACAAAAAAAACATAAGAAAGAACAAAGGAGGAAAAAAACTTTAAATGCAGTAATTAAATTAAGCTTACTACCAAAAAAAAAAAAAAAGGAAAAAAAATAAACAATGAATAAAGAATCATATGTAACCCTTGCTTAATGATGTACAACTACAAACATGAAAAAAAAAAAAAAAATGCAAGCATCTGTAACAAAAGAATAAGTTATTAAGGTGTTCATCTCTTGTTTAAATAACTCTTGACCTTTTTTGTTAGTTTATTTACTCTATTATCAATTTATCATAGCTGAATGTGGCAATACCTAATTATGTGACAATTAAATCAATTAGAAATTTAAATACATCCACTCAATGCAAAATCATCTATATAAAACAGGAAATTAGTATTATTGATTAAGGTACGGATGAAGGCTTTGGTACAATCTGTACCTTCTCTCCCACACAACTCAGCAAGTAGCCAAAACTACCAAATTGACACAGAAGATAGACGTACATATAACAAAGTCACATGAATTATGGCTACAATCTAAGGTTCAGATCATAAACTATTCACTATAGCGTGGCAAGAATAATGTAAACCACATATGGAGATTGACCTGCAGGCTGTAGCTATTCAAAAACAGTGAATCTTGATATGTTCCTTCTTCACAATGCCAGCCTGCACAAGGAAGGTAGAAACATGCTTCCTCTGATCCCCCTGAAGTTGTATAGCCTTAACTTGATATAAGCCTAAAAAAAATAATCACAGATTGGGGTAATTTTCCTTGCCCTAATTTCTGAGCTTTTCTCTACAGCCAACAGCAACAACTAAAAATACAAAAAATTGCAAACCATAAACTCAATACCCAAATAGGAAAACATAGAAGAATTAACCCTAAAAATTTTAAATATACATAGAAAATAAAATTTAAGTATACCTCGACGGCTCGTACAGAGGAGGCAGCTAACAGCTCCTTGCCATTAAAGTTGACGGTGGCCTTGAACCTGGGCCTGTGGTCGGATCAATTTGCCTCTCACAAAAGGATATGGATAGGAAACGAAATGTTGATTGAATTACTGAAACACAAAAAAGAGAGCAATGCGTCCAATAATTGAAATTAGCAAAACCCACTATAGGGCTCCAAACCCATCAATCTAAGCAAATCATTCAGAAGAAACAGTCCCAGACGAAACATGAACAAAGGTGAAATACCTGAAGTGAATCATCCATTCTAAGCTTTTCTTTAAATATGCTGTTTTCGGATTCAATTAAATGAGGAGTTTTGAAACCATGAAAGATAGGAAGAGCAAAAGGACGGGAGATAGTGATGAGGTATGAAGGAGTGATTCCCTTCAATAAGGAGAGGAAAAGACGAAGAAGGGAAGAGAGAGGTTGGAGTTAGAAAGCCGAACAATATTGAATCTGTCTTTGGAAGAGAGAAAGGTTGCGAACGTCTGAAGTATTGAATCTGTCTTTGGAAGAGAGAAAGGTTGGGAACGTCTGAGTTAGTCATGCTAAAGGTCTGAAGAAGAAGGAGAAAGGGTTGGCGTTTAAAAGATTAAAGGGTCTATTTGGGCTTAACGGTGGACAGTCATGCTAAAGGTCTGAAGAAGGAGAAAGGATTGGCATTTAAAAGAATAAAGGGTTGGATTTGGGCTTAATGTTGGACAGCAACGTAACATTCATTTTTGGGCTTTAAGGTTAACATAATTGAAGCTATTAAGATTGGGTTTTATGTTGGAGATATGGCTAGAAATTATTTTCTTCTTAATAGTATTTTAAAATTAGGGAAAAATTTAGTAAAAGTATTTTAAAATTATAGGAAAAATTCAGGAAAAAAAATTAGAAATGACATGGCGGCTGATGTGGCTCAACGGGAGCGTAGCAACATTAAATACTACGCTTCAGTTTTTAGTAATATATAGATATAGATATAGATATAGATGATAACAAAGTGCGGTTCTACTTTAACATGCACATAGCTCATTAAATAAGTGAAACCATCAATTTAATTAATTACTAATGCTAGGTGGACCAATGAAGTTATACATATGGAACACATCTTCTAACTGCTACAACAGCAATAACTAATACCCAACTAATCTCCAACGGCTATTAACTGCTCTAACAGTTTTTTATAATATTCTCACAAAACGACATCGTGTTAGGTGTTGTCTTATTAGTACGGCACTGTTTCACTTATTAAGGACTTGATGGAACGACGCCGTTGCACGACTTTAAAAGCGTTTTTATATCTTGATGAAAAGGCACCGTATCACGTTAAGTGCTGTCTTTTGTGTAATTTTAAAATGGTGTCGTCTTTGGCATCTTCTCTAGCGGATGTTTATCTTAGGGGTGTCAATTCGGGTTAGCGTGTCGGGTTCATGTCGTGTCAAGGTAGGGGTATTCGACTAAATGACTCAACTCTAACCCGACCCATTTAATAATCGTGTTACGATCCTTCAACCCTAACCCAACCTGTTAATAAGGCGGGTTGACCTGACCCAACCCATTTGACACGTTTAATAAACAAGTCGTGTTGAGTTGACATGAATGTAACACAACCCATTTCAACCTGCATAATATTAAATATAACATCTATCTAGGAATAATTTTTTTTACATCCCAAAAAGCAATGCATACACTTCAAGTCTTCAACCCACATTCAAAATAATATAGTTCAACAAAAATATAACATTCATCTAGAAATAAGTTCTTTACACTCCAAAAGAAGTGCATACACTTCAACCCAAATTCAAAATAACAAAGTTTCATAAAAATAAAATAACATAGTTCAACAAAATTATAATATTCTTGGAACTTGCCAAATGCTAAGTATCAATATTGAAAGAATTTGAGCAAACAGTAGATTAATCCTGACTATGACCACGATTATCATCCATAGATTCTTTGTTGTTAATATCCAAATTCATAACATCTTCCACAAGCTCATCTAATTTCATTTGTGTAAGTTCTATGCCAATAAAAAAAAAAAAAAAAAGTATTAATAGTTCTAAAGTCTGTAAAGTTTCAATTTCCAATTATATCCCTTGTAAGTTTTTTGTAATTACTCACTTTTCTTTTCAAATTTAAAATATATGTTGGATATAAAAGGTATTTGACAAATATAAAATAAAATAAATATTTATTTGTTATATGAGTTAAATGGGTTGTGTTAAGTGGGTCATTTCGGGTTGACACAAATAAATTGGCATGTCAAACGTGTCTATTGCGGGTTACGTGGGTTGACCCGTTTATGACCCATTTCTTATCGTGTCGCTTTCAGGTTGACCCATTTATGACCCAAACCCATTAAGGCCCAACCCTAACCCGAAAAAACCCATGTCGAGTTCGTGTCGTGTTCGGGGGTTGGGTCAAACATTGACACCCCTAGTTTATCTTCTTTCTTAGCATAACTTGTGTGCTTTGTTTTTATTAGTAAACTCTGGGTTTTCAAAACATATATTTAATATGGGCTGGGTCATGTCTCTCTAGTATGGGCTCCATATCTTTAGAATGGCTGGTGGGTTCTATCGCAGCCCACAAGGACCTCTCCTTTGCCATGTGATTGAGAGAGAAGATAGGTTAGACTTATGGTTGATTCCACAACCTTGACCCAACCTGTTGGAAAACTAACTTTCACTCAGCCTGATCCTTATTCTAAAAAATAATAATAACACATCCCGATTCAGAACTTGCCCAATTGGACCCATTTGAAAAACAAAAATAGAGATAAGAGAAGAGAAGCATTTCAGGCCCAGAAAGTAATTATATTCTATCATTTCAACAAGTTGTGAAAAAAATAATTAATGAAATTTTTTGTGCCCTTTTGTTAAAACAGTTCAGCACCTAGTCTTGATTTAATACATTTCTTTTAGGCAATGTATACAAATACAATTGTGATTTTGAATCTTCTTGAACTTGATCATTTTTCCATGTGAGTTGGTAGGAAGTCTTCCTAAAAAATATTCCTAAGTTTGTATTCACCTTATTTCTAGTATTTTTTTCCCCCATGTTTTAAGAATTCTATAAATTGTGCACATCTTTGATCATTTTGGCATCTGTCTTGTCAGTTAGCTTCGGGCTTTGTTTTTTGTTCGATAAAAGAATGTTCCTTATTTAAAAGTAAAAGCTTTATGGAAGTATCAATTTACTTAATTAATTGAGATCATGGTGGGATGAGATCAAAAGACTTTCAGCTTTAGTTTTATACTTATGTGGGTGTTTAGGTACAACTTATAAGCTACTTTTTTACTCTTTATTTTTAGGTACATCTTTTTAAAACCTTGTATTTTTTTATTATAACACACACACACACACACACACACACATATATATATATATATATATATATATTTTTTTTTTTTTACATTTTCAAAGTATAAGTATACTTAGCACATTTTGAACAAAAATTTCTTAATAAAAAGCTATATAAGGTGTGAACATAGCAAGTGGCGGTGAATCAATTTTGTCATTTCCACTAGAGTTTGCTTCCCTTACTAGTTTGGGATTCTATGGGTGCCTTGATTTTTTTTTTTTTCCTTTCCCAAAAGAAGGCTATGCGCTCGAAAGTTGTCTACGATTGTAATCAGGCATTGCAAAAGGTTAAAGTCATTCCCTAAAGGGATGCATGCCCTCCTCCCATCTTTTGAGTTTTTGCAATTGAAGGAATGTCCAGAACTAGAATAATTTCTTGAGGGATGTTTGCCCTTGAGTTTAAAAACACTTTGGATCTTCTTTTACGACAAACTCATTTCCCATCATATGGAGTGGGGATTGCAAAATCTTCACTTTTTTAGAGATTTCAGAATTCAATGTAAATGCAAAGAATTGAAGTCCTTTCCAGAGGAAATGTTGCTACCTCATAATCTTTCCAATTTCCACATCTATAGTTTTCCAAATCTAAAATTGCTCAACTATAAGGGGTTTCAACAACTCACATCTCTTAAAAGTTAAAACCCTAACGATTAGGTTCTACGTTAAGCTTAAGTTCTTACCAAAAGAAGTTTTGCCCACCTCACTTTCTCAACTAGAAATCGTTAATTGCCCTTTGTTGAAAGAACGGTATGAGAAAGAGAAAGGGGAGGATTGGGTCAAATTGCTCACATTCCAAAAATTCACATTAGTTGAGCTATGTGTCAATGAATGCTTCTGTCCAGGTACTTATTCTACACTAATATTACCTTCTTTTTCTTGCTCAATTTTGTCTATTCCCCTAAACCTACCGTCAGAGTTTTGTTTGTGATTAAAAAAAAATTCTTATCAAAGAATCAATTTTTTTAATGGGTAATTGTAAATTCTAATGGAGGTCCTCTATTCCTCAAGCATGGTAAAACCCATCAAAATAACTTATATCAATACTTTAAATATTTTTCACTCAAAATCAATCTATTTCATCTAACTTTTTAATGACAAGCATTAAAGTGTGTGTATATATATAATATATTAATATATTGGTGAAAATTTCATTAAAAGCCTTTTTCTATAGAGGAAATGAATGTAGACTTTATCCTAAAATTAGTATGGCCTATAATGGGATAATTTCTTGAGTGTTTTTCTCGTTCTTTGGGTCACGACTCAAGTCCATTGTCAAAACTCAATCAAATGAGTGCAAGATAAGAGAGTGACTCTAGAGCTTGTGAATGAAACTAAAGCACACGAGAGGCGACCATTAGTAGCTCATGTCCAAAGGGTATGAACTCAAACTGAGTTTTGTTATTTTTATTATTCTTATTTTTATTTGTTTATCTCCATCTCATAATGTAATTCAATTTTGGGATTTTATGATGAACGACTTTGAGTTTTCATGGTCTCAAAAATATTCAAATATAGTTTTAGGTTTTTCAAAATTGATTTTAGTTGGGCATTTGATCATGTTTGTTATAAATTGCTTTGTAGTTGCCCTTTTTAAGACTGTAGAAATGTTACTCTCAATATGTTCGCTATTATGTTTTTCTAATTGATAATTAACTTCAATGTGATGTTTTCATTTGGGTTTTTGTTTTTGTTTTTCTCTGAGAATTGAGTTAGAGAAACAAGTAAAAAAAAATCTTTTTAGCAATGATTCGAGGATCTCAACTTTGATTCAAATGAACTTTGTTGGGTCTGTGGTAAATAAATGACTATCTACTACCTCCACCAATTTGCGAAATGGGTTTTGTTTTGGGCAAGATTTGCAAAATGGGTACATGGAGTAGAAATGGGTTTCAATTTTGGGGTTCTCCTGCTGTATATTTCTTTGTAGGTGTAGTGATTTTGGTGTTTGAATCTGGGTCCTATTTTGTTATGGGTATTGTGCTTGGAAATATTATTAAAGCAATCTGCTTGTTTAGAATAGTTTAGTTGGTCGATTGGTATTGTGGTTTTTGTCAAGGCCTAGCTCATGGAGATTCTCAAATGATTCAATTTTGTGCACATATAGTGCTTGTACTTAGACATTTACTAGCTAACGAGTTGAAGGATGCTTTTAGAGATAAAATAATAAGTGTTGGTGATCTCATTTTACTTATGTCTTAATTGTTAAGTTTATATGTATCTTCCTAAAACTCCTCAAGTAACTACATATTCTGTAGTGACCCAAAAATGGGGGTCTTGCATTCCATGGAATCCCACATCGCCTAGAGAAGCACATGGGAATGTGTTTATAAGGAATGACCTCCCTTCAATGTGTAAAGGCTTTTTCCCTAGCGTAACCTGGGGAAGAACAAAACTGTGAGGGGTATGGGTCCCAAAACGGACAATATCTACACAGTTTGGGCGAGGTCGTTACAGATGGTATCAGAGCCATGCCCTAGCTGGAAGTGTGGGCCCCACACGCAAGGATGTGTGTGCCCGTAAGGGGGGTGGATTATAGTGACCCAAAAAGGGGGGTCTTGCATTCCATGGAATCCCACATCGCCTAGGGAAGCACATGGGAATGTGTTTATAAGAAATTACCTCCCTTCAATGTGTAGAGGCCTTTTCCCCAGCACAACCTGGTAAAGAACAAAACCGTGAGAGGTATGAGTCCCAATGCGGATAATATCTACACAGTTAAGGCAGGGTCATTACATATTCTGGGTTTGGGAAGAACATTGGGAGAAAGAAAAATGAAATTTTGTTTGATCAAAGAAAATGTAAGAAAATAGAAAGGAAAAAAAATTGGTACATAAAAAAAAATATTTTTAAAAGCTGATGTGGCATTTTTTGCCATCTAAGCGTTGATAGGGCATACTAGCTAATACAATCTGATAATTTCTCATAGCCATTTAAAGTTCATGACCTAGAATGCTAATAGACATCTTCTCCAAAGCAAAAACAATTGGCTGAGTTCAACAAGTTTGCCACTGACTTTGACCACAATGTCATGGCAATACAAGTGACTCACTTATTTATAATTTGTATACTCACTAGTTTGATTTTCTATGGAAATTCAGAACATTGATAAAATGAATGTAATGACAAGTGGGTGATTTGTATATGGACACATTGATGAATGTGTAGTGGAGATGGGTGGTGGACATAGGTGGAATCAATGGAACATTGCTGTTTGACAATTTGGTCTTTGATGGAAATTGGTATAAATGAGGGTCTATTAAATTTGATCATTTTGCTGGAGTAAGGTTTGTTTAAAACATATTTTATTTATTTACCTTATTGTAAATAAGTTTTTGTAAATAATGATTCTAACCTATTAAACCTTTACTTTATTTTTATTTTTATTTTTTTTTTGGTTTTATCCTTTTCTGTTGGCAACTAACTAGACATCACTTTTAGGAATTAAGGATACATGTAGCTGGTACAAAGGGTGCACCTAAAAATTCAAAAGAATTAAGATATGATACAATCTTATCATGTGAAGAAAAAGCAAAAATCTAACATTGTATTGGCATGTCCCTCCATTATTATTGGGATATAAATATCGAATCTAAAAAAAAAAAAAAAAACCAAACTAATAAAATGATTTATTTGTAGAAATAAAGCTTTGAAAAAAAAAAAAAACTTTTAAAAATAGTTCAATTTTTTAGGAGAACAAATTATCTTCACTAAATTTTAGAGAGAATAAATTATGGATTATATCATATTAAAAATAATTATATGTTCTCACACATCGCATGGATCTGCGACTAGTTTATGTAAAACTTGAGTGATCTTTAGGTGTTACTATGCTAATTGTTTTGCCAAACAATAGAAGAGCTTTGAACTCCACAATTTTGAGCACTTGCAACATGTCGAATCAAAGAACTTGACCATTAATGGTGCAGAAATACACTACCCTAATGAGGCCACTAGTTATATGCTATTAATTTTAGTTGCAATGCTTATTGTCCACATGAGCTGATGCCAAACTTTCTGTTGGTGCCTTTTCACCGGTGTAAAAGCTTTCTATTAATTAGTGTCTATTCATAATTTGTTGTTCTACACTTAGATGTTGGGTTGCTCTCATCATTCTTGGCTTGATATGGTTAAGTATCATTTTTAGCTTGTTATGTAATTTGCTTGTATTTGATTGTTCTACTCGATATCCCTTTGTTGCTGTTTCAGATAACATTAGGAACATTGGATCAAGATGAAGCTCAGACTGAATGGGTCATCAGACCATACATGAACACAACCAAGAAAAGGAAGTTTCTTGGGGATTGACGCCACCTTAGAGAAAATATTACGCTTTGTTTTGCAGCGATTTTGGCCACAGATATGCTTAAGCTATAGCTTGTTATCAATCATACACTGTCAGTTATATTTATAGAAATGTGAAACATCATAAATTTGATTATGGAACCTTTTTAGTATCATTTGAGGGATTTGAGGAAGTGACAATTACTGTATTTTTTTTCTTCATTTTTGTAATTGTGATTTGTGAGACTGATATTATCTCCATGGGAGGGGGCTTAGCATAATTAATGTGCAATTTAAATTTTGTGCCATTTGGATATTATTTAGGACAAAATTTGGCTACAAATTTGGTTTTAGCCTAAGGCTACAACTTCCATTAAAAAAAAAGATTACGTATTTTGAAAATCTAACTATTAAAATTTATATTCTTTATGTTCTTAATGCGCATGTCAAATTTTATACCAATAAAATGTTATTTACTTTTTGATCCACAAACTTACTTTTTATGTAATTTTATACTACCAAAATTTGAAATTTAAACTTTGATTAATGACATAGCTGGTATTTAATCTTTTGAAAATTTTGTAAGCATAAAAGATATTGAAAAAAATGTAATTTAATGGTGGATCTGTCAAAATTCACACTTAGTAAAAAAATATTAAGTGGAGTTCTAGTCTTAGACTATAATAAAGTTTGTTGCCAAAGTTTATCCAATTATTTACTATTCAATCTATAAAATTATTTTTTGTGCAAAATTTTATAATACAAATTTGAAATTTAAACATTAAATTGATAACATAACTATTGATGTTTGAACTTTCAAAAATTTTGCAAGTATGAAAGATATAAGAAGAGAATGTAATTTATAGTGGATTTGTCAAAATTCATATTTAATAGAAAGATATTGATTGCAATTTTAGCCATTGACTAACCAAGTTTATAGCTAAACTCTATCATTTTTCTAGTAAGTCAATTGATTTGTTTAAATAATACACATGAATAGTTTTAAATGAACAAAGTTTCAATTACTACAATTCTAACTAAAAAATTAACGTGGCTACATATTGCAAAAATCAAACAATTATATTGCATATTATTTATGTTTTTAATATACATGTCAATTTTTTTCCAATCAAATATTATTTACTATTCAATCTATAAATTTATTTTTTATGCATATTTTTAGACTACAAAAATTTAAAATTTAGACATTTGATTAATAATCTAGCTATTAATTTTTAATTTTTTGAAAAAAAATATAAATATAAAAAATATAATAAGAAAATATTATGGATTAGATGAAAGGACAACAACGATAAAAAAAAAGGGGGGGAAAAAATAATACTTGGACTCAAAAATATTATTGTGGCTACGCATATTACTGTCGCTAGTCAGCAAAATAATTGCACTGGCCGACAAAGTTGATCATAAATCAAATTCACTTTCTCAAAGGGGAAAGGAAAATGCCTTACAAGTTACAACTGGTTAAAGGTAAGTCTTTTGTCTTTTCTTGTTCTTATCTATTTTAAAAAAATTTTGATATGAATTTTATGAGAAATATAAAAAATTAGTATCAAAAAACTAATATCAATTTTATTGATGATTGAACTTTCGAAAATTTTGCAAGTATGAAAGATATAATAAGAAGAAAATGTAATTTATAGTGGATTTGTCAAAATTCATATTTAATAAAAAGATATTGATTGCAATTTTAGCCATTGACTAACCAAGTTTGTAGCTAAACTCTATCATTTTTCTAGTACGTCAATTGATTTGTTAAAATAATACACATGAATAGTTTTAAATGAACAAAGTTTCAACTACTACAATTCTAACTAAAAAATTAACGTGACTACATATTGCAAAAATCAAACAATTATATTGCATGTTATTTATGTTTTTAATATATATGTCAATTTTTTTTCCAATCAAATATTATTTACTATTCGATATATAAATTTATTTTTTATGCATATTTTCAGACTACAAAAATTTAAAATTTAGACATTTGATTAATAGCCTAGCTATTAATTTTTAATTTTTTGAAAAAAATATAAATATAAAAAATATAATAAGAAAATAATATGGATTAGATGAAAGGACAACAACTGTAAAAAAGGGGAAAAAAGATAATACTTGGACTAAAAAATATTATTGTGGCTACGCATATTACTGTTGCTAGTCAGCAAAGTAATTACACTGGCCAACAAAGTTGATCATAAATCAAATTCACTTTCTCAAAGGGAAAAGGAAAATGCCTTACAAGTTACAACTGGTTAAAGGTAAGTCTTTTGTCTTTTCTTGTTCTTATCTATTTATTTATTTTTACGGTTGCTAATTATATAATTCACCGGCCAACAAAAATTAAAAGATATTGTTAACCAATACTTTTAAGTCAATTGTTAATTTATTAGTTTAAAAAAAATTTGATATGAATTTTATGAGAAATATAAAAAACTAGTATCAAAAAACTAATATCAATTTTATTGATGTTTGAACTTTCGAAAATTTTGCAAGTATGAAAGATATAAGAAGAAAATGTAATTTATAGTGGATTTGTCAAAATTCATATTTAATAAAAAGATATTGATTGCAATTTTAGCCATTGACTAACCAAGTTTGTAGCTAAACTCTATCATTTTTCTAGTAAGTCAATTGATTTGTTTAAATAATACACATGAATAATTTTAAATGAACAAAGTTTCAATTACTACAATTCTAACTAAAAAATTAACGTGGTTACATATTGCAAAAATTAAACAATTATATTGCATCTTATTTATGTTTTTAATATATATGTCAATTTTTTTTCCAATCAAATATTATTTACTATTCGATTTATAAATTTATTTTTTATGCATATTTTTAGACTACAAAAATTTAAAATTTAGACATTTGATTTGTGGGGTTAGGATTTGTGGCCCACGCCCAAAACAATAAATTTGTAGAGCGTGGGTGATAGAGCTAGGTTGATTATGGAATTAACAACGGCTGATTACAACCTCCAAGTATAAACCAGCATAAAGATATACGTAAAGACGAAATGAATTGAAGTCCGAAGAGGTTTATGATAAATTGAATAGTGATTACAGTTCTTAGAGCTACAGTAAATCCTTTCTTTCTTCTTTATTGTCTTTTTTTCCTCTCCCCTTTATCAGGAGTCCTTCTTCTTTATATAGCATCCTTCCACGTCATCCCCATCGTCCACTTGTTCTTCATCTGTGTACCTACTTGAGTATATATCACGTCATGTATCTTCTTTAGCTCTTTGTGAGTGGCGGTAGCTGAGGTTACACTGTTCAGGGGTCTTCTCCACATAAATGCGGCCAAAAAAGTTGCTGCAGTGCATTTAATACGATGGTAGCAGCTTTTCCTTTAGATATTTCTTCGTTCTTATCGTCTCTCGTTCTTATCGTCTCCAAACATGCCCAGAGCTTATCTTTATCATTGGGGTTGCTAGGAAGATCATTCGGACCTTCCACACGTTTGATTGATCAAGACTATTCGTATCCGAGGAGTAAGACCTCTTCGGACCACTGGTGAACTCTTCGAATTGTACTCCTCCTCCATTTCCAGGTATCTTTCTTCTAGATGGACTCCATCTCAACCGGTTCCTTCTCTTCGGACACACAGTAATCTTCAAATAGGGCCCTAGGCCCACTACGTAAGGTTGGGCTTTTCCCCCCCCCCCCCCATAATAGCCCCTCAAAATTTTAATTTTTCCCTCGCATCCGAGGAGAAAAAATAGGATTTTGACCTGTCACGCAATAAAAAGCTTGAAAAAACACACAAATATCTAAACTTGCACGTGTGTAGGCATAGATGCAAGCGCTTCATCATTGCCGCTGTTGTTTCCGTATTCCCAAAGCGCTATATTAGTTACTCCATGCGGCGTTTTGTCCTTTGTATCCAACGGTGGGTTATTGATCTAATAGACGTGGTTCTTCTTCAGGATTTGGGCGGGATGAATTATACCCTTTCACCTGCCCCCGTATATAAACCCTCAGAGGAGGTTATTTCTTCTTTACCTTACAAATCCTTAAACTATCTAGCGAACTCAAGCACTCAAATCCTCCAATCATCTGTCTTAGTACTTCCCAGAGTCCGCAAAAAGTCCTTCTGCGAATTCAGAAATCATTCTCCAGTTTAGTCTGTGTAAGTTTCGACATCTTTAAATTCATCATTCTCTTCTCGGCCAGTGTTCTCAGCCTTCAAACCCTTATCTCCCAGATATTGCTTTGAGTCTTTCTTAAAAATGGTTAGATTTCAATACCTCGTCGATAGTCCTGCCTTAATAAAAGAATTTAAGCAGACCTATGATATACCGCAGGGGATAAATCTGAGGTATTGTCCTCCGGAACGAATATTGACTAACCAAAGAGAGGGGGAAGTCATAATCCCCATGATAGCCTTCATTGAAGGGGGAATGACTCTTCCAATGAGTTCTATCACCATGAACTACCTTCACAATCACAGACTTTCCCCTGAGCAGTGTGCGCCCAATACCTTTAGGATCCTACGAGCCATTAATGCCCTGAACCTTCATCTAGGATTAGGACTGACCTGGCGTGACGTGGTACATATGTACAAATGTCATAGCCAGAAGGGAGCGGGATATTACCTTAAATCCCAGTCCAACACCATTAGACTCCTCTCTTGCCTTCCCAAGTCAAATAAAGGGATGAAAGACGACTATTTGATCGTCTCGGGCGCGTGGCATGACGGTCTTCACTGCTCGACCCAGCTAGGAGAGCCAGGTGTGACTTCCTAGACTTAGGATCTCTAATAGTAGATTTAGGATCTTCACTCTTTATAATCTGTGTTCTCTTTTTTATCATTATCTTCCAGTTTTCTGACTATGTTTTTTTTTTTTTTTTTTTTTTTTTTTTTTTTGCGATGTTAACAGATAAGGATCACGTTTCCCCCCGACTTAGCCTCACCAACGCAACCGCGCTTAATTATTTATTACGCTCGGAGATTTTTGTGAGTGAAGACGGACAGCTTCGGTTCGTTCCTTTTATCCTCGGTTACACGCCAAAATCAACTGATATTCAGCCGGTCGGCAACGCCATCACACAAGGTGACTATCGGCTCAGGCGAATAGACATCGCTCGGCGTAGTTTCTTAGCGTCGTACGACCTTGAACCTGTACCACACCCGAATCCACAGGGTGTGCCATTGCTTGTTCAGCCAGTTCAGCAAGTTCCCCTTGAACTGGTGGTTGTAGGCGAAAAGGTTGGCTCCTCGTCCTCTTCACTAGAGGAACAAATAGACAAATTTAAATTCGAAGGAGAAGCTTCAAGAGGGGTTCAAGTGATACCAGCCTCGGACTCCGAGGAAGAAGTTGATAGGCAATCCAGTGTCTATCCTCCCATTTTGATAACTGCTCTTCCAGGAGACTCTTCGGAAGAAGAAGACATGTTAAACTTGAAGGATCTAATGAAGAACAGAGGCAAGAAGGCCGAGCCGAAAGGGACTGGCACTTCCCAACCCGTGGTGAGTCTGCCTCCACCACCACCTCAGGTTCTTGATCCCGGCTTAAAGCCCTTACCGGATCTGAAGAAGAAGAGGCCCCTCCTTGAAACTGAAAAAAGGGAGGTGGTGCCACCAAAAGGGGCCAAGCAACAGAAGGTGGCGAAAGACCACCGAAGTAAGAGAGCCTCATCTACTGAGAGCTGAGATGACCCTCATGTTGCTGATGTGCGCTGAGGGCCATGCACATGGTCTCCCAAGTTGGAATTGGACGGTGCTTCTATTCCTTGGGATACTTCCCTCAGAAACTATGATGGGGGGAAGAGCAGGAGTCGTTGCTAATGCCTTGGAGCAACCATTACTCCTCCCCTGAGATATGGATTCGTACAGGCGCTTCAGCCAGTATGAACTCTTCTTGTCTCTGAAAAGGGATTTGGCCATGGTAAGTGAGTTAATCCAACTCTTCATTTTGGGATGTTGATTTTTTGTTTGTTTTATGCTGATTCTTTCACTCTACTATGCAGATTACCCAGCAAGTCTTTGTGGCTGAAGAGTGGAACAAAAAGACATATATCAAAGCTCAAGCAGAGGCCCACTCTCGGTCTGAGGCAAGACTATTTTCAACTATCTGAGTAGCTCAAAGAGGTGACTAATCAATGGAATAGTCTTGATGCGGGCCTGAAGAATGCTGAGAAGCAGGCCGAAGACCAACGCAAGCTGCTGAATATGACTGAGATCAATTTGGCAACTAAGAAAGCACTTGTGGAGGAACTTTGAGCTGAACTTCAAAAAGCCAGGGAGACTACCAAGCTAGCTCAGAAGAATGCTCAGCTGGCTAAGGAGGCAATCAAGGCTGAAAGAAAAGCAGCATATCAGCTGGGGGTGGAGGAGACCCAAACTAGCCTCACTGAGCAGTTTACCTCAGTCGGCCAAGACTACTGTGATATAACGTGGGGAAAGGCACTGGACGCTGCTAGGGTCCCTGCGGACTCAAACCTAAGACTGCCTAGGAGCATATATTACGACCCTAATATCCGAGAGCTCCCAGGGTCTGATCCCCCTCCTCCAACATAATTCCAGGAGGCTTCGGAGCGATCCTTGGTCAGCCAAGTTCCTCCAATCAACCTCGAGGCCTCAAAGAGTCTAGTCAGCCTGGTGATCAGAGCAAGCCAGCTGAGGATCCCAAGGTATCTGGTCAGCCTGGTAATCAGAGTAAGCCAGCTGAGGATCCCAAGGTATCTGGTCAGCCTGGTGATCAGAGCAAGCCAGCTAAGGCACCCAAGGATAAGGATGAGGGCTTGGGAAAAAAGAAAACCCCTTCAGAATCTAAGGACCAAGTCCCAGAAGCTGTTGCAACTCAGTCCAATCAGGCTGCCGACCCTTTGGTCCCTCAAACGAAGACTTAGATATTTAGGTGTTTTCTGTTTTGTACTTGTATTAGTTTTTCTTTTATGTAAGGGATTGTAAATTATTTTCTTTTGATCAATGAAACAGTTTCCCTTTTATTTCTAGTGTCTTCGTTGCATATCTTATGACTTATTATTGCTGCAAATAACTGTACTTTGTAATTATGGTAATGTAGGTAAACTTAACCACCATATCATGCTGACGATGTACATAACCAAAATTGGTACTGAAAAGAACAGTTTGTATAAGAATTACTAATAAGCAATGAATGCAATGAGTGATATGAAAGCTTCACAGGTCTTTTCAAACATGCATAGAGAATGTTATTACTCCTTGGTTTTGAATAAAAAATTACTAAGAATGCCTATCATAAGTTAGAGTTAATTTAAATACATTCGAGAATTTCAGGCATGACTCATTTCAGAGTTAAACTTCAATAATAATAACTATACAGAGGTGTTGACTAACCCATATTATCTGGTCCGAAGACTACAGGCATGCAAAGGAGATTCAACTAACCCAAATCATCTGGTCCGAGGACTACAGGCAGGATTGGATTTGAGTTTAAACACTTATGAGAGCAGTGACTGAGTGTTAATTAATCCAAATCATCTAGTCCGAGGACTACAGGCATGATTGGATTTAAGTTTAAACACTTATAGTGATGGATTTAAAGATAAACGCAGCGGAAAATTAAGTTTAAAACGGATCTACTTCATTCGATATTGATAACATGCTCAAAGTAAATTTCAGAATTAGAGAACAAGAGAGTGTACCTTGAAGCGGTGAATTTCAAAACCGAAGATTGAAGCACTTAGGAATACTTTTGATCTTCACTCCAATTCCACTAACGCCTAAGAAGTGTGGACTCTCAATTGGTTACAAAGGGATAATCAAAAGAGTGACTTACACTCTCATACACACCACTTTTCAATGATGTTTTTCTCACTCTCCAAATTCTGTACGTTTTTCCCTTTTTATCTAACCAATTATCTAATTGGGCTGGCCTTTTGGGCCTTTCCAATTGGGTTTAAGTGTGTGACTTGGAGTGGGACCAAAAGGGACCAATAAGACACTAGCTCCAATGGACCTTGAGCTTTTCTGTCAACTCTTAACAAGTCCAAAGTTACCATTAACTATATTTAATACCACTATATAAATATAGTTGCACTCTAGGCCATACCTATAAATTATATCTCAAGACTTTATTATACATGTAACCCCTTCATAAAATATTCGTAGTAATACAAAGTCATTAATGTAGACTGCTACTTTGTAAATTACTACATCTTAATCCTTGAGTATCCGGTTTAATCATTTAATGTTATTCATTATATATTTATGAAATCCAATTCCATAAATATATACTTTAGTCTTACTAAAGTGGTTAGGCCTAACTCTCTGAATAACAAACTCATTAAACTTATCTCAAGTGAATACTTTATATCTCCGTTAAGAGACTATGAATTCCATATTGAGAATACATGTTCCATCAACAATAAATGTGGCTGCCTAACATACTGAGGTTTTGACCATTACTATAGATCTCACTCCTGATATATCAAAGCAACGTACACCTCATGATCAAGTCCATTATTCTCTCAGGATTAAGAGTTCATGCAAATACAAGTCGTGAGATTTATTATTCATATGATAGTCATTAGGAAAATAATAAATCTCACAATGGTCCAGTTCAATATATCTTAACTCTTAAAACATATTAACACATCAACCAGAAGTCTCCACTTCCATGATCAAGACAAATCATCGTGATTGATATGTTATAGTCTTCGCAGATGAAATGCCCAATTTCATTACCGACTACGAACTATAATTTTGAGTTTATAAAGAACCTGTGATTTATATCTTCTGTGACTTTTCACATAAATCACATACTATGCATCTCATGGACTAAATGATAATGTCCTAATATTCATGTCCTAATATTCATGTTACTATTATTTCAGATAATAATAAAACAAATTCATTAAACATAATATTAAGTCATACATAATGTCATATACAATGTTAAACTTAATATCATACATAGCATCATACAATAGGATTTAAGGGCACTAATCCTAACAATCTCCCATTTGCCCTAAAGACTATTGTGCACTAATCTAACTCCCATTCTTTCCAAATGTGACTCGAAAGTCCCTTGAGGAAAAGCTTTAGTAAATGGATCTGCTAGATTATTTGCACTTTCAATCTTTGCTACCACTACATCTTCACGAGCAACAATATCTCGAATGATATGGTACTTCCTCTCAATGTGCTTTCCTTTCTTATGATTCCTTGGATCTTTAGATTGTGCAACTGCTCCACTGTTATCACAAAACAATGTGATTGGAACTTGCTCCATTGTCATTACACCAAGGTCAAAAAGGAATTTCTTGAGCCATACAGCTTCCTTTGCTGCCTCACAAGCAGCAACATATTCTGCTTCCATGGTAGAGTCCGCAATACAAGATTGCTTAATACTCCGCCAACTTATGGCTCCACCTCCCAAGATGAAAACACATCTTGATGTGGATTTTCTGAAATCTAGATCAGATTGAAAATCTAAATCTGTATAGCCAATAGGTATCAAATCCTCACTTCGGTAAACAAGCATATACTCTCTCGTTCTTCGTAGATACTTGAGAATATGCTTTACAGCTTGCCAATGTTTTGGTCCTGGATTTGATTGATATCAGCTGACCATGCCAACTGAATAACAGATATCTGGTCTAGTACAAAGCATGGTATACATGAGACTTCCTACTGCAGAAGCATAAGGAACTTGTCTCATCATATCTTCTTCCTCTTGAGTCTTAGGCCTTTGGTCATTAGACAGAGGAACTCTATGTCTGAAAGGAAGCAATCCTTTCTTGGAGTTTTGCATGCTAAACCGTTCTAGAACTTTATCTATATATCCAGCTTGTGATAAGCCTAACATCTTATTCTTGCGATCTCGCCAAAGCTTGATCCCTAGAATAAAGTTAGCCTCACCCAAGTCCTTCATATCAAATTGACTTGACAACCAAACCTTTACTGATGACATTACCCCTACATCATTTCCAATGAGTAGAATATCATCAACATAAAGCACTAGGAACATTATTACTTTATCTTGATGTCTTTTGTACACACATGGTTCATCAAGATTTTGCTCAAAACTAAATGACTTGATTGCTTGATCAAATCTGATGTTCCATGACCTAGATGCTTGTTTAAGTCCATAAATAGACCTTTTCAACTTGCATACCATATGCTCTTGGTTCTTAGCTATGAAACCTTTCGGTTGTATCATATAGATTTCCTCTTCAAGATTGCCATTGAGAAATGCAGTCTTGACATCCATTTGCCAAATCTTATAATCATAATGAGCAGCAATGGATAAGAGAATTCTGATAGATTTAAGCATTGCTACTGGAGAAAATGTTTCATCAAAATCAATACCTTCTTTTTGTGTATACCCTTTCGCCACTAGCCTTACTTTAAAGGTTTCAACCTTTCCATCTATCCCTTTCTTCCTCTTGTAAACCCATTTGCAACCAACAGGTTTAATGCCGTTAGGCGCCTCTACAAGATCCCAAACTTGATTGGAATACATAGAATCTAATTCAGATTTCATAACTTAGACCCAATAATGTGCATCTATATTATTCATTGCCTCTTCATATGTGTAAGGATCCGATTCAGTCTTTTCAGACATAGCTTTATAAGTTTCTCCTAAACCTATGAATCTTATAGGAGGCCGAACAATTCTCCCACTACGACGAGGCATCTGTGTACTAGACATATCATGAGTAGTATCTTGTGGTGTATCTAATACAGCCACATCATCCCTAGTTTCATCTATTGGTTGTTCATTTACAGGTTCATTCATTTCAGCCAACACAACTCTACTTCTAAGAGTAAAATTATTCATATAGTCATTTTCCAAGAATTTAGCATTTGTACTTACAAAAACTTTGTTATCTTTACGACTATAGAATAAATAACCCCTAGTTTCTTTTGGATAACCTACAAGCAAACACACTTCTGATTTTGGTTCCAATTTATCAGGCTTTCCTTTTAACACATGTGCAGGACAACCCCAAATGTGGAGATATTTCATACTAGGCTTACGCCCACTCCACAATTCCATGGGTGTTTTGGGAACAAATTTTGATGGGACTAAATTCAAAAGATGTATTGCTGTATTTAAGGCATAACCCCAAAAAGAAATCGGTAAAGTTGAGTAACTCATCATGGACCGAACCATTTCTAAAAGAGTCTTATTCCTTCTTTTTGCTACACCATTCTGTTGAGGAGTTCCAGGTGCAGCCAATTGGGATACAATCCCATTTTGAGTTAAGTAATCCTTGAAAACCCTAAGAAGGTATTCACCACCATGATAAGATCGAATGGCTTTTATGCGTTTACCCAATTGATTCTCTACTTCAGCCCTAAACTCTTTGAACTTTTCAAAGGTCTCGGACTTCCGTCTCATTAGGTACACATAACCATATCTTGAGTAATCATCGGTAAAAGTGATGAAATACTCATAACCTCCTTTAGCTTGGATTGACATAGGACCACATACATCAGAATGCACTAGCTCTAGCAAATCTTGAGATCTTCTACCTTTTGCTTTAAAAAATCGTTTGGTCATTTTATCTTCCAAACAAGATTCACAAACTGGAAATTCAATAAAGTCCATGGGCTCTAAGAGTCCATCTTTGATTAGTCTTTGAATCCTATTTGAATTAATATGACCCAAACGCAAGTGCCAAAGATATGCATCACTAGTAGAAGGAAACTTTCTCTTTAATGATTTTACATGAGAGTCATTATCTAATTCAGAATTATATAATTCATGTTTATTAGGAGTTAAAATATAAAGACCATCCACAATATTGCTAGAACAGATAAACACTTTATCTTTCTTTATTACAACATTGTCTTTTAGGATAACACAATATCTATGTTTACCTAAGTAAGTAGCTGAAATTAAATTCCTACGAACATTAGGTACATACAAACAGTCTTCTAATATTAAAACTCTAGATTCAAAACATAAATAACAAACACCAACAGCTACAACTAGAATCTTGCTCCCATCAGTCAAAGTAAGAAACAACTCCCCTTCTTTAAGCTTTCTGGTCTCCTAGAACCCCTGCAAGGAATTGTAGATATGATTAGTACAACTTGAATCCACACACCAGGAATCCGTGGGATTCTGTACCAAACATATTTCAAGAAGGAATGTATTAATCATACCTTTGTTCTTGGCAGCCTTAAATATTGGACAATTTCTCTTCCAATATCCTTTCTCACCACAATGGAAACACTTTCCTTTGATCTTCTTTCCTTTATCAGCAATCCTTAAGGCAATTTGTTTACCATCTTGCTTGGTGAAGCCCTTCTTCTTCTTCTTCTTACTCTTACCTTTCGACTTAGGTTGAGAAGTAGAAGTTTCACCAATATTAGCTTCAACATTGGAAGTACCAAGAATGCCTTCTGCCGCTACCAATTCATTAATTAATTCAGACAAGGTATAAATCTTTTTGTTCATATTATAGTTTAGTTTGAATTCCTTGAATGATTCTAGTAGCGACTAGAGTATCATATCCACTTGGGATTCTCCATCAATATCGGCACCTAAAACTTCCAATGTATTCAGATTAAAGATCATTGTAAGACAATGCTCCCTCACTGAAGTACCTTTAGCCATACTGGTATTATAAATTTGCCTTATGGTCTCTTGCCTTGTAGAACAGCCTTGCTCACCAAACATCTCCTTCAGACGTAGCATGATGTCTGAAGCTAGTTCTACATCCTACATTTGATGCTGTAGAACATTTGAGATAGATGCTAGGATGTAGCACTTGGCCATCTCATTAGATTTCTGCCAACGATCATATCGTTGTTTTTCCTCAAGAGGAGCATCTAATGAAGGAAAGCTTGGACATGGTTTAGTAAGAACATACTTATGCTCTTCAGCAGTAAGAACTATATCCAAATTTCTTTTCCAGTCAACATAGTTAGATCCAGTCAGTTTGTTTTGATTAAGAATAGTTACAAGTGGACTAAATGATGCCATATTCTAATCTAAAAACAATAAACATGAATATAATCAATAAATTGGACATTATCTATTTAGCATATAAACATATAGTATGGAACCTTAATAAAACCATAATATAATATATGCAACGACAACCCAATCCCACAATTAATATTTCTTGGAAGCGAGGTCATACCAATCACTATGATTAGGCGAGAAACATTCTCATTATCAATGCTATCATGGTAACTCTTACCAAACAAAAATAATTTGTTGTTTTCCCTTTAGCTTCTAAGTAATAATGACATAGCTCCGAAGGGAGGTTAACATTACACTTAGTCTAGTGTATACTATTGCCTAGAATCAATGTGAATCACTAAGTAACTCCACGGAAGTGTGGTCGTTCTCAATGATAAAACACATTTCATCTATCTTTAAGAAGTTTAACTTGTAGTATCATGAATCAAACACCCTCCGAAGGGAGCAAGGCATATACGCCAAGGCGAGGTGCTTAATCACACTACTTTAAACCGATAATGGAGGCCGTGAGATGCAACCCTTGTATCTCTCTCCCACTAGATGTTTTAAAGAAAAGGTTTTTAATTACAAAACATACATAATATAATTACACATAGTCTTAGTACTTTTACATGTGAAAACACTTAGAAAAAATTTCTGATTTTCTTTCTTTCGATCGATCGAATGTGCCCTTCAATTGATCGAAAAAATTAAGAAATTCAAACTTGATCCTCTGACTCCTTCGATTGATACTCGATCGCCTCTAGATCGATCGAAAAATAAATTCAATTGATCGACCAACAATTGAAAATCAATCGTTCTAAAAAGTCTGATCACTGTCTCATTCGATCAATCGAAAATGATTTTCGATCGATCGAAAATCGCAAAACTGGAATTTCCAGAATTTTTCTAAGGCAGTTTTCTACGGGTTTCCTTGAATAAACAACTTTCATACGAACATGATGGACAAAGAATGATATCAAAACTGAAATTCATTGATGCTAAAGTCTTAAAGATCAATTTAACATACTTAAATTCAAATTTAAACAATATCATAATATCAATTTCAGTTTTCATCAAATCATAATTTCAATAACATGCAGAAAATTAAAACATAATCTTCTAACAATATGAAACTATTATCTCCAATTCTAAAACTCACAAAACATGTTAAACAATACAAAATTGAAAACCTGGCTTTGATACCATTTGATGGATTTAAAGATAAACACAGCGGAAAATTAAGTTTAAAACGGATCTACTTCATTCAATATTGATAACATGCTCAAAGTAAATTTCAAAATTAGAGAACAAGAAAGTGTACCTTGAAGCGGTGAATTTCAAAACCGAAGATTGAAGCACTTAGGAATACTTTTGATCTTCACTCCAATTCCACTAACGCCCAAGAAGTGTGGACTCTCAATTGGTTACAAAGGGATAATCAAAAGAGTGACTTACACTCTCATACACACCACTTTTCAATGATGTTTTTCTCACTCTCCAAATTCTGTACGTTTTTCCCTTTTTATCTTACCAATTATCTAATTGGGCTGGCCTTTTGGGCCTTTCCAATTGGGCTTAAGTGTGTGGCTTGGAGTGGGACCAAAAGGGACCAATAAGACACTAGCTCCAATGGGTTTTGACCTTTTCTGTCAATTCTTGACAAGTCTAAAATTACCATTAACTATATTTAATACCACTATATAAATATAGTTG
This sequence comes from Quercus gilva, assembly GCA_023621385.1. NCBI lineage: Eukaryota > Viridiplantae > Streptophyta > Magnoliopsida > Fagales > Fagaceae > Quercus > Quercus gilva. The sequence goes on along the minus strand of CM042476.1, from coordinate 12,841,988 downwards.
CACTTTAGGCCTTACCTATAAATTATATCCCAAGACTTTATTATACATGTAACCCCTTCATAAAATATTCGTAGTAATACAAAGTCATTAATGTAGACTGCCACTTTGTAAATTACTACATCTTAATCATTGAGTACCCGGTTTAATCATTTAATGTTATTCATTATATATTTATGAAATCCAATTCCATAAATATATATTTTAGTCTTACTAAAGTGGTTAGGCCTAACTCTCTAAATAACAAACTCATTAAACTTATCTCAAGGGAATACTTTATATCTCCGTTAAAAGACTATGAATTCCATATTGAGAATACATGTTCCATCAACACTAAATGTGGCTGCCCAACATACTGAGGTTTTGACCATTACTATAGATCTCACTCCTGATATATCAAAGCAACGTACACCTCATGATCAAGTCCATTATTCTCTCAGGATTAAGAGATCATGCAAATACAAGTCGTGAGATTTATTATTCATATGACAGTCATTAGGAAAATAATAAATTTCACAACGGTCCAGTTCAATATATCTTAACTCTTAAAACATATTAACACATCAACCAGAAGTCTCCACTTCCATGATCAAGACAAATCATCGTGATTGATATGTTATAGTCTTCGCAGGTGAAATGCCCAATTTCATCATCGACTACGAACTATAATTTTGAGTTTACAAAGAACCTGTGATTTATATCTTCTGTGACTTTTCACATAAATCACATACTATACATCTCATGGACTAAATAATAATGTCCTAATATTCATGTTACCATTATTTCAAATAATAATAAAACAAATTCATTAAACATAATATTAAGTCATACATAATGTCATACACAATGTCAAACTTAATATCATACATAGCATCATACAATAGGATTTAAGGGCACTAATCCTAACATATAGAATCGTGAACGAGTGTTAATTAATCCAAATCATCTAGTTCGAGGACTATAGGCATGATTGGATTTAAGTTTAAACACTTAGAGAACCGTGAACAAGCATTAACTAACCTAAATTATCTGGTTCTAGGACTACAGGCATGATTGGATTTAAGTTTAAACACTTACAGAACCGTGAACGAGTGTTAACTAACCCAAATCATCTGGTCCGAGGACTTCATGCATGATTGGATTTAAGTTTAAACACTTATAGAACCATGACCCAAATCATCTGGTCCGAGGACTTCAGGCATGATTGGATTTAAGTTTAAACACTTAGAGAACCGTGAACGAGTGTTAACTAACCCAAATCATCTGGTCCGAAGATTTCAGGCATGATTGAATTTAAGTTTAAACACTTAGAGAACCGTTTGGATGACGAATTGGCATGGCGATTGAAGAGAAGATTCGATTAGTAATAGTACCTTTTGAGGTTATTTACATTCCAAGGGCGTGGTATCACATGACTATCTAGGTCTTCTAGGAAATACGCTTCAATGCCAGCCCTTGAAGTGATACGATATGGCCCTTCCTAATTGGGTCCTAACTTCCCCCAAGCTGGGTTTTTTGCAGTGCCCACAACTTTCCTGAGTATCAAATCACCAGGCTCTAGAGGCCTTAGCTTTAAATTGGCATCATAACCTTGCCTGAGCTTTTGTGGGTAATGTGCTAATCGAACCATTGCATTTTCTCTCATTTCCTCAATCAAATCCAAACTCTTTTCTAGTAGTTCATTGTTGCCAGTCGGACTGAACGAACTGGTTTTCAGAGTTGGGAACCCAGTCTCCAGAGAGATTACAGCTTCAGCCCCATAGGTCATCGAGAAGGGGGTCTCTCCAGTAGATCTGTGAGGCGTAGTTTTGTAAGCCTAAAGTATGTGTGGCAATTCTTCCACCCACTTGCCCTTCGCATCGTCTAGTCTCTTTTTTAATCCATTAACTATGACTTTGTTAACTGTTTCTGCTTGCACATTCCCCTGGGGATAGGCGGGGGTGGAATATCTGTTTGTGATCCTTAGTTTGCTACAATAATTTCAGAATGCTTTGGTGTCGAACTGTAGGCCATTGTCCGAGATGAGAGTATGAGGAACTCCAAAACGAGTGATAATATTCTTCCATATAAATTTCTGCACATCTACGTCTCGGATGTTGGCTAGAGGTTCAGCTTTAACCCATTTGGTGAAATAGTCTGTGCCGACCAGAAAGTACTTCTTGTTTCTTGCGGCTTTTAGGAATGGACCCACTATACCCAAGCCCCATTGAGCAAATGGCCATGGACTAAATAGTAGGTTGAGGACTCCACCTGGTTGGTGTATGTTCGGCGCAAATCGTTGACATTGATTGCACTTCTTAACATATTCATGGGCTTCTTTTTGCATGTTCGGTCACCAATAACCTTGAGTAACGGCTCGGTGAGCTAAAGACCTACCTCCAGTGTGGCTTCCACAAATTCCTTCATGCAATTCCTCTAGTAGCAACTTAGCCGCTTCAGGATGCATGCATAACAGGTACGTTCTTGAATAGGAGTGTTTGTATAGTTTCTGTTCCTCAGATAGCCAAAATCTGGTCGCCTTCCTCTGAATTTTGTCAGCTTCCCCCTTTTCTTCAGGCAAAATATCTTCTTTCAAGAATTTAATTATAGGATCCATCCAGCAAAGCCCAGTCCTGACTTGGTGAACTTGGACTACATCTCTTCTTGCCTCGGTAGGCCCATGCAAGTCCTCGACAAGGATAACTCTCGGCAAATTTTGCGCCGAAGAGGTAGGGAGTGTGGCCAAAGAGTCAACATGTGCGTTACCATTTCTGGGGATGTGCAGCAAACTGAAATATTCGAATTCCGATTGCAGACATTTAACTCGGCTCAAGTATCCTTGCATTCTCTCATCCTTCGCCTCAAACTCACCTTGTACTTAACCCACGACTAACCTTGAGTCCGAGAACAACTCCACTGCCTTTCCTCCCATTCTTTGGACCATAGTTATTCCCATCAGTAGGGCTTTGTACTCCGCCTCATTGCAACCGGTCCAAGACTAGAGGGGAAGACCTTACACATCAGAGCTTCATCTCTAGAGTAGACAGTCATCCTTTGATTAAAGTGGCTCACATGCTCTACAGGGTCTGTTCTACCATTATAGATGGTGAACGTAGGTTGGTTAAAACGCCGAAAAAGTCTCGCTTCTTCAATCCTGCGTGTAAAGAGTGATCTAGAGATTTGATTCAAAGCCCTGCTCATGGCATCATTCCCTATGCTTCCACATGGTGGGCTTTGAGGTTGCCTCTTATGATAATGCTCTTCTTCATAGGAGAAAGACTCACCGGTTGGGGTTCGCGATCTTTGCTGGTAGGTGAAGTCCTGTTGGTTGTCAGAATCTTCATCTAAATATGAAGAAATTCGTTTCCTCTTTGCATGGCGCAATTCTCTCTTCAATCTTTCAATTTCCAGTTGCATATTCTGGTTCTTCTCTACATGAGATATGTGACTTCCGCCATGTGACTGGCCTTGATCAGCATGAGTGGTATGCACACTATCTTCACAATCTTGTCTCCGCTCCAAATTAAGAAAAGGGTCCACGTGTTGGGATGCCCTAGATTCTGCTGGTCGTTGCCCTGGTTCAGCCATTATCAACTGTTGCTCCCACTCTTGCTCAAGCTCTTCCCACAGACGGCGCCAATTGTGGGATTAGGATTTGTGGCTTAAGCCCAAAACAATAAATTTGTAGAGCGTGGATGATAGAGCTAGGTTGATTATGGAATTAACAACGGTTGATTACAACCTCCAAGTATAAACCAGCATAAAGATATACATAAAGATGAAATGAATTGAAGTCCGAAGAGGTTTATGATAAATTGAATAGTGATTACAGTTCTTAGAGCTACAGTAAATCCTTTCTTTCTTCTTTATAGTCTTTTTTTCCTCTCCCCTTTATCAGGAGCCCTTCTTCTTTATATAGCATCCTTCCCCATCATCCCTATCGTCCACTTGTTCTTCATCTGTGTACCTACTTGAGTATATGTCACGTCATGTATCTTCTTTAGCTCTTTGTGAGTGGCGGTAGCTAAGGTTACATTGTTCAGGGGTCTTCTCCATATAAATGCGGCCAAAAAGTTGCTGTAGTGCATTTAATACGGTGGCAGCAGCTTTTCCTTTAGATATTTATTCGTTCTTATCGTCTCCAAACATACTCAGAGCTTATCTTTATCATTGGGGTTGCTAGGAAGATCATTCGGACCTTCCACACGTTTGATTGATCAAGACTATTCGTGTCCGAGGAGTAAGATCTCTTCGGACCACTGGTGACCTCTTCGGATTGTACTCCTCCTCCATTTCCAGGTATCTTTCTTCCAGATGGACTCCATCTCAACCGGTTCCTTCTTTTCGGACACACAGTAATCTTCAAATAGGGCCCTAGGCTCACTACGTAAAGTTGGGCTTCCCCCCTACATGATTAATAACCTAGCTATTAATTTTTAATTTTTTGATAAAAATATAATAAGAAAATATTATGGATTAGATGAAAGGACAACAACTGTAAAAAAAGGGGGAAAAAGATAATACTTGGACTAAAAAATATTATTGTGGCTACGCATATTACTGTTGCTAGTCAGCAAAATAATTACACTGGCCGACAAGGTTAATCATAAATCAAATTCACTTTCTCAAAGGGGAAAGGAAAATGCCTTACAAGTTACAACTGGTTAAAGGTAAGTCTTTTGTCTTTTCTTGTTCTTATCTATTTATTTATTTTTACGGTTGCTAATTATATAATTCACTGGCCAACAGAAATTAAAAGATATTGTTAACCGATCTTTTTTAAGTCAATGGTTAATTTATTATTTTTAAAAAATTTTGATATGAATTTTATGAAAAATATAAAAAATTAGTATAAAAAAACTAATATCAATTTTATTGATGTTTGAACTTTCGAAAATTTTGCAAGTATGAAAGATATAAGAAGAAAATGTAATTTATAGTGGATTTGTCAAAATTCATATTTAATAAAAAGATATTGATTGCAATTTTAGCCATTGACTAACCAAGTTTGTAGCTAAACTCTATCATTTTTTTAGTAAGTCAATTGATTTGTTTAAATAGTACACATGAATAGTTTTAAATGAACAAAGTTTCAATTACTACAATTCTAACTAAAAAATTAACGTTGCTACATATTACAAAAATCAAACAATTATATTGCATGTGAATTGTTAAGAAATTAAAAGATATTGTTGACTGATACTTTTAAGTAAATTGTTAATTTATTATTTTAAATTTTTTTATATGAATTTTATGAGAAATATAAAAAAGTAGTATCAAAATATTAATTACTTTTTTCTTTGTTTTTAAAAGTTTTTCTAAAAAAGTTTGTGAATAATTGTACTTTTTTTTAGAAAGTTCTAACCTATGGCGTCCGCTCTTGATGGTAAAAAAGTTGCAACCTATAGCGTTTGTTTCTGATGATAAATCTTCATCATCAGATTAATACATCAATCAGTTTTTGATATAGGCAAAAATTGAATTCCGAATTTTTTATTCAACTATCAGAAATTTTACTAATTGAATTAACTGAAACACCGTTAACAATTGCATCTAAGTCATCTTTTAACGGTTCAAAAGTAAATACTTGAGTCTTTCTTCCTTCCTTTCCAGGAGAAATTATTATTTACTCCGGAATGATTACTGATGTAGTCCTCTTTGACCAATGAGATGATGCTATATATGTAAATGTATATGTAAGCTTCCTAATTAGCATAAAAAATAAAAAATAAAAATTATTAGATAATGTCACATTTACATATATAATAGCATTTTATTACTTGGGAGATCATAAAAACAACGTCAATAGTCCTTTAATAGACCTAATAATTTCTCCGTTGCACGTACAAACACTACAAACATTACAGGAATGCTAACCCAAGAATATAATGGCTGAAGTAACACAAACCATTCTAACATACTAACATCTAAATTGGTAAGTTTATAACTGAAATTTTGTACATTAAACCGACGAAGATAAACTAGAGAAATTACTTCTCTCACTCACTTTATAGTAGTTGGCAGGAAATGGGAACCACCACAACTGATAGCACAGCTACAAAAGAAAGAATCAAATTTTCAATTATTGTGCTTCCTGGAAAAAGTGCAAACCGCAATGACCGTGCTTGGGAACCACCACTATGCCCAATTATTCATTCGTTTTTTTTTTTTTTTTTTTGATCAAAATTATTCATTCGTTTCATTGAAATCAATTCAATGGTTAACATTTGATTCACACATTTTAGTGGTAAAAGACCTTTATGCTGCACGCCTTAAAAGCAAAAGGTGAATTTTATTTTTATTTTTATTTTTATTTTTCTTTATTTTTGGTGATGGAGAAATGGGTCTTAGAGTTTCAAAATTTTTTTTTTTGGTGAAGGAGTTTCAAATTTCAATGGGGAATTCAATACCATACATAATTATTCAATTTGATATTTAAATTATAATTTGCACAAGAAAGAAATAAATTTTATTTATATAAGTTAAACAAGTTTAGTCGTGCCAAAATGGGTCAATCCGTCTTGATAGAGATAATAAATCAAATCATTTGGAGTTATTCACATTATGTTGGACAAAGAAAATTAACTATAAAAATTCAAATTATCTTTGGAGAATTCATTTTTGGTGTTATCCAATGTTGATAAAATTATTGAAACTCAACAAACTCATATCCTTTTTTCCTGAAGGATTATCTATTTTGATTGATTTTTTCATGAAGAGATAGTCATATTTGATTCCTTTTGTTTATCACTTAAAAATACAATAATAAAAAAAAAAAAATCAGTTAGTCCTATAGTTCTTCAGTCTTCTTCTTTTTCATGAGCAACCTTATCAAACAACTTCTACTCGATTTCTTAATTTTAATTTTTTACTTTTGGGAGGTAAACTTCATAGTTCCTTCCATAGAAAAACATTTCACTCCACTCAGATATTTTTAGGAACTAAACTTCCTTCCCACTAGTCAAATTTCCTTTTCTTTTCTTATCTTCTTTTTCAGAAACAAGTAAGCAACTTCCACTACATTTATTATTTATTTTTAGGAACTAAAGTTCCTTCCACTAGCTGAACAACTTGATCCGGCATTGAATTTTCTGGGCATAATAAAAGTTACAAATATTACAAGAAAAGACCCTTCAATTTAGGGTTGGCTGAATAATAGATGCAATTATTTAAGGCTCTCAAATAACAGAAGGCCTTCATTTGAAAAAAAAAAAAATATATATATATATATATATGTGTGTGTGTGTAATATTTATCTATATATTTTAATTACAAAAAAATTATTTTAGTCCTTTTAATGGTCAGTAAAATACATTAAAAAAGTACTATTATATTTTAAAATGCAAAAAATTAAATAAGAAAAAAAATAAAAATAACCAAACTGCTAACAAAATTAAATTTTAAGAAATAAATTTATTAACTCATTCTTAAAATATGTTAAAATAAAAATTAATACTAAACAAATTTATTAATAATACAATATAATTATCTTAAAATATATTAAAATAAAAATTATAAATTTATAAATCAAAAGAAAAAAATCTCTCATCTTTTTCCCTCTTTGTGTCTTCGTCTATATTCTTTTCTTTCTTTTTTCGACTTCATTCTCGATCTTTTTCTATAAAACTTAGTCATTCATTTTAAATTATATTTTTTAATCTACTTGATTGACAAGACAAGGACAACACACTGAGTTTGCCCTTACACTTGCCCAATCTGCCCACACTCCACAGCACTAATCCACTGCACAGTGACAAGCACACTGCACAAAGCTTGATACCAGATAAAATGACAGGACTTAGCAATGCACGGTTGAGTATATAATATTTTATAGTCTAAAAAGGTAGAAAACAATTTTAGGCCCCCACCAACACAGCTACAAACTCCCTAATCCACCGACATGGGCCACACCTAATGTATACTTACTCAAATTAATATTTTTTTTAAGCAAATTTTTACTTTATTAATTATTATTAATTATTATTAATTATTATATCAATTAATAATTTGATATGTATTATATCAACTAATTTGTATTTTAGTAATACTAATTTATTAAATTACATAATAAATAAAAATTAAAAATTTTAATTAATATTATTTAATTACTATTTAAATATAAAAAAAATTTCACTTAAAATTTCTCCCTAAAGCCTTTAAAGTTGTCGAACCGATCCTGCTTCAATTGTAACCTCAAAATAATGGTTCGAGTAAAGCACACCAACCATTCTACTTGTTCATTATGATCCTTTCAAGCTAAAAAAAAAAAAAAAATTTGTTGATCTAAGATCAAAGCTGGATGTGTTTATTTCCATTGCTTCTTTAGTTTTTTTTAAGTAAAATTTTTTAAAATTAACTGTAATTTTGTATGATAAACCCACGAAAATAAACTCAATTAACTAGAAAAACTCCTTCTCACACTTTTTAGTAGTTTTTTTTTTTTGAGAAGTCACTTTTTAGTAGTTGATAGGAATTACAAAGACCGATAGGCAGTACAGCTGCACAAAGAGCCATATATGTCAAATTCTTTCTCAATTATTGTGCTTATAACGTGTCCGGGATCCACCACAATGCGCAATTATTCAATCACCTTATTGAATTCAATTCAATGGCTATCTAGTAATACCTCCAAAACCCCATGTTTTCCTTGAACTCAAAGGGCCAATTTGTGGCGTGCCTTTGTATAGCGTGGATAGAATCTTAGTCTCTCTCTTGTATGAGGTATTTGTTTTTAAAAACAAATAAAAAATATTTTCTTATATATTTTTACAAAATAAGACAAATATACAACTTTTAAGAAGTGTGTGCTAGCATGCTACACAACTCTTCCGATTTTTTGTCTAAATGAATTTTATTTATACAAGTTAAACGAGTTTGGTCGTGTCAAAACGGGTGAATCCTTCTTAATAGAGATAATTAATCAAACCATTTGGGGTTATTCACATTATGTTGGAGAATGAAAATTAGCTATAAAAATTGCACTGAAGTCACTTAACTGAACCCACGTTAACAATTGCACTGAAGTCATCTTTTAAACTTTCAAAAGTAAACACTAGTCTTTCTTCCTTCCTTTGCAGGTACAATCACGACAGGAATGCTAACCCAAGCTTATCAAAAAAAAAAAAAAAAAAAAAAAGGAATGCTAACCCAAGGATATTATGGTTTAAGACTTTAAGTAACGCCAACCATTCTAACATACTAACATCTTGGTAAGTTTATAAATGAAATTTTGTATATAAAAATGACGAAGATAAGCTAGAGAAACTTCTCTCACTCACTTCATAGTAGTCGGTAGGAAGTGAGAACCACCACACAGCACAGCTACAAAAGAAAGAGTCAAATTTTCATTTATTGTGCTTCCTGGAAAAGGCGCAATGACAGTGTTTGGGATCCCCCACTACGCACATATAGAGGCAATGGTTCACGTTCGATTCACGCATATAGAGGCAATGGACCTTTATGCTGCACGCCATAAAAGCAAAAGATGCTTTTTTTTTTTTTTTTTTTAATATAAATAATAGATTTAATTATAATATCTTCTTTTTTATATTATTTAAAATGTATACAGAATAAATTGTTTGTAAAGAGTACTTAAACAAACTTTAACAGTGCATTACATTATTTACAAAATATTTAGTTTTATATAATAATTAAATGTTAAATGTATTATGTTTTTTTGAAGAAAAAAAACTTACAAAATTTTAAACACTTTTAAATTACAAATATTGATAGCTTAGTTTAGAAAATCTAATATATTATATAAACTATACTTTGTTAGAAAATAATCAAATTATTTTGAGAATGGCTTAAAACTTCCTTATATAAGCCTCATTTATTATTTTCATTTTTTACTTGGAAAAAAAAAAAAGTCGCTGAATTTTTTCATGCATGGTGCAGGTTTACGACAAGTATTAAAATAAATATATTGTCTTGGGTTGTCACTAATACGACACATGTTAACTCATTTAAAGAATATAATCCAAAGTGATTAACATATTTTTATATTTTGTAAACACAATTCTACATTTAAATTATAATTTATATTGAAAAGAAATAAACTTTATTTATATAAGTTAAACGAGTTTAGTCGTGTCAAAACATGTCAATACTTCTTAATAAAGATAATGAATTAGATTATTGGGGGTTATTCACATTATGTTGTAGAATGAAAATTAGCTATAAAAAATCACATTATCTTTGGAGAGTGTGTAATTGGTGTTATTCAATGTTAATAAGATTATCTGAAACTCAACAAACTCATTTCCTTTTTCACTCAAGAATTATCTATTTTGATTGACTTTTTATGAATAAATAGCCATATTCGATTCCGTTTGTTTATCACTTAAAAATACAATAAAAAAAATCAGTTAGTCCTATAATTCTTCAATATTCTTCTTTTTGATGAACAAACTTATCAAACATCTTCCACTCAATTTCTTAATTTTTACTTTTGGAAAGTAATAAACTTCATAGTTCTTTCCACAGGAAAACACTTCATTCCATCAGAGATTTTTGGAACTAAACTACCTTCCAACTAGTCAAATTTGTCATTTTCTTTTCTTATCTTCTTTTTCAGAGACAAGTGAGCAACTTCCAGTATATGTATTTATATACTTTTAGGAAGTAGAGTTTATTCCACTAGCTCAAAAACTTGATCCGGCATTAAATTTTCTTCACATAAAGTTACATACATTACTATAAAAGATGCCCCAATTATTATAACCCCAATGGAAATAATGGTTTGAGTGTCAAGCACCAACCATTCTACATTATGATCCTTTCAACCAAAAAAAAAAAAGAAACTTGTTGATCTTTATACTGCTCCTTTCTATTATCAGAAATTACAGAAATAAACCCCGCTCCAATGCTAACTCAAGGACCAACCATTCTAAGATGAAAACTGGATGAGTTTATTTCTATTGCTTCTTTAGTTTATTTGTTAAGTATAGTTTTTTAAAATGTATAACTCTAATTTTATACAATAAACTGACGAAAATAAACTCGATTAACTAGATAAATTTTCCTGTCTCGCTTACTTTTTAGTAGTTGGTAGGAACAACACAGACTGATGGGATCCACCACAACGCTCAATTATTCAGTCTCTCCCTTGTATCTATCTATTTGTTTTTAAAAACAAATTAAAATAATTTTTTATTTTTTAAAATAAGACAAATATAAAACTTTATATTTCTCAAAAAAAAAAAAAATATTTTATAAAATTTTTTTTTCAAACAGACTAATGTGGTGGATGGTTAATATAAGCAAAATGGTTATATTAATCGATGGCTCAGAGAATCACAATTTATCATTTATAATGATGTTGTAAAACAGTCTGTACACGTAGCATTCCTTTGGCTTTTTTATTTCCTTCTTCTAGCAACAAGAGACCATGGCTGTCTTCCTGGGACAAGCACTTGCCACTTCAATTATTCAAGTGGCACTTGATAGACTGGCTTCTCATGAGGTCATAGACTACTTCAAAGGAAGGAAACTCAATCAGAAATTGCTACAAAACTTGGAGTTTGTGCTGTTATCTGCTAACTCAGTGCTCATTGATGCAGAGGAGAAGCAATTTACAAACTCAGCTGTGAAAAAATGGCTGGACGAGCTTAAAGATGCTGTTTATGTTGCAGATGACCTTCTGGATGAGATTGCCACTGAAGCCTTACGATCCAAGTCAGAAGCTAAACTTCAAACCCGCGCTGAAAAGGTATGGCGCTCTGTCTCTACTTTATTTGACAAAAAGATATAGTCAAGGCTAGAAAACGTTCTAGGTATATTACAAATACTCATAGAACAAAAGAAGGTCCATAATCTGAAAGAGGTTGCCGGTGGAGTACCACTACCACCATGACAATTAACAACTTCTTGTCCTGAAGAATATGGTGTGTATGGTAGAGATATTGATAAGGAGGAGATATTTAAGAATTTGCAATTAGATAATGCAAATGATGATGAGATATGTGTTGTTCCTGTAGTGGGCATGGGCGGGGTTGGTAAAACAACCCTTGCTCGGCTTGTATATAATGACAACCGAGTAAAGGAGAATTTTGATCTCAAAGCATGGGTTTGTGTTTCAGACACATTTGATGGTTTTAGAATAGCAAAAACTATTCTTGAAGAGGTCACTTTGTCTAACTGTGACATTCATAGCTTGAATTTGTTACAAATTAGAATAAGAGAGAGCTTAAAGGGAAAGAAGTTTCTTCTTGTTTTAGATGATGTTTGGAATGAGGAATATATTGCTTGGGATGATTTAGTTACAATGTTTAGATGTGGGGCACAAGAGATCAAAATCATTATTACAACAAGAAGTGAAAAAGTTGCTTCAATTGTTCACCCAATTTCAAGTCATCGTCTAATGCAATTGTCAGAAGAAGATTGTTGGTTGTTATTTGCAAAGCATGCATTTAAAAATGGAAAATCAAGTGAAAATTTAGATATAGAACTAATTGGTAGAGAAATTGTTCGTAAGTGTAAAGGCTTGCCTTTAGCTGCAAAAGCACTTGGGGGTATGTTGCAGTTTAAACAAGACCTAAGAGAATGGAAACAGATTTTGGAGAGTGATATATGGGATCTACCCGAAGGTGAAAGTTATATCCTTCCAGCTCTAAGATTGAGCTACCACTACCTCTCATCACATTTGAAACAATGCTTTACTTATTGCTCAATCTTTCCAAAGGATTATGAATTTTCAAAGGAGGAGCTAGTCTTGTTGTGGATGGCAGAAGATTTATTGTTAAAACCCAAGGGAAATAAAAGCATGGAAGAAATAGGTGAACAATACTTTGATGAGCTACTATCGAGGTCGTTTTTTCAACAATCAAATAAGGATGAACTATGTTTCATAATGCATGACCTTTTTAATGACTTGGCAAAATTTATATCGGGAGAATTTTTTTTTAGGCTGGATATTGATAATTCGAGTGGAATTACAAAAAAGATTCGTCATTTGTCATATTTTCGAACGAAATTTGATGTTCCTAAGAAATTTGAAACGTTTTATGAAGCCAAGAATTTGAGAACCTTCTTGGGACTAGAATTGCCATTTATGTCAAATTTTCGGTGTAATAATATATCAATGATGGAGATAAATGATTTGTTGTGCACATTTAATTGTTTACGAGCGTTATCATTGTCTCTCTATAGATTAATATCTGTCTTACCTGATTCTGTTGGAAATCTAAAACATCTTCGTTATTTGAATCTTAATGCCACTGATATCAAAGGCTTGCCTGATTCTATGTGTGGTTTGTATAATTTGCAAACCTTGTTATTGAGGAATTGTCATTGCCTCGTAGAGTTGCCAACCGACATGGGAAGACTAGTAAACTTACGTCACCTAGACATAAGAGGGACCCATTTGAAAGGGATGCCAATAGACGTGGGTAAATTAAGAAGTCTCCAAAATTTAAGTGCTTTTTATGTGGGAAAAGAAAAACGTAGTGGGAGTAGCATTAAAGAGTTAGGAGAGCTTCCACATCTTTTTGGATCATTGTGCATATCAAACTTAGAAAACGTTTATCAAACAAGAGATGCAAAGGAGGTTAATTTGAAGGATAAGAAGGGCTTGTCAGAGTTGGAGTTGAAATGGAGAAGATGTCATGAGAACTATGATTCAAAACATGAAAGAGATGTGCTTGAGCATTTGTGTCCTCATATGAACTTGAAATCTCTCACTATCATATCTTATTATGGTGCAGAATATCCAAGTTGGTTAGGAGCATGTTCATTCTCTAATATGGTGTCCCTAAAGCTTGACGATTGTAAATATTGTTCCTCCTTGCCTCCACTTGGGCAGCTACCTTCCCTTAGGGAACTCTCAATTGAAGGTTTGAACGGAGTATCATGTGTGGATAGTAAGTTCTACGGGGATGGCTCTTGTGCAACTAATAAGCCATTCAAATCCCTAGAAAAATTAACATTTAGAGGGATGCCAGAGTGGAAGGAATGGTTTATATTTGAAGGTGAAGATGAAGGCGGAGTTTTCCCAACCCTCCAAGAGCTTCGCATTATCCTATGTCCCATGCTTACGGGATATCTGCCCAGTTTACTTCCTTCTTTAAGTGTAATTGAAATTAGAGATTGCCCCCAACTTGTTGCTTCACTTCCTAGTCCTTCGACTCTCCATGAATTGGCCTTGACGAATTGTGATAAGGTGGTGTTGAAGGAATTATCACCTAAGCTGCAAAGTCTCGCAGTTGGAGGATGCCATGCGACTCTCCCTGAAGGTGGTCTACCCACTACTTTAAAAACACTCCAAATCAATGGAGTACTTCAGTTGCTTGGGAGCCATTACTATCCATCAATTGAGAGCTTGAAGGCAAATAGAGGTCCTGGTTCACTTTGGTCTTTACCATTAGAGTTTTTCCCAAAACTCAAATCTATCGAAATTTGGGATTCTACTAATTTTGAATCTCTTTCGGCATCAGATAAATCTCTCTTGGATCTAACTTCTCTCACTAAATTGACCATGCATGAGTGCCCTAATTTTGTATCCTTTCCCAGTGGGGGATTGTGCGCCCCAAATTTGACAGAGATTTCTATTTCT